>OW285235.1:244710170-246049657 GCA_935421215.2 Melolontha melolontha
AATTCATCAAAAATTTTGGAATGGGCAGCCATTCCAAGATTTTTAATGGCTGAGAAACTTTTATAATCTTCGATAAAGGAGCCATCTTAACATTTTTCTGGAAGCTACAGACTTAAGTTCTCTTGTCTGTTTGCTATAAATTTCTAAAACGGCTTATCCACAATAGGATAGCGCACACCGTGGACGAAATTATTAATACGGAGCTAGCGGGTTTCAGAACGGAAAGGAACTGCGGGTCCAGGCCTGGGCGTTAACAACGCACATTGAAACAGGTGTCCAGGAGTACCTGAAGAATCTATTACTTATGTCGATCTCTCCAGTACCTATGACACAATCTGGAAAAATGGAATGATGTTAAATTTCCAAAAAAAAAAAAACTTCTAAACTTAGCAAATTTATCAAGAATATGCTAAGCAATCGCCGAATCGCAGTCTGCCTAAACAAATGAACTAGCAATGGCAAAACCTTGAAAAATTACCTTTCTCAAGGCTCGGTTCTGACTCCTAATGTTTAACATTTACACCAATGATCTCCTCACAAAATTACGAAAATTTGTATATGTTGATGACCTGGCTTTATGCACCCAATCCAAGAATTTAGAAGATGTACAACTTACTTAAGATCTGCAAGCTTTAGACGACTATCATAAGAAAAGGCACTTAAACCAAACCTTCCAAATTGCGAAGCGCCCCTTGATGTTTAAGTCTCACACAGATGGGCCGTTTTCGAAGTGTTTCAAGAACTTATCGGTAAAAGTCGTTTACTATTGCGTCTTTATGGATAATTTTCTGGCTATTTAAAAATCATATCAGCATTGATTTGATCTTCGACTTGCTTATTCTTGCTGTTGTTGACCTTGGAGAGGTTGAAGTGTGATTCCGTGCGCTGGCCCTCGCTTTTCGTATCGTATTCAAACACAGAAGGCTCGTAACCAGTAACGACACGTTCGAGAAAATCGGAATAATTTTCAATCGATTCCACAAAGTCGACGCACCTTTTCCTCCAGATGTCTTTTTGGTCCTGCGAAAGGTTTTTTGAAATTATTTTTGCGCAGATTTTTCTCGATTCATTTCAATGGTCAAAATCTGATGGACGGTGGAGTGAGTCAAATTCAACTTCTCCTCAATCATTCTGACTGCCAACCGACGGTCTGAACGCGCAAGATGCCGCATTCGGCCAACATTTTCATCAGTTTTTGAAGATGAAGATCTTCCGCTGCCTGGTTCATCTTCAGCCGACTCTCTTCATTCTGAAAATGCCCAAAACTATCGCTCTTGATAAAACACTGTGTCTGTAGGCGTGCTGAAGTTTTGCAAAAATTTTCGTTGAATGGTGCCCAAGTCTGAAGCAAAACCTGATGGCACACCGTTGCGCGAAATTGATAAGAACATACAAAAAAAAACTTTCATGAAAATAATGGCTACCGACTACCAAATGACTCTAGCGAGTTTAAACTCGTACTGAAGACGCTTTACCTGGTCACCTGCCGCCCATCTAAGTCTTATGTCCTAAATGTTGCCAGATCGAGCGCTATAATGCCATTACTCTCTCTCATTACTTAATTTACCCATCTTGTAGATTAGATAGATTAACAAATTTAATATGTTATTAACCAACGTAATTTGAGGTCGAGGAAATCATTTAAAAACAGTTTTGAATCCTACTACTATTAAATTTAAACTTTAGGAGTTCCGTGTCTAAAGGGAAATAAATAATTTATTGTTGATAATAAAATACATGCCACATTGGGTTGCGAAGGCCCGGGTTCTGTACACTACAGTTAAACGGTTAAATACCTACAACGTTCGTGGGACGCTCATAAAATTTTGACATTTACTAAACATGATGTTACTAAACTTTACTAGTTATCTTTTCACTTGAATAGATATTACGTACGTATCTGTTACTGGTTATTAAAATTAATAAAAATACTCAGCTGTCGCGGTATTATTAAACTGCATGTTTGAATTAATTAAATTGCGTTTATACATAACTGTTCCAATCTAATTATTTTAATTAAAGTTTTATTATACGACTGTTATAGCCTTTTCCGATATTATAATATTAACCGTACGGTTTCTATTTCTATACCTTTTATACTTCAACGCCATCTACGTGCATGCACCTCGGTAATTTCAAGTTGTATTTTACGAGTCGGGTTGGGCTCGTCGGTATAATTCACACACTGCTCTTTCCGACGATTCACCTATCCAATAAAACCGACATTATATCACCCGATCTGAAGGAGCACTGTTCCAATGCTCTTCGCGAGAGACTCGAGATTTCAGCGATACAGAAAAGAAAAACGAAAGAATCACCGCTTCGGGCCGTTCGATCTCTCGGAACCGTTAAAGGAGTCAAAGGTTTCTTCCTTCTTCACTCATCTGGCGTGTAGGTGCGGTCTCCTGTTATGCAAACTGATTGCACCATAACACTACATAACACCCGACCATATGTTGTATGTACGGTACGTACATAACACTAAAACGTCCTGTTATCTGAAGAGTGTATGTACGATGCCCCCCCTTGAACTAGTCGCTCGCTTCTAATTTATCTACCACCGGTTGCTGCCTTTTACCTTTAACTAACAACCCTCATTTTCTCTTAGAGTGGTCCGGGCCGGCATTTCGGATGAAACTCACCTTTTAATGACCTTTTATCGCTTCTGTGTGCGGTTTTTAATGAAGAAAAGGTCGGTTGAACTGCTTGTTATATGCCTTCGGACATGAAAGGAACTGTAAATCAGTCAGGCGAGTGCTTCCGTTTTGGTGAGATAGATGTGTTTATTAAAAGCGATCGAGATGTTCAGTAATTTTTCTCTACTTTTTTCCTATTGCCTGAGTTTAAAAAGATAAATTTATTTTCTTCGTTTGGGCTGGTTTTTACTTAAAATATCCACCAAATCAAGAATCATTTCTCTTTCCTTCTTGATTTGTCAATTGGAAGGCGGTTTAGCTATGAATCCACGTTTTGAATTCATAAATTAACTTTATTTTTGATTTATATGGTTTTCAAAACTTATATATTAGTAGGTAAAGTTGACGGTGACCATTTGCACAATTTTATTATTTTGGCATTTAGAAAAGTCTTTCTTTGGTGACTGTGGTTAAGTAAAAACTTAAAAAAAAGGTATATAACCCCTTACCACAATTATTAATCGTATCCTAAATACGTATTTCGACAACTAAGTTGTCATCATCAGTAGGTAAAACCACTAATCAAGGTGTCGCACATGGGGCACAGTAAAGCTAGAACACCGTTTACGCAACAACAACTTTACACGGCGTCCAACGAAAAGATCGACAAACTTACCTCTCTTAGGGAAACGGCATTCACATATGTTTATACTCCAATTTGGAATATATCGAACGAAAGATCGACAAAAATTACCTCTCTTAAGGAAACGGCACTCAACATGTGTTAATACTTCAAATTAAAACGTCGATGACCCTTTTATGGTGGATCGGTGCTTTATCACCGTTCATAGAGTGTAGCGATATGTATACTTTCGTAGGCGTCAAGATCGCGGGGGTTATAAATGCCCTTGACGAGCTTTAACCCTTTAATCGACACATTGTGTAGTGTACTTAAAGCATGGTTGGCAACGTTAGATTTATCCGGTCTATTGTATTTAATATGTGATATGTGTTCTTTAAACCGGGTTGTTATTGGTCGTTTTGTTTGGCCTATATACATATTTCAAATTAAAATCATCCCAACTAATTTCGTATATACCTGATTTCGAATTAAAATTAACTCTGTCTTTAGTATTCCCTAGGAGACTTTTGATAGTATTTTCGGACCGAAAGGTGACTTGGAGACCTCATTCTTTCACAACTTTATTAATGTTTTTCTTTCGTGATGGGGTGGAAAGGTAAACACATGTACTTTTTCTCCTGGTTACTTTGAGATATCAAACTTGTGGATTCGCGGATTGTATTTTTTATTTTTGTTTTTATAATTAATTTATTGATTATTTCTATGTCAAAGCCATTATATGTCGCGATAGTTTTAATGAAATCCAGTTCTATTTCATATCTCTCTTTTGTTAACGGAAAATTTAGTAACCGATTGACTAAGAAATTAAAGGAAGCTGTCTTATGTTGAAAACTATGATTTGAATCCGCGATGATGAATCTATTAACATTGGTTTCTTTCCGGCAAATATCGATTTCTATTTTATGTTTATTCCTTATCAGTAAAGTATCTAAAAATGGTATCCTGCCATTTTGTTCCTTTTCCACCATAAATTTAATCGTCGGAAATTTCAAATTTAATTGATTAACGAACATGTCTAATTCGCATTTGCGTGTATCAAAAATCGCGAGAATGTCATCTACGTACCTAATCCAGACTCTCGGGAAATATTTAGCATTATTTTTAAGTTCTAATTCAAATTGACTCATGAATAAATTGGCTATGAAAGGAGATAGGCAGCTACCCATTGTTGTGCCTTATATCTGTTCATAAAATTTTTCTCCTACTTGGAAACAATTTTGTGTCATGCACAGAGTTGTCAATCTCATGTATTCTTTTATTTTTGAAGGTTCAATGTTATTCTTGTGGAGCAAGCTTTCTAAATATTTCATAGTCTCTGGAATAGGTACCGAGGGGATTAAAGACCAACTTAGTTGTCGAAATACGTATTTAGTATACGATTAATAATTGTGGTAAGAGGTTATATACCTTTTTTAAGTATGTATCTTTCAATAAACACATCTGTCTCATTTAATGGCTGATGTTCGTCTCCCAGAATTGGCCTATCTACAATTTGCACATCCAATGCACGCCGGGAGAAACAGTTTTCTCCTCTTAAAATTTATAATATTCAAAATACAGACATGTTCAAAATTTATGTACATTTTTAAATATTCAAATATATCGTATAATTAAAGTATTTTTCTTTAATGAAAAATCCATAGCAATATGTACATATTCAGGATGGTAAATTGCAGATCGCTACTTTACATTATTAAATTATAGTATATACTACTTAGATTTTTTGTCACTCCTGTTGTTAATTGAATTTTTTTCTTGCTTAATATTAATCATTTCCTTAATTTCTCTTTTCATTGTGTGTTGTTCTCTATCGATTATCTGCGCTTTCAAGATCGAAATGGTGATTGCGTTGCAGTTTGTGTGTAAATAAAGCAGTTTTGTCTGTTTTTGAGTATTTGGATTCTTTTGTATAAATATTGTTTAGTCTGACCTATGTAGCAACTATCGCAGTCGCGTCATGGTATTTTATGGATGATATGTGTTTCTCGATTTTGATCAACTGCTCCGCAATTTCGGTAGCACATTAATCTGTGAACATCCGGACCAGCTCTAGGCCTTTTCTAGCTTCGGACTGGTTCCTTAAATTTACGATATAAAACGTGTATTAGGAGATTAATATAGACATGCCTGTCAAGAAAATGGTGTCTCTTACCGTCTTAGATGTTTGCGGGCTTATATCGAAAACTGTGTGCGTTGAAACCAACAAAAGTCGTTGCCAAAAACAGCAGAAAATTCAGGTAAAATATCTACCTCAACAGATGCTCTACTCAATACTTGCGCGAAATTCCCAAAACTACACAAAGTATATAGCGGCCTTAAATCTTTTACAAACAGACTTTTCAATATCTTAAGCGGAAGTGTTACCACAAAAAATCTATCGCCTTGTCCCCCACACACCAAAAATCCCAATACGCACGCTCACAGCGCTGAACGTCTCCCATTTATCGAAACTGACCTCAATGTAAGGCAGTATAATGTATACGAGGGTAGTTTAGTAAAATTAACTTAACACTGTTCATCTATAAATTTTCTGCGCGGCAAAAGTCTTAAATCTCTAATAAAAGGCGTAATGATGTTCAGTCTGTAACACTCTTGAAGAGTTAATAACACCATGTCCAGATACAGTACACCAAATGGTAACTCGATCTGAACGTTCAAACCAAGGAATCGGGTCATAGATTTCTCAGGAAGTCTTCGCACGCTAGACTCAACACAGATCCACAATAAACTTCTCTTGCACGTTTGTTGACAGCGTTTGTCCAGTTTGAATTTCAGGTAGATAACCACCAATACATTTGAACGTTCTGCGTATGAATGTTTTACTGAATATTAAATTTAAAAGCAGCGCCTCGTAGGCTAAATTATTCTTCGGCGACCTGAAGTACCTTTGCCCTGATATGAGACACTACTGTTGCGACAAACTTTCTCGGCAATTGTTAAGATTACACTTTTACTGAATCCTTGTTGAAATGTGGTCGATATTTTTCAGACTTGCATCAAACTTGAACTGTTAACAATCCAGTTCCGTATGAGTCAAAGTAGTGTTCAACTCCAAACAGTTTTTCCTTGGTTATTAGATCCATTTTCAACATGATTTTAACATGAGCGTGGTGATAGCATGACAGTTAATTTCAAACAAATGAACAGCGCAAACAATTCAGCAACACGTTACATTTCGGGGTATTATTTATTGTGGTGAATACCGTAATTTCGCAAGTTTTTGTAACACTAGCTGTCTTTAAAAGTAAAAAGTTATGTGATTATCCATTTGTTATAATCGTAGGAACATCTGTATTGTATCTTTACCAAAAGTCAATTCACAAACTATACTTTTTGTTGTCCTCTTCCTTTCATTAAAGATTTTTCATCCCAACTTCGTATTATATTAATTTAGATATTTAATCAAATTAATTATAGGTAATTAGCTAATTAATTAATAATTATCGAGAGTTAGCAACATAATTTCTTACCTAGACTTACAATTTTTAATGAATTTTCAAAATATAAGTTAATAGTCATTTAATCAACTTTTTTAAACATGTTCGTGATCATTAAGGAAAAGCAATTAAAAATAGAGAGCTTGGTTTCGTGTAATTGGTACAGAGAAACTTGAGTAATCATAGCTTGCGTCGCCTTAAACGATTGTTATTATTTTCTGTAGATGTGGCCACTGCTAGATGGAGCAAGGTGTTCCGTAATGGTCGACTTAATACCGATAGGTCTGAATCGGTAACACGAACAGACCATGAAATCGATTACGTTCGAAAACTTGCGTCGCCTTGTCGGAGGCGGTCGCAAGAAAAAGGACAAAGAATCTTCTTTTAAGCGGAGCGACTCGTTCAAGCGAATCTCTATTAGGAAGAGTTACTTGGATCGCGGTAAGAAGAAACACCTTCAGAAGCTAGAAGTCGCTACTCAAACGGTGACGGAAGAAGCATCAGCGGATGTTTCCGATCCCCAATCGGAAAAGGTTAAGAAAGTCGATAGCTCAGTGCAAGTGGATAAAATTGATTTGAATAAATTGGTCGGAAAAGACAAATCTAATAAAGAAGGTCCCGGTCAAAGTGTTATCGCTTATGGACAGTGGTTAAAGGGTATTAGGAAAGATGAACCTAGCTGTGCTGGTGTTAGAGGTGCTGAACGGACTATTATATATGTTCCGGCTTGTGATGATGAAGACAATTTACCCGCTCCAGTTATAAGGCAATTGTCTTCATCACCTGTTTTCAGGAAAAAGTCGCCAGTGCCCGATAGAAAGGTTTTTGAGGACGAAGCCAAGAAGCCAAAACAAATAAGCCCTAACTTGCAGAGAAAAGAAAGTAATGATTCAGCAGTTGAGATGTTCCCTTGGGGACACTCCTCTGACCTCAAGAAGTCTCCTAGGCTTAAGAGGAGGTCGAGACCTACAACTCCATTGTTGCCAGATTCTGGCGCAGAAGAGATGTGCTCCCTATCAATAAGTCTCGGTAGAATTTGGATGGATGCACCACAAAACATGGCGCCGAGAAGTTTAGAAATGCCTCGTGCGTCTTCGAGTCAGCCCTCTGCTCACCATTCTCTAGATAGTGCTTTAAAAGAACTAAGGGATGATCCCATTGTGATAAATAGATTACAGAAACGTACAACTCCTCCTGTCGGAAGGACTTTATCCTCAACCAGTAACACTACAGCTTCAACAGGATTATTTTCAAGTAAGGATTCTGGATTTTCGTTTTCGATATCGGTACCTAAACTATCTGAAGATACTAGTAACGTCCCTTCTAAAGGATTTTTTAAGAAGAAGCCGAAGCCAAAATTATCAGTTAGTCGCGAAGGTTATTTCAAGAGGACTTCCGGTGCTTTGAATGATAGAAATTCAATTAGAAGGAAGAGCAGTCGGAAGAAGCTCAGAGGATCTGCCAGGAAAAAGAATTCACAAAAATACGATATGTATCAAGTAGTGGTGAGCAGGCCTCGTTGTCTGAAGAATCTCAAATTGGATCCTATGATCTTCGTGCCGCCGGAAAAACGAAAGGGTGTTGGAAAGAAACCCTCTTTCAAACTGGAATTGAGAGAAATAAGAAATTGTCCGTCGAGAGATGCCGTTTACTCAAACGGTAGCGCCGACGAAGGACTTTACGAAAGCTTGCCAGGTGATCTCGACGACTTCTCAGACGAGCAACCTTTGAGCGGTCGCATTTCCAGGATAAGTTTGCGTGAAGGAGATGATGACGTGGCATTTCCTTCCGGTAGTTTTTTGTCGGTTATTGACGATGGTAACTCGACAACGGACGATAACTCGAATGTGTCTTGTAGTGCTAATCCGTATGCGTCTGTTGGTGTTTCGCCAACTCCGCGGAGGAGACCGGTGCGCAGAAAGAAATCGGGATTGAGCAGGAAGAAAAGCATTACTTATGTAGCGAAGCCGATAGTGAAGAGAGCGCCATCTACATTACGGAGATTACCAAAAAAGAACGGTGAGTAGCTATTTTCTAATATGTATTTAACTAAAGTGCATATACTAAAACTAAATTGAATACGGACAAATGTACTTTACGAATGTGGCTTAATTTAGATAGTATTAATTACATGGCTTGACTGTATTCTATTGATTTTGTTAATTGTGTGTATAGAACAAGCTCTGAAAAGAACTCGTTGACATATTTTGAAACCCTTAACACTGTTACATAAAGCCTTACCTTTTACATAATCTCATAAAAGTATTCTGCATTTATTCACTTACAAGATAAAGAGAAATACTACAAGATATAGCCTTCGCGTATAACGCGGCAAACTGCAACATGGATTCGCTTTAACGAGATCAGAAATTACAGAAACCCTTATTCTGTTTGAATTTTTCCGCAAGGCAACTATAGAGGCGTGTCCGATAAGTCTTCCCCAATTGGCTTAATAAGTATAACGTTTTAATAAAATATTAATTATCTCCGAGAGTAATAGCTTAGCACAACATGGCTAACACGAAAGAAGAAAAAAATCAAATGCTAGAATGGTACCAAGCGGGAAATAGTTTGCAACATGTTTGCATGCATGCATACATGTAATGTTGAAATAAAAAGTATGAATTAATGTAATTATTATTAAGCCTGTTGGAAAAGTTTGTCATATTTTTAAGTAAAACAAGTAGTTGCCAATGTATTGTTCGTTGTTTTGTACGAAAATCTTCCACCTTTTAAGCAACTAATTATAATTTTCTCGAAAAAATGTGTGTCCAAATATTAATAAATCGCAATACAATAGAAGCATTCAATTTAAAAGCAGTATTTTACAGAAATTTTTATTTGTGGGAAAAATATGTATTTTCACAATCACTGTGACTGCAATGTGTGCACCAGATAATATGCTTGTAATGTCGAATGATTTTATATCGAATCTTCTCAGTTATAATATCACAAGAGCATAGAAAATAATCGATTATATTTCCGAGTCACGAGACGTATTCTGCGAAACACCACGAGAGCGTAGCTCGAGTGGTGTTTTAAGGATATACGTCGAGTGAGGAGGTTATATAATGGATTATTTTCGGTTGCTCGAGTGGTATTCGTTACGATTATATAAAGAATTAACTAAATTTAACGAAATTTTTTTATTGGTTGAAATTAAAAGTACAATTATTATAATAAATATTTGTTGTATTATCTTTAGAAGTTGAATTTGCCGTATGCACGTTTCATGTTGAATGCCCAATATTTCAAAATACTTGCTAATTGTTCGTCAGAAGTTTGAGCACAAAGTTTATAATTTCGCTGTTCACAAAATTCGGTGAACTGTTTCCAAACATATTTGTGTTTTAACGGTATTTTGCGGTGTCAAATCTTCAATTTCTTTATCTATTTCGGTCCCCGAGCTTATACCAAAGCGTTCCATGTCGAAAAAATTAAAAAACCTTATGAAAATTGCTGAATATATTTTTGACGTTTATCAACAAACTTCAAAACACTTGTTACCATGACAAAATTCATATTGTTGGAGGAAGCGAAACACCAAAACGGTTATATCACGTCGTCAAGAGTATATTCACTTATCAATACATGGTAACTATGTAAAATTTGTAATTGCTATTGGCTAAATTTCAAATGAGTTATATAATCAATAAAATATAGTTAGTACTACTAATAAAATGTAGTTAGCCCTTTACCATGTATACAATTGTTGAATAATAAAATATTCAGTACCAACTTTAAATTGTCTCAATAGTAGGCTAAGAATATATCAATACACCTCGTATGTTACCATTTCATATTTGAAGGTATTCCTTAGTAAAATTGTTCAGAAGAGATACTGGTCTTTAGTTTGCATCAGACGAAGAGCTTTTCTTCAGTATCGTTCTCATTTGAAAATTACTTATCATAATTTATTATTTCTATTAACTCTGTAGATTTTTATTTGTTCAATGTGGGTAGAACGAAATAATAGAGAATTCATGCAGTCACCACGGTTAAATTAAATTTTCTGACGGAAAATTGCGAGTGGTTACTTTTGGTAGAAAAGGCGAAATGTGTACACACATACATACATTCGCGCGTCAGAAATTCCTTGCACCTATTCACAAAGAGCAAGAAAGAAACGAGTTGGCAAAGTAAATATACTTTCCACTGTACGACGTCGACGCCAGAGCGACAAGAAAAGACAAGAAGAGGAGACGAGCGGTTTTGCAAGATGTTGTGACACCATATAGCATGTGGCAAACAGCCCATGGTAATATGAAAAGACAAACATTACGACGGCGATACAGGACGAAATGAAATGTACGAATAAAGAAGAGAGAGAAGACGGTGAACATATAGTAAAAGGGACGTATGCATATAAGCATATTCGCGCGAGTACGAAGCTTTTGAGGTTCGGATAATGGCATTTAATTTCTGCTCTTTTAACTACACCTGATAGCACTTCACCTGCTCTTCGAGACAGCGTCTTCGCTGGCGAACAAAACCGGCTGCCAGAGCCCGCATGTGAATACTTTATGGATGCGGTGGTCTCCCGCGAAGAACTCCTTTCATTATAAAATCCTTTTGCAGCGGTGTTCGTTGTTTGTTTAATGTTCATGAAGTCACCGACAGAGAGAGACCCTATTTATTCCATCTCGGCGCGATAAGCAATGAGTTAACGTAGATTTAACTGTTTATTTTTCGTTTCATTTCGCCTTTTCATAGACTTTTTCTTCTTGTTATGCCAATAGCTCTTGAATGAAACGGATGTATGTAAGAATGCCAGAAAGAAACGTTGGTAGGTGCGGAGTGTTTCGAATTTTTTCGTCGATGATTACGCATTTTCTTCCAGCGATGCGGGTATTATTTATGGTTTGGTTAACATGCGATCGGTTTTTAAAATTCAAATTCTCGCGAAGTAATTATAGAATAGGAGCGGGTATGTGCACATCAGTTTTGCTTGACTAATAACGAGTTTTCGAGACGTGTTTCGTAGATTAAAAAGTATGTATGTATATAGAATAAAGGTCTTAATAATCACCCGTAGGAGGTGTGACAATTTAGTTCTTCTTATTCGTGTTTGAACTAACGCGTGGGTTAAATTCCAAGTTGATAAAAATAGCAATTAGTTATTTGGAATGTATAGATACCTGCATGCGTACTAAGAGCTTATAATACGAGGAAATATCAGAAAATACGAGACTGGTGCTGTAGTACAAAGATTTAGTACATTTATTTAGAAAACTTCAACTATTCGCCATTCTGTGCAATACACTTGTCCCATATTTGTTATAGCATTCACCGATATACACGCTCATACAGTATACGCGCTGCAGAGAGAAGGGAACACCAACGGTATGGCGAAGAGAGGAGAGTGCTGACTGAGCGGTCGTCCCGTGATCTATTGATGGCATTCAAGAACCGAGTTTACTCCCGTGGCGCGCCATTAGATGTTTCACATCAAAAATTAACTCACTTTACCGGCGCTTTTCACAGTTTTCGCCTTCTGAGGTCTTGCTCTGCATTTGTGCTTCCATAACATATTTTGAGACTTTAATTCAGGGTCCTAATGATCAAACTAGCTCTCGTCACATGTAGCATTATGTAGCAGTTACTTTTTCCACTGCAAACAAATTGTCACTCGATTGGTTTTTTGTTCATCGGTCATCACTTTTGGAATAAATTTTGCCGCGACCTTTCGGTACCCTAAATCTTCATAAATAATTTTTTGAGTGGAACCATAAGACAAATGAACAATGTCAGAATTTCTATATATGCCAATCCGGCGATCATTTTGGATCAAGTCGTTAATTTCTGCAATTTTTGAAACAATCCGTGCAGTTGGTGGTTGGCCGCATTGAGTTTAATCTTTCATTGATTCACAACCGTCTTTGAATTTATTATGCCACTCAAACGCTCTACATCGTGATAAACTATCATCTAGGTATGCAGCTTTAAACATTTCAAAAGTTTCAGTTCGAGTTTTTATTGCATATATTTGCTCCACCCACTTTTTCGATGGGTACGATAAACACTGACAATTCAGTAATTAATTTATAATAAACGTCAAAAGGTAAATCAAACCCTACTTGAGCATAAGTACATTGGAGATGGGAGTTTCATGTTCTATTCTTTGTATTATAAAATTCTAGTTGTGAAAGAAGTTATAGCACCAGTCTCGTTATATTTTGATATATCCTCGTACATATAGAAAACAGTAAACATTACAAAACAAGGACAAATTAATCCATCAATCTGTAGAGTATAGTAACTTTGAAATTGAAAATAACATGCTATACACTTCAAACAAACTTCTAAGCAGAACAAAACAGCTGGTGCGTTCGAAGAAAAGGGAACCAATCGCTAGCCGAAGATTTGCAAATACTATTTAAAGGAATATATTGTTTCTGCCTAATAAGAGCCTAGATATACTAAAATAAGGATATAGATGACAATTTTAAGACCTACGATAATTTATGTATCTGATACATGGGTTTTAAAGAAGCCGAAAGCGACCTTTTACACGGATGGTAGAGAAAGATACTGAAATCTATTTTCTGGTGTGATAAGACCAGAAGAAGGTTGGAAAAGGAGCACAAACGAAGAAGAATAAAACTTACATAAAGATAAAATTCCGTAGGCTTTCACGGCTGTTGTCACTTGTAGTGTAATCTTCTTGCGGGTTTCGCCGTGTTGTCGTAATTTCACTCGACGTTTCGCTGTTCATACTACCTTCTTTAGGGTCTGGTATCAGACTGATTCTTCTTGTTGTCGTTCTTCCTTACATATGGCCTTGGTCCACTGGTGTGTGACCGTCTTGCTTCATTGGTCGTGACAGATTCTCGCAGTAGGCTCTTCTAGGTGTTTCTAAGTCTATAGACGTCCTCACGCTTGATGTTACGATGTTTAGAAAGAATAGTCTAGGAAGAATAGAGAAACATCCTAACTTGAACCACGAGGATGACCATAGGCTCAACAACATCTCGAAGAGATGCCTACTATGAGAATCTGTCACGACTAATGGAGTAAGATGGTCACACACCAGTGAACCAAGGCCATATATAAGGAAAAACGACAACGAAGGGAATCACTCTTTATACCAGATCCTGAAGAAGCTGACAGTATGAACAGCGAAACGTCGAATGAAATTATAACACGGCTAAACCCGTACGAAGATTATATAAGTATTAGGTGGTTGGGACACGTGTAAAGATTACAGTTGGAGAAAATTCCAATTCCTGTATAGAAAACCAATAGACAAGAGAAGAAAGGAAAGACTATGGAAAAGATATCTGGAGCAAGTACTGAAGGAAGAATTGGAGTTGAAAACTGAAGGATCAGAGTAAAAAAATGGAAAAGAATAAAGGGGAATCGCAATGGAATATTTGCGAAACTTTGTGAGGCCTAAGCAGAGCACATTAAATAAAATTGTAATGGCTTGCATTGTTTTGTTCCATGTTCACGTTAGATTTCCTCTCTTATTTTTCACATTGCTTTTTGTAAACTTGCTTAACTGCCTGAACTCGTTTGAGATTCTTCATTTGTAACTTGTATTCCGCCCTTCTGTCTCTCTGATAATATCTAATTATTTTCTCCATGTAGTAGTACTGGGAGATAGATTGATAGTGATAATGATTGATTGTATACAGAAATCTTTGTTTTCTTTACCATTTCCTTATGGTCGAGGAACCACCTTTGCAAGACGTTGTATACAAGTGTCCAGTATCGTTATGTTCAAACTTTAGGAGTAAAGTAGACTTCATTTCAAGTAACAAAAACGCAAAACTTGTATATCCATTTTTATTTGTTCCAAAGTTACAGATCTATAAATGTGATTGTCAGATCATGAAAAAAAAATGTAATCCCAAAGTCAATACAAACTGATTTTATTTAAAAAAAGTTATACGATTCAATAACAGGCCTGTGATTGTTAACGTCGCATAATAAAATGTTATCCTAAAATAAATAAACACCTGTTGTAGTGCATATAGTAATTTCTTGGAGATCTACAAAAAAGAGTACTGGAAATTGATTTATGATAAAGAAGGTTCTTACTTATTTCGTAAGTGCTGAACCATGAATATCATACAATAAACAAATGTTCAGATGACTGTTAACGTTGCATTTTTTTAATAAAGGATTACATTACGTTTCAGTTCATACAACAGCTTATTAGTGAGTGGACACGTTTTCTTTATTCAAAATGTCTTACCGATTTTCTGCTCAAGAGTATGTGAATATGCATTTTGTGTATGGCTACTGTAACGGCAGTGCACATCAAGCAGTTATTGAATACCGACATCGGTTTCCCGATAGGCGCATTCCTCATTACAGAACGTTTCTGGAAGTAAACAAGACAATTTCAGGAATGCGGACTGTGTGATTATCTTTTCGACCGAGGAGTAAATTTTCCGGCAGACTTAGAGGACGAAGCAGTAGCTATTGTTACAAGGGATCCAACTCCTAGTGTATGTCGAATCGCTAGACAACTAGGAGTATCACGAACGACAGTTTGGCGAGTTTTAAAACGTGAGGGCTTATATCTATATCACTATCGCGGAGGACACGGTTTGCTTGAGGCAGACCGCTATGCTCGTCTAGTTTATTCTACCTGGATATTAAGTTAGTCACGGCTTCATTATAATTTCTGCAGAACAGTCTTCTGGACAGATAAATCTACGTTCACGAGAAGTGGTGTTACAAATCTGAGAAACCTGCATAGGTGGTCATCAGAAAATCCCAAAGCTATACGCCCATCTAAATTTCAACATGAATTTTATATTAACGTTTGGGCGGCCCTAATCGATGACTTGTTGATTGGCCCTGTCGTTCTTCCTGGGAGGTTAAATGCGGACAATTACCTTCAATTGCTTATTGACAACCTGCCAGGACTTTTAGAGGATGTCCCACTGAATGTTCGATGGGACATTTTCACATGGATGGGACACCACCAATTTAGGAATTGCTGTCCGAAATTGGGTTAACGTCAATTATCCAAGATGGATTGGTCGAGGTGGTCCTGTGGCATGGCCACCCAGATCACCCGATCTTAATCCCCTTGACTTTTATTTATGGGGGTACATGAAAAATTTAGTCAACGCGCAAGTTTCGAACACAAGGGAAGAGTTGTTGGATCGTATTCACCTGGCTGCCGAGCAAATCCGACAAAACAAGTATGAAATTCGGATAAGTAGTTCTTCTGTTGACTTACGGACACAAACCTGCATTCAAGAATGAGGTGGACATTTCGAAAATATCATTAATTGAACTTTTTTAAATAAAATCAGTTTTTATTGACTTTAGGATTACATTTTTTTTCTTGATGTGATAATCACATTCATAGATCTGTAACGTTGAAACAAATAAAAATGCATATACAAGTTTGCATTTTTGTTACTTGAAATGAAGTCTACTTTACACTCCTAAAATTTGAACATAACGATACGGGACAACTTGTATAACACTTAATTAATTAATCAATTAATTAATTTGATTGTTTATATACTTGTATTCTTCACTATGTGTTTATTCTCGGATATTTGTAGAATTTGTTTAATCTTCTGGTCGTCCACAATTACATTGACGAATTTTATTTTATTGCCAATGATTAAGGTTTCGGTCTTTTTTATATTAAAAAATATAATCTTCATTGCTAATTTTATTACGTCCAGATTATTAAATTTTTCTCTAGATTCTTTTCGAAGTTTGCAAATATGGCTATGTCCCCCGAAAATACACGTATCTAAAAGTAAATGCTGCAATTTATTATATCCTAAAACAGGAGAGAACGCATAAAGAATAAAATATTACATCACATTACATTATCTGATGCCCTGCTTCCTGTTATATATATTAGAGTGATGACGGTTTTGAATTTAATTCGATTTTCATTTGATAAAGTCTTTTCATTTAGTTTTGACTTTTGCCACTGATATAGTAGTCTTAAACTATGTACCTTTATTGACTCACATCTGCTTGCTCCTCATCCTACGATCTTTTTGGTATTCCTCTTCTGTTCTTTTTTGCTTTCATTGCTAATATTTTTTTGCAAATATCGTCTATGATATAGTATCAATATACTATAGCAATCAATATACTCAAGCAAATGCAGCTGCCTTCTTTAATAACATGTTCCAGTAATTACTCTTTTTGATATTTCTTATCAATTGCTCTTGTGATTCTTGGCACCATTGTAAGAAAGTACATTTGACCCTTTTCAACTTGCTGCTGTGTTTATCTGATTTTCCTATTTTCAAGATTGCACTTCATAAATCAGAATAGGTACAAATAGAGTGATGTCTTTCTAGTGTTGCATATAACCGCATAGAGGGCGGCAGTAATAAAACGTCTAATCTCAATCTTTCGTTAACTAAAATCTGAAGTTTCATCAAGATATGGCAAGTGATTTAGTCGTAGTGAATTTTTAGAGCTTATATCTTGACCTGAGTCGAGAAAATTTTCGCGCAATAATTTTTTACAACTTTCGAAGAGGATTAACTCTACAACAATGTCTTGCTAAGTTTGCTTCTATTTATATAGATGAAGAAGCACCGTATCAATCGACAATTTCAAGTTGGTACTTTGAATTCCAACGTGGACGCACCAGTATCAGCGACATACCCAGGACAAGTCCGTTAAGAACAGCAGTCATCCAGAAAAACATCGGTGCTGTACGCCGCCTGATTAAGGAAGATAGTCATGTGGCATATCGTAAAATTGAGACATCCATGGATGTTTCAAAGACCTCAATGTAAACGATCCTACATGGTGGACTGGCTGTGAGAGAATTAATTCCGTCTTAGATCCCGCATATTTCAACCGAATAGCAAAAGTTAGCTCGCGGTAATTGGTCCCGAGAAACTTTGAGCAGGTTCAATAACAGAAACTCAAAAAACGTTTACAGTTTCGGCTGTGAGAGAATTAATTTCGCTTTAGATCCCGCATATTTTAACCAAAGAGCAAAAGTTAGCTCGAGTTAATTGATCGCGAGAAACTTTGAGCAGGTTCAATAACAGAAACTCAAAAAACTTTTATTGCTTCGTGAGTGGCGATCCATCATGGATTTATTCCTATGAACCCGAAAATAAACATCAGTCCGCTGTTTAGGTGTTTCAGGATGACGAGAATCTGACAGAAATTATTCGTTCGTGAAGTGTGTCGTTTATGGTTATACGTAACACCAAAAAGACAACCATCCTATCTTGGTTACTTTGCTAACTTCCTTCTTGTTTACAAATGACCTCAAAACTTCAATTTCCATTTAATTTTTTTTTCAATAATTGAGCCCAGGTATTTTATATTTTTAACCGCCTGTAACTTGCAGCACAATAAAATAATAAATTAAAATGGTATTTTTAATAATATAAAATATTAAAAATCTGGTGTGAAGAACACAAATACAGGTTCACTATTGCTCCAGCAGGGGCGTACCGATGAGCCTGTAGAAAGGCGAAATACGTATCTACGTCTCGAACACGTTCACAAAAATATTAATAATGAACCTGTATTTGTGTTCTTCACACCAGATTTTTAATATTTTATATTATTAAAAATACCTTTGTATTATACAAAACTGGTGGGGTTTACCTACTCATGTATGTTTCAATTATTCTAAGAAATTAAAACACATTGAAACTTTGTGGATGGGTAGTCCACACTAGGATATGCCTATAACTAATTTCTTTCTTGCCGAAAAACGTTTTTAGTTTCAATTTTAGTTTAATTTTCCATTTGGAAATCTTCCCTTGTTTGAAAAAGGCGTCTTTAATAACATATCCTGCAACAATATCCTGTATCTGGTAAAATTAGTAGATTAGACCGATTAGTTTAAAAGATTTTATAGTTATATTTACTGTAAATAAGGTGAATCAAATCTTTAAAGTTCAAATACCATTTCTCTAAAAGCAATGTTAGTAGAATTTAAATATTATATTTCCCGGAACAGATCTTTTAGTAGAATTTACAAACTTTCTCTGAACTGCTTATGCATGTTTGCCTTTTATTTATTTCTTTTGTCCCTTGATTCTTAAATATTACCTTTCGGAAATGTATACAAGAGCTAGAAAAGGCCTCGAAAAACCAAGCTAGCGATTTGGTTTTATTCTCTTCCACACGATATATTACATAGGGAAGGAATATCCTTTTTCTTCCGTCCTTTTTATTATTATGGTTAATAATGGAGGTTTCTAGACCGAGCGGTAGTGCACCCTTGATCTTCGAGATTTGACAAGGGTCCATAATTCTTTTTACGTCGTCAATAAAACATCCAGGGGAATCCCGGCGAATCTTCGAAATTCACTCAATTACGACGGAGATATAAACGGGAGTTACGTTTATGAAAAAGCACACTGATTTATTATACCTATTATTAGTAATAAAACAAAGTGAAAATTCATGTATTAATGATGTTATAACTGGTAATTATTACAAATAGAGTGTTCATTTATGCCATGACATATAAGGCGAATATTTTGAATGGTGGAGAGGAAAATGTTTTTATTATATAGTGATGATTAGAATTTGCTAGAATTGTCTGAAAAACGCGAACTTTTCAGAAATGAGAGAAAACAGATATTAAGTTTTATAGCAATTACATTTTGTAACATTTTAAGTATCAATTGTCTACCTAACTTTGCAAAAAACGAGTTAGAAATTATTTTTCAACGTAATGACTAAAGCTGGGATTAGATGAAAATGCATACTTTTTATTTATGATGTACCAACATTTTTGCAAATCTATACGGATCACGTGAAAAAAAAAGCGTTTGCGACTACTTTTGTTTTGTATATCTTGCATATAAATACTGCTTCGTGCATATTTCATATAAAATTGCGTATTTGTTCGTATTTTATAAATTTATTTCTAAAGTGCACCGCAAAAAATATATAAAACCATTTATTCATAATATAACAAAATTACACTAACAGTCCGAATGAGCATTTCCATGCAGCAGGAATTGCCAGATTTGTGTTTATCTACAACTCTACGAGCTATAAGTTTGACCTATAGGGTAGTCATATCACCAGTTGTGTTTAGTTAGTTCTCGAAAGTGTATGTACACGTAATTTTACCTTGTTATTTTTGATATGTCGAAATCATATTCACATGTGTCGATCTGGATAAAAGATTATCCTGAATTTTGTGTAGATAATGGCAAAGTGTTTTGTAAGTACACATTTCCAGATTCATTGATCAATTTGACACAAAAGTATTTAAAAGCACCGTTGAGCATACAAAGATAAGTTACTAGGTCTGGCACTACCACCATAACCCATAATAACAAGATGGGGCACGTGGATTGATGCCGCTGTATTTTATGCAGATACCTTTAAACAGATATTAGAAATCTTTCTCTCTTTTTCAAACGTCTCGATAGTAATTGCAGATAGCAAAGATATAGTAATAAACAGCAAATGCGTCAAGAGTTAGCTTTTATCAAAGCAAACTATGGTTTTATTAGTGAAACATTATGAATACGTGAAACCAGTGGCGGCTCTTTAATGAGAGCAAGTGAGCAATTGCACCCCCTGGAATTATGAAACAAAACAAACCAAGCGGCGACTAACTGTGAAAATATTTATTTATTATATATATTATGTATTCATAGTTATTGACGAGGAACGTGGCACGCTAACAACGTACATATACCGATCGTCGTCACAGATATACTGAGCAAAGCCCAACACTTGCTCTGTTAAAAAAATTTCGTATGATTTGCTTTGTAATTTGTAGACAGAAATGTTTACATCCCCACTTACTCTGCAATTACATACATTCTAATTTGATATTTGTAAATATTTCATATAAAAGCCGAAAAACTCCAATAATTTATCAATTGTTTTATATATATATATATATATATATATATATATATATATATATATATATACATTTGTAATATGGACACATGGCAAAGAAAAACTACAAGACTTTTTACACCAACTAAACTGCGAACATCCGAAAATTAAGTTTACAATGGAGGTAGAAGAACAAGGGAAGCTACCTTTTCTAGATGTGTTAGTGATCAAAAAAGAAAATGGAACATTGGGACACACCGTTTACCGGAAACCTACACACACAAATAGGTACTTAAAAGCACAATCGCATCATCATCCGGCACAATTGAACTCAGTAGTGAAAACCCTAGTTCTACGATCCGAACGACTAACAGACGATGAACATAAAAACGAAGAAAGAAGAAATATTAGAAACGCTCTTCTTGATAACGGGTATTCACAAAGAACAATAGACAAAGCCAGACACAATAGAGCAGAAAAACGGGAAAAAGAGGAATTTACATCAAAGGCCATTCTACCATATATAAAGGGTAGACAAAATCGGTAGAATACTAAGAAAACACAACATAGACACCATCTTTACAGCACAGGGAAAAATAGCCGATAAAATAGTCAACGCGAAAGATAAAATTCCACTTGAAGACCAAGGCGTTTACGAAGTGCCGTGCTCAGAATGCGAACAATCCTATGTAGGCCAGACGAACAGGCGAATTAGCGTGAGAAAAGAGGAACACATAAACGCAGTCCTCAAGAAACAAACATCATCTCTAGCACAACACCGCCTCCTAACGGGGCACACTATTGACTTCGAGAATACGAAGATCCTAGCGAAGAGCGAAAGTCTATCTACTAGAATTACTAGAGAAGCGATTGAAATAGAAAAGAGACCCAAAAGTCTAAACAAACGCGACGACGGCCAACGTTTACCGTACACCTGGAAGCCACTCCTAGCCGGCATGCAAATCAAGACTCATGCGAAACACAACACATCGAGACGGCACACGCCCCCACACAGGAATCACAGACACCCGGACCAATCACGCGAAGCCGTGTACGCACGACGGCAGCAGCGCAACCCCCACCTCCCATAGTGCAACATAATAGCAGACACCCGAGGACACGATCGGCAGTTACTCTTCAGCGTCAAGTGAAAGAACAACTCTAGAAAATGACGAGTGCGATCCCGTCGAAACGTCGAGACAACAATCCTTCTCAGGACACATCTCACACGCGGCCAAGAACCCGAGAAACCATCATTTCATCATACAACCGCGAGAACATCAAAATTATCATATATATATAAATTATTATTTCCATATTATCGAAATAAACGTTAGGAACTTTATTTTTAGTCCTAATAGAATAAAAATGATTACTTAATACTAGTCTGTGTAATATAATCACTGTTATTATTACACTAAACCCTCACCACAGGGGGGCTAATTAAAGTATTTACACATTAGAAAAATATTTTCTTGTTATTTCAAGTCAAATCGTTGTATCTATGGACAGACTGTAACATATAGCTGTAATTTTATTTAGCTGATAAGGATTACTTTTCTTTTGAATAAACGTGATGTATCTTGACTTTTGTAATTAAGTGTATGTACATTAACTCATATTACCTTAATTACTGTACATGTTTAGTCTATTTTAAACGCACCGCTCGCATTCTTGTGAATGTCTATCAAAGACCTTAATTGACAATTACCTGTAACATTCGTCGTTCACATTTCCCCGCTAATCCTCATAATCACCACGTGCAATCTACCAGTGATCCTAGTATGTTAGCAAAGAGTACAGTAACTGTATCACGTCGTATACATCTTAAGCATCTATCGCAGAGAACTCGTGTTCAACTGCTTCGAACAATAACGGTAATATCGTGCCTATAAGTTATAATTCCGCACAAGCGGTTATCTATATCGTTTCAAAACGAGATCAGTGCAAGGTATAGTAAAAATATGTGGAGAGAAGTCGAGAGGATGTAAATTACTGAATGACCTTTTTGTTTATTTTACCTGGGTAATAGTGTATGTATGTATTTGCATATACTTAGATATATACATTCAAATTCCAATAACTAGGCTTATAAACCCGTTCCAGGCGGTGAAAAATAGAACATAAAAAACTTACTCGTTTACTGCATGAAGACGTACATATATGGGCTTAATGTATGTTAAATATGTATCTAGTTTATCTTATCGCACTTGTGTAACAGGACTAATGGATGCGATGCAATATTTTAACTTATAGCCAATAGTATTGATGTAACCGGTAGAATCAGGAAATAAATGTTGTTTATTTAATTTATTTAAATAAATATCCCCTGAATTGATATAATAAGAATGTCTAAAGCTTTGTCTAATCCATTTTATATTTCATATTGCCTAGGGGTATTTATTAAAACGATCATATGCAATCGAGACCCATCCCATGAAAGGCAAGCTATTTCAAATTTACACAAAGTTTATCATGTTGGACACAATCAAATGTTCTTTCAGGACACTGGCACAAACTATAAACAATAACATAAAGAACTTGTGACACAAGTTAATATTTTGAACAAATTGCATATAAATTAAAAATAAACGACGTAGAACATCACGTGGACAGCGAGAATGAAATTAAATTAGATATTAATCGTTACGGTTAAAGTTTCAAATTAATTTTAAATTGCACTTTCATTCTATTTATATATTATTATTTCATTCTATTTGAAAATAACGAACTCTATAATTTAAATTTTTTGAACACATCTTATTCAGAATTATGTACGAGGAGCAAGGATTGGTGTAAGTAACAAGCATATAATGTAATTTGAAGTCTATAAAAACTCATTTGATAATTTTTCTAAAGTTCACGGGGAATTTCTATATACATTTCATTGAATTGCTTTAATTTAATTACGTACATCTCCTATGGTGTTTCATATCATTAGAAAGCTTATTTCACAAGGGATATTTTAATAATATTTATGCCATCGATGGAGCACCTCTTCAGGTCGCGCTTCTTATTAATTATTATTCAAGATATCGACCCTCCCTTTGACTTAGGTCATAAAACAGACCTTTTTCCTAAACCAGTGTTCTATCGACACAAACTATCAGTCCTCTTCTCGTTAGAACTCTCGTAAGATCCACATCTTACCCGTCGTACTGGTCAAGTACTGGCATGATGAACGCGCCCCTGTATCTCAGCAATTCAAAGGTACAGCAGACTGATTTTCATGTGGCCGGTTAGAAGTACCGCCCTCGAGATGCGCACGAAATTCATAGGTAGGGGAACCTCTGGCATTCAGTGTTTTACATCGTTTTAAGCGATAAACACAGTAGTGCAGTGCCGTATTAAGGTAATGAGTAATGGAGTTTAAAAGTAAATTAAATAAATGTGTTTTACACAGTCAAACTCGTGAAGTGATCTCAAATGTATTTAAATATATGCAAGAAGAAAAAACTTCAGGGGTACTCAAAATTCCACTGGATCAGTTATATGAACGCGTTATTGCCGCAACGGGTGTTTCTGAGAGAAGTATTAGACGGATTGTTAAAGAAAAAAGTTGAATAAACGCAGGTGCCGGTTCATCTTTTACATCGTCAAAGAAAAATAAAAAAAAAAACAAGCCCAAAACCGACTTAGACGATGCAGATAAAGGTGTGGTGCGGAGAACAATTTTAAATACCTTTACTGTTGACAAAATTGTGCCTACAATGCCAAACATACTAAGAAAATTTAAAGAAACAGGATACACTGGAGGAATAGATTCTCTTCGGAAAGTAGTAAAAGATATGGGCTTTCGTTGGAGAAAAGCAAAAACCAACAGAAAGTTGTTAATGGAAAAGCACGACATTCGTCAGTTAAGAGTGTCTTATTTGCGTACCATTCAAAGCTACAGAAATGAAAAAAGACCGATTATATATATGGATGAAACTTACATCCACAGTTCTCATACCGTGGCTACTTGTTGGAGTGACAATTCCAATGAAGGATTAGCAAGGCCTATATCAAAAGGTCTAAGACTAATTATTGTTCATGCTGGCTGCGAGACGGGATTCATTCCGAATGCTAAATTGATTTTTAAGTCTAATACCACAACGGGAGATTATCATCACGAGATGAATTATGAAAATTACAAAAAATGGTTGTTAGAAAAATTAATTCCAAACCTGCCTCCAAAGTCTGTCCTAGTCATTGACAATGCTCCTTATCATAATGTCCAAAAAGATAAACCACCGAATTCTAATAGCAGGAAATCTGTTATGATAGACTGGTTAAGGTCTAAAAATATTTACTTCGACAATAACATGCTCAAGCCCGATTTATATAATATTATTAAAGTACATAAGCCAACATTTAAAACATTCGAGATAGATGAAATGTTAACACAACGTGGCCATAGTGTTTTGCGATTACCGCCATACCACCCAGATTTAAATCCGATTGAGTTAGTATGGGCACCTCTTAAACAATATGTGGCATAAAAAAATGTATCATTCACTATTAGATATGTTCAACAGTTATGTGATAACTTTTTTGATGAATTTAGTGCTGCTGAATGGAATAAATGTTGTGACCACGCGATAAAGTGGGAGCAAAAGTTTTTGGAAGCGGAACCTCTCATAGACGAAGTTACAGACCAGTTCATTATTAATTTGGGTGAAGACTCTGAATCGGAGAGCGAAGAGGAAGTCAGTGATAGTGATTCTGCATAACTTTTTATATAATTATATGTATAATTTACCGTATTTTTTTTGAAACTTAGTTATTGTTCATTATTGTTTTCTCCTATAATTATTTTTGAGTATTTATGTATTATTTCTTATTGTAATTATTATTTTCATTGTTATTTCCAAAAATATTAGTATTAATAATATTCTTTTCTCCACGACTATTAAATAATATTATTACAACACTCGCCTACGCTCGTTGAAGAATATACTGTTCTTTCGTACATATAGAAAGTTTACAATGTGATTATAATGAGAAAGAGATTAGCATAAACATTATTTGCCAATAATTCAGTTAATTATCCAAATTAGTTTTACTTAATCCTAAGCCTTTCTACCGTTAAGTGTAGCTAACAATCTTATTCAGTCATCCCCTTAATGTGATGTTAGTACGCTATTAGCTAGTAGGTAAGGTAAGACATTTTAATTAAACATGTTACATGAAACTATGCGTTCTATTTTACTTCTATTTGCCTTAATTTAGTGAAATACAAACCATTATAAACATGTTCAACAATGTGATTTTCTGAATTTATCCCTTACTACGTCCCAATGCACGACTCGCACAAAGAGTTTGCATTTCATTTTTCCGAATACTGTCTCTATCTAACACTGACCCTTACTTGACGCACGTACAAATTCTCCCACCGGCCACATGAAAATCGGTCTGCTGTAACTCTGTATTGTTCGATACAGAGATTATTTTATATTAATCGTAATTGATGAACATTTAATTTACTGCTCAATTTAACGTTCGTTTTCAGTGTATTTTGTGTTAACTTTCAATTACTTATTTACCGCTCCTCGTGTATATATTACTTTTGTTTATTACTTTTAAATATATCAAGTTCAATTTCTTTCTTATGTACAAATAAATACAGACTTTAAGGACAACGCTCCTGTGTTTTATTTAGTAAGTAAGATGTAATATATTTATTTAAATTAAACATTATCACACACGTCCTGGACCTTTGATGAAACTTTACCAGCACCATTAATTATTTTATTATAGAATAATTTCAATGTTATTAGCACGGCAACCACAACCAATAACCTGCAAAGCCGCGGTTTGTCATAATACTAATAATATGCCTAGAGAAAATAATCTAATGTCATATTGTACGAACGAGGTGACCAGTTAACAGTTCGTGAAATTAATCGTTCGTCAAAGGTTTCTCTTAACAAATTAATTGTATCGCGCGCAAACGTTGCTCCGGCGTGAGTCTATTTATGATGAATTACCAAACCAAGCTAACCCTAAAACAACCGAGAACTGTCAAATCGCCTGTCACAGAAAACAGTGTTGTCAATTTAAAGTTCTCCTCCTCCAAGCAAAAAAGAAAACACCTGTTATAACCAATTTAATAGTAGCAAACATAACTAGTCATATTTTATAAAATTCTTGATTTGAATACTGTATTTTGTATTGACTTAAGTACATAAAGTGAGAGATTACATAGCATTTTAATTTATTATCGAATTGTGTACATAATTTTCTTGTTCTCATGCTTTACTAACCAGTTTTAAATTCAACTATTATTCTGTATAAATTCAGTGTACATACATTGGTGTTGCTTTATCTTGGGTGTATAATAATATAATTTATCCAGGAAGCGTTAGAAACTTGGGTTATAACTTAACACGAGCTGATACGGCAGAAATTTACGGTTATTTTTGAAATAAAGACAGTAAAGAATTTTAATCTAGGTGAGATCTTTGCAAGTTCTAATCAAAATAACTTACGAAATTTTATATCGCGGTGAGTTAAAGTTATTTGTCTAAAGTAGGAGTCCTAGTTTCAAGTCGCTTGTCATTTTAACGGCTCTTAGGAAGAACTTTGTTATAAATTTAATCCAACGAATTTATAGCTCTACTAATACCTTAAAATATATTAGTGGACAATTTTTAATTCCGATTTTATGAAATTCTAAATTTACATATTTTAAAACTTATATTTCTTAATGCACTTGAAATAACAGTTAAATACACTCTAGTAAACTAATAAAGAATAATAATACCCAGGTTGCGCCACAAAGTCTCGTTCTAACTAGTATGGAATGGAAACAAAGACAATTATTTATTACAAGAGTTGGTACTGCGAACATTCTGTCAGTAGCGCGTGCTTCGAAGAAGTGTAGGGGGTTTAGCAAGTAATAAATTTAAATAAACACTTAACCCTCTTAAGCAGTGTTTTCACTATAGATGCAAAAAGTGGATAATTGGATAAATAGGAGGGCGACACTGCAAATTTTTAGAAAAGCAAGCAAGGATTAGTTTTAAAAAAATAAATAATTAATACATTTTTGCATTCGATGAAACCAGTCCTTAAAGTAATGATGCTACTCTTCCTTAGACACTTTAGAAAGCAGGTTTTATAAGTTATTTCACGCATTTTATCTTTATTTTTGGAAACAAAGAGAAATGGCAAGGTGCTAGATCAGGGCTGTATTGTGGAGGGTCCATGGTGCTGACGTTTAGGGCACCCAGATACTCAGTTGGTAGTTTTGTAACAATGTGAAATTCATCTGGCAACAAAGTTTTCTCACGTCTAACTGTTGATGTAAAATGTTTTGGATTTAATTCATAGCAATGTTCAATGTCGCCCGAATTACTACATATTGTAGTGGTTTTTTCCCCGAAGATAGTTTTGAATAATATATTTTATTTATGTACATTCATTTTTGCAGGATATTTTTATATATTTTGAAAATTATTTTATTTTGATGTTGGACCGATTCTTTTGATTATATTTGTATATCTCTGTGACGTATATAATAGTTATAGTTAGACATGTGGTCGCATTTTGCGCTTCGGAGAAGATGTTAGAGGGGTGTAACCTTCAGGCACACATAGAATATTGGTAGATACAGTTGATTTTAATGGTATAGTTAATTAACTATAGATTTTTGATTAATATCACGTTTATTGTTTGTAAATTAGTTGATGATGATTTGATTTCATTACGGGATTATTAATGAGGGTTTTGACTCGTTAATTTTGATTAATTTTACTTTTATCTGCCTTGTGTGTTTCAAATATAGTTTTTATATATTTAAAAACGTAAGTTATATTAAAAATTTAATATTTCAATGCATTGATTGTTAGAGTTATATTCATTATTGATTAGATTTAATCTTGATATGTTTGATAGTGTGTTTTTTTGAATAGCAAGGAAAATTTTCATATTTTTTGATGAGGGATTTTTTTTATTCACGTGTAAGCTATCTGTTGAAGTCAGGATTTGGAGGGAAATTTATATTCATGTTCATGATCTGGTTTTAGACACGCGTGATAACAGTTTATATAATATCTGTTTGACATTTGAATTTTGGGGTTAAAGTAAACTATTGAAATTGAAAGTTTTCCATACTATTTAATTAGTTGATTTTTGTTCGCGTATAATGGAGGTTTTTCATTGCGAGCGTGTCACTTATCTCGCAATCCTTTTCCCTCCTGCTTTTTGTTTATTAATGCAATTAGCTATCTTAATATTTGATTAAGATTTTTTTCTTTTTTCTTTTTTTTTAATAAAAATATTAGTGGAAAAGTGCTTGTTTTAATGCTTATATTTTGTTTTTCCTGTCCACGTTCGTAAATGAACCTGAGACTTTAGAGGACTCTATTTAAAGAAATAAACTCTCCGTAAGGCAGCTCGGACTCATAGTGGTGCATCGTGGATTATCTTCAATATATTTCTACAATACACAGCAATATGTCTTTTTAATAATATAAAATATTATTAAAAATCTGGTGTGAAGAACACAAATACAGGTTCACCATTAATATTTTTGTGAACGTGTCCGAACATATCCCTCCACAGAGACGTAGATACGTATTTCGCCTTTCTACAGGCTCATCGGTACGCCCCTGCTGGAGAAAGGATATTCTCAGACGCATTCACAAAAAAGAACCACATCGCCACTTCACAGAAATTATCCAGACCGGGCGTAGAAGTAAATTCAGCGCTGCCTGTTGTCAGACAGCCGAAGTACCTCGCCCCGTCCACATAACCAATGTGAAGTAACGTCTCTTGGGAGGGATATGTTCGGACACGTTCACAAAAATATTAATAGTGAACATGTATTTGTGTTCTTCACACTAGATTTTTAATAATATTTATATTATTAAAAATACCTTTGTATTATATAAAACTGGTGGGGTTTACCTACTCGTGTATGTTTCAATTATTCTGATACATATGATGTCTGTCAATCTTGCTTAATTATTCTTCGTACTATTGTTCGAACAGCGGAAATATTTTCAACAGTAACAGTTCTCGGGCGTCCTTCGCGAAATTCATCACTAAGAAAAAGCCGATCGCTTCTGAATTCATTATACCAATTATAAATTGTTGCCTTAGATGGGGCTTCTTCGCCAAATGCATTTCTAAGCCGATCTTCACATTGTTTAGACGTTAGTGACGTATTCGTAAAAAAGTTATCCCCCGGAAATGTCTCTAGTCAAATTCATTTTTGGGTGAATACAAAATCTTTAAATTATGATAATTAACAAACTATTGGAGCAATTAAATTGCAAAACATTAAAAAGTAGCTGTCAAATAGAAACAAATTTCATTTTTTTAGCAACATGGCCGTTCTAGATTATTTCAGTGTTCCCCGTAATCGCAGCATCGGGTATCTTTCAACAGTTTCTTTATGTAACCATATTAGTCGTGAGGAGTAAATGTTCCTAGAGGCAGAGAACGACTGTTCGATATCTAATGATGTTACAAATGAAATAGACATGCATTACACACATTTGTATCTGTACACATGGACATACACCCGTATCTTCCAACGTTTACTTCAGACAAAGACATGTGTTTCTGTCTCAATAGACATCGTCAGTTTGGCTAATGAAGTTTAGTTTGATGGATCGCCTCATAGATATAGCAAATTTTGTCATATCAGGTGGCACTAGATAATCTAGTGACATCTGACGGACAAAAAAAAGTGCGCCGAAAATAGCGATTTTCTCTCATACAGCTATGCCGGTACAGAAGGGGAAAAATACGTATGTAGGTGTAACGTTAACACGATACCAGATGGCAGCAAATATATCAAAGAAATTTGGTATATTTGCTGCTGTCAAATATCATTAGATTATCTGGTGCCACCTGATATGACAAAATTTGTTGTTTACCTGTGAGGGGATCCATCAAACTTTACTGTATTAGCCAAAGTGACGAAGTCTATTGAGACAGAAACACGCGTCTTTGGCTGAAGTAAACGTTTGAAAACACGGAGTGTATGTCCATAGGTTCAGATACAGATGTGTGTAATGCATGTCTGTTTCATTTATAACAAATGCGTAATACGTGCATAACGTATTGATGTACTCAAATATCTTTGGTATGATGTAATTAAATTAATCTTTGTAAATACTTAACGGATATATAGATCCTCTATCACCCAAAAATTTGTTTTAATCTAGTAAAATCTGAATCTTTCGTTAATACACTATTTACTTTAGCAATAACACCAATATTTCTTAATCGCTTAACGCATATGATTGTGTTGTTTGTTCATTATTTACATTGATTCCACTACTAACGAAGAATTTAGTCATTTCTAAGTACTTCAGCCAGTTAATTGTAATTGTTATATGTAAATAGTTTGTAAATCTGCTTTAACTTGGGCATCTTGCAATTTCTCGTAAAAGAAATCTATCAACATCGTTCGGTAACGCAATCGATTCAGTGAAACGGCCGAAACAACATAATTTTCGAAAAACTGTGGCCCAATGACACCGCCATCCCAGAAACAGCAGCAAACTGTCACTCGTTTGGACTAGAGAGGTTGTTAGATTATTTCGTTTGGATTTTCGACGCCTCTGATGCGACAGTTTTTCTCATTTACGCACCCAGACACGAAAATGAGAATCATCACTCAGAATAATTTTGTTTTAAAAATTACGATCTTGTTCATGCATTTTCAGCATCCAATCAGCGAATGTACGAGGGTGACTCAATAACTCCTTAGTAAATTCAAGAGATGGCGCTAGTAATATGACAAAAATTTGTATTTTGTAAGCGGCATTTGTCATTAGACGGCTGTTAAAGTTTCAGTTAAATCCATCGCGTGGGTTCATTTTTATACTCGATTGAAGCAACAAACCTTGGTTCATTTATTGAGTTCATGAGTTTTGTGCGATGATTAAACACTTATTTAAAAAGTTTAACACCGAAAGAGCTCAAAGCCGAGTTGGATGAAGTTAATGGCACATCTGCCCCTGTGTTTGTGACTGTTTACAATTGAATAAATGAGTTTAAACGTGGCCGTACATCCACAAAAGATGAACATCGTTTGGGGACGTCCAGTGAAAATGACTTCCTCCGGAATGATTGACAAAATCATGGTATAGTTTTGAGTGATCGACGAAGCAAAGTGCGCGAAATAGTTGGGGTCATAGTTTACACGAAAAATTAGGTTTGAGGAAAATCTCGGCAAGATGGGTGCCGCGTTTGTTCTCCGTGGAGAATAAACGCAATCGTGTGATCGAATCGGAGGCTGGTTTGACACTTTTCCATCGCAATGCTGACTAGTTTCTAAGTCGCTACATAACTGTGAACGAAACATAGTTACACTACTATACTACAAAACCAAAGCAACAGTCGAAGCAGTGGGTTTTTAAAGGTGATCCGGCTTCAAAGAAGGTAAAGACGGTGAAATCGGCCAACAAGGTCATGCCCAGTGTGTTTTAGGATGCACTCGGAACAATTTACATCGAACACTTGGAAAATGGACAAGTGATAAATGGAGAGTATTATGCAATGTTATTGCATCAGTTGAGCGAAGAAATCAAAGAGAAAAGTCCTCATTTAACAAAGAACAAAAATCTCCTTCACCAAGACACTGCACGGGTGCACACTTACGCAATTTCGATGGCGAAAATCATAGAATTAAAGTTCAAATTACAACAACATCCACTGTATTCACCAGATTTGGCCCATAGTGACTTTTTTTATTTCCAAACTTGAAAAAATGGCTAGGTGGTAAACGATTCACGTCAAACGAGGAGGCCCAAACAGATATCGATTTTGAGAACCTTTCGAAATCCTAGTTTTTGGACGGCTTACAAAAGTTGGAGAAACGCTGGGAAAAGTGTATACAGCTAAAAGGAGACTATGTAGAAAAATTTTTAAAAAAATTCGAAATACATAACTTGTTTTTCTATCTTTTTCTAAGGAATTATTGAACCACCCTTGTATGTGCGTGGTCTTGTGGCTTTAATTCTTGTGCCAACCGTGCCAACATGCAGGCCAGGATCTTTTGTACACATAGCTGTAGAACCGGCTTGTGACATGCTCAATTCCCGTGATCGTCTCGAAATGAACAAACCTGAGTTCTCAACCACTTTCTCAATTACAGCGGCGATATTTTAAGTTGACTCTCAATCACAAACTTGTCCAAGACGCTCGAGTTTATTGATTAGATTCACTATAACTGTGCGAAAAGACGCTTCACAATTACCAATATCCGTACGAACTTTGTCCGCGATATTTTCACCATTTTTGTAGTGAATTTTCACTATTTCAATTCGCTGTGCGAGTGTATATGGATCCATATCTAAAAACCTCCTGGTTTTTACTTGTTAAATGTCATAACAATGACAGTTAAATGCTGACAGTTAAAAAATGACGGGAAATTTAAAATGACACTTTTTGTTAAAAGACCCTGTACATAACCATTAAAATAAATATAAATTGTAAAGAGAAACTGTATCAATAGGATTTAATAGTAAAAATCTGAAAATGTGCAATGCTGTTTACCTCAAAGAACAGTAATGCTAAACACCTAAGGCACCGAAAAGAAAAAAAGGTTCCCCTTAATTGTCTTTTAATATCATTAATACGCGTCTTCCACGTGCAATTTTCTCATTAAATCCAAGAAATCCGTAGTAAAGACTACGTAATTGCGTCGACCTACATTTTACTGTACACAGCGACCACGTCCAATTACCCAGTGGACACAAAAAGCTTTTTACATCGCTTCCATTCCGCATTTTTAAATCTCAAATTACTGTGTCTGGTCTCGCGTAATAACCACCGCCAACACTAACAACAATAACAGTAATGATAATAGACGAAAAAAATCAAAACAGCACAACAAACTCCAATTTAAAATAAAGATTGCGTGTCACGGTTCATTAGAAAAATTTCACTTCATGAATCGAAAGATAAGAGAGTACGGGAGCGAGAGAGAAAAACAAAGAAGAGTTGCTTCAGGATAATATTACTCATCACGATGTATGGTTGATGGGTGTTGGAAAAATGTAGGAAATAAAACGCGAGGAAAATAAAAGAAAAATAATATGAAAGAGATATTATAGCAAAGCCTCGGTTGCTTTTGTGCTGCGTCGTTGGGAGTCGCAAAAGGAAATATGTAATCGCCTCTCTCGCTCTGTGATTCTGTGGAAACATAGTCGCGCGGTTTGCTTGTGTGATTGACAGGAAATTCTTTCGATTTCTAACATTGAGGAGCGTTTTCTGTGCAAAATCGCAAGAACTTCAACTCATTATCTGTTCTCACGGATGCAGCGACTTGAATAGATAGTGAAAGTGCTTTAAGAGAACTTTAAATGAATTTACTTGTGTATTTATGTATTAGTGTGGATTTTTTGGTCGGAAATGAATTGCGAACGGACGTGGAAGATGACTTAATAAAAAAGAAACGTTTCCTCATTTTAATTAATACTAAAAGTAACGAAATAAAAAGTGAATTATTGTAGAGATTATTGCGCACGAAGAACGAAAATATTAATCTTGGTACAATGTTTTTAGAATGAGAAATCTATGTAGTCGTGTCAGAAGTAATGTACTCAATTAAAGTAATATTAAGATAAAATGAATAACTTCATCGGCGCTTTGTTTTCTCAGAATCATGGACTTCCATACACGTGGAAGCTAAATACAGCATGACTATTAATTTATAGTACTGAAACTTTCAAACTTTATTCACTTAAAATAATATACCGGGTGTTTCTAAATGAATATCGGGGTTTTAACGCTTTGTAGTATTTATTACGTAAAACTTAAAATAATAATTAATACATGAAATGAAAGAGTAACTCAAACGGTTATACGTATAAGCTTGCAAAAGTTCAATGTGAGCACCTTTCGTCACACGGCACACATCAAGTCGATAGCCCAGTTCTTCCCAACGTTGTTTAGGGTTTGTGGTGTAATTGTTGCAATAGTTGCCTCAATCCTGTTTCTTAGGTCGGGTAGGTCAGATGGTAGTGGAGGCACATATACACGATCCTTTATGAACCCCCACAGGTAGAAATCACATGGCGTGAGATCGGGTGAACGTGGAGGCCATTCGAAACAAGCTCTGTCATTGGACCCTTTGCGGCCAATCCAGTGTTCGGGTATAGCGACGTTCAACCAATCGCGTACGTCGTTATGCCCACCATATTGCTGCCAAATGAAGTTATTGGGTTCGTCTTCTACCAATAACAGCCATAGTTGTAGTGCATCAAGATAAGAAGTATCAATGACAGTTGCTTCTCCAAAAAAAGGCCCATAAACTTTCCGCCGAGATACGGCACAGAAAACATTCAATTTAGGGGAGTCAAGTTGTAATTGTACCATCTCGTGAGAATTTTCTGTGCCCCAGATGAGCACATTATAAGTGTTCACATGTCCACTGATGTAGAATGTTGATTCATCGCTGAAAACAACACGATCCAGAAAATCGTCGTGCAACAACATTTCAAGAGCAAAGTTGGCACGTAAACCATGGTCTGTAGGCTTTAGAGCCTGTGTGATGTCGCCTGGTCCTGAGGGCTACATCGTTATGTAGGTTCGTGGAAGTGTGAATGAATTAAGTAATAAGCGTACGAAGTTGGTTTAACATTGTATTAATAAGTTAACACTTATAACAAGATAACATATTCTATATACATAATAAATATAAGACAGTAGCCGAAAGGAGAGTTCTATATCGTACTCACAAGTCGTACTGACTGTCTAACTAAGACTTCTCTCTGTTCTTTAATCGAACGTCTTATATACATTGGAAGATCTTTCTTTCGGCCATGTACTACTTAAACATCAACAAGATGTGCAAGTATGCAACTATGATTCATAACCTTGTGTATGCAATTAGGTGGACCGGGGTCGTGTTATTCTAATACAATATAATGAGACCGGGGCCGCACCTTGAAAAAGTAGTACATACACATATTACTTCAATCAAGTTATCACACCTGCAATAACCGCAAACGATAAGGACGTAGTTGTAAGCGTTTCCGTATAGCTTTCCAAACAGTCTTCACCGGAATTGTTAATTCACGACTAGCTTTCCGAACTGTCGGGCTAGTCGGGCTACGCGTGAAAGACTCTCTCACTCGGTCAACACTCTCTTCAGAAACCCTTGGTCCTCCCGTAGTTTTTCCTTTGCAAAGGTAGCCGGTATTTTCAAACTGATGATACCATCTACGGATGCTATTATCACTTGGGGATCACATCTGAACTTAACCCGGGACACACGTTGCACAGTAACTACAGATTCAGTCTTTGCAAACTGCAGAATACAAAAATCTTTCTGTTTACTAGTCGCCATTTTTCTACTAGCGCATGCGCGTGCCAACAAACAGAACTGCTTGAATTGCTCTTTCATTTCATGTATTAATTATGATTTTAAATTTGATGTAATAAATACTGCAAAGCGTTAAAATCCCGTTATTCATTTAGAAACACGCTGTATAATAATAAATTAACACTTAAGTATTACAAATGAAACAGACATGCAATATACACGTCTGTAACTGTACACATGGGCATACACCTCGTATTTTCCAGCATTTACTTCTGCTTAAGACACGTGTTTCTGCCATCTACTATTAGGCGTCATCAGTTAAGCTAGTGAAGTAAGTAAAGCTTAAACAAATCGCCTCATAAGGTATAGCAAATTGTGTCCTATCAAGTGGCACCATATAATCTACTGACATCTGACGGACGAAAGAGACTATGCCGAAAGTGGCAACATTCCCTTGACCGGCTATGCCGGTACAGAAGAGAAAACATATGTATGTAGGTTGAAGTCCATTAACACGATGCCAGATGGCAGCAAATATACAAAAAAGATTTAAGTATATCAATACGTTAAGCACGTATTACACAGAAATAAGAAAAACACCCTAACCACAATATATATCAATAAATACTATATACGTGTTTCGGCAACTAAGTTGCCATCTTCAGTAGAATAACCTTAAAGACTGAAAAATGTTAAATGTTAATGCGATTTGGCGAAGAGCATATCTTCTAAGGTTTACCTTAGCCAAAAACGCTAAGTTTAACATTTTGCAGTTTTTAAGGTTATTCTACTGAAGATGGCAACTTAGTTGCCGAAATACGTATATAGTATTTATTTATATATATTGTGGTTAGGGTGTTTTTCTTATTTCTGTTTCAGATTACAAGCCACAGTCTCCACCAATTTCGGATCACGTATTACACATTTGTTGCAAATGAAACAGACATGCGGCATAGTCTCTTTCGTCCGTCAGATGTCACTAGATTATATGGTGCCACTTGATAGGACAAAATTTGCTATACCTTATGAGGCGACTGATGACGCCTAATAGTAGATGGCAGAAACACGTGTCTTAAGCAGAAGTAAATGCTGGAAAATACGAGGTGTATGACCATGTGTACAGTTACAGACGTGTATATTGCATGTCTGTTTCATTTGTAACAAATGCGTAATACGTGCTTAACGTATTGATATACTTAATTAAACCTTTTTGATATTTTAGATTCAAGCATTGTACACAAAACTAAAAACATTAGTTTGAGATATATCATAAGCCTACAAATACAGGCACTACAATACATGCACTCTAATTTAATCCTATAATGCAAAATTATCGGCATATCAATCAATAGATTAATTAATGTACCTGTGAACAAAGACAATTACGGTGGAACTGAGCAGGATATATGCAATAGTCCTAAATGCGATGGTTATGCATTAGACACCGTTAATAACATTCTGTATAGAAATCAAATATTCAAAACTCTGACTTTAACGTTTGATATTTTTGCAAATTAGTGCACCCCAATAAGACAAAGAAACCTCATTCAAATAAAATAATTTCTTTGCTGCTCTGTATCGTGTCCATGCAAATGATGTACATTGATAATTTTTATGTCAGTATTAATGTTATTATATTAAACTTCTACAAAATATAACTACACAAATATTTTGTCAAAATAAGATAGTTACCTGGTCATTAATGTTTAGTCAAATTTTAGAGAAGTAAACTGCCTGTTTCGGCCAAGTAAAACCTCGAAAATATTGCTTGTATTATTCCTAATGTTTTGTTTAATCTGAATGTACTATTTATTATAAAAATAAATAAAAATTAATCAGTTTCTGATTCTGACTCAGAACTTGAGTTATTCACATTGTCTGCCCTATCAAGAAATTGCTCTCGCTTATTCCATTTTTTTAATTAAATTTTCTGTATGCCTAACACAATTATCTAAAGTAATTTCATCATAAGCTTCGCTCCATATTTCTTTAACTCTTTCATCTCAATAAAAATTTCTTCTAATATTTAAATTATAATAATTTTTGACCTCAGCCCAAACAATTTTAATTGCGTTAAAGTCACAATAGTAGGGAAGAAACCTTAAAACTTTATATCTACTTTCTCTCTTATTATTTCATGTACAATAAATACCTTCTTTATGATGTTTTAGTAATCATATTAATACATTCCGTTTAGTCCGATTCGGATGAATACCTTACATTTTTTCTCAACCATTCCACAATTTCTGCTTTTTTTGTGAGGTGGTATTTGGTTGTTTATTTTCAATAATACTATGATAAGGAGCATTATCGTTATTATAAGTGATAGTATCTTAAGATTTGGTATAAGTTGATCATTTACCTATTGCTTAAACAAGTCACCATTCATTTCTCAATGGTAATCCCTGGTGATTGTTTTTGATGGAAAAATCAGATTAGCTCCTTTAAAGAAGTTTCTGTGCTGGCATTTATAATAATATTGTTTGCCATCATAGCGTTCGGGTGTCCTAACACATTCTACATTATCGTCTTGCCGTGATTTCATTCTATTGCCTTTTCAAAATATCTAAGTTTCATCAAGGAACATGACCTAAACTTGAATTTAAGTTATCCATGTACCTATTTCCTTGAAAACACATTTCTCATGCAGGGGCTATATTTAATTTCTCTTCAAGCGCTCTTCTGTTACACTCTTTCTTATATATAAATCCGATATCTTTAAGCAATATTGCTAAAAATGTAGTACTTGTATGAACAAATTATTTCATAGACAAAACATTACTTAGAGTTTTTAAGGTACGAAATATCTGTGAAATAAATAGGTTAGAAATGTCAAAGTGATAATTAATATACTTCATACTTATTGATATTACTATTTATTATCAGTACTGTTTTGAAAATAAAAAACCGATTTCGTAATTTCTGATGATAAACTAAATATTCAAATCTGAAAAATACTTAACCAAGAAGTCAGAATACGGGAAACAAGTCAATCATGAAGTTAAAAACAACGGTATTCAAATAATTTGACAGTAAGTTGAATATCGTAAGACTCTCTCTTGGACAACTTATCCTTTTTATTTAATATAATATTCAAAGACGTGGGTCTTAACTTAAAATGACAAACGTATTTAGTATTACAGTTTTATGTGTTTTAGAAAGAGATAAAGTACAATTTGTTGTTCACACTTGGGCAGTATGAACTGTAAAGATATACTTTATGAAGTGTATGTAGTAAGTTGATTGCGGTTTAGTTTGTTCGATTTTCTCCAATAGTTTGTTAATTATCATAAAGATTTTCTGTTCACTCAAAAATGAATTTGACTGGAGAAAATTTGGGGGCTATGATTTTTTACGATTTTAAATCGTCATGAACGCCTAAGCAACCTGAAGATCGGCATAGAAATACATTTGGTGGAAAAGCACAATCTAAGGCAACAATTTAAAATTGGTTCAACGAATTCAAAACAGATCGGTCTTAGCGATGAATTTCGTGAAGGACGCCCATGAACTGCAGTTACTGACGAGAATATTTCGGTTGTTCGAGCAATGCTTGAGGAAGATCAACGAGCATCATATGAATTAATTTGTGCTACATTGGACATTGCTGTGAATCAAATCTAAAACATTTTACATCAACAGTTAGACGTGAGAAAGCTTTGTTGTCAATGGATTCTACATCGTCGCGTAAAGAAAAACTAACAACTTGAGTATCTGGATGCCCTAAACGTTAACATCATGGACACTTCACCATACAGCCCTGGCCTAGCACCTTGTGTTTCCAAAAATTATAGAGAAAATGCATGGAATCACTTTTACATCATCCAATGAAGCAGGGCATTATAAAAACCTGGTTTCTAAAGTGTCTCTGAAAGAGTGGAATCATTGATTTAAGAACTAGTTTCATGGAATGCAAAAATGTATTCATGTTAAAGGGGAATATTTTGAAAAATAATTAAATCTTTTTTTTAACTAATCCTTGTTTGATAGCAAAAACAAATTGCATGTCGATGCGACAATTCACATCAAGCTTTGATACAAAATAATACAAATCTGTATAAAAACAAATTTGTATCTGTATATACATGGACACACAGTACGTATTTACCAGCGTTTGCTTCAACCACCAGACGCATGCGTTTCTGTGTAACCACTTTGTCAATGATGGGTTGACGAAGAGACAAACGACTGTAGGTTCACCGCGAAGTGAACCTACCGTGGTCGGTTTTGTCCGTCAGATGGCATGAGGTTATCTGATGTCATCGGATAGGACAAAATTTGCTACATGACCGCGAAGTGAACCTACAGTCGTTTGTCTTCGTAAACCCATCATTGACAAAGTGGTTACACAGAAACGCATGCGTCTGGTGGTTGAAGCAAACGCTGGTAAATACGTACTGTGTGTCCATGTATATACAGATACAAATTTGTTTTTATACAGATTTGTATTATTTTGTATCAAAGCTTGATGTGAATTGTCGCATCGACATGCAATTTGTTTTTGCTATACTACGCCACCTGGCGACGAGTTAATGGACTCACAGTAATATGCGTATTTTTTCTTTTCCTGTAATAGCTTAGCTATTCGAGAAGAAACACTTTGCACCGGCGTGGTCGGTTTTGTCCGTCAGATGGCATGAGGTTATCTGATGTCATCGGATAGGACAAAATTTGCTACATGACCGCGAAGTGAACCTACAGTCGTTTGTCTTCGTAAACCCATCATTGTCAAAGTGGTTACCCAGAAACGCATGCGTCTGGTGGTTGAAGCAAACACTGGTAAATACGTACTGTGTGTACATGGACACACAGATACAAATTTGTTTTTATACAGATTTGTATTATTTTGTACCTTGTTTGATGTTCTAAAAATTTTCAGTGTCAACCTATTGTTATTATTATTATTATTTAAACATTCAGTTTCAATCTTCATAAAAATATAGAAGATACCAAGGATTTAATTGTTATTTTTATTTTTTTGCTGTTTGTTTAATAAATGGATTTTGTATAGTACTATTTATTATTACAACAATAAATAGATTATGTTAAGTCTAATACAATTCAAAACAAAATCTGTATTTGATTTTCTATTTTCTAAATTAATTGTTCGCTGACAATAGTTTAATATTAAGTTTTAACAATTTACTCTTATTTATTTCATGTAACGCTTACGTCAACTTGTTTAATTTTGAAACGTTGTTATAACTAATTCAAGAAACGATTTCCTCAGATTTATTTATTTCTGCTGGTAATTTTCTTGCTCAGTAATTTCTGCGTAATAATCCTAATCAATTACCGGAAGAACCATTATTAGGATATTATATTCTATAATTTATCGGGACAAATAATAAATGGAAAAGGTTACTCTTTTTCTAATTTTTGTAATATTGTAATTTATGAAACGACGAAGGCCGGTGCATAATTGATTATTCACGCAGATTCTTTTTGTATATGATCACACGTTCACATACAATTTTATCCAAGAGAAAGTTACACTTTAAAACCGTAATAACTTATTTACAGATTGAAGTTTAAATAAAAACTGTTATGCACTGGATTATCAAAATAATATTTCCTTAATATTATTATTTCCTAATATTTTTTCTTGTAATTCTGTGGAAATATATTATACTAGCTGCCCGCAGACCGGTGTTGCTCGTCCACATTCTATAGAAAAATTAAAATTTCCTTTGTGTTAACTGCCATTAACCGATATAAAATTTTTGTTTATTTTCTAGCTAAATAACGAATCAATGATATTTTATTATAATCAATCTATCAGTCCAATGTCTTTGGATGCATAATATTCTTCACTATTCCATCTAGTGCATAAACAAAGAGAGCAGATTGGTTACCTATTTTAGGAATATGCTACATGTGCACATAAGGATTGATAATTTCCAGCTGTTGTAATCACGTATAGCAATTCGATAACAGTGCTGGCAGACAAAAATGCATTGTGCACCGTAATGTCGAGGTAGTTGCTATTTTGTCAAGACAATTGCTAAGAGACAACTTGAAAACAGTATATATTTTAAGCGGTGTAAACTTTTTTAAACGCTACTCAAACCAAAATTATTGGCGTAGAATGCAAAATGTATTGCAAAAATAGTAAATAAAAAAAAAATTATTAATAAAACTGCTTTACTTAAATTTCAAAAATATCATTTCAAATATTGTGTGATGATAATTATTATACCTGGTCTCCTTATTGAACGGGTACGGTTTACCTATTTGCAACGTATGAATCTAGGGGCCGTATTGACTATAAATTAGGGCCCTATAATATAATAATAAAACGCTGTTAATTTCAAGTATATAATAAAAGATATCTATACATTGGGTTTATATACAAAGAAAATATTACAAATCGTGTGGCAACATGTGTAGTGGATACATATAGATATATAAAGCTAGTTTATTTGTAATACAAAATAAAATTTTTATGTGTCACCGCATTTCATAAATCATCTGTCTTGCAAATCGGTGTCTGTGTCTGAATCGTATTGCAAATTTATTGTCAAAGATGCTACTATTTTGTACATGCGCATATATTCGTCCTCTTTTGCTATTGCGTGTTTAACAGCATTTTTCCAATTTACAGCAGTTATACGTGTACAAAAGTTTACTTCAAAATTAGTATTTAGTTTTGATAATAGATTTTTGTAATTCTGAGAACCTGGAAAATTTGTGGAAATTTTTGCTTGCAGTGCAGTTGCAAAAGGATTTTTTCTTATAAAATTCATCAATTGCACATTTTCGTTATGATTTGATATTTTTTGTCTTCCGGTGCCTTGTTTCCTTCGGATGAACCCAGTTTCCTCGAACTTACGTTTTGCTAATAATACGGTGTTTTTGTCTATATTTATTTCTTCTGATATGGTTCTTATGCTCATTCCGTCGCTCAATCTAGTTGTGATAACAGACTTTTGTAATTCTGATAATTGTGGCATTTTAAAAAATAAACTGACTATGGATTTGTTAAATGTGACATTGTCATCAAAATGACTGATGAAATAGTATATTAAAAAACAAGTTTCATAAGGCACCATTTTGACGCACGAGATCAGTTTAGAAAACGCAGTTCAATGCAGTTAAATAAATTCCATGCAGTTCCTTTTAACTTCCGAAATGGCAGGTTGTAATATTACATCATGAGTGAATTGATTCACTACACGTTGCTCATGATTGTTTTTAGATGTGTTGTTATATTATAAATTATAATAGTTTTTTTTTTAAGAGTTTTAAATTAATTCTGACGTTTTGTTTGTGTTACGTGGGACAATTGACAAATTTATCGACCTATCATGTTTTGTAATATATAATTTTCGCATAATAAGTGTTCACATTTGTAAGTAGAATTTTTCTTATGATTGTTTGACTAAATATCTAAGTTATGTACATTTTTTTCTTATTAAAGTGACCCCCGAAGAAGCTCTAAACCTAAGAGCGAAATATAGGGTAAAAAAATAAAGAACATTAACTAATTAATGTTTTTTTATTGCCGGATTCCCCAACAACAATTGTTTTTCATACTTGTTTTAACGGCAAAGACTCCTTGTCTACATATATACATATATATATATATATATATATATATATATATATATATATATATATATTTTTTTTTATTTTTTATTTATTTAATATTTAACGTTAAATGTTAACTTAATTTGTATTTCATTGTTTTAAATTTAAATTGTTAATTTTAATCGTTATATCTACCACACGAAACAAACAGTTTCTCATGTTTTCATGTATAATTCTTGTTTCCAGTTACTTGAAAAAGACTGAATTAATAAAAGTCGAAATGTCGTAAAAATATCGAAATTCAATAAAAGGTCGCTAAAACCAATAAAAAATCTTTTATTTTTAATATTAAGACACGGCCAATAAAATAAAAAAGAAAAAGAAAATTCTTATTAAACACAAAATATATATATATATATATATATATATATATATATATATATATATATATATATATATTGATAACGGCCCCCTTTTTTAATGGGCTGTGGTGAGATTATAAAATGTTAATGAGATAAAAGTGTAAGATAAAATTATGTATTTGAAAAGATTAGTCGGGCGCCTTAATTTATAAAATCTCACCCCAGATTGCGCTATCTTTATCTCAAATAGCCAACTAGTCGGAAAGCAAGAAACTATATTTAATAAAACTTTACTAAATGTGGGTGATCTCGGGCTCGTTGTGAGTTTTAGGTTGTTGCTTCCAAAAAAGAGAATAATATTAATGTTGACGCTTAATATAATAACTCCTACAAATAAATATGAACAAATAAAAGATTCATGTAAAATTAAAAATATTATGTTTATTAAATTAAAGGAAACTGTAAAAATATAACGTATTACAAATGTGATATTAACGAAACTGCATATACGCATAAACAACAAGGTGTTACTAATGTGAAAAGAGGTTATGTGTGTTAAACTAATAAATAATATGAATATAAATGTGAATACTCTTATTACAATTATGGTGAGTACCCTTTTATTGTTATCTCTAAGATATAAATAGGTTGTTTAATTAAATATAAAGATCATGACAGGATGTGATAGATTAGGTAAATAATTCGAGTATATTATTAAATAAAAGTTTAAAGAATTTAATTTTTTGAAAAAAAATAAATATTATCTGAAAACCTGTTATAATAATGATGCTGATGTATGTTTGTAGATCGTCTGTGTGAATTGGGAAGATCCTCGGTGATCCAAAAATGTTCGGGTGCAGCACAAAATGATGGCGGTGTAGGTGGCTGTTTACGCAGACGCTATCGAAGATTTTCCTCGGACTTCGTCTTCGGTGCCTAATTACTCACTGCGCTCGTTTCTGGCTGTAGAATTTCAGGTATCGTTGTTGATGTACGTTAGACTATTTTGTTGAAGTTCGGCGATGGATTCTTATATATATTTCTTCTGATTTTCTATCGTTTTCGGTGGAACTACGTCTGTGACGCTATGTTGTTTGAAAGTTCGTTATTACCGAAAATTCTTGTAGTAATTCACTTGACGATCGAGTTAATTAATATTCTGGATACTTTTAGTCACTTTTAGCTGAATTTATAATTTAAATTTGTGTTTTATACAAGATTTCTAAGGCTTGGTCTAAAAAGATGCGTCTCTTTATTTTTTCAAATTCAAGGATCGAATAATTCGACAGCACTTGTCTGAATATTACCAAACACGCTATCTATTGATATCAATAATCTCGATGATTTACCCTTTTAACAATTTTATATAAAAAGAATTTGATTAATTTAGAATATCTAAATGATTTTAAAAATTATATTATAAATTACCAAGTTAGGTTAAGATAAATTTGAATGATACAAATCGCATACTGCGCATGATAAATGTAAACCTAGCGAGATGTCAATTTGTAGGCGTGTCTTACTAGTGTCGATATAATACAAAGTTGCATATGGATTTGAATATGTTTTTCGCGCTAATATTTGAAAATTTGAATATGATATAATAAAATTAAATAATGAAAGGAAAATGTATATAGAAATTTAAAGAATGAAATGATCGTTATAAAAATACATATGCACTTCGATACTACTAAGACTTAATAATATTATTTATATAACCATTATATTATAACCCTTTTTCACTTTGTATGTCTTATTCTTCCTATTTTAGATGCAGCTCTATATGGATAACATGCATCACAACAATGTCCCCGTCGAAAAAATGTCGGAATGTACAAATGAGGACATTCTTTTCGCTGAAGATGATGTAGGAAATGAAAGATAACAACCTTGTTTTTCTAAACTTATTACGTGTCGTTCGAATTAAACAATTAGAAAGAAAAATAAGTTAACACCTTAATATAAAAACTTTATGAATTGTAAAAACGAAATGTTTGTTTGTGTGATGAACTTCCTTAATATTATATTAGTATACCAAAGTCTTTTCTTCCCTTTTTTTTTTTTTAATTATCAACTATTATTCTATTGTTTCTTTGTAACTTCTCTTTATTTATTCAAGCTGTCCAAATTCAAATTATCCAGTCTAAATTAATGTTTCTAGTTTAAGTATATTTATTTGTAATTATATAAAAATAGTTTAGTTGTAGTATTCATTTAATTGATGTATTTTGCGAGCTATAACATACCTTTCAATGTAAATAATAATTTTAATGACTGTATTCATTCAATTGTATATTACTGTTCCGTTAAATAATCCTGCAACATCGAAATATGGTATCTACCCTTTATGTACCCGGTTTCTTCTTCCATTAATTCATAGGTATTGTTGCCTAAAATTCTATTAATAATATAAGGTCCTTGATATGGTTTTAGCAGTTTTCCCATTATTTTATTTTTAAGATCAGTTACTCTCAATCTTTTCACTATTACTCTATCATTAAGATTATATGTCTTATATTTCTTATCAACGGTATTCCTCTTTCTTTCCCATTTAATTTTCTTTGTCAATAATTTCTCTCTTACTTCTATAAGTCGTTCGTTGAAGTTGATGGCTTCTGGATCTGTCCAAGGTCTCTGCGGTGGCTGACCAGTAAAAATTGTTATGGGACAATGGTTATGAACTGTACTGGGTGTGTTATTAATGGTGTGTTCTATTTGTTGTAAATATTTAGCCTATTTATTATGATTGTCATGTAGAAGTATTCTTAAATATTTCAGAGTTTCTCGTATATATCGTTCCAGTTCCTGACTTACTTTCTGCTGATAATGATACGGAATGGGGTAATTTTTACTAATTAGTGGGTCTTCGTTATCTATTTTAATCGGATGCTGATATCCTTTTGCAAACACTACATCGTTGTTAATAAGAGTAATATTATTGTATAAAATTGCTATTAAGTCGGGTATGACAGTTGTATCTGGTATCTTAGAGTTCTCTATAAAATTCTTTATATCATCATAATTATTAATTGTTTTCACTACTTGATTATCCATTCTAACTTCCATAACATCTCCTCGCTCGTGACAATCCTTCGTTCCTTGCCTAACTACCATTCTCTCTATTCCAATATTTGTATTATTAAATTCTATTATTTCTCCATCTGTTTCATTATTCCCCTCGTAATCTCTTCTATTGCACGGTTCATTATTTAATATAATATTATTTATTTCACTCGTAAGCACTTCCTTCTTATATAGGTAATAACCTTTTAACTCTTCTTCTGATAATTGTTTTTCAAATATAACTTTATTCACATCTATATTTAGTATACCATTTTCGAAATCTAAGATCATTTTGAGTTTTTTAATACTGTCAATACCTATAATACAGTCGTATTGTAGTTTGTCTATAATATAGCAATGTATGATGTATTTTGATTTGTCGACTAATATTTCTGTTGATAATTGTTTTGTTACCGTCCCCATGCGTTTTCCGTTCGCTGCAATGATATCTGTCCCTTTCGTTTTTACAATGTTCTTCTCGTATCCCCGTATATTCGTAGCTTTCTCTGCCTTTAATAAAGTTATTTCCGCTCCTGTATCGATTAAGCAATATAAAAAGATATTTTCGAATTTTAATTTTACAATAGGTAAAGTATATATTTGGGTAGTTTGGTTGCCTGCATCTTCTACAGTAATGAATTCTTCCGGATGTTGATAGAAAGTAATATTTTCAAATTTATAAGGTATGTTACAGTCGTCATGGGTTTTTAATTTTGTGCTGATGATGGGCCTTGTGTTGGGTTGGTGTAGAGGTCCTCTGTTAAAATTGGCGTTTTTTTTTAATACCTCCTCCATATTTGTTCGTATCGGCGATACAGATCGATGACGTCTGTTAATATTATTTACGTGACCACGTCCACGATTACGGATATGATTAAATCCTCTTCCTTGTTGATTAGTATTATGGTTTGTATTGTTATTGTTTGTTTGTCGATCCGTAGTGCGATTGTAATTATTGAAATAATTATTACTGTTGTATCTGGATGGCTGGTAGTTGTAATTAGGTCTATTTGATGGATTGTTTGAATTATTATTATCCCGATCATTGTACATATTATTGTTAGAATTGTTATTATTATTATATGCTCTTGTAAAATTTTGATTTCTATTATTGTTGTTGAAATTATTATAACGTTGCGGTGGTGAGTTATTTGGGTTATTGTTCGGATTATTTGAATTTTGCGACGGATGATTGCGAGAGTTGGGATTGCGATATATGTGTTGTGGCTGAAGGTTATTCTCCGAATAATCATCTAGACGTCTCATTATGTCTATGAGAGAGTCCATATCCGTAACTCTTTGACATATGATAGCCTGTGTATCGGTGTAGATGAAATGATTTAGGAGCTGCCTGGCAATCATTGATTCTTCCATGTCATTCAGGTGTTTACACTGGTTATAGATACGGGAAGCGTATGTCTCGCGTGATACTTGTCCCAATCGATATTTGCCTGTCAACAACCGTATTCTAGCTCTGTTTTGTTGCGTTTCGTCCCAATAATTCTTCTTAAAGAGTGTAACAAATTGGTCAAGAGAATTGCAATGGTCCTCAATTCTTTGAAACCACTCTTGTGCACTGTAACGTAAAGTTACTCGTATGACCTCCATCCTCTGCTTCTCCTCAGGTATATCCTCTAAGTAGCGTAAAAGACAACTAAGATACGTCATAGGATGTACACGTGTGATATCCCCGTCGAAATGATGTAAATTTTCTATCTTTATAGAGCTATTATTAGTATTAATATAATTAGTTGATGTAAAATAGCCTTTTATTTTATTTTCCAATCGTTTAATGTTAGTCTGTGTAGTCGTATAATTTTCATTATTAGTTATAGTTATAGTATCTAAATTTTGTCTGACAATATTGATTTCTTGTTTATTATGATCGTTGTATTGGTTTAACGATGATTTTAATTGTTCTGTGTTATCATTATTTAATTTGTTAAAATTGGTCAATTTTGTATTAAACAAATTATTATTTTCAGAAATCATTTTGTCTATGTTTTGTTGTATGTCTTGTGTTGTAGTTTTAAGTCTCTGTTCAGTATTATTTTGAATTTCAGTAGTTGCGGTCTCTAACTGCTTAGCCCAATGTAAATTCTGTAGATTAACGGTTTCATCAAGTTTAATTAAGTACTTGAGTTCGTTTTCTTCCATGTTTTTCTGAGCTGTAGAAATTTCTGCTATCTTACCCTCTAAATCAACTTTGAAAGCACTTAATTTGTTGTCGATGTTTGCATTATTTATTTCAAATTTTTGATTAATACTGTTCATGTTTGTCTCTAATTTAGTTGTTAGATCACTATTCATGTTGCTTATGTCTGTTTTCATATTAGTTAGTTCTCGTTTTAAGTTTTCATTGTTAGTGTCTAATTTATTTGTTAAGTCTTGTTTTAAGTCTTTGTTATCTTGTTTTGACTCCTTATTATTTGTATCTAATTTGTTGTTCATATTTATATTGTCTTGTTTTAAGTCTTTCATTTCTAGTTTTAAATCGTGTTTCAAATTAGTCATTTGTGTCATTAGTACCTGTAACATGTTCATTACCTGGCCATTGTCTGGTGGACTTACCCCTTCAGTTGTAGACGCTTGTGCCACGGGAATGTCTCCCTGTTCAACCCTATCTTCTTCAGTACTGTCCTTAACTGCTTTGGTTCTATGTCGAGTATCCATTTTGATATTTATTAAATTTATAAAGTTTAATGAATTTATATAAAGATGTATCCTTTATTTTTAAAGTATGATAATAATAATAAATAGTTGAAAAAAAATACAAAGTTATGTTTAAAATATGAATAATAATACTCGAGACACCGTAATTTTATTAGTGAATCAAAAGTTAAATAAAATAACGTAAGCACAAGGTGATATTTTCCCTTTCACTAACCTTTAATATGTCCTAGAATCCTCCAAAGTCTGCGATGTAGTGAAATAAAGGTAACAATCTGCTGTTATAATAGGAAAAACATGTACACACAACGACAATAATAATCTACACCTTTTTGTCTATATAATATATGAAACAATTTGAAAAGTATCAATTATTTGCAATATTTAACTTTGTAGATGAGTTATCAACAAGAAGCAACAGGCCCACGTTGTCGGCGACAATTGATAACGGCCCCCTTTTTTAATGGGCTGTGGTGAGATTATAAAATGTTAATGAGATAAAAGTGTAAGATAAAATTATGTATTTGAAAAGATTAGTCGGGCGCCTTAATTTATAAAATCTCACCCCAGATTGCGCTATCTTTATCTCAAATAGCCAACTAGTCGGAAAGCAAGAAACTATATTTAATAAAACTTTACTAAATGTGGGTGATCTCGGGCTCGTTGTGAGTTTTAGGTTGTTGCTTCCAAAAAAGAGAATAATATTAATGTTGACGCTTAATATAATAACTCCTACAAATAAATATGAACAAATAAAAGATTCATGTAAAATTAAAAATATTATGTTTATTAAATTAAAGGAAACTGTAAAAATATAACGTATTACAAATGTGATATTAACGAAACTGCATATACGCATAAACAACAAGGTGTTACTAATGTGAAAAGAGGTTATGTGTGTTAAACTAATAAATAATATGAATATAAATGTGAATACTCTTATTACAATTATGGTGAGTACCCTTTTATTGTTATCTCTAAGATATAAATAGGTTGTTTAATTAAATATAAAGATCATGACAGGATGTGATAGATTAGGTAAATAATTCGAGTATATTATTAAATAAAAGTTTAAAGAATTTAATTTTTTGAAAAAAAATAAATATTATCTGAAAACCTGTTATAATAATGATGCTGATGTATGTTTGTAGATCGTCTGTGTGAATTGGGAAGATCCTCGGTGATCCAAAAATGTTCGGGTGCAGCACAAAATGATGGCGGTGTAGGTGGCTGTTTACGCAGACGCTATCGAAGATTTTCCTCGGACTTCGTCTTCGGTGCCTAATTACTCACTGCGCTCGTTTCTGGCTGTAGAATTTCAGGTATCGTTGTTGATGTACGTTAGACTATTTTGTTGAAGTTCGGCGATGGATTCTTATATATATTTCTTCTGATTTTCTATCGTTTTCGGTGGAACTACGTCTGTGACGCTATGTTGTTTGAAAGTTCGTTATTACCGAAAATTCTTGTAGTAATTCACTTGACGATCGAGTTAATTAATATTCTGGATACTTTTAGTCACCTTTAGCTGAATTTATAATTTAAATTTGTGTTTTATACAAGATTTCTAAGGCTTGGTCTAAAAAGATGCGTCTCTTTATTTTTTCAAATTCAAGGATCGAATAATTCGACAGCACTTGTCTGAATATTACCAAACACGCTATCTATTGATATCAATAATCTCGATGATTTACCCTTTTAACAATTTTATATAAAAAGAATTTGATTAATTTAGAATATCTAAATGATTTTAAAAATTATATTATAAATTACCAAGTTAGGTTAAGATAAATTTGAATGATACAAATCGCATACTGCGCATGATAAATGTAAACCTAGCGAGATGTCAATTTGTAGGCGTGTCTTACTAGTGTCGATATAATACAAAGTTGCATATGGATTTGAATATGTTTTTCGCGCTAATATTTGAAAATTTGAATATGATATAATAAAATTAAATAATGAAAGGAAAATGTATATAGAAATTTAAAGAATGAAATGATCGTTATAAAAATACATATGCACTTCGATACTACTAAGACTTAATAATATTATTTATATAACCATTATATTATAACCCTTTTTCACTTTGTATGTCTTATTCTTCCTATTTTAGATGCAGCTCTATATGGATAACATGCATCACAACAATATATATATATATATTGTTGTGAGTCAACGTACCCTCTTAATTAATTTTTTTTTTTTTTACTAATAAGTTTTCAGTTTCAACAATGTTATATCTTGTATGTTAAGATTTGTAAAGTATTTCTTTATAGTAAGAATTTTGTAATTTTGATATTATTTCCCATATTTTATTATCTGTTTGTCTTATGTGAATTTCATTTACAAGATTTGTAATTGAGATTACGTGAGTGGATTTTCTATAATATTATCTTTTAAATTATTTTAGTAACCTTTGCACAAATTTTCGTAGAATATCTGATTTTTACTTTTACAAAATTGCTGTTAGGAGTCTTGACGACGAAAAAACAGAATTATTGATTATTATTTTTTTTGACTGATTGAAAGAGATCTTTATCTGCATTTTTATAATTTGAGTCTTTTTATCAATATTCCATTTATATTCCTATACAAAATGCTTATGGACGTATATTGTACATAAGGAAGTGTTTGAATAAGTATTCTGGATGTATTAATCATATAAGGAGAATATAATCATACATTTGAATACGGAAGATTTTATTTATATCAAAGGAACACTTTTAAAGAAGAAATCAGATTTCTTTTGAATCATCTTGGAATAAGAACAACTCATCTGGATCCCATATTGAACATAACCTGGTGGTTTATCCTGCTAATTTGGATTATAAGCAACGCAGCGACTAGGATATTATCCTGAAATTTGAATCGAGCAACGGACATACATTCTTGACGTATTAGATAGAAATTTTCCTGTGAACTTCATACAAAGAACATATTGAAAATTGTGATCTTCAAAATTTTAACATATTCTTCAGGTATTTAAGTGTAATTGTTATATAAAATTTTGTTAAAGATATAACATTGCTTGATATCACTTTTCTATACACGTTATAAACTCACGTCATCTCAAACGTCATTTTCCATTATATTTATATGTCAGATTTGATAGTAATATTTGTATCTTGTGATTATTGATATAATTTCATTTAAATATATATTTATACATAAATTTGACGCTTTCGTATTATTTCATGTATTAGTAGATGTCTATTTGTGTATGGAGAACTTACTTTTAGACCCTTGAGATTAAGCAGAATCCTTGCAATTATTATTTTATATATCTGAAGTTTTCGAGCTAGCATTTTGTTATTTCATTTTATTTTTCATTTATTTTTATTTCTCAGCATTCCGCGTTATTACAATATATATATATGTATATATATATATATATATATATATATATATATATATATATATATATATATATAATTGAAACGAAATTATCGACCGTGATATATTATTAAAAAATTAATTTAAATTCGGGTAAGCGGTCTGTCAATTAAGAAACTCCTTTATTAAATAACCCTATATTTCGCAACAGAATTTGTTACTTCTTCAGGGGAAAAAAATGTGGAGTTGAAAAATAATAAAATTGACGTACAAAAAATAAAAATGCTTCAATCATTGTTATTTAAAGAAAAAAAAAATTAACAATAAATAAATTTAAAAAAAGGCCATGAAATCCTATTCTTGATTTCATTTTAGAACTACACAGAAAATTTCAACTTTCCGTCATATATGGTTTAGGTTAGAATCGCTTAACAAATTTCAGATAGCGAGCAAATCGCCTTAACTTTTACATATTTCGGCATTTATGGCATTTTTCGAAGAGTTTTTTTTAATATAAACATTAAATTACATATAATTATAAAAAGTGATATACAAAGTATAATACGAGTATACTCGTATCATATTTTGCACTGTTATATTTTATATGTAACGTTGTCATGGTTTTTATGTAATTATTTAAAATGACATTACGATATAGAAATTCATGTTTCACATATTGCTAATTCTTTAATATTTGCCAATAAAATTCGGGAAAAAAATATTAAAACATCTTTCCACACAACATAAGTAGATAACAGTAGATATAGCGGATGATGTTTCTAGAATAAAATCCCATCTATTTTCGTCCGAAAGTTTAACAATGGGATTCAAGATAATAGCAATGTAAATTGTAATTTTGCATTACATTCGTAATTTCGTAAAGTTTCTTATTGCTTTCTAATTTTTTGTTGTTGGTATGCTTAATATTTATTTCTTATTGGTACATATTAATAATATTTCCCTCTTGTTCTAGGTAAGTACTTCAAGGTGTCATTTCATAATATTCAAGAACGCGATTTCACCGCTGTAAGTAAGTATCCATCATATATTTTTACTTTTCTGTACGTTACAGTTGTCTAAAAGAAACTGATGGATCACATCTAGATTTGACATTTAACCTGTTCCTTACACAAGACCCACTAGATTTTAAGAAATGAACTTCGTGCGTCTTATTTCTCGCTTGATATTTTGTTTCATTTTAATATTAAGAGGCTTCTCTAATTTATTAATTTTTCGTGACAGAAATGTTAAACATAAAGAAAGAGCTTTGTCATAATATTAGTATTAGTTCATGGTGTACTAATTTTATGTAATATAAACTTATAACGTGCCTTCAAAAACTTTCCTCATTATAGTAGGCTGTTTTTTAAGTAATTAAGTAATCAAAGATTGGTGCACATGCGAAGCTTTAGAAAACTTGAAATTCTGACAATTGCCATACATAAATTCAAATTATAAACGCTTATATTTTTTAAATTATTTGATTATAATGTTAGAGTTAGAAGATAAAATATTTATAATTATATGTATCAGAATAATTGAAACATACATGAGTAGGTAAACCCCACCAGTTTTGTATAATACAAAGGTATTTTTAATAATATAAAATATTATTAAAAATCTGGTGTGAAAAACACAAATACAGGTTCACTATTAATATTTTTTGTGAACGTGTCCGAATATATCCTATCCCCAGAGACGTAGATACGTATTTCACCTTTCTACAGGCTCATCGGTACGCCCCTGCTGGAGAAAGGATATTCCCAGACACATTCACAAAAAAGAACCACATCGCCCTATCACCGTAATTATCCAGACCGGGCGCAGAAGTAGATTCGGCACTGCCTGTTGTCAGACAGCCGAAGTACCTCGCCCCGTCCACATAACCAATGTGAAGTAACGACGCCCTTCCAAAGGTGGCACAGACAATCTCTCTAAAAAACTGCATTTTGTTTGTGTCTTCATTCATACTACGGCTAACCGCATGTGTAATGTATCAGAATAATTGAAACATACATGAGTAGGTAAACCCCACCAGTTTTGTATAATACAAAGGTATTTTTAATAATATAAAATATTAAAAATCTGGTGTGAAAAACACAAATACAGGTTCACTATTAATATTTTTTGTGAACGTGTCCGAATATATCCTATCCCCAGAGACGTAGATACGTATTTCACCTTTCTACAGGCTCATCGGTACGCCCCTGCTGGAAAAAGGATACATTACACATGCGGTTAGCCGTAGTATGAGTGAAGACAAACAAAATGCAGTTTTCTAGAGAGATTGGCTGTGCCACCTTTGGAAGGGCGTCGTTACTTCACATTGGTTATGTGGACGGGGCGAGGTACTTCGGCTGTCTGACAACAGGCAGCGCCGAATTTACTTCTGCGCCCGTAGTATGAGTGAAGACAAACAAAATGCAGTTTTCTAGAGAGATTGGCTGTGCCACCTTTGGAAGGGCGTCGTTACTTCACATTGGTTATGTGGACGGGGCGAGGTACTTCGGCTGTCTGACAACAGGCAGCGCCGAATTTACTTCTGCGCCCGGTCTGGATAATTACGGTGATAGGGCGATGTGGTTCTTTTTTGTGAATGTGTCTGGGAATATCCTTTCTCCAGCAGGGGCGTACCGATGAGCCTGTAGAATGGTGAAATACGTATCTACGTCGCTGGGGATAGGATATATTCGGACACGTTCACACAAAATATTAATAGTGAACCTGTATTTGTGTTTTTCACACCAGATTTTTAATAATATTTTATATTATTAAAAATACCTTTGTTTTATAATTAAAAGTTATTATAGAACTGGCCAAAACTTAGAAAATAGAGATTGAGTTGATTTCACTAAGTGCTTACAGAGTTTCTGGCAACAGTTTCCTAATCTGCTAGTTACTTACGCCCAACTGCAAAAACATATTAAAACTTGTGTTTTTAACAGAGAGCGAACTCAAGCGATTGATTATTCATAGCCCATAGGCATCTGCCTTGTATTCGCAATAGGTTTGTTTCTGTAAGCGATCCGTGAGTTTCGAATAATTTGATACGTGTGGGCAGCTGCATAAGTGGCACATACGTACATATGCAGTTAATATCAACATAGCAAATGTAATAAACGGTTTGGTAACCGGCAGCAACTACTGCTGAAACAAAAGTAATTAAGTGATAGTTTATTATCCAAGCACCATTCTTTGACAATTTCGAGATTATGCTGTAGGTTCATTACATCTTCCAAGTTGTTTATAGTTTTGTACACTTTGAGATCATCTGCATACGCCAGTGGTGCAGAACATGAAAATAATTATGGGGCATTAATAAAAATTAAGAATAACACAGGACCCAAATTAGATCTCTGAGGTACTCCTGGTGTTGGGATAAATTCGAGCGATTAATAACCAATGTAGTGTACGTAATTAACTCTACCCGATAAGTACGACATGAAGTTGTCACTAAAACCGATTTCACTCAATTTCCATCGAAGGACGTTATGGTCTATAGCAATGGTTCCCAACAGGTGGTCCGCGGATCCCTGGGGACCCGCAAGCCATGCCAGAGGGGTCCGCAAGATATAATTAGAAATTGGAATAAAAATATATATTGGTACACAGTAACAGATTTTCAGTTTTTTCAGCTTTCTGAGCGCTTTAATGAATGCTAACTTTTGCATCTGGCTTTATCCAGCAACAAACGCTAGCACACTCTAGCGCCGTCAATGGAACTAGATGGCCGAATAGTTTTGCTGTATGCCTGCCTCTAGAACGCGCGCGCAGCCTGCTTGCAGCCGACAAGTGACAGCCAACTCGCATTTCAGACAGTCGGCCATTTTAAATGTATTGCTAGTGCCGTCACAGACTGTGTTGTTTACATATGTGTTTTTATAAAACAGCTAGTGTTTGTAAAGCTTTGTTTTTCGTGGAAAGTTACAGTACGCACACGGTAATTAAAAATGAGATAGGCCTACAGATGAAGAAGAAAAGAATGCATTTGAAATTAGAGTTAATAAGTCAGTTACTCTCGAACCGAATTTGTCAGTGTCTCTTGAGCCCAACGCGTCGTCGTCCAACGTCAGTGTTAAGCATACTGCAAAAATTAGAAAATACAACTCTGATTACTTGGAAATCGGTTTCACGTTCACTGGATCTGAGCAGCAGCCTAAACCTCAATGTGTAATTTGCTATGGAAGTCCTTCGAATGAGTGTATGAAGCCAGCAAAACTCCGTCGGCATCTTGAAACAAAGTATCCAGAGCACAAAAGTAAATGTATCAGAATAATTGAAACATACATGAGTAGGTAAACCCCACCAGTTTTGTATAATACAAAGGTATTTTTAATAATATAAAATATTATTAAAAATCTGGTGTGAAGAACACAAATGCAGGTTCACTATTAATATTTTCTGTGAACGTGTCCGAATATATCCTATCCCCAGAAACCCAGAGATCTCTGGGGATAGCATCTACGCAGCCTAGCCACCACTTTTATGGAATATTTTACTGAACCTGACCCTGACGATAGTTGGATTCGAAATCCTTTCAGTTGTCAAGAAATAGAACAAATCCACGGCCTCACAGAAGAAGAAAAAGATCAACTTGTGGATTTGTCTAGCTGTGGTGCAATAAAAAAACAATTTTAATGGTGAACAAATTGCGGACTTCTGAGCAACAGCACGCAAGGACTACAAAGAACTTGGAGATAAGGCAATGAAAAAGATCCTTCCATTTGCAACTACCTATCGGTATGAACAAGCATTTTCCTCCATGTGCTTCATGAAAAACAAGTACAGGAATCGGCTCGACATGCGGTCGGATTTCAGAGTGAAAGTGTCAAGTTTGGAACCAATTTCAGAAATAATGGACTCAAAGGTCAGATTCAACTCATGTCATTAAGAACTAAAAATTATAACTGTGTACTGATGGACGCACTCTTTATTTCCACAAATAAATCATGACTTTTATAATATAACTGTTTACTTATTTTTTCACATGTTTTGAACAATAATAGCCTAATAAAGACAAAATTGAACACAAATTTTAAGATCCATCTTTTTCTCAAAATGTCAACCTTAAGTACTTGTTACCAACCATGTATTAGTATTACATTAGCTTAGCCTTAGCGGCTAAGCTCATTATAATTAAAGGGGGGGGGGATGAGCACATTTATAACTTAGGTTTAAGAATTAGTGGGGGTCCATATCATTATAGCGACTGGATGAAGGGGTCCTTGGAAAAATTTTGTTGGGAACCACTGGTCTATAGTATCAAAGGCTTTCGATACATCTGTGTAAATAACATCTAGGTACTTGTCTTAAATCGTCAATGGCAATGCATATATCATGAGAGATACATGCTAAATTAGTTACAGTCTATCTTCCTGGGATAAAGCCATGCTGGAGAGGTGGAAGTTTTAGTTTGAATTTGTTATAGACTACATTATTCAGAATATGCTCGAAAACCTTAGCAAAATTACATATTGATATTGGTCTATATATTGGCACATCAGTAATGTCTCCACTCTTAAATACTGGAGTAACTCTAGTTCTCTTTCAATATGATGGGAAGATATTCTTTCGAATCTATAAATTGAATACAATATTCAATTCTGCAATCCCTTATCACAAATGAAGGTACTTGATCATCACCAGCTGTGTTGAGTTGTTTAATTTTAACATAGTATTGATTACATCAGTTTCAGATATGTATACCACATCAACAATATTATTAGGAAAAACAGTATTGCAGTTCACATCAATGGAGGTAGAATCAGGTAAGTAAGCGCTGGAGAACATCTTGGCGAAAGCATTAACAATGTCATCAGGATTATTAAAATCGAAAGCGTCATCGTGCATTATTGCAGGAATTCTGGAATTTAATTTCTTCTGAATTTATGAAATTGCAAAACAGTTTGGGGTGCGTTTGATGTTTAAGTTCCGCATTCTTTATATACCTAGACTTCATACGACACAGAAATCTTATTTTTTATCATTCTTCTGAGGCGACAGAATTTAATCATAAAAGCAAACGCGCTTAGTACGGATTCACTTCCGATGATAAAACTCCTTAGTCTTCAAATTACGTTTCACTTCAGCAGTAAACCAAGGTGGAAAGGTTTCCCTGTTGTTGTTATGAAAAGGCACTGACTTATTGAACATATTGTAGAGCTTAGTATAGAATGAGAGACTTCTCAGAAACTTGTATTGGCACCAGTCCGCAAGAATAAGAGTTGAAACTAACTTGTCTTCAAGAAACATTGACATTTGTAGAGGAGTGAGACAGGGGTGCGTGTTGTCCCCCACACTATTTAATATATACTCAGAGTATCTGTTTGCGAAGGCGCTTAGGGGTTGTAACGACGGAATAAAAATAAACGGTGTCAATATATCGACTATCCGTTATGCAGACGATACTGTGTTGATTGCGGATACCGATATAGGATTACAGAACATAATCAACAGATTAAATATGACATGCGAAGATTTTAATATGGCCATAAACATCAGCAAGACGAAAGTAATGTTATTTTCTCGCAATTCAAACGTACCCATACCTCTACGGGTTGACGGGGAAATATTGACCAGGGTTGATCGCTTTAAGTACCTGGGCTGCTGGATTGACTCAAGACTGGACCATGACATCGAAATAAGGTCCAGAATTGAACAAGCAAGGCAAAACTTCTTCAAACTCAAAAACATACTGTGCGATAAACAGCTAAATGTAAATTTACGCGTACGGTTTACAAAGTGTTACGTCTGGTCAACGCTATTATACGGAGTGGAAACATGGACCTTGAAAACTGTCAGTATGAACCGTATAGAAGCATTTGAAATGTGGACATACCGAAGAATTCTAGGAATTCCATGGACATCACATACAACTAATGAGGAAACTTTGAAAGGGGTACACAAAGATCGAGAACTGCTCCTCATAGTAAAGATACGAAAGACGGCTGACCTTGGTCATGTTTTGAGAAATGAAAAATATTACCTACTGCAGCTCATAATTGAAGGAAAGATAGAGGGTAAACGTGGGCTTGGCAGAAAGAAACTATCGTGGATGCGGAATATTAGGAACTGAACCGGATTAAACTTTGAACATCTCATTAGAGCTGCTGCAAATCGAGAGACCCTTGCTGATGTGATCGCTAACCTCCGATGACGGAGAGGGCACAAAAAGAAGAAGAAGAAGAAGTATAGAATGCATCAACACACAAATCAACATCATCGTAGCCACCCAACTCAATCCAATTTGCAGAATAAATGTAATTATAAAGTATTATTTTGAATTTTGACGTAACAAAACGTCGAATTCTTACACCATCCTCCGTACAGTCCCGATCTAAGTCCCAACGATTTCTTTACCTTTCCGAAAATCAAGGATGGACTGCGTCGTCGAACGTTCCAGTCGTCAGAAGGAGCAGTCGATGGCTTCAAAAATGCAATTTTGATCGTTCAATCAAATGAGTGGAATAATTGCTTCCAGAGTTAATTCGAGCGTATGCAATAGTGCATTAATCTTCGTGGAGATACTTCGAAAAACAATAAAGTCTTTAAAAGCTATCTACTGTTTTATTCCAGCTTTTATTCCAGCTGAAAAATATAAACGACAACTCTCGTACGAGGATGATTTGACGAGGGATCAAACTAAAAATGAAACACTTGAATTACGGCAACGATTTTTTAAAAATTTTCAAGATATTTTCCTTGAATATTATTACATTTGAACCAGCAGCGCTGGATTGCCATTATACCTGTTTAACAATAATCGGCACCAGGATAATTAAAATTCCATTTTTCTGCTGTAACAACTTCGTCGTCTGTCTTGAATGTCTTTCCGGCGAAAAAAAGTCTGAATTTTGGGAATAAGTGACAGTCTGATTAGACTAGGTCCGGTGAATTAGGTGTTTGCGACACGTAATTCATCCAGTTTTTTGACAAACAATGCGGTTGGTATGTGACGGTTTATTGTCATTGAATCTTGAGTCACGTTCTTTCGTGCCATTGTGAGTCTGTTTTCGGTAATGGCAACTTTCACTTTATCCAGAAGGACCGCCTAATATGTCGTCCCATTGATCATTTGGCTCTCTACAAAACAATCGATAAGAAGCGTCCCCTTCAAATCCCAAAGTATCGTAGCCACTACCTTTCCGGCCGAAGGATACATCTATGACAGTTGGTTTTCGGTAGATACTGAAACTATGGAATTATTTAGTTCTCTTTTTGGGGATAAATCTAACAAATTCATTTGATTGTCTTTTTCTGATTCTACGATAAAGGTAGTGTAGAAATGTACACTATTAATATAATCCAGAAATTCGATAAGTTGTCTACTAGCATCTTTGAAGAGAGCAACCTGCGTGAACGTCGACATCGCCGACATATCAATACGAAAAATAAATGTTTTTTTTTTAGCAAAGTTGGAATTCTTTGTTTTGTCTTCTAAATGTGATATGTACGAGAGTCACCTTTTATATTTTTACAAAATCTGGGAAAAAAACAAAATTTTTGGGAACAAACTATTTTATTGTTTTTCAAAATACATATTCGCCTTTATGGTCTAGACACTTTTGCATGCGTACGAATCATTTCTCAAAACATTTTTTCCACTCTGAAGGACACTCAGAAAGACAGTTTTCAAAGGCTTCGACTGCTTCTTGAGTTCAAATAGTCAACTGTTAGACGTGCTATATGGGAACTCACATTGTCGTGATGAAGAATGAATAATGCGACGTTTTCGGTTGTTCTTCCTGATTTCGTCTATAAATTTTGGCAAACAAATTACTTTATACCATTCAGCGTTAACTTGTTCGACCCTCTAAAGAAATTGTTGCGATGTGTCCTGTACAGCCAAAGAAATAGGCGATCATTTTCTTGGAAGTGCTCCTTGCACTTTTGTGGGATTCGGTTTATCTTGGAACACCCATACAGTAGATTGTTGCCTGGTTACCTTTACGTGATTCATCACTTACTGAGACACGACCATGACGAAATTCTGCAAACCAATTGTAAACTGTCTTCTCTGATGGTGCTTCGTAATGAAGCACCATCAGAGAAGACAGTTTTGTTGACAGACAAAAGTTGGCCGAAGCGATATAATGCATTCTTGTGGAGTTAGGCCTTTTTTATAATGGTAAAAAATGGTCCAACGAAAATCTTCACGAGTAATCTCCATTATTTTACAAACTCACTGTCTTAAAACTGTCACTGTTAACAAACTCGCGGATTTCTCATTGACAAATGTCAAGCTTTAAGAATATAGTGATTACATATTGCAGTGAATTGTGATGTTGATTGCTTATTTAACTTTAATTCCCAATACACAGTAGCTTGCCCTGCTTATACTCTAGTCGGATTCGCCTTCCTGGAGCTCTTTAATCTACAAGGTTTACCCTCACAGGGTACGTAGCACAAGAATAAAACAAAGGTATTAGGAAAACAAACAAAAATTCACCCCACAAAATTTTAATCCCATTAAAAAAAGAAAAATAAAAAAAAATGGACTTTATAAAGTATAAAGTCAAACTGAAACATCTATAATGTAACAGGTGTGAGGAAAACTTTGATACTAATGGCAGCAAAAGGTAAAAACCTCACAAAATTGACCGCGAGCAAATTACTAATTAAATATTTAGAAACAACTGTCAGACTTATCAAATTACGTTATCCCAATATCAAACGTCAAATAGAAAACTATCTATATTCGCACGCAACCAAAATTTATTCATGCGCACTAATAACATGAAGCAAATAAATTTTCCCACCTGTTCTATCCTTCTAGAATATTATACTTATAAAAAAAACTTCAAAAGAAAATCTGACAATTTTTCTTAATATTCCTCTGATTACCAAATATTTTATAAACCTAAAATTACTGATTTTACTGAGCTCAATTATCTTACTAAATTATTTCTAAAATACATAAATATAATTGCAAAAATATACATACATTAATTAATGTATACGTCACTTCACAAAAAAAATGAGAGATTTTTCAGATAGGTCACCTATATCAAAATTACAAGTTTAAAGACTCGTAATATCGCAAATTAATTTTTAACACAACAATAAAGGTACAGCTAAAACACAAACCGAATTTATTTAAAAATATACCTGAATAAAAGAAAGTTTTATTCAGTGACAAAAACTTCGACCTATCTGTACGATGATAAGTTAATCTCTAAAGGCACCAGTATCCCGGAAACAGCATCATTACCCTTCCTAACATAAATCAAAAGATCTGCACTTGCAAAATACTACCGCATAACTCGGACTGCATACATCAATACAATAGTGCGAACAATCTACAGACGTGGGTATAAATAGGTACACATTATAATTAATTTTTCAAGAAATATGAAATATAGTTAAATATTCTTCTGGAATAAAATACACATAAATATATAGTCTTTTATAGTTTCTTTAAAATTACTCTTCGGGGAAAAGTTCATAGCAATATGTTAAAAGCACCGAAAGCAGTGGTCGATTGTAAAAATATAAAAGATGTCCCTCGTAATAAAAATATCTGCTAGGAAAGGGCTAAAAGGAGATCCGACAATCAAGCCGCTATTTTTAGTATACAATTTATTGTTAAAGTGACAGTAATTTTGTAATTCTGACAGTAATAAACATTATCTACCAAAGAAATTTTAGTACATCAATACTTTAAGCACGCATTACGCATTTGTTACAAATGATAACAGATATACATTACACACATCTGTATCTGTACACATGGACATACACGTTGTATTTTCTAACATTTACTTCTGCTGAAGACACGTGGTGCTACCTGATAGAACAACATTTGCTATACCTAGGAGAGGCGTTCCATCCATCTTTACTTTACAAGCCGAACTGACGAAGTCTCTTGTGTGACAGAAACACGTGTCTCTGGCAGAAGTAAATGTTGGGAAATGTCATAAAAAACAAAGCAATTTTTGTGCTAATATTATTCTTTATTTATTATTAAATTCGATTTTACTTTCGCGACATAGTTTTCAATCATTTATTATAGTATTTGCTATGTCTACTGATGGAGTCCACCTAATAAATTACAAACCAATATTTAATTTATGTAACCGAATGCAAACGGTTTCCTCGTTGAACGTCGAGATCGCCAGCGAATTTATTACGAACCCACTTGTTTGTATGTAATAGTTAAACATTGATCAGAAAGCATATGAACCAGTTGCGATCCTTTCTCCTCGATCTTTGTTCTAACCCGAGGACGGACACAACGCTTTTATCTATGCGCATACACATTTGGGAATATAAAGAATAAAAAGATAAATATCCGGATGATATTAATAAATTCCGATCTCCTATATGGAATTTGTTATTTCTGCATAAAATGAATGCTTGCATAACAGGAAGGAATTGTTAAGAAATTTGCATAGCTCCTCCCGTTTTAAATTACAATCACTATTATGCATTTCGACCCCGTGGAATCTGGAATATTCTCATCATTTAAATGTAATTTTTCCCTCGATATTTTTACGCGGAATGTTGTAAAAACTGTCGCAACAATATCCATTTACTAGCCTCCCATTAAGTTTCACTTCTTTATTTGCCTCGACATGGTGACATATTTCCCACACTTGCGACCAAAGTACCAGTGGAAATGAATATATTAAATGCAGTGTTTTTAATTTTAAGGAAATACGTCATGGACCTTGTGTGATGGTTATCTTAATTTTATGGGATTTTATTTAATCGTCTGAAATGTAACAATATACATAAATATAAATGCTATAGTGTAGTAAGTATTGTTTCTCTGACAATTATCTAAATTAAATAGCATTTAGAAAATTTATTAATTACATTTTTCCTTAAATACGAAGGTTGTTGCAAAAGTTTTTAGAGAAATTGTGAACATAATTAAATTAATCAGAATAAATAAAATAATATAAAACAATAACTTTGATATATAAGAAGGTCTGGCAATGGGCTTACCTCTAAGTCCTCTATTAGCTGAAATTTTCATGAAGCATATTACAGAAAAAATTCTTTCATCACAACTAGGTAAAAAACATATTAAATTTTGGTATCGGTATGTAGACGACAACCTAGCTTGCTTTAAGGGTACTCATAGACAACTACAAACATTTCTGAACTACATAAATTCAATCCATTCTAATATCAATTTTACAGTAGAAATAGAAGAGAATAACAGTATTAACTTCCTGGATTTAAAATTAAACAAATTAGATCAGAGCTTAAAATTTGATATATATCGTAAACCTACTTTCACTGATTGCATTATTCCCAAAGATTCACTACACCCTAAGACACACAAACATTCATTTTTTAATTCTATGATACATAGAGCATTAAATATTCCTTTGTCTAATGAATCTTTTGTTCGTGAAATCAATACTATAAAACAAATAGCGGTAAACAATGGTTATAAAAGCAGCGTAATTGACAGTATACTAAAGAAAAAACAGTTACAAGTGGCCTTTAGTTTAGTTTATCCTAAAGATAGTGCTAATTTGAAACAATTTGTCTCGTTAACTTACTTCGGTAAAATAAGCGAGCAAATTGGAAATATCATTTCAAAAAATAATAGTAATGTTAGTATAGCTTACAAACCATATGTAAAAACAAGTAATTTCATTTTTAACGCAAAACCTAAAACAGATATTAATAATAAATCAGGAGTGTACAAATTATATTGTAATTATTGTAAAAGTGTATATATAGGTCAGACTGGTCGAAGTTTTATTATACGGTTAAAAGAACACATGAGGTCATATAAACTAAAGAAGACAGATTCAACATTCGCAAACCATCTTATTACAGAAAGGCATTCATTTGGTCACCGTAAAATTTTGCATTTGGCCGAGAGAGGTCGTAAATTAAATATTTTAGAGGCCCTAGAAATTTTTAAAAGCCGAAACAACACAATAGATATCGTTTTAAACGAACAGTTGGATCTTATATATACACCTCTTTTCCAATGTTGTATATAATAGTTAAGTATATAGTAGTAATTTTAAATAACATCATAAACAACCCCCATTTATAAGTTCTATGTAGGCCTGTAACTTTTGCAGTTTGATAATGACATTGTATGTCGAAACCGCGGTCACGATTATATGTGAATAAAGTGGTGTATATAACAAAGTTATTGTTTTATTTTATTTTATTATTTTCAAAATGAATTACCACAAAGTTACGGCTACCAGTATTAATTTTCGGTATAAATAACTTTTTCAATAACGTTATACCGGCAGTGATATCAAAAGAGATTTCGTTCTTCGTCGTGGTTCACGTCCTCTTATTTATGTAGGTGGTTTTGAACTAACATCCCAGATATAATTTAAGGATTTAAAAATATTGTATTGATACGGGCCTTGCCTTCAAATCTCATATAAACAATTTATATTCTAAAGCTTTTAGGCCTCTGCATTGTAACCGAGATCAAATGGATCAATAAATTCAAATGATAAAAACTTTTTAAGCGGCGTACAAGTGAGCACAATGCATATGGAAATTTAGTTATTAATTTAAACAGTAAAATTTTCGCAATATAACAAATAAATTGTTTAAAAGTGACACTGCAGTATTCACTTCTTTTTTATTGGTTAATAAAAATGCACTTGAACTGTAATTATTATTTATTACTATTATTATTTAACTGTAATTATTTATTGAATCCAACGTTTCATGTATGTATATAATTTTGATTATTACTAGTGAAAAGTCTTTCTTTGGAGACTGGTTAAGTAAAAATTCAAAAAAGATATAAAACCCCTTACCACAACTAATAATCGTATCCTAAATACGTATTTCTACAACTAAGTTGTCACCATCAGTAGGTAAAACCACAAATCAAATTTTGATATTTTTGACAAGTTTTAGACCTTTTATTGTGACATTGTGATCCGTGTCCAATACATGGTTTGCGACGCTCGATTTTTCTGCTCTATTAAATGTGTTCTTTAAAACGGGTTATTATTGAACGTTTCGTTTGACCTTTATACAGGGTGGCTCAAAATGACCGAAGGGGTTTGAGTTCATTATAACTTCTTATTTAAGACATAATTATTAAATTTTTTTAATTTTAAATACAGTATATTAATGGAGAATATTTTTAATTTAATTATGAAAAATTATATCTCGCAAGTGGTGGCCATTTTCTGCTTCGCATATTCGTGCTTTTTCCAAAACATTTTCCATAACCTTTCGCAAAACTTCAGGTGTTATGTTGTTGATTTCGTCGCGTATATTATTTTTTAATTGCTGTATGGTTCGAGGCTTATTAATATAGACTTTTCCTTTCAAATAACCCCAAAGGAAACAGTCTAAAGCGGTTAAATCCGGTGAACGCGGAGGCCAATTAAAATCGCTTGTACGGGAAATAATTCGTTCATCAAAGATGTCGCGTAAAAGAGCCGTTGTGTCCCTCGCAGTGTGCGCTGTGGCTCCATCCTGTTGGAACCATACTTGCGGATGGTTTTCCACGGCTGGCCTTAAAAAATTTTCCAACATTGTCCAATATCTAACACCAGTGATGGAAACGGCGATACCGTGTTCATTTTCAAAAAATATGGGCCAATTATCCTTTCCGACGAAACACCGCACCAAACGGTACACTTAAGTGGGTGTAATTCTCGCTGTTGAACTACTCTTGGATTTTAGCCCATATCCTGCAGTTTTGCCTATTAACGAACCCATTTAATTTGAAATGGGCTTCGTCGCTCATAATATGGCGGGTTTGGTGATGCCCTGGATGTTATCACGTAACACTTGGCGATTACGTTTCGCTCTAAATTATGAATAAAATCATGATTTTCTTCTGCTTTTTGACGAAAATAAATTGCATAATCAAGTCGTTGCTGGTAATCTGTCGGTTTCAATTGTTGGACAAGCTGAATTTTTGTTGTGTCGAACGTCTCCTGGTTGATGTTTCTCCATCTTCCCGAATACTCTCCTGTACCCGTTCAATATTGTCATCCGTGTGCACCGTTCGTCGTCTGCCAGCACCAGGAAGGTTCCTTACTGCCCCTTGTTCTCGAAAATTTGCAACCAGACGGTTTATTGTTGACTCTGAGGGTCCAACCCGCACATAAAAAAACGACGATATGCACGCTGAGTCAAAACAATGGATCGTTGATTTGAGAAATAAAGTTCAACGATTTTGGCACGTTGTTCAATTGTGTACTGTTCCATTTTAAATTCCCCAAGTCTTCTTTACAAAATACTGAAAACAAAAAAGAAACAAATTATAATAAAAAAGTTATAAGGAATTAAAACCCCTTCGGTCATTTTGGGCCACCATGTATTTCAAATTACAATCGCCACAATTAATTTTGTGTATACTTGATTTAAAATTCAAATTGACTTTATCTTTGGTATTGCCTAGGAGACTTTTGATGGTATATTAACTTATACTGAGTAAGATCCTAGAATGTGAGGAAAATCTGACAACTCTATTTATAACCATCGTAAACTTATTAATACTGTTTGTTTAACTCCATTTCGCCTTAAAAAAAATCTAGCGAAAAAATTGAAGGAACTAATTCACACTTAGTAAAATCCATTCTTCGTCCTCGTCTATTTCAAAGAGTTATTTCCCTTTTAAAATCCTTTTATTAACGCATACCTTGCATAACAAAATCGAGAAACTCAACGACTCGGAAAAAATTTCCCATCATTGTTCGTGTATGTGATATGATTAGTCGATATTGTGGTTTCGTGTAATGCCGAGTTAAAGCGATCGACCCGCTCGGTTCTTCTTGCCATGCTTGAGCTTTAGATGCTATATAAACTACACAATCTCTCTGAAACGTGCTTTTACTTTTGTTTCATAGTTATATGAAGTTACACCAATGTGAAATAATGTTTGGATAATAGAGAGTATTATGCCATGTTAGTTTACAATTAATTTTTATGTGGATATTTCTGTTTAAAATATTAAATTTTCCGCTTCTACGAGGGTGCGTTTTTAAGTTCGTGGAATAGGAGACAAGGAGAGAAAGTAAAAACGCGAAATGATTTTTCTTTTTCAATATTTTCACCTGCAACTCTAGTACATTTTTCAGATCTTTCAATTAGCTTGCGTATGCCTTTATAAAAAAATGTTTGATCTTCTCCTTTACTTCTTCATCGCTCGTAAATTTCTTCCCAATACAGTCCTTTTTATTTTTGGAAACAGTCAAAAAATCACTCCAAGCGAGGTCTGGACTATAGTGTGGCTGATTCAAAATATCGAAGCCCACTTTATGCAGGGTACCCAGCGCCACGACTATTATGGAAGGGAGCATGGTCGTGCAGGAGCTGAATACCTTTCGTCAATTTTCGTTTTATTTTTTCTTTAATAACTTCTTTTAATCGCTCCAGGGTTGAAGGGTAGTATTCTCTAGTTATGTGTTCAAAAAAAAAAACAAAGTCGCCAAAAATTTTCCGGACAACTGTGACCCTTTATACTTTTTGCCTTTTTACGCCACTGCTTAGACTCTTGCTTGTACTCAGATTCATAATGATCAACTCAAGTTGCATATCCAGCAGGCGCGACTCGTGATGACGTATTGTTGGGGCACGTACAATGATGCGAGAGCTTCGTGTATTTTCGTGTACTAACTGTAACGTTTTCTTATAAACACCGAAAACATACGAGGTACTACAGTACGTCATCACGAGCCGCGCCTGATATCCAGTAACAACTAGACTCAATGCTTTAAACAACAAATGCTTTATACGTGCATAACGTATTGTTATACATAAACATATCCTTTTTGTATATTTACCGCCATCTGGCGCGTGCTAATGGACTGCACCAATATACGTATTTTTCCGTTTTTGTAATAGCCTAGCTATTCGAGCGGAAGGTCGCCTTTTCTGGCATAGTCTCTTTCGTCCGTCAGATGTCACTTATTAAATTATTGCCATCTGATAGGAGGTAACTTGCTATGGCTTGGAGACGATTTTAGCGTAATGTAGATACAGATACAGATCTATTGTTTAAGAGATTTATATCAATGTGTATACATTGCTTCACTAGCTTGACTGAAGACGCCTAGATGGCAGAAACATATGTCTTAAGCAGAAGTAAATGCTGAAAATACGAGGTGTATTGTCCATGTGTACAGTTACAGATATGTAAATTATTTACATGTCTGTTTCATATTGTAATTAGACTCAATACTGCAACTGTACTGCGGGTCATTCATGTTTGTCTTAATCAATGCCTAAACCATTAACTAGTTAAATTATTAAGTTTCTGTTTTCTCTGCCACCAAAATGAATCTTATTTTCTGAAAGCGATCTCTTCGAAAACACCGTGGGTTGGGGTGCAAGGGAGATAGCCAAATGAAACAAATTTTACCGAAAATCTAAATGAAACAATTAAATTTACAGTGTGTTAGTTCTTACTTAATACCTAAATCTGTATGCAATTCCTATCAGAAAAGGGAGGCTGTTGCTATCAAAATCCCAAATAAAAATCTAACGATTCACCGGACTTGCAGGTTTGTATCTTTTCCTTTTCTTTCAATAAAACTCACTAGTTCATCTTGTTTTACACACGACGAAATTTCTCAAAGTAATTTAACATAAAATTAAGTTCTGAAATTATATGAACACCACAATAAAATTAAATAATAATTAAGTTAAGATTCAATTTTTAATTCAGTGTTAATGACGAAAATGATATATACTCGAAAAAATAAAAATATATATATATATATATATATGTCTTAATAGTATATATATATACATATATATATATATATATATATATATATATATATATATATATATATAAGGTAAACTTAATAAGTCGGCGATTAAAGGTCTGGTTCATTACTTCAAAGTATATATATTTAAAACAACCCTACATGTTTCGGCAATGATGCCTTTGTCAAGGGAATAAAAAATATAAATGACAGAATATAAATGTCAAACAATTGAGTTGCTATGGTTTAAATTATTCAAAGATACATTCCAATAATAATAATAAGTCATGCCTTAGTATTCCAAAAAATAGATAGCAAGGTGTGAACATATGTGTTGTTCGCTGCCAGCAGCTTGTGTCTCTTTCTGGGTATGAACCTGTGTGTTGGTTGCTGCTGGCAGCTTGCGTCTCTCTCTGGGTGTGTGATTTTGTATTTGTGTGACCGCGTAAGTGTAGGGTTTTGTATGTTAGTGCGCGGTCGCGTCAAAGCGTCAAAAGCGTGTCAAAGCGGAGCCCAAACACATTTTCGTGTTATAATGTATATATGAGAATTATTTTAAAACAACATCGGCTTTACAAATGAAACAGACATGCAATATACACGTCTGTAACTGTACACATGGACATACACCTCGTATTTTCCAGCATTTACTTCTCCCTACGTGTTTCAATTTTAACATTATTTTGGTCTCCATCTAAGTTTTCGTCACATAAAATCTTTAGATAAAAATAAGACACGTGTTTCTGCCATCTACTATCAGGCGTCATCAGTTAGGCTAGTGAAAAAAGCTTAAAAAACGCCTCATAAGGTATAGCAAATTTTGTCTTATCAGGTGACACCATATCATCTAGTGACATCTGATGGACACGAAAGAGACTATGCCGAAAGTGGCAACTTTCCCTTGACCGGCTATGCTGGTACAGAAGAGAAAAAAATACGTATATAGGTGTAAGTCCATTAACACGATGCCAGATGGCAGCAAATATACAAAGAAAGTTTAAGTATATCAATACGTTATGCACGTATTACGCATTTTTACATGTATTGATATACTTAAACTCTTTCTGTTACATAGGCTTTATTGGTTGCTCAGATCCAGGATGATACAAACTTTTCTCTATGCAAAGTATATTAGGGTAGCACACTAACGTGCTCACCCTGATTTGCATAAACTAAATTACTATTAAAAATATCTAGCTGTACATCAGCATGCAAATAGTCACGCCAATATGATTACAATGAAAAGATTAAGAAAATTAACTATCCTAAAGTTCATGTTCTCATGTAACTATCTACGAAAATGCAATTTCTATTAAAATATATGAATTATTTATTCCAAACAATGAATTTAGGTAAAAAATATTTACTTTCTAATTAGATTTTCCATATAGCGTGCGTATCTATTTTACATTTGATAGTGAAGTGAAGTTAAATTCTTGCATACCGCGATTGAACTTACGGTCAACAGTGTGGGCAAAACGACATTCTTTATTAAAATTAAATTAGAATTTTATAAGTTGTCACTGTCGATATATATATATATATATATATATATATATATATATATATATATATATATATATATATATATATATATACATAAAAATGTTTGTTTTCTTTCAAGTAAGTAGAGGTCGCTGAACTAATATCTTTTTCTTTTAAGCTCGAGTACTGTTATAAGATAATAATGGAATACATAAATTTACGCCGCTGTTTTATTACTTTAATGATTTTTTATGTAAACAATAATACACGGACGCATATACATACATTATTTATGAGATATGTGAATTGCGCTGCTTAACAAAATGGAAAAATCGTATTACAATGACACGGCGAATTGACCAGAAGTCATTATATTCAAATCAGACGTAACAGTACCGTCGAAATTTGATTTTAGATATTCCGCAAAAGGATTGGTTGCGCGTTATTTAGTTTTCTTTTTGCTTCAATTTTAACGCGTGTTCAGAAAGTTCTAGTTGGTCATGGATTTTAAATTTTTTTTATTACAAAGGGCGGACATTATTATTAAACTTAATATTTCATAATAGAAATTCCTTATTTTTCACATATAAACAATCATATACGAGAAGGGATAGATATACCAGGCTGGGTCAATAATTCTTTAGAAAAAAGATTTAGATTTTTTTAATTTTGCAACAAGGAGTTTTTTTAAGCCGTCCAAAAAGTAGGATTTCGGAAGGTCCTCAAAATAGGCATCTGTTTGGGCGATGACCTCCTCGTTCGACGTGAATCGTTTTCCGCCGAGCCATTTTTTCAAATTTGAGAATAGAAAAAAAGTCACGGGGGGGGGGGGGGGGGGTATTACACTAATATATTTACAAGATCTTGGAGTTCCGTTAATAAATGCAGTATCTGGTCTTAATACTAAAGACCGAGAAAAACTGGCTTATAAATAATATTTGCTCCTATTTAGATCACTGAGATCTTAGTAGGAGCTGTTTGTTAGATCACTGAGACCTAAGCTTTAACTCGAAGAGATCGTACTTGTAACTGTAGTGAGCTCTAAGAGATCTTGTTTGGAACTGTTTCTTCATTCCCTTATTTTTCGGCAAGAAAGTTTTGTCCCCGCCAGTCAAGGAGAGGGAGAAAACAATGAATAGAGTATACCGAAATTTCCATAACATTATTTTTACCTTTCTTCCAAGAAAAGTATATGCTGTAGTTTCCAACGTCATAAATGTATTAAAATAAACAATATACGCCGGAAACCCTTAATTATAGAAAATAAAATACCTCTTAAAGTAATAAATATACAATGCACAGAGATAACAATATACTTCGCAGAATCGCCTCGAACCAAATTATTCAACCTATTATAATAATATATAACAGGAAATATGTACAATAAAACTTATTCTATTATATTTATGCTTATTCAAATACATTATTTACATAATGAATGGATTAACCAGAGGGTTGTCCCTGTAATAAAGTAAATGGTTTTCATGACTGTAGAAAATAAGACAATGAAGAAATGTAATACCTGACCGGTCCTAAAGTAATTAACAATATTAAAGATATCTGAACTCCAAGACCTTTTCTATATACAATATATAATATTTACAATTTAAAACTAGGAATAAACATTAACATACCTACATCTAAATAAAACTAAAAATACAAAATTAAATCTATTTTGCCCGAACACCTTGCTTACGAAAATAAATAATAATAATAATTCAGAAATTTCCGCTGAACCTTTTCAACATCATCCACAGCCTTCACGAAATATGGTGACCAAATCAAACTCCCGTACTCCAGTGTACTTCTGATATAGCTTTGATAGAATAATTTCAAGGGCTCTATTGTCTTGAACACTTTGGTGTTGCGAGAAAGAAAACCAAGGTATCTGTAGGCCTTATTGCATACCTGATTTTAAACGTAAGCGAGTTATCAAACTAAACCCCAAGATCCTTAAAAAGTTCAATTCTGCTCAAAAGATCGCCATTTACATAGTGGTACTGAATTGTGACTTCCTTCTTGTGGTATTTAATGACGCAAGAAATGCACGAGATGCAAAACGAAGAAAACTGCAAGCCTTTGGCGAGAAAAGAAAAAGTAGTACTTCAATTTTAAGCGAAGACGAACAGAACCAAAAACAGCTTTATGAAATAAAGATGGTCGCTCCCCAAGGGTTGCGAAAGAAAACATAGTGGCATTGGAACTAGCTTGGCGTGGTGGTGAAGCGGCAGAGTTTCGAATTACTTTTTTTTAAATAGAAAAAGATAGTTTTGGGGCACATACAGAACAAGTATTTAGTAAAACCTGTCAAGGAGGGGGGACCCGATAATACAAAAGAAATGGGTGGTTAAAAATAAAATCAACTTGGATCGACGTTCAGTTAGGTAATTTTTATACAATCATCCAATAGTTGAGACAAAAAATGACTTTTAAATCGAAAACGAATCCAGCATGGAAACAAAAGAGCTCTGTTGGTTTTTTTAAGAATTTACCCATATATATATAATTTCCAAGTGGACTTCAACATTCGATGGACAGCTGTAACTAATCGAGAACATGAAATTATTAAAATAATAGGTCATTCAAATATCTCTTCCATAAACTCATATTTAAAAGTTGAAGGAAGTCACCACGGGGAATATAATTGCAAAGCCACAAGGAGAATCCAAAAAAGAAAATGTTAACGATGTTTTAACAAACACTGCTTCCAGTGCAAAGAGTAATTCATATAGCAATTATACTTTCAATAATAACTATTACTATTATTGTACAACTCTAGTTGTAACATAAGGTGGCGCACAGCCGACTGATACATTTTGTTTTTGTTTTCTGTCAAAGTGACAGTGCAAACAAAACTTTGCTATTCGCAACAGCTATACGAAGAATTCGCACCATTGCGAATATTGGAAGAGTTGGAGTATCAGTTCAACAAAGTCCTCAGCGTTCAACACGGCGCAAGTCAGAGCCTCTTGGGATCTCGAGAAGAATCTTGCAACGAATTCTTCATGAAGAACAGTTTCATCCTTATAAGCTTCAGAAAGTCCAGAAACTTTTTCCGCAGGATAGAATAAACCGCATAACTGCTTATACAAACAAATCCAGTTAACTGAGTATTGGTGATTTCTGGTGTGCAATCTTTTAAAATGTTATTCCATTTCAGAACTGTTAAATATAAAATACTAGTTTCGCCATCACAGTACTTCAAATCTATACAATGCTGTGGCATAAACAGTGTCAAAATGTAAATTCAACATATAAAAATGCGATTGAAGACATCCTAATAGTTTAATAAATTATATTCAGGCAAATAATCGTTATTCTTAGCTCAACAATAGCGGTGATTTAGGTTCAATTATTACTCCCTAATAACATTCATGCGAGGGATGTCTTTTATGTTTTGCATACTGGGACATAGATGGCCCCGCTAATCAAATGTCAGTACTAAAAATTAACTTCCATCTTTAGTTAGCCTAAATCCAAAGCGTCAGTGCGATACGTGCAGTGCTGTAGCTACAACGAACTGTCAAGTTTGACAAGTTAGTCGAAAAATAGAATCAAATCGTGAAAATTTTCCAAAGTCCCAACGATTTCGTTACCTTTCCGAAAATCAAGGACGGACTGCCTGATCAACTGTTCCAGTCGGCAGAAGGAGCAGTCGATGCCTTAGAAAACCCAATTTCGACTGCACCAACAAACGAGTAGAATAACTGCTTCCAGAGTTGGTTCGAGGACATGCAAGAGTGCATTAATCTTCGTGGAGAATGCTTCGACAAATATTAAAGTGTTTAAAAACTATCTACTGTTTGATTCCAGCCCTATATGCAAAATATAAAAGACAACTCTCGCATTTGGCAAGAACTGACTCACCATGCTTTAGAAAATTTATTTAACTTACTTTCAATTTGAAAAACTGTTCTTTTACATATTTTTGTAATTTTCATTAAGCGAAATGCTTTTACAGTACTGACGATCTATATCTTCCCTACAAACTTACAACGCCGCAGAAATTTGCTGTGATTACGCTTAAACATGGTGACACATTGGTTCAAAATTGTTCTCGACTTTAAACCAATGTCGAATATTATACATCTTTTGAAGCATAATCGAAACGAGAATAAACTACGATTACTTCAACAATCTGTTCGATTAGATTACTAAACAAAGCAAAGTAGCAATAACAAAGTAAGAAAATTACAAATATAACATGATAAATAAATATAAATAGAAATATCGCAGAATGTTGGAAATTCTAAACGAAAATCCACACAGATTGAATTTGTTATTTATGACTGATGAAGCCCATTTTCATCTGGCGGGCTGGGTGAAAAACAGTATATGCGTTTTTAGTCTCAAAAAATCCCCGACAAATCCACGAAACACCTTTACATTCGCCAAAAGTTACGGTTTGGTGTAGCATTGGAATGTTTGAAGTGGTGGGGCCATATTTTTATGAAAACGGAAACGAACAAGCTGTCACAGTCAATTCTCAACATTACATCGAAAATTTTGTGCAAGTGCAGAAGAATGGGTATAAATCGAGCAGAAATTTATTGCTAACAAGACGGTGCTACTGTCCATATTTACCGTGTAAGCATACATATGTTCGGCCATGTCGTGTCTCGCAATGCGAAAATTGTGTACCCACCAACATCACCAGACTTATCTGCTTTGGATATCTTCTTGTAGGGCTATTTAAAGCAACTTGTGTATAAAAATCGCCCTAGAACAATTGCTGAATTAAAGAACGCAAAACGTGAAGCAATTAACACAATTGATCAAGAGTTAACAGCTTTGTGAATCGCTTACATCAATGTATCGACAATTATAGCGGCCACCTGCCTGACGTAATATTTAAAAAATAAAATTAGGTGTTTTTTGTTATTATAAAATCCATGTTTCGTTGTTTTAAAGTAAATATTTCTACACCAACAGTGATTTAAAATGTATCAGTCGGCTGTGCGCCAGCTTGTATAAATCAATAAATCATTTTGATCATTAAAAGCGTGAATGTTTTTAAAATGTCAAAAAATATTCACTTTATGTACATGTGCAAATACCCGGATATTTTCATGGTGCATCAAATACTCGGCGATATTCGTCCGTTACTAGGTTACTTCTGTAATTTACATTAATATAATTGGTTGAAATTTTCCTAGGGAAATAATCTGATATTCTCTATATTTTGTTAATATTTGGCAAACCTTTATTTTTTAGGTCTCCTGATCTGTTTGTTTGCAAACTAATTATTATTATTAACAAATAATAATTTTAGTTGGACTTTGAAGCCTGCTTATTTTCGTTCCCTACAAATTACACTAATTAAATAATTCGAGGAAACTAAAGCTTTCAAGTTTCGTACTAAAATACTACACATATAAACATATTTATATGTGTAGTTGACGTGGCAGAAAAGGTGGTTTCAATTTACACCGCATAATAGCAATTCCTAGTTTAATTCGGACGTAATGTAGTCAGTGAGACGTCGCCTTCTCAGACGAGAGAAAACATAACTCCATTTAATTTCCTGAGATCGTCGTCCCAAAACATTTCATCATAATAACCACATTCTAAACACTCTATAGATGACCATAAAACGTTAAATAACTACCTCTAGTAAATCTCTCTCTATATGTATATATGTATATCTACGCGCGCATAAATATATCTACGGAACCATAATGTGGCAACATTCGTCTATATTAACGTGCATAATGGGAATGATAAATATCATCCAGACGTTCTTGAATAACGCAAAACCGACAAAATAATTCGATATCTCGAAATGTACTGAATATACCCAACGAAGCTGAAGTTCTGTAAATTATCAAAACTTAGCTTAGGTAATATGGTGGTACAGTGATTTTCCCAAATTTATATTTTACTTGACTATAAGCAATTTATATCTTTAGAAAAATGAAAATTACCTCGAACACGTGTAAACTTATCAGATGGAGAACACCTCATACTTTGTGTACAAAACAATACGGGGTGAGTCGCGACGAACGTTAGGAGTATATTATACACATGAAAATAATGTAAAATAACTCGAATGTTATCCGATTTTTGTTTGTTTTCAAGTTATTGAGTGAGACACAAAAAAAGTTTTCAAAGTGTGTCATAGATAGAGTGGACCAATCCGGAGCGAAAGCAGAGGCGTGACTAACGAATTGGTTCCCGCGTGCCCCATCGCACATACGATTACTTAGTATGTTGTTCACGGTCATCGTGTGTACACGTATAATAGCAGCAGGAAAGTGTATTCTGTGTATTTAATAATGTTGAAGGAGCGTACAGTAAAAAAACCGCTATCATCAAAGTTAGTCAATAGGTTTATTGAGAACCATCCTAGTTTATCTTACAATCTTACAATATATATATAAACCATTTAACAAAATCAAATTTGCAACGCCATGTGCATAGCGCAAGACATAAAGATAGAGACACTGGTGCCGATACAAAATACGAAGTGTTCTTATTTGATTTGTGTACAATGATGGTTGTGTGTAATTTGCCGCTTACTTTGTTACGCAATGATTCGTTTATTTCATTTCTTGAAAAATATGGCAACGTAGAATTACCGAACTGCACCCACTTACGACGTTATTTAAAATCTGAAAAATAAAAAAGTGTGGTTGAGTGTGGATGAAACAACTGATAGCAAAAAAAGATCTGTACTTAATGTTATGGTGCGTAAAATGGAACCAAATAAATCGCCATCCTCAATTTTATTAGACAGACAAATAGAAGAATGTACTGCGCGGGTAATTTCAAAAGTGGTGTTAAGTACATTGGAAAATTTTGAAATTTCCAGAGATCAAATCCTAATGTTTGTGACAGTTGATGCCGCAACCATGCTTTCTGTAGGTCGGTCTCTTAAGGAACAGTGTGGTAACTTTTTACATATTACATGTAAAATCCATGGCCTACATCTTGTAGCAGAACGGATCCGTAAATGTTACCCAAATGTAGATGCGTTAATATCGAGTACAAAGGCAGTATACCTGAAATCTCCAAAACGTATTCGAAAATTTCACAAATTGTGTCCCCATACCCCTGAGCCACCACAGCCGATTCTGACACGATGGGGAACATGGCTACGAGCGGCATTTTACTATCATAAATATATTGAGGATGTAAAAAAGGTGGTTTTATTATTAAATTCGAAAGATAGTGCCGCTATCGAAGGAAGTCGGAAAAAATTTCAAAATAGTCAGGTTAAAAGTGATTTACAAACTATTCACAACAATTACTTCGGAATAGTGCAAGCATTACAAAACCTACAAAATTCTTCGCTATCGTTACAGAAATCAGTGCTAGATGTGAAAGATACACATGCACAGCTATGTTCGATAGAAGACGCAAGAAATGAGTGTATTTTAAGTAAGTTTGAAAGTGTTTTAGATAAAGATTTAGATTTTGCCAGACTTGGACAAATTTGTGAAGGTTCGTCTACAGATGTGAAGTTGTTTCAAAGATTATTTGAATTATGCAAACATCACATCACTAGATGTGGAGCGATCGTTTTCTTAATACAAGCACATATTTTCCTCACGGCGGACGCGTTTTCGAGAAATAACTTTGAAGGCGCAACTTATGTTAACAATATTTCATCGCGCTTCTCCAGATTTTCAAGTCACGGAAAACGCATAAGACGGTAAGTTTTTTTTTAATCATCTAATTACATACATTTTAGATTTTATTTTTTATACGTATCATCGAGAACGTTTCATAATCTAGAAAAACCGTCTTACATTTTTTTTTGTATCTAACATAATAACAGCACCGTTCGTGATAGTATATCTCTAGATATTAATAATGTTTCGCATGCGGGAACCAATTCGTTAGTCACGCCTCTGCTTTCGCTCCGAATTGGTCCACTCTAGTCATAGATCAAATCAGTTATATCTTAGATTGATTAAGTGATTTAATCTACATGTCGTTCTACTAGTAATAGGTTAAATCGTTAAGTAAGTGTTCCAAGTTGATATTCATTAAGCTAACCTAATATTTGAGTCGGAAAAATTGAATTTCAGGTTATATGAAAGTTTTGGTTGTTGAAATGTGTAAATTACAATGATTTATTATAAAAAATATAGTTTTTTTTAGAGTGCTGTTTGTTCTAAAATGAAAAAATACCGAGAAATAAAATTTGAAAACTAGGATCAAAAAACAAAATTAATAATTAAAGTAAGCACAGCAATTTATTAATGCAGTATACATAACAAGCAATTATTACATTGAAGCAATCATTATTTCTTTATTTTAACACAAATGTGTTGGTTCTGAAAAGAAACATTTTTTTATTGGTGAAGTTAATCTTCGTCATCTGTGAAGTTATTCATTGTAGTTTGTCGGGTGGGGTTTTGATAATCTGTTTACTTTATTGTCTAAATCAAAAGAAGAACAAAATGCAATCTCTTACCTACCAATATTCATTAAATAAGGTGCGTAATATTGCCACTGCCTTCATCTCTACAGCGTAAAGTTCTTCGCTTAACAGAGTTAATAACATTTTCTAGGATCAAAGGTGAATTATTTATTTCTACGATCTTATCAGTGATTCTTTGTTGCAGGTCATTAGAATCAAAAAGAGATGTTACAAAAATATAATTTTTTAAGTACGGCCATCGCACGTTGTTAAATCGCAGGAATGAGTTGGCCACGTTGTAGTTGTATTTAAATTAATAATTCGATATCCAAAAAATTCTCAGAAAAACATTGTTTTCATTGGTAGTATGTACACGAGCTCTATCTTGCTGGAAGTAGTCTTCCTGTAATTCATCATAGTGTAACATATTTACAAATGGTATTAAGATTGACAGTCCGTAACGCGCAGCGTTTAATATTCCTAAAAGGTGTAAGCATTTTTTGGCTACTGTTTAAAATTGTGTATTTTTAATCGACATACCTTCAAAAAAGTCCAATAATCCTTCTCTGACAAATAGCTGTCCAAACTCCAATTTTCTGTGGATGCAGTGGTACTTTCACAAAAAAGAGCGGATTATATGCCCTTCACATCCTCATGTTTTGAGAATTTACGTAGCCAGAGAGATGAAACCAGAATTCATCAGTAAACATAACCTTTTCAATGCTTCCATCATTAACAACAAAATGGTCAATAAATCTTTGTGACAAAATTCTTGTCGTTTCGATCTGTCCACAGGACGTATCATGAGTCGCTTGCAAGCGGTAGATGTGTAAATGTAGATCATCCTTAAGGATACGTCTGTAAGTGCTATCAGAAAGATCTAATTCTTGATGTAAATGTACAGAAAGCTGAGGACGTTCTACCAATTGCCTTACTCTAACATTTTCCTCATTTCTAACTGTTGGCCTATCACTGCCCTTTTTGCGATCCATATTTCCTGTTTCCCTGAATAATTGCACAAAACGGCGAATGCATCTGGAAAACTGATCATATGGGGCAGCAATATCTGGAAATTTTTCTAAAAAATCCTGATATGCATCCCTGATAGAATAAACCCATTCAGTATTAATTTTACTCCCATTTCTAAAATAAATTTCAACCATGTACTGTTTCTATTATCCGTTAAATTCAAAAGCCATTATTAAATAGCTAATAAATTGCAAAGATATCTTCCAACTTGTCAATTTGACTTATGAGTATTTACAAATTACACTTCGTCAATTCTCTAAGCTCAGGCGTGACTTATATGTCTATCTCAGTCGTTCATGGCCTATCTAGCATACAAATTTGGTGACTCGCTTGATATAATAATTAAAAATAAACAAAAATTTCATATATTAACGTTTTGGCAATCATATTATTTATACAAAAAAGGTTTTAAATATATCTATACGTTAATATGCACGTATAACGCAGCGTTATACGTGGATATTAACGTATAGATATATTTAAAACCTTTTTTGTATATTTACCGCCATCTGGCTTATTTATGGACAACCCGTATTGTTTCGTTTTTTATATCAGCATAGCTGGTCAAGCGAAAGACCCCTTTTTTCGGCAAAGTCTCTTTCGTCCGTCAGATGTCACTTATTAAATAAGTGCCACCTTATAGGATGAAATTTGCTTTATCTAGTAAGGGATTCCGGCTTAATGGCATATACAGATACAGATCTATTTATAAAGATTTGTATCATTTGTATACATTGCTACACTAGCTTAACTGACGACGCCTATAGATGGCAGAAACATATGTCTTAAGCAGAAGTAAATGCTGGAAATACGAGGTTTTGTCCAAGTATACAGTTACAGATATGTAAATTTTTTACATGTCTGTTTCATAATGAAATTATATTATTGTTATAATAAATGTTCAAAAATGCCACCATTCAACTCTAAATATTTTCTGCTTCGTTTACGATGGGCGCTTATTGCTGTTCTGATTGAGTCATTTTAAGAACGACTGAAGCGTTTCCAGTACGTTGAATTAGCGCATCCCGTGTATCCACTTTTATTTTGTACACTTCATCTTTGTACGAGTACCATAAACAATAATTTAGTGCCGTAATAACTTAAAAAAGGTGTATAACCCCTTACCACAGTTACTAATCGTATCCTAAATACGTATTTCGACAATTAAGTTGTCATTATCAGTATGTCACACCACTAATCAAAGTGTCGCATAGCTAGCACATCTGATCACGTAACAAGTTTACACGGCGTCCACGTATACACTCCTCCGCAATGTCTGGAGATCTTGAAAGCTAACTAATAGGATCACCACGACTAATCCAATCCTCTGGAAACATTTCGTTCAAATGTTGCTTGACCTGACGAGCTAAATGTGCAAGAGCTCCATCGTGCTGGTAGTATATTTACATTCTGATGGCTAAAGGAATAACCTCTAATAGTCTATGTAAATTATTTTGTCATAAATTTAGTCATCTCCTTTGGGGCGATTCTCCAAAATAAAAAACCTATTAAATAAATACTGCGATAACCATAGACCATACCACACCATACGTTTACCGAAAACTTATGTTGAAAATTACTTTCGACTGTTGCGTGGGGATTTTCGTGTGACCATACGTGACACAGGTGAATTTTTGCTTTATCTGTGAAAAGTATGCACGATACAACACGAAGATAATATTTATCCACTGACAAAATTTCATACGTTTAGGATAATCTTCCGATTGTAGCCAAAAACGCTACGTTTAACATTTTTTCAGTTTTAAGGTTATTCTACTGAAGATGGCAACTTTTTATTATTATTTATTGATATATATTGTGGTTAGGGTGTTTTTCTTATTTCTGTTTCCGATTGTAGGTGTGCATTATATGGAAGTAAGCCTTGCTCGTGGAATGCGTAAATTACTCTTGTTTGTGGAATGCCCAATTGAATACTAATTCTTCGTGAGTTTGTCGTTTCATCTTCTGCTACTTGATCCAGAATATTTTCTACCTCTTCTAAATCTTGTCGAGTAACTGCTTCAGATGTTATGTTAACACTGGAAAGCTTTCTGGTCTCGCACAGTTTATCGAAAACTGATAAATACAGTGTGATTAGAATGTGTCTGATGTGGAAACCGTTGATAATATTCTTTAACAGCAGGTCTAGTATTCTTATTACAACAACCACAAACACCATATTTGCATATTCTAAATTCGAACGACTGTGTGGCATCTTATAATACTTTAATTGTACAAACTCAAAAATAAACGTCAAATCACTACGATATATTAGCAGAACAATAAGGTTAACAACATTTTTGGGTCTCTAACATGGCATACATAACATTTTAAGATTTTACATTTGAGTTTTTATATATTATTTTGACGTGTACAATACACTTGTGGAGTTTAGTCCGTTCCTCCCGACTCACCCATAAAAGTTATTGACTGTTCCTTATATAAATACCATGATATATATTTAATATCTTTCCCAGGAACATTAGGAAAAACATAAAGTAACATAAAGATATTCCTAGCCCGAAATTATTCCGAACAGACACTCTTTATTAAATTCTTCACCATCTAAATTACCCGAAATTGTTTCCACCCTTATATATAAAAACTTTAACTTCGTCTTTTTCTATGTCAAACATACAAAGGGATTAGAGAAAGAAAGGAATAGATGATAAGATGCGGCCGTGCTGGGCCGAGCAACTGCCTTTTCTTTCTTCTGTCCAAAACGAAATTAAATGCACACTAATTGCTACCAATCCCACCCTTCGTTTTACTTCAATAAAAGCGATCGGAGAGCTGAAATTCTTCATTCGGCGAATTCTTGATATTCTGTTGTTGGAATATTCCACTTTTTTTTAAAATTCGAATAGTCGTACGTAGCTAGAAATTCCATTTGCAATAAGGATTAACTTATTATAGATTACATGAATGTATCTTGCTTTATTTTAGAATAATAATCCATATTTTCTGAAAAAGATACTGTCAAAATGAGCATAAATATAATGAAAATTTTACAGATAAAGATTGGACTTGAGATACCTATTTATCAATGGAATAAAAAACAATTTCTCGCAAATAATTTCTTAGTCTCTGATTTAAATAGCTTAACACTATTTATATTCCAGAGTCAATCCGTTAGCTTATTATCTACCCTGATCCATATATATGACGTAGATCTCTCCTGTAAGGCCGTAGTATGCTGCGAATAAGCAATCCCCATGCCGAGTGATATACAATCAACTGATTCCAGAATTTCTGGCAAACTTAAACGGCTGACCCTTAGATAACACACATTCATATACTGTGTGAGCCAAAAAGACTGAAATAATGGGTACCATTGATTTTAGTGTTAAAGTTGGTGGTGATCTGACAACTACTTCACTATTACATTTATAAACAATGCGCATTGTCGTTCACATTAAATACAACGTTTCAAACGTCAAATTAATGAAAATACACAAATGAATTATTAAACGTATTTTACATATTTTATAAATAAATTACATGAAAGGTTCAAAATTATATTCTATGCAAAGATTAATTCTTCGTTTCATATCCTCTGCCACATTCTGTAAGATATGAACGCTATTGTTTAAAAAGTTAAATTCATTTTCAATGGCGTTTTCAAATTCTTCTAAAGTGTGCAGACGATTGCTGTATATTTTATTCTTTAAATACCCAAATAAAAAGGCATCGCAGCTGGTAAGGTCAGTAGATCTTGACGGCCATAGACCCTGACTAATTATTTTCCCTGTAAAGAATTGCTGCAAGTATTCCAGTGTTCCTTGTGCTGTATGTGATGTTGCTCTATTATATATAATAAACGCTAAGTTGCCGTGGCAACCAGGCATGAAAACTTTGTCCCCGCGATACGTACACAGTGTAGCTAATTAATGATGAAATATGTCGAAAACACCAATATAATAGCACTTTGTGTGCCCTTAAATAAAAAAAATAAATAAATATAATTTCATTGTATAAAATTTTTTAAAAGCAAAATGGTACTATTTCACTTTTAACGAGTGCCCAACACTAACATTAATTGTCAAGTTTAGGAAAATGACAGAAGTCAAAAAATTAAACTTAGACAACTGTCATAATTACAAGGTAATACAAAATCGTATTACTTTATATTTGCGAGCAATACTACCCGACTATCTACACATTTTTAATTAATCGCATTATATTTGCAACCAAAAATAAAATGATTGAGCACTAGAATCATATTTAGCATCCAAACATAAAATAGCTATAGAAGATTTTAATTGGCGAGAGAATATAATAACAAAGTTACAGGAACGAAATAAACTACAGACCCCATTTCAGAAACTTATACACCAAAGTAAGTATATTATTCATTCATGTTGATACTTCATACTATATTAATAAATTAATCTGAAAAGTTTTAAAATTATATTGCTAACTCATCACAAAACACCAAAAAAAAAATTTACCTATTGCCATAATGAATACATTAATGAACCAAAATAATAAATCAACCATGATTGTGACAATAATGTAAAACTTTAATTATTATATTTATTTACAATAATATACATGAAATATGTTCTTTCCTTTTTGAGTCAAAAGTGTGGTTAAAGCACAAAATTTACATATAAAAAAAATAATAATTTATTTAAATTAAGTGATATTTAATAAAATATTATATTTACCGTCATTTATTAAACAATTTAAAATTGGTTGGCCAACACATGATTCATGGTCCATGTGGAATATATAATCCAACTTGCGTCTGTATGGACAATGGCAAATGTACGAAAAATTTTCCAAAATATTGGTATAATAATACGACAATAAGAGAAGGAAGAATAAATTATAGACGACCAAACAACGGTAGAACAATCGAACTTCGTCGTCTAAATGCCAGATACGTGGCAAGTAATGCATATGTTGTTCCACACAATCCGTACTTACTATTAAAGTACAGAACACATATTAATGTGGAAGCATGTGTCAACATTCAGACAATAAAATACCTTCACAAATACTTCTTCAAAGGAAACGACCATATAACAATGGAAGTAATACAAAGACAAGATAACAGTGAACCAAGGAATGGTAATGAACAACAGACAATTCATTATAATGGGATAAAATCATACCTGAGTGGTAGATATTTAAGTCCTCCGGAATGTTCTTGGCATATACTACAAATGGAAATGCATGAAAATTCACATCATGTTGAACGTCTTCAGATAAACTTACCAGGGCGACAATATGTTTGATTTCGTGATGGACAAGAACAAATTGCCATAAACAATAATACAAGTCAATTGTTACAATGGTTTGCTAACAATTTAGATAACGAATATTCAAGGCAATGGTTATACACAGAATATCCAATACATTACGTGTGGAGACAGTAGGTGGAGTAGAAGACAACAAACTAGAAAACCAATCATTCCAAGATTAGTTAATGTGTCATTACGTAATGGAGAATTATACTACCTTCGACTATTATTGTTACATATTCGTGGTGCTACCAGCTTCGAAGACCTCAAAACCATCAACGAAAATGTCTTTGGTACATTTCGCGAAGCATGCCAAGAACGTAATCTTCTCTCAGAAGACAGAGAATGGATTCGTTGCTTGACGGAGGTGTGTGACAGAGACATGCCGAAACAATTACGTCAAATATTCGCTTTCACTTTAATATTTGGCGTAGTGGATGATGCACCAGCATTATGGACGCAATTTCGACTGCATATGATTGAAGACTTTATACGCAGACAGCGTTTAAACGAGGAAGAAGCAGAAATTGCAGCGTTACAAAAAATTCAAACAATTCTAATAATAAATGGTAGGAGACTAACTAATTACGGGATAAATGATCCACCAGAAAATAACGAACTGTTAGAAGATCATATCGATATTAACGAAGAACAACGTCGAGCTGACATGATGATAAATAAATAAAATGATGAACAACGTAAAATATTCAATTTTTATTATATTTACTAGTCCTACTGATAATAGCCAGTTGCTAGTTCAACGTCATCCAATTGATTTATAAATTGATTCAAGATTAATGTTCCGTAACGCTCTGCATTTATTGTTTCCCGGAAAAATATTGACCCAATAACTTTAGCCCTGGATATTGCAACCTAAACTCCAGTTTTCACTGGATGTAACCCAGTTTGCATTGACTCATGAGGCTTATTGGTACTCCAAGTACGCTAATTCTGGCTATTCACATAACCAATCAGATGAAACCAACCTTCATGCGTAAAAAAAGATTTAACCAATATAGCATTATCGTTTAAGTACTCTAGGAACCAATGACAATACTGCAGGCTAATATTGAAGTCTCGTGGAAATACCTCTTGAACTACGGTGACTTTATATGCATGCATATGAAGATTTTAAAACTCTGCGGCAACTACTATATGCAAAATTATTGTTTGTAATCAATATCAAATTAAGTGTACATACATGTAACTTAATAAAATACGAGCTTGTTGAGATAATTGACGAAGGGGTTTTTGAGGGCTTCGATTGATACGTTCTTGAATATCTACAACAACTTCTGGGGTTCTAATTTTAGGCCTGCCGGGAGATTTGCCTTATACACTTCCGCTTTGAAGAAAGCGATTTACAATGTGATCCTGGTATTGAGCAAACACATGCATTGCAATTTCATGTTCTGGATAAGTGGCAATGAATTTATTATAACATGCTTCCGTGGAATAATTCCAAGAATCATCAACATTTTGTACACCACTTCTAAAATATTCCATCACAATAAATGTGTTTTCTTCCACTGCGAAAGGCTTTTTCAATATGTAAAACTAAATCTGAACAAAAACGAAACAATGACACGAAAACAAACACAACGAAAACGAACACAGCGGGAACGATAATTCAAAATTAACAAAATTGAAAAACCCTAAAATAATATCGAAGATGCAGAAAATTAATGAAACGCCTCTGACAACTTGTCAATAATTAACCGTCAAGTTAATGTTCTAACTTGAATTAAATCTTAACATGAAAAACACACTAGAAAAGTGATACCAACTATTTCAGTCTTTTTTGATCACATAGTAGAAATAAGGACGGGAGGGACATAATGCCATTATCAATAAAGTACTCTCTGATAGTCTATAATTTAAGGAGAACATAATGAAAAAATGCGTGTAAGCCACGTCTATCCCGAAACCAGCATTTCATTCTCATTAGAAATCATCAGTACACAACATTCACATCTATACTGCGTGTATATACAGAGTGCCCATTTTCTGTCTCCGTATTTGGATAACTCTCTTAGTATTGAAGATACCGGATCGATTAAATTAGCAAAGTTGCTCAGAATGTTGATTAGTATTTGATAGCATTTTTAGATTTGTCATATGTTATCAACTTTTTGAGATGTTTAAGGAAAATCGAAATTTGACAAGATTTTCAGTTATACATACCTTCGCAACGATTGAAGACAGAGCAAAACTAAAAATGGCATCGATAGTATTATTAAATATTCGATATATCAAGATATAAAATAAACTTATGTTTTTTTCAATGGCAATCATAGTTGGCCATGACTTCAATTAAAATGCTTATTTTGCTCTGATTTCATAAATATAAGGTTTGGTATCGTTATTATTTTTAAATCTTTATTATAGCGAAAGTACTAATCGAAGAAATAATAGCCAAGTGGGCTTTTTACAAATTACTTCCATAATACTCTCCTGCTATACTTCTTCCTTCTTGATTACAACACTTCGTGAGTTCCTTATCAGCCGACTGAACTGTTTTTGCCTTCTTGCAAGCACCTACCTAAATCAACTTCTACCTATTGACTAGACTATTGTCTTGCTGTGGCCGATACAGGTCTTATATTGATAGTTATGAATTGGCGCAAAAATTCAGAGAGATTATGTGGCAAAAAAGCATTGCTTCGCAATGTCATTGACGTTTTTTATCGAGTTATTAGCAATCGCAGCACCTATCTAGCTGACAGCTTTTCATATATAAATGCCCAGAGTAAGTATATCTCTTCAGTTGATCTGAGATCTTTATCATATCCACTAACTTCCGCACATTTTTACGACAATTATTTAGGACTATATTGTGGACTTTTGATTTTTTTCAATATCATCGAGCGTGGGAGATTTTGATCTTTCAGGAGTGTCATCGTTTTGAATCAATGTTCGACCATGTTTAAATTTTACAGCCCATTTTTTTATTGAGAGCGAAGGAGCATAATTGCCATGAGTTGATCTCGTCTAAGTTTATTCTAATCTCGTCTAAGTATGTCAGTTGGTATTAAATCTTTAAAGGCGAAGTATTCATTTTTCGCTCGATCCTCAATTTTTTCCGTATTAATAAAGTTATTTACTTTAGACTCGGATAGAAATTTATTGAATCTACATGAATGTATAATAGTTCGCAAATCGCATGGTAGTTAATCGTAATTCCGGAAAATAAAGCTTGCTAGATATTGTAACTGCCAACATCTATGTGTCAAGCCGAGAATATTTGACTCTACCCTGGTATTGTACGATTGTTATTGTATTCCTTTTTTTTTTGTTAATCCTAGACAGAGGTTTTCCCAATTCCTTCATTCGTTTGTTTTGAAAAGCATTTCTTATGGCACACTAAACCCTGGCAGTATAAAGTTATGCAACTCATGAATGATAATACCTTACGATCATTTAAATTCTAAATTATAGCAGGCGGGTTTTTTTTTATTAGGTTGTCCAGAATGTCAATTATTGATTAATTGAAATTTGCGGTTATGTTATACTTTGTGACATTTGTTAATCTTATGTGTAATCGATACAATTTTAATGGAAATGAAAGCATTACAAGATAAATTAGTTTTATTGTGAATTACAAAAGGTGTTCAAAGTGGTCTCCCCCTGTTGCAATGCAACTGTTAATCCTCCGTTTCATATTTTCAAAAGCATTTTCCAACATCTGAACGGTTATAGCGTTGCATGCATTAGAAATTGCCTCTTGTAGTTCTTCAAGATTATGTGGGTTATTTTTGTAAACTGTGTTTTTCAGATACGGATAAATGAAATAATCAAGAATCGTTAGGTCCGGACTGCGAGGCGGAAATTCAATGACTCGATTATCATAAAACTCGCGAATTCGAGCCACACTTTCCCTTGTTTTGTGAGCTGTTGCATTGTCCTGTTGGAAATACCCATGTAAAAGTTCGTCATCATGAAGATTTAGGAAAAACGGTTCAAGTAAATTATTTCGATATCTCTCAGCATTTATCGTTCCTTCAAAAAACACAGGTCCAAATATACGCCTTCGAGAAACCGCTAGCCAAACACCAATTTTCTGCGGATGGAGAGGCGATTGAATAAACTCATGAGGATTCTCCGAAGACCAAATACGCATATTTTGTTTGTTTATATAACCGGATAGGTGAAACCATGCTTCGTCCGAAAAATATGTTAAATCCAAAGTGTTGTTGTTATTTAAATTATTCAAAAACCAGTGACAGTATTCTATTCGGACAGGAAAATCTCGAGGGAATAGCTCTTGAACGACGTTAATCTTATAGGGATAAAGATTTAAATTTTGTTTTAATATTTTTTGACAAGTTCCATATGATAGGTTTATTTCTTGGGCTAATCTGCGAAGAGATTTTTTGGGAGACTGTTCCATTCTTACTGCAACATCTGCCACAATCTCAGGAGTTCTTTTTTTGGGCGCGCCACTACCAACTTTCCTACCTACAGTTCCAACATTACGAAATTTCGCCACACATGTGTAAATTTCTGGGACTAATTTTTGATAATCCGCAGGAAAATTAGGGAAGGCATTTTGAAAATCATTGATGCAGTGCGGTACTGAATAAGTCCATTCACCATTCTCTTGTCGTTCGGCGTTTTTAAAATAACATTCTGTAAGAAAAATCTTATGTTCTAAATCAAACATTTTGAAACTTCACTTTGACAATTCAAATTATAAATTAGTACTTATATACCAACTTAATTTAAATTTCACAAACTGCTCTAATTTAGAATTTAAATGATCGCGTAGTATTACAGTAAAACCTCTAATTATGGACACCTCCGACAATCGGACAACTCTAAAAAATGGACTTTTTTGTGGTACGAAATTTTATAATGGGTTTTCTTAACAATAGTCACTCCTAATATTGGACCCTCCATAAATCGGACGCGAACATCCTTTATTTCACCGAAGCAATAAAACATCTGTAAATATATCTCTTAATTAAGGACAGACAAGACGGGCGGCGCCGAATAAAATTTTGCAATTATGTATGTATGTATGTATGTACCTTTATTGCTGCACACGTGGAAGTATATCTACTCGGGTTTTTCCCATAATACATATGTATGTACAAAGTGCACACGTGGAAGTATATCTACTCGGGTTTTTCCCATAATACAAAGGAACGACGGTTTACCGCTGGCCTACTCGTCAGGTGATAAGTGGAGTGATATGTATTTTGAATCAGTTTGAACTAGCCTTTGATAGTGTCAACATGGATTCTAGTAAAAGAAAGCGGTTAACAATCCAAGATAAAATTGATATTATTGCGGTTAGTGAACAGCAAAGCTTAAGTGTCCGAAAGCTCGCGGAAAAGTTTGGTTTCGGAAAGTCGCAAATTAGTGATATAGTGAAAAACAAAAGTGAAATAAAAGAACTTTCCGAGAAAAATGGAAACCTAGCTCAAAAAAGGAAGTTTCCAAAAACTAGTGGTTTAGCAATCGACGGAGCAGTGTTCAACTGGTTCTGTAAGGTGCGAAACAAAAATATTCCCATGTCAGGACCCCTACTCAAATAAAAGGTGCTGGAAGTAGCACTAAGTTTACAACTCACCGAATTCAAAGCGTCTAATGGTTGGTTGGAGAAATTTTGTGAAAGACATAAAATATCATTTAAAAGTGTGTGTGGTGAATCTGCCTATGTAAACATGCAAAAATGTAGACGATTGGAAAGTCAAGTTGCAATCAATATGCAAAGATTACTCCCCGAAAGATATTTTTAATGCTGATGAAACCGGTTTATTTTTCCGCGCCCTTCCGACAAAAATATTTGCGTTAAGAAGTGATAAATGTGCCGGAGGAAAATCTGCAAAAGAACGACTAACTATATTGTTGTGTTCAAATATGGAGGGTGATAAGGAAAGGCCGTTAGTCATCGGTAAAAGTAAGAAACCTAGATGTTTTAAAGGAGCTCATGTGGATATGTTGCCGATAGGATGGATATCTAACAAAAAAGCGTGGATGACTTTGGATATTATGTCAGCTTGGTTAAAGAACTTTGATAACAAGATGAAGAAAGAAAAAAGGCATGTAATTTTGTTTCTTGATAATGCCACTTCTCATCCGAAGATTTCATTGGAAAACGTAAAATTGTTTTTTCTGCCTCCAAATACTACCTCGCATTGTCAACCTATGGACCAGGGTGTGATTCAAAACTTTAAGGTAATTTACCGGAGCATGCTTGTAAAAAGGCTTTTGGCGTTAATGGATACTGAAAATTCACTAGAAATAGTAGAAAAAAACATTACGGTAGTCACTGCATTAATATGGATATCAGCTGCTTGGAAAAAACTCTCGCCTGTGACCGTAAGAAACTGTTTTCAAAAATGCGGATTCAATCAAAGTGACAGTGATCTAAGTGCAGAGTGCGATATAGAAGATAATATACCATTAGCATTTTTATTTCCCAATTTTAACATCACTAATTTAGATTTAAGCACATACGCATTAATTGCTAATGAGTTATTTACTGAAAATCCTAATGTTTCCATTATAGATTGTATCGATGTACTGATATCAGTGATGAAATGGAAAATGAGATTAAAGAGGAATTTGTAACTAGTATATCAAATATTTCAGAAGCCCATCAAAAATTAAAAGATCTTGAGAACTATTTCTTAAGCACTAACAGTTTTAACATTGCTAACAATATTTCTCAAGCTCTTCTTGAATGTGAATCTGAGATATTTAAACATAAAATGAAAAAAGCAAGACAAACAATAATTAATGATTATTTCAAGTAAAATCTAGCATAAAATATGTATGTATGTGTATTAAGTATTGTAAATTTTTTTCGACTTTCGTCTTATTATGTGTGATTAAATTGATATGAGAATGAATATTTTTTTTCGTTTTTTTTTTCACCTCCACATTTTGGACACCTCCATATATTGGACATTTTATGATTCCCCGTCAGTGTCCATTATAAGGAGGTTATACTGTATATAATAACGTAAATAACGATAATTAATATTTAATTGACGATTGACAGAAAAAAATTCTACAAGGATATTGTTTTTAACTTACTTTTGCTAAGACCTTTTTAAAATTATGCTATTACATTTGCACTGACAATTACACATATCAAAAAATCTTCTATTCGCTTACATTGTCGACGATAGCATGTATTTATACCTACGTCAAAAACAGCGGAGATTTGCTGCTTGTTATTACTGAATTGAGTTGTTCGGTGGCGATGTGTGAAGAATCTGCTGCTTATTGTATGTGTGTGTATACGTATTATATGTTTCGTAACGGTTTATCTTACTGTTAGGCTCGAAATGTATTAACGTTCTGTGGACTTTACAGTTAATAAATTAATTGGAAATTAACAGTGCGGCTTAAGTGTCTTTTCGAAGTTTATGGAAAAATGCTTTCGATCTGAAAAATAAACTCGTATGTTTCTTACTTCAAATTAAATAAATCACATTTTTTTACAATAAAACGCACAAGGAAAATATACAATTCATAAGACAAGTATGCGTAAGGTAATATATTGCTGTATATTCTACTAGGTAGGGCTAATAAACATTAATCATTACAATGTGGTACACCAGTATGTATACAGGGTGAGTCGTGAGGAATCGATCAAGCTCAAGGAGTGTATTCTACTGGTGAAAGTAATGTAAAAAAACTCAAATGTTGTTATCCGATTTTTATTTGTTTTCGAGTTATAGCGTAATTAAAAATGTAGATTTAGTATACCATGTTTACGTATGTATTCGTAAAAACAGTGAAACCCCGGTAGCAATTCATTATAGGGAAGTCTTCCTAGCTGAAGCGCTACCTGTTCGTGGTTTTCCGAACTAGCGGTAGTGACATTGAAAACATTCGAGAAATAGTGTAGAGTGGTTTGTATGCCTAATGCGTCTAATGTCACTACCTCTAGTTCATCGTTGATATAGTGAGGGCGCTGCCATCATAAAAAATGTTCCCTATACCTTGGAGTAAATTGTAACATTGTGTTCGGGTATTGTGACATTGACATGACGTTTGTACGACTATAGTGTAACAAACTAAAATGCCACACACTTATTCTAATTTAGAATATGCTAATATGGTGTTTGTTTATAGATTTTGTGATGGGAATGCTACAGCTGCTGCTAATGAATATCGTCAACGGTTTCCACATCACAGACATCCTAATAAAACTGTATTTATTAGTGTATTCAACACATTGTGCGCGACCGGAAAGCTTCCCAGTGTAAACATAATATCTGAACGAGGCAGTCGACAACAATTACAAGAAGTAGAAGATATTCTGGATGTAGTAGAAGAAGACGCAACTACCAGCTCACGGAGAATTAGTATTCAATTGGGCATTCCACAAACAAGAGTGATAAAAACACTGCACGAGCATGGTTTACGTCCGTACCATGTACAAAGAGTACAGCACCTACAACGAGATGATAATCGTAGACGTATGGAATTTTGTCGATGGATAAATGATAATCCTCGTTTTGTATCGCGTATACTGTTTACGGATGAAGCGACATTCACCCGTGACGATATTAATAATTGTCATAACCAGCATGTATGGTCAGACGAAAATCCACACGCAACAGTCGAAAGTAACTTTCAACATAAATTTTCGGTAAACGTGTGGTGTGGTATGATCGATGGTTTTTTAATTGGTCCTTACATTTTTGAAAATCGCCTCACGGGAGACACCTATTTACATTTTTTAGAAAATGAACTGCACGGACTGCTAGAGGATGTTCCCATAAACATCAGAATCCAAATCTTCTACCAGCACGATGGAGCGCCTGCACATTACACTCGTGCAGTCAGGCAACATTTGGCTGAAAGGTTTCCAGGGAGTTGGATTGGACGTGGTAGTCACATTGGTTGGCCTACTAGGTCTCCAGACCTCAAGCCACTCGATTATTGTTTATGGGGCTGGTTAAAAAATGAAGTGTATCAAGTAAAAGTGGACACTCGTGATGCACTAATTCAACGGATTATGAATACTGCTGACAATATCAAACATCAACCTGACGCAATCAGGAACGCAACCAGCGCCCTTGGTAGATGATGTAAAAAATGTTTTGAAATGAATGGCGGTATTTTTGAAAATATATTATAAAGAACGATAATACCAATAAAATACAAAAACTTCAATGTATGAAATTTTGTTTATTTTTATCTACGCTATAACTCGAAAACAAATAAAAATCGGATAGCAATATTGAGTTTTTTTTCATTACTTTCACCTGTAGAATACACTCTACAGTTTGGTCGATTCCTCACGACTCACCCTGTATAAACTTTTAAAGAATCGGTATTAAATATATTGATCTCAGAGTATATTCGTTTCTTGATAGAAGGCTTAGCAGCAAATGGCATATACAGGTGTCTTTGAAATAAAGAGACAACGTAAAAATGAAAAGATGTAATTATGTATATAGAATATAAATTCAAAATATTTTCTCAAAATTCCCCGTCATGAGCGAGAAAATAAATGACAACATATTTAAAAATTTTTGTCACCCCACTGAACAGAGACGATATCTTAAAGTTGACTGATAACAACAAAAATAATAGTTTTGTTATTGTACATCTCATACAGTTGTTACGTATGCAAACATACGATATAGCGTATGTGTGTGTGAGGTGTTTATTATTTATACACATTCTGAATATTTTGAATTCATAGGCGTAGTGTAATACAATAATCGGGATATTTTTAATTTCGGGGTTGGCGTCCTAAATTTTGGATTTATATATATACATATTTATATACATAATTACATCTTTCCATTTATCATACCTTGTCTTTGTTTCAAGGACAGCCTGCATTTTTTGTCACAACTGCATATATGAAATATAATATTTTATTAATGAAAAATTTTTTAAAAAATAAAAGCAAATATCGAAGCATACACTAATTATACACAACAAGTAATTAATCTACATAGTGGAATGTAGATATATAGTATCCTCACTTAAAATCTATAATATGTAATACTGTAAGTAGAATTTTTATTACATTTATTATGAAGACACTAATCGCAAGCGGTGGCAGGGGGGGTCTTCTTGATATATTGTCATTTGACATCCTTCTAATACGCTTTGAATGATTCTATATATAAAATATATTTGCAATGATAATCCCGTTTTCGAAATTGTTCGCCAAACAATCTCTTTATATATTTATTTCAATACGTCTAAAACAATAGACTAAATATCTTGTGAGTAGCAAAAAACCAATAAAGAAATTTTAAATGGCTTTTTCTATTTTTTTTTTGCGTGGGGCGCCAACGCGTCGATGCACTTGAGCACAGTGCTCTTTGTACCACCCCAAATACATCTCTCTATTCCACTCTGTTAGTCTTGTGTCCCTCGTTAAAAGCCACTATCCTCCTGAGAGGAAGTTTGAATACCCTCGTGGGAACCAATAGATCTCTTCCGAAATGTTTCAGTCCCCTATGAGGGCAAGTTTTTTCCTGTTTTTTCATATTTCCTGCACCAGAGCTCGCTAACCAAGCCCATGTTGTACAGATGCTTCCTTAAAGGACAATATCCGGTTATTAACCCGGTAATAATTTTAATTTCTTTCTTGTTACTACAGTTGAAGTCTAGCGTCCAGCTCCCTTAGTAGTGTTTTAGAGTGGAGTTGACCTTCCATTAGCTTCCATTTCTTTTATGTTCTCTTTTTAGCCATAACCATATCTCCCTTCTAGCAGAATCCTTAGCGATTCCACATTCAGCTTCTGGTCCTATGAAGTTCTTTTCGTTCCTTCTTTGGTCAGTTCGTCGGCTAACTCGTTGCTTTTAATTTCCTCATGTCCTGGCACCCATATTAGTGTCACAGTATTGTCTCGTGCCAGTCTATTGAGGACCTGTTTACAATGTTTCACCAGTTTAGACCTGGTAGATGGATCCACAATGGTCTTAGTAGCTGCTTGGCTATTAGTCATTATGTTGATTTTTTTGGTTGCGCAGTCGACTTCCCGAATTTCCTGGGCGCAGGCTGCAACTGCAATCAATTCTGCCTGGAAAACCGTTGTATGTTTCCCCAGACTTATCATTACCTTCCTTCTGGAGCACATTCTGCATATGCCTGCACCTGTGCCCTGATTAGATTGTCATCCATACGTGTATTAGGTGTCTCTCTCATAATCTCAGATGCCACACTGTCCGCCGGCATTTGAAATATCTCTCTCTCCCTCTTACAACTTTATTAAGACACCATACGCCATTAGCCTTCAGCCTTATTATCGCAGTGATGGCCTCCGGTTTTGCAAATAGTTCCAATAGAGGGAGACCCACAATGGTTTCCATGGAGGCGGTTTTGTGCTGTTCATAGCTCCCGTGATTCCCAACAGAGCTTGTCGCTGGAGAGTCGTGAAGAGCCCCACCGACGATCTCAGCTCCGTCTGCCTCCACCGGGCATCTGCCCCGTAAGTAATCGTAGGTGTTACTAGTACTGTGTACAATCAGTGTACCACACTTGGCTTTATTCGCCAGGTCTTATCAACACCTCTTCTGTTCGCCACTTTGACTATGTGCCTGCTCCAATTCAGTTTCGCATTAAGTGTAATGCCTATATACTTAATTTCATTGGTTAGTTCTAACTCTTGTCCCAACAACGTTACGCTACCTAGATCATTTAGTTTTCTCATTTTGGTAATAACTACCAACTTGGTTTTTTTGTGAATTGACAGGAGAGATGATGCCTCAAGGCAGCATCTCTCCATAATTCGCAGAGCATTTCGCTTGATGCTCGCCACTGTCTTCGGGAATTTCCCCTAGGACTCATGAGCAGTGATTATTAGCAGTGAATGTCGACAACCAAATATCTTAAATCACTCTACGGGCGCGAGCGAAATAATAATTCATGGTATACCAATGCCCCCTGTAATTGGCGTTAAGCTATTGGGGAATGCTAAGGCGTGGCTTACATAGTTTTGAACATGGGGGGAACAATGTTCAATACTGTGATTACTAATTTTACCTTTTGAGGATGGCAACTTAGTTGTGGAAAGACGTGTTTAGGATACGAATATTGATTATGGTTAGCGGTTTTATACCTCTTTTAAGTTTTTATGAACATAATCTAATCCTCTTAATAATCTTAGCTATACCGTCGTTCCAGGTCTTCTTAGGCCGGTCTCTGCCGTTCTCACCCATTCGTTTAGCGTCATATGTCATTTTAACTTGTCTTTGGTCCTTCATTCAAAATGAAATATTTTGGTGTACTTTTTAACGTTCTACATTAAAGAACTATCTCTTATTTTATTACTTTTTCTCAGAGAATGTACAAGTCTCTTTGATATTTAAAACTACTTACATACGCTTCTTGAAACTTATTAGATATTCCTTTACTTTCCTCTCGCGTACTTTAAAATTTAATCTACGAACATAAATAACGCCGCGACTGTGTAATACAATGTTATTAGACTTTTTTTTACTCGCAGACAGTTATTTTCGGATCTCTAATTAACTGCTAGAAGTAAACATTAAAAGAAATCTTAAAATATATTTGTCGAGCCAGTCTAATTACCGATTCAGTTTTAAACATCCTCTAGTATATATATGTAAATCTCAAATAGATTTAGACATTAGGTGATTGCAATATACATTTACATCTGTTCAAGTTTCATCTTACTAATTAAAATTAAAGTCTCCATATTTTCGACTTCACGTGTTTATTTATAGGTGTTAGAGGCTAGGAGAGCTTCCTACTTATTTTAAACCGCAAGATCGCAACCTTGACATAAAGGATACCTAACTTACGTTTCCTTATTTTCATAGTCTTTATTATTATCCCGTCCACCTATCGAATACGGATGACTTTTGACTTTTTCGTGTTTACATTTTTTCCTAATTATACAAATATTTTGAATGAATATCTTACGTTCGTCAGTTCTATTATTGTACTCATATTATTGCTATTGGTTACTTTTTTTATAGGAGAATCTATTTTTATAATCAAAAAATGAAAAGTACGGCATGATAAAAGTTTGAGAACATTAAGAATCTTTTATAACGGTTCTGTTGCGGTATATAAGCTTATAAAACGTCAATAATATATGCAATATACCAGGTGCCAAACTATATACATATCTTTCGTTCTGTTTTGGAGCATAGGGGGTCCATGAATACGATGGCTATATCAAAGAAAATCGCTATTTTCGACTTAGTCACTTTTGTCCCTCAGATGTCACCAGATTATCTGGTGCCCCCTGATAGAACAAAATTTACTATTTTCTACGAGGCGTTTTATAAAACTTTACTTCACTAGCCAAACTGACGAAGTCTATTGTTGTGACAGAAACAAGTATCTTTGGCAGAAGTAAATTTTGGAAAATACGATGTGTACAAATACAGATATGTATAATAGGGTGGAGCGATAATGTATGAATAAAAAAAAAAATTTTGTTTTTTAACATGGTATAGCGATATAAAGTTGCATTTCAATGAGTAAATTAAACGTACGAAATATTACCTATTTGTTTTGTGTGTTTTGAGGTGCCCCAACACAATTGAAAATTTAAAAAAAATTACCTATTTTTCATATTGTGATCAAACTATATATTTTATTTGTTAGGTCAATATCTTATATTTTTTTATACAGATTTAAAGAAGCGAGATACAAGAAATAATGGTAAACTAGATAATTATTCAGAAATACAATAATTATATATTAAATTGTTTGTTTGTATCAAAAGTAGGCATTTGTTGATGTGATAGTAGCCTTGCCCTGATGAAACCGTCTCGCTTATTTTTTCCACAAACTGCACTTCATGTAGCGCTTAACGGCTTGAGTATGGCATGGAAAATCTTTAATTTTTTAATATGTGTCGAGACCGTCTTTGACAATGGCTTTCAAGTCGTCATTAGATAAATTTAAAGTCAGAGGTGGCTCAGTTATCTCACAGTCTCGCCACGTTATAATGTCGGTATAATCTTCAGCATCGAAATTAAATGAAGGCTGTTTAAACGTTCGAAGTCCTGGAGCTTTCTCACTTCTTGCTTTTAAAATTCGTCGATATGCTAGATCTCGTATGATTTCCCTTTCATCTCCAAGCATAGAAATAAGAACATTTTCTGGGTGACCATTTCGTTGGATTACCTTGTCAATGACCTTCTTCATATCGGCGTTCAAATAGCGACTCAGACTAATTGTTTGCCACTGGTGCTTAGCTCCGTTTATACACGAGGGATTACATTTTATTCTAAACCACATCGGACCATAAACTCTCATCACGGACGTGACTAATATCACCAATTTTTCTTCGGGGTCCGGTTTAGTAGCATATAATCTTAGAATTCGATTTGCTGTTGTAAGCCATCTAGAGTGGTTGAGAGATCCAGGTTCAATGTTAGCTAAATCTGAAGAGAAAACGCCAGTGCTGATAGAGATCATAATATCGTACAGATATTTTTGGTCAATACTCAAATGACCCCTGGAAATTTGAGGTAATATTGTGGGAATGGCGTTGAGTTCGACTATTGGTATTGTTTCACATTTTTGTAACTGATATCCAATGGCACCTGAAAAGCATTTAGGCCCTGTAGTTTTTCCGTCCAAATGTAACAACAGATGTCGCAGTGGTAATTCATTGGAATGCAACTGGCAGATAAAACACTGTAATGGTTTATTCAGTTCTTCTTCCATCAAAAGAATAATACCAGCTTTAAAATCTGTGTTTACTACTGTTCCATCGCAACCAACAACAACTATTTCACTGAGTTTCACCGATTTGGATTTCAAGTGAGTTAATATAGTATCTTTAATACATCTAGCAGTTCCCAACTCACATGTGACATGCCCGAAATAGTCGCTTCCTGGCTCTGATAAAATCACATAATGGTCTTCTAGTACCCTTTTTCTGTAAAATTTATTTTTTTTCCGAATACTAATCAACGTTTTATCCTTTTTTCCCATCAAAATACATACCGCGTAGGGTTTTCTTGCGATCTGCATCCTGTAAAGCTGTTCTGACTTTAGTTCTTTCACGGCGCAACTTTGAACGATCAATAACACCACTTGGATCCTTTGGTGAAATAATGCCAACATCTTTTAACACAGAAGAAGCTATAATGGCAGCGGCTCTGTCAGAAACTCCAGTACGATCGCAGGCAAGAGCTAATGATGGTAAATTTAATCTCCTTTTTTTTTGGTGGCGGATCAACTGTTTGGTGCTTCAAGGTAAGGACTAGAAGCTACGCTATCGCTTGAACTGTCGCTTTCGATTGCCAAGTCTTCAGGTAAAGAACGCGAACAACACGGTTTCTCAAAATCAGTTATCTCTCTGTTACGCGATAAACTTTTTGTTTTCTTTCTTCTTTTTTCTTATTTCTTATAGTTTCAACCACATCTACACCGCCTATGACCATTTTTCTTGTTGTTCTTTGATCGAGTAAAAAATTTATTTCTTCCTTGGGAACACGACTGCCTTTTAAACAATTACAATTTGAGAAAAGTTTACATTTGCAACTGCAAACATCAAATAATCTGTGGGACTCAGTTATAAATCTATTGATCTTTTTTTCGTAATTTTTGTTTGTTTGACGACCTTTATAAGGTTTCATTAAGATTCTATATTTGTCATGGTAGGAGCGAATAAGTTGTAGAATTCTCTTAACACTAACAGTTGGCAGCGAAGCTTTTTGCCAAATTTCTAAAACTTCTTGAGCCAATATTTCGGATATGTCATGAACGGTTGGCTCTTTTACTGTTTTATTGGGCTTTAATTCATTTTTAATGAATAGGTAATTTTTCATAACGTCATTATAAGTTGGTAATTGAGATACTGGTAACTTCTCTGGTAATCCGAACACAGCACAGGTCATCATTTGTCGTGTTTTGACTTGAGATATTTTACTGTAATAAAGATACATAATATGTGCTAAAGTATTACAATAATATCTGAAACCTAAATAGGAAATTGAAAATACTACTTACATGAGTCTTATTTCTTGATCTCAGACGTAAAATTCAAAGGGTATCACAAGTGAAATAGTACTCACGCGAGTTGACTATAGCGTTCGAATAACGTTTTAGGAGAGTTGCGAAATCGTCTCCACGTGCTTCAACACCCACGCGTCTTAATACGCTCGCTTCGGATTATATTTTTCTATCTTATACTAACTGCGCAACACTCAGTGTGTAATTTAGCGTTCATTAAATATTTTTGATTTTTCGACTAAATTCATGAATTTTGCCAAACTTAATAATGTCGGAGGCACCTCTAAATATATCATGTGCGAAATGAAATTTTCTGTGTATATTTGGGAGATAATAGAGCAACTTTTTACAGGTATTCCAAAGCAATTGCTAAAAGAAAAAATCGCTCCACCCTAGTGTATAATGCATATCTGTTTCATTTGTATACGATGGCTAGTTTAGTCGCAAGTTCTGGTAAGCTGACGAAAACGAGTTTGAAATATTTGTGTTATATTCTTCTTGTTTCTGCCTGTTTGAAATTTAAGCCAGAGTCTCCACCAATTCGGACCGATATTAAGGCATCTATCGTGATGGGGAATCAGTTTCAAGTGAACCCATCTCATAACATATTACCGTCTGGGTTTTCAGCCAATCTTACACACAGGTTTTCATCTCCTTATTAGTACGGAACCGCTGCTCTTCTAACCACACTTTCATTCTGGCAACAAAACAGTATATACGAGGCCTGACCAATAAGTAATGAGACTGATTGTTTAGCCGCGCTTGTGGTAACACTGCACCGCCCTAACCTAAAATGTAAACAAATCGATTTTGCCAATGGATTTAGCAAATGATTTCGCAACATTGTTTTGACATCATTGAGGACGTGCACGTCTTCGAATCGTGAACGGCGTATATGACCTCAGTACATTAGGATTAGCTTCCCATCGAGAGCTACTCAGTTTCTGGAGTATACCATTTCTCGAGCCTACATTTGCTTTTATTTTCTCGATGTATTTCTTGTAGGTCAACGTGTAATCTAGTGCGACTCCTAGATATACTGGGTTTTCCCAATGGTTTAGTCTAATAGAGTTCCACTGTGTTTCCAATTCTTTGTTTGCTTCCTTATTATTTTCGGTTCGGTCGGAGTTGGTTTGCTCTATAGTACTCGGTTTAGACTTTAGACCTTTTTGTGTTTTTTTCAATAGGTTGGTTATTGGTATATAGACTGAAGAGGATAGGAGATAACACGCTGCCATGTGGCAGGCCAATCTTCTGCCTCCTCCAGCCACTTTTTTCCCTTGTAATTCCACAAAAACGCATCTCTTTTTTGAATAGGATCGATTTTACTCCTTTTTATGAAATGGAGGCTTCTTATTATATTAAAAATTCTTCCCAAGAGGATTTTGTAGTTTATGGTGTCATACGCCGCCGAGATATCGACGAAGACCACACCACTTTTCTCCCATCTCTTGAATAAAATCAGATCATCATATCCTAGTGTGATGTGAGTCATCCGACTATACGTCAGGCGAGAGGTATCACTCGCCGAGTACGGCATCAGGTCTCCCGTACCTCTTGGAGAAGAGCTTCTGGAAGGCCCTTGAATAAGCTATGCACTATATAAGAACTGTTCGGGCATTCAACGAGTGATCGCCTTGATATATAAATATTGAAATAAATATGTTATTATTAGTTATTAAGTGTATTTAGTGTGTTTTATTATTAAAATAGCGTGATTTAAATTACCGTTAGTTTTATTTAAAAGAACCCTACATAACACTACATAAAATATATAAAACTTATTAAACAAATTCCATAATTTTGCAGAAATACTTGTTGTCGTGACTGTATCTGAAATTATGAAAATAATTCTACCATTTGAGAACATGCAATGCAAAGGATAATGACACTTATAGATGATAACATTTATTTAATATTTTCTAACGTTTCTTTGTTCGAATGATAATCTACATTAAAGTCGAAATATAAGATGCGCAATTTTTTTCGAAATAGATATTCAATTTAAGCGACGAACCTGACAATACAGGAACACAATTATTTGGGGAATATTCGATCTTTTTCCCATCATCACATAATGCTCATTTATAAGAAACTCCATTAAAATCCGTCGAAATTGAAGCCGCCGCATACAATGGAATTGTATTGCGCGTCACGTTCGTTCCGTGGTCACTGAACCAAAATCGAAGGTCGAGACGAACCCGGCCGGGTATTTTTTTTATCACCCCAGGGCTAGCCTATCCGCAAAGAGAGAACTTGCGGCAGGCACGTCTGTGTATGTCTTGGGCGAGCGTACCGCTCTGGCCGGCCACGGCCGTGCCAGTTCGACCGTGCCGTTGCCTCTTCCCCGTTTTCGATCCGTATCGTTCCTCCGCCGTTGCTCGTAGTTACAGTTACGAAGCGAACGGTGAGAAGAATCGAACGCGAGGGAACCACGGCTCTTCGACAGAAAATCCCGTTCGGATAGGCGAGGGATTTCTTTTAAAATATATGGACAATCCTGCGATAGGCCCGGTTTTGCCTGGACGCCTCGAATTCCTCACGGAATGTAATCGATTCCGTACGGAAAGGATACGCTTCAAGACACTGAATATGAAATATACAGTGTTGTTGGAAAGTTATGAAACCGGAAATGTGACCAATATTTTAATTATTTACAGAAGGCTAAATGTTGAAAATATCATATTGATATGGATTTTTCCCCGCAAACATTTGTGAAAAATTTAATAATTTTATATTGAACTAATATTTATGAATGCAGATGTTAATTTGTACTGATCTATTTTGATTTGTGTGGTGGCACGCCGGATTTGGTATCCGCTTCAGACACTAACTTTTATCTGAGTTGACAAGACATATTTTTGTAAGATATAAATCTTTATATTATATCTTAGTTTATTAGCTTCGTGATTTTTATTAATTGGTTGATGTGTTTGAATTCATTATCGTTATTTTAATACGAGTTTGCTGATCTCGTAGTTTAATTTTATACGTTCTTCTAACTTAAAGTGTTCCGTGAAAAATTATTTTTTCATATAAAGTAAACAAAAAAGGGGATATTTATCAATACGTTTTGCACGTATTACGCCGTTGTTATATAATGAAGGCGGAAGGCGGAAGGTCGCCTTTTCTGGCCTAGTCGCTTTCTTCCGTCAGATGTCACTGATTAAATTGGTGTCGCCTGATAGAACGAAACCGGTTATGGCTTGGAGACGATTTTAGCGTAAATGTAGATACAGATACAGATCCGTTGTTTAACAGATCTGTATTAATTTGTATATACATTGCTTCACTAGTTCAACCGATGAGGCCTAGATGGCTGAAACATATGTATTGAACAGAAGTAAATGCTAAAGATACGAGGTGTTTGTCCATGTTTACAGTTACGGATATGTATTTTGCATATCCGTTTCATTATATAACATATAAAGTAAGTTAAAAATATTATTACTAATTTATATTGTATTATTTCTTTACTGTATGTATTTATTATTGTATTATTGATTGTATGAATTTCTATATATTTTAATATTAATTAAAATATAAGTGATAAAGATAGTTTTTCGTTTCAAGTAATTTTTTGTAACGTTAAATTCTAGAACGTTTTAGATTTCAAGGTTGGTGTTTTTGTACATGTGGTATCGCGCATGTGTTAGAGATTTCGGTCTGACGGGTTTATCTGTTTACTTTTGAGTTTGTTTATCAGGAGTGAAAGAAAAAAGTATCTTTGCAATTTATTAGAGATAATTTAGTTCGCGATTCATTAGAGGACGTTTGAATTTGCTTTGCGGTCAATACCAGCAAATTATTTTACCTCTTTGTGTATAATTGTTTTACACAGCTCTTTATACTTTATAAAGAATCAAATTTTTTTTTTATATTAAAAATTTATTTGAGAATTGTGATTTTTATTTATAATTAACACTTTAGTCTATACTCTTTTACTGGCGCCGTATAAATGTTGTAGGAGTATAAATACCACGTTTTCCCATTGGAAACCCGGAGAGGAAGGCTGTTTCATTAAAGAGGTTAACCGATTGAGCATCAAAGTTGGACAGTGTTGTGGTGAATAGTGGCTCATCTTCATTCTTACCCACTATTCATAGCAATATGTATTACATTGATATGAAAGCCAGTTTTTCTTTCCATTCGCGTAGAACTAGTGCGCAGTATTGTGCAATATTTGTGAACTTATAATAGAACTTACAATGTATCAATGTCTGTTATTTTACATTACTTATACAAAGGCAATAAATGTCAGTGAACACCAGTTTGCAGTAGAAGTAGTAATAGTGCTTTTGAAAGTATCACAATAAAAATATTGTTAAAATACTAAATTGTCAAGCTGGTGCCTAAGAAATGTACGAGATTAACACCGTTCAAGTATCATTATAATGGCAGAAAATACGTTTCTAGAATGTCTTTGTATTCTATCTGTACCATTGTATACAACGATCCCAGACATTGCACTGTGACGCAGAAATAAATCATCACAAAAAGTAGATATTTCGCAGTTTTTTTTTTGTACATTAATCTTCATACACCCGTAAATAAATACATAAATATTAGGGTGGGTCAGATTGAGTGGAACGTTTTTTCTTCTTAAAGCGTATGGCGAAAAAGTAATCCATAGATAATTCTGAGTAAAATTTCGAATTCTAAGCACCCGAAATTTTCAAAATACATATTTTCTTTAACAAATGTATATTATTTTTAATAAAATCGTCATAAAATCCTATAGAATTATAGTACATTGTTCAGTGTAGACTTGTTGAAAATGTATTTCTTTAGAATCACTATTAATATCTATGCTTTATTTAAATTATGAGGTACATGGCTATCCATTTTTAGGTTTTTCAAAAAAAAAAAAGGAAAACACATATAGAATTTAATTTTTGACGAAATTTTTTTTTTATTATAAAGTTTGGACCTTGCCATTGTGTGTGAAATATAATATCATTAAAATGGCCGCCTCGGGATTTGTGATAACAATCGATCCTTTTGAGGTAATTTTGGATCACTTTTCGGCACATTCCTGCCGGTATCTCAGCCATCAGTTGACGAATATTGTCTTTCAAATGCTCTAAAGTTAGAGGATTGTTCACATAAACACGGTCTTTTGCGTAGCCCCACAAAAAAAATTTTACGGCGTCAAATCGCATGATCTCGGTGACAAATTGGCGTCGCCAAAACGTGAAATTAGACGGCCAGCAAACTTCTCTTGCAATTGAGCCAAAATGGATCGTGTTGTGTGACTTGTTGCACTGTTTTGCTGAAACCACATATCGTCCAAGTTCATATCTTCAATCGCAGTTCAAAAAGGGTCTGTTATCATTCGACCATACCTCTCCGAATTGACAGTAGCCGCTCTTCCCTCGTCATCTTCGAAAAAATACGGCCCTATGACGCCTCCAGACCATAATGCGCACCACACAGTCACTTTTCTGGCTGTAACGGCCTCTCTTCAATTATTTGAGGATTTTCAGAGACCCAAATGCGACAATTTTGCTTATTTACGTACCCACCGAGTGAGAAATGTGCCTAATCGCTGAAGAGAATTTTGTTCGAAAAATCATCATTTATGGCCTGCTGCTCAAGGACCCATTTGACGTATCTCCTGCGTTGTTGATGGTCAGCAGCTTTTAATTGTTGAGTGAGCTGGATTTAATACGGATGCAGGTATAAATCCAGATGCAAAATTTGCCATAATGAGCCTTAAGACGGGCACAATTGCTGAGAACGCTGTGGAATCGACAAATTCAACTCACGGCAGCGATATTTTCAGCAGAGCGTACATTACGATGATGCACATGCCTCTAAATATCTAACACGGTCCCCGTTTCTTCAAATTTCATCATTATCTTGCCAATTGCTTGCACAGTAGGACGATTATGACGGCCAAAGTCGCGAAACGTGGTTATGTTTGAATCCCCACCTTTCTAGTATGTTTTAACAATTTTAACGTGTTTTTCTGATATTATTTGATGCATTTTCGTAAATGGCAAAAATTCAACTCAAAATTTGACGTTTCGGTTGACATAAATATTTGACAGCTGCCAAATGACAGCCCTACTGTGTTGAAACCACGAAATGGATAGCCCATTATTAATAATAAAAAATAGTCTAAAATGAACTCTTAACTAATATAGTGTATTAAAAAACAAGTTTCATAAGGCATCATTTTGCCGCACGAGATCAGTTTAGAAAACGAGCCGCGATAGCGGCGAGTTTTCTAAAGAGCGAATGCGGCAAAAAGCATTATGAAACGAGTTTTTTATACTATTTTTTCTATTTTGCGTTTTTTACATTAATAAATTGCTTAAATTGGAATTATTTAATTTGAAAGTTCAGAGTTTAATTTGTATATAAAGCATGCGGTTGGTCACATTGATACTTGACATTTTCAAATTTAAATCTTGCTATCCGCGAAGTATATTATATTACATATTATTTATTAATTTTCGTTAACATTACTTGATATTTCATTCAAAAATATAAACATGAGTGACATAGAAACATATATATGTTGGTTGTCAATTGTATACAACATACGTTGTTTGTGTAAAATACGGACATATATCATATCTGTCAAATGTACATAAATTCTTAAAATCAAATGACAGCAATGATATTTATTTCTGTATTCGAACAACGCCAACATTGAAAAATGAAAAAAAGCGTATCGAAATGAAGCTCATTTCGATACTGTTTTGGGTTTCATAATGAGTTCATTTCGAACGCAAAATAGAAAAAATCGTTTTTCTACGATTCTTTTTATTAAAACATATTTTTTTCCTTACACCTCATTAAAGTGCATACAATTTACAGGAAGTTTTGTTACGATTAATTTTTTCATTTTCGAAATCGTTTTGATAGCAAAAGCGACCTGAAGAAATTATTATTTTCAAGGATTCAATAAAACACAATTTTTTAATTTTTAAGGTGATTTATTTTCAAAGCCTTTTATCGAGTTAAAATGTACAATTTTAACGATTTTTTAAACAAAGTTTTCGGTTCTGTTACTAAAAAACCTCACCAATTTTATAATACAAAAGTATTTTTAATAATATAAGATATTATTAAAAATCTGGTATGAAGAACACAAGTTCATTATTAGTATTTTTTTGTACTCGCTTATCAAAACCTGTCATTTCACGATTCGATTTGCGTGCGTAAAAAGTCACTTTAAACACGAGTGCGTAAAAGTAAAGTTGGTACTTCCTGGAACTTGATTAATTTAGTGACATTTTAAAATCACAAATCCCTAACCTTAATAATATGCTACCCAGTTCGTTGTTTTTCTATGAAAATAAAAGGAAATGAAATAGAAATTGTTATATTTGGAAGGTATGTAATTCAATGTCAGAACAGCAACAAATATTATTTTTTAAATTTATAGAAAACTAAAAAAAAAATTGTCAGAAGTGGGATTCGAACCCACACCCTCAGAGAGGACCAGAACGCTCGAGAACCCGTATAACGGGCAAGGTAAACCTTGAGTCTAGCGGCTTAGACCGCTCGGCCATCCTGACAGATACTAGTAATATTGTTAAAAAGACTTATAAATATAAAAATTTTGAAATTATATTTATATTTTATATAAATATTATTATTGTTTATAGTTCTCGTACAAAAAATATTGTACAAACTTCGTGCGTGAAACATTTCGCGAATTCGTGTCCATAAAGCGCTCGCCAGCGGCTCGCGTTTTAAACTGGTCACTCATTCGCGAAATATGATTTCACGCACTTGGTTCGTAAATAACTATTGTGAACGTATCTTTCTCCACAGACGCAGGTACGTACTGATGAAGGGACGTACTGGCGAATCTATAGAAAGATGGAGAAGGATACCTTCACAAATATATTAATAATGAACTTATATTGTGTTCTTCACGCCAGATTTTTATTAATATTTTATATTATTAAAAATACTTTTTGACTATATGTTCAATTTACGCGATAAGAAATATTCAAATGGGTTGTTATATTAAGTATATGATTACGTTCTCATATAATAAGCTATAACAAATACTATTAACACAGTTTTGTTTTGCTAACAGGTAATATATTAGCTGATTCATTCATATTAATTTTAAAAAACTTAAAAATTAGAGTATTTATATATTATTCGTTTGATATGAAGTACAATATATGTATTTATGGAATTATGTAACCTGTGACTAAGTGTTGCAAGGTTACGTATGTTTTTTAATTTTTATAATTTGCGCACACAATAATTCCGGGGAAATACAGTCAAAGGCAAAATTATAGATATGATTATAAATTTTCATGATAATAAAAATAAACAATTTACTAATAATTAAGCAACATTCCGTTATAAAACACACACAAATCAGAGAAATTAGTGGGCTCTCTTATTTGTAATATTTCTTAATAATTTGTTAGATTATGTAAGACGTGTAAAACTCATGTTTGTGAATAGTCTTAAACTCTGTTGAGCTTATTGTTAGTAAAGTGCACAATTTTTTGACAAAATACTTTAATTTATATAAATTTTAGGAGTGTAAAGTAGACTTCATTTCAAGCAACAAAAACGCAAAACTTGTATATCCATTTTTATTTGTTTCAAAGTTACAGATCTATGAATGTGATTGTAAGATCATGAAAAAAAAATGTAATCCTAACGTCAATAAAAACTGATTTTATATAAAAAAGTTCAATTAATAATATTTTCGAAATGTCCACCTCCTTGTTGAATGCAAGCTTGTGCCCGTAAGCCAACAGAAGAAGTACTTATCAGAATTTCATACTTGTTTTGTCGGATTTGCTCGGCAGCCAGGTGAATACGATCCAACAACTCTTCTCTTGTGTTCGAAACTTGCGCGTAGACTAAATTTTTCATGTACCCCCATAAATAAAAGCCAAGGGATTACGATCGGGTGATCTGGGTGGCCATGCAACAGAACCACCTCGACCAATCCATCTTGTATAATTGACGTTAACCCAATTTCGGACAGCAATTCCGAAATGTGGTGGTGCTCCATCCATGTGAAACCACATGTCTCGTCGAACATTCAGTGGGACATCCTCTAAAAGACTTGGCAGTTCGTCAATAAGAAATTGCAGGTAATTATCCGCATTTAACCTCCCAGGAAAAACGACAGGACCTATCTACAAGTCATCGATTAGGGCCTCCCAAACGTTAATAGAAAATTCATGTTGAAATTTAGATGGGCGTATAGCTTTGGAATTTTCTGATGACCACCTGTGCAGGTTTTTCAGATTTGTAACACCACTTCTCGTGAACGTAGATTCATCTGTCCAGAGGACTGTTCTGCAGACATTAAAATGAAGCCGTCATTGTCTTAATATCCGGGTAGAATAAACTAGACGATCATAGTGGTCTGCCTCAAGCAAACCGTGTCCCCTGCGATAGTGATATGGATATAAGCCCTCACGTTTTAAAATTCGCCAAACTGTCGTTCGTGGCAGTCCTAGTTGTCTAGCTATTCGACGTACACTGAGAGTTGGATCCCTTGTAACAATAGCTACTGCTTCTTCCTCTAAGTCTGCTGGCAAATTTACTCCTCGGTCGAAAAGATAATGACGCAGTCCGCATTCCGGAAATTGTCTGTGTACTTCCAGAAACGTTCTGTAATGAGGAATGCGCCTATTGGGAAATCAATGTCGGTATTCAATAATTGCTTGACGTGCACTGCCGTTACAGTAGCCATACACAGATGCATGTCGTAATGTAATCCTTTATTAAAAAATGCAACGTTACAGTTATCTGAACATTTGTTTGTTGTATGATATTTGTGGTTCAGCACTTACGAAATAAGTAAGAACCTTCTTTATCATAAATCAATTTCCAGTACTCTTTTTTGTAGATCTCCAAGAAGTTACTGTATGCACTACGACACGTGTTTATTTATTTTAGGATAACATTTTATTATGCGACGTAAACAATCACAGGCCTGTTATTGAATTGTATAACTTTTTTTAAATAAAATCAGCTTGTATTGACTTTAGGATTACATTTTTTCATGATCTTATATATTCTTATATATATTCCGATTCCCACTTACTATTGGTACATGTCTTTCCATAAGTTGTTTTAGAAACTTCTCACTTTTATCTTCTTGTCGAGTCCTTCCCTTCAAGTTCTTCTAGGCCTCCCTCTCTTCCGCTTCCCTTGTGGGGTCCATTCCATCACTAGCTCGTGTAGCGATTCACCTGTCAACCGTTGCACGTGTCCATATCATTGAAGTGGTTTCGTTTTGATGTCATCTACTATGGTGTGCTTGATTCCCATAATTTCTCTTATTTTCTCATTTCGTACTCTGTCCCTTGAGAAGTCCATTTCTGTTACCAGCAAAGTTTTTACTGTTTTATGTTTAAGTGGCCAGACTTCAGAGCTATAAGTTGCTATAGTCTTAACAATTGTATTGTATATTAGGATAGCCGATAACTGCTCAAGTTATTTCCTTATCTATAGTGGGTCTGATGCAAATGGAAATATCGGAACGCTTGCATGTGCAGCAATCCACTATTTGCCGTATTCTAAAACGATATAGGGAAACCGTCAGATTCAGCAGGCATCCCGTGCAAGGCTGACCGAGATGCACAAATGCAAGAAAAAATCGTTTACTACAGATCACAGCTCTAAGAACTCGTGTTGCAACGGCATCTGAGCTTAGTGGATTATCTTGCGTAAGCTGCTAGGACGAATGTAAGTAGATTTGCGGTATCAAGAAGTCTAAAGAAATATGGTTTAAAAGCAAGACAACCTGCAAAAGTTCCAAAATTGATTCACGGCACAGGACAGAAAGACGAAACTTTAATCAAGAACTTTTACCGTGGACTACCGAGCAATGGAGTAATGTGCTGTTTTGTGACGAAACGGATTCAATTGTATCATCTAGATGGGTGTAACATAGTGTACAGACGAAGAAATTAACGTTTTACACCATGTACTTTGGTGAAAATATAGCTTTTGGAGGAGTTTCAGCGATGTATTGGGCAGGTATACGTTCAGAAAGACGTACTGAGCTTGTAGAAGTCGTTCAAAGAATGACAGGCGCTTGGTACTTGGAGACCTTCAAGACCATGCTTACCCATACGCCGGCTTTAAAGGATTTGATAGATTCAGATAGATTTAGTCCGGATTGTAATCAAATAGAGCACTTATGGGACTACTTAAAGAGAAAATTTAAGAAACAAAATCTAACTCCAGAAACTCTACAAGACCTACCAATAGTATCTGAGGAAAAATGGCAACAAATTCCACAAGAATATCTAAGGAATTTGATTTTTGAAATAGGAAGGTGTATGTAGGCTGTATTAGCTAGATGCTAGAGAAGGCAATATGCGATTTTAAATCCAACTTTAAAAACGAGCCAGCTAATATCAAATTGTTTATTTAAGGAACTTGTCTAGGTTTATTAATTTCTAATAAAAACACTTGTTTATCAACTTTAGTTTCTGTTGTTATATAAAATCAAATAAATAAGTCGTAGATATTATGTTTTGTTAACAAAGAATGAAAAAATAAGGAAAGGGTAATAAATTATTTAACATATTCAAAATATGCAATACTTTCGCTCATAGTGTATAAAAGACTATCCTCGTACAATAAGATGCAATATTTTATTTTGAAAATCTTAATTATAATTCATATTATTAGTAGGGATGCTAACAGAATATTATCATCGCCGTTATCAAATCTCCCTTCAGCGTCTTTTATTTGTGCTAATGTGCTTCTCCTTTACCAGGACTTTCGGTACATATGACATTAACGGTGATTCTTTACTCTGTTCTGACCCATGCTTAATGTTTTAGTTAAATTCAGTAATTTTTATCTAAAGGATCTGCAATAATTTTTGAACAATAAATATCTTAACGAGAAGTTGTGCTCCGTTAATCTTTTCTCATGATTTTAAACGTCTGATATTAACATCTTAACGTTTAATATCAAGTCTATATCTACTTTTACGTGATATTGTTTGGAATTCGATCAAAATACACAAGTGGACAACTATTAATGCTCGAGAGTATATCTTCAAACGTAAGTATACCCGTTCGATACAGTATCTGACTAGGAAATTTTTACCATCATATACATAAACCCATAGCTCTTCGTTCTCACGATTCCTGGCGAACCAACTAGAATCACGATCCTTTGCGGGTGGTTGCAGTCAGAGCAATTGACATACGTCTTCCTTTCAGGGCCATTCTTTCTCCGTTTTCATTTTCATCGTTCACTTATGTGACTCGACACATGCACGTACACACCTCGTAGTTGTTTCGAGGTCTCGACTTCGCCATCTCCCCCACTCCAGTTCATCGTCTATATACGGCATGTAGATCGACATTTCGTGAGAAGTAAATGTGCCCGAGGAGGAAGAGTTAGGTTCTTCTTGCGTCTTTAAGACCTAGAAGTAATGACACCGAAGACGACTGTAACGAGATGTCTGTGTTTGGACGTGTGTACATACAACGTCCTCTCTTCGTGGTTGTCTCGGGGTATTTAATGATCCCGGTCGCATCATCCGTTTTACGGGGCGAGATTTAATTGACTTGTTTCTTTGTAAATTCCGGGTTCAGTTATAGTTGCCGTTGTTGTGTTAAAGAATAACGGAAAGCTTGTTCGATAGATAAGGAATGTTTCCGATTTTATTACTGAATTTAATTAAGAAAAAACTTGGAAAATAGCCTTACAGTTAATTGCGTCATTTATTTACTTTTTATGCTGATAATTATAGCGCGATTTTTTAAAAATTTTGTCATCAGTAGATATTCGTACTCATAGGTCTCATTATCCGGATGCAAGCGCTAATTAATCGCGATATTAAGATAATAAATCATGTAACAGAAACAAATAGCGTGCCGATGTTTAATATTAATTCGCATATAGTTTAGTAATTCATGTGAAGATAGGTACATGAAGTTACCACTAACAATAACTAAATAAAATACATGGAAGAGAAGTTGAAGAAATGAGAGATTGCACAGAGGAAATTCAAATAAGAATATCTTAGGAATTATTTCCAGAAAAACAAGAATTAGGCTGTTTAAAGCAAATGTTGGGTATTGCTTTACAGAACCGCAACATGGATAGAAAATAAACAGAATAAAATATAAGGGCTGTCCTTGAGGTAAAGGGACAACCTATGAAAAATGTAAATATGTAATTATATAGAATATAAATACAAAATATTGTGAGCCATTAGCGCCGTAAATTCCGAAATGATAAACCCCTGAAAATTATATTACGTGACGCCTATGAATTCAAAATATTCAGAATGTGTATAAATAATAAATATCTCTATGGAAGTTACACACATATACGCTACTATACGTAGTAACTGTAGATGTTATAAAAACTATAACATTGTTGTATGCTAAGATTAATAATCTCAATATATTTACGTAAAAAATTAGCTATTTTGTTTGATTAAATTTTACAAGACAATCGCAGTTGCAACCCTTTTATATGGAAGCGAGACTTGAATTACCACAAAGAAGCAAGAAAGCCGTATACAAAGTCAAGAAATGAAATTCCTCAGAAAAGCTAAAGGTTTCACAAGGCTGGATAGAGAAAGAAATCAAGATATAAGGAAAAACTTATCAATATTCAACCTAATCGATAAAATAAGGACTAATCTAAGACAATTAAAACGAACACCTAGACAGAATGAATTGCGAGAGGCTCCCATTTAAAGCAAAATACTATAAATGCCATGGAAAAAGAAATGTAGGAAGACCTTGTAGAAGATGGGTTCCGTAACAGGAATAAAACCTAACACGGGAAGCGAAGAAGAAGGTCAGTTGTGTATACATTTATGTGAATTATTAAAAATTAAGAGAATGTGCATTACGTGAATGTCTATAACTGGTGAATGCAATGTTTTTGTTTATAAAAACTCTAGAAGATAACATTGTGTAGACAGCTTTGTATGCTAAGGGTTCAATAACCTGATACGAAAAGTAAGCTGCTAAAAATGTATCTTTGCATGTGACTTATTAAAAGAAGATGTAAGATTGGGCATTTCACAACTGACTGAATCATAGACGAGACTTAAAGCTGACGGACAATAACATAACTACTCTCCGTTTGTTATTGTCGCTCAGCTATAAGTATCGTTTTGTGATGTAATCGTAGTATTAGGATTTATGAGAGGGAATTTTGGGATAATGTCCTGAATTTAAATTCTATATAATTTAATCTTTCCATTTTTTAATTTTTCCATTGATTAAAAAAAAATTGACATCCACAGAAAAGACACACATACAGACAATTACACTCATATACACTCGTACACTTTTCACAAATATAAACAGAGCAGTTTTATTTTTTAATCAACAGATTACTGTCAATCCCTCTCAATCACCTATGAATTTTAAGAAAGAATTAGACTACATAGTTAAAGTATGACAAACAATTAGTATTGAAAATTAAAAACAAACTAGAAAAGAAAAGGTTAAAAACTTAAAAAATCACTCTAACACCAGACACTTTGAACAACAATAGAAAATACTGTAAGATATCAATTCATAAAAATCGGCATAACAGCGTAATAAAACTGTTCAAAAAATACAATTTAATTGCAGCTTTCTCCAACAATAATAAGTTACAACAGTGTCTAAAAACAAAAATTGTTAACACAGATCCGTTGAAAGAGTCGGGCATTTACAAAATAAGTTGTAATTCTTGTCCAAAATTATACATCGGGCAAACCAGAAGTAATGTTCAAACACGATACAAAGAACACACATGGCTTATGTTAAATTACACAACATAGAAAAGTCAGCATTAGCTCTACATCATACAGATACAGGTCACAACTTCAATTTAGAAAATGTTAGTTTAGTTAAAAAAAGCAGTAATAGAAATTTAGACATGTGGGAAAATACACAAAAATTATCTTCTAAATAATGATATTTCACCCCTCAATAATAAACTGTTAGCATGTATACCGACAGCATTACATACTTAAGACATCTTGGAAACAGGTACTAAATTCTTCATTCACATTAATATTTTATATTGTAATCCCTAATCCGTTTGCCGTTAGTCCAACCCGATGCCCCCTTTGCTTCATAGATATTTGGTATTTCCCCATGAACTCATTCTCAGAAATTGTATTAGTTTTAAGATTTATTGTACTTTTTAATTAATTTGTTTTCACCCTACCTCTAATTTATCTGTATATGATTAATGTTATATATTGTCTCGAAGATATTATGTTTAGACAGTATTACTGATGATGTGTGCAGAGCACACGAAATGTACATTTAGTTTATTAAAACTATTCATATATTTATATATTTATATATTTATTTATATATTCATATATTTCAATATTTCACAAGTGCTCAACATATAATACTACGGAAAGGTTATCATCTGCAACACATAATGTAGATTGCTTTCACAAATTTTCAGCCATTTATTTAAAATAGCCAAGATTCTTTATTCGGGTGAACCTCCACTAATTGATATTAAACACAGCATAACCATAAATAAAATAGATTTTCATTTTCATACACGCCATCTGGCAAATTATTTGCTAAATAAATTTACCAATCTATTATCATAGACTGTGTCTATTTCGATGTGTTTAATCGCTTGAATCTTAAAATCCTATTGAAATATATATAAAAAATAAATAAACGACTTAAACGAGTTAAAATTCTAAATCTCTGACTCACTTTACATAATAGATCATGAAAACAAAAATTTAAAAAAATTTCATCTCAATGGGCTTTAACTCGGACGTGATAATCATTAATTTGAAAATTTCTACCGATGTACCCGAAAATTGTTAATACCTCAGCTTTTAATAAAGATTTATAAAAAAAAGTCATCTGCAGTACAAAATGCAGATTGCTTTCACAAATTTTCAGTCATTTATTTAAAATAGCCACGATTCTTTATTCGGGTGCACTTTACCTGCCAAATTTGCATATATTTACACTCTTTATATTAATGCTTTTTCAATAAAACGTTGAGATATGTAATTTGTGAAATAGAAGCGCTTTTGCAAATGTATTATGGGAAAACTTTGTTACAAGTGTGGTATCATGTTACCGAAGTCATGCAAAGTATTTGGCTAATATCATAATTGTTAGCTATATTCTTTAGACTAATAACTAGGGACGTCGTCATTACGCCGGACGATATAAATAGTCTACAACGTCTGTAAGTACATCACGCAGTTATTGAATGCACTATTGATCTGGCTAGCGCGCACATCTGTTTTTATCGAGAATTGCGACGTTTTCTGTTGGATATTTACAGTTAAATTTCTGTTTTCATGGGCGTAGATAGAAGCGTGTGAAGTTTTAATAATTTGGTCTATTTAGATTATATTTCGTAAAATAAATAAAGTGCTGTTAGTTAGTTTCTTGTTTTTATAGTTTTAACTGTTAATTACATCGTAATTTTTGTGATAGATCCTGTTTAATATCGTTTGATTGAATCTATTTCTCCCAATTATTTCGGCGTAAGTGTGCATTGAATTTCGTTCAGTTTCAATAACTTACGCATACATTTTTAGTTTTCATTTGTTTAGATCTAGAGCATTGTTTAAGTTACTTTTTCGATATGATATGGAAGAACGTTGAGAACGGTATCGTAAAACAATGGCAAGTTGGATGGCGGTCATATTGATAGTATGTCCATTGTCAGTGATTCCGAAATTTATTGCCAAATCTGTAAAATATCGTAAAAAAATTCCATGAAATCGTACGTACAACGTCACTTAGCATCGCAAACACATGCATAGAAATTGGAACCGTTGGAATCTGACAATTTTAACGAAGAACTTTTATGGCGGCTAATATTCCATTAAATAAACTTAGCAATCCCAGTTTAAAAATATTTCTCCAAAAATATATTGGTCGAAATGTTCCTTATGAATCCACCTTACTCAAATATTATGTTTCTAAGTGCTACACGAAAGCAGTAGAACGCATTAAAAGCCATCTTTCAAATCAGTACCTCTGGATAAGTGCCGACAAAACTGTCGATATATTAGGACGCTGTGTTGTAAATGTTGTGGCTGGTGTACTACATCAAACTATTCTATGTAACGCATATGTAATAGCAACAAATGTTATAAATACAGTTGATGCGAAAACAATAGCTAAAACCATTAACGAGGATATTTAAAGACTTCATTCGGACTACAGGTACAAAGAAAAAGTACTTTTATTTGTAAGTGACAGTGCTGCTTATTTGTTAAAAACAGGCAGACTATTGAAGGAAACATATCCTAATATGCTGCATATTACTTGTGTAGCACATGCTCTCCACAGAATTTGTGAATATATCAGAGACACCTTTCCAGAAGTTGATAGACTTGTATCCGCTTTTAAAAAAGATTTCAGAAAAGCACCACTGAGAGTAGCTCTTTACAGGGAAAAACTGTCATCTTTGTCACTGACTCCCTCTCCAGTAATAACTAGATGGGGGACATGGTTGGAAGCTACTAGTTTTTATGCAGATAATTTCGGTAGTTTACAAAATTTTGTTGCATGTTTAAATGACGATGCTCGGAGTATTTCTGAGTGCAAGGAACTAACACAAATTCTACATTTAAAAAATCAGTTGTACTTTCTTCACGAACACTTTTGAAATTTGCCAAAACTAATCACTTATTTTGAAAATCGAAATTTCAAATTAAATGATAGTTTAACGACATTATATGTGGCTATTAATAATTTGAAAAGTATTCAAAGTGACTTCGGATGTAGCCTTCGGCAAAAGTTAGACGCAGTGTTTAATAGAAATCCAGATTGAATAACATTGCGGCAATTGTGTAAATCTAACTGCAAAATACGCGGAAATAAAAGAATATTTACAAGGATGTATTTCATTCAAGGAGAATAAATTGTACAGAAGAGAACGTTGAGAAAGTATTGCTAGTAAATATTAATACTCCTTTACTCAACTTGAACTTCAAAATGAACAAATAAAAATGTATTTCGTATTTTGTAGCCGTATATATACGCTTTTATTATTATAAGTATAATTGTATAAATAAAATTAAAAACTTTAAAAATACAAATGTTCAATAGTACGCTCGTGGGCGATGAGTCATCAACTTCTCGTGTCCGGTCTCTTCTAATAACACTGGCCTACAACCATTTTGGTGCTGGAGATTTTAGACCCGATTTTAAGTATGTTTTACATGGCGATATCAAAAATGTTACCCGTTTTCTTCTGTCAGCCTAAGTTCCTGAGAAAAAAAACACAATTCACGAAAAAATATATATTTTATTGACATTAAACATCAAGAAATTGTCTTTTGAGTGATTTTCTAGAATGAAACTGACTCGGGCAATCTCGCATGATTCCCCAGCCATCATTTGACTGTCCCACCTTCCTTGGTATCTATTCTCCATTGTTTTTAGGTCTTGGTGGAAACGTTCCCCTTGTTCTTCGCTTAGATCTCCTAAATTGTGTTGGAAATGATGTAGATGACTATTGAGATAGTGTAATTTTATACTCATATTACAGCCTAAATCTTTGAATCGCACCAGCATTTCCTCTACTAGTTCTACATAGTTGTCAGCCTTATGATTTCCGAGGAAATTTTGTGCAACTGCTACAAAAGATTACCAGGCAAGCCTCTCCACATCATTCATACAAGTCTCAAAATTAGTTGTGTCTTTCATCAATTTACGTATTTGAGATCCATCAAAGATACCTGCTTTTAGTTTTTCAGTACTTAAACCAGGAAATTTGTGAGAAATAAACTGGAAACATTGACCATTTCTATCGAGAGCCTTAACAAATTGCTTCATTAGCCCTAATTTTATATGCAATGACGGAATAATGATTTTTTCTCTTGAAACTAAGGGTTCATTTATAATATTTCTTTCCCCAACAACAAGAGCATTTCTCACAGGCCAATTTTTTGCAGTCCACTGACGTGATTTAGCTTGACTGTCCCAGAGACAAATAAAACATGGGTATTTAGTATAACCACTCTGTTGACCCAATAAAAAATTTACTACTGTCAATAAAGAGACGCCATTCATTGGGCTGATAGATCGTTAAACCCATGAAAGCCAGCAAACCACTCACATTACAGCAATATACAAAATTTTCATCAGATGAAAAAACTTCAATAACTTTCCCTCTCTCGTGCGATATGTAGACACACGAACATCTGAGGAAAGACAATTTTTTTTCTTTTAATCTTGACGCTAGTAACTCAGCACGTTCCTTCAAAAGATCTAAGTCTCTGATGAGGTCACTAAGCTCATTCTGCGAAAATGACTTAGGATCTGATGTTATTCCGCAGTATTGAAAGTCATCATCTACTTGGGAAGAAATAGGTATTTCAGCTACATCCTCCTGAGATTGCTGCACTTCCTGGTGAAAAGTTGGTATTGGAACATTTTCTGAATGAGGAACAGGTCTTTGTACTGAAGAAATATTCGGGTATTTCCATTTATGGCGATTGTTTTTGTTGATGCCCACTATATTAATCATACAAAAGTAACAGTCGTCATAATGATTTTTTTGTTCTCGCCATATCATAGGCACTCCAAACTTCAAAGACTTACGTTTCCCTCTCTCCCATTGTCGCAAATGTTCAACGCATATTTTACAAACACTATGAGGCACTCACACTTTATCTTGGTGTAGAATTTCAATACCGAAGTAAGCAAAATACAAACGACGCACTGTGTTTGTAATCGATTTACGCTGATTTTTCAGTATGTATTCACCACAAACATAACAAAATATATCAGGATCGTTAACACAACGTCTGGACGTACTAGCCATAATGAAATAGTAACACAAACTTTATCGATGATATTGTAATAATGACTAGTTACGAACAAGACCATAACAAGACCGACAACAATTCACAATGAGGGTAGTAGGTAAACTAGAGCTGATGAGTTAAAATGACGTATGTCAATATACTATACATTACCTACTTTATCGACAATTCAAACAAACAGAAATGCACCAAAAAATTTTTTTTTTGTAGGCCTGTGTAATTATAAAATTCGGATTTTATTCAACAAACAAATCCTAAAGTTAAATAGACCATTCTTTACAGGTGAGCAATAACTTGTCCAATGTGTTCGTGCATGTTTTTTTTTTATTTAACGCCAGAAAATCGTATATTGGTTGAAAGTTTCTTGCTTGTCTAAGATATTCGAGTGTACGAAATCCCCTTAGTTTTGTATTAATTGCATCGAATTCTGTAAAACTAAGTCCCCGCCGTGTTCTTAGCATCAAAGCAAACAACAGTAAAAATGTTTTAGTATCGTATTTAATACAATAAAAATTTTAAATAAAGAAAAACTTTAAATTAGACATTGGGTGGGTGTTATAAGTGCTATATTATTTTCAGGAAAACAAATCTGAAACAAGAAATAAGATATTTATTTCTTTTGTTAATATTCTACTGGATGTCTGTAATTTTTTCTTTTCTGTTTTATCGCCTTTATCTCCATATTTCTGTAGGCCGAAATAAAAATTGTCTGTCACAGTATAACATATGTATTTTGTCATGGATTCCTTTAAATCTTAAAAAAGAGAAATGTTCTTTAGATACAATCTAAATACAAATTTATCTTCAATTCTAGCATACAAAACATCGAAATATCCGTCTTATAATATCTCTTATCATGCCATTTTTCTTATGATTCAAGACAGTTTCCTGAAGCGACTTCGGACTGGTTAACTTTTCCCCAACGCACTCATATACATGCATGAAGAAATATAAAAGAAGCACTTGTCATTGTCGTGCTTTATTATTTAGTCATAAATTTCATCGCATAGGGAATAAATCAAAAGCAGTTTAAAGACGTTTAGTGCCATATGGCGTACAACCGCTCCATAAATTACAGTACGGCGACATGCGCGTGGAACAAACAAACACCATTACTACTGCCGAGACCTACCAATCGCGAATATTTTATACTGCAACAATCATGTTAGTTGACCAAGAAGGGAGCTTATGCATGCAGTTCCAGCTTCGTTACGAGTAAGATCACGACTGTTTTTGTCCGCTAACTTATCAGAAGATCAATCATTGCACTGGGACTGTTGTTGCTGGTGTCGTGCGTTTCGTTCAACTTTAACGATACAAGCACCAGTGCGTTAGAAAGACATGAGAGAGTTCACAAGATATGCACTTGACATGCGGAGATAGACGGACAGGTACATACACGAACGAACGCACTGGAGAAGAGAGGATACAGATGGATAGATAGATAGACCGTGGTATTCTGGTGTAGTTGTGCACTTCTTCGATTTGACGATAATTGACGCATTGTTATCCGTTGAAGCGCGTAAATCTTACTGATCGAAAAAGGGTGGTAGATTTATTCTCTCGAATCTGTTCCAGTTCATTTGATTTGTAGTTTTGGACAGCCTTCACTTTGTGTTTCGTAACAAGTTAAATTCTTTTGTTCTAGTATGACTGTCATTATTATTAATTGCAGTTTACTTGATGTTGGCTATTTTCTTTTTGAAAAATAAACATTTACAAGGAATGCTATTTATTTATTATGTTCGGAAAAAAATTCAAAATAATTTTATTACAAAACTTGAATTTAGATTAAATTATATAATTGCCGTTTGCATTGGTGACCCTTTGCAATCTTTCTGCCATCAGTTGTATTCCGCGACGATACCAGCCAACTTCTTTGGAATTAAAAAAAATATTGGCATTCTATTTGTACTTCCTAAAGTTCATTGAAATTTCGGTCCCTAAGAAAGGGTTCCATCGAACGAAACATATGGTAATCCAAAGGCAGAAACGACTATCAGGAAGTAAGACATCAGGACGTGCTATGGAGTAACAAACATCTAAGGATAGAAAGCAAAGTAATGATTTACAAAACGATCGTCAGACCGGTAATGACGTATACAGCGAAAACACGAGCAGACACCAGTAGAACGAAACAACTACTGCGCACATCAGAAACGACCACATTGAGAACAATAGCTGGAAAAACCTAAAGAGACCTGGGTCGAAATAAAGAAATCAGAGACGAGTGCGGCATAATAGTCATCGTAAAATTCACAATGAAGTGTAATACATATGGTAATCCAATATGGTAATCAATATCAGGACTATACGCTGGGTGCGAAAGAATATTCCATCCAAGCTCTAAAATTTTTTGTCGAGTCGGAACTGTAGTTTGCGGTTTTGCGTTATCTTGATTATCTGGTTTCTGTTTACTAACGCAGGGTATCGTAAAATATAAACGCAAAATATCCTGTACTCTGTCAAGCTGAGCACAATAAAGCTCAGAATTAATCGCACTTCCATTAGGAACAAACTCAAAATGGATTACACCAAAGATATTCCACCAAACGCAGAGCATTACTTTTCGTACAAAACTATCCGTTTTCGCTACTGGAATTGGCGCTTGCCGACGATTCAACCAATGTCTGTGGCAGCAGGGGTTCTTAAAAAAATTCGATTTTTCATCGCAAGTAATTATTCGCCTCAGAAACCGATCGTCGCGGGTAATTCGGTGCAAGTGTCTACTCACCGTTGGCGTTGACCTTTGTTTAAATCATGTGAAATATTGTGGCACCAAATGGTTGAATTGGATACTCTCAACTGGGTAGACAAGCGGCGTGTCGTAGTAACTGAGTTTTCATTAACAAGTTGCAAATGAACATCTTCATTCACCTTTAATGGACGACCAAGGCCACGTTTCCTTCAGAGAGTAGTATCTCCATTTCTAAATTACCTTAATAATTAATTAATCATTTTTACATTTCAATTTATTTTTTTTTGATTGGCAAATTTTATTGAGTTCTATATAAGAAATATATCTTGCATTTTGCTGTAAATGTATAACTTTAAATTGATATACTGTGTGACTGTATTTACTGAGTGTGTCATATTTTTGGATTATTTCAATTCTTTTCAATTTTTGACTTATTAATATGCATTGTGGCTAGATAACTAACTGTTAACCTTTTAATTATTATTTTTATTAATATACGAGTTAACTATTTTCAGGCCTTTCTTCTTTTCTCTTTAATTTGCAGCTAACCTATAGATTATTTCGCCGTATTAGATTTCTTTTCTTAGTAGTCTGTAAGCGCATGCGCTTGTGATCGCGCGATCCCTTTTCTCAGTTTTCAGACTCGCGCCTCCGTACACAAAACTGAGTGGCGCTACCTATTATCTTATTTTTAGCCAATCCACGACCGTCCCCACTGACTAAGGGCACACATGTTAAATAGAGGCACTCATATTATTGTACGATGCGTTGCGCCTGCGTACGCAAGGTAGCAAGAGCTCTCTTCATTTCATTGGTTCGTGTTCGCCTCGAGTACGGCTTATTGTCGTCAGCTGGTGTATCGGAAATTCGCGAAATTTATGTAGTTTCAATCTGACCGTGTTTATCTAGAAAGAAACATCGATCCTCGCTAAATACTTTCATGCTTCGACTTGCCTTCCTTGAAATTTAGGCGTATCTCCTGCAGCATAAATTGTTCCGGGGTTTTATAGATTCATCAGATCGTCGAACATATTTTACCTGCTTAATGCTCGTACAAACGTTTTTTTGAAGATAAGTTGTTGATTCACGATGGAAATACTTGTTGAAACTTCATTATATCGATAAGAAATAAGTACTAAACTTCAACAGTAACTAAAACTAAAATTCAACAGTAGCGAGTACAAGATATCTACAATTATATCCAGAACGACAACAGCTTCATCGTACCATTTTTCTAGATTTCGACAGAAATTTGGTCGAGAATGGATCGTTTACTAAGCCGCGTAATGCTCAAGACCACAGGAATTTAAATGAAAATCGACAAGATATTTTACAAATGGTAAATTAAAAGCGTGTTTTCAAATTTCATGTTAATCTTGTATTTTTATAGATAAATAATAATCCATCAATTTCTACACGCGAAGTAGCGTCAGAATTAAATTTGTGCCAGTCCAGAGTTTGGAGAACTTTACATAAAAGTAGGTTTAAACCATACAGGATCCATGTTAGTCACTCTTTACTGCCTGGAGATAATTTGAGAAGGCTAGAATATTGTAATTGGTTAATGGGAAGGATAGAAAATGACGAAAATTTTTTAAGCAAAATCATCTGGTCAGATGAAACAAAATTTACAAATTCTGGAATGTTCAACAGAAATACGGAGCACTATTGGGCAGTACAAAATCCCCGACAAGACAGGGCTAGAAGACCACAACATCGTTTTGGAATAAACGTTTGGATGGGTATTTTGGCAAATCGTCTCTTAGGACCAGTTATGTATGAAGAACATTTAAATGGAGAAAGATATTTAAACATTTTACGTACATACGTATCTGACTATCTTGACGACAATATCCCATTAAATCAATTACAATATTTATGGTGGCAACAACATGGCGCACCAGCACACAATGCAGCTGTTGTTAGAAATTTCTTAAATCAAGAGTTTGCAAACCGTTGGATTGGAAATAGGGGGGTTGTTGAATGGCCTGCGAGATCAAGTCCGCTAAATTTTTTTTTTATGGGGATATGTTAAAAATAATATTTATAAAGTAGATGCGCCACAAAACATTGAAGAATTAAGAGACAGACTTCAGAATGCCTTCGATGCAGTTCCTAGAAGAACTATACAAAGGGCAGTACAAAATGCCAGAAGGCGTGCCCAATTGTGCATTTCCGAAGATGGCCAGATAATTGAACATTTACTGTAATTGTTTATTGTTTACTTTTCTATGTATTTTTATTAATGTTTTTGTTATCTTGTACTCGCTACTGTTGAATTTCGCTTCGAAAAATAAAAAATACATATATCTCGTTTCTCTTCGTTAGTGTATGACATTTTTGTATTATTAATGAACAATAAATGAAATGTTTGACAGATTGAAATTCCATGGCTACCTTATTTAATCTTATAATTTATTCTTTCAAATAAAACCTAATATCAAAAACTATAATCAGCATGTGGTACATGGTTGAAATCAGAAAAAAAACTCTTTCTGAAGATGTCTAAAAATCCAATATGACGCCTATAAGAAATTAGATAGTTGATGATGGCCAGAAAGAAATGAAACGTCGTATAAAAATTTAGAGTACACCACTGGATAGAGGTTTAGAAATGGCCACAAGGATGTGTTTTTATATTTTCTCTACAAGGCCAAATGTCGGTGCTACAGGTAAAAGAAGAAAATGGGGTTTTCGCGTTTTTTTTTTTAATAACGAAGGTAATTTGTCACAGGTCTATTTTCTTTACGGATTTATAACAAACACAAAATTTAACAATTTTGCCAAATTTAAACCTATACTCTATCTCCAATAATAAGAGAGATCCCCATGGTGAGGGCCGAAAATGAATCAGCCTGTATACACCAGAGTTTGATTCGTTGTCTATTTTATCTTTGTTGTTTTTAATAATGTTCTTTATAGTATTGTCTGGTTTAAATGATATATATATGTTCGTTATTAAGTTTTTTGATGAAAGTACCAATTTTTTTCCTAAATTTTTCCTAAGTGATTGAATTATAGGAATTGGTTATATTGTTTCTTAATTTTGGGTAAACTATAGAAAGTGTTTTAGATTTTTGTTAACTATTCAGGATGTTATTGATAATATTTATAGAGTAACCATTGCTTAATGCTATTTGTTAGAGGTCGAAATTACTCTTACTCATAGGTACGTTAATTAATCTATACCATTGATTGGTATGCTGATAATTCTTGTGTTTAGGATTAAATGAATTAGCGTGTATTGTGGTGTGTCTGTATGATATATAGCGAACTCGTGTTTATTAGTTTTGTGTGTTATGGTTAAATCTAGAAAATTAATGGTTTTATTTATTTCTGTTTCTATTGTAAATTTACAGTAGAAACAGAAATAAATAAAAGCATTAATTTTCTCTCATTTATTTCAACCCAACCTTTAACTTATTTGTTTCTTATATTAATTATAATGTTGATTTATTTTTCATATTTAATATTGTAATTTTTAAATTTATGTCTTGTAATTGAAGATCACCTGTTGGCCATTAAAGATGATTATTATTTGATAGTTGCTTTAAGGGCGCAGTACCTGGATATATAGATGCATATTCAGCAATTTTACAATATATTCAATTTTATATACCTAGTAGCTTGAATTTTTGAAATTTCCCCCTCTATTTGAATTAGTAAAAGCTGCTGGTTTAAAATCGTTAACGTACGTAGTTAAACTTCACAAAAGTTATTCTGTCGTACGTTAATTAAAAGATTCAACTTTTAACCACGCGTGTGTGCTTCTACACTTGCACGAGTTTATGAACAGCGTTCTACAAACACGAAGCACGTACACAAACACCGAGAGCACTAAATTTTTAATCAAATAAAGTGGAGATTTCAGCGTATCGAGTTCGCGGATGCAGCCAATCAACCGACCAACAGTAGTCGCCCCGTCGGCGGATCGGTTCATTACACTTTCGAGCATGAATCGGCTAAAATTAAAATGAACGGCGAAATAGGTGGCGTAAACACGGTGAGAAGTGGAGAAGGAGTAAAGATAGGTGGTCGACTAGCGAGAGTTTCGCCTAATTAATTTAGAGGATAAACGAAAGCCGGGTACATGTGGCGATGGTCGCTGGGCGTCGAAACGTCGTAATGAATTGCGAGAATCGAAATGGAGAAAAAGAGAAAAACCGCGATGATGAATCGACGACCGTGCCAATTTAGAAATCGATCGGAAACTATTGATAACATAAATTTGCGTCGAGAGAGGTGTTAAATTCTGACAGGGGAATTAAAACCCTGTCTGTAATTTATGTAGTTTTTAATGCTTTTTTGCGGATAAATTTTTTGTATGTTTGCGAACAAAGACTACTTCTGTTATACACGTTTACTAATATTTTTTCAGAAACCTGAAAGTAAGTAGGCGTTCAATATATTAAATATTCTTTAAAAGTTCTTAAAAACCTTTATATTTCTACAAAATTTTTAAGAAAAGTATAATATATCGTATGTCCATAAAAAATGTATTGTTATCAATTTTAACAGTATCAACTGTAAGCGTTGTAGATTTGTAGAGTGTTGGTTCAAGGTCACAATTAAAGAGTAGCACAAATAGTTTTAGATAAGCGCATACGCAGGTACTACCGAATGTAAAGCGTTTTGTGTTCTGCAATTTGCTAAGAGCGAATCTGTAATTTCAGTTCAACGTGCGTTTCGTTTGAAGTTTAATTGTGATCGCCATGTGGCAAAAACATCCGCCGATAATATAGGCAATTCGAAGCGACCGGATGTGTTTATAAAGGGAAAAGCACAAGAGGTGCAAAAGTGTCTGTACAGGATGTTGGCCGTGTGAGAGCATCTTACCTGCGTAGTCCTAAGAAATATATTCGGAAAGCAAGTATTGAACTTAAGTTGCCAAAGACGACAGTATGGGAGGTTTTAAGAACACGTTTACACATGCGTCAATACCGGTTACAGTTGGTACATGCTTTAAAGCCAGATTACTATGTATACGTTTTAAGATAGCAAGTGAAGTGTTTGAGCGAGAAAATGACTTTCTTGATCATGTGATGTTCAGCGATGAGTCAGCTTTTCATCTAAGTGGGAAGGTAAATACCCATAATGTTCGTATCTGGGGGCTAGAACATCCTCGTGAACTCGTAGAACAGGAACAGATTGTCCAACATTTTCTGAGCTGTGTCCCGACGTCAACTGTACAGACGGTTTTATTTTCGCTGAAGCTCTCGTAACAGGGGTAGCTTATCTGGATATGTTGAAAGAATGGCTCTTTCCCCAATTTGTAGAGTGTGAACCTGTAAATTTTATTTGGCAATAGGATGGAGCTGCTCCTCATTGGAATATCTTGGTACGAGAGTGGTTGAACGTCCAAGTCTTTGACCGTTGGATTGGTCGTAATGGTCGAGACGACAGATCTCGTCTTCGCTGGCCTCCACGTTCACCTAACATAACGCCATGCGATTTTTTCCTTTGGGGCTGTATAAAAAATCTACGTTCCGTCATTACCTAAAGATTTGCCAGAGTTGGGACACAGAATTGAAGAGGCTTTCATTACTTTGGACATGTTAACCAAAGTGTGGGAAGATTTAGACTTTAGGTTGGATGTGTGCCGTATAACTAAAGGAACACATATTGAACATTTGTAACCAAACTAGGTTAGTTTACCTTCAATTTGATGTATGATTTGTTGTAAATAGTCTAAATTAAACTGTTTTACTATTAGTGTGATAGACCCAGCCGTACAGGCAGAATCTATCTAGGAGACATCAGTGTACGCTGATGGCTCTAAAACAGAAAAAGGAGTTGGAGCCGGAATACGAGGTCGGTTTAACGAAGAGAGAATGTTTTCAATAAAATATTTACTTTGGAGTAAAAGATGCATTTTATTTTTCGACATAATCCTCTTGCAAATGTACATCCTTAGTTCAGCGAGTTTCTAATTTTTTCAAACCATCCAAAAAGTATTCTTCCGGCAACTCTGCCAGATATGCATTTGTCCTCGATATTACCTCTTCTAAATTTAGAAATAAAAAGAAATCACTGAGAGTCAGATCTGGTGAATATCTGATGAGGCAGCAATTCATAGCGCAATTCGAAAAATTTTGTTGTAGCAACAATGCACGAATGAGAAGGCGCGGAACAACGAAACAAGAACAAAGAAGAATATTAGAGAAAGACCCTGAAAACTATCAAGATGATATCAACAAAGCAGTCGAGAAGAGAGAAAGGATACTACTAGAACTGCTACCACAAACAAAGGACCTGAAGAAATGTAGAGGAATATGGAAAAGAGACTCCGGGAAAAACTCAATTCCCCATGTCTTACCCCCATAAAGAGTAGAAAGACTGTTGAATTATAATAAGAAGAATTTAACAATATGTCTTAAAATTTTCAACATTAATTTAGGTTTACGTAAAAGATTCCACTTTCAGCTGTTCTATTTAATCTACTTTTGGAAGAGCACAGAATTGGGATTTTGTGCTCGAACCCCCATCGCTTTTCTACTCACGTACGGAAACAAAAAGAAATCATTGTGCGCAAAATCAGAGTTACGACGGATTTATGACCCATCAATTCGAAGTTTTGACAAATATTGAGTTGTTTATGCCGATGTGTGAGAGCTCGCGCTGTTATGGTAAACAATAATACTGCGTTGCTGGTTATTCTTTCTTGTTTCTGCAAATAGGTACTCCTGGCAAACAAATAATTGGGTACCATTCAGAATTGACCGTTCTACGATTCTCTGATGGTACTGTAACCAGATGTCCATTTTCCCTCTAAAATGGGAGAACACTAGTGTTGCCAGTTCCGGATACATATATAGCTACCATCGTAGCAATAAGGTTATTACTAAACACCGCCACTTACGTAAGCAAGCAGCGGCGTCTCTACGTTCGCTCTACTGAAATAAAAGTGCTCGTTATTTAGAAAAATGCTATTAGTGTATCCGGAAATATACCGCATACACTATGACTTTTAAGTAAAATTTAAATCCTATTCATGGCGCCGTAATGAACGCAGCATGAGATCTAACCCTAACAGAAAGAGAGACATTAGTGCACCAGGGCTGGTCTTAGTTTTAATTTGTATGTGTTAACAAGTCATTAAATAATAACTTCAATTAATAAAATTCTAATGCAGAGTGTACTTGTTCATAATGTATGTAACAAAAGTTTTGAGATAAAAATTAAAATACTACTATTTCGATTTTGTACGCCATGACTCCAAAATTTATCTACGAGAACTATCATTATTTATGTCGACAAAGCCTGCTTGAATAAACTAAAATCGAAACATTTGTAAGTCATGAAAATAAGTTAGGAATCTTGTCTCAAAAGTTTCGCTACACACGTTAATAAAATTCCAGGAATATTTTAGAAATGATTAGTGAATATCAAATTATAAATTCAATATCTCTGTTTTTGTGGCCTTAAATTTTATAAAATAGTGGTAATATGTATGTTTGAATACGATTCTATGTGTGGATATCTGAATGTCGACTACCTACAGCCAAAATTCCAGATACTTGGGTTGGCTTAAACTATTCGCCGCTTATGCAGTCAACGGTATATTTCTGGATACACCATATACCTTCGCGTATTCGTAAATACGTTTATATGAAGGTGGTTTGACAATTAACTAGGTTTGCTATGAAAGAAAACAATTTGAGTTTTGCAACGTACTTTATTTTTCGACATAGTCCCCTCGAAGTTCAACGCACTTGCGCCAACGTTTCTCCACCTTCGCGATTCCTTCGATGCTTTCAAAATACTGGTTTACTTTCTGTATGACATCTTCATTAGCCTCAAACTTTCGTCCTGCCAGAAAAGTTTTTAGTTTAGGGAATAGATGGTAGTCCGAAGGAGCTAGATCTGGCGAATACGCAGGATGCGGAAGCAGTTGAAATCGTAGCTCGGCCTATTTTTGCTGAGCGACACGACTTGAATGCACGGGGGCATTGTCATGGTGAAACAACACCTTTTTCTTGGCCATTCCCTAGCGTTTCTCTGTTATTGGCGCCTTTAATCGGCCCAAAAGTGATGCATAGCATTCTCCGATAATGGTTCTTCGCTTTTAAAGGTAGTCATTTAGGAGAATTCCCTTTGCGTCCCAAAAAACAGACGCCATGACCTTTCCAACGGATGGAACGCATTTCGCTTTTTTCGGAGCCGATTCGCCACGGGCAATCCATTGTTTCGACAGCTGTTTAGTTTCCGGGATATAGTGGTGTATCCAAGTTTCGACCATTGTGACAAAACGGCGAAAAAACTTAACTACATTCTTCTGAAATAGTTGCAAATTGTCGGCAGATATTCGCATGCGAATTCGCTTTTGCTCTTGAGTGAGTAAACGCGGCACCCATCTTGCGCACAGTTTTTGCATGTGCAATTCTTTATGCAAAACGAAGTGAACTCGCTCAGTTGAGATGCCTGTGGCTTCCGCTAACTCGCGCACTTTCACTTGTCTATCGGCTAAAATCAAATCATGGCCTTTATTGACGATTTCGGGTGTCACAGCTGATTTCTGGGCTCCAGGACGTGGTGCATCTTTAATGCTTGTTCTGCCACGCTTAAACTCATTTACCCAAAGTCGAACACACTCTTAAGAAGGACATGAGTCACCCAATGTAGGTGAAATTCTCTCATGAATCTCCTTCGCTGTTTTCCCTTCCAGATAAAAGAATTGATTCACACCACAAATTTCAACTTTATCCATTTTTCGCTATTGCTCGAAACACTTCTGTTTAAGTAACTGTCAAACAACGAGTTACTGTCAGAATGACTTAAGACCAGAGAATATTAACTCATAGGAATGACACTTTATGACTACATATACAGATTACATTTGCGCCCTCTATTAGTGTGTGAACCAAGTTAATTGTCAAACCACCCTCGTACGTCTATAAACAACTTCACACTATCATAACTGTTAATGTACTACATACATATAGCACGCGAAGCTCTGGCAAAGTAAATCTGCCGAACCTCTCGCTTGCCCACGCCTCTGTGAGCCGATCTAGAATGGTGGTGTTTAGTTATTACTGATACCCGTCTTTGTAGGTATCTCGCACGACTCCCCCTTGTATTTATATTTCTGTTATAGCGGGTAAATATTACAAGGGTGCTTACAAATTTTAACGGACAACTATCTACAATATTTTCCAGCCCGGTATGTTATGAATATTCTTTAAATATGGTTTAATAATTCATCGATAGCAGGAATTAGTCTCTCCTGGCTAATCTTGATGTATACCACCAATATTCCAGAGGTCACTGTCGATTCGATTTCCAGGTTCAATAGCACCAGAACCATAATTTTAAAATCGTGCTCCGGTATATAGTTGTGTATTCGCTTCATTAGTTTGTTGCATATACATATATATAATAAATACATATAGGTGTACAGGTCTATACTTACGTTCCCGTCTAATATAACATAATGAAACGCTGCATGGTTGTTGCCGTTGTCTTATAGTTGTTTTGTTCTTGTAGTATTGGTGCAAGAGCGTGCAGTCAGTGTGTTGTGTTCGAACCAGCGTACAATCCCACCTACTGTCAATTATTTAGCGCACGTCCTTAGGTACGCGCGCCGACTTCAATTAAGCCTGTGGGCGTAACAATATTAGCGCATGAATTTTTAACAATTCACAAAAATGTTTGGTGTTCTAATCCATAGCGATATTAATATATGTTAATATTGCTATAGTACAGATCTGTAACTAGTTTTAAATGACTTGAGTTGAATTTAAAAATAATATCCCGGTTTATCTCAAAACAATTTCCGCTGTTTTAGCGAAACGCCCTCCTAACGCCATCTATAGGCAAATTTACGCAACGCTAGGACATCAGCTGATTTGATAAATTGCATCTTTAATTTAAACTGTTTCGCGTAAAAATACTACAAATAATTAATAACCTCATAGCTATGCCTATAACTATTCTTTTAGTTCCAATTGCATTTCATTTTTGCATGTATTAATCCACATTCAAACATCCCGCTTAATTATGGAACGGTAGATTATTTACATTCAAGGGACGCGATAAAATATATTAGTAAGATCATATTGTAAGATCATCATGTTCTATGTTTAAATAATAAAAAAAACATCATCGGTTTTTTTTTCGTAGTTGACAGTTTGATTTTTTTTAAAAAGAAAGGTCGCGCTCAGCAAAGTTAAAAGCGTCTTTATTTTTTGTGCATTTTTAATGCGAGTTGGAACCTGAAATTTATTACATTACAAAGATTAAATATTTGTACACCCCTTGAATAATTAATTACCAAATTTCCGAGCTCCTAATGCTATTTTTAAGCCTGGAAACTTATACCCGATAAGAGTACTTATCCAGAACCTGAAAAAGGTCTCAAGTTTCCTGTTCCATATTATTTCCGAGCCTATTATAAACCAGAACTACTCCTGGGACTTGCTGCATACTTTCCTATTCAGAGATCAAGGCCAAAACCAAGTAAAGAACTCCTAAAGCATAATTTAAGGTAGTTTCTAATTTATATGCGTATTGTTTGTATCACTCATTAATTAGAGTAGTTATTAGTAAAGCGTATACCACTTTTGAATATGGATGTTAGCTCGTGGTAACACTGGGAAGCTTGTAGTTAGCAGACCCCACTAGGTTTTAATAAAATAGACAATTTTTATTAATATATATATCATACCTGGATGTGGAGGTTAGAATTTTTCTTTATACTGTGTTGGAACATATATATCTTTGGTTTAGAAGCATACTTAAAACAAACCTATAATTAAATTTCATAGGGTTTAGCTATACAAAGTCACCTTACCCGAGTATTGTTTAAATAAATAAATATCAGCATCTGTACTAAATCATTGTCCCGAATTTGATATCGATATATATACATATTTATACCAAGGTCAATCTACTATTGATTTAGGTAAGATTTAGGAAATTTAAACTTTTTATTTTTACTGTCATTACTTGTTGTCCTAGTTTTATTTTACGTTTTACAAATATTTATAACATGTTCAAGAATGTGTGTGTTTTTTTTTTTAAATATAGCACACGAAAACCCATGGTAATAACACGATAGGTAGTCTCACCTATTTTTGTACTTATCTATTGAAAAATATTCGAACCTACGCACCCAAAAGCCCTGAGAAGCATTATATAAATTCTTAAAATACAATTAGAAGAATCTCTTGCATATTTTTAATGAATTAATAAATATCCATTCTATTTCATTTTCTTTTTCTCTTCCTCCTAAAGAGTGGAGGAAGACCAGTGCAATATATGTATTTATGTTGCAAGAAAAAGGAATTAATTGTATATAAACAACAGAAAAAGTAAACGGATAAATCGTTAAAATACATTTCAAATTTATACGAAATCTTGCGTGAAGAACACAATACAAGACATATTTGTATGATTAATAATAATAATAATAATAAATTGCAGACATTTATTTTATCCTGCTATAGACTCGCCAGTACATAATGACGTGCCTATAGCGGCGGACTAAATACATCTTATCTAGTTAGCAATTTTAAAAATTTATTATTGTATTATTAACAGAGAGTGGACTCGAGCGATTGATGATTCATAGCCTATAGACGTCAGCCTTGTATTCGCAATAGGTTTGTTTCTGTAAGCGATCCGTGAGTTTCGAACAATTTGGTACGGTCACATTTATAAGTGGTACATACCTATATATGCAGTTAATATGTATCTGTCAATGCATAACAGAGCGAATGTAATATACGGTTTGGTAACTGGCAGCAACTACTGCTGAAACAAAAGTAATGGTGACAAGCGAATTGCGTATTGAATTTTGAATAAAAGTAATTTACGAAGAACAAAACTCAAAACTATGTATTTTCTGTGGAACATTGAAAGTATAAAACATTACTATGAACAACTAAAATTTGTTCAAAGTGTTCCTGTGTTAAATTAGTTCTTTAAGATGTTAAAACGTCTTTAAAAATAGAAAATGTCCGTTACACATCACAAGTGGTGATGAGTGCGTGATTAAAATGTTGCAAAAGTGCACCATATTTCGAATGTATAGATTTTTCAATCGGCTCTGTGCAGAATTGATATAATATCTTCAAATCTGGATTTCTGTTAAATATGGCATCAAGTTTTTGTCTCAGCTTGTTTTCAAATTCAGAAGGCATACTTTTCATTCGATCGATAACGGTTTAGGTTAATATCTTGATTTTGCATGTATGTAAGACACAGGAAATTAAATTTAATAAAGTTTACCTGGTTTTGTAAATTTTCAATTTATATCAGGTGTTTACAATTAGAAATAGTTTGCGTATCATCATCTTGAAGATGAAAAACAAAGTTTTTTAATTCATCCAAGCGTTGTGAATAGAAAAATGCTGCTTTTAGCCATGTTCCCCACATAGTTAATACAGGAACTGGGAGTAAAGGCAAATTTGGAAGTATTTCTCTATATAAAACCACTCGTGAAGGTGCTATCTTTTTAAATGACGAAATTAACTTATCAACATTTGGAAAATTACCCCTGATGTATTCACGTACTTTGTGTAGTGCATATGCTGCACAGGTAACGTGCAGCATATTTCGTGGCTAATCACTTGGAACCGGACACGTGAGCCCCATGACTCATATTGAAAATTTAAAGAGTGATCTATAAAATACGAAATACATTTTTATTTGTTCATTATGTAGGTCAAGTTGAGTAAAGAAGTATTAACATTAACTAGCAATACTTTCTCAAGGTTCTCTTCTGTAAAATTTGTTCTCTTTGAATGAAATACATCCTTGTAGATAGAAAACGTCCTCTCTACATCGCAACTGGTTATAGGTGCATACTGGAAATATTCCTTTATTTCAGCGTATTTAGCAGTTAGATTTCGAGGCATTGTCGCCATACAGAATTAATTGCCGCAATGTTATTCAATCTGGATGTTGGGACAACTCGCTGATTTGTCGCTGATATCCGATCTCGAAGGACCATATAGTGGGATAACTGCATCTGTTACGTGGACTTGATGCTCCTGTGTATTGTTTCGCCGCGCACGGGTTGTAAGGCCGTATACGCACTAATTATTTACTCGTCGGTGACAGTTTTAAATGAAACGCGGCACTCCAATATAAACCCTTAATTTACAAAATTTACACTATTTGATACATAAGAATTGTTGATTTGTTGATAAAGCAAGACTGTTGTCTTGTTGATAAAACATGATACTGGTGTCTCTTAATATTAAATGTAGACTGTTGTCTTGAACATTGTTCTCTTATGACTGTTGTCTAGAACGCTGTTATGTTGAGAGTCTTGTCTTGAACACTGTTGTGTTGACACTTGCAACTGTTGTCGCGCACGCTGATCTATTGAGCCTGATTTAGAATTGTAGGCAAAATTTACCCCTAACTTCAGTAAATTTTGGAACAATTAACAAAACAGGCCGGATCAGAATGCGGCCGGATGCCCAACAGAAAATTCCCAAGACCGCCTTGTTTGTAAACTGTGCTTACTAAGATAGCAAACATTGCAGATGGTTTTTAATTCTATATTAACTATAACTAAATTCCCAGTTTATGATGCCTTGCATTCTTCATTCGGATATTTTATGGTACAAAATTTAGTGAACGTGCGTTTGATAAAGCATTCGAAAGTTCCAAACTGTGTAGTTGGCACGTTCACTCATAAAATAAGGTAAATTGAAAAGTGTCTAAAGAGTCCAGCAATAAAATGAGTATCGAATTGAATAAAGGTTGATAAATATGAACGATGCCGCATCTTAAATTCAGGGAAACGTTTGAATTTTAATACGATAACAAAATATAGTTATACAAAGGTTTAAATTTTGTATCTGACCCTTAGGTTCAAATACTATATTCTATGATTCCTTATATTTAATATATACAAAACGAATAATACTTATATTTCATATATAATACAAATTAATTTCGTTTATAAGACGAAACACTGGAATTCTATTAAAAACTGCGTCTAACTCTTGCCGAAGGCCACTTCCAAAGTCACTTCCAAAGTCACGATATTTTTCAAATTATTAATAACCACATCTAATTTGGTTAATCCATAATTTAATTTGAGATTTTGGTTTTCAAAATAAGTGATTAGTTTTGGCTCAAATTTCTTCTCTTTCGAAGGCAAGAAATTTCAAAATTGAAGATTTCTCCCTACCACATTTATGCAAAACAATTACAGCGACGGGATTCTCTCTGTCTCCCCATTCCATTATCAAACTGTATTTTATCTTTCAAATTTGCGCACGCTTGAATAGCAGGAATGTCAACTGACAGTAAATATTCGTCTTTTGTTTATTTTATTTGTCATAGCACTTGCGATTTATGCATAAAGCTTTGGAACAGTATTTATGATAGTACTAGGTATATACTGGTAAATAATTGAAGTGTATTATCCCATAAAATGCCGCAAGCCACGGACAAACATAAAATGCTGACAGTCGGAAATATTGTAAACTTGTAAATTTAAAAATATCTATTTCCAAATTGTCAACTTAATCAACAATTTCTGATCTCTTATATCTTTGCCTGAACATAAAGAGGTTCGAGGAGATTGATACAGTTAAATCAATTCGAGTTATCTGAATTGCATACATTATGTATAACGAATTAACTCGGTTTATATCCTCAAGCGGTTATGGTTTTTAACAATCTTAGTGCTAGGTTTCAACATAAAGTAATAAATCTTTTCATTAATGCTTATTGCAGCACCAATTTAATAATTGAATTTTTATGAATAAGCATCGGTTCTTTATGATACATTTATACAATGTCGTTAAATCTGTTACGACAGGTTGCTTTCTATATTAAGTTATGGATGAAGTTGCTCTTTTTAAATGAATTACCCCTATTCAACGCATTAAACGTTGCTCCTCCTCCGCTTTTCTCGTTTAACCATGACCTTTCACATTTTCTTTAATTAGTTTTCCCAGTTCTCCCTGCTGCTTCTCCCTTATTATCCACTAACGTTCCTCTAACCACCTGGAATTTCGCTCTATCAATATTGCCTTCGCCGAGGTAGACGATTCGAACCCCACACGAGTACAACACTAGACATTAACCTTACGTTCTTTGTCCCAATTAATGGCGAAAGAGGCAGTACACGCAAGGGCAAAAAGCGAACCGCCTCTTAAGTTGACTAATGCTTCAGTTAATGCAAACGTTCCGGCAGATAAGGGGGCGGTTGAATCGTGATAGGTAGCCCGAGGTGGAATTGTGGTGTGTATTCGTAACCTGAAGGACGTAGGCAATGAGGTACTTAATATGTACTTAACGCTCTGTGTCGTTGAGTAGGTATTGCCGCTGTAGCGGGGATCAGAGAGAGAATTTTGCGGTCGGGTTACCGAGGTTTTACGGCGAGTGGTTTTAATTCTAATTATTTAATGGATTCATGGTCTTGTTTTTGCCGAGACTAGGGGGAGATTTTTTTTTAGCTAAACGAGTGGTTGAGCATTTGCATTTGTATTCTATGTTTACGAAAGTACGGGGTTATTCCAAAAGAGCATTTATAAATTGTAAAAAATATACATTCTTTGTTTATTAGGTTTATTAGGTATTTATTCGTTATTCTAATAGAGATATTTTGAATTTATTCTACATTCATGGCGAATCTCTTCAAATTATCGAAAGGACATGTCGACTTGTTAATGAAGGATCCATTTACTCCATTTACTAGCAATGAATAAAAATTAATTCAAGTGAATAGAGTCAAATTTCATTCGCTTTGGTATTCAAGTTAAGAAGACAGTATGAAAACCGATTACTGGCGACGAAGGTAATGAAATCGTTGTTTTGGGATTTATTTTCATGCACATCTAACCAGTTCTATACCCGCGACGATCACAGCCTATAAGTAAGAATACATATTTCTCTTTAGGATTTTTTGAGAGACCATAAAGCTGCCCGATCCATGGCCTATAAAACATTTGCGATTATGTAAATACAAAATTATTAAAAGTAATAAAATATCTTCAGAAAATGAGTATTTCACTTTATGATCTCTATAAAGAATTGTTATTAATGAATATTGATAATAAATAACACAATATAAACAACTAAACACGGAAGTCGATAGCACTGAGCAGTACTGACAGTGACTAACAGTAAAAGAAAATTTGACAAAACAAAATAAAATCCTTGATTTTGTCTGCGTTAAATTTGCCCTTTCTTTTAACCAACCACCAGCTTTTATTTTAAGTCCTATTAAGTCCATTCACTTATCTTCACAAATTTACCCAGAAGTCAATTGCCGTATTAAATTGTCTGTTCAGCAACAGAAAAATTATGAATACTTGCCTTAGAGCTATGTTCTGTAATTTATTGATTTTATCATGCTTCGACTACTGTGATGTCGTGTACGGCCCGTGCTTAAACAACGACTATGTAAGCAGAATTCAAAGAATGCAAAATGCATGCATTCGATTTGTTTTCGGCTTAAGAAGATATGATTACGTGTCTTATTTATTGGATGAATTGGGGTGACTTACTATGCATAGACGAAGATATTTGCATTTTTGTTCTTTTGTCCATAAAACGTTAATTATTTAATGCGCCAAGTTACATTGCGATCCTACTAACCAGGTGAAGTGCAATACATTCCAAGCAGCTTCGATTCACTCATAATTTTATGGTGCCGGAACACTGCTACGCACTGTTTGAAAGATCTTTTTCGTATGTAGCTCCGATTAATTATGTCATCTCGGAGGACTTCAAGTCTTGTCTCAGTGTAAATGTTTTTAAAAGTAAACTGATAACTAGAGCAGACCAATTTCCGTACGCGCCATGTGCGCCGATGTGAGGATGATTGTATTGCATCAGAACTAATAAAAAGCATTCAGTATGTGTTTGGTACTTGCTTAGACTGCATGTAAGTGTAAGCATACGTAATAAAATGCCGTCGACACATAAATCGAGAAAACGACCGCTGTCAGACGAAGTGAATAAGTTTATTATGGATTTCCCGGACTTAATATACGATGGCTCAAAAATTAAATGTTTAGGGTGCAATACATATCTAATGTGTTGGTCAAAAACACATTGTAAAGAACACGTGAGCAGTTCGAAGCACAATAATAACAAAATTAATCGACAACAGTTTATACATGAACTATGTGTAACTATGATTGTGTGTACACTGCCGTTTACCTTGTTAAGTAATGATACATTTATTTCATTTTGGAATAAATACGCGAATCAAACATTACCGAGCACGACAACGTTACGAAGGAATTTACCATCGGTGCGTAAACAGGTTGAAAATAAAATCAAAGCCGAACTGAAAAATAAAAAAACTGTGGTTAAGTGTGGACGAAACAACTGACAGCAAAAAACAATCTGTAGTTAATGCGATGGGGCGTAATATGGAACCACATCAACCAACGTCTTCAATTTTATTAGCATCCAGATGACTAGAACAATGTAATGCCGAAAAAATTTCAGAGGTGCTATTAGATACTTTGGAAAAATTTAAACTTTCGAAAGACCAAGTATTAATGTTTATGACCGATGGTGCCGCAACCATGTGTTCTGTAGGCCGGTCTCTTAGAAAATATTGTCCTAACTTGTTACATATTACTTGTAAACTCCATGCTCTACAGCTTGTGACAGAACAGGTTCGTAGATGTTATCCAGAGGTAGATGTTTTAATATCGAGTACAAAGGCAGTATTCCTGAAATCTCTAAAACATATTCGGAAATTTCACGAATTGTGTCCCCATACCCCTGAGCCAGCACAGCCGATTCTGACACGTTGAGGTACATGGTTACGGGCGGGGTTTTACAATCATGAGCATTTTGAAAAAATTAAGGACATGGTTTTATCATTCGATCCGAAAGAAAGTGCAGTTATCAATACAAGCCAAAAAAAATTTCAAGATGCCCAGATTAAAATGGATTTACAAAGTATTCGTGAGAATTACTTGGGACTAGAAGAAGCAATAACAAAATTAGAAAATTCGTCGCTGTCGTTAGAGGAATCACTGCAAATCGTAAAAGATGTACACGCACAACTGTGTGCTGTAGAAGACGCAAAAAGTGAAAGAGTTCTAATTAAGTTTGAAAGTGTTTTAAACAGAAATACAGATTTTGACACTTTAACACGTATTTGTGAGATCATGTCTACAGATGCCTTAAGTTGCTTAAAAAAGTATTTTGATTATGCGAATATAACATCACTAGATGTAGAACGCTCGTTTTCCGAATATAAGCATATTTTTTCCTCACGGCGGACATGTTTTTCAGAAATAACCTTAGAAACGCACCTGATGTTGAAAATATACAATCGAGTTTCTCGAGTTTGTCAATCCTTGGAAGACGCTTAAAACGGTAAGTGCTTTTTTAAATCCTCTGTCGTGCACACAATCACTGATTTCATACATTTTCCATTTTATTTATAGATACATACAACGCTGCTATAATATGTACTATTCTTATTTTTCGTGTGTTTAGGCATATTACTTTAATAGCAGAAAACCAAATGTATATTTAATTATTTCTGATAGAATAAATGTCTCTACTTCTATACTTATTCGGTAACAAGCTCATGTTGCGTCCCTATTCTATCGCATATTCTAATATATTACGAATTACACTCCCATACCGGCGCTCATGGCGCGCACGGAAATTGGCCTGAATTTCTTATTAAGCGTTTGTTATTATGTTTGTCAGATAAAGCATACATGTTTAGTTTAAGTTAAAGCATTATTTATTAGCTTTTTGTTTTGTATTAAATGTATGTAAATAGTGATTGAGTACAACAGCTTAGTCGTCTCCACGAAATAAAGTCCTTTATTATTAATTATTATTATTATTATTATTTGAAATGAGCCATAGAATAAGTGTATAAAGCTTTAAACAAAAAGCCTTTACGTAATGATGTGCAGAATGTTAGTTTGACATGGACTTTTAAAATCTTGCCCTTTTTTGAATACTCCCTGTGTTAATTAAGTGAAGTGCTTTAGTTAATTAGTCTGCATAAGATGCAACTAGTGATTATAAACAAAATTATAGCGGACGAAATTGAATTTAATTTGCCCCTCAAGAAGTTCTCATTAGCAGAGATTTTATTATATGCATATAAACGCTGTCTGCTGCAAACTACTTGACTGTAAGGTAAATTCCCATTGGTAGCATCATCCCGACTAAATCGCTTATTTCTCCGAAATAAGCACATTTTGCAACCACAAAATAGTTCTCACTAAGCACTTATAAATACCAATAACGTGTACAACTAGTAATTGAATTAGACTGCTTATATGTTTCTAAGAATTCTCGTTTAATTCAGATTTATTAATTTCATGGGATTTCTCTTGCAATTTCATGTTTTATAATTGAATATTCCCCCTCCAGGCATAATACCTAGGGTTGGAGCCAGATGTATATTGTTACTCAATCCAAATTGAGCAGAAAGTAATGAAACCAAATTTCTATCAAACATTATACGAGGGATGTCTTTTTAGTGTTGCATATAGTCATCAAATCACACAATGGATCGATTCAAAGTGCTTTACTGCTTTTCAAAATATTTTCCACAAAAATTGAAACAATTCCACATATGTTCAAACCACTTGAAAATTTTGTGACAAATTACATCTATCTCTAGAACGTGAGGATGCATTTCGCTTTTATTGGAGCTCGTCAACACATGGTATCCTGGAGACAGACATCACTTCCACTTCTATACTTCATGTATACCTTAAGCGACAAATTTTAATTCCATGTGGGAGCATTAATATAGGCATTACCATGGCAATACAATGTATTGATACAACATCGATGCCAACTTGTCACACTAACGTCCAATGTCATTAATTATCATGACATTTGTCATTGCGCTTGTGAAAAATAACGCGATTAATAATGATATTAGACGTTAGTGTGGCCCTAGGGCAAGGTGTACGTTATCTCTAAATGCAAATCTCTAAATACAACGATTGAAGATGTATGTTTACACTACCGCAGAAAAGATCCAAATAATAAAATTGTATTATGCCGGTAGTACTTTACGAGAAATCGTCTTACGTCTTTAAAAATTTCCTGACGATTCGAAACTTCAGTCCTTTATAGCTTAATGGTAAAAGCAGTGGTCCGGCAAACCAATATTTGAACTAATAGACACCTTCGGATTTATATTCGCGACTAAACGTGAAATATCATTTGCGTCAGTTGGAATATCATTTACATAGATAATGTACAGTAGAGGACGCAATACACTCTCCTGAGGCATCCCACCTGTGAAGTGTATTAACTCGATGTGACGTTATGAACTTACACATATTAACTGCCATTGTTCAAGTTACTGAGACCATTCTAACAATTTACCTCAAATTCCGTAACATGTTAATTTTTCAATTACATATAATGAAACAGATATGCAAAATACATATCCGTCACTGTAAACATGGACAAACACCTCGTATTTTTAGCATTTACTTCTGTTCAATACATATAGAAGTAAATGCTAAAAATACGAGGTGTTTGTCCATGTTTACAGTGGACGGATATGTATTTTGCATATCTGTTTCATTATATAACAACTGCGTAATACGGCAAAAACGTATTGATAAATATCCCTTTTTTGTATATTTTCAATTACAGTTCATGATTAGGTTGTTAAAAATTGCTATATAGGATCTTCCTAAATTGGTATTTCACTGAACGAAGTGTTTTCCATTTAGGCTTTAGTTAATAGCAGAACAATGATATCTTTATACTTAACAATGCTTTCTACATTTTACGGCGCTAATTATTCGAATTTTTTAATTGAAAAAATTTGCCTTTAAGCAGGATTCGAACCCACGTCCATGGTTTGTCGGACCATTGTTCTGCCACTAAGCTATTAAGGACTGTGGTTCCGAATACAACGGAAACCCCTAAGTTACATTAGGGAACAGATGTAACTTATTAAAAAATTCGAATAATTAGCATCGTAAAATATAGAAAGCAATATTTACATTCACATTACTTGCAAAAAGTGCAACTAATTTGCATCTTCATACTTATTCATTTAATCTTAGTTTTATATTCTTTAATTGTTTAGGTATTTGAGGGTTTAACCCCAATGATCATAAACATTCAGATACAATTCATTCAATGTTTTATGGTTTTACCGAGGACATAATTCATTTGTACCTGTTATTTAGTTATTGTATATATTTCCAAACGGATGTGTATTGTTAACATTTACAATAGGCAATTAAGTATTAGAAGATTTAATCCTTGTTACTAATTTTACATTTCTAGTGAAATTCTCGTTTTACGAGTGTTCAACTTTCATTACTTTAATGGCTCTATTGTTAATAACAAGAGATTACAATTTCTTGTATATTATTACTTATAACTTAGAGAACGGACACGCTTACCACATGACGCAAAGCCCAGTGCAGTACTGGCGAAAGGCTGTATTTCTAAAATATTTAATTTTATTTATATAATTGGAAAACGAACGGGTGGTGATCTATAAAATTACGAAATACATATTTATTTGTTGAAAAGTTGTATTTATAAAGTGTTTAATTTAATTTATATAATTGGAAAACAAACGGGTGGTGATATATCTACGTAAAATTACGAAATACATATTTATTAATTAATTTTATTTATATAATTGGAAAACAAACGGGTGGTGATCTATAAAATTACGAAATATATGTATTTGTTGAAAAGTTGTATTTTTAAGGTTTTTAATTTTATTTCTATAATTGGAACATTTTTATTTGTTCATTTTGTCGTTCAAGTTGAGTAAAGGAGTATTAATATTGACTAGCAATAGTTTCTCAAGGTTTTCTTCTGTCAATTTTATTCTCTTTGAATTAAGTACATCCTTATAAATAGAAAACGTCCTTTCTACATCGCAACTGGTTATAGGTGCATACTGGAAATATTCTTTTATTTCTTCATATTTAGCCGTTAGATTTTGTGGAATTGTCTCCATACATAATTGCTGCAATGTAATTAAATCTGGATTTCTATTAAGAATTGCTTCAAACTTTTGCCGAAGGCCACATCCGAAGTCACTTGGAATACTTTTCAAATTATTAACAGCTACATCTAATGTGGTTAATCCGTCATTTAATTTGAGATTTCGATTTTCAAAATAAGTGATTAGTTTTGGCAATTTTCCAAAGTGTTCGTGAAGAAAGTACAACTGATTTTTTAAATTTGGGATTTGTGTGAACTCCTTGCACTCACCAATACTTCTAGCATCCTCCTTTAGCAGTGTTACGAAATGTTTTAGACTATTGAAATTCTCAGCATAATAACTAGTAGCTTCCAGCCATGTTCCCCTTCTAGTTATTACTGGAGTGGGGGAGGCAGTGACAGAGATGGAAATTTTTCCCTGAAAAGAGCTACTCTCAATGGTGCTTTTCTGAAAACTTTTTTAAAAGCTGATACAAGTCTATCAACTTCCGGAAAAGTGTCTCTGATATATTCACAGATTCTGTGGAGAGCATGTGCTACACAAGTAATATGCAGCATATTAGGATATGTTTTCTTCAATAGTCTGCTTGTTTTTAACATATACGCAGCACTATCACTGACAAATAAAAGTATTTTTACTTTGCACGTGGGGTCCGAATGAAGCATTTTTTGCATATTCTCCTTAATGGTTTCAGCAACTGTTTCGGCATCAACTCTATGTATAACACTTGTTGCTATTACATATGAGTTATAGGGAATAGTTGGATGTAGTACACCAGCTACAACATTTACCACACAGCGTCCTAACATATCCACCGTTTCGTCGGCGCTTATCCATATGTATTGATTTAAAAGATGGCTTCTAATGCGTTCTACTGTTCTCGTATAGCACCTAGAAACATAATATTTGCGTAAAGTTGATTCATCAGGAACATTTCGACCAGTATATTTTTTCAGAAATATTTTTAAAGTGGGATTGCTAAGTTTATTTAATGGAATATTAGCCGCCATAAAAGTTTTACAGAGTTCAGATGTGTTTGCGATCCTAAGTGACGAATTTTTGACGATATTTTACGGATTTTGTAATAAATTTCAGAATCACTGACAATGGACATATAATCAGTATGACCGTCAATCCAACTCGCCATTGTTTTACAATGCCGTTCTCGACATTCTTCCATATCATGTCTGAAAAAGTAACTTAAACAATGCTCTAGATCTAAATAAATGAACACTAAAAATGTGTGCGTAAGTTATTGAAACTGAACGAAATTCAATGCACACTTACGTCGAAATAATTGGTAGAAAGAGATTCAATCAATCGATATTAAACAGGATCTATCACAAAAATTACGATGTAATTAACAGTTAAAACTATGAAAACAAGAAACTTACTCACAGCACTTTATTTATCTTACGAAATATAAACTAATAAATAAAATACATTTTAAAAACCCCGCTTCTATCTACGCTCATGACAACACTTTAAAAAACACTATATTCTCCGAATACAATAGCTGAGTTGTCCATTGTTATCGCGGCGAGACCAGGTGGCCGAGTAAGTCGAACAAATACTTCATTGAATTACGCCGGGATGTACTGTGCGACGTTATACACAATTCCAATTGCCGATTGCGTTTTATGGAAATTGCATCCGTTCTCTAAAATAAGATCGATATATTTATAAAAATATATGTTATAACTTATAACATATATTTTTATAAATATATCGATCTTATTTTTCGTAAAAGGCCATTATGGGGTAATAATAATAATAATAATAACAAAAATAATATGTATTCGTCCAACAGAGGTTGCTACTAACGGAACAATATAGGATTAAATAATTTGTGGTGTAAAGCTATACAAGCAACACACTCTTAGACAGCAGTTGTAATTTCAAATGACTTCAATATATTACATATTGCCGGCAGCCATTTGATGCTTTGAAATAACCGAACAAACTATTCATTTGAATGCTATTTACGTAATACATTTGTATATTGACATAGCGACATTTTACAGCTTCTAGTAATTGAGGTATATTGTGCAAGTATATAAATAGATTAACATGTAATACTACTTTAAAATGACGTAAATATTAGATATAATTTAAAAAATATATTTAGCAAAGCTTACGAGAAAATACATCTAATAAAACGGACAATCGAGATTTGTTAATTACCAAATATTTGGTTATACATGGCAAGGTAACATCTGTTTGTCGTCGAGATACGACTTAGCTTATCTGGAACACGTTTTCGTAGTCTGCATTTGTGTAACAGAAAGTATCTATGGAAATAATCTGATTAGCAGCTTGGCTGACGCCCGTAAATAAACTACTCTATAGAGTTGGGTGTATTAAGGGCTGCCTATGTGGCAGTCAGTTAGGATCTACTGAACTTCAATACGTTGCTTGATGCTTTGCATAATAATTGGATTATATGTATATGTATGTGTATGATACAGCGTGTTCATTTAAAGTTGACTACTAGTACGAGAAAAATATTTTGTAAATACATATTTAAGAGTACTGGTTAATATTTTTGAATAAACGTTGTGCTTCCAAAATAGGCATCGTATTATACATATAAAATATTTAAAAGCATTTCGTAAGTTTAAAAGTTTTTATTGAATATACAGTGTGTCCAAGGCCATGTGCACCAGGTTGACAACGCTAGATTTAATTTGGTAAAACTGTAATGTTATCTTCACTGTTATTATCTGTTTCGTTTTAAAAAATAGACATCTAATATGTAGGTAAAGGTTATGTCAGCACAGTTTGTATTGTATAACTTTACATTTAATGCATTATTAAAATTATATGTCAGCGAATTGATATCAATCTTTAATTTTAGAAAAAAAAAACAGTACTGGCTATCATTAATTTCAAGAGTTTGATCATCAGGTCAATAATAAATGTAAATGGGATTTAAGTAAAACACTTATACTAATTTCCAGTATATATTACACTTTATTATATATTAATAAATGGATGACATGTTTCGCTACGATGTAGCTTCTTCGGATCTTATATTACTACTGAACACGCTCTTCACAAATGTATGGCTTTTTTCTAAACTATTTCAATGGGTTGCACTTGTCTACATTAGAATCGTCTCTTACCGATATATCGTCTAAAATTATTGTTATTTTAATATTTAATGAAACCAGTTTAAAAGTGGGGAATTATTAAGGTCTAATTGGTCATTTAACAATATATCTGCATATTTAAGTTTATTTATTTCTAAGGATTCCAGTAAATTTAACTTTAATCCTTTTTGTTGTGACTGTAAAATTTCGAAGTAATAACAGGAACATTTTAAAAGTTTTATTAACAAAAAGACAGATTCCAATTATGCAATTCATTTGTTGGAAAATAATCATAGTTTCAATAAAGATTTCGAAATTTTACAGTCACAACAAAAAGGATTAAAGTTAAATTTACTGGAATCCTTAGAAATAAATAAACTTAAATATGCAGATATATTGTTAAATGACCAATTAGACCTTAATAATTCCCCACTTTTAAACTGGTTTCATTAAATATTAAAATAACAATAATTTTAGACGATATATCGGTAAGAGACGATTCTAATGTAGACAAGTGCAACCCATTGAAATAGTTTAGAAAAAAGCCATACATTTGTGAAGAGCGTGTTCAGTAGTAATATAAGATCCGAAGAAGCTACATCGTAGCGAAACATGTCATCCATTTATTAATATATAATAAAGTGTAATTATACTGGAAATTAGTATAAGTGTTTTACTTAAATCCCATTTACATATAATGGATTTCCAGCAAGTATCGGCCGATTCAATTAAATCAATAATAAATCTTAAAATTGTTAACAATTATTGGAAAATTTGAAGCTGAAAATAATAGAAGATTTCTTTTAATGGAATTTTAATCTTTTGAAGATAAAATAAGTTTTTTTTTTTACAAGGAAATAAAAAATAGAAAAATAAGACCACAAAGCATTCAAAAATATCGTTTTAAAATTTTTAACTTCCTAAAATTTTAACAAGCGAAAGTTTGACTCATACATTATTATTCAAGAGCACATGGTTAAAATATAACATGACAAAAAAATGTTCATAAATTTATTCGTGTTCTCATATTATGAAACATTCTGCGCATTTCTTCTGTAATATTTTGCATTTCATTTCTAATCGCGGCTTGTAGTTAATCTAAATTGTGAAGTAAGTTGCTATGAACTTTATTTTTCGGATAACCAAACAGAAACAAATCCAGAGGTGTCAAAGCTGGCGAATTTGCTGGCCATGGATTAAAACGAATTAATCTATCTTCATAAAATTTTTCTAGTTAGTTTAATGTAGTACTTGCAGTATATGCTGAATCTTCATCTTGTTGGAAATACCCAAGACTTAGTTCCTCGTCATCTAAGCTACTTATAAAAGGTTTCCAGCCCTGTAACATTTCTCTACATCGCCTGCAAGTTGTATAAGAACCTTAATTTACTTTTCAACATAATTTACACCTATATTAAGGCACTTATCGTATCGTATGACTAACTTCGGCATCTCGTCCTTATAAAAATCTGTCGCGTGATTTGCAAGCCATCGCAGCAGCTATTTTGATTTCGCCATCGTCGTAGCTCTTACTGCTAATGTGTTTCTCTAAGTACGGGAACAAATAATGGCTACTGGGCGCTAGGCCAGGATCATACGGAGGGTGATCAAGTTGTTCCTGGTCACATAACGGGAGGAAGTTGAATGTCTCCATTTGATGTACTGTAGTTTAGGTGTAAGTGTTACGTGAGCAACCCATGTTTCGTCACCAATGATGATTTGCATTAAAGTATATATCCCCATCGACACTATGCTTCTGCTGAGGAGGGGTTTTGTGCAATTCAGTCTGAATTTTTGGTATCCAGCATGAGCACAGCTTCCGATAATTTAAGCATTTTGCCGCGGTTTCATACTAATACATAGCACTTCTTGAAACTTGAGAAAATCCATTAGATAATGATGAAATCCAAAAGGATCTATTTTCTCGACCTTTTTTATCAACTTTTTGAACTTGCTCACCTTAATGACGGACGGTTATTAAGGTGAACTGATGCAGAAAGTCGAGGTCGTTTTGAAATATGATCGCGATCACCACTTGACGCATGCGCGCTGACTACCTGCATCTATTAGCGAATCTAAGTTTAAAATGCTTCAAACTATTTAAAATACTGCCAAGTGTGAAATACAAGCTGTCAATCGTTTCTTAAACGCAAGATACGTGAAAGCGGGCGATATTCATAGACGGATTAGTCAAGTGTATGTAGAAAGCTCATCTTAATGACAGACGGTCATTAAAATGACCTTGTGTCATCGTGCCCGTTTAAACGAATTCCAGATTTTAGTTTAAACTGGATTACCGAAAAATGAGAAATACTAATAAAATGTCGTTTAAACTGAATTACCTAAAAGCGAGAAATACTAATAAAAGTGGGCAAATTTGCATTTTTAGTCTTAAAATTTTTAGTAAAATGAACAAAACGTTTAAGAAACATAAATTCCCTGCTATCTGTTTTTGATCTATAATTTTTCATATTTGTTCGGCTACACTTGACGTTCTTTCCTTTATTATTAAATCAGATCCAGTTACATAAGCACGACATGCCTATCTGAGTTGGCCACTTTTAGATATTGTCTTACGTGCTTGGATAAATTAATATCTTAGTGCATTCCTTAAATCTGCATAAATTGGCAATATTTAAGTTTTACACTTGCAATTTGCAAATACAGTCGCATTACGAACTTCTGTACTTATCACAAATATCGCATAATAGTGCGCACTATTTCAATACGATAGGAAAAGCCGATATTTTGTATGTATACATATATTTGTAGTATTTTTCACGTTATAGGAAATGCGTAAGGGTTTGGATAATTATATTATTGCAGGGTTAAGTACGATATGTTTACACAGCGATTAGAAAGCAGGCGACCTGCCCGGAATTAAATACGAAGACCATAATCGAAAGTATAAGAAGTATTACTAACAATAAGTATATACAAGGTATTCCCTGAGGTAACCGACAAACTTACACAATATGTTCTAGAGGTGATTTTGAACAAAAAAGTTCATATACACTTTAGCTTAATTTCTTTTTTGTTCTTAAGATTTCAACAAAAGAAGAAAACTGTTTCAGTAATGTATTTAATCATGAAATTACATAACAAATTAATAATCTAATATTATTGCTCGAAATGTTCGCCTCTTCCTTCTAAACATGTTTGTGCGTGGATATTGTGACGGAAGCGAACGTGCTGCAATACAAGAATACCGTCAACGTTTTCCAAATCGCGCAGTTCCTCACCATACGACATTTTCTAATGTCTTTCAGTGCTGGAGAGACGGGATCTTCTCCAAATTCAGTTGTCGAAAGAGAGTTTGATTTTCACCAGCAAGCTAGTATTGTCCTAAATGAAGTTGGACAAGATCCATCTGGAATATCTACCATGACCGGTGTTTGTCAAACCCAGGTATGGCAAATTTTATGCTTCAATAGGCTTTTTCCCTGTCATCTATAGAAAGCTTATCCTTTTTAAAGACGAGTATCAATTTACTCGAGAAGGTATAAACAACATTCGGAATTCTCACATTTGGGCGACTAAAAACCCACATAATGTAGTTTTGGATAATCGCCAACATCGTTTTTCTGTATGTATGGTGTGCGCTGCTAAACAATGACATTATTGGGCTACATTTTATCCAAATTATTATAGGGATTTCTTAGAAGATACTTTGCCGGGATTATTGAAAAATGTTCTACTGGATACTCGACGCGGCATGTTTTATCAACATGGCGGCGCTCCACCGCATTTTAGTAGGCAAGTTATTGACTTTTTAAATTAAAATTTTCCTGGACGGTGAATAGGCAGAGGCAATTACAAATTGCTTTTATAAAATATACAAGTTGTCATTTAATAATAGCTATGCGTTGACTAATTCTAGGAATGTGTATAGTCCGTTCACACCTTATAAAACAATACAGTGCTTATGAGGATACCATACAAAGTTGCTACGTCTTGTCGTGGAAGATATTTGAATAAAATATTAACGCTAATGCAATATAATAAGCTTGTGAAACTTGAATTGACTAAAAGACGTTCGGAAAATTAATTTTTTCTATTTTGCGTTCGAAATGAACTCATTATGAAACCCAAAACAGTATCGAAATGAGCTCCATTTCGATACGCTTTTTTTTCATTTTTCAATGTTGGCATTATTCGAATACATAAATAAATAGCATTGCTGTCATTTGATTTTAAGAATTTATGTACATTTGACATATATGATATATGTCCGTATTTTACACAAACAACGTATTTTGTATACAATTGACAACAACATATATATGTTTCTATGTCCCTCATGTTTATATTTTTCCATGAAGTATCAAGTAATGTTAACGAAAATTAGTAAATAATATGTAATATAATATACTTCGCGGATAGCAATATTTAAATTTGAAAATGTCAAGTATCAATGTGACCAACTGCATGCTTTATATAAAAATTAAACTCTGAACTTTCAAATTAAATCATTCCAATTTAAGCAATTTATTAATGTAAAAAACGCAAAATAGAAAAAATAGTATAAAAAACTCGATTCATAAGGCCTTTTGCCGCACTCGCTCTTTAGAAAACTCGCCGCAGGCGACTCGTTTTCTAAACTGATCTCGGGCGGCAAAATAGTGCCTTATGAAACTCGTTTTTTAATATACTATTTTCTATTTTGCGTTCGAAATGAACTCATTATGAAACCCAAAACAGTATCGAAATAAGCTTCACTTCGATACACTTTTTTTCATTTTTCAATGTTGGCGTTGTTCGAATACAGAAATAAATATCATTGCTGTCATTTGATTTTAAGAATTTATGTACATTTGACAGATATGATATATGTCCGTATTTTACACAAACAACGTATGTTGTATTCAATTGACAACAACATATATATGTTTCTATGTCCCTCATGTTTATATTTTTCCATGAAGTATCAAGTAATGTTAACGAAAATTAGTAAATAATATGTAATATAATATACTTCGCGGATAGCAATATTTAAATTTGAAAATGTCAAGTATCAATGTGACCAACTGCATGCTTTATATAAAAATTAAACTCTGAACTTTCAAATTAAATCATTCCAATTTAAGCAATTTATTAATGTAAAAAACGCAAAATAGAAAAAATAGTATAAAAAACTCGATTCATAAGGCCTTTTGCCGCACTCGCTCTTTAGAAAACTCGCCGCAAGCGGCTCGTTTTCTAAACTGATCTCGGGCGGCAAAATGGTGCCTTATGAAACTCGTTTTTTAATATACTATTTTCTATTTTGCGTTCGAAATGAACTCATTATGAAACCCAAAACAGTATCGAAATAAGCTTCACTTCGATACACTTTTTTTCATTTTTCAATGTTGGCGTTGTTCGAATACAGAAATAAATATCATTGCTGTCATTTGATTTTAAGAATTTATGTACATTTGACAGATATGATATATGTCCGTATTTTACACAAACAACGTATGTTGTATTCAATTGACAACAACATATATATGTTTCTATGTCACTCATGTTTATATTTTTAAATGAAATATCAAGTAATGTTAACGAAAATTAATAAATAATATGTAATATAATATACTTCGCGGATAGCAAGATTAAAATGTCAAGTACCAATGTGACCAACGGCATGCTTTATATAAAAATTAAACTCTGAACCTTCAAATTAAATAATTCCAATTTAAGCAATTTATTAATGTAAAAAACGCAAAATAGAAAAAATAGTATAAAAAACTAGTTTCATAAGGCCTTTTGCCGCACACGCTCTTTAGAAAACTCGCCGCTATCGCGGCTCGTTTTCTAAACTGATCTCGTGCGGCAAAATGGTGCCTTATGAAACTTGTTTTTTAATATACTATTTTCTACAATTGTCAAAAAGAGTCACGTTTTTTTCATTCGTCTTAGTATGCAAAGTCATTTTTTAACCGTTAAGAAAAGATTTTTTTTTCACTGCGAAATTTTAATGTGTAATTTACACTTGTAACTAAGGTATCTCAGCGCAATTGCTGTAGTCGCCGTAATTATTAAATTACTACAATTAGAGAAAAAACGTTATTTATATTACGTGTGCAAAGCAGTTTTTGGGTTTTCAAATGTACTCAACATTCTCAAACTCAAAAAACCAATGCTTTGCACACTTAATATAAAAATAACTATAAATTACTGTTAAAATAGAAATTTTTCTACAAACACCGTTAAAAGTTGACATTTTGACACAGCTAACTTCACTTAAAAATGCGATTTTATAGCGTAGCGTGTTAAAAAGGCCACTTTTAACACTTGTGTTAAAAGTAAATGACAGTTTGTCAAAAATGACAAGAGAAAATTCCGTACATATCAAATAATTTTTATTACAATGAAAATTACAAATTCTTTGGATAATTAATATTAAGTGTACAGTTTGTGCAATTGGAGATATTTATTCCATGTGTTGTACTATAGCCTCCACGTTCTCCTGACCTTTCGCCATTGGAGTTTTTCTTTTGGGGTTGTCTAATATATCGTGTTTATTATAACGGCAAGCCAAACATTCGAGAGGAATTGATCGAAAGAATAGTTGCAACAGTAGATTCTCTACGAATATTTCGAGCAATTGTTATAATATTAATTAATTAGTTTATTATGTAATTTCATGATTAAATACATTTCTGAAACAGTTTTCTTCTTTTGTTGAAATCTAAAGAACATAAAAAAAATTAAGCAAAAGTGTATATGAACTTTTTTGTTCAGAATTACCTTTAGAACACATTGTGTAAGTTTGTCGGTTACCTCGAGAACACCTATATAATTCGGAAATGTAATTTGTGTGAAACTTCTAAATATATATTAATGTAAATCCGGAGAAGATTAAAGCATATCTATTTTAATATCTATTTTAATTATTATTTCGGTTTTGATTTCCAACCAATAGAACATATCTATTTATATTAATTATATCATGTTTTTTTAAATTTTTTATATACTTTTTATCTAAATTTTTAATTTAATTAATTAATTATAATTATTTAAAATAAAATCAATCCAGTTTCTATTTTATGAAAATAAAATTGTTATTGTTAGTTGTACAGAATAAAAATTACTTAATACTCCTCTGGCTTCCATGCCGATATTATAATCAGCCTTTGTATTTGTCTAGACTCTTGCCGCATGGTGCCTTATTAAAGTATTTACACGACACAAAGCTATTTTCTTAGATTGTGAAAATACTATACCGATGTAATATACTAATATTGGCCCTTTAGCTGAAATTAATAAATTCAAAATAATTTATTTAAATCCATACAAGATATATCATTCTAACTTCTTGTTTTACGTTCTCATATTTAACATTTTAACAAGATCCTTTCTTCAAATACAGTCCACATGTGATAACAAAAAGGGATATCAGTTAAACGAAATTTTCTAAGCTCGTATACGATTTGAAGCCATACAATACCGAACCAAAGAATAAATGATGCGAGCTCAGAACAACCAGGGAAAGATTTAAAAACGAGAATATAGAAAATATGATACTCCAGCACTCGACAAGTTAATAGATCTGTCAGTGCTGCGAAATAAATGTTGCACTCACCACTGTTTTCAGCGTTGGTCTCAGTTCCGTTATCATTTTCTCTTCTTATTCACCTTTTTTTAGTGTTCTTTCTCATTTTATACAGGCTTGTATTAATACGTTTTTTTTTTCATACCCAAGATAAACTTAAATAAATAGGAACAAAATTATTTATTTTAATAACTTTTTATTTAATAAAAATATTTGTTGTGAATTTAAATTATTATTAGGCAACTCAATATACACTGCTGAATAGCAGACAATCCAATGTAAATATATCATTATATAGCAATATTTATTGAGTTAATTGAGTCTAATTATAGTTTTTATTTGTTGTTTCGCTAGCACAGTGGTTTCATCAGGTACACATATTACAAATCAAAATCGGTATACATTAAAAAATATAAAATGAACAGCGTTAATAATATTTTTTCTATTTTGCGTTCGAAATGAACTCATTATGAAACCCAAAACAGTATCAAAATGAGCTTCATTCCGATACGCTTTTTTCATTTTTCAATGTTGGCGTTGTTCGAACAGAGAAATAAATATCATTGCTGTCATTTGATTTTAAGAATTTAAGTACATTTGACAGATATGATATATGTTCGTACTCTACACAAACAACGTATATTGTATACAATACAATTGACAACAAGATATATTAGTTTCTATTTCACTCATGTTTATATTTTTAAATAAAATGTGGCCCATCTAGCCAGCCCTTACTGTTATCTATAGGGCATTAAACATGTTTACGCATAAAATTTATTTTAATAATAAACTAAATGTGCATTTCTATTATCGTCTAAATAGTTTATAAATTAATAAATTTAGCAGAGGTGTGTTATTTAAATCCAATTGATCTTTAAGTAAAATTTTTGGTTGTATTAATTTATTAATTTCTAAGTTTTTCAGTAAATTTAATTTAATGCCTTTATTTCCTAAATGTCAAATTTCAAAAACATTTTTGTATGTGTAGTTTTCTGCTAATAGATTATTGGCAAAAGTGGAATCTTGGCTTTTGTTTCTAAACCAAGAATAATGTTCAGCAATACGTTTTTCAAATGATCTTCCTGTTTGACCAATATAGGTACATCTTACCGCATACACACGTTAACTTATAGACTTCAAATTTTTTATTTTTATCTGTTTTAACTTTATTGTTTTTAATGTGTATGTTTAAATTATTATTTGTTTTCAAAACCGTGTTTATATTATATTTAGTTTTTTTTAAATACATTGAAATATCTTTATTATGTTACATAATACAAAAGTATTTTTAATAATATAAAATATTATTAAAATTGGGGTGTACAACAATACAAGTTATATATTTGTGAATGTATCTCCTCTCCAGAGACGCAGATACGTATTTCACCTTTCTACAGGATCGTCGGTACGCCCCTGCTGGAGAAGAAATACATTTATCCAAACATAACTACCTTGCTATCAACCAGAAATTATTAAGACAGAGCGTGAAAGAATATTCAGCGCTGTCTACATAATAACTGCCGAACTAAGCAACGTGTTTCTATAGACGGTAACAACCATATCTATAAAAAACTGTATTATCGTGTCTTCACTACTTGTCGGGCGAACCGAATGCATATATAACAAAATAATTTGAAACATACATGAGTGGGTAAAAACCACACCAATTTGTATAATACAAAAGCATTTTTAATAATATAAAATATTATTAAAAATGGGGCCCGACAAGTAGTGAAGACACGATAATACAGTTTTTTATAGATATGGTTGTTACCGTCTATAGAAACACGTTGCTTAGTTCGGCAGATTATGTAGACAGCGCTGAATATTCTTTCACGCTCTGTCTTAATAATTTCTGGTTGATAGCAAGGTAGTTATGTTTGGATGAATGTATCTCTTCTCCAGCAGGGGCGTACCGACGATCCTGTAGAAAGGTGAAATACGTATCTGCGTCTCTGGAGAGGAGATACATTCACAAATATATAACTTGTATTGTGTTCTTCGCACCCCATTTTTAATAATATTTTATATTATTGAAAATACTTTTGTATTATACAAATTGGTGTGGTTTTTACCCACTCATGTATGTTTCAAATTATTTTGTCTTTATTATGTTTCGAAAAGTACGTTTGTAATCAAATTTACAATTTTGCTTCTTATCCTTTATTACAGAATATACCATAGAGATTGGTTTTATTAAATAGATTTTTTTGTCAGGATATTTATCTGTGCAGCCGTTATTGATTGCTATTTGTTTGACTAGATTTAGTTCTTTTTCATAGTTTTCTTTGGATAGTGGCCAGAGTGACCACCTACAGCCAAACACAATACCGTACCAACCACGTGCAGTTCAAGTGCAGACGGAACAACCCTTAACGAATGCAAATTAATCCGCTGTATTAGTAGAACGCATTTTTGTTTGAACAAGCTCTGGAAGAATGTGAAAGATAGAAACCATTAAAATACCGAGCTTCTAAGTCTTTAGATTGGACACTAATAACTCCAGGCAAGATGGCTTTTGTACCAGCCCCAATAAATCTCTCATTTCCACTCTATTAGTTCTATGTCCTCAATAAAAGCCTTTATCGGCCCTTTGGGTTATTTATTTATTTACTTCGTATTAGAAACGATGCTAAATATATATTAAAGAAGCATACACTAATATCTAAATTTTTCAACCAGTCTAGTGCGTCTAGTTTACCATTTGCACCACACTTCCGCAGTTACAAAATCTAGTATCTGCTAGTGAAACATTGAGTTGTACTTTCCGTGTCCGGTGCGGAACCTATTTAATTGAGACCACTCCCTACGTGGGAGGGTTACACCCGGTAGAGGTTCTGAAAGATTAGAAATTAAATCTCTAATCCTGAATTCAGTATGTTGTTCGAAGAGGACCGTCCAGTAATCACTCACATTGATGGGGTGCTGAACTTCCATATCCAGCCAGGACCGCACTGAAATCCTAGATTCCAGTCGGGTCCTGGGGACGCTCTCCAAATCATCGTGTATAGGAAAATCAATGTTGTTGTCAATCTTAGCCCATTCTATACTGCAGCGAGCATTATATACTGCAGTGGAACGTCTGATATCTGGCAGAGCAATGTTAAAAAGAATCGGTAGCCAGAGACCAGGTGTGGATCTAGCAGTACCAGTGACGATCCTCAGTGTATCGTTAACTTTAATTTGTAACTTTTGTAACAGTGTTTTCATCTGTAACTTTTCCATTCATTAACTTGTAAGATGTTTTATTGACTTGAAAATGCTGTATATACATGTGTTGGTTTACATGTGATTTACATACTACTTGAATAGGGATGGTAACTTCCGTTCAACCCTTAAACCGATGGTTGCATGTTTGCCGGATGGGTAGCGTTGCCATATCTAATATGAACTGACTAGAATAAAATATATACATATTGCTATGAATTGTGGTTTATATATTTACTGCACCACCATCCACAACTAATCTACCCAACTAGGATACTCAGCCAGTTGATATCCAACAATGAGACTTCTTTCTTCTCAGGGTTCTAATCGGAAAAACGTAGTAATGCAATATTATTTAGGCGCCAGTCAATCGTTCTTGACAAATATTATGGTTATTTATTTTATAAGTTCGCCCTACACCATTGTTATGGTAATAGGGATTTTTGGATTATATATATATATATTTTATAAGTTACTTATTTTAATAATCAAACAACAGTAAAGGTATAAGAAATAAAATGGGCACAAAATAAAATTTAAATGAATATTTAATACAAAAAAAAATCAAAAAAGAAAAAAAAAACTATCTTTATAAAGTATAAAGATAAAGTATCTTTCAATGACACAATGAGGTAAAACAATTCACTGAATATGACAGCTAAGTGAATTAAAACTTCCTCTTAATTACTTCCGATCAACTTATCTAAAAAATAATAAAGTTTATTTTTAATTTCTCCCCAGAGAACCACACTGTATAATAAAATTTAATACACGACCAAATCTACGCATGTACAAACATCAAACACATGAAAAAATACCCTTGACTTCCCAACGTGCAAAATTTTACAATTATAATTTTTTTTACATAGAAATTTAAATAATACTCTTTATTATTTATTCTTACTATTAATAATAAATCTCTTAAATAACAATATTGAATACAAGATAAATATTCTTATATTAATCAAAATTTACAAAACTTACAGTTTTTTAGGAGACTTACAAGACACGTTGTTTTATTTTAAAACCAACAAATCACGAGAATAACAATCGCGTAGAATTATCGGAACTAAATATGAAAGAAAGTTTGAAGAATCAGCTCCGCACGTGGAATATCACTCAAACGTTTTAGTTTAAATTCTTTACTGCGTACATAAGTTAAATTTCGGAAGCGTATGAAATTTAATAAAATTTATTTGTTTGCGGTTTTTGACAATACGTTACAATATAGATTAGAACTAGATTACAGTTGTGGATTATTAGCGATCTGTGTCGCGTACAGTTACACTAATAACTCTGACAACTAATGCATTGCCCATCTTTATATATTAGATATTATCTTATCTTACTCCACGTGTATCCGGCTAAATAAATGAAATTGCAGAGTCGACGTCTGGTAATTACTGAATGGTTAGTATTATGTCAGCACATATAACTCATATATGCGTTTTATTTAGGGTTATTTTTAACAAACAAGGGAAAGAAAGCGATTATTCCAAAAATTACTGCAAATTACCAAGGGTTATATTCGCGTTAAAGTGGAGAAATAGAATATTTTGCCAGCTGCTTTTAAGAGAGATTTGTAGAACGATTCCTAAAGGCTAAAATTACTCGGATCACTAGAATATTAATTCAAATTCTTTAATATTTTCTTTTTTTAAGTTATAAGTTCACGAATGAATTTGTATTTTACAGGTTTATAGAGGAGATATTTATACGATTCATTCGATTTTCATCTCATTTTTCTTACCGATTTATGATTCGCTCCGGAGTGCAAAAATTTATTGCTTTTCCTTCTATTTGCCTCTCTTTCTTTCTTATCAGTCCATATCTTAGACCAGATTAATGAATAATTTCCGTGTCAGCATTTATATATGTATATATAGGAATAATTTGTGCAACTTCCCCCATATAAACATTAATTTCTTTTATTGGAAATTTTTCCCTATTTCAGCTGGATACGTATTCGTATTGTTTATATTTCGTATTTGTTAGTTCAAAAATGATTATAGGAATGAGTTTGCAAGTATAAGTCAAACTGCGTATATAATAAATATAAGATATATTGTGGTTACTACTGTCATCAGAGAGACTTAATTAATGATTGTATGATACAACTGTTAAATAATTCTTCTACTTTAAATGTGAATTTTTAGTCCGAGTACTGAAACATAATTATTTAGGTGTTATGATATATATTTAATGTAGTTATTAATAAAATTGTATTAAACTACTCAAAAATGAATAAGGAATTTTTACTTTTTTGTATTTTTTAGATAGTATGGGTAAATATTTGTAGTGTATTATATTAGATACATAATTGTACACAACAATTTAAAATTTTCAAGTATATTTATTCAGAAAAATCGTTAGATTACTAAGAAATGATCAAAAATGAAATAAGCAACGTTTTTAACAATAGCTAAAATAAACATTTTTCTGTAACAATTTCGTGTAAAATGGCCACGGACATCTCTCACAGCTGTACATCTTCGGGGCATACTCATAATGCAATTATTAATGTGTTCTTGTGACACTCTTCTCCAACACAGCGGTAAAATTTCCCGCAAGTGTTGCACGTTAACTGGGGGTGGATTATGTTCGTTGAGCTGTTCTTGAAGTCTGTCCCAAATGTGCTCAATTGGATTCAAGTCGGGAGACGTTGGTGGCAAAGGTAGATGGTTAATATGGAGGTCATTTATTGCTTGCATTACAATTTGTGCACGATGAGGTCTTGCATTATCATCAATAAAAAACATGTTTTCATCCACAGCCTCACGAAAGTCGGCCACATATTGCTGAATAATGTCATCTCTGTATATGTGTCCATTGACATTGTTTTCAAAGAGATGGAGGTTCGTACGTCCATTCAAACTAATGCCCGCCCACACCATAATACCACCGCCGCCAAAAGGCACCACAGCTTTTGTAAACTCGCGTATATAACGGTCTCCTCGAGTTCTCCAGACCCTTACTCTACGATTATCACTAAATAAGCAGAATCTGGATTCATCGGTGTATAAATCATGCTCCTATTGAAAATTTTCTGCTAGTCGTTGGTTAACCCAAGTTCTTCTAGCCATTCTATTGGCATTAGTTAATTTTGGGCGTCTCACAGGCCTGCAGCTATGAAGATCCATTTCCCTCAGACGGTTTCTGATGGTTTGATCCGAAACTCTACCTCCAGTGGCGGCACGTAACTGTGTTTGCAACCATACAGCACTTCTAAACGGATTCATCCTTGTCTGAATTCGTATGTAGCTGTCTTGTCTCTGATTTGTTTTCCTCTCAGATCCACTACCGGGTCTTCTCCTTGCAGATCCTACCTGTTGGAATCTTGTCAGAGCCCTACTAAAAACACTTGGAGACACATTAAAAATTGCGGCAATTTCTGCTCCAGATTGCCCTCGCTGATGCAATAACGCAATTAAATCAAAAGTTTCTTTATTTAAAATGACGTTTAAAATGAATAATACTTGTCAAAAAATGCGATTTTTATAATTTTGTATTCTAAATTAATTTAAGGTTAAAATAGAAGATTCAATATTTTTCATCACACAGAAAAGACATTTACCAAATAAAATGTCCACAAACGGCTGTGGGCCTTCTAATTTATCTATAGTTTGAGAAAATACGTTAAATATAATAGAATTAATTAGATCTGTTAAAAAAAGATCTAATTCCCTATTCATTTTTGAGTAGTTTATTTTGATTATTCTTTAGCTGCAAAATGTAGTCAATTCTTTCCACATTATAATTTCGTAACAGGGAGTATATAAAAACATATTTCAAAGTAAATGTTTAAGATGTTTACTCATCCACGAAGTCGTTAAAACATGACATTTCAGTTTGTAACATCATCAATTTCTAAAGACTTTGAATAGTTGTTTTTTTGGAATGTATTCTCCTTTGAAACATTTGCTTTTATATAGAAAATGTTTTTATAACTTTTTAAATCATATAAAAAAAGTATCGATCTTTTACTAACATCGGGTGTATAAATATGACAATCCGAATATGTTAAAAACATACCTGTTTATGTAAACCCGGATATACAGGATGTATGCCAATTTGCATTGGAGACTTCAACATATAGACACATGTTTCGGTTCCTAGCGCTCATCATGAGGACTCGCTGGTAGGAAAAATCAGACACGTCCGTACATTGAAGTCACCATTGCGAATTGGTAAATATATTATATATTTGCTTTGTTGGAGGAAGGAACGTCAAAAAAGACAATTTAAGACCGAATACAGCAAGCCAAGAAATATATTAGTATGCTGCTGAACGACCTATTATAGTCAAATAATATTAAGCTAACAATTAAAATAATGATATACAGAGTTATCGTTCAGTCAATTTTAACTTATGACTCGGAATGTTGGCAACTAATGAAGGGATAGACCGAACAATTAGAGATAGAGCCATCAAAGGGGACGATTGGATAGCGGTCGAAATGTGAGATACGGCGTATGCTGTAAGAACCTGATATCAGACCTAGTGTACTCGAATTTATATGAGGTGTATTGTTAGAAGTTATTTAAAAAGCTCTAAATTTCTGATTTTTCTCAATTTTAACTTCGTCATTTTTAAAACGATTTAGTGTATATCCTGGATAGAGGAAGAGTGATGATAATAATTATAATATCGTTTATTGTCCAACAGGTCACACCCACATAGAAACAAGAAAAATCTCTAATCTCTAGAATATAAATCAATAAATTCTATATACGTATTTCGGCAACTAAGTTGCCATCTTCAGTAGAACAATCTGAAAAAGAAAACATTGTTGAACGTAGCGTCTTTGGCTAAGATATATAACCTTTGGAGATATGGTTTTTTGCCAAACCGCCAGTGAGGCAACACTGTTTATATTGTGAGAAAACAATACAGACAAATATCATACGCATACGCAAGCGTTCACAATCGAATATAAGTCTTATTTACGCAAACTTAGGGCTTAATATACTATGACGCTATTAAAATAAAGTAACAAATGAAATGCATTCTTAAGCACGAAAATTATTATACAACTTGAATCAACAAATTTCTGATTAAACTAAATTGATTTATCGCAAATATTAAATGCATTAAATTATCTACAAAATCCTAATCAAAACTACCTTACTGTTGGGTGATTAAATCGGGGTCAAACGGCTGCTATGCTATGGCGTCGTTTTAGTCTTACACGTGGTCTTTGAAGGTGACTTCTGAAACACGTGATGTAGCAATTTCAGTAACCATTTAGTTAAAAGAACTCGTAGCAAAAACCCTACAGATGTTAATTTATGCATAGAATTAGCGAAACACGAAGATTGGGAACACAAAGAAATATCGCAAAGGAAAGTTTGCGGGAAAATTACACACCCACATCTATTCGAAGGGGTTAATTAGTATTCGGCCTAGTCAATATCGTCTACCAAAACATAAAATTGCGGTACACCAATCTCAGTATGCCGCCGATAAACCACATATTTCAGTGTAAAATTTTCACGATACCAAATCTCCAGCGACACACTCACAAAGAAAAGTCAAAGACTGAAAGACTAGACGAAAGTGATCGAGATCAACCGATCCCAAAATTCTATTACTTCCGCTAAGTCACGCAGGCTCATAGTACGGCGATACCGCTACGGATATATGTACTGGATGTACACCCTGCAGATATCCGCCAAGATATTGTATACTTTAACAGTCTTTTACTTTTCATAATATATCGGCTGTTCTTGAAATAAAAAGAAAACGTATGAAAAATGGAAATATGTAATTATATAGACTATGAATCCAAAATATTTTCCAAAAATTCCCTCTCATAAGCGAGAAGAAAAACGACAAAAATGTTTTTAAAAAAATTGATTGGCTATATCAGATCCAATATCTTAAAGCCGACGAACAATAAGAAAAAGAATAGTTTTGTTATTGTCTATCTCGCTTTAAGTTTCGTCTAGTTGTCGATCGTTACGTACATTTGATACCATACTTCGATTATAGATAGATTGTTACCAAATAGGACGTTAAATGCCCGTAGATTACATTTTAATGTATTGTACTCTATTAGTTTTATACTAAAATAATAAGAACGTTTAGAATCTGTATACTTTATTTAATAAGAATAAAATCAAAGCTCTCTCAATATTTGTATAATTGAAACACTAATTATGTATGTATATTAAATAAAACGCGAAATTTTGTGTTTTATTTACAGATATTTTAGAGAAAAAAAGAATATTTCTACAAAATAACGAATTAACTGTAATTGTTTGTTTATTCAATAAGGTTTTTATTAATATTTTCTTTCTCGTTTCAGGTGAGTCATTTCGCAAATCTGCTTGTGCTAAATTTACTGTAAGTACGTTTTAAAAATTTAATTTTTAACGGCTAGATATGTTTATACACATATCTACACAGATTCGCAATGTTACCGATTAATGTATCGTAATTTTAACTTAAACATATAAACAAAACGTTATCTTTCTTATGATGATACTGTTTCGCTTTTAAATTTGACACTTTTTCAGTTTAACGGATTATATATTTGTTTCTTTCAATGAATTTTTTAAAAGTAATTCCTCGTCAAGAATTTCGGAATGATATAAACTAAGTTTCTCTAAAAATATATGGACTCATTTGTTATCGAAGCTTGCAAACTTAATAGTTCATTAAGCTCATAAGAAAAGTATTTGAAATTTTAAAACAATGGGTCTGTTTAACTTTATAAAAGAAGCATATACATACGGGGATTATCTGAAATTTTTTACAATACGAATAGAAAAAGTATATAGCATTTTGATTATATTTTATATTCTTTTTTGATGCTAACGTGCTTGAGCCATTGTCGAGAAATAATATTTTCCGACCTGAAAAATTTTTCGCCTTCTTTATTTACTGTTTCCTTTTTTGGTCAAAGTTTTATTGAAAAAGTTTTGTCCGCAACAAATGCTGCAATTATTCAGCTTGGAACAGGATCAACCACCAAAACATGTCTGAAGCGAATAAATTCCTTCGTCGGTTCATAACTCGAAACTAGAGTTTATCGTTGTATTACGAAAAGTAAATAATAATAATAAATTTGAAAGGAGAAAATGGCGCCAAAAAATTACGAAACGGACTTTTTTTTACAGAACCTCACCAAAAATTATTTATTTCACTACATTCAGAAGAGTAAAATTCTCAGTAATACAAAAATGTTAAAAAACATATGAGTATACAGGATGTAAGCGAAATATTCCTACATAGTTTGTAATGTTAATAGCTTTCATAATATAAAAAAATATGAACATTCAAGTAAAAATTACAAATGTTATTTATTATTTTTCCGCGTAAATTTAATATTAAGATTTATATTATATTAATATACTAATAATATTAATATTAATAACGCTAAGAAATAAGTGATTAAACTTCTAGTTTCAAAAATTCTTTTATTGTAAATACCACTACAATATTGTTTCGCTTATACTTATATACACCAGAGTTTGATTCTTTGTCTATTTTATCTTTGTTGTTTTTATAGACAAAGAATCAAACTCTGGTGTATATAAGTTAACATGCGAAGATTGTAATAAGGTATACATAGAACAAACGGGGAGGACATTCAAAATTATGATGAAAGAACACGAGAGAAGCCATAAAGAAAAGAAAACAGATTCAACTTTCGCAAGTCATTGTATAGATATCAATCATAGATTTAATATAGATTTCAAAATTTTACACATTCAAGAGAAAAGTAAAAAACTTAACCTGTTAGAAAACTTAGAAATTAATAGATACAATAGTTTAGGATTAGCTTTAAATGACCAACTAGATTTAAACAACTCCCCTCTACTAAATTTAAGATTGTAAAAATTTTTCCACCACCATTTCCCCAATAATTTTCACATAAATATTCAAACTTGTATTGTACATATTCAGTATTTCATCCACCTGATGAAGCCATTGTATGGCGAAACAATATTGTAGTGGTATTTACAATAAAAGAATTTTTGAAACTAGAAGTTTAATTACTTATTTCTTAGCGTTATAATGAAGTTTCAACAAGTATCTCCTTCGTCAATTAACTATTTAATATTAATATTAATTTAAAGAAAGTCGGAATATTACTAATGTCAGGCCATTGACTTACCTATAAATAACAACAGAACAGCTAATGCATAAGAAAATTTACATCTAGGAAATGAATGAATACATGTTTCTAAACTTATCATACAAACACGTATTACATTATTGAAATGTGAAGGAGATTGTTTAGTGTTTGAACAAAGAAATGCCTATTTGTTTGTTGAATCGACAACATATAAACATATAATTTCTATTTTCATATTTAGATTCAATCTGAATACTGGACCGTATTTGAAAAGTTTGCGTTCCTAAATTTGCGCAAAAATAAAAGTTTCGATAGAATAAATTTTTTTGGCAGATTTGAATTGCTACCTTACGTATCTATTATATATCAGCGAACGTCGGCGTATTTAATTTACATCCTGTATGTACACATGATGTACACAACGTATACTTATCTTGTATTTGGTGAGATTTCTACGTACAGACGCGTGTTTCGAACTCATCTTAGTTCTCGTCAGTACATGAGGAGAAGAAACGCAGCAACCGCATCCTTTGCTGCTAGTATATGTACGATCTTGTACCTCGCACGTCGTGAAAAAGCATTTCAGGATATCTGACGGTAAAGATTCATCTAGGCAACGAGTAGTGGGTTGCATATTTAAACGTATAATTTCCTTCTAGTACTTGAACTACCCATGGAAATCATTGCCGGTTTGCCTCTCTTGGCTATCAGACGTACTGAGATGATTTCTCATGATGTGAGAGGTATAAGATTGTGCTTATATTAGCAGCAACGCATGTATTTGACGTGCTTCTTCTCTCCGTACCCTGACGAGAATTGGGATGAGTTCGAAACACCTGCCTGTACGTACAAGTGCCATCAATATGAAATAAGTATACGTTGTGTATATCCCTGTGTACGAGTCCATATGCAGATATGATTTTAACATTTTTGTATTACTGTATTTTACACTTGATGTTAGTTAAACATCGACACGTTACTTTTTTACATGGTAAAATTCTCATTGTCACACATTGCTAGTTTATTGCAGGGATTTAATTGTGAAATTAAGAGAAGTAGTCGCATTTTACAAAGAAGACTGGGATGCCATCACAGACATGGTATGTTGAAGGCACAAACTAATGTGTCGGGTTTAAAATTATTGCCAAATTAACTCTGCCTATTAGATTTATCTTCTTCTGATTTCTATCTATTTTAAAATCCCAAAAATAATTTCCCGAAAGAAGTATTTCAACCATATATAGTTGTCAACCCTATAAATGCCGATTTTAATTTTAATTTTGTGGCGCTTTTTTTTGGGCCCTATAATATAATAATAAAACGCTGTTAATTTCAAGTATATAATAAAAAATATCTGTACATTGGGTTTATATATAAAGAAAAAATTACTAATCGTGTGGTAACATGTGTAGTGGATACATATAGATATATAAAGCTAATTTATTTGTAATACACAATAAAATCTTTATGTGTCACCGCATTTCATAAATCATCTGTGATTGAGTCGTCTTTCAAATCGGTGTCTGTGTCTGAATGGTATTGCAAATTTATAATCAAAAGTGCTACTATTTTGTACATGCGCATATATTCGTCCTCTTTTGCTATTGCGTGTTTAACAGCATTTTTCCAATTTACAGCAGTTATATGTTCCATAGCATTTTTGATGTGTGTTACACTGCTTTCACTAAATTTCGGTGTTTGATTTGTTCGTCTTATGGTATTTTTCAGTTGGGCCTATATCAATTCAATGGGATTGAAAATGCAATGGTATGGTGGTAAACGCAAAATTGTATGTCCTGCTTCTTTGGCTCTGTTATCAACATAATAATCCTTTAAATATTCTTTTGTCTTCATCACCTCTATTAATTGGTTTTTTGTATAATGATTGTCAAAATATAAATCATTTGCTTCTAAAAATGTTTTAATATCTTTCTTATTATTATTACATTTTATAGGAACTTTGGTTTGCTGTCGAGAATGATACGGAGCGTTGTCCATCACTATCTCACTATCTTTTGGTAAATTTGGCAGCAAAATGTCACAAAATCATTCTTCAAATAAAGATGAGGTCATATCTTCATGGTAATCTAAACTTGAGGATTTAACATTTTTAGCAGATAATAGCGGCTGTCCGATCCATTCTTTTTCTAACCCAGCATGAAGAATGATTATTCTCTTCCCTCTCGAAACCGGCGCGTCCAACTGACACATACTTGAACTATCCACCCACCCCTTTGCAAATTGTGTCATGGGTGTCATACCACGTCTCGTCTAAATAACATATTAATCGTCCTTCCTGTCCTTCCTTCTAATTGCCGTTAAGTATTCATATCGAAGTTTCTGTAACCTCGGGCTTTCCATAATTGTGCGACGTTTGTTTATAGTGCCAAACATAAAACCAGCTTCCTTTAGCGTCCGCCTCAGGGTTGCTTTAGAACAGAATATTTATAGGCTCATCACTGATTCTTTTATGTAAGCAGTTAAGTGTAGATACAACATTTCTTCTGTATTTCACCTTGGTTAATTGCGACGTTCGTTGAATGTTCTGGGTTTGTAGCTCGTTATTTTCTTCCATCAGGGTATGATAGACATTGAAAATTATCTGTTTTGCATCTTCTGATATATGCTTTGTCTGTCGTGCTCCAACAGTATTATCACTATCCACATCATAATCACTAACACTTTCAGCAAAAGGTCGCCACATGTTCGTTAAGTAAAGAGATAAAAATCAAATATGCATACAGCAGTAAAGATTAACAATAACTGATAAATAGACTCAATATTAGATGTAATATATACCAACTCTCCTAACTATATTTACTTAAATTTTGTTTAATAAATATAAGCACTTATTTCATCTAAATTGTAATTTAATGACAATTTAACTATATATAATAACTATATATTCAAATTAACAACTGTTGGTACTTAAATTATTATTAAATTTTATTTCATATAAATTGCAGTAATTACAATTTACTTTACTCAGCAGTTTGTTTGCGTAAAGATAATCGTATTGAGCGACCAGGTAGCTATTGCCGCAGGTGGTGAAATAAAAGCATTAGAGCCGTTCAAAGTTATATTCTTATAATTTGAGATAAACTATATTTTAATATGACAAATTGTTTTCTTAGTATGTATTTATTTTAACTAATACTTCGGCCCCAACTTCACTCTGGTAGTTTTAATATACTTGCATTTTACTTATCTCTGGTCCCTAAACTGCAATTTTACCGACCAGACAACTTTGTTTGCACATGTTTGCGATACTTTTAATGTCTATGAATTTCACTTGAATTTCCGTCGCAGTGGTGTTGTATTAAATACCTTCCTAATTATCTTTCCAAGTAATATCTTATGAGATGCGTTTTCGTATTTGCAAATTTGCAATCACTTCACATGTCTCCGTTCCATTACTAAGTAAACACGTTAGAATCGCATGAATCACACGGGTTTAATTTGTCTAATAGCGTGCGTTCGGAAAGTGTTAATTTCGAAAAAGCTTTCGTACATTTGTCTCAGTCATTAAATGCATTTCCGCCCTTAACATTAGATGTAGCACCTGTGGTCGTTGACCATGGCTATATCGATTATTTTAGTCATGCAAATGTTAGTTCCACACAAATTGATTTAAATCATCATCATTATCTAGGTAACAAGAAGTATAGGTACAAATACAGTAAGATTGGTCGATTAAAGATTAAAATTAAGGAAACTTCTTTAGAAGCACGTGGCATATTAAAAAAAATTGTTACAAGAAAACTACTGGATTTTTAAAGAAAATAATTTAATTGTTTTTTTTAAAGTAAGCCCATTTAGTTGTATACACTTGTTAATTCTTTAGAACTGGGCAGAAAACTCTTCTTTTGGCAAACCAACAACACGTCAATTCAACGTCAGCGTATATCTTACCATGCATCAAACTCTTAAGCACTTTTAAGCACAATATAGCAAACTCAAGCACAATATATAGGAACCGTTAATGGCAAGATCTGGCCTGTCTGGTGATGGTGAGTTCGATTGATGAATGATCAGTTGAACTCCCGATTCATGTAAAAATTTATTGTTTTTGCGGCTATATGCAGAGTTGCGCTCTCATGGATGGTGTAATAGAATTACATATAAACCAGATCCTGTGTGAACACTACACAATTATTCAAAGAACTGAGGAAGACGAAGTTAAATCATATAGAGATTTAAGTTGTTACTAGCCAATAATCAGTATGGTAACTAAGTTTTTTTAATAATTATAAACCAGGTTTATCATACCTCTACCAAAGTCATTAAAGTTTCGTGGTATCTTTTGGTGACGATAGTCCTTTATGAGCCACGACCGATTCGTTGACGAATCACGACTTAGACGACTTGCAGTACCTGCTGGTGCCTAAAATATGATTGTCACAGAAAAGCTAATGAAGGAAAATCGGAATATTACCCATAGAGAGATTCAAGATAAATTAGACAATGGATCACCTGCAGCAAATATCATTTTACACCCACAAATGCCTGTAAGAAAACTCATACGTTGGTGGATTCCACATTTGTTGACCAAAGAACAAGATTAATCTGGTTATTACAAATACAAGGGGTAGGCTATTTATACTAATAATGAAATTATTCTAAGATAAATAATAAAATTATATTTTAGTTATTTTGTAATAATTAAGATAATTCGGTGTGTTGGTGAAGTTCCTTCAAAGGTCCAGGACGTGCGTGGTGGTGGTTAAAATAAATATACAACAACTTAATACATAAAATAAAACACAGCGGCGTCCTTAAATTTTGTATTTATATTTACATAATAAAAAAATTGAAACTTGTATATTTAAATGCAATTAAAACAAAGTAATATGTACACGAGGAGCGGCAATTACGTAACTAAAATTAACACATAAAAATACCCTGAAACGAACGTTAAATGGAATAGTAAATTAAGGGTTAATCAACTACGATGAATAAAAAATAATCTCTGTATAGGACAATACAGTTACCTTAAAGTTGGCGATGGCGTCCGCGTGGTCTGAAGATATACTCGAACAAGTATATGTAGGGCGATGTTTTTCCGGAGGAATAAGAAATTAATTAGTTTACATTAATTTGGATTCACTTAAAAGAGTAATGTATAGAACAATACAATTACCTTAGAAGCGAAAGAACACCTGGTCGGTGTGATAGCGTCATGACTTGGACAGTACACGAGTAGTTGTTTTCTCACGAAAGGGTCGAGAGAGAAGAAGGAACTGTTGGTTTTCGTCAATAGAAAATGTCTAGAAACGCTTGGTTTTATGATGTATCGAAGAGGGAGTCGATATCTCGAATAATAGTTAATTAAACGCGCGGCCTGAAGACTTGGTCTGTCGATGTCAGAAATATTCTTAAAATAACCCTTGTGATATAAGTTTCCTAACGATATCAAACACGACACATAAAAGAAGATGTAAATAATATTAAATTAAAACAATTTAAGAAATAGAATGTTCTAGAGAAATTCGATATTCTAAATTCAACATTTCGGTTATCGGTTGACGGTTCAGGTAGAAAAGGGTCGTCGGTCAAGATAAGAAGGTGACAAAAGAAATAGAAATACTTTCTCTTTGTAACGAAAATGAAAGTTTGTACAAATAAAGAAAAATGTCTTAAGTTTAAATATAATTAATATGAGATATTTAAAAACGAATATATTTTTAATTAAGTGAATTAAACTTCTATACGCTATGTGTAACAATTCGCCCACCCTTTGAAAGACATTTTTTTGTCTATGAGTGTCTTGCGTAAGAATTTATTAATTAGTCGTTACGTTATTTTAAGGACAATAAAATAAAAAAGCGCACCAGGAGCGGCTTGTGCTATACTGTACCCACACCATGTTACGTATGGCGTACGGGGAAACCTGGAAACCCGTACTAGGCAAGTCTGCGCTCTTAAAAATCAGAGGTACAGTTTGAATTAATTGACTTGAGTAATTAATCAGTGTTCGATTAATTAAATGCAAAAGAAAAAAAACTGAACTGATTAGTAAGTCGCTAGGTGTTAGTCGCGACACAATGTAGTATAAATATGTAATATCGAACGAAAACAAAAGGAGAATGGGCCCTAATCTATCATTACATATCTAACTAATTTGATTAAATTATTATTGCTAACATTTAATTGAAATACCCGTTCGCGTACTATTCACCCTGTAGCGGCGGTCTTGCTGTTGATATCTGGCGTCGGTTCTTGTATATTCGATGGCGTGTTTTGTCCGTTGTCGGTCGGTTGCTGTTGACTGTCCCCGGTCTTGCAAATCGACGGCGGCGAAGAGAGGTATGCAGCGGCGTCGCTCGAAGGGGGTCGTTTCTACCTGCTCTTGATGCGTTGTGCTTCGATGTCGATTCGGAGAATTCTTTCGCTGTAGCTGCGTTGACCTAGTTAACTTAGGCGATTTTGCTTTCTGTGAAAAATAAGCAGACTCGATTGTGCGTGGAGGTGGGATAGGGTTAATTATAGGATTACATTTGGTTTCATGGTAAGATGCGGGAGCTGTAAAGAATTTAACTGTTTTACGATTTTTCTTACCAAAATGTAAACAACGTTGTCCTATATTTAATACCGCTTCTTGCGTTTCGAAGAATGGCATTCCTAATATTAAGTTTTCTCGCAAATCCGGTGCAATTAGTACAGGGACTTCTATTACTTGATTCTGGATGCGTGCACTTACGATCCCAGTTCCGGTAATAGTCATGTGTGCAAATTTGTGTCCTAATGATGCTGTACTGACCTTGTTTGAAGTTATGTGTCTAACAATTGCAGGAGCGGCAAAGTTATTTGTCGCTGCCGTGTCTAAGATGGCGTCGACAGCGTGTCCTGTGACTTCAACACATATACGAGGTGTTTTCGGTGATGAATTATGCTGTATATAATTCAACGATGGTTCTTGTTTCTTTCGCAGAACTGGGCAGTTGCGATGCCAGTGATTATCAGAACAGTAATCACATGGCGGTAATCCTTTCGTCGTTAATTGCTTCACTTTGTTGCCTGAAATTGATTTAGAGGATAAAGACGATATCTTACTTGCGTAAATGTCTGCTGGATCGCCATGAATGTAGTTGTCTATCTCCATGCATGCTTCTCTTAGCGCTTTCGATGTTTCTAGAGATTTCGGTCCTAACATCACTTTGTATTCGGATCGTAATTGCCTCTTGATTAACGCTGCGATCTTCGTATCATCCCAATTTGGATATAAACGATTGCACAATCGTTTTTTCTTTAAGAGAAAAGGAACTGCGCGTTCATTCTCTTGCTGAAAATGTCCGTATAAAATTTCATGAAGTTTGTCCTTACGTTCGTTCGACTTGTAACGTTCAAGAAATAATTCGCTAAAACATTCAAAAGAATCAATTTGATTATCGAATTGCTCAAACCATAATGCTGCTTCTCCGTGAAGATATGTTGCGATTTCGTCTATCGTTCGTGCAGGGCTTAGCGTTTCTGCTTTCAGATGTGCTTCTAGTTGTTGGAGGAATACTTCAGGGTCCTGGAAAATATCTCCACTAAAAACATCTGGCTTTGGAGGTGATACACGTGGTGTTGCAACTGATCTACAAAATTCCTGTAAAACATTGATTAAACCTTGTATATCGGATGAATTTTCGTTAGGCGCCACCAAATCATTCGATTTGGAATTAGAAGAGTTTTCCTGTTGTTCCTTTGACTTCACCATGTTGCTGTGGATTCGTTGATTTACACTAAATCAAATTTTGCCCCACGTTGGGCGCCACTTATTACAAATACAAGGGGTAGGCTATTTATACTAATAATGAAATTATTCTAAGATAAATAATAAAATTATATTTTAGTTATTTTGTAATAATTAAGATAATTCGGTGTGTTGGTGAAGTTCCTTCAAAGGTCCAGGACGTGCGTGGTGGTGGTTAAAATAAATATACAACAACTTAATACATAAAATAAAACACAGCGGCGTCCTTAAATTTTGTATTTATATTTACATAATAAAAAAATTGAAACTTGTATATTTAAATGCAATTAAAACAAAGTAATATGTACACGAGGAGCGGCAATTACGTAACTAAAATTAACACATAAAAATACCCTGAAACGAACGTTAAATGGAATAGTAAATTAAGGGTTAATCAACTACGATGAATAAAAAATAATCTCTGTATAGGACAATACAGTTACCTTAAAGTTGGCGATGGCGTCCGCGTGGTCTGAAGATATACTCGAACAAGTATATGTAGGGCGATGTTTTTCCGGAGGAATAAGAAATTAATTAGTTTACATTAATTTGGATTCACTTAAAAGAGTAATGTATAGAACAATACAATTACCTTAGAAGCGAAAGAACACCTGGTCGGTGTGATAGCGTCATGACTTGGACAGTACACGAGTAGTTGTTTTCTCACGAAAGGGTCGAGAGAGAAGAAGGAACTGTTAGTTTTCGTCAATAGAAAATGTCTAGAAACGCTTGGTTTTATGATGTATCGAAGAGGGGGTCGATATCTCGAATAATAGTTAATTAAACGCGCGGCCTGAAGACTTGGTCTGTCGATGTCAGAAATATTCTTAAAATAACCCTTGTGATATAAGTTTCCTAACGATATCAAACACGACACATAAAAGAAGATGTAAATAATATTAAATTAAAACAATTTAAGAAATAGAATGTTCTAGAGAAATTCGATATTCTAAATTCAACATTTCGGTTATCGGTTGACGGTTCAGGTAGAAAAGGGTCGTCGGTCAAGATAAGAAGGTGACAAAAGAAATAGAAATACTTTCTCTTTGTAACGAAAATGAAAGTTTGTACAAATAAAGAAAAATGTCTTAAGTTTAAATATAATTAATATGAGATATTTAAAAACGAATATATTTTTAATTAAGTGAATTAAACTTCTATACGCTATGTGTAACATGGTGTAAATTTATGAAAGAAAATTTTGATGGAGACTCGTCATTCAAGAAGCTAGCTATTTAATTTTATTACGGGTGATGAATCTTTTTTATGTTATTATGACCCCAAGACAAAACAGTAATCAACTGTTTGGCTGTTTGAAAATTAGAAAAAGACAGTTTTTAAATCCACATTCTAGGAAACAGTTTTTCAGCTTTTTCTATTACAGGAGAGGAGTTTTTTCTAAGCCGCTCTAGTCAATGCTTTCCACGCAGTCACTATTGTAACGTTTTTCTCTATAATTTTCACTGACTCTTCCGCGCCTATTGGTGCTAAAACTCTTTTAACAAGCATGCTTCTATAATAGTATATTAAAGTACAAGTTGCATAAGACATGATTTTAGTGCACGCGTGACAAGTGCACTAAAATGTCTTATGAAACGTGTATTTTATACTATTTTTTCTATTTCGGACATTAAAAGTTCAAAAAGACTTAAAATAAGAGGCATGTTTTGTACGAAAATTGTAGAAATTTTCTTTTTTTGAAGTTGGTATCATTGATGTTTAACTAGAGCATTTTAAATATTTGAAAATCGGCTGTGTTATATGTCATTTTAAGTTTAAAATTTAGATTGATTTATGCAATAAATTATTAACGAAATGGACGAAGCAAATAATTGCACGCCCCCAGAGATTCGCAAAATAGCAGAAGATAATTTACAAAATCTTTTGCCAACAAAGTCTCGACATATTTATCAAAAGCAATACGAGCACTTTTTAACTTGGTGTAAAGAAAATAATATCGCGAATATTACTGAAAATGTAATTATTGCTTATTTTGATAAGGAAAGCAAGATAAAAAAGGCATCGACCTTGTGGTCCACATATTCGATGTTACGATGTTGTTTAAATATTTATAAAAATATAGATATCTCAAAATTTTCTAGGCTTCTTGCATATTTAAAAAGATTATCTGAAGGCTACGAGCCTAAGAAATCCAAGATTTTAGAAATAGATCATATTAACTGTTTTATAATAGAAGCCGATGATAAAACATATTTAGCAATGAAAGTAAGTAATACAAACATCCTTGTAATAGTATGTTATTAATGTTCTACATTATTTTGTTTTAATAGTCATATTAATATTGATAGGTTATCCTTATAATGGGTTATAATGGAGCTTGTCGTCGTGAAGAAATCATGAACATGATTTTAGATGATATACAGTTTAAAAATGATGTCATAATGGTTAGAGTGCCAAAAACTAAAACTTATATTCCAAGACAATTTATTATAACAGAAAAATTATGGATTGATTTGGTTAAAAAATATTATTCACTTCGTCCCACTCATGTTACACATAAACGCTTCTTCCTGCAATATAGAAATGGTTCTTGCGTGAATAATCCAATTGGCATTAATACTATAGGAAAAGTACCAAAAGTTATTGCTACTTACTTAAATTTGCCTAATCCTGAGCTCTTCACATTGCTTTAGGCGTTCAAGTGTGACACACTTGGCTAATAGTGGAGGTGACTTAATAACAATTAAGCACCATGGAGAATGGAAATCTTCAGCAGTGGCTGAAGGTTACATTGATAATTCCACCATGAAAAAAGTTGATGTTGCTCGAATACTGTCTAGTGCAACTAATACATCCACTAAAATTATTCAGAATCCATCGACTTCTGATGCAATAGGCAGTGATGTGTCAATCAATGTGAATCAACAGGAATTCAAACAAAACATAGTGTGTTCCCAGAATCTTCCTGGAATCTCCATTAATGCACATTAATCTTCTAGTGTTACAGTAAACGTTTATAACAGTTGCACTATTCAAAATTGGAAGTAAATGTCAATAGTAGCATTAGATCTTCCAACTCTGTTTAACAATTTATATTGTTAATTAGTATAAATAAAATGTTAGCAAGTGTTTTTTATTCTTTGTACCTATACAACTTTTACTACACATGCTTGTTATACACATTTATATTTGACATTTACATATGATTTAGTTACATTTCTTTTTTTGTGACCAACCCCTAAAACAAAATTTTGCGTGCGAAAAAGTAATAATTTATGCAACCCAAACGGGTGTCGAAAAGTGCACCGAAATAGAAAATAGTATATTTAAAACAAGTTTCATAAGGCACCATTTTGCCGCACGAGATCAGTTTAGAAAACGAGCCGCGATAGCGGCGAGTTTTCTAAAGAGCGAGTGCGGCAAAAGGCCTTATGAAACGAGTTTTTTATACTATTTTTTCTATTTTGCGTTTTTTACATTAATAAATTGCTTAAATTGGAATTATTTAATTTGAAAGTTCAGAGTTTAATTTTTATATAAAGCATGCAGTTGGTCACATTGATACTTGACATTTTCAAATTTAAATCTTGCTATCCGCGAAGTATATTATATTACATATTATTTACTAATTTTCGTTAACATTACTTGATACTTCATTTAAAAATATAAACATGAGTGACATAGAAACATATATATGTTGTTGTCAATTGTATACAACATACGTTGTTTGTGTAAAATACGGACATATATCATATCTGTCAAATGTACATAATTCTTAAAATCAAATGACAGCAATGATATTTATTTCTGTATTCGAACAACGCCAACATTGAAAAATTAAAAAAAGCGTATCGAAATGAAGCTCATTTCGATACTGTTTTGGGTTTCATAATGAGTTCATTTCGAACGCAAAATAGAAAAATTACTTTAAAGTTTTTAAAATTTTTCAACACAATTTTCCAGCGTTTCTCCAACTTTTTTAAGCCGTCCTAAAAGTATGATTTTGGAAGGTTCTCAAAATAGGTATCTGTTTGGGCAATGACCTCCTTGTTCGACGTGAATCATTTTCTGTTGAGCCATTTTTTCAAATTTTGGAATAAAAAAAATCATTGTGGGTCAAATCTGGCGAATACGGTTATAATAGTTATAATAATTTGAACTTTAATTCGTTGAATTTTCACCATCGAAACTGCGCAAGTGTGTACCCGTGCATTGTTTTGGTGGAAGAAAATTGTTTTCTTTGCCATATGAGGACGTTTCTCCTTGATTTCTTCGCTCAGCCGGTGCAGAAACGTTGCACAATGCTCTCCATATGTGTTTATCGATTTTCCAAGTAATCGTGTAGATGATTCCGCGTGCATCCCAAGACACACTGGCCATCAGCTTGTTGGCCGATTTCACAGTCTTTGCCTTCTTCGGGCTGGATCGCCTTTAAAAACCCACTGTTTCGACAGCTGCTTTGTTTCTGAAGTGTAGTAGTGAATCCATGTTTCCTTCACAGTTATATAGCGACGTAGAAACTCGTCAGGATTGCGACGAAAAAGTGCAAAACCAGCCTTCGATTCGATGACACGGTTGCGTTTATTCTCCACTCAGACCAAACGCGGCACCCATCTTGTTGAGATTTTTTTCAAACCCAATTTTTCGTGTAAAATAGAAAACACTGTACCTTGTGATATGCCTGTAGGTTCAACTATTTCGCTCACCTTTGATTCGTCGATCACTCAAAACCAGATCGTGGAGTTTGTCAATCATTTCGGAAGAAGTTATTTTCACTGGACGTCGCGAACGATGTTCATCTTTTATGGATGGGCAACCACGTTTAAACTCATTTACCCAATTGTAGACAGTCGCAAACACAGGAGCAGATGTGCTATGAATTTCATCCAACTCGGCTTTGACGTCTTTCGGTGTTAAACCTTTTAAATAAAAGTGTTTAATCACCGCACGAAACTCATGTTTTGTCCATTTTTCTAAATGAACCAAAGTTTATTGTTTCAATCGAGTATAAAAATGAACCCACGCTATGGATTTAGCTGAAACTTTGACAGCAGTCTAATAACAAATAACGCTTACTAAATACAATTTTTTATAATATTACTAGCGCCATCTCTTGCATTTTCTAAGGAGTTATTGAACCATCCTCGTAGCTTCACTATATTAAATAATAAATAAGCCAAATAGTATACATCTATGTATTTATAGTATATGTGAAATGCATGATGTTAGTTAAACATTCATATACGAGGGAAGATCAGTAAGTACCCGTGTTTGAAGACAGGTGGGGCTGCTGAGGGAAGTTGGCATTACCGTCGTGTACTACCATCTGTCAGACAACACCATAATAAATTTCAGACTGATTCATAGGTTAGTTTTTATTTGGCAGCCAGTTGTATCACACGTGCTTCGTGTTTCTCGATAAAATGGAAAAAGAGCAATATCGATCCGTAATTCGCTTTTTATTTTTGGATGGAAAAACATGCGAAGAAATAAAAGCGAAGTTGGATGCTGTCTATGGGGACCCTTCACCATCTATGACAACCGTAAGATATTGGTTCAACGAATTTAAACGTGGTCGTACATCTGTTTTTGATGAGGAGCGCCCAGGCCGCCCGGCAGACGTGGTTACCGAGGAAATCGTTGAAAAGGTCCACGACATGATTCTCGCTGATCGCCGAACGAAAGTGCGCGAAGTAACAGAGGCCGTAGGCGTGTCGTACGGAACGGCAATTAATATTTTACATGATAAGTTATCGGTGAGAAAGGTGTCGGCCCGATGGGTGCCGCGATTGCTTACGGTGGACAACAAGCGGATACGGTTGTCAATGTCGAAGCAGTGTTTGGACCTCTTTAAGAGAAATTCGCAGGAGTTTTTGCGTCGAGTCGTCACCGTTGATGAAACCTGGATCCATTATTATACGCCAGAGTCCAAGCGACAGTCAAAACAATGGATTTTTCGGAGTGAATCTGCTCCGAAGAAGGCAAAGACGGTCCCATCGGCCGGAAAGGTCATGGCCACGATTTTTTGGGATTCCAACGGAATAATCCTCATGGACTTTTTGCAGAAATGAAGAACAGTCACGGGGAAGTACTACAGTGAATTATTGGACCGATTCGATATAAAATTGAAGGAGACACGGCCCCATTTGACTTGGCTCCCTGCGACTTCTTTCTGTTCCCCAACATGAAAACGTGGCTCGGGGGAAAAAGATTCAGCTCAAACGAGGAGGTTATCGTCGAGACAGAAGCGTATTTTGCAGAGTTTGACAAATCGTATTTTTTGGAGGGGTTAAAGAAATGGCAGAAACGTTGGGAAAAGTGTATTGTACTAAAAGGTGATTACGTTGAAAAATAAATAAAAAATTTGTAAAAAACTTGCGTCTTCTTTCCTAACACGGGTATTTATTGATCCACCCTCGTATAATACTTGCTTTATTTAGTTATTGTTTTGTCCACGTCTGTATATATTATTTGCTTTGTTATCCATAAAAGTAAAGAAGTTGCTTTTAGAGTTACATGAACAAAGTTCGATTAAATTTTTTATATTGTACATCTACATATAATAATTAAATCAATATATAAATGGTTCTCTCCGAATACTTATGCCAATGACTGTAACTCTTTCGAATATAAAAATATAGTTAGAACCGTTAGACTTATTAAACAAGCCTTTGTATATAGAAATATATTACACTCAAGGGGGCATCTAACATTACAAAATTGTGAAACCATCAACTTATATTTTAGTATATTCATTAATAGCGCTTGCATAAGCCTCTTATAAGCGTCTCATAATGACTATGGCTTTGTCATCTTCAAAACGTATCCACTTTTGTTCGACTTTGTACAACAATGTTGCTTGTGTCGTTCACTACGCGGAACATCGATTGTCCTAATAAGCTGCAATTTACATAACCTTTCCTTCCTCTTATCAGACCGAACTCCCGCAAGGAATTCCGTTTATTGCCTGCAGTGCATAAACTTCACATCGCCGGCCCAAATTCACTGGGCAGTTAGCAGCGACGGTGGTGTCACGTAGCGACTGATTTCCTAATATGTGTGTTGGTACAATGAATTGTTTTATTAGCGCAATTGAACACGTTTGAAACAAAATAGGGCCAAGTAGGTAATTATAATTCGCCAGTTGTCTCCCAAAATCGATATGGATTTGATAATTTAACAGTTTTACATGCCTGATGTGCTCAACAAACATTCTAAGTATACTGTACATGAGCATAAGAGTCATATATTATAAATATAAACATATTCGCCTTTAACCTCCATATGTATCGCCAACGTATTCTTCCTGGTTCTGTTTTCAACACATTTCTAATAGAAGCTAGACGAGTTTAATAGACAAACTTTAAATAGTTACGCGGTTTATAACTGTTATCTTATCTTTCTTTTTTAAATAATTACATAATTTTGTCTTAATTTTGAATATTATTTACCACTCAAAAGCTAAAAAATATACAGGGTGTAACAAAATAAGTGTAAAACATTTCAGGGAGTGATTCCTCATCGAAAAAGAGATAGGGTCTTTCATATAGAGAAACTTCATTGGAGCATCCCTTGTTAAGATACAGCCCCTTAAAGGGGGTACATAAAATTTGTTTTACAATTTTTCTCACAAACACTAAAAATGTATTTTTTTGGTTTACCCCATGGTTTAAAAATTTATTTCCAATAAAAACCTAATTTATTAATAACAAAACATTAAACATGTAGAAATCATAGTAAATGTTCAATATGTCCACCTTCAGTCATTACACATGCGTCTAGACGTCGGCGCATTGAGCCACGTATTCGCTCAAATATTCCTGGAGTCTCTCTAAATACCCTGCACGCATCGATGATGCGGTTTCTTAAGTCCTCTACATCGCGAACAGGAGTAGGATAAACCAAACTCTGCAAATGGCCCCAAGTAGAGAAATCGAGAGGATTGAGATCCGGGGATCGAGCGGGCCAATTCTGTGGTCCTCCTCGACCTATCCAATGATTTGGATATGTTTGAGTTAAATGCTGACGTGCTGCTTGACTAAAATGGGCGGGAGCCCCATCATGCATAAAAAACATATCCCTTCTGACGCCCAAAGGAACTTCCTCCAGCAGTACTGGGTGCGCTTCTCTTAAAAATTGAGTGTATGCCTCACCATTTAATTGAGGAGGTAGAAAATGAGGGCCAATTAAATAATCCCCAATAACTCCGAGCCACACGTTAAGAGAAAACATTTCTTGATGGTTAGCTTGGACAATAGCGTGAGGGTTTTCATCAGCCCATATGTGGTTATTCGCCAATGTGTAACAAGTTTTTCATTCCATCACTGAAAAATTCTACTGACTTTTCTCGAATCCAGGACTTGACAGCTGTCTTCAGCTCATCTTCCGAGGTGTAACTATCTCTCTTGAGTAGAGGAAAAAAATAAAAATCGCAAGGCACAAGATCAGGGCAGAAAGGAAGATGTGGAATCGGTTCAAACTTCAGATTTCGCAGAGCCTCTGCAGTTGTGCGCGAGGTGTGGACGAGTTATGCTGCAAGATAATTGGTTCCTGCCTATAACATGGCAAACTCGACGTCGGAGGTGTTTGAGAGTCTGTATGTACCGAGAAGTATTTACCGTTGCCCCCGCGTTCCAGAAAATCGGTGAGCATCCTAAAACACAGTGAAAAGAATTTTTTTGTGGATGCTTGTATTTTGAACGTCTTCGCCTGAGGAGAAGATGGATGTCGATATTCAGCACTCTGTCTTTTCTCTTCTGGGTCGTAATGATGTATCCATAACTCGTCCCCCGCCACAATATTCAAAAGAAAGTCGTCCCCTTCGTCACGGTAGCGCTGCAAAAGCCCATCGTGCACAGATTTTACGGTATCTCAATCGTTCAGTAATGAAGCCGAAACGTTCCTTGGATATTCCAATATGGTTTGCGATACGCTTTGGGTGATTCGCCGGTTATTTTGAATTTAATTGTCGATGAGTTCACAATGTTTATCGTCTGTGGCAGTGATCGGACGTCCGCTGTGTGTTTGATCAACAATTTTGGCGTTTCCAGGCTCCCAATCACGAAATTTTATTACTCATTGATTTACAGTAGACATATTAACGACATTGCCACCATATATATTCTTTAAACGACGATGAATCTCACTAGAAGTAATTTTTTCAGCAGTCAAAAATTCGATAACAGCACGCTGTTTAACTCGCGTTGACATAGCATTAGAATACTTCTCCATACTTCTGCTTCACAAAACACACTGAATGAATTCAACGACCTCAAAGCTGTGCATGCGTATAGAGGGGAAATATCACTTTCACATTCTACCTGCGCTACGCAAAACTTTTTAGCGTAGTTTCATAACTACGTAAAATTTTTATTGTTGTAATTTCTTTTCTAAAGTATAGCTTAATAAACAAATTCCAATATGTTTTTGTTAAGTATATAAACTGCCATTTTTAATATCTTTAATTGTATAGTGTAGTATAGTTAGCAATAGTAGAATAAGATATTTGTTGGATTTTACAAATAATAAGTATCAACTGGGAAGAAATTACAAGGAAAGTATTGATTTGAATATAATACCATTAGTACAATTTTAATCCTCTTCTGTACTTGCACCTATGGAGCGGACGAAACTGTATATCCCTAATTTAGACCCGTCTTACTGGGCGGACGAAAGTGTATATTATAATTTATGCAAATCTGCTAATCTGACGAAACTGTAATCGCCGATCAAAACATAGAATGGATGGATCATCCGTCGTATAGCACCCAGTAATTTCGTTATGTTCGTATGAAAAATAAATGCTCAAATATATAGTAAACGATCTTCGACGCCAGAAGAAGCGGTTGATGCGTTCAAAACGTTTTTTGGAGATACCTCAATTGAAATGGAAAAAGTGCTGTGAAAATTTGGTTGGGATAATCGCGGATAATATTTTGAAAAACAATCAAATCATTTTGAATGATAAATATTTGTTTGTGTTTGTTATTCCAGATACACAAATAGCAAGCCTATATATTGTCTATTTTTAAACGAATAACTTGCTATTTGCTGCAATCGGGTAGGAAGATCGGAAGATCTGAATATTTTCTACCTACGTACTCACTCGTGTTCACTAACAGTTTGTTGGCTAACACGTTAGGATGGTTTGCGAGTCTGTATTTTGAAGTAAGAGTATTGATCACTTTATAATTAGTTACGCAATAATTAATTCATATCTTATGCCAAGTTTACTTTATTAAATTCAGTTCACTTTTTCAAGTAAACTAAATCTAAATTAGAAAATGCACCGACTTAATAAATAACATTCTTTTTCATTTTTCTCAAAGCAAAATGCCGGTCGCTTACTATACAAAAGTTAATTGAATCCATCCATCCTCTCTATCGTGAAGTTTACCCGTTGGTAAATTAAATGTAAAACGGCGGAATGACACGTGAACGTCATTAGCATGACAGAGGGAACGATTAAAAGAGGGCGCCACCGTTCGCCACTCAAATTAGGACCTTATCTATGGCGGACGGGCGGAGAAACAGAGCGGCCTAATTGAGACATTTGCTTGCATTCGACTGATATCTGGCGAACACATTTTCGAATGGCTGTCGTTTCCACTTTCCGTTTTCCATGGTGTCAGGAAGGTGGGGTGAGCGGGGACGGTCGGGAAGTCGGTTCGGTTGTTGAATTGCGGTTGGTAAACGGACACGTTTACCGGTGGTTCTCTTTTTGTCTCCGCTAATTTTCTGTTTTGCGGTCTTTCGTTTTAAATTGTCCCACGCGTCAGTCAAGTAAAGTTTGTGGAAAGAAGTCGAAATTAAAAGGAAATATCTTTTTTATTTACATGGTGTGTCGTTGATTATAGAAAAAACTAAAATTCACGTTTTTCTCACAAAGAAACTAAAACAAATAACAGTCTTATCTTGTTTTAAATAAACTTCCCATTAAAACTCCAACGATAGAGGATTTCGATCCCCTGTGAAACGTAATTGAAAGATGAACCGGGCTTGAATCAAGAACGTCTGGACTGTAGTTTTTGACCAAAGAACAATATTACTGACTGGGTTGGTTTTATGGACTACAATTTGCCAAATGAATAGAGGGAGTTCTTCAATAAACCGCGAAACATGGGTTTAATCTACAAGAAGGTTTTGTTTAAGTATGACAATACGTTAAGCACGTATAAAGCGTTTTGGGTTTAATCATTCAAATTTATTGTATCGCCTTCAAAACAGGCGATACATTTATATAAACAAATGATCCTGTCATTCAATCAATTCTAATAAGCACTTTTTTTGCATGGACTTCAGTTCCTGCTGCAAATGTTGTTTAATAACTTTAATTCATTTAAGGTAATTTCCGCAAAGTGGTAGTTTAACGTTGGGAACACCAAAATGTCATGGAGCCCTATCTGGCGAGTTGAATGCTTGGTTGATGACATTAATTGAATTTTTGATAAAAAATTTGAGTTATTCTGGGGCAGAATCCAAGATTTGATCTTTTCTGGCAAATACGCTTTCTGGTACACACTCAAAAACTTTCTTCTACCGGAAGGAATTCCAAATGGACTATATAACAATAGTCTAAGGATAACAATCAACATAAACTTACATATCATTACGTCTTATTTTAAAATGTATTTGTTTCAACAATAATCGTAACCATGGTGTTTGTAATGATTGTAGGGTTTATCGAAAAGCCATTGTGGAAATTGGTCTTTTATTTTTCCATTCAAAGTTAACATGACTTGATTACGGTTAGCAAAATTATCAATTCTTTCTTCTGTTAATAAAAATTTCTTTATAAGCTCAAAACTATTTACATTTAACATGCAATAATTGCTCTGCTCATCAAAAAGACCGTCCCCATCTAAATCAAAAATATTAATTTTGATTTTCTATTACAATTTCTTGGTCAAGATTACCGTCGAACGTTTAACCGTTATATTGTTTGGCAGACATGGTGCTTGTTGCTGGTAAAGATCGAACTTGAAAAATGATCAGAATAGAAAACCTTTGATTTTATAGCCAGTTCGAAAATTCCTTCGGATCATAGCTTCCCCACACCATTGATTCCAGAGAGTTTGCTTCAAATTCTTCAATTCGTAAGCTCAAATTTCGCTAGTTGGAATCCTTTTTCGCCCCGCGATTGATAGTGCAATATCCGTCGGGGTGCTCCGAGATATATTTTGGGAAATTGAGTAAATATTGTGTTTTGATGTATTCGTAGAATCTGTTTAATTCCTTCCTTTTGATGAAAATTCAACTTTCTTGGCCGACGCATCTCATGGCCAAAATATTAGTAAAAAATAGCAAAATAATTTGGAACATACTCAAGTATGTCTACTCAAGTTTTTTTCAAATTATATTGCTATATACGCATGCGGTTCGTCCGTTAAAGAGTGAAGACACAGTAATACAGTTTCTACAGATATAGTTGTTACTGTCTGATGGAAACTCTTTGCTAGTTCTGCAGTTGTTATGTAGATAGCGCTGAGTATTTTTCTACGCTCTGTCTTATTAATTTCTGTGCGATAGCGAAGTTGTTATTTTTGTGAATGTGTCTCTTCTCCAGCAGGGGCGTACCGATGATCCTGTAAGAAGGTGACATACGGGTCTATGTCTCTGGAGAAGTAACATTCACAAATATATGAACTTGTATTGTGTTCTTCACACTCGATTTTTAATAATATTTTATATTATTAAAAATACTTTTGTAATAAAAAATAGTGCTAACAAATTCGTCAGACATGTCTAGACCCCGAATCATGTCCTTTGAGTTTAATGACAATTTTCCATCACTATTTCTTTCAATTTGTCAATGTTTTTGTCAGTGTAAGATGTTAAAGGTACTGGAACGCACAAAATCTTCAACAACTTCTCAATCTAACCAACAGCTCTAAACAAACTAGTTGACGGATCTCGTCAAAACTGTACGTGATAATTCGGGCCATCTATTAGCTAACGATTAGCAAAGGAACCTAAAAAATAATCAATACCACGTAAAGCAAAATCTATTAAATGAATTTGGCTTGTAAGTTTATATAGTCCTTGTTCATGATTGCTTCTCAAATTCCGTTCAGAAACCGCGCCCTTGGCACTGCTTCCATCTTACGTGACGTTTCTTTCACTCTTGCAAGGATCATCTTCAGGGCTGCTATTACTATCGTTGCACTAAAACTTAAAGTTTGTTAGTTTAGGTACTAATTTTAGCTTGAAATTAGTAAAATGCAAAAGCATTAAAAGATGTGTGTTATATCATCAGTTTATGAGGGATTTTGAAGCAGCCCGGGTAGTATTTTTTATAGTCTTCTTGCGTGCCACCATATCAGTTTCAGTTAGTTACTGTGGTTACACCATATTTTATTATACAGCAAAAGCACCAGAAATAATATGTTACTCTGGTCGGCAAAACGTAGACCAAAATGGGTTATGACCGGTTTTTTTTTTATATAAAACTTAAATATGATCAAATTGTTCACGTTGCTCCTTATATTACACCAATATCTGTACACGCTACCTATACAATTTTGCTTAAAAAAAGGAATAAAATCTCTTACTACGAGGTGCATTCAAGTTCTAAGGCCTCCGATTTTTTTTCTAACTAACTACTCACCCGAAAACTATGAAACTGGTGTTACTTCTCGACCTAATCTCCCTGCAGACGTACACATTTTTCACAACGTTGACGCCATGATTCAATGGCCGCGGCGAAGGCTTCTTTAGGAGTCTGTTTCGACCACTGGAAAATCGCTGAAGCAATAGCAGCACGGCTGGTCTTTCATTATTGGAAACAGCCAAAAAGTCACTAGGAGTCAGGTCAGGTGAGTAGGGAGCATGAGAAATCACTTCAAAGTTGTTTTTACTAAGAAACTGTTGCGTAACGTTAGCCCGATGTGCGGGTGCGTTGTCTTGGTGAAACAGCACACGTGCAGCCTTTCCCGGACGTTTTTGTTGCGGTGCAGGAAGGAACTTGTTCTTCAAAACATTTTCGTAGGATGCACCTGTCACCGTAGTGCCCTTTGGAACACAATGGGTAAGGATTACGCCTTCACTGTCCCAGAACATGGACACCATCATTTTTTCAGCACTGGCGGTTACCCGAAATTTTTTTGGTGGCGGTGAATCTGTGTGCTTCCATTGAGCTGACTGGCGCTTTGTTTCTGGATTGAAAAATGGCATCCACGTCTCATCCATTGTCACAATCGACGAAAAGAAAGTCCCATTCATGCCTTGGTTGCGCGTCAACATTGCTTGGCAACATGCCACACGAGCAGCCTTGTGGTCGTCCGTCAGCATTCGTGGCACCCACCTGGAGGACACTTTTCGCATTTTCAGGTCGTCATGCAGGATTGTGTGCACAGAGCCCACGGAAATGCTAACACTGGAGGCGATCTGTTCAACTGTCATTCGGCGATCCCCCAAAACAAGTCTCTCCACTTTCTCGATCATGTCGTCAGACCGGCTTGTGTGAGCCCGAGGTTGTTTCGGTTTGTTGTAACATGATGTTCTGCCTTCATTAAACTGTCGCACCCACGAACGCACTTTCGACACATCCATAACTCCATCACCACATGTCTCCTTCAACTGTCGATGAATTTCAATTGGTGTCACACCACGCAAATTCAGAAAACTAATGATTGCACGCTGTTCAAGTAAGGAAAACGTAGCCATTTTAAGTATCTAATACAGTTCTCATTCTCGACGCTGCCGCTACAATTCCATCTGCCGTACAGTGCTGCCATCTCTGTGACGTATTGACAACGAACGCACGCTCATTTTAAAACTATGCACATGCTTCTATCTCTTTCCAGTCTGGAGAAAAAAAATCGGAGGCCTTAGAACTTGAATGCACCTCGTACATTAATATTCGTACACTAACTGCGGCAACTAAGTTCTCATCTTCAGTAGGCAAAAATTAGTTGTCGAAATACGTATTTGCGATACGAATATTAACGTGATAAGGGGTTACATACCTTTTCTTAAGTTTTTACAATAAAATTTTAATGCAAAACAATTGAAATTGTGTCTCTTCCTGTTACATGTCTTCGTTAGTGCCTACGTTTTCTGGAAGTTAATAATATTACCGTTTTTATTGGAGGTTTTATAAATTAATTTGTAAATTTTATACTAATCTTAGTCTTTTGATATCAGAATTTCAAGAAGTATAATTCTTCTAAATAATAATATAACATTTTGCCATTCATTTGCCTAAACGAGTCAATCGTTATTTCATAAAAAAATTCTAAAATAAAAACCGTCCGATGGTTTACTCCTTTTTTCTTTCGAACAACCTACTTCCTCAGCTCCTCACAATACATATCGTACAAAAAAGTAAGGTTAGAATCTATACACACATTTATATCGGAAGAGAAAAACGAAAAGGTCTTTCGACGTGTCCGACGTTTTGCGCATGAGTCATCCATCTTCAACCGACAGAACGCGTACATCTACAAAATTACCACCTGCTTCCTTTCCTCGGGGCGTATGCTTTTTTTCACGTCTCACATCGTATCCTTAGATCATTCATTCCGGAACACTCGGCGCGCATTCAAGCCTTCCAGAACGAAAAATCTGATATAGGGTCATAAATATAAAGTTATGGCCATTCCATCCAGTTTTATACAGTGTACTTGTTGGAGATATTGCAGACATTGCACACTTTACGTAACGATGTTTTATGTGGTTATTAAAAAGGGAGAAACTGAATATTGTGTTGCTAAAGGGAGACACATTTATATTATGGACTAAAATGTTTTTTTTATTTTAAAAGTAATATAAAAAGTTTTGCCATTTTAACGCTTATTTTCTTTTGCGTACTGTAAGGTTACTTTAGAGGACGCAGTTTGTTAAGAATCTTCTGACCGATTAAAATGCCGCCACCATAGTTATCTATAAAATTGCCTTTCTTTAACATATATATATATATATATATATATATATATATATATATATATATATATATATATGAACTTCATGTGTATGAGAATTAATAATTATTAAATCTCATTTTACATGCGATTGTCGCTATAATTTGTTGCATTTAATTCTACAATTCGGCAAATCACTTTTGCCCTAGATTGTAGACGCAACAAGCCGCGACATCAACTGTACAAGTTGTCAGTACAAATGAAAAATTTTTGTGAAAAACTTATCTGCGCGGAATGTGCATATATCGATATTTCACTGTTTTTTACAGATCATCAGTGCACCTTACCGAAGACAGACATGTTATTCACTTCTATACTACGTGTATATATACGAACTGTAATGAACTTCATGTGTATGAGAATTAATAATTATTAAATCTCATTTTACATGCGATTGTCGCTATAATTTGTTGCATTTAATTTAAATGCAAAAAATGTACAAAGAGTATTGGAAATTGATTTATGATAAAGAAGGTTCTTTCTTATTTCGTAAGTACTGAATCATGAATATCACGACAGTGCACGTCAAGCAGTTATTGAATACCGACATCGGTTTCCTGATAGGCGCATTTCTCATTACAGAACGTTTCTGGAAGTACACAGACAATTTCGGGAATGCGGACCGCGTGATTATCTTTTCGACCGAGGAGTAAATTTGCCAGCAGACTTAGAGGAAGAAGCAGTAGCTATTGTTACAAGGTATCCAACTCTCGGTGTATGTCGAATCGCTAGACAACTAGGAGTGCCACGAACGACAGTTTGGCGAATTTTAAAACGTGAGGGCTTATATGCATATCACTATCGCTGTGGACACGGTTTGCTTGAGGCAGACCACTATGCTCGTCTAGTTTATTCTACCTGGATATTAAGACAGTCACGGCTTCATTTTAATTCCTGCAGAGCAGTCCTCTGGAAAGATGAATCTACGCTCACGAGAAGTGGTGTTACAAATCTGAGAAACCTGCACATGTGGTCATCAGAAAATCCCAAAGCTATACGCCCGTCTAAATTTCAACATGAATTTTCTATTAACATTTGGGCGGCCCTAATCGATGACTTGTTGATTGGTCCTGTCGTTCTTCCTGGGAGGTTAAATGCAGACAATTTCCTTCAATTTCTTATTGACGAACTGCCAGGTCTTTTAGAGGTGTCCCACTGAATGTTTGACGAGACATATGGTTTCACATGGATGGGGCACACCACATTTCGGAATTGCTGTCCGAAATTGGGTTAACGTTAATGATCCAAGATGGATTGGTCGAGGTGGTCCTGTTGCATGGCCACCCAGATCACCCGATCTTAATCCCCTTGACTTTTATTTAAGGGGGTACATGAAAAATTTAGTCCACGCGCAAGTTTCGAACACAAGAGAAGAGTTGTTGGATCGTATTCACCTGGCTGCCGAGCAAATCCGACAAAACAAGTATGAAATTCGGATAAGTACTTCTTCTGTTGGTTTACGGACACAAGCCTGCATTCAACAAGGTGGTGGACATTTCGAAAATATTATTAATTGAACTTTTTTAAATAAAATCAGTTTTTATTGACTTTGGGATTACATTTTTTTTCATGATCTGACAATCACATTCATACTCGTAGATCTGTAACTTTGAAACAAATAAAAATGGATATACAAGTTTTGCGTTTTTGTTACTTGAAATGAAGTCTACTTTACACTCCTAAAATTTGAACATAACGATACGGGACAGCTTGTATATATATATATGTATCTTTTCTCACGATTAATTTTGTGTTATTGCCGCGTTGATATTACTCTAATTTCTGATACAACTATCGAAGACGTCTGTATGTCTGATGATCTTAAAAGTGAAATAACATCTTCAGACAATCGCATAACTTTTGTAACGTTAAATATTTTGAAATGTTAAGTATTCGTGTAATCAAGATAACTTTCCGGAGATATAGAATTTTTAATGTACCTTTAAAAGTAGGTCATGGTTTGGAAATTTGAGTATTGATACATAAGCGGATAACCTTGAGCGTTTTTCGCATATTCAATTAAACTTCCGCCCTCTACTTTTAAATAGGCGTGAAGTCAATAACCGAGGAGTTATACATAATTTACTTGGTTGGGGACGCAGCCGGTTATACATACATAATTAATTGTCGTCGGCTAATGAACGTAGTACCTATTGCATTTTGGAATTAATTCAAAAACAAAAAATAATGTTGTTGCAATTTGTACGTGTGATTCTTGACAAACATATTACTCCTAATTTGTGTTCGTTTATATATTATAATAACGTATGTAACAAAAGTTTTGAGACAAATTTCCTAACTAACAGTAGGTTCAATTTATTACCGTTGCTGGGAATTTATTCAAGCAGAGTTTGTAAACATAGATATTGATAGTTCTCCTAGATAAACTTTGGTGGCATGGCGTACAAAATCGAAATCCGAAAAAGCATCTCTAATTTAGTTGGCCGAATGCGAAAAATGGATATTGTAAATATGCTTCACTATTACTATTTTTATTAGGTCCCTTTGCAGAAATTCGCAATCAGTAGTCGTTTTGATCGAATGAAACACTTTTAGATCATCGGCGTAAAGCAAACATTTAAAAGATATGTCATTAATAAATATCAGAAATAAAGGAGGACTCAAAACCGATCCTTGTGGTACTCCGTTGACAGAATGATAAGTAATGGATATGAGGTCTCTGTATTCAACATAATTATTCCTGTTTGACTAACATGAACTTGGTAAATTAATAAGATCATACGCGATACCAAAACTATTTAAGTTGCTAAGTATTATAGGATGTTGGACTTGATCAAAGGCTTTAGAAAAACCAGAATTAGAGATTCAACTAAAATGAGATTGCGCCAAATCATGGAGCAAATTACATTATTTATTATTAATATTAAAGTTAATTAAGATAGCTTCGAATTATTTATTTAAAATAGACTATAAAGTTGAAAAAGTTTGTGTCGATATTGCAGGTAAATGTCCTATTAAATACTGTAGACAGCAGGATTATTTATGACTATGCTCGAATTATATGCATACAAAAGTAACAAAAAATGCTCATCTACTTGTATATGCACATATTTTGACAAAAATATGCACAAAATATTGCGAAATATGCTCTATTATAGAAAAATATGCAAATTTTTTATAACATTCTAGCAAAAACCAAATCCCATACTATAAAACAAAACTTTAGTTTACATTTAAGGTGTGTTACAGTACATAATATTTGTGTATCAATATTAACAATATGTTTACAAAAACTTAAAACATTAGAAATTATAAATGCTATTCAGGAATATATAATTAATTACTGATAACACAGGCCTACAAAAAAATTTTTTTTTTTTGGTGCATCTCTGTTTGTTTGAATTGTCGATAAAGTAGGTAATGTACAGTATATTGACATACGTCATTTTAACTCATCAGCTCTAGTTTACCTACTACCCTCATTGTGAATTGTTGTCGGTCTTGTTATGGTCTTGTTCGTAACTAGTCATTATTACAATATCATCGATAAAGTTTGTGTTACTATTTCATTATGGCTAGTACGTCCAGACGTTGTGTTAATGATCCTGATATATTTTGTTATGTTTGTGGTGAATACATACTGAAAAATCAGCGTAAATCGATTACAAACACAGTGCGTCGTTTGTATTTTGCTTACTTCGGTATTGAAATTCTACACCAAGATAAAGTGTGGGTACCTCATAGTGTTTGTAAAATATGCGTTGAACATTTGCGACAATGGGAGAGAGGGAAACGTAAGTCTTTGAAGTTTGGAGTGCCTATGATATGGCGAGAACAAAAAAATCATTATGACGACTGTTACTTTTGTATGATTAATATAGTGGGCATCAACAAAAACATTCGCCATAAATGGAAATACCCCAATATTTCTTCAGTACAAAGACCTGTTCCTCATTCAGAAAATGTTCCAATACCAACTTTTCACCAGGTAGTGCAGCAATCTCAGGAGGATGAAGCTGAAATACCTATTTCTTCCCAAGTAGATGATGACTTTCAATACTGCGGAAAAACATCAGATCCTAAGCCATTTTCGCAGAATGAGCTTAGTGACCTCATCAGAGACTTAGATCTTTCGAAGGAACGTGCTGAGTTACTAGCGTCAAGATTAAAAGAAAAAAATTGTCTTTACTCAGATGTTCGAGTGTCTACATATCGCACGAGAGAGGGAAAGTTATTGAAGTTTTTTTCATCTCATGAAAATTTTGTGTATTGCTGTAATGTGAGTGGTTTGATGACTTTCATGGGTTTAACGATCTATCAGCCCAATGAATGGCGTCTCTTTATTGACAGTAGTAAACGAAGTCTAAAAGCAGTTCTTCTACATAATGGAAATAAATATGCTCCCGTTCCAATTGCTCACTCAACATGTGTAGAAGAAGAATATGAGGTAATTTCAAATCTTTTACAAAAAATAAAATATATTGAACATAACTGGGTGATCTGCGTCGACTTGAAGATGGTTAATTTTTTATTGGGTCAACAGAGTGGTTATACTAAATACCCATGTTTTATTTGTCTCTGGGACAGTCGAGCTAAATCACGTCATTGGATTGCAAAAAATTGACCTGTGAGAGATGCTCTTGTTGTTGGGGAAAGAAATGTTATAAATGAACCCTTAGTTTCAAGAGAAAAAATCATTCTTCCGCCATTGCATATAAAATTAGGGCTAATGAAGCAATTTGTTAAGGCTCTCGATAAAAATGGTCAATGTTTCCAGTTTATTTCTCACAAATTTCCTGGTTTAAGTACTGAAAAACTAAAAGCAGGTATCTTTGATGGATCTCAAATACGACACACCTAATTTTGAGACTTGTATGAATGATGTGGAGAGGCTTGCCTGGCAATCTTTTGTAGCAGTTGCACAAAATTTCCTCGGAAATCATAAGGCTGACAACTATGTAGAACTAGTAGAGGAAATGCTGGTGCGATTCAAAGATTTAGGCTGTAATATGAGTATAAAATTACACTATCTCAATAGTCATCTACATCATTTCCAACACAATTTAGGAGATCTAAGCGAAGAACAAGGGGAACGTTTCCACCAAGACCTAAAAACAATTGAGAATAGATACCAAGGAAGGTGGGACAGTCATGTGATGGCTGACTATTGCTGGAGAATCATGCAAGATTGCCCGAGTCAGTTTCATTCTAGAAAATCACTCAAAAGACAATTTCTTCATGTTTAATGTCAATAAAATATATATTTTTTCGTGAATTGTGTTTTTTTTTCTCGGGAACTAGAGCTGACAGAAGAAAACGGGTAACATTTTTGATACCGCCATGTAAGACATAAATGGTTGTAGGCCAGTGTAATTAATAACTATTAATAATTAATATGTAACAATAAGTGTATATATTTACTCATGACTTATGATATATAATCTATCCTGTTATTACAATTAGATACTATTTAAAAAAATGATAACTGAATGTTTTTTTATGTTTTTCTATTTTAAATGAATGTCTTCTGTCGTCTAGCATGTGCTTTTTTGGAAAATGGTCGTTCAACATCGACGGAAGTAATTGGAGCATTTTTTAGTCAATGTCATCTACAGTTTCTCCTTTCAAAATAGTAGAAACTTTTGATCGAATTTTAAAACCTTGATTTTTTTCTAATACTGAGTTTAACTTTTTAAAAATTATTACTCCAGCTCCTGTAATAGTTGACAATGCATTATGACTAGAGAACGGACACGCTTACCACCCAGTGCAGTACTGACGAAAGGCTGTATTTCTAAAATATTTAATTTTATTTATATAATTGGAAAACGAACGGGTGGTGATCTATAAAATTACGAAATACATATTTATTTGTTGAGAAGTTGTATTTATAAAGTTTTTAAATTTGTTTATATAATTGGAAAACAAACGGGTGGTGATCTATAAAATTACGAAATACATATGTATTTGTTGAAAAGTTGTATTTTTAAAGTTTTTAATTTTATTTCTATAATTGGAACATTTTTATTTGTTCATTTTGTTGTTCAAGTTGAGTAAAGGAGTTTTAATATTAACTAGCAATAGTTTCTCAAGGTTTTCTTCTGTCAATTTTGTTCTCTTTGAATTAAGTACATCCTTATAAATAGAAAACGTCCTTTCTACATCGCAACTGGTTATAGGTGCATACTGGAAATATTCTTTTATTTCTTCATATTTAGCCGTTAGCTTTTGTGGAATTGTCTCCATACATAATTGCTGCAATGTAATTAAATCTGGATTTCTATTAAGAATTGCTTCAAACTTTTGCCGAAGGCCACATCCGAAGTCACTTGGAATACTTTTCAAATTATTAACAGCCACATCTAATGTGGTTAATCCGTCATTTAATTTGAGATTTTGATTTTCAAAATAAGTGATTAGTTTTGGCAATTTTCCAAAGTGTTCGTGAAGAAAGTACAACTGATTTTTTAAATTTGAGATTTGTGTGAGCTCCTTGCACTCACCAATACTTCTAGCATCCTCCTTTAGCAGTGTTACGAAATGTTTTAGACTATCGAAATTCTCAGCATAATAACTAGTAGCTTCCAGCCATGTTCCCCATCTAGTTATTACTGGAGTGGGAGGCAGTGACAGAGATGGAAATTTTTCTCTGAAAAGAGCTACTCTCAATGGTGCTTTTCTGAAAACTTTTTTAAAAGCTGATACAAGTCTATCAACTTCCGGAAAAGTGTCTCTGATATGTTCACATATTCTGTGGAGAGCATGTGCTACACAAGTAATATGCAGCATATTAGGATATGTTTTCTTCAATACTCTGAATGTTTTTAACATATACGCAGCACTATCACTGACAAATAAAAGTATTTTTTCTTTGTACGTGGCGTCCGAATGAAGCATTTTTTGCATATTCTCCTTAATGGTTTCAGCAACTGTTTCCGCATCAACTCTATTTATAACACTTGTTGCTATTACATATGAGTTATAGGGAATAGTTGGATGTAGTACACCAGCTACAACATTTACCACACAGCGTCCTAACATATCCACCGTTTCGTCGGCGCTTATCCATATGTATTGATTTAAAAGATGGCTTCTAATGCGTTCTACTGTTCTCGTATAGCACCTAGAAACATAATATTTGCGTAAAGTTGATTCATCAGGAACATTTCGACCAGTATATTTTTTCAGAAATATTTTTAAAGTGGAATTGCTAAGTTTATTTAATGGAATATTAGCCGCCATAAAAGTTTTACAGAGTTCAGATGTGTTTGCGATCCTAAGTGACGAATTTTTGACGATATTTTAGGGATTTTGTAATAAATTTCGGAATCACTGACAATGAACATACAATCAGTATGACCGTCAATCCAACTCGCCATTGTTTTACAATGCCGTTCTCGACATTCTTCCATATCATGTCTGAAAAAGTAACTTAAACAATGCTCTAGATCTAAATAAATGAAAACTAAAAATGTGTGCGTAAGTTATTGAAACTGAACGAAATTCAGTGCACACTCTTACGTCGAAATAATTGGTAGAAATAGATTCAATCAAACGATATTAAACAGGATCTATCACAAAAATTACGATGTAATTAACAGTTAAAACTATGAAAACAAGAAACTTACTCACAGCAGTTTATTGATCTTGCGAAATATCAACTAATAAATAAAATACATTATAAAAACCCCGCTTCTATCTACGCTCATGAAAACACTTTAAAAAGCACTATATTCTCGGAATACAATAGCTGCCTTGTCCATTGTTATCGCGGCGAGACCAGGTGTCCGAGTAAGTCAAACAAATACTGCATTGAATTACGCCGGGATGTACTGAGCGACGTTATACACAATTAATTGCCGATTGCGTTTTATGGAAATTGCATCCGTTCTCTAATTATGACATTTGAGTTTACAGATTCAATCAAAAGCAGTTCCCTTGTTTGTAATTCCAACATTGTTTCTGTTACTACTGAACAATTTATTGCAATGAAAGTCAGTTGATTTGGTATTACATTATTTTTTAAAGACATCAGAAAATTCTAAAATAAAATTTTTAACATTTCGATAATTTTTTAAATGAAAAATTGCACCATTTAGCCATGTTCCTCACCAAGTGATTATTAGTTGTGGGGGTAAATGAAGCAATTCATCTATTTTTGGAGAGCATCCCAAAAGATGACTGGCTTCAAGCTTTTATGTTGTGGAAACTTCGGTTACAAAAATGCATTGATGCAGGAGGTGAACATAAATAAAATGATTTTCGTCTTGTATCTCAAAATATATAGCGTGACCCTCGTATATCTTTTAACAACAAATATACATTGTGCATATAATCCGAACTTTATTTATGACTATGTTTCTCGATCGAGGGGGTTCTTTTTTTATTGGCATTGTAGAATTTCGGAAATTTCCATCTCATCCTTTCAGTAATGGTAGTAATGGTCATTAAAAGTTACTTAGCAATTAATACAAGAGAGAACGTTTCGCCTTCAAACTGTATAGATAGCTTGTTATGCAGGCGCTTGCCAACACCAAGTACATACAACATTCACAATATACACCGATCGTCTGGGGACACACAGCGTCGTCTGGTGCGCAGGTCGCTGTCGGAGACGGACGTCGACCGCCGCCAGTATCGTTCCGGCAACCGTCGCGACGGGAGCGTCCCATAGACCAACGGGACGCGCTAATCTACCCGACATACAACTTGTTAACCGAACGCCCGAAGCGAAAAACCGAAAATAATAACACCAAGAGAGCGTGCGAGAGAGACAGAGACAAACGTGTAACCTTTCTCAAAGCACGCACGCACACATACACACGGACGAAACTGAAAGAGTGCATTGCACATTTCGCACGATCTAAATACCTGTCACCTGCGGTCGGTTAACGTCCCCGCAAAAACGTTTTTTCGATGTTTATTTTTAAACACGCGTATAACTTGTTGTCGCGTCTCATCGCAGCCTGCTCGTCGTGCAGTTGCCTTCGTCATCATCACCTTCTTCGGGTAAACTTTTGCGACGGTTCAAGCAGTAGTAGAAGAAGTATATCAACAACCACTGGAGGAGCAGGTGGTCGCAACGAAAATCGCCGAATACCCGGTTGAAAACCACCTCTACTCCTTCTCCTGTTTTTAGTTTGTATATTTAGTCGTGCAACTGCGGCACCGGTGGCGCTACTATCGATTGTTGTTGTTGTCCGTTTTGTTCTTGTTGTTAATGATATTCAGATGTTTATTGTACGTATTAAAAACGGGTTGTTCGGAGGATTTCGTGTCGTCGTCGTTGAACCGGTCAACGTGTTCTCTCCGGTTGGGGTAAAATCGGCCTCAGTTTAGAGGAGAAATATTGAATGTCTGTCGGTGTGTATATACGGAGATGGTGCCGTTAAGAATATATTCTTTTATTCGCAATGGTTGCGATGATTTCGTTTTCGCGTGTTTCACAGTATTCAGACCATAAATAGGAAAAGTGTCGGTGCGCCCACGTGATATCGTTTTGAAAAATATCTCATTGTGCTTCGCTGTGAATGCCCGAGAAGAACATTTATAGTGGTTTTTCGTGTTTAATTTAATTGGTGTTCTTCGGGGCTTTTTTCCATCTACTTTATTTTGTGATAGCTAAAGTACCGCAGCAGTAAGAGATAAATACAAATATTTTTGTAATTTGTTGTATATACCCACACTATCAACCATATATTTAATTGCTTTATGCGAAAATTTAATATCACTACACAGGGAAAACTTTACATATTAATAAAACATTTTCGGTAAAGTTTAATTCAAATTTTCAGAAAAGAATTTTAGATTTTTTAATTACGATTGCATAATAAATACAATCACATATTATTAGTCTATTAAATTCGTTTCTATATATACTTTTCATTAATTCAAAGTCAGCCATAGATCAACCTTTCTTATATATAATATTGTATGCATCTTATAATCCACATCTTCACAAAGACCACAATTAGTTCCCATAATGAAATAATAATACATCTTCACGATTGAACGATTAAAAAGCGCTTTCCAATTCTGGCAATATTTTTAGAATAGATAACCAAAGAGTCGTTTATCAGCAGGCCCATAAACGACTATTTGGTTATCTCCATTCATGCTGAAATATATGTAGATAAGAAATCTTTCACAATTCTTTAAGCTATCTGAGAAAGTTTGCAATATTTTCACTACATCGATCCAACACAAGCATTTTACAATTCTGTTCGCAGTTGGTAAACGACTATTTTGCCGATTATCTTCGTTCAAGTTCGAATTCCATATTCGAGCAGCATATGTAGATAAGATTCTTACGTAAATTTGAATTAGTTCGCTGAGATATGGACCCACAAGATATCGAATATAGTTTCAACTACGTCAATCCAATATTAATAAATTTTATGGTAACAAGTGCTCATTTGAAAAGTCAATCTAGTAGCATGTGATTTACTGAGAACATTCTGAAGTATGTCGTAAAAATTAAAATTTACTACTTAACCTACGAAGTCGTATATTTTGACAGTTTCATGCATACAAATAAATAACAAATCATAGGTATTTATTGAAAACTATAACAAATGTAGAAAATGTCCTTCAAGATCAATGCACTTTAAAATCCTCCGTTCAAAATTTCTGATGATATTCTGCAACATTACTGGATTGTTATTAATTTCCATGCATTTCTGTTCGATTCTCTGTAGCATATTCAAATTCAATATAGGTGTTCGAAATATGTTATTTTTTAGATAAGGCCACAAAAAGAAGTCGCAAGGTGTTAAATCGCATGAACGTGCAGGCCAGGCAATTTCAGTATTTCGACTAATTATACGCTCATCAAAAAATTCTCTTAAATAATCGAAAGATTCTGCAGTACAGTGACAAGGTGCTCCGTCTTATTGGAAATATGCATTTTGAAATTCATCATCATGCAACTGATTGACAAATGGTTGTAAAATTTCCGTACGGTACCTTTGAGCAGTTAACGTTCCCTGAAAAAATATTGGTCCAATCATTCGCCTTTGGCTTATCGCTGCCCAAACACCAATTTTCTCTGGATGTAGCGATTCTTCATTAATTACATGTGGATTTTCACTACTCAAAATTCTTGTATTTTGTGAATTTAGGTATCCCGTTTTATAAAACCATGCTTCATCAGTAAAGATGACTCTTTGCGAAAGTTCTCTATTATTGTTCATATTTACAAACCAATTACAAAACTGTAGTCTACGTGGGTAATCAATTTCTAACAATTCTTGTACTGCCGTGACACGGTATGGATAAAGTTGCATATCTTTTTTTAATAACTTGTGAGTTGTATGAACAGAAAGGTTTATTTGTTGACTCAAATGTCGAACAGATGTTTGTGGTTCATTTTCCATTATTTCTTCAACACGATTGACAATTTGATGTGTACGTTTCTTAACTACTCCGCTGCCTGATTTTCTTAAGAGACTACCAGTTTCAGAAAAAAGTTTTAAAGTTCTATCCAAAGTATTCTTAAATTGTATATAATCTATTACAAAATGTGGAAACTCAACTTGAAATTCTACCATGCAATCTTGAACTGAATAAACCCATAAACCATCAATTTTATTACCACTTCGAAAATAAGCCTGGACTAAAAAAAAATTATGTTCTAAAGTGAAAGCCATTTTAAAACTGAGAAGCAATTTATTTAAACCAGAATCGACGCACGATTATTTTATGCACTAACTGATATTTGTGATTGACATTATCAAATGTCATTTGGATTTACGTTTACGGAACAACAAACACATATTAATATATATGCGTTTTATTCTATCAAAATTTCAAAGTAATCTAGATTGACTTTTCAAATGAACACATGCTATGGCTTTCTCTAGGAAAAAGCATCCATATTTGTCCTCTTATTAAATTTACGATATTCTACTCACCAGCATGAGTGAAATTAGGGATCTTGGAGTGTCATTTAATTCATCTTTATCATTTAATAATCGTATTCAAAAAAATTGTTCGTCTGAATTAAGATTGTTAGGATTTATTATCACAACTTGTAAATATTTCAATCATGTTTGCTCTTCTAGAGTCGTTATGCTTCGCTCTTGTTCTTCCTAAATTTGAATACGCATCTGTCGTCTGGGGCCCTCGCTATATATCGCAGCTACTTCCTATTCAGCGTGTATAACGAAGTTTTTTGAAATTCTTGATTTTGAAAAATACTGAAGTGTACCGGACATAAATGTTTCATAAGATGAATTTATGCTACGTTTTGGATTCCAAACACTCGTCCATCGTAGGAATAATCGTAGGAAGTGTTTATTATCTAATTAAGCTTATCAGCAATATAATTGATTGCGCTAGGATTTTATCAATTGGTTGTTTTAATGTACCTTCAATTAAAACTCGCCACGCGAATACGGTCAACTTGAGTACCCCGAAGACCAACTTACTAATGATCCTTACGCATCCTATTTCTCACATTACCCTGAATCAGGATATGAAAGTGCAAATTTAAAATTTCGATCCGTCTGTCCATAGCATTTATTTCCATTGTTCGGTTGTTCAAATTTCATGAATTCGAACCCAGAAAAACGTACTTGCTTTTACATACATTCGACTGCGAATCCAAACATTGTTGAATTTTATAATTACGATTCTACAAGTTATTATTGGCTTGATGCCCATTAAACTTAAAATCTGATCAACGAAAATCAAAACTATTTAGTTCTTAAGAAACATTTTTTTTAATGGAAGTCGTTTTAATCTCTTTGAACTTCCATTAATGTCATCTCTAAAAATCTGAACTTTTTGAACTTACGAGGGGTTGAATGGGACCTTTAATCTTTCCTTAATTAAAAATTATGCCTCCTTTGTATAATGCGTCAAGATGTTCAATGAAATAATCTGTTAGAGATAAAACTGGTAGAGTTTATTTAAATTTCGAACATTTTGTTCGTTCTTATATTTGTGATCATGTGTTATGGTGTAGCAGAATATATTCGTGCCTATTTATCATAGCTGGATGCTGTATTTTTCAATTTATCATAGTTTTATTGAAAGTATTGGCGGCACCTAGTCGGTATTATTCATTAATCAACGATTTACACCGATGTAAGGAGGACAAGTCATTTATATCGTTTATATTCCACTCAGAATCCAATCCAATTCCAATCCAGAATTCCAATCAGAATTTTATCCTGAAGACGTAAGAGGTTTTAAAGTATAATCTTGAGCTTCTTGTTTATTTAGTTATTAAAATCTTCTCTTAGGATTGTCATACAATATTCATTTGGAGAAAGTCTGCTTGTTTCTTATGAAATGTGAAGATCAATCTAGTTTATTCCTTGGAGAAAATTAACTCATAAACGAGTGAACAGCTCCGAAACGGGTATAGTTGTTCAGACCAGTTTCGGAGCTGTTGAAGTGAAAGAGGATCTGATAACTGATCTTTAACAGCGTGTGAATCGGGTCTGAACAGCTACTACACTCGCGTGTGACATCACAGCTCAAATGGCGTTGGTTGAAAGGTTAAAATGAAGAACCATAAGAAAATACATGGGATTTTGTCCTTATCTACTGGAATAGCTGGTCTTCTATTGTTCAATCCTCATTCATTAGGTCCCTTCGTCACCGTTTAGGAAGAAATTGCTACATTTCGAGCCGGTACTAGGGCTCTACATTGGTAGAACGCCTGTTGTTTAAGGCGAGTTGTATAAGGTATCGCAATCTCTTGCATTTGCAGGCTTCTTACGACCTTGTTCTGGGGTTCTACAGTAACTTAGAAGTTCATGGAAATGTCTAACTGTTCGACTAATAGTTGATTGGCTAAGTCCTAACAAATTAGCTACATAACATTGGCACGTCCATGGTTAATTAGAGTTGCCGCTTTCACTGCTTCGTCTTAGGTTGCGTCCACGAACCATTTCTTCTGCTCTAAGTAACCAAACAAGGCGTTTCATCCAATTAATGAAATTAACTTTAAAAAATCATTAGCAAAATTGAATTTACTGCCTTTTAAAAATCACATTAAGGCAACGTTAAATATCTTATTGACAAGCAAATACAAAACGTTATTTTACATCTGTCAAGCACTTGTAATTGTTTATCAGTAGTGACAGAGGATATCCTAGGTCAACTATATCGGGCGTCCCTGATTTTAGTTTACAGATTGCAACACGTATATTTACGAATAATTGTTTGAAATGAAAGTTGTTTTATCTCTTAAAGTCTATAAAATGATGTAGTTAGTTTTGCATTTAGTTATCACCTTGTAGGTCATTTGAAGGTCAACTTTTTTTTTTAATTGAATCCTGTATTTTTGAATACAGTATAATATTAATCAAGAAGTCGCAAATAACTTTGGTCTGAATAATTTTTTTATTACTTTTGCAGTTTTTGAAATAGTTATTGAGAAAGAGCTTTGAATGCTTTGAAAAATTAACAACTTTTACAAGTAGACATTGACAAGTAGAATTTATATGACAATTTATTATTGTGCGTGTTTACTCTTAGTATTATTGTTAGTTCTCTGATTTTTTTCGTTGTCCAGTATTGTGTTTTGACTACATTCGATTTCGTCAATACTCAATATGCCTATTACATACACCCCCAATAAATATGTAGACATGTTGTTAATTTATGGACAAGGTAATATGAATTCCCAGGAAGCAGAACGTGTGTATCGAAAACGATTTCCAAAACGTGGGCATTCATCGCGTATGACTTTCAATAAAGAATTGGATCCTTTCCTAATAATGTAGAACGTAGGAATCTTCGAGAAATTGTTAGAAATGAAGAAAACATTATCAACGTTTTGGCGTTTTTTAGCGATAAACCCTCACATTTCTATTCGCACCTTGGCAGTCGTACACCGAATTTTAAAAACACATAGGTACCATCTATTTAGGATTCATTTAGTTCAAGTATTGACGCCGAACGATTTCCAAAGAAGGCTTGGGACCTCATTGCACATTCACATGTTGTAGCAGAAGAAAATATCTAAATATCTTTAACTGCATATTCTAATGCGATGTAGGTATGTCGTTTCCATAATAATGACATTGTTAACAAGCATAATACTCATTACCGGTTTTATTTTTATAAGGAAGCTATAACCGGACTTGTTATTTAAATTTTCTACGAAATGTATTGCCAGGTTTAATGCAAAATATTCCTCTCGAAGAAAGAGAAACAGTGCTTTGGGAACAAGATGGTGCTCCACCTCACAATGCACGTATTGTGAACGATTATTTAAATATTATTTACCCTAATGTTTGGATTGGCAACAGAGGTCCTTCTCCTTGATCCGTTCGTTCTATGGACTTGTCGCTTCTTGATTTCTTCCTTTGGGGCTGTTTAAAGGAAATCGCATATTCTGGGTGTTCTGCTGTCAACTTGGATGATTTGAAAAATTAAATTCGTCAAGGTTGCCAAACAATAACCCGAGAAATGATAACTTTTGCGTGTAGCAGAGCGTTATTGCGCCGTATGGAGGCTTGTTTGCAGACAGGTGGCGCACAATTCGTGCACCTGTTGCAAAATTTTTTTCTTTAGAAAGAATATTGTTGTTTTCTGTCATTTCTATCATTTACGAGGGCCGCTGCTAAAATTCGCAGAAGATTGTGAAATAAAACAAATTACGCTACGTAAATCGTTTTACTGTTACCCTATACACTTTTGCATCTTATAACACCAATCTTCAAAACACTTTTTCCATTCTGAGGGAGGTATCTCCAAAACCAGTGATTTAAATTCTTCAACAGCCTCTTCACACGATGAAAACCGCTTCCCACGCATTTTATTTTTGATGTTTCGGCATAAGAAGAAGCTATTGGGCGTTAAATCGAAGCGAATATGGTCAATAAGTCATTAATTCTATGTTCCTGTTGGTCAAAAAATTGACAGTTTGTCGTGCTGTGTGAGCACTTGCATTGTCATGATGAACAATGATTCGTCGGTTTATGTTGTTTTTTTCTGACTTCATCGATAACTTCCGGCAAACAAATTGACGTATACCAGTCAGCATTAACTGTTCGTCGATCCTCTAATGCAACAGTTGCAACCCGACCCGTTTTTCCGTGGAAACAAGCAAACATTAATTTCGAAACGCTTCGTGACCGCACCACTTTTGTTGGTTTAGGTTAATTTTGAAACACCCATACAGTCGATTCCTGTTTAGTTTGCTCGTCTTTTAAATTTTGAGGGATCCAACGACTGGAAAGCTTCCTGACATGTAAATGATCGTGCAAAATCGTATGTATTTGTTTCGCAGTGCCTAAGGACGCCTCTATCTCACTGTATGTCACATGTCGATCTGATAAAATCATTTCACGCACAGCATTGATATTTTTCACAACAACAAAGGTGAATGGACGCCTTTCACGAAGATCGTCATGAAACGTTGTCTTCCACGCTTGAATTCTGCGAACCATTTGTAAACCATAGTTTTGGATAGTTCTTCATTCTCAAATATAGCAAACGCCAATTAAGTTGGCGCGAGGAGGGGTAAGTTCGCGCAGGATTAGAAGTAGTGGGGAGATTTGTATTTGGTTTTACATCAAATGTCAGATAATTCTAACCTCTGAGCGTGTATCACTTTATAATCCCCTAGCAAAGACATTATGTTCCGTCAAACGTCAATGACAAATGTATTCTGACAATTACTTGAGTAGTGGGGATGAACGTTTTTAAAAACGGCTTCTGCGCACCCCCTCTTCGCGCCAACTTAATTGGCGCTTGCTATACCTAACTAAGCTTTTCCACACATTGCTTTGGTGTCAAACCGTATCGAAAATCGTAAAAAATCATCAATCGAAAATCACGATTCTGATTTCCAATTTTTGACACAACTATTACTTTCTTAAATTCTGTTGAGACAAAACTGTTCGGTTTTAAATCGAACTGTCAACTGAATTATAGGTTAACAATGTCAAATTTTACGAATATGATAATTGTGGAATGCTGGCAATTCAAAGAGTACTTGCTTCCGCGAATTTTAGCAGTATCCCTCGTACTAACAAATAATGATTAAACTACCTTGCGTTCAAATAGCGTTTGTCAATAGTGTTCATAGAAGTTGTTCAATAATTATTTCAAAAACTGCAAAAGTAATGAAAAAATTATTCAGATGAAAGTTATTTGGGTCTTGATTAATATTATACTGCATTAAAAAATATAGAATTCCATTAAAAAAAACTTGACTTTTAAATAACACACAAGGCGATAATTAAATGCAAAATTAACTACGTCATTCTGTAGACTTTAAGAGGTAAAGCAACTTAAATTTCAAATGTTTATTCGTAAATATACCGGGTCAGGAGTTGCAGTCAGTAAATTAAAACCAGGGACAGTCGGTAAATAAAATGTTTAATGATATAAAACTTCGAGAAATTAACAAAGTAATAAGTAGTTATAAATTTTCTTGATCGGTTAATTTTGTCCAGGGGTGTTAATGTTGACTTTCTGCAATGTTTTAAATTTTAAAATTGTACCTTTCTTCTTGTTCTTTTAATAAGTTATTGTATATAATATTCAAAGGCATTACATAATACAACTTAATTGTTAGTGACTTTATTTCATTTAAAGCCATAACTTTTGCTTTTCTTGTGAAAATTGAGATAATTTTCCTTACGATTTTGCGATAATAAAAGTGAAGAAAATTAGTAGCATAAAGTTCACTTGAATAGTGAAACAAATATGTCCTAAGGAACAGATAATCATTTACATGTAATATTATTAAGATATTAAGAGTTTACAAACCTGTGAAACTCCATATTCTCTTACGATTGTATCAAGAAAGAAAGAGAAAATGGTAAATTATTCCAAATTATTCTCCAAATATGTGTATTATTTATTTTAAATTATGCATTTCTGCCCAAAAATTACTTTTTTAAACAAAATTTCCATATACCCTGCATGTTTTTCTAAAGTGAAATTAAATTTTTGGCGTAGTGTAATTAAACGTAAGGATCTTAGTGCAATACAAGTGTCCCGTATAGTTATGTTCAAATTTCAGGAGTGTAAAGTAGACTTCATTTCAAGTAACAAAAACGCAAAACTTGTATATCCATTTTTATTTGTTTCAAAGTTGCAGATCTATGAATGTGATTGTCAGATCATGAAAAAATATGTAATCCCAAAGTCAAAAACTGATTTTATTTAAAAAAGTTCAATTAATAATATTTTAGAAATGTCCACCACCTTGTTGAATGCAGGATTGTGCCCGTAAGCCAACTTATCCGAATTTTATACTTGTTTTGTCGGATTTGCTCGGCAGCCAGGTGAATACGATCCAACAACTCTTCTCTTGTGTTCGAAACTTGCGCGTAGACTAAATTTTTCATGCTCCCCCATAAATAAAAGTCAAGGGGATTAAGATCGGGTGATCTGGGTGGCCATGCAACAGGACTTCCTCTACCAATCCATCTTGGATAATTGACGTTAACCCAATTTCGGACAGTAATTCCGAAATGTGGTGGTGCCCCATCCATGTGAAACCACATGCCTCGTCGAACATTCAGTGGAACATCCTCTAAAAGACCTGGCAGTTCGTCAATAAGAAATTGAAGGTAATTGTCCGCATTTAATCTCCCAGGAAGAACGACAGGACCAATCAACAAGTCATCGATTAGGGCCGCCCAAACGTTAATAGAAAATTCATGTTGAAATTTAGATGGGCGTATAGCTTTGGAATTTTCTGATGACCACCTGTGCAGGTTTCTTAGATTTGTAACACCACTTCTCGTGAATGTAGATTCATCTGTCCAGAGAACTGTTCTGCAGAGATGAAAGTGAAGCCGTGACTGTCTTAATATCCAGGTAGAATAAACTAGACGAGCATAGTGATCTACCTCAAGCAAACCGTGTCCCCTGCGATAGTGATATGGATATAAGCCCTCACGTTTTAAAATTCGCCAAACTGTCGTTCGTGGCACTCATAGTTGTCTAGCGATTCGACATACACTGAGAGTTGGATTCCTTGTAACAATAGCTACTGCTTCTTCCTCTTAGTCTGCTGGCTTTACTCCTCGGTCGAAAAGATAATCACGCAGTCCGCATTTCCGAAATTGTCTGTGTACTTCCAGAAACTTTCTATAATGAGGAATGCGCCTATCGGAAAACCGATGTCGGTTTTCAATAACTGCTTGACGTGCACTACCGTTACAGTAGCCATACACAAAATCCATGTCCGCATACTCTTGAGAAGAAAATCGGTAAGTCATTTTGAATAAAGAAAACGTGTCCACTCACTAATAAGCTGTTGTATGAACTGAAACGTAATGTAATCCTTTATTAAAAAATGCAACATTAACAGTCATCTGAACATTTGTTTATTGTATGATATTCATGGTTCAGCACTTACGAAATAAGTAAGAACCTTCTTTATCATAAATCAATTTCCAGTACTCTTTTTTTTGGATCTCCAAGAAATTACTGTATGCACTACGACACGTGTTTATTTATTTTAGGATAACATTTTATAATGCGACGTTAACAATCACAGGCCTGTTATTGAATCGTATAACTTAATAATAAATAAAATCAGTTTGTATTGACTTTAGGATTACATTTTTTTCATGAATCTGACAATCACATTCATAGATCTGTAACTTTGAAACAAATAAAAATGGATATACAAGTTTTGCGTTTTTGTTACTAGAAATGAAGTCTACACTCCTAAAATTTGAACATAACGATACGAGACAGCTTATATAATACTTTATCTGCAAACCAACGTACTCAAAGAAAAGTTTTAACACAGAAAATTCTTTACTAAGATTTTTAACCACGTCAGTTTTAATAAATCAGATATGCAATTAAAATTATTTTAGATTTTTAGGTATTGATTTAAAAATTTTTTGCTTAATTACATCTGGAACAATAACGTAATTTTGAAATATGTTCCGTGTCTTTCTATTAAAGCTTCTAATGTTTATATGATTGGATTTAGACCGTGATTTTAAACCTGTGGGGCTGTTGAGAATCACCGTCCTAATCCAATCCCACTCGATAAACGATATATTTACATAACACAACCGATTATAGTTAACATTCCCGACAGTTATTATTGAACTCTCAATCTATAAGATACATAGATGAAATAGTATGGGTATTGTGGCCGAGAATTTTCAAATTAAAATTCGTAATACGGAATCATTACATCACATACCGTGGCTTCAATTAAATTCTTATTTAAAGTAGCTTATGATTTTAATGTAATTCCGTGGTAGGATTGAGAAATATTAATGAAAATTTTGAAATATAAAATTTTGACAGTTGTCATCTTAAAGTTAATTGATTAAAATTGGTATTTTCAAGTGGGATCTACGTTATTGTTATTTTCGACTTGGGAGATTAGAAAATGAACAGTGGGTTTATGTAATTAATTCATTGTATCCAACATTTTCGTCAATAATTCCCGAATCTTGCACTCACATTACGAATCATAATTGATTGGCCAGATTTATGATTATATTCACAAATTTTGTGTAACGAGCGCAACAATTCTTAAAAAAAAGAACTGCAGGCTGCAGTTAGATATTACAGACAATGTAGAAGTTAGAATGGAAATATTTTTAAAATCGAAATTGTATTCTCGAACTAAAATCAGAAAAATATTAGTAGTACAAAACAAATGGTGATTAAAGTAACTTAATAATAATAATAATAATAATAATAATAAAAAGTTTTTTTTCCTTTACAGCCATAATACAACGAGAATAAACGATAAAAAAATTAAATAATAATAAAAAAAAACGAATTCACAGCTAATAGAAAAAAAAAGTAGAGAAAAAAAAAACCGCATGGTTAAGTTTGGCAACCATTCCTCCACTTAACTTAATAGAATTAGATTACATTAAAAATATTACAAGAAGCAATGGTTTAGACACAGAAATAATCAATAAATAATTAGAAAAACTAATTTGTTGTCGCATCAACTAAATCGTGAGAAAAAGTTCATGTGTTCACCATATCATAAAATTACGAAGCACCTAAATAGGGTTGTTAAAGAATGGGATCTTTAAGTTGCTTTTCGATCCGGAAACGATTAAATTTCTTCTGGGAAACGCAAAAGTTAAATTAGATATTAGTCAAAAATCCAGTATATATGAAATTAATTACCGTGATTCTAAATTGAAATATATTGGTCAAACAAAACCCTCAATAGTAACCCGTTATAAAAAATATATATCGCATATTAAATACAATTGACCGGAAAAAATTGCGTGTTGCTCGTTACGCATTAGAAACCAATCATAATATCAGTGCATATGATCAGCTAAATAAATCAAAATTGCTATTTTTTTTTTTTGATAAATTAGGTAAATTATAAATTAAACTTAATGCAATTGTATTATTAAAATTTGATAAGCAAATATCAAAATGCCCTAGATATTTTCTTGCTTTTATGTACTAAAAATAGCGAACCATCTCGGCAGAATTATTTACGTTTAAAGTCACAGAATATTGTATTTGCTTTAATAATATCTAGCTGTATAGTAACATTTATCACATTCGTCGAACAGGAAGTTTTGCTTATTGCGGCTTTGTGGTCACACTGCATTTGTTTTATTTTCTTTGTGGTGGTAAACTGATATGCATTTTTATTTACTACTGTAGGAAGTCGTAATAATATTAGGAATGAAGTGAAACTCATCTTATATTTTAATTGTTTCTTATCAACGTATGGTGTACTTATCTCGGTATATATTTTTTAATCTAATAATTTCCCAAAATCTGTAATCAATAATAACATACGATGTGTGACAATTAATAACTGCTCTGAATAATATGCTTTATTGAAAAAATATTACAAATAGCTGTTAATCTCCGTCAACATACCCCCCTTGCCTATCTATACAGGCTGATTCATTTTCGGCCCTCACCATGGGGATCTCTCTTATTATTGGAGATAGAGTATAGGTTTAAATTTGGCAAAGTTGTTAAATTTTGTGTTTGTTATAAATCCGTAAAGAAAATAGACCTGTGACAAATGACCTTCGTTATTTAAAAAAAAAACGCGAAAACCCCATTTTCTTCTTTTACCTGTAGCACCGACATTTGGCCTTGTAGAGAAAATATAAAAACACATCCTTGTGGCCATTTCTAAACCTCTATCCAGTGGTGTACTCTAAATTTTTATACGACGTTTCCTTTCTTTCTGGCCATCATCAACTATCTAATTTCTTATGGGCGCCATATTGGATTTAGACATTTTCAGAAAGAGTTTTTTTTTCTGATTTCAACCATGTACCACATGCTGACTATAGTTTTTGACATTAGGTTTTATTTGAAAGAATAAATTATAAGATTAAATAAGGTAGCCTTTGGAATTTCAATCTGTCAAACATTTCATTTATTGTTCATTAATAATACAAAAATGTCATACAGTAACGAAGAGAAACGAGATATGATAAGTATTTTTTATTCTTCGAACCGAAATTCAACAGTAGCGAGTACAAGATAACAAAAACATTAATAAAAATACATAGAAAAGTATACAATAAACAATTACAGTAAATGTTCAATTATCTGGCCATCTTCGGTAATGCACAATTGGGCACCCCTTCTGGCATTTTGTACTGCCCTTTGTATAGTTCTTCTAGGAACTGCATCGAAGGCATTCTGAAGTCTGTCTCGTAATTCTTCAATGTTTTGTGGCGCATCTACTTTATAAATATTATTTTAACATATCCCAATAAAAAAAAATCTAGCGGACTTAAATCAGGTGATCTCGCAGGCCATTCAACAACTCCCCTATTTCCAATCCAACGGTTTGCAAACTCTTGATTTAAGAAATTTCTAACAACAGCTGCATTGTGTGCTGGTACGCCATCTTGTTGCCACCATAAATATTGTAATTGATTTAATGGGATATTGTCGTCAAGATAGTCAGATACGTATGTACGTAAAATGTTTAAATATCTTTCTCCATTTAAATGTTCTTCATACATAACTGGTCCTAAGAGACGATTTGCCAAAATATCCATCCAAACGTTTATTCCAAAACGATGGTGTGGTCTTCTAGCCCTGTTTTGTCGGGGATTTTGTACTGCCCAATAGTGCTCCGTATTTCTGTTGAACATTCCAGAATTTGTAAATTTTGTTTCATCTGACCAGATGATTTTGCTTAAAAAATTTTCGTCATTTTCTATCCTTCCCATTAACCAAATACAATATTCTAGCCTTCTCAAATTATCTCCAGGCAGTAAAGAGTGACTAACATGTATCCTGTATGGTTTAAACCTACTTTTATGTAAAGTTCTCCAAACTCTGGACTAGCACAAATTTAATTCTGACGCTACTTCGCGTGTAGAAATTGATGGATTATTATTTATCTATACAAATACAAGATTAACATGAAATTTGAAAACACGCTTTTAATTTACCATTTGTAAAATATCTTTTCGATTTTCATTTAAATTCCTGTTGTCTTGACCATTACGCGGCTTAGTAAACGATCCATTCTCGACCAAATTTCTGTCGGGATCTAGAAAAATGGTACGATGAGGCTGTTGTCGTTCTGGATATAATTGTAGATATCTTGTACTCGCTACTGTTGAATTTCGGTTCGAAGAATAAAAAATACTTATCATATCTCGTTTCTCTTCGTTAGTGTATGACATTTTTGTATTATTAATGACCAATAAATGAAATGTTTGACAGATTGAAATTCCATGGCTACCTTATTTAATCTTATAATTTATTCTTTCAAATAAAACTTAATGTCAAAAACTTTAGTCAGCATGTGGTACATGGTTGAAATCAGAAAAAAAAACTCTTTCTGAAGATGTCTAAATCCAATATGGCGCCTATAAGAAATTAGATAGTTGATGATGGCCAGAAAGAAAGGAAACGTCGTATAAAAATTTAGAGTACACCACTGGATAGAGGTTTAGAAATGGCCACAAGGATGTGTTTTTATATTTTCTCTACAAGGCCAAATGTCAGTGCTACAGGTAAAAGAATAAAATGGGGTTTTCGCGTTTTTTTTTAAATAACGAAGGTCATTTGTCACAGGTCTATTTTCTTTACGGATTTATAACAAACACAAAATTTAACAACTTTGCCAAATTTAAACCTATACTCTATCTCCAATAATAAGCGAGATCCCCAATGTGAGGGCCGAAAATGAATCAGTCAGTATACCGCTGCATACGTGTTTTCTATTGTTCGAAGCAGTGCTGCTGGTTTTTCAGCGTCACCCTTTTCAGCAAATCTATCGCTTTTGCTTTGAACTCTTTTAGAGACTTAAAATGTGTGCTCTTTAATGCACTTTTTACTTTTGGAAACAATTAGAAGTCACATGGAGCGAGATCTGGTGAATAGGGCAGATATATTCGAGAAACGACAATAATTCTTTTCTCCGCTAAGAAGTGCTTCAAAGAGAGTGCATTTTGCACTGGCGTGCTGTTCTGGTGCAGCATCCATGTGTTGTTATTCCACAGATCTGGCCTTTTCGTCCTCGTCCTTTCTCTTAACCTGATCAGGACCTCATGTAGTACTTTTGATCTACCACTTGGCCCTGAACTACCCACTAAATATTCGTGACACCCTTAATATCGAAAAGAACTATGAGCATGTTTTTCCAATTTCTTATTCGAGCTTTTTTTGCTCCTTGGCCAAAGAGGTCGTCCTTACATGGATTGGCACTTTGTTTCAGGATCGTATTAGAAACTCTACATTTCGTCACATGCTATGACTTTTTCCATCGATTCAGGCTCTGCTTTGAATCACAGATGTCGGGGTAGATATTTTTCCAATTTACTTTCTGTTTACCTGTGAGTTTTTTTGGTATTATTTTTGCCCAAATTTTTTTTTCGCATGACTTTTTCCATGGATTCAGGATCTGCTGTGAAACGCTGATGTCGGGACAGATATTTTTCCAGTTTACCTTCTGCTTACCTGTGAGGTTTTTTAATATTATTTTTGCCCAAACTTTTGCCCTGTCATTTACAAATCCTTACACATGATTTTTCTTATTGTCCCTCCGTTGTTCGCCATGATTCGAATATTCAAACGTCGGTCTTTCCGCACAATTTCGTTAATTTTTCTGAATGTTTTTATCAATTCTTGATGTCGCAAGTCGACCAGAACGTTCGCCATCTTCAAACTCCTCCTAACCTTACAAAAATTGTTCGCGCCATTCAAACACTCGAGTGCGTCACATGCATTTGTCGCCAAACACTTCCTTTAACAATTGAAAATATTTAGTTGAAAATTTACGAGTAATTTGTGATTAATGCTCTGCTCGATTTTTAAGCTTATCCTCAACACTCCGCCAAAACAACGTCCTATTTAAGCAAGGAGTAACGAACATCTAAACAAGATAGTGATGCGCAATATGACACCTGCACCGGAAGTACCAAGGTCAACTACATTCCATCCTTATTTTCCCTCACTAAGCTTAAGGGCTAAAGCATACCCAACTCCATTATTTGGTTATCATGCCTCGTAAGATAAAGAATTTAATATTGACGCTGTAATCTGCAATTAATACGGAACACTGAATTTTAACCGAATAAATTCTGTTAACTATTGTACATTTTCTTCATATTTTATTTATTTTGTTCGAGTAGATATTCTAGATGCATGAAGACATCATAACTACATGCAGAATAACGCTAAGAAATAAGTAATTAAACTTCTAGTTTCAAAAATTATTTTATTGTAAATACCACTACAATATTGTTTCGCCATACAATGGCTTCATCAGGTGGATGAAATACTGAATATGTACAATACAAGTTTGAATATTTATGTGAAAATTATTGGGGAAATGGCGGTGGAAAAATTTTTACAATCTTAAATTTAGTAGAGGGGAGTTGTTTAAATCTAGTTGGTCATTTAAAGCTAATCCTAAACTATTGTATCTATTAATTTCTAAGTTTTCTAACAGGTTAAGTTTTTTACTTTTTTCTTGAATGTGTAAAATTTTGAAATCTATATTAAATCTATGATTGATATCTATACAATGACTTGCGAAAGATGAATCTGTTTTCTTTTCTTTATGGCTTCTCTCGTGTTCTTTCATCCTAATTTTGAATGTCCTCCCCGTTTGTCCTATGTATACCTTATTACAATCTTCGCATGTTAACTTATATACACCAGAGTTTGATTCTTTGTCTATTTTATCTTTGTTGTTTTTAATAATGTTCTGTATAGTATTGTCTGTTTTAAATGATATATGTTCGTTATTAAGTTTTTTAATGAAAGTACCAATTTTTTTCGAAATCTTTTTAAGTAAGTATGTAATTGAATTGTAGGAATTAATTATCTTGTATTTTAATTTTGGGTAAACGAAGGAAAGGGTTTTAGATTTTTGTTATTGATAATATTTATAGAGTAACCATTGTTTAATGCTATTGTGTATATTCTATTTAGTTCAAGGTCGAAATTACTTTTGCTCATAGGTACATGAATTAATCTATATACCATTGATTGGTATGCTGATAATTTGTGTGTTATAGGATGAAAAGAATTAGCGTGTATTGTGGTATCTGTATGTGTTGGTTTATGGTATATAGCGAACTCGTGTTTATTAGTTTTGTGTGATATGGTTAAATCTAGAAAATTAATGCTTTTATTTATTTCTGTTTCTATAGTAAAATTTATTTTGGGGTGAATAGTGTTGATATAATTATGTAAAGTGTTTAATTGTCTATCTGAACCTTTAAAGCAAATTAATATGTCATCAACATACCTAAATCAATATACACAATTACCAAACAAGGGATGTGTACTAATTATAGTTTCTAAATTATTCATGAAAATTTCCGCTAATAAGGGGCTTAGTGGGTTTCCCATTGCTAGACCCTCTGTTTGTTTATAAAATTTCTTTTTAAATTGAAAATAATTTTGTTCCAGGCACGTTTGTAAGAGCTGTAAAATTTCGGTCTTTGTGACAATGTTCGTGTTTCTACGTTCTAGTTGTAAAGTAATTAAATCTATTACCTCCTGGGGCGGAATACTAGTGAACAAATTCGAGACAACAAAAGAAATGAGTTTACATTTGTTTGGTAATTGCAAGTTTGAAATATTGTTAATTAATTCCTGGGAATTTTTAACGGAGAACTTAGATTTGAATTTAGTGAATTTAGTAGAACTAATAAGCACGAGTTCGCTATATACCATAAACCAACACATACAGATACCACAATACACGCTAATTCTTTTCATTCTATAACACACAAATTATCGGCATACCAATCAATGGTATATAGATTAATTCATGTACCTATGAGCAAAAGTAATTTCGACCTTGAACTAAATTGAATATACACAATAGCATTAAACAATGGATACTATAAATATTGTCAATAACATCCTAAATAGCCAACAAAAATCTAAAACCCTTTCCTTGGTTTATCCAAAATTAAAATACAAGATAATTAATTCCTATAATTCAATCACTTACTTAGGAAAAATTTCGGAAAAAATTGGTACTTACATTAAAAAACTTAATAACGAACATATATCATTTAAAACAGACAATACTATACAGAACATTATTAAAAACAACAAAGATAAAATAGACAAAGAATCAAACTCTGGTGTATATAAGTTAACATGCGAAGATTGTAATAAGGTATACATAGGACAAACGGGGAGGACATTCAAAATTAGGATGAAAGAACACGAGAGAAGCCATAAAGAAAAGAAAACAGATTCAACTTTCGCAAGTCATTGTATAGATATCAATCATAGATTTAATATAGATTTCAAAATTTTACACATTCAAGAAAAAAGTAAAAAACTTAACTTGTTAGAAAACTTAGAAATTAATAGATACAATAGTTTAGGATTAGCTTTAAAATGACCAACTAGATTTAAACAACTCCCCTCTACTAAATTTAAGATTGTAAAAATTTTTCCACCACCATTTCCCCAATAATTTTCACATAAATATTCAAACTTGTATTGTACATATTCAGTATTTCATCCACCTGATGAAGCCATTGTATGCCGAAACAATATTGTAGTGGTATTTACAATAAAAGAATTTTTGAAACTAGAAGTTTAATTACTTATTTCTTAGCGCTATAAGGAAGTTTCAACAAGTATCTCCTTCGTGAATTAACTATTTACATGCAGAATATTGAAACAGTATTACAAATAAAACTTCCAACAGAAAATGTACTTTTAATGACGTGCTTAAATCTTGCTCGTGCATTTAACACATGGTTCAGATCGTAAAAGATACAAATTATAACTTTTTCGAAACACTGTGCATGAAGTTATTATATGTACGAATTTAGCATAATGAAATAAGCTGTCCTTACCAGATTTTTAAAAAAGAAACATTTGCTTTTTAATGTTATCATTATAAATGTAAATAGATACATGAAGGTACCGAAATAGAACAGAGAAAGAAGCAGATTGTAAAAGGAAAAATAGGTTTAAGCTGAAGTGAACTTCTTTAACCTTTCTTTTGTCTTAAACGTACTTTGTTTCCAAAATGAGAATTTATGCGCGCGTCTGTGGAAGATAATTTAAAGTTTCCGAAAATAATATCTATTTCAAACGTTTTCCTATATACGGTGTGGTGATAAAGTTTGGAACAAAATTCATATCAGCATTCTATAATATTTTTAAGAAAATCGCCCGGACACCTCAATTTTTTTTTGAAGGACATTTTTGGTTTTTGCTCAATGACGTTATCATATTTTTTTAAATGACAACCTTCACTTTTTTTCTATTTCTGTTAGACCTTCTTGTTGTTTAAACGGTGATGTAAAAGAATTGATACCATTTTTTTGAATAAATAATAATCAAAAAGCAAATACAAAAAATATTAAACAAATTAATCAACAAAACTTAACGGAAATGTTCGAAATGCTCCCCTTCAACCATTTGGTACTGACCAACACGATAGTAAATACTTTCTAGACTATTTATTACTTGACTATTCAGATTTTCTGAATTTCCCATAAAAGTACATCATCTTCAGGGGAAAAGTCTTCGCCAATATCGTTTTCAAAAACTATTTCAGGTGAAACTTTTAAATGCAATCCTAGTGAATTATTTATGCTCGTAATATCTTCATCCCCTGAATCTTTATTTGTTAACTCGGTAGTCGTATTAGTAGGACAAGAATTGTAATTTCTTAGAGTTTTTCCGCGTCGGTCTCATCAAGTGTTAACAAAGTCGTTACAGGTTGTTATTAATTTGGTTCTGAAAACGTCTGCTTCTCCTGATCGATGGAAGAAAGCTAAAATTACGCCGGTTCACAAGAAGAGTGATGTATCGTGCTTGAAAAATTGTAGACTCATAGCGGTTTTATAAAATTTTTTTAGCATATTTTATACAACACTATTCTTTTATAACACTCTTCCATACATATCCAGCAACCAACATGGATTCTTGCCATTGTGGTCTACCGTTACTAATCTAACGATAGTGACTCAAAATATTTGTGAGGTATTGGATAGTAATGGTCAACTAGACGTCGTATACACTGATCTTTCTCAAGCCTTCGATACTATTGACCATCAAATTTTATGTTTTTGGCCTTAGTCCATCTGTGTTAGAAATTATTGCCTCATACGTTGTGAATAGAGTTAATTATGTATTTTTACTCTTATAAATTCATTTAAACATCTGGTATGCCTCAGGGCTCTAATCTTGGACCTCTTCTTTTTCTCCTTTTCATTGATGATCTCCCCACATCTTTCAATTGTTCTGTGCTAGCCTACGCTGATGGACACTTAATTATACTTATCCGTTGAATCACATAATGATGTTGATGTCTTGCAAGATACTATTTATGTGTTTTCGGATTGGTGTAGTACAAACAGGATAAAGATTAATGTGTACAAATGCTGTGTTGTACCTTACACGCGTAAAATTAATAAAATGAAGTCATCATATAGCACTGGTACCCAAAAGGTAGTGAAAAGAAACTCCATCAGTGATCTTGGCGTCAAATTCGACTCGGATATGTCTTTTAACTTGCATCTTTCGGATATCATCTCGTCTACTTCTAGAATGCTGTCTTCGTTATGAGGTCTACCATTCAGTTTCAGCATTTAACTGTTTTGAAATTACTGTACCAGGCATTTGTTTTGAGTAGATTGGAGTATGCTTCGGTAATATGGTCTCCTTACCTCGACGCATGACTCCTCACTTGAACGGGTTTAAAACAGATTTCTGAAATACCTTTCATTCAGATGTGATGGTAGATATCCCGAAAGAAATACTGAATACAACCACCTTCTAGATAGGCATAACTTCAAATCTTTAAAACATCGTCTAGAGGTTTATGTTGCAGAATTTATGTGTAGGTTAATTGACGGTCGAAATATTAAACTGTATAACTTTTCACGGGTCTCAAATGACGTCAAGATCTAATCCTACTTTTTACCCACCACGAGCTAGAACTAACGCGATACTAAGAGCTCCAATTAATTTTATGTACCAATGTGCGGATAATATTTATGGTGACATTTGTACTGGAGCTGTTTAGATTAAGTTTTTGTTTTAGTTTATTATATACTAAACTTAACGTATCGTAATATTCAATGATAGTCCGTTGCCCGTTGTCATATTAAGACTTGTTAGAAGTGTGTACATTCGGCATATCTGGGTTAATAAGAAATGGATCCGAAATATAAATGCTGAACAAGCAGTAACTTCGTTTATTTACTTTACAGATGTTAAGCAAGCATATGTTTCTCGATATCAACCATTTTAAAACGTCTATTGCAAAACCGGAAAGATGAACAGAGGATGAAACAAAAATCGTTAATATATTCATCGGATAAGCTGAGCTGTTCTTTTGAAATCAGTTTCGGAGAATACTCATTATGTCGTTGACCGAAAAGGATATGTAATTTCAATGGAATTGAATATATATATTCCCGTCACGGTACATTGTATTAAACTGGAAAATCCGACTTGGATTAAAAATTATTGATTAAATAATTGAACGCGTACAGGTCAATTTACATTAACAAAATTTAGTAAATAAAGGCGGGAACATGATTAGCAGGTAGCTATATTGCTCTTACAAATGGTTCGGAGTCGTTTAAATTGATCAAGAAATTATTACGGGAAGACTTCTATTTGCGTCGATAATATTCTTTTAATTTCAAGTTTGAGTTAATTTCAAGTTGAGAACCACACAGGATATTTTGATTTATTTGATTTACAAGAATATTTCTTAACAGACTTAACCAAGATGTTATATAGAACATTGTAATACTTCTTAATTGCATAAGTCAACATTAGTAAAATCCCCAAAAATGACCAATTCGCGTGAAGAAGATCGTTGCAAAATTGAAAAAAAACATTCGCTATACGAAAATTGTATCGTAAGTTATTGTTTGAAGTAATTGCGTTGTATGTGTTACACGAAGTAGAAAAAGATAAAGATATATATTTGTGGTAGGTAAAATGCATTTGAATTTCTTCGCCAAAAGTTGTAGCTACGTATCTAGTAGATCTAATGGATAATGCAATCGTATTCAGTGGCAACGTTGTTTAAAAGTGACGTACCAAACTTCTCTTTAGTTATGTGTAAATATGCTTTCTACATTTTACAACGCTAGTTATTAGAATTTTTTAATAGAAACAATTCGCCCTTAAGCAGGATTCGAACCCACGTCGATGGCTTGCTAGACAATTGCTTTAACCACTAAGCTATTAAGGAGCGTGATTTCGAATCTTTGCTGGCAATAAATTCCTCTTTATTTAGTTTTTTTTTTATAACAAATGCACTATTTTAATTTTTGGTCATTAGCTTCACGAATGAAGAGGCATATGATTGAAACATTTTATTGAGCAGTTTTTAAGAATGACAACTAGAAACTTTCAACATTCATAAAAATAATAAAATATTCTGAGTAATGCACTTAAACCTGTGATTAAGTGATAATCTACTAATTAGAAGGTGAAATAAAAAATATGCACACAGTTTTTTTACAAATTGTTTTTATTAGTAAGTGAAACTGTATTAAATACAAAAATTAAAGTGTTTTTACATTTTATTACACTACAATTATAGAATATATCTACCAAGCGAGCCACAAGATTTGTATCCTAGGTCATATAAGCCACGTCTGAGCTTAGAGAACTGAGAGTGTCATTTGTCAATAATCATAAGCTTTGTATCCTAGGTCATATAAGCCACGTCTGAGCTTAGAGAACTGAGAGTGTCATTTGTCAATAATCATAAGCCAAATTGACAAGTTACGATTTAACCTATTACTAATAGTACAAAATGTAGGTTAGATCACTTAATCAATCTAAGACATAACTGATTTAATCCATGGCATACTCTGAAAACTTTTTTTTGTGGCTCACTCCTTATATCACAGTATCATCTATATGTATCTGATACTAATAGGAATGATAGATAACAAAAAAATTTAACCCATTCTACAAAATTTGAAGAGAAAACGTTACCATGTTTCCTCTGCATGTATTCATGGAATTTTAAACTGATTTGTAAATAATTTTGCAATGGGTAGTAAAGCACTGCCACCCAGCAAAATTACATTACGAAATTTGTTCAGAGTACCTGTGTTTTCAATACATTTACCAAATACATAAATTTATTTCGAAATAGAAAAGGCTTTGTTCTAGAAAAATGTATAGGTTGTGTATGACCATAAATTAAAAGCAATGGATATTACTTTCTTGGCCTGGTTCTGCGCATGATGCTACAATTCTAGAATAAAGATGAAGTTGAGGTCATCTTTATTCTAGAATTGTAGCATCATGCGCAGAACCAGGCCAAGAAAGTAATATCCATTGCTTTTAATTTATGGTCATACACAATCTATACATTTTTCTAGAACAAAGCCTTTTCTATTGCGAAATAAATTTATGTATTTGGTAAATGTATTGAAAACACAGGTACTCTTACTTAGAGATTGTATTGTAATATGGGTACAATCAATACCTACCAAAGCTCTTGTAAAATTTACTATCCTTTAAAACTCCTTTTGGTTCTCTTGAACTTCGCCTTTATTTTTCAGATGTAAGGTAGCAGTGCTAATTTATCGGTTTCTAAACGTATTTCACGAGTTCTTTTATCGTCAAATCTAATAGATTTTTGTATTTCTTAAAATCTAAATATGGAAATCGTGGCTCGATATATGGGATTAGCAAATTCATCAGAAAAATGTTCCCGTTCAGGAACATCCCAATTTTTGTCAACTCCAGCATAAATAAGTATTCCACAAAATGCAGAAAGTTTATAAACAGTTGCGTGTGTCTACGTTTTTTATTTCCCATTGTAAAGACGTCTTGACTCTAAGTTGGTATAGTGCACAATTTGGTAGGTAATAACTTGACTCACAAATAACTCAAAAGCTCCTCTTGGTACAGCAGGTCATATGCTTTAACCATGTGGCTTAGGTGCACACCTATGGTGGTTCTATTCTGCACTCCAGACTGCTTGGAGTAATATAATAGTTATTTACGATACAAGTGTTAAAAGTGCGATTTTATTTCACGAGTAAAAGTTTGCGACACGAGCGTCAACGAGTGTCGCAATTTACTAGTGAAATAAAATAGCATTTTTAACATGTGTATCGTACAATATTTTTCTACAAACACAATTTTTATTATAAAATATAATGAAACTCCACTGACCAAATTTGACAGCTCATGAATACGTTTTGACACAACTGGACGCAACCGTTAAATTACGTCAAATTAATTTGTCACAATTTGTACAAAAGATGAGTTCGTGTATTAATAAAGAAAATGAAGTAATACCGAGTGCAATAATTGAAGCCGCTGATAAAGCGACATTAGATTTGTTGCCCTCAAAATCTAGGCAACAATATGAAATTGCGTACAAAAGGTTTATGGAATGGTGCAGATGCAATAATGTGATAGGTAAATTTTGCGAAAATGTTCTACTAGCATATTTTAAAGAAAGGTCTAAAATTTGGAAATCTTCTACTCTTTGGTCACATTTTTCGATGATAAAACTTTTGCTAAATATAAAAGACAGCCATGATATTAGTAAATATTATAAACTTATTGCATTTTTGAAACGGAAAGGAGAAGGTTACCGACCAAGAAAATCAAAAATATTGACAAGACAAGAAATTGATAGATTTATTTCTGAAGCATCAGATGAAAAATATATGCTGTTCAAAGTAGCTGTTGTTATGGGTATATTTGGCGCTTGTCGCCGGGAAGAGTAAAGCCATATGACTGTGGATGACATTGAAGATAGAGGAAATGTGTTAGTAGTTACTATACCAGATACTAAAACCAATACTCAAAGAATATTTACCGTTATTGGCTCATATATAAACTTGTATCGCAAATACAAAGCATTACGTCCATCTAATATAAAACATCCACGTTTATTTATTAAATACGCTAATAATAAATGCACAAGTCAAGCGGTTGGAATAAATTCGTTTGGCAAGATGCCTGCAATTATCGCAATGTTTTTGAAATTGCCGAATCCAGAATCTTATACGGGACATTGCTTCCGACGTTCATCTGCTACTTTGCTAGCAGATTCTGGTGCAATCTTATGCTCAATTAAGCGACATGGAGGCTGGAAAAGTTCAACCGTTGCTGAAGGTTACCTAGAGGATTCTCTAGAAAATAAAAACAAAATTGCTCACTTCATCTTCCCAGATCTATCTAATAATTCTATTGCAAATGATAATTTAAATCACGATATTTTAGTTCCTATGAACTATTTGTCTGCAAATAATAATTCTGCAAGTACAGCAACACATGGAATAAATATCTCCAATTGCACAAACTGTACATTTAATATTAATTATCCAAAGAATATGTAATTTTCATTGTAATAAAAATCATTTGATATATACGGAATTTTCTCTTGTCATTTTTGACAAACTGTCATTTACTTTTAACACAAGTGTTAAAAGTGGCCTTTTTAACACGCTACGCTATAAAATCGCATTTTTAAGTGAAGTTAGCCGTGTCAAAATGTCAACTTTTAACGGTGTTTGTAGAAAAAAACTTTTAGATACAATATCCGGGTGTGGATTATCACTATTATTAATATTTTCTGCATTAGTATCATCATCCAGACTGGATCCAGGGAACTCAACACAATTTTCTTAGAAATCACTGTCCATTATGTCATCATTTTCTACCTCTGAAACATCAGGAAAATGACCCTCATTTGCCCATTGCAATAGCTTTTCTTCGATCTTCGGATCACCAAACTTTTTCGATACCATTATTAATTTTGTACTACAACTTCATTCAATACAGCTTGCGATTCAACTAAATGACAAAGTATATTGTACGGGTACTTATACATTCTGTAATCCAACTTGTACAAACATGCAAATTCGTTTACTTCAAAGTGTTTGAAGATACATGCCAGCAATAATGAACTGAGACGTGTTAATATAAAAAAAAATTTTGTAAATGCAGGATAGTGATGATAAGAAACTATAGGATTGTTTCAGCCTTTACTTGTTGAAATTACATTATAACTTTTATCGAGATAAAATAAAACAAATTTTAATGAATTTCACTACTTTTTACTTTACACAGGAACGATGGTTTTTTTATACACTAATACAGACACCATTTACCACATGTATATTTTGGTCGTGTTTGAACGCATTTCACAATTTATCAAATCCATTTAAAAAGATAAACATTTAATATAACTTTTCTTTGAGTACGTCTCGTTTTGAAAATACAACCGATGAAAACTAACTACGGGAACAATGTCGGAAGTCACATTGTGTGGCAGAGCGTCGTCTTTTGTTCCGGAAATTACATTTTTGCATTCGGTTCATGGCAATTCAGATCGAATGAAGGTTTACATTAATTTTTAAGCTGTGAACACACGAAGAGAGAATATACCTTTATCGCTTTTAACATCGAATTCGCGCACCAGTGCGAAATGGAAAAAAAAAATTAAACCCATTCGACTACATTATTAGTTTTAAAAACTTGTGCACGAGATCTGCATAACGCTCATTATATTTGATACCTTATACAGTGCTGATAATAACAAGTGTGTGTTTTTGAAAGTAATCCAGTAGTGCCGTAATATCGCTTTTAAATCCTACGCTACTGTACGAACGTAGTTTTACGAAAATAGAACGCGAAAGAGAGAGAATAAAAAAGTTGTTCGATCTTCAATATACATTGTTTATATCGTTGAAAAAATTATTGCTAAAGTTATTCTATATTTACATAATTATTCTTGTTATTCTCTTAGATATTATTTAAGCAGAGAGGAAAAGTAGATATTGTTGCAGTTGGCTTTGCTCAGAAGTGATAAAAAAGTAGTGAGATGTGAAAATGTACGTGTTAATAAAGTTATAAAAATAGTATATTTAATTTGTTTACATAAAGTAAGATTGTTATACCAATGAATCAATAATTAAGGTAAATATAATGGTTTTAAAAATTTTTAAGTTAATGCCATATGAAGACGTGTTTCGACATATATTTCCTCAATTATACTTTTATTTGGTTTTTGTGTTCTATACAGTGTCCACCGATTTTCGGCAATAGTATAGGCACATGTAATAATAGATATAAATAATTCTTAATTTTTCATACTTTTAACAGTAATAAGAAAGTTTTACCTATGTTTGGAGGCCCAGTTAAACGTTTCAGACGTGCCATTTTTCACTAAGTCTAGCTTGACTAACCTCAGACTTTATATCGATTAAGTCTTTGAAATTAGTTGAAAACACTAATATGAATATCAGGCGAGCTTACGAGGTACAAGCATGAAATTATTGAGAACAAAAAACACGGTTAATATTTTCTATGATTTTATTTTAATTATACTCAAAGTACAAGGGTGTATTGAAAAATTCTTAGCCTACTATAGAAGCAAACAAAATTTTAAAGTCAAAATATTTTATTATTCAACATACTCTACTCTTAATTGATAAATTTATTACAACGAACCTGCAACGCCTCTAGACCTTTCAAAATGAAATTTTTATCTTGCTCTGCAGACCAGGCCTCCACAGCTTCTATCACATCTTCATTGGAAGAAAATATACGACCTTTTAAACTCCTTTTTCATTTGAGGAAAGACATGATAGTCGGACGGAGTCAGATCTGGTGAATAAGGCGGATGTTCAAGTAATTCGAACCTTAAATCACGAATTCTTTGCATGGCAACATGCTATTTGTGTGCAGGGGCATTGTCCTGCAAAAATAAAACTTTCAGCGTATTCTCCCCATAATTTTTTCTCGTAGAGTGGTCAGTAACGTCGAATAATAATTCCCAGTTATTGTTCTACCCTTATCCAGAAAATCAATCATGATTACTCCATGGCAATCCCAAAAAACTGAAACAAGAACTTTTCCAGCAGATTTTTGAGGACGAAACTTTTTAGGCCTTAGAGAACCAGAGTGTCTCCATTGCATCGATTGTTGCTTTGTTTCTGGTTCGTAGAAATGTAGCCAAGTTTCATCCATAGTAACAATACGGCTTAAATAGTCTGCATCACTTTCAAACCGAGCACAGATTGAAAGCGATGCTTCCACCTTTGCACGCTTCTGGTCAATGTTCAGACATATGGGGATCAATTTTGCAGAAATTTTTGCCATGACCAAATCGATGTGAACTATATATGAAATATTCAGTGCCTCAGATATTCGTTTTAGCTAGATTCGACTGTCTGACAAAATCATGAACTGCATCAACATTTTCGGGGACGGATACAAAAACTGGTCTTCCCGATCGGTGTTCATCTTCAATGGAAAATTTATCCCTTTTTAAGCTTGAATTCCAATTTTTCACGGTCGCATACAAGGGACATCGATCGCCAAGGGTATTAAGCATATCTCCGTAAATCTGCTTACCTCTTAACCCCTTCAAATACAGGTACTTGATGATGGCTCGATACTCCAATTTTTCGAATTTCACAATTTCGATACTTTTTTTCAAATTTACATACTTTTTTTCAAATTTTATTGCGTAACTTTGGTTTGACTTCTTGACGTGATACTTTACACTGACACTTCTAATATGTTATTTTTTGTTGCTATGGTATCGCAATATTTTGTTTATCCACAAAACCGGTCTAGACTAACTAGATATCAATACCCCTTCGTAATTCCCTTCAACAATTATACACTTGACCATTTTTTCTTTCCACTGTTTAAAATCTCCCAATCAATCTTCTTTCGGAATACCTTCAAAATAAGCGTGAACTGATGTATCAATCTCTTCTTCAGATGAAAACCTTCAAATTGCGTTCAAGTCCAAAAGATAGCCAAAAGTTACCCATTGCTAATTCAGGTGAGCAAGACTGATGTTCTATTACTTTTATAGTTTTTCCAGACAAAAACTGTAGAGTTAAAACTGCCGTAAGTCTACTGAACACTTCATGCAAACATTTTTCAGTGTACTACTTAGCTGTAACTGTCTTTTGTCCATCCAGCTTAATTGCATTTATTAAGCCAATACTTCTGAAGAATACCGCATACATATCCTTTTTCATAGCTCGCTGCTTCTTAGTCATTGTGCGAGTTTCCCTATCTTCGCGAATTCGTACACGATTCTCTTGTACCATTCCATCTAGTTAAAATTGGTGTTTTGGTGGTAATGTCAAAACATTTCAAGAAACAATTAACCCCCAAGGATATGAGACCATTATTTTAGAGTCATTTATAAATCAGTTGGATAACAGAATTGACTAATGGTTATTTTCAACAGGATTCTGCTACACCAGCCACAACTGTGAATTAATGGCATCATTTTTGCCAGATCGTTTTATACGAGGAACAAGCTAAAATTATTGAGAATAAAAACACGGTTAATATTTTCTAAGATTTTATTTCAAATATGCTCAAATTAGTTCCCTTTAGCAATGATACATTTGGCCATTCTTTCTTTCCACTGTTTAAAAGCTCCTAACCAATCTTCTTTCAGAATACCTTCTAAATAAGCGTGAACTGCGGTATCAATCTCTTCTTCAGATGAAAACCCTCAACCCAGCAAATTGCGTTTAAGCCCAAAAAATAGCCAAAAGTCACACATTTGCTAAATCAGGTGTGTACGGCGGATGATCTGTTACATTTTTTTCCAGACAAAAACTAGATAGTTAAAACTGCCGTATGGTACGATGCATTATCATGGTGGAGCATAATTGCCTTGTTTGAAACTCTACTGAATACTTCAGCCAAACATTTTTCGGTGTACCACTTGGCTGTAACTGTCTTTTGCTCATCTAGCATAATTGCATTTACTAAGCCCGTACTTCTGAAGAATATGGCATACATAACCTTTTTCACAGCTCGCTACTTCTTAGTCATTGTAGGAGTTTCCTCATCTTCGTGAATCCATACACGACTCTCTTAGCCTGTCACTATTTTAGAAAAAGAAATTGTTGCCCGTCTTTATTTAAGAAATTGAAAGTTTCATGACAAATTCTTACAGGCTCTGCTTTTTGGAAGTCAGCTCTGCTCCTTTTTGATGCTGAATAGAATTCCTTTCGCGTTCAAATTCCTTATACAATCGGTAAATTGTAGCCAGGAAAAGTACTTGTCACAAAAAACTGAATCCAAAATCTCTTTGCACTCATAAGCGCTTAAACCTCTTTTAAAATCATAATAAATTACCCTCTGGTTAATTCCATTTTCTTTTACTTTTAAGAAATAAGTAGCTGAATTATAACGAAAGTAATTTTAACAACAAAACGTCAAATGACAGATAAAGTGTTGCTCTAAATAAACACTGTATGATTGTTTTACACAGTCTACTAGATTTTCTTATTTTCAATAAATTTAGCTTATCCCTCGTAAAAATGATTTTCCGTTATCGTCATTCTTTGAATATTCCAATTAAGAAAATGTTGTGTGGTACCTTAGTGTTGTACCATTTTGTAATTTATGCGATTCAGTGTATGGGCCGATAGTCCGTTCGCACCTTAAAAAATAGCATAGCGCTTTTCGTAATAATGTACAGAGTTGCCACGTCCTATCGTGAAAGATATTTGAATAAAATATTAACGCAAATGCAATATATTGGTGCTACTCAGAAAGTCCCGGAATTTAAATGTGGCGCGCGATGGGATGGTAGTACAGCTCTATAGCGCTAGATGGTGCGAGTCTATACGTCTATACTAAGTCGGTTAATCAAACAGTACTTTGCTAGTTGGTGACAAACAGCTGTGTTTGAGATATTCCGCAACGTTACAATGTCTAATATGAAAGAACAAAGAATGTGCATCAAATTCTGTTTCGAACATGGCAAAACGGCAGTGGGAATTCTGAAAATGCTTAAACAAGCATTTGGTGAGGATTTTTTAGGTCAGACGCTAACTTATGAGTTGTTCAATCGTCTTAAAAATGGACGTGTGTCGACTGATGATGGTGGCCGTTTAAGTGTGCGTAAGTAAGTGTGTAAGTCGTACGACATCAAGTGGCGCAACAATTCGTGGATCCTACACCACGACAATGCACCAACCCACATGTCACTTATGCGTCAGTTTCTAACCTCGACGACGACGACAGTACTACCCGATCCTTCCTACTCACTAGATATTGCCCCTTGTGACTTCTTCTTGTTTCCGAAGTTGAAACTGAAGCTCGAGGAGCGTCGTTTTGAATTGGGAGCTCTAGACCGAATCTCAGGCAGGGTTGAACACATTAATACGCGAAGGGCGACTTGTCTATGCTTCCAGTCATGGACAAGTCGCTGAGATCGTTGAATTCATGCGAAAGGAAAGCACATTGAAGGGAATGGTAGTGAATAAGTTGACAGAAAAAAATATTTTCTTTTACACATTCCGGGAGTTTCTAAGTAACACCTCGTAGCAAGCTTGCGAAATTTGAATTAATTCCAAGATAAAACATTACTGTTGCAAATAATAAATAGTTTGATAATAATTGTAAGTTGCTATCACTGGAAAATAAACTACGAGTATAATCGATTTATGAATTACAATTTTGATTTAGTTAATTACTATTCTCGGCAATACGCTTTATAAATACGATAAAATAACCATACACATTGTCTTCCTTAATTTTTGAACATTTATATGCACTTTTGATACGGAAATTATTGCTTTTCCGATTGAATAATATCTTTGTTGTGTCTTTTTTTTTGCGCACAACATCAAGGCTGTCGCTAATGATTGCTGCTTATCTTCGTCCACAATTTGTCGCCTGACTGTTTTGTTTTATTTTTATCTGGTGAACTTTCACAGTTGCAGACCTAATAAGTTATTTGTCAAAATGAAACAGTGTAACAAATTACTTCGATTGAGGCGTGAATATACGTGACGTTTTATCGGGAGATAGTGCGCTATATATTTTATATAGATATTATTGTAACTGTATTCAATATATAAGTAAGTATTTACTATGAGACTAGAATTTTATATCTAAAAGAACAACAATAATACAAAACAACTACATTTTATAGATAGTAGTAGTAGTATAGTAATCCTTTCGTTTACGTTGGGAGCACGGGACATCTACATATTGTGATAAATCTTCTGTTCGGGTTCGATTAATACAACACACGGCAATTAAAAATAACTACATTAATACGAAAGAATAAGTGCCACTTAACAATAACTAACAGTATTTATATTTATATACACATTTATGTCTACGATATTTAATTCGCGATGATCACTGGTTGGATGAATCATCCTTCTCTTGAGTGTTTATATAGTCATCGGTGGTTCTGGAATGTTCACTTTCTAGAGGAACCGTTAGCCCATGACGTGCACGGTTGGTGACGTTATCGCTTAGGTCACTGGCTGATATAACGCACAATATCAATATTTCATGATTGTTTATTGAGATTAAATCGTGAGTCTAACGATCTTGTTCAGGTCTTTTTTCCCATTTTTTACTGTTTCCCAGGTTCTACGTTACAAATGATTCGACAAAGTTCTTCCATTCTCTTTTATTTAACGCTGATCTTTTCAAACCGTTCCAATTCTTATTCACTCTTTTACTTTTTTCAAAGTTGCTTTCCTCCATGTCTCTCTTTGTCTGTCTCGCCATCGTTTACCTTTCACATTGTATTCCAAATTCTATTTGGTAATAACCTGTTTTTTCTTCTTATTGTGTATCCAATTCACCTCCACTTCCTGCAACTGTTTTCTACATATTTACTGTTGATTACTTCTTCGCCACCGATCTTCTTCTTGTAATTATATTTGACCAGTTAATTTCTAACATCCTTCGAAAGCATTTCTGTTATCCGAACTATCCGAACAGGAAGAAGTGTATCATAAAATTTGTCTTCAACGTAGGATCCATACAAGGAAATCGAATGGCGTCAGATCAGTGAATCTCGGTGGCCAAGCTATCGTTCCACTACGCCTAATCCAGGTTACAACGCGATTGAGGTAAGATGTAACCTCATGATGGAAATGTGGAGGTGTAACATTCTGTTGAAAAATAAACTGCCTGTTCATGTTTTCTTGCAATTGTGGCATGAGATAAATTTCCAATATATTAAGATAATTAACTCCAACTATAGTTTTCTCTATGAAAAAGAATGGACCGAACACTTGAGTAGAAATAGAAAAAGGTTTTAAATATTTCTATACGTTAATACACGTATAATGCTTTTGTTTCATTATGAAACAGACATGTAAATAATTTACACATCTGTAACTGTATCATGGGCAATACACCTCGTATTTTCGGCATTAACTTCTGCTTAAGACATATGTTTCTGCCATCTATAGGCGTCGCCAGTTAAGCTAGTGAAGCAATGTGTACAAATGATACAAATCTTTATAAATAGATCTGTATCTGTATATAACATTAAGCCGCAATCCCTATTAGATAAAGCAAATTTCATCTTGTAAGGTGGCACTTATTAATAAGTGACATCTGACGGACGAAAGAGACTTTGTCGAAAAAGGGACCTTTCGTTTGTGACCAGCTATGCTAGTACGAAGCGAAACAATACGGGTTAGTCCATTAACAACAAGCCAGATGGCGGTAAATATAGAAAAAGGTTTTAAATATTTCTATACGTTAATGCACGTATAATGCTTTTGTTTCATTATGAAACAGACATGTAAATAATTTACACATCTGTAACTGTATCATGGACAATACACCTCGTATTTTCGGCATTAACTTCTGCTTAAGACATATGTTTCTGCCATCTATAGGCGTCGTCAGTTAAGCTAGTGAAGCAATTGTGTACAAATGATACAAATCTTTATAAATAGATCTGTATCTGTATATAACATTAAGCCGGAACCGACAAAGTCTCTTTCGTCCGTCAGATGTCACTTATTAATAAGTTGCCACCTTACAAGATGAAATTTGCTTTATCTAATAGGGATTCCGGCTTAATGTTATATACAGATACAGATCTATTTATAAAGATTTGTATCATTTGTACACATTGCTTCACTAGCTTAACTGACTACGCCTATAGATGGCAGAAACATATGTCTTAAGCAGAAGTTAATGCCGAAAATACGAGGTGTATTGGCCATGACACAGTTACAGATGTGTAAATTATTTACATGTCTGTTTCATATTGAAACTTGAGTAGACCTTAGTGCAGAAACGACATTTAACTTAGTCGACTATCTCAAACGGTGTATTCGTACATTATGGCGATTTACTCTTCCACTTACATGGAATATAGCCTCATCACTGATCAAGAAAATTGCGATCGTTCTTCATTCTCTCAAATATTTCAATACAACATTCAAGTCGTCTTTCTTTATCGGTATCACGTAAAGCTTGCAGCAACTGTATTCTCTCTGGTTTAAATTGCAGGATTAGGTTCTAAGCTGGCACGTGTGATTCTTTGGGCTACGAACGTAAGTCTCACGCACTTATTCGATTGTCTCTTCTACACCTCGAGGTCTATCCTGGCCTCTTGCTATGTGTCCTACACAACCAGTTTCAAAAAAAATTATTTTACTATTATTACAAATAAGGGGTTTCGATGGGTATAATAATAATGAAATTATTCTAAGATAAATAATAAAATTATATTTTAGTTATTTTGTAATACAATAATTTGTGGTGTTGGTGAAGTTCCTTCAAAGGTCCAGGACGTGCGTGATGGTGGTTAATTAAAATAAATATACAACAACTTAATACATAAAATAAAACACAGCGGCGTCCTTAAATTGATATATTTATATTTACATAATAAGGATTTGAAATTCGTATATTTAAATCAAATAAGTTGATGTATGTAAAAGTCATTAAATTAGTAATATATACACAAGGGGCGATAAATTAGTAATCGAGAAATTAATATAAAATATCTGAAATAGAAAGGTGAAGCAGTAATAAAAGAAAGTAATATATACACGTGGAGCGCTGAATAGATATAAGTAGTATATAGGTATAAGTAGATTAAAATTAACACAAAAAATACTCTGAAACGAACGTTAAATGGAGTAGTAAATTAAGGGTTAATTAATATGTATAAAATAACCTCTGTATAGAACAATCCAGAGTTATCTTAGAGTTGGCGATGGTCACGTGGCCTTCGAAGATATACCTTGGTCAAGTATATGCAGAGCGATGTTGGCCGGTGGGACAAGAAATTAATTAGTTCAAATTAATATGAATTCGCTTAAAAGAATAATATATATAGAACAATACAGAATTACCTTAGAAGCGGAAGAGATGCACGTGGCCATGCCACCGGTACTTGAGCAGTACGGCGGTGGTGTTGCACTTTCGAACGTTCGAACGAGAAGACCCTGATCGTTGTTCGCATCGGAAAAAAGTAAAGTTTTGAAAAGGGCTGTTTATGGCCTAAGTAGAGGGAGGGATCGATATCTTGAATTATAATTAAATAAAAGCGCGACCTGAAGACTTGGCCTGTCGATGTCATAATTATTATTAATATAACCCTTGTGACATAAGCTTCCTAACGATATAAAACACGACATATAAAAGAAGATGTAAATAATATTAAATTAAACAATTTAAAATGGAATGTTCTAGACGAATTTCGACGAAGAGTCAGGTAGAAAAAAAAAGGTCTCGGTCAGTCAGAATATGACAAAAGAAATACTTTCTCTTTGCAACGAATATATACAGTTTGTTCAAATGAAAAAAATGTCTTAAGTTTAATATAGAGATATTCAAAGAAGAAATATATGTATTTAAAAATGAATTAAACTTCTATACGCTAAGCGTAACACTATGTAATAATTGGCGGTCGTTGTGCTGTGGTGGTTTCTTATGATATTTAGTCCAGAATTTCGGTTGAACAGAAGTGGCTGCTCGCGATTTATAAAACAACAAACAACAATTGACGCACTCAGTATCTGAATACGACTTTATTCTGACTCTGTACAATATGAAACAAACATGTAAATAATTTACATATCTGTAACCATGCACATGGACAATACACCTCGTATTTTCAGCAATTACTTCTGCTTAATACATATGTTTCTGCCAATATAGGCGTCCTCAGCTAAGCTAGTGAAGCAATTTATACAAATTAATACAAACCTGTTATAAACAACTGGTTTGTATCTGTATTTAAATTTACTGAAATAGCCCGCAAAGATCAAGCAAGTTCCGTCCAGTAAATAATTTACATATCTGTAACCATGCACATGGACAATACACCTCGTATTTTCAGCAATTACTTCTGCTTAATACATATGTTTCTGCCAATATAGGCGTCCTCAGCTAAGCTAGTGAAGCAATTTATACAAATTAATACAAACCTGTTATAAACAACTGGTTTGTATCTGTATTTAAATTTACTGAAATAGCCCGCAAAGATCAACGGAACTTGCTTGATCTTTGCGGGCTATTTCAGTAAATTTAAATACAGATACAAACCAGTTGTTTATAACAGGTTTGTATTAATTTGTATAAATTGCTTCACTAGCTTAGCTGAGGACGCCTATATTGGCAGAAACATATGTATTAAGCAGAAGTAATTGCTGAAAATACGAGGTGTATTGTCCATGTGCATGGTTACAGATATGTAAATTATTTACATGTTTGTTTCATATTGTACAAACGCTTTATACGTGCTTAACGTATTGTTATACTTAAACAAAACCTTTTCGTTTATTCTGACTGACCAAATGATGGCATAGTAGCTCGATGCACGCGTACTCTAGCGGCCGTATAGTGAACTTGAGCATATGGCAGAACTATTAAAACTCACTAGACTTTGCTACTACAGCCGGTTCCACAGCTGTAGAGATATACTTTTTTTTAACTAATTTAGATCCTGTATATTTATCGTGTCAGAATTACCAAAAATGCGTAAGTAACGACATAACATAAACATTTTTTCTGTTCCGAATATTTACACAAAGCGTGGAAATTCCCCGTTCGACGATTAATTTTTCAATTAGTTTATTACTTATGTACGTATTTACGTAGAATGTAATTTCGTTACGGGATTGCAGAGCAATTAATTGTTAACAAAGTTTGGGAATCGAAAGCGCTAACATAAATTTACCAGCGGCAAGTGTAGCGGCAATTTCTTACCCCTCGTCCTCATAAATCCTGTCTGCAGATAAGTTCGTGGCAATAAACGTTCAACTTTCGAGACTGTTATGTAAACTAGCACTAGTTGTCTTGCACAACAAAAAAAAAGGACAGCTATTGTAGGAATATTTGTATTTTAAGCGATACAGACAATGCTCGAGATAATTATTATTTAACCCTTAAATGCATGACTTTTTTTCTGTTTGAAAAAAATATTTGAAATTGTAACAATGTCAAGGAACCTAGGAAAAATAATAAAAAAAATCTATCGTCGTTTTTTTGGAAGATTTGTTGAAAAATATATTTGTTGCCTTTCGGCTACATTATGCATTTATCGCATATATATATAGGATTATTTTAAATATATACACTTTGAAGTAATAACCAGACCTTTAATCGCCGACTAATTAAGTTTACCTTATCATACCAAGGTCACGAAAATACTATATTTATATATTTATTTATATATTTTTACACATATATATAAATATAGTATTTTCGTGACCTTGGTATGATAAGGTAAACTTAATTAGTCGGCGATTAAAGGTCTGGTTATTACTTCAAAGTGTATATATTTAAAATAATCCTACATGTTTCGGCAATGATGCCTTTGTCAAGGATATAAAAAATATAAAATTTATATTTTTTATATCCTTGACAAAGGCATCATTGCCGAAACATGTAGGATTATTTTAAATATATACACTTTGAAGTAATAACCAGACCTTTAATCGTCGACTAATTAAGTTTACCCTATATATATATATATATATATATATATATGTATATGTATATATAAAGTTATTCATTATGAAAATTTCTAAAACAATTATTGTTTTTATTTAAACAAAGAGCAATGCCGCACTTGTCACATTTAGTGCGGGTGAAACCTTTACACTTGGGGTATTTGCATCTCATTTTTCCCTCTTGAATAGTAGGCCAATGACCAATTTGGTCGTTCCTCACTTCTTTTGGCGGTACGTGTTGTGTAGGGCCCCTCTTCTGTTTCTTGGCGATTTCATTCTCTAAATTACTTGGTCTACCACGTTTATAGGAAGACGTTCCTACCAAACAAAGACTTTTCGCAACTTGACAACGAAATTTACTTTGACTAATTACATCTGTCAATAAGGTGGTAAAATATCCGAATATACCATTTTCTACTCTTTATGCGTATTTTATATCTTCCCATAAGACTATCTAAAAGGTCTACGCCTCCCATGTGCCTATTGTACTCTCGGATAATATGAGGACATTCTATATCATTGGTCTTTTTTTTCCTTTCGATCATACCGTTTGATGGTACTTACGGGAATTTTCCCTACAAACGATGAAAGAAGGGTCACGCATTTATTATACTTCCAAACCACAGAGGAAATATCTACTCCATCAACTGCGGCCATATATTCGTAACTTGTGCCACGGCTAACTTTCTTCATTGCTGACTCTGTGGGCAGTGGACAATTAGGTAATCTATGGCGTCTGACAGTTCCTAGGGAATGTATGCCCTCTTTTGCCAAATGAATCATAAGTGGTAAGCCTGTATAGTAGTTGTCGTGATACAACCTATAATTTTGGTTTCTTGGTATTTTATCAGATAAGCGTAAAATTGTATTTCCTGTTGCTCCCAAATCAACAGAGCCTTCAACATTTTCTGTCCCACTATAAATCTCGAATTTGTATGCAAAACCCGAAACTCCCGACATCACAAAGAATTTGAAACCCCATTTATGGGGTTTCATTGGCATATACTGTTTGAGGTAGTGCCGCACTTTAGTAGAGCACATCTGTTCGTCGATACTAAGGTGTTCTTCTAATGGTATACAAGAAAATAACGAATTCAGGTGACTTACTAATGGTCTTATTTTATAAATTTTATCATGTCCGTCTTGTCCTCTTGGTACAAATGCTTGGTTGTTATTGAAATGGATGTATTGTCGAATTTTCTCGAATCTATTTACGGCAAAGATATTTTTTATTTGATAAAATTCTAGATCCTCTGACCAATACGATCTCGTATTTGGCATGTGTACAAGGGACACATATAGCAGTATTCCTATGTACTGCTTTATTTCCATTTCTCTAAAGGTTGGTGGTCTTTCTGGTTTAGTTTGAAATGAATAAATGTTGGTTTCAGTAACAATTTTCTGTATCAATTCATCGGTAAATAAATAAGTAAAGAATTGGTATGGTGTTTCTAATTCTAAAATATTAGCTGGTAAATTTGTACGTCCATGAAACTGTAACTGTTCTTCATTTAGTTTCAATGACTTGGCCTTCCAGTTTATGTTTTTGCTTGTAAATCGCTTATTTTGCGCAGACTTTTTTTCTGAAGTTGGTTTGTCTTGAGGGATGTCTGAAAATACATTTATACTATTATTTTCAGTATGTTCTGGTATATTATCAGATTCGTCGATTGTATCATCCTCAGAATTGCTGTCTGACTCAAATTCATGGTCGATGTTGCTTTCAGGAGCGAAAATTGGATCATCGATATCGCTCGAGTCACTCTCATCGGCATCATCTTCACTCTCTAAACCAGTGAAATTTTCCCAAAATTCAACTATTTCGTTATGAGACAGACATTGTTGTTTACGACCACTCATTTTATCCTGTAAAAATAATATATTCCATATCAGAAGACAAATACACATCACATCTTGTAATTGCCCCAAGTGCATTTTGTTGCCATTTGGAAACAAAACAAGAAGTCAAGATTTTGTAAAACATTGAAGGAATATTGAAATTTCAATATTACGCATTGAAAAACTTACTCTCTTTCTTCGTAGAAGTCAATTTTTTATTTAGTAACTACTTTTTCCGAACACACAACAATAACACTAAAACCAACGTGCACCAACACTTCGGCAAGGCTATGTTCAAGTATGTTATACCGTACATTTAGTACAACTTGCAGAATCTAGCGTGGTGTATAGGAACTACATGTCCACACAGGAATGTTCCCAATTATCTACACTATGCGCAGAACCCATATTTGTATTTCTAGTCTTATTACCGCATTTAATATGAGTATGTTGCCAAATAGCAACATAATGCATTTAAGGGTTAAAATAAAAAATAGAGGTATTGTGGTATTATAATAATAATATAATAATAAACCGTTTATTAACCCAACAGAATACATCCAATTATGGGGTTATAAAAATAAATACATGTATATAAGCATTAAACATAACGTGCGTATCAATGGAAAAATTATCCTAAACTAAATTAAATCTAAGAAGTAAAACAAATACATTCTTTCACAGAAACCAAATACCTGCAGTAATTATCGCCAAATACATCTAAATTATAATTACATGAATTATATAAATGGCACATTCTATAAAGTGGGGAGTTTTTATATGAATTAGTTGCAGCCTGTCTGTTTAAGAAAGTAATTGAGTTTCTAGTGTTGAAACGAGGATTATAAAACCAAAGCCGTGACAAAAACACCGGATCATCTATAATATTATGAACCAACTTATACAAATGTAGTAACGCAATAATTTTTCTATTATTAGATAAACCATTAAAACCAAATTGTTCCAGCAAATTATCATATGATAAGGCAGAATATACACCATGCTTTTGAAATACAAATATTTTAAAAATCTCTTCTGTAGTGACTCAAGCAGGTTAACATATTTCAAGTACGCTGGTGACCAAACTACACAACAATACTCAAGCCTGTGACGAACCAAGGAATTATACAAAATAGTAATGGTGTCAATATTTACAAAGTCTTTGCAATATCGCATTATAAAACCTAGCAATTTGCGGCAGTGAGAATAAATATGAAAGATATGTTTATTAAAGGTTAATCTACTATCAAATACTACTCCCAAATCTGTAACCTCCGTATATCCCTGAAGATTTACACTGTTAATTTCATAGTTTTATTCAACATTGACAGCTTTTCGAGAAAATGTCATTACTCAACATTTTCCAACATTAAGATTTATACAATTTCTTTGACACCAAGCACACAGTTGATCCAAATCACTCTGCAGGATATCACAGTCAGCAGAAGTATTTATTATCCGATAAATTTTTCAATCGTCAGCATAAAGTAAACAGGTAGAATCAAATTTATCACACACATCATTTATAAATAGTATGAACAACAGTGGACCTAGATTCGAACCCTGTGCAACTCCACCCCGGGCAAGATAAGTTCGTGACCTGATTCCCTCATATTCAACGTATTGCTGCCTCCCAGTTAAATAACCTCTGAGTAAAAGCAGGTAGTCGGTATGGAGTCCAAACCGCTCCAACTTCCGCAGAAGTATATGATGTTGTACACAATCAAAAGCTTTACTAAAGTCTGTAAAAATGTCATCAACCTGTTTTCGCTCATCAAGGGCCTCAGATACCCAGTGCTTAAATTGGTCGCACATATCAGCAAATTGTAGCACATATCAGTAAAAAAATTAAATTCTGGATGTAACATTATTTAATAATTGTTAAGAGTTTAGGGATCATCGATAATCTAATATTTTGGTTATACGATAGTGGCTTGACGGGTTAGTGACTTTTCAATGAAATACGTATTTTAGGGTGATGATTAGATTTTATTTTTCGATATAATCTCCTTGCAAGGTATTGCCACGTAGCCCAGCCAGTTTCTGATTTTCCCAAACCATAGAAAAAGTAATCTTTCGGAAACCCTACAAAATATGCATTGGTCTCGAATATCACTTCTTCATTTATCCGAAATCTCTTTCCAATGAGTCATTTTTTAAAATCTGGAAATAAAAAGAAATCACTGGGAGCCAGATCTGGCGAATATCTGGATGTACCTGCAATTCCTAATGAAATTCGACAAATTTTGTTGTAGCAACAGAGGACTAATGAGAAGGGGCATTATCATGATGGAACAACACTCTTTTCTTCAACAAATGTGGTCGTTTTTTCTTCAGTTCTGCATTAAAATCTGTCAGGCAAATCAGCACAATAATGGCCAGTTATCGTTTTTCTCTTTCTTAATTAATAAATAAAGATAGCACCTTTGGAATTCCAGAAAACTCTGGCCATGATCTAATTGGGCGAAAAAAATCGTTTTTGGTTACTTAACGACTTTATTGGCGAAGTGTGCAACAGCACGTCTTCCAAAATATCATATCCGTTCTTTTCATGTAATTCTACGTCATTTTGATGTATCGGCCGCTTCGTTGCGTGAAAGCGCGACCGACTTCTCTCTTATCACGGGATCGATTTTCGAGGAATGATTGGCTTTATTGGCGAAGTGTGAAACAGCACGTCTTCCAAAATATCATATCCGTGCTTTTCATGTAATTTATACGTCATTTTGATGTATCGGTCGCTTCGTTGCGTGAAAGCGCGATCAAGTTCTCTCTTATCACGGGGTCGATTTTCCAGGAATGATTGGCTTTATTGGCGAAGAAGTGTGCAACACCACGTCTTCCAAAATATTATATTCGTGCTTTTCATGTAATTCTACGTCATTTTGATGTATCGGTCGCTTCGTTGCGTGAAAGCGCGACCGACTTCTCTCTTATCACGGGATCGATTGTCGAGGAATGATTGGCTTTATTGGCGAAGTATGCAACAGCAGGTCTTCCAAAATATCATATCCGTGCTTTTCATATAATTCTACGTCATTTTGATGTATCGGTCGCTTCGTTGCGTGAAAGCGCGACCGACTTCTCTCTTATCACGAGATCGATTTTCGAGGAATGATTGGGTTTACTGACGGAGTGTGCGACAGCACGTCTTTCAAAATATCATATTCGTGCTTTTCGTGTAATTCTACGTCATTTTGATGTATCTGTCGCTTTGTTGCGTGAAAGCGCGACCAACTTCTCTCTTATCACGAGATCGATTTTCGAGGAATGATTGGGCTTATTGGCGGAGTGTGCGACAGCACGTCTTCCAAAATATCATATTCGTGCTTTTCATGTAATTCTACGTCATTTTGATGTATCGGTCGCTTTGTTGCGTGAAAGCGCGACCGACTTCTCTCTTATCACGGGATCGATTTTCGAGGAATAATTGGCTTTATTGGCAAAGTGTGCACGTTCCCCAGGAGAACTTCAAGTTTCTACTGTGACGTATCGACGGAAGAATGCCTGCAGGTTACGTTTGAAGGTAGCCAAACATTCTCTTGATATTTGTATGCGAGCGCGCATTTGATCAGCATTTAGCAAACGCGGCATACTTGTCGCGAATAGCTTTTTCATATTTTAAATGTTTATACAAAATATTGTATACCCGTTCGGTTAAAATGTCTTCTTCATTAACTCTCTCACGTACGTTCAATTGATGATGGCTACTTACAAAGGCATAGACTTTTTTAACCAAAGGAATAGTAACAGTAAATGACCGCCCGGGACGTTTTGCATCATCCCTGCTCAAATGGACACTTTTTAAAACTGAAAACCACTTATAAATCATTTCATGGGACGGAGTACATTCACGATAATATTTACGTAACTTTTCTTCGGTTTCTTTAATTATTTTTCCAGGCAAAAAATAATGTTTAAAAAACACTTGGAATTCTTTTTTCTCCATATTTACACAACAACGAAAACAGTTTTCTTTAAATCAGCATAAAACACAACCTACCTGTCAGATTTGTTTGAAATTTGGACAGTAGACATGAGAAATACGGCGGAAGCCAGCAACATAATTACCACAGTGTTGCCAACCTTTGAAAAGTCACTCTTCCGTAAAACCGTCTTCGTATTTGAACAACTTCCGCCGCTTATTCCAAAAAAAGAAATAGTAGATTTCTTCGAGTTTCAGTAACTCATCTGTTATTTTCCTCAGGATTGTATTAATCAGTTTTTGTTGCCTCGTTACATAATCATATTAAAAATATTTCGAAATGATGATCTACAGTCTACCATTTTGATATAACAAGTGTTCATTTGCAAAGTCAATCTAGTAGCATGTGATTTACTGAGAACATTTTGAAGTATGTCGTAAAAATTAAAATTTACTACTTAACCTACGAAGTCGTATATTTTGACAGTTGCATACATACAAATAAATAACAAATAATAGGTATTTATTGAAAACTATAACAAATGTTGAAAATGTTGTCCTTCAAGATCAATGCACTTTAAAATCCTCCGTTATGATATTCTGCAACATTACTGTGTTGTTTTTAATTTCCATGCATTTCTGTTCGATTCTCTGTAGCATATCATTCAAATCCAATATAGGTGTTCGAAATATGTTATTTTTTAGATAAGACCTCAAAAAGAAGTCGCAAGGTGTTAAATCGCATGAACGTGCAGGACAGGCAATTTCAGTATTTCGACTGATTATACGCTCATCAAAAAATTCTCTTAAATAATCCAAAGATTCTGTAGTACAGTGACAAGGTGCTTGCTCCGTCTTGTTGGAAATATGCATTTTGAAGTTCATCATCATGCAACTGATTGACAAATGGTTGTAAAATTTCCGTACGATACCTTTGAGCAGTTAACGTTCCCTGAAAAAATATTAGTCCAATGATTCGCCTTTGGCTTATCGCTGCCCAAACACCAATTTTCTCTGGATGTAGCGATTCTTCATTAATTACATGTGGATTTTCACTACTCCGATTGACAACTTGAGGTGTACGTTTCTTAACTGCTCCGCTGCCTGATTTTCTTAAGAGACTACCAGTTTCAGAAAAAAAGTTTTAAAGTTCTATCCAAAGTATTCTTAAATTGTTTCTATTACAAAATGTGGAAACTCAACTTGAAATTCTACCATGCAATCTTGAACTGAATAAACCCATAAACCATCAATTTTATTACCACTTCGAAAATAAACCTGGACTAAAAAAATTTTATGTTCTAAAGTGAAAGCCATTTTAAAACTGGGAAGCAATTTATTTAAACCAGAATCCACGCACGATTATTTTATGCACTAACTGATATTTGTGATTGACATTATCAAATGTCATTTGGATTTACGTTTACGGAACAACAAACACATACTAATACATTTGCGTCTTATTCTATCAAAATTTCAAAGTAACCTAGATTGAATTTTCAAATGAACACTTGTTAGTAGGATAATTCGAGTTATATTATGTTGTCTAACTTCTTTTTAATTTAAATAATTGCGTAGATGTGTACATATGCATGTGAGTATGCCGTGTGAACATAATATTCACTATTGCATAAATGGATATACAATTGTCCGCCTGGAAGATTCACTATTTTGTTTAATCATAACTTTTGATTAAATGAATGAGAATGGATCTAATGTTGATATATGCTTTATTAAATGTTAGCTTGAGGTTCACAAATGTGGGTTCTTTTGAGCACATTTTTCATTACATTTTGACACTTTCCAACCAGTATTTGATTAATTTCATTACGAACATTTTGTTTAAGTTGCTCCTAGATTTATCGTTCGTTTGTATAATAGTTGCGTCTTCTTAAATTAATACACTTAATACAGCGATCCTACAAAGCCTTTAACCCTTCTAAAAAATATATATTCTTCTTGGTCTGCAAACCCGCCCTCCACAGCTTCTATTACCTCTTCGTTACAGAACAATTTCCCTTAATTTGTTTTTCAATTGAGAGAACAGATAATAGTCTTACGGGACTATGTCTGGGGAATTGGGCGGGTGTTCCAGTAATAAAGAACTCTAGATCCCGAATTGTATTCATGATAATGCGCGATTTGTATGTAGTGGCATTGTTCTGTAAAAACAACACACATTTCGCTAACATGCCACGTCTTGTTTCCTTAATTTTCTCTCTGAAGGTGGTTAGTAATTTAGAATAAGAATCTCCAGTGATGGTCTGACCCTAGTTTAGGTAATCGATCATCATTATTCCACGGATATCCTAAAAAATTGAAGCAAGAATTTTTCCAGCGGATTTTTGAACTTCAAACTTCTTAGGCTTTGGAGAACCACGATGCTTCCACTTTTATGGGTCGTAAAAATGGATCGATGCTTCATCTATAGTCACAGGGCGGTTCAAAAAATCTAGATCTCCTTCAAAACAGGCACAGGTTGACCATGGTGCTTTCACTTTTGTTCGCTTGTGTTCGGCATTCAAGCATTTAGGAATCCATTGTGCAGAAATTTTTTTCATATCTAAATCGACGTGAACTACACTTTAATGCCTCAGCTATATGTTTGAGCCCTATTCGACGGTCTGATAATATCATGTCATGAACTGTGTCAATATCTTCGCGGGGTGGACACTGAAATCGGTCTTTTTGGTCGCTTCGCATCTTCAATGAAAAATTTTCCAACCAAAACTTCGTCATTTACGCGAAAATCTTTTATCTTTTAACTGCTTTTTGAGTCTTGGCAATAGGTAATAGTCTAACTGTACTAAATCGGGTTAAAAGGGTGCCGGGTGGTCAACCAATTCAAAACTAATTTCATCAATTAGCCATTCACGAGTAAGAGTGTTGACTTGCAAAAGAAAGAACATCTTTGGCAAGTTTTTCGTGGCACTTTTCCCACAATTTTCCCCGTTACACTTTTACCCTTTTGCTAATAATCTATCATAATTATCCTATCTCTGTCCTAAATAAACTTAAGCAAGAATTTGAAAAGTTGATTTTTGATCACGGATAATAAGCACTCTAATAAATGAATAAATAAATAAATTTTTCGTCGAAAATCCACTCTCCCGTTAAATCTCCCTTGTACTGCAAGACTGCAGTGAACTTTGTTACTTATGATTTGCTAATATTATACATATTACTTAATAAACATCTAGTAGGTGTGAATTTAAGATAGATTTTAATAAAAATAAAACGTTCTAGAATGATACCACTTTAACCCTAAAAAAATCCAATGTTTAATTGGTCTGATTTCAAAATATATTAACTGAAACAGCAAGTTTAGGAAAGGATATATTTATTCCACAATACTCGACAAAAACGGTCCAATAATTAGATTCCGCTCGAACAAAGGAACTATTATTACAAAAACGTTTCGACCAGCGGACTGCTAAAAAAGAAGGAACGTTATCGTGGCCGACGGGTGGCAACCAACCCGAACCAGCGCATATACATACACAAACGTACACACAAACATACACATCGGTAATACATACAAGACAGGGCAGTTTGTCATTAAGGCAGTTCAATGGTTTGCGCACACAGAGACCCACTAAAATACACACATTTGTATGTGTATATACACATGCTCGTTTTAATTAATTTTATTGTCGCATTAATGTCGTTGGTTGCGTGACCGTGTTATCGTGCTAATGACATTCAAGCGTTCCCGTGTTATATTTGTACGGACATGTACACGACATACAGACCTGAGAGACGATGGATGTGCGTTAAAGAATATATGGACGATGAATGGTATTTCTGTGTTTGCATGTAAAACTAGGGTGTTGTCGATGGTATTTCGCCCATTAAAAAAGATATGTTACTTAACTACTTTCCGGCAAATAAGTATATTCAATTCGTAAGTACTTGCAATTAGGAATAAACGAGTTACATGAAAAATGCATCTCAATACTAAGAAACTCTACGTCTCACCAATTAAATTTAATTATAAGATGGTATATTCTTTACAATCTAAATACCCTGAAACGTTTTCCGACTTGAATAGGCATTTGGTCGCACGAAGAAAAACAAAAATTCTTCCGTCTAATAGTACGTATATTGCTAAAAAATAAATCGATACTAGGTGGTGGAGCTGAAAGTTGAGAGCATAATTTTCGTAAAATTTGACATTTTCTGGAGCAAACATCATTAACAGATAAAAATAAGCCAACTAATTTCATTTGGGCATTACTTCAGGTAGATAAGCCAAGAGAATACTGGATCTGGTTAATTCTTCTTGTTGGTGGCAGTTATATTGAAAGTTTGTGTGTTTTCTGAATATTTTATCAATTTAACAAAAACACTCAAACCTAATTTATTATGTAAATCTCGCAAAAGTAGCACTCAATGTAAACTATAAACCTAAAATCTTTACTGTTTTATAAGACTGTATGTCTTTTGTTCTTAATATGAAACTGTTTCATATGAATGTTGTGAAAATATTGTGTGTCTTGTTCAGATGATGCTGTTCTGTTGTGGAGTTAATACTGTTATGTTTTCTTGTTGAACTGATAATATTGTTGCTTATTATAATGTTACGAATGAGACTGTTGTGTTAAGACTGTGTTACAAGTAGATAAAAATACACCACTACCCCTACAAGCTATTAGATAATTAAATGCGTGTATTCGTTGTACATTGTATTGTTCTACGTAATAACGGGGAATTTTTTGTGTTCAATTCGTAGAAATGGTACCTGCCGGGGAACAATACCCAAGGTTTATCAAAGGGTCTTAAAACTCTTACTAATAAATAAATAATAAAATATCATTACTAATTAAGTATTAGTTAGTGTTATAAAAATTTAAGTATGATAATTTCATTGTTTGGAAATGGAATTTTATTGTATATATTTAGTTAACAATGGGTGGTCAGTTTAAATATAGTTTCTTGAATGCGTTCACTTATAACCTTAGGCAATAAGACGCGTGGTCTAAATTATAAAGTAGGTAATAAATAAATTTGCAAATATAAACGATTCTTAGAGCCTAAAGAAAGTTTTATAATTTGAATATGCTAATAAAATTATGATATACAATGGTTTAAACTTGAAAGTGCACGTTAAAAAGAAATTATGAAATTGGATATGTTATAGTTTAATTCTTATCCTAGATTTACTTATATCTAACATTATATAATTATATCAATATTCATTTTATGACGAAACATTATTACAGAAGTCAATTTGTATATTTTGTCCCCTCCACTTTTTTCTTTGTTATGTGACCACGCTTACAAAGCGTTAAATTCAAAAAATTCGAACGCCCAGAAATAGGTAATGAACAGACATAAAGAGGTTTTAAAACAGGTATAAAATACGTTTGAACAGAAACTTAATTCACCTGTTCATTACCTACTCGAAACGTTCCATTTTACACCTAAGACGAAAGGACGTTAACACTCTAATGCAATGGATCATTTCAAAGCTAAATCAGCACATTTGGTAAAGAAAAAAGTTTTTTTCCGCATTGTAAAAAATTTTATTTGGAAAAGGTTCTTTCGTTCACTATTTTTGACAACTTTTCGAGAAAAGATTTAACTGCCCTCTCGTTATGAGAAAGAGTGTCTCCTCCGCATATTTTCAGATGTCCAAAACCATGGTTAAGGAGTCAGCTGCGGTTCGATAAAAATGTATCTTTCAGATAGAATTCAACGAAAACCTGTCCTGCTTTTGCAACAAGAATTTCGAATGTGATCGGTATATGTCGATTATGTTCTAGAAATCAGTCATACATCTACCTATCCATTTCGGTATTCTGCATGCTTTTAGAGTTTTGCGTAAATCTGAGCCAAAATACAATTGTGTTTGATATTTCAGTAGCAATTTTTTCAACGTCTTCACCAGAGAATGGATAAGCCATGAAAGTTACAATATCCGTCAGTTGCTTAAAACCAGAAAAGCGTCTTTCAAATTGACTCTGAATGTTTGTTAGTTGTGTCTCGTAGTTGTCATAATTTGAGTTAGAATTTGCCCTTCATTTCAAGGCTGGAAAATTTGTATAGTTCTCTTTGTTTAGCTGATTAATCAACAGCTTCAATTTATTTATAAAAGCGTTTGTTGCACTAACCATATCGATAATGATTTTATTTTTTCCCTGTATGAAGAAGTAAATCAGTGTGCTTGACAGGGTCGCTAGCTTCCATTTGTACTTTGAAGAGGCGTCGGCGTCGTTGCAAGCTTCGCGCACGGATTGAACTCAGGATCTTTGTGGCAGTATCCACAATATCATTCATATTTAGTAGTTTTGAACATAGAATTTGCTGATGAATGATGAAATAAAATACAAAAAATGATGTGAAGTCTTCGTTAGTTCGATACAATGGAACAAACGCAATTTGATTGCCTGTCATTGATTGTGCTCCATCAGTTATAATGGACACGAATTTGTAAATCAATAGATCATATTGTATTAAAAAATTTAGGAAAACTTTGTAAATATCTTCTCCGCGAGTTCTTTCCTTCAGAGACAGCAACGTTAACAATTCTTCTTTAGCCGACATATCAGAAAATACAATCCATTGAAACATGCAATACGCTTCAACAAATTATTTTTTTACTACTGATCTTCGAAAGGTTTCTTGTGTTGCGCCAGTATGTAGCAAATTTTAAAGGACGCGATTGTTGCAACTACTGATTGTTTCGCTGGCCTAGTAAACATGGATTGCTCTCCCTTCAAACTACTTTTCAAATCTTCCACCTTTCGTTTTCTTAACGCACGTTTTTGCGGAAAATAATTTCATAGTTTTTATGCATAGTTTTATAATGCCTTTCTAAGTTCCCACGTTTGGGCAATGCCACTGACGATCCACAGACGTGACAAATACACTTATTTTTTACCATAATAAACAAAAATTCTTCGTAAAATGGTACGTTTTACTTTTTTCGCCGCAGTCATTTTGCCTTTCAGATATTACGTGTCGCTCAGATACTCAGTTATGACTAGCATAGCGTCGCGAATTTTTATATGAATCTGACTAATTCGAGAAGAATCGGGAAGTGGCGCCGAAGGTTGCGCAGTTGCACTGCTTCGGGAGTCTCGCAAATTCCAATCAGAGGCAGAGATGGCCTAGAGTTAACGACATTCGAAAGAACTCAAATTCATCGATTGATTATTTTTTATTTTTTCACGATCCACTCCAAAAACTCCCGCGATCGACAGTTTGGGCACCGCTGACGTACACACTGCTAACAAAATAGGCAGCCGGATCGTTACAATATCCAGACTACAGCGACCCCAATATCGAGTTACTACTGTATATTCATTTTAAATTCTGTATTTTTACACAATATGAAATAAACGTCCTCTTTTAATGTTACATTTTTTAAACACTGGTGAAGGTTTAATTAACTTTTATATCTCTCCGTGCGAAATACGTATTAAACTTAAAAACAAAAGTATTTTGTTTCACTTCCCCCAACACCTAGCCAAGACTTATATTTTACGTCGAGCATAAAACATCAATTTAATAAAATTAAATATTATTCGGGAAGAGAATTTTTATCTTTTTCTCATCCTTATAATTTTATTTATTTTTTATTCCGGCGTCGAATTACGTGTGATCAATTGGACAATGTAACGACTTCATTCTGCGGCTTGTTTACATTATCCGTAAGCGCCAATTCAGAACCAGAGAAATGAGCAGATTCGAGAATCTTTTTCTCTTTTTTCTCTTTCTCCACGAACAGAGAGGAAAAAAAAGAGATTAAAACTTATCTCGTGAACAGATGCGTCGACCAACATACGTATACGTTGCGGGGTTGGAAGCAATAATGCCAGAATCACCACCGACACACCACCACTACCTAAATTAATCTTGTCCGAGTTTTGAAGCCCCCGGGCTTCTCTTGCAAGGGAAAAACTTCGACGAAGAAAAAAGCGAATTTTCTGCTTAGCCGCGTCGAAAATTACAACTTGGAATTTTGTTGCTTTCTCGTCCTCGGGCTGTTTCTTCTAATTTTAATCCTTTTAGGAAGAATCTGTGATGTGAATCTGTGTTTTAACGTGACTACCCAGTTTATTTCTATCACCCGGTGAGATAAGGAAAGGAAATTGTAACTACGTGTTTTCGAATTTGACCGCCACGAGGATATGCACACGCAGAGAAATGCATTTTTAGAACAAGAAAAAATATTGTTTTACTACTATTTTCTTGGAATTAGAAAAGAATTTGTTTCCTTTAAAACTGTTTCCTTATATTAAGAAAAGCAGTATTTCTCCAACAAAACTAAAAATTTCTTGAATAAATGTTTCTATAAAGAAAAACATCTATTTGGTGGAAGCAAACTTATTATATCATTTCTATTTTTAGCGATTGCGAGTTTACGTATAGGCCCGATCAGGGGTGCAATGTTAGACGTCTTTGTACACAAGTAACACAAGTTCGCTGCATTTGCTACCTTTGTGTCGTTGTTTATGTGTATGAATTATTATATTAAAGTGATAGTTATCAATATGGACGAATTTGTGAGTGATATATTAAGAAAGTGGGAATTACCACCACCGAAGTTGAGGATGAGTTTTCTTTGACAAATCGTCAGAATTTTTCATTTCATCCTGTATCTACTAATTGGTATGAAGTAAATGGCAATCATTTTAATTTATCAGATGTAATTTTAATAAAGTATATTGATAATACGCCTCAGTTTGGTTTAGTTACGAAGATTTTAATTAACAGTGAAAATACTAGCATCTGTTATTTTACATATAATAAATTAGAAACATTAGATTACACTATGCATTATAGAGCATATAAAGTTAAGTTTACTACAGAGGAGAGACAAATCTCACTTAACGATATATATTCCAGAAAAACAACAATTGTTCATACTTTATTTTTAAATGAATCCTATGTAACATTATAAAAATTTATTACTGTGTTATAGAAATAATAAAATATTGTCGTATATTTATATGTATAATTTTCATCTCTCCTAAACCTTGGCATTTTAAAAATTACGAAAATAAAAATATTAGCTCCTTTTTATCAGAAAATTATCATTACAATGCATATATTGATTTACTAAATCAATTCTGCATTTAATAACGGTTTTATATTAATAATAAATTTTTTAACATTGATACTTGAAAATTTGATACTTTTATTTAATTCATACCTAACTAGGAATACTCATTGTCGGGGAGCTCTCAATTGAAAAGTGGAAGGCATTAAATTTGCATAATAAATAAATATAATAGTAATAAAATACGTCTACTATTCATTATATAATTTTTAAAGTTATACGAAAACTATTTTTAACGTATCCTCGTATATAAAAATCAAAACAATTTGGTAGTTCTATGCAAAACATTCACATTCTCACATAAAAAATATTTTCTTTCATTAAGAAAACGTAGCGTCTTGCCATAAGAATATTCTGCGACAAAACATACTTCAAGTAAGAATACAATGGATTTGATTTACGAATATTTTTCTTAAGCAAACACATTTTATATGTTTCATTCAAATAAGAAATAGTTTTGAATGAAGTAAATAATTTCAAGAATATATTTATCTCTCCACAAGATAATATTGTCTTGTGGATATACAAAACAGAGAATTTCTTGAGTCAAAGCAGATTTATTTGATACAAACATGTATTTCTCTGCGTGCATATTTAATCCTTTATTGCTTGCTAGCATAGTTAATATTACCTCGAGCGAATTAAATAACAATCATAAACGAGAAATTTTATTATTCAAACATGTAGGCGCAACCATTAAGATTTTCGCGATTAAATTCTCTTTCGATGAATAGGCGAATGTGCTGCTTTCCAAATAATACTTCAGCGAAGACTTAGTGTTTAAATAATTGCATTGATAGGCTATCACTGTTTATATGTTCGTAATTTTCATGCGATGCGGACGCAAGAATATTTACACATAAAATAATTATAAAAAATATATTATATAACGTGCTGAAACACTTACTGTTTTAAAAATCTTCCATAAAATCACAAACTGGGTGGCATCTATTAAATATTTGAATTATTAAATATGTTTCCACACTTGTTTCAGTCAAATGAGTACGACGTGCGGAATAAATATTTTTCATAGATGAAAACGACCGTTCCACATTGAGTGATGTTATATTTGCAAATTTAAATTAATCCTTGTGACAACTTAATGGATCTTTCGACGAATCTTCACTAATTTGTCTTAGTATGAGAAAATCTGAATCTTTGCCCATAGCACTTTCAAATTTTCGTATTACACACTCATTTTTTTCGACTTCCGCCGCACATAGGTGTGAATTAACATCATCAACAATTTAAACAGAATCCACAAACGACATCGAATCATTTTGTAATTTTTCAATTCCCTCCGCAAGTCCATAGTAGTTCTTGCGAATAGTTTCTAAATCACTTTTTACATGACTATCTTGAAACATTTTCTGGCTTTTCTTGTTAGCTTAGGCGTGTCTCGGATCGAATTGTAAAACTACCTTCTTTACATCATCAAAATGTTCGTACTAGTAAAACGCAGCCTCTAACCATGTCCCCAACGCATAGTAATCGGCTGTGGTGATTCAGGCACTTTGGAACACAGTTCGTGAAATTTTTTTGTACGTTTTTGGAACTTTAGAAACAGTGCCTTCGTATGAGCTATTAAAGCATTTACTCGTGGTTAACATTTAGGTATCAATTACGCCACAAGGCTTAAAGCATGGATTTTACATGTTACATGTAACAGATTGCCACTCTCTTCTTTAAGAGATCGGCCTCAAGAAAGGATGTTAGCGGCACCGTCACTCACAAACATTAAAAGTTAGTTGTTGAAACTGCAAATTTGGTCAATGCGCTCAACACCACTTTAAATATTTCACCGCTAGTACATTTTTCAATTTTGCTCCTTTGGATGCAAGTAAGATAGAGGATGACGGTTGAAATTCTTCCACTGTACGTATCATCACATTTACCATAGAATTTTTTTGCCGATTTGTTGTTTCGTCCATACATAACCACAATTTTTTATCTTTCAATTCTGCTTTAACTCTTCTTTCGACATAGTCACGAACAGATGGCATAACATTTCTTATCGATGCCCGACTTGAATAAAACTTAATAAACCGACTTAATAAAACAAACACCTATATCAAATGGTAATTGTTGGCTGCTGTTTGCCACAGATTGCAGAAATGTGTTTTATACTTTTTAGGTGGCGTTCACACTTCCACCTGCTGGTACACGTCAAATAGTCGTCGCATCTTACACATTTAATTCTATCGCCTTCGTATTCTAAATCCGGCATTCTCACTATTACGTTTTCTAGTTTCTTCGAAATGCGTCGTTTCCGAAACGTACCTAAATTCGACATTTTCTAAGTATGCGTGTACTGACATGCATTCACAACAACCAGTGAAATAATACTGAAGAAGTGTGCTTTGATACGGACAATTGAGTTTTCGTGCCGCGCGCTTCTCCCCTCTACGTTGCTCTCGATACTGCACTGGAAGTTGCTCCTCTTTGCCGAGTCATGTGATTGCTATACACTTATTTCATATTCATATTAAATAACTTAATAAGCTTTTCTAATGTTAAGTGTTATTCAATAGTAAGTTACATTTTGAAATTGCTGTCGTTTTGTTAAATAATAAAGTACACACAAAATAAAAACATATTTGTGTTCATAAAATAATGGGGTTTACTCGTCGTTCATATTTTTTATTTCCGTTACCATGGCAACAAGTTTGTTGATAAAAATAAAAACGTTAGCTTTTCTTACTGAATTTGACAGACATTCACCCTGTAAACAATGGTTTTGACGTTACAAAATCGTCTTGTTCAGTGCTACTATGAACGTGCAAGAAGTTTAGTAGTTGATATAAGAAAGTTCAGAAGAAGCAGTAACTTGAGAAACGGGCCGTGCAGTTTACAGGCTTACCACAAGCTTATCTGTAAATTTGAAGAAACTGGTTACCTTACTGATAAAGCTGTAAGACCTAAAGTAGCAAATGATATTACTGCTGCTGTAGTTTTACGTGCGACTGAAGAAATAGCCGGAAATGATAACTACGGAATATGTAGTAGCGCTAAGCAAGTTGCAAAAAATTGTCAAATTAGTATGTGGAACCACTGTTCCAGATACTCCAACCAACATATTGTCCTTTAGATTTCTCCCAGGATCTCAAATTGAAATTGAAAAAATTATGTCTGCTTTTCCAGATAAGACAACGATGAGTAATAATTTGATACCCAGTTGCTTTATTCGTAATACCAGTAAAGTGTTAGCATAGCCATTACAGATTGTTATTAATTTCGCTCTGAAACCTGTGCTTTTCCTGCTCGACGGAAGGAAGCTAGAATTACACCGGTTCACAAGAAGGGTGATGTATCGCGCTTAGAAAATTATAGACTCGTAGCGATTTTGCCAAATTTTGGTAAAATTTTTGAGCAGATTTTATACAACACTATTCTTTATTAACACTCGTCCATACGTATCCACCAACCAACCAACATGGATTCTTGCCATTGCGGTCTAACTATAGCGACTCAAAATATTTGTGAGGTATTGGATAATAATGGTCAACTAGACGTTGTATACATTGACTTTTCTCAAGCCTTCGTCACTATCGACCATCAAATTGTATTAAAGAAATGGAGTGCTTTCGGCTTTAGTCCATATTGTCTCATACGTTGCGAATAAAGTTAATTATGGATTTTTAAACTGCTTTTGCTCTTACGAATTCTTTTCAACATGTGGTGTGCCTCAGGGCTCTAATCTTGGACCTCTTCTTTTTCTGCTTTTCATTTATGATCTCCTTACATCTGTCAATTGTTCTGTGCTGGCGTACGCTGATGAAACTAAATTATACGTATCCGTCAAATAACAGAATGATGTTTATGTCTTACAAGATAATATTAATGTGTTTGCGGATTGGCGTAGTAAAAACAGGATAAAAATTAATGTGAATAAATGCTGTGTCGTATCTTACACACGTAAAATTAATGAAGTGGAATCATCGTATAGTATTGGTGGTCAAAAGTTAGTGTAAAGGAATTCCATCAGTGATCTTGGCGTCAAATTCGACTCGGATATGTCCTTTGACTTGCACCTTTCGAATACCATCTCGTCTGCTTCGAAAATGTTGGGCTTCGTTATGAGGTCTACCAGTCAGTTTCAGGATTTAGATGTTCTGAAATCTCTGTAACCAGGCTTTTGTTTTGAGTAAATACTGACTACAACCGCCTACTAAAGATATAACTTCAAATCCCTAAAACAACGTTGAGAGGTTAATGTTGCGCGATTTACGTATAAGTTAATTGTGGTCGAATTGGCTCGCCTGAAATATTAAACTGTATAGCTTTTCACGTGCCTCGAATGACGTCAAGATCTAATTCTACGTTTTACCCACCAAGAGGTAGAACTAACGCGCTACTAAGAGCTCCAATTAATTTTATATACTTTTTACGGATACTATATAGTGACATTTTTACGGGAGGTGTTTAGATTAAGTTTTTGTTTTAGTTTATTAGTGTACTTAATTATTTTATTTCATACATTTATATTTTGTATTTTTATATAATTTAGAACACATTTGTTTCTTTCTTCTATTTTTTCTTTTTTTTTTATGTATCTGTCCTAGAAATGGAATTATCTGTTGAGCAATAAAGATTATTATATTATATTATAATATTATATATAATATTGTATTATACAAGATGCCTCAATCTCACGGTATGTCTCACGACAATCTTACAATATCAGTTCACCCACATTATCGATATTTTCTGGTACAACAACCGATTTTAGATGACCTTTAAATTCTTCCATGAGCGAACAACTGCCACGATTAAATTCACTAAACCGGTGATATTCAGTGGCTTTAGATGGTCCTTCATCACCAAAAGCCGAAATGGGTTGATTGTTGGATGTACTGTTATTGATAATCTACGTGGAAAATTGTAGTAGTCAACGTATAAAATAATTTTTAATAATTTTTTTATGTTATTATAATTTTTTTTTTAAATATTTTTGTTTTATACAAAAAAATGGTAAGTTTTACCCACTGAATGTTTTAAATTGTTTTATAGTCGAAACATGTTAATACAGTTTTCGTCGTTTGCGGCTGTGATCGTCCAATGATAACCACTTGCCTAATCTTATACTTGTCGTGATGTTGACATTAGTTGCGGCGCTGAATACCGTGCTGTCTTTTGTGAGTTGATTGTAGGTAGTAAGGGAGTTATGGAACTTATGTTTTCCAGCATCATGCACTGATGAGTCTATAACAAGACGAAACTGATGAACTTACATTGTGTTTTCTACACTCGATTTTTAATAATATTTTTATATTATTAAAACTGTTTTTGCTTTATCTAAATATTTATTTATTTATTTAATATATAAATTTTATAAATAAATTTCAGAACGAAATTAGGATAGATTCGCGTTTTAACCCACTAAAAATTATACACCAACCGCTTAATCTACAAAACATTCAAACATCTCCAGCTTTCGAAGTTCCTTTTTACATTTAAATTAGAACGTAATTGACAAATTGAATTTTTCCATCGAGCCCTCACAAAGGAAGATAACAAAAGACTCACTTAATAACAGCGATGTGATTACGTCGTTTTCAAAGCTACCAAAACTTATTAATAAATTTCAAAGAAGTTATAATCCAGTTTAAACTTTTAATCCTTTGTCGCTGGATTTGGACGCTGTTGGTGTGGGTAGATGCCGCTTGTCGTTTATCTGTTACTGGGACAAACATCTGACGCAACTTTTCGTCAGTATAATGTACCCTTTTAACTTAATTTCAGAATTAAAATGTGTATACGTATATAGATTGCATGAATTTCATTGTTTTGCGATTTTAGAGATGTTTATATTTTATTTTACTTCTTCTTCTTCTTCTTGTTCATGATAGGATACTCTGTCATCGTTATTGTTTTCATAGCTATATAAATGTTTTTCCCTATTACATTTTACTACTAGGGACAACCTGAAATTATTGAGAATAAAAAACACGGTTAATATTTTCTGGGATTTTATTTTAAATATGCTCAAAGTAATTCCCTTCGGCAGTGGTACACTTGACAATTCTTTCTGTTCACTGTTTAAAAGTTCGGAATACCTCCAAAATAAGCGTGAACTACGGTATATCAATCTCTTCTTCAGACGAAAACCTTTTACCTTGAAAATTACGTTCGCATACGGAGACAATTTTAAACGAACCAAGTAACTGAAAGACCGCATTAAATATAAACTTGTAGAAATGAAGGCGATCTCTGTTTGATCAAACATAATCATGCACGTATCGCGCCGGCAATTTACTTTTGGGGCGTGTTTGAGACTGAGATCGCATTCATTTCTACAAGTTTAATTTAATTATGTGTACATACTAGGAATACATAATTATGGGCAATTTCGCACAAATACGAAATAATATTGGGTGTTTCCATCAATAAAGTACATCATAAATAGTCTGGCCGATATCGGCAAGTAAATTCCTATGAAGATAGGCCGTAAACATTTGGGTTTATTTGGTCAAGGTCGTTTTATAAGGGTGGCCGTAAATAAAGGGTTTTCGTAAATGACAATTTCCTTATAGTCGGTTCGGAGAACTTTGAAACTGTCCGCTACCTCAGGTGGCCGTTAACACTGGTTTTACTGTATTTAGTTGTTCTGTTGCGCATTTAATAAAACATTATTATTATTTCCTCCATTTACAAGAACATTCAATTTGTCCTTGGTTGCCAGTGTGTTAACTCATCGGTTCGCGAGAACAAGATGGCTGGCATAACTATCTTAATATTATTATTATTGTTGTTTATTATTTCTTATGTCCAGGTATTTTTCCGTAACCTAACTATGCAGCACTCCTCCATATGGCATGCTTCATTCTTAGTAAGCAGATAATAACGCCTCCCATCATGTAGGGGGGGTTCATTTTCACGGCCCATAGGGTCCGGCGCTTTAGTTGTTATGTTGACGAAATGGGTTGAGATGAAGGTATCTCAACAACATCCTCGCCTGCGTTCTTTGTTTCTACTGAAGCATGCCATGTTTGTGTTTCATTTCCAATTTGCTGTTTCGGTCTTTGCTGGTTAATCCTACCTGGATCCTGCTCCTCCGACCCACCACAGTATCCTTTTCATCCAGTGTTTGGAGCAAGTGTACCTCATTGGGGCTGCTAACCCAACCCAACGGTTAGCTCAGGAACCCGTGGGGTCGCTAGTCCCCAGTAACCTATCTCTAGGCTACCCTGTGCGGGTATTATTATTATTATTATTATTATTATTATTATTATTATTATTATTATTATTATTATTATTATTATTATTATTATTATTATTATTATTATTATTATACCAGAATACTGCCACTATTTCTTCGCTAAAGGAAACTAGACATTTCTAAAAACAATGCTCTATATAGTCACCATGGTGTACTCTATTCGCATTTTATTAATTGAAGTTTCCGATGTTGGATTAAAAAACGCAGAACAATTAAACGTACTTTTTATTCGCAACAATAAAGCACTCTTTCAGACACTCAATAAAGTTACCCCTTCTTCTCGTTCCGCAGTAATAAATCTAAATTAAAGGCAAATCAATACAAAACACAGCAGCTGCTCGTAAATAACTCCCTGAAAACTAAACATAAAAGATTTTTGACACATATTTAGTAACGCTTGCGAATTTCCGACGACAGACGTTCGGATCGCTTGCCAAACCGCTTAACCTCCTTTTCGATGTACGTACGCTTAGACGCGAGCCCCTAGCACGTGCAGCTTCGAACCACTCAGGAGAACACACTCGAGTAGACGTCGACACAATCGAAACGCACTCGAATCACGACGTTATGCAGAGAGAGGGTCGCTGCCTGATGGTAATTTTGGAACAATAGTATGGAAAGTATAATTATTCGGCTCGGGATCAAATATTTCGTACGACGACAAGTCATTTATAAAAATGAATGCCGTTTACATTTCGAGTATTCGAATTCTAGGTCTTAATTTCAAAGCATTAAGTAATATTAGAAACTAATATTAATAGAAAGACTATGGACAGTGTTGCGAAATAAAAATTAATTAACTTACAAAAGGGGACTAATTCGAAAATTTTTTTTCACCATATTTACATGAAAACACCTGTCTTTAAATGAGTATAAACCACAACCTATCTGTCAGATTTGTTTGAAATTTTGACAGTAGACATCAGCAACATAATCACCGTAGTCTTGCCAACCTTTGAAAAGTTAAGTTTTTCCTCCTGGTTTGAAGGAATTTTCGGAATTTGTTTGACCGCAATATAAGTTTTAAACAATGCAATACTTTGAGATAACACTAATATATTTAGAAGATAATTGTTAATAAATTGAATTTTGGAGTTCCTGTAATTTAATATAAATGTATGAATCTGGCCTTAACAATAATTACCGAGAAAATGGCCAATACTTAAATATATTCTTAAAGGGAAATCGCTGAGATCTGGGTTGAAACTGATTTTTGTTTTAACTTATTTTTGCAAAGGAAGTCTTGTCACCGCCAGTTACAAGGGAGGGAGAAAATGACTAAAATAATTATAATGAAATTGCGTTGCAAATATTCTACCCTTCGGCTTGTCGAATGCTTACTCGGAAAATTCCTAAATGCAAGGAAAGTTAGATGATGCAGTTTACCAACAAAATGCACAATATGCACATAAACTCTTAATTATAATACTGGCAAATAAAATAATTACTAAATACAAAAAATTGTTACAGGTATTGAATGGCAAGCAATGTACCGAGTACGTAAATTACAGTAAATAGCAAGTGGGCTAGAGATAAAAGGAATTCGAGGAATAAAGGAGAAATGCAATTACACCGAAATCTTTAAATCTTGTCGTAAAAACATGAATAAATTGTAACAGTCAATATAATAAATACAATAAATGAAATATAACAATAAAACTTATGCTATTATATAGGTTTACATCTGCAAATTAACGAATTTACAAGAAGGATTATATCTGTATTGGGTCAAGAGTTTTATGGCCGTAGAAAACAAGACAATGCATAAAGCAATATAATACCTGACCAGACTTACGAATTTAACAAAATCAGATATTTGGGAAACTTCAAGATCTTTCTATACGCTTAACATTTGTAATTAATATAAAATTAAAATCTATGATTTAATACGTAAAATAAATACAACTAAATTGATTTGATTATACTTAAATTAAACTAAAATACAAATCTATATGGACGGAATAGTCACTCCACCGTCAAACTACCCTAGTCTTACTTTGATTTTTCAACGTCAAACTACCCTAGTCTTACTTTGATTTTTCAACATAGTCTCCATTAAGGTTAACACGTTTTCCCTATCGATGTTCTAGCATTTCAAATGCTTCTCGAAAAAAAAGATTGTTCAACCTCTGCAAACCACTGATTTACCGCACATATCACATCATTATCTGATGGAAATCGTTTACCACGCAAATGTTCTTTAAGTTTTGGAAACAGTCGGTAATCGCTGGGGGCCAAATATAGCGAATATGGCGGATGCTCAACCAATCCGAAGCCTGCTATACTTCGTATTATAATGCAAATAATCTCAATTTTAATTATTTTCGTTTCGAGAATTAAGTAATCCTAATTCCCTTATTATATTTATAAAATTCAAAATGCATTCTTACTGCAAATTAATTGTATTTTTTCGCGAAGTAATATGAATGAATAAATATAGCTCTGTACATTTCACGATGCTAATTATTCGAATTTCTCTAATGAAAAAATTCGCCCTGAAGCAGGATTCGAGCCCATGTCCACGGTTTGTCGGACCATTGCACTACCACTAAGCTATTAAGGACTGTGTTTCCGCCATAATTTAATTATATAAATAATTTTGGTCTAAGCATACATGCTTTGCTCGTGTAAGATATAAGTGGTCTGTATTTAAGGTCGTTCAAAATTTAAAAAAAATGAGATGGATGGAATGCAGGACTCATCACTGGTTTATAACGCAGGACCTTTACTGCAGAAACATTCATTACAATTTCAAATGCACTGAACTTAGTGTATGTATGTGTACCGTCTCACACTTCTCTCACTTCTGCCGATCTAATGTCATGTCATGTGGTTTCTCGATCATCTTCTCCCTTTTTTTAAGCTGTTTTTTTTTTGTGGAAAGGAAGGTTTTTAGGATATTCAGCAGTACTTATATTGTTATTGCTAACAAATTAAATGAGCCCGTATAGAAACAAAAGAAAAAGGAAAATTAAGTCTAACCTAAACGTGTCAAAGAATGGTTTAATAATGGGTAACCCACTAAGCCCCATTCTAGCTGAAATTTTGTGGATGATTTAGAAGAGAAAATTCATGAACACTCACTTTGCAAACATTTTATTTATTGGTATAGATACGTAGACGATGTGTTAGCTTGTTTTACGGGTATAGACCTTTTTTTATCATATATTAACAATCTCCACCCTAATATTAAGTTCACGGTTAAAGAAGAAATAAATAAAACCATCAATTTCCTAGATTTAACTATTTTAAATAGAAACAATAAACATGCTTTTTCCATATACCATAAACCGTCACATCTGATACAGTAGGGTAAGTGGGGGAGAGATGGACCACATTTTAGAAAATTGCTTCTAACTTTTTTTATTAGAGATATTTGGTAACAAATATTTTATAGGTAATTTAACATAACTTAACGAATATTAAAATGATGTTATAACTTAAACAAATCTTTTGGATACTAACAAAAAATAACATATATAGTGGTTAGTAAAAGTTTATCTCTCCTCCACAGCGCAGGTGAGATGGACTGCGTACAGAGGAGAGATGAACCGATACAAATATGAATAGCAACTATTTGATTTTCTTTTTTATAGCATGCTTACCGCACTGCTGGCACAAATCATGATAGGTGGTACAATTCTCGTGTAACCAGCGACCGCATATGGTGCACTTGATCCAATCCTCAGTCTTTTTTGTCTTCCTGTAGTCTTCCTTGCAACCTGCACATTCATTTTCATAGTCCTCAGCTTCTGCCGTATTATCATCATCAGATGAATAATTTAAAATAATTTCTTCGGAAGTCGTCGTAGAAGAAGAAGAATATCTCCTTCGGTTTGACTTAATATTCTTTCGCTTTGCTTTATTAAATCGCTCAGTATTAGCTGGTCTTTTTTTCTTTTTTGCGCTAAGTTCTTTTTTTTTTGTTAAGCTCTCTTCTCTTGGTTAAATTTTCTTCTGAGGTAAGAAGAGTCGCAATACTTCTTCCGCGTTTACGGGCGTTCAATACTGCTGTTGTTGAGTGTGTGGGTGAAATTAATTCTAGAAGCTTGCCCGGTGTTTCTTTCCCTCTTCCTCTTTGTCACTCCGTTCTGCTTGATCTTCTTTCTCAATAGTTGGTTTGTGGCTTTGGGATGAATGGTTATCTGTTTGAGCGTGCACTGTATTTGGTTCTTGAATGGTATTATTAACTTGTACATTATCAATGTATGCGTAATCCGGAATAGGCGTGGGATTGAATGGAACGATACCAGTGGCACGAAATGCTGCAACTGCATTGTCTACTGTAGCAGCCCTATTCCACGATTCCCCTAAAAGCTTCCCTAACTGCAATCTCTTCAATGTACGGCTAGTATTTGATTTTACAAAATGACGACTTGCTTGAGAATAATAAGTCTTCAGTACCTTAAAAAATGCCCGATCCAACGGCTGCAGGTAATGAGTAGTGTGTGCAGGCAAACAAAATAATAGAATATCATTTTGTTCGGCAAATTCCAGCATCTCCAAATTAGTAGTGTGAGAAGTGTGACCGTCGAGTATTAAGAGAACCTTTCCGGGCATCTTTCCAGGCAGAAAATGGGTTTTTAGCCACTCAAAGAAAATGTCAGAATTAATATAGGCTGATTTTTGTGACATTCTAATTGCGGATCCAGGTGGCATTCCGTCCAATAGATCATCCTTCTTGTTTTTTCCTTTAAAGATACAGTAAGGAGGAAGGAAAACGCTCTCTGCATTACAACAAGTCAGAACACTTATCGTCTCTCCTTTCTCACCGGAACTCATGGATGTCACATTTTTTGATCCCTTTTCTGCTAAGACTGCACCGGCTCTACTGTTTAATTGTAAGCCTGTCTCGTCAGTATTATAAATATTGCCGGGTTTATCATGCAATTCATTCTCAGTCAAAATGTTATCGAGCAGAGAAAAATATTCTGTTACAGTTTCTCTTGACATTGCCACTGCACGAGCAACTGCAATATTTTCTGATTGGCGTATTGTTATGTCCTTCTGCCTACGCAGAAAAGACTGCAACCACTTGTATCCTGCTTTACCTGAAAATGGCAAAATAATATTATATAGTTTTAGTAACGCTGTATTTTGAATCTTTTATTTTACCTTCATCCTTGTCAAAGTTATGTTTTATGCCTAAACTCTCAGCTAAATTAAAAGCCATCATGCGCACCTCATCTCTGGTTGGTGCAAACCCAGTTTTTTCTAGTTTTTTTATGTGACTAACTAATTCTAATAGTGATGGCGGCCCAAGACGATCTTCCTTAGCTGCATTATTAGTTCGTAATCTTCTCAGTAATGTAGATATAGGAATTTGAAAGGTTCTGGCTGCTACAGTAACCCCCATATTATTTGTTCTTACTGCATTAATTGCATTTTGCAAATTTTGGGCTCTCCATGCCCCTCTAATCGCAGTATTTTTCTTTCTAATATAAACTGTAGGTATATCTGTAATGTAAAAAAACATAAAAACAACCAGTCCGTCTCTCCTCGATATGAGAGGTCCATCTGTCCTAAATGCAGAGGTGAGATGGACCGTTCAATTTCTGCTCAACCGATACGAATAGAACCGGCTTTTTAGGTTATATTCATTCCATCACATGTGGTGTTAACAAATATATAAAGATAGTACGTTTAAACTTATCTAAATAGTTTTTCTTCACTTCTAGATTATACTGATTATACTGACAATAATTTTAGTAACACTTTGCGGCATTAAACTACGATTTCTTTTCTAAATTAACTGGAATTTTCACATGCGGCCTCTAGCACTAATGGATTACGACTCACTGACCGCACCCTAACTAGATGGCGGTGTAGCACAATTTTAAAACCGAAAGTCCATCTCTCCTACCGGTCTATCTCTCCCCTACTTACCCTAATTCACAATAAATCCACACATCATGTTCCCATTAAATGGCTTCATTCAATTCTTTAATTCATAGACTTATTAGTACTCTCTTATCGATAGAAAATTATGGCAAAGAGCTTAACTAGATTAAACAAATAGCCTATAACAATGGATATAAATCAGATATTATTTACAATATTCTCAATAAATAAAGTTACAAGAAAGCTATTAAATTAAGTATACCCTGCAGACAGTCGTGATGTGATTGATAAATAAATACTCTTACTTATACTGGTAATCTTACGCAAAAAATTTCTAAATTCTTAACGAGAAATAATTATAACATAGCTTTCAAAACCAACAGCTATTTAGGTTCCATTATTAAAAACAATAAACAAATAATAGGTAAAAACAATAAATCGGGAGTTTACAAACTTGAATGTAGTTCATGCCCTGAATTTTATATAGGCCGGACAGGTAGATCCTTTTCCAAAAGAATCAAAGAACATGAACGTAGTTATATTAATAACAAGAATAGCTCACATTATGCGATACATAATTTCAATTATAACATTAAAATCGCAAAAATTAAATTTACTTGGAATTATGGAAATTTTGAAATTTAAAAGTACAGACCTTTTACTCAACAATCATAGATTTCGGCAATTCTCCTTTATTAGGCCTATTTTACAACTGATTCTGTTATTTATTTCGGTTTTGCCGTTTTTATGTTTGTACTCGGTAAACTTTGGTTCCTTTGTGTAAGAAAGTGTATTTGTTGAATATAAAATGTCTATTATTGAACCAGCTTTCGGAGTATAATTATTTTTTTCATTATAATAATTCATCTAAGTTTAAATTTGTCAATATCCTTTAGGTTTAGTTTGCAATGCACCTCCATCCGAGGAAGACACTGTGTGTCGAAACAATTGAAATGAAATTTTACCTCAATAAAGTGGAAATTAAGTTATATTTCTTTTTAATTTTTATTTAATTATGAATTTCCATCTAGTAAAGGCTACTTCGATTAAAAAAAAAACAACAACAAAAAAAAGACATTACACACACTTACGTGCCTGCCGTTTGCCAAACATTTCGAAAAGCCTTGCGCCTAAGTAGCATCAGTTACCTGATACTGTAGACAGTTATCGCGCGTTATATGATACGGTGAAAAAAAAGAACGAGTGCTTGGCTCTAATCCTAGTTGGCGTGGGGCAGTCAAAGTCCAGAGAGCCGTCAGATCGGCAAAACAAACGAATCGGCACGTTTTTAACTCGATCTGGGTCGTTAGTAAAACGACCGGCGAGCACCAGATCGACTCGCTGGATCTCATTCTGACAGCGCGAGAATTCAACCCGATCTGCCCGGTCCACGGCCGCCGAACTGAACGAAGCGAGTCCGGTAAATTGTAATTGACCCAGTTTTTGGCGAGCTTCCTGTGTGCGGTTATTCTTTTTTTCACCGGCGTGTTTACCTGTGCTTTATCGCGTATTTTAGTTCGACGTATCTCGTTTTGTTTTGTATCAATTTTTTTGTTGTTGTGTCGTTTGTACAGACTACTGCGGAGGGATAATGGATTTTGCCAGAGTTTTATTTTCGTTGGATTTCGACAATAATTCCTAAAATGCTTTGTACAATAAAATGCAAACGCTTTTAAATTTTTTCCGGATACATATATATCTTTTTTCTGAAATTTGTGCTATTTTATGGAATACATAATGACTAAATTCCCTAATAAATCTTTGTGTGTTTACAATTCAGTCGGTGGTTCAATCATGATTCGAAAAGGAATATGAGGTTTTGAAAATAATTCTTTGCCGTAGATACTAATGGTAATTTATCACTAACAAAAGAAATTACTCCATTCATTACACAGGCCTGCAAATTTCAAGTCATTACTTGACTCGGCAAAGAGGAGCAAGTTTAAGCTTTATAAGGTTAGTACTTCCCACAATAGCCATTCTTTTCAAACAACAACAGCCATCTGTATGTCGGGTCGGGCACTTCTCATCACTTTTTAATACATATATACAGTTAAGCTCACATTAATTTAGTATAACTTAACTTGTCAAAATTGTCAAAATTTTCTAATATTGGCTTAGTGTTTATTAAACTTTTTTTGAAAGACAAGTCAAATGTCAACTAATTTTTTAATAGAATTTAGAAAACACAATAAACTAATAATTAATTGATCTGGCATTCGCATAAATTACTGTCCTTATCCTTCTAGGTACAAAATCAATGAGACTTCTTAAAAAAATAGGTTTTTCAGCAATGCTTTCCCAGGTATTTTCAATAGATTTCCATAATTGTTCCATATTAGTAAATCTTATACGAGTTCTATGAATTTGCTTTGTCATTTTATTATTTCTTCTCAAATATTTAAACCAATCGGGATCTATATCAGTTGATATTCTTTTCCCCGTTTGCGACATACACATAAGACCAGCTCTCAACGGGCCATACCCGGCAATAAGTGGCAACAGCGAATCCCCTCTACGCGCGGTAGCTTACATTACCATACATTGCAGAGTTATGAATTTAGTAAGACTTAAACAGCGCAAGGATATAGTCGTTTGCATATTCGTTCTGTATACGTAATTTGCCCATTTGTTTCAGATATAATAAGGTCGTTATATCTCCAAGTTATTATTATTGTATTCTTAGCTGCCACGGAAAAGTAATTTTAAGTAATAAAAAAACAATAACGTTTTCTAAAAGATAAAAGTAAAAAAATCAATAATTCTGAAAAATAAATTTAAATTTTAAGAAAGTCATATTTCCTAAACGCATTTACGATCCTTTCAATCGTCGAATGCGAAGGAATAGGCCGATTTAAGTACTTTACAGCAAATAAATCAGCGGTTGTTCGAAAGGAATTACCGGCAAGATACCACGAAACTATTTGTACCTTCTCTGCGGTTGTATACACTGACATGATAACTAGTAACTACCTTAACGTTTGAACAGCTAGATACGAATGACGGGCAATCTATTGCTCTCGATCATCGGACTTATGTTTCTGCGACTTGTTTAATGGCGCAACTTTCCAAATTTAACAAAATTTGTACTTTGTCTGTCGGAGTCAGTTTTCTTGCCATTTTGGATATCAAAAAGTGACGAATGTCATTCTGACGTTACAAGAATGAATTACTTTTAAAGATTACAAAACGCTTCGGATTCATATACTGTTCATCAAATTCTATTTTGAATACCTAGGAATAAAAATCTACTATTAATAATTTCTATATTAAATTGCTATGCTAACATAAGCCAGAAGCCGAGTCTAGTCATGACGACCACTTTTGAATTCGATAACTGATTCTGAAGTATTTTGATGCGCTGATTCCGAATATGTATTCAATTTTTCTCCATTGCCTCCAGATTTTCCAGAGTAGACATAGGAAGAAAATTAAGACACCTTTACTTAGAAAAAAAGATATTAAAAAAGTTCTTAATTCTAGAACTTAAAAACTATTGAAATTTGATAAACGATTACAAAGAAATATTGTCCTTTTTTGCTTTGAAGCTTCTATTTTGAGATTTTCTTTTAAATTTTCGGTTTGGCTCATCTCGACTCGGCTTCTTTCAAATCTCAATGAAATCTTGTATCTAACTGTTAACGGACCCTAAATTTTCCGGAAAGTAGTCAATGCGCGAATTCAGGAAATTAAGTTTTATGCTTATAGAAAAGTCCATTAAACCAATATTTGCTATCATATAATCAGGGTTTTTATTGTTGTCTAAGAAATTTTTCAGCACCTTCATAAAAAATTTCCATGCTTCTAACACAATTTGGCTTGTAGTTTTTCACCGATTTTTTCATCCTTCATTAATTTTTTATATCAGCGCCAACAGAAATTCTTTCTTTTAGTTTAGCGTCTGACAATAATGGGAAAACACTATGCAGATATTTGAAACTTTCTCCTTCTCTATTTAAAGCCTTCACAAACTATTTTACCAAACCCAGCTTGATGTGTAAAGGACCTCAAATTTTAAAGTGCTTATTACTTTCACAAAAGAAAATAAAATTTTCAGATTTTTTTTTTTTAGCTATTTTCTACCTTAAGAACTTTCGATATATTCACATTTCATTAAAAAGTTTAACAACCCATATATTAAAAGGATCATTACTTAGTGAGGCTAAAATATATATAGGCAGCTTACGTTTATTCCCATTTTGCTAAATAAACATAAATTGAGCAAAACAATTAATCGAATTTTTATTTGCAACAATGAAGCACTCTTTCAGACACTTGATAAACTTTCCTCTTCTTCTCCTTCCGCACTAATAAATCTTAAACGCAAATCAATAGCCCAATATCATATGTGTTGAGAATACATTGACTATCCTTTTGTAATATTTTAATTTCAAATATTTTTGATTGTTAAATATATGTAGATCTAGAATATAGAATTCAAACATAAACATTTTCAATTTTATAAATATTTAACATGCGTTTTCATGTTTAAACCACTGTATAACATAATTATTATTTTATTATCACATTCGAATGGTAAATAAAGCTTTCTTTAAATTCTAAGGAAGCGATATCTTTTATATTTACAAATTTATTTATCACCTACTTTATAATTTAGACCACTCATTTTATTATCTAGGGTTATTAATAATCAGCATCTTTTTTTAAATTTATTGCTTTATACATCAAATCACTTGTTTTATTACATAGGGTCATCAGTGAACGCATTCTAGAGCCGATATTTAATCTGACCATTAATTAACTAGTTAACTAAATATGTTTAATAGGGTTGTATTACTGTACAAAAGAATTAACCGTAACTACATACTTAGGTTTATTACACCTACTGATACTTAATTAGTAATGCTATTTTATTTATTTATTAGTAAGATCTTTAAGATACTATCGTAAACCTTTCATATTATTGCTTGTAGGCACAATTTCTACCAAGTAATAACATCAATATATATAGTGTAAATAAATATACCGTTATCGACAAATTTTAATTTCTGGTACGAAAGTAGAAGAGGAAAAGAGCGAGACGGAGAAAAGTAAAGAAAGACATATAGCGAGGTTGCCAATGAATGTATGCAAATAGATTAGGTGACGTACTATAAGATTGAGTCAGATTAGAGATAGTCAGTAAGTCTTTTGCTTCAGAGGATTGTAGAATGCATCTTAGAAATACATATAAAATTCGCCACGAATATTTACAGAAAAATATTTATTTCGTGGTGTATTACTTTTATGAGGATGTACAACAAAGCTTACATTTTCCGCGTATAAATAAAATGAAATGAAATATTAATTCTAAATTATGCAAAAAAAAATTAAATGTAACTCTTATGAAAAGAAAATACATAAATTAACTCTTCTCCGATAATAATAAAAAATAAATATTCTAAATTATAGGTTCAAGTAATCCACCACTTTGTTCTTGGCAGTATGCCAACCTATAATAAAATTCTTGGCGGACATTATTGATATGTCCCTATAGAAAGAACCGACAATTGAATTATTTAAAATACCATCCCATACATTTAATTTTTGTAGATATCGGATATGTACAGGTACATTGAGGTATCTACCGGCATAATACATTTTTATGATTTGTGTCTTTTCTTGAGTTATAAAAACATGCATGTTGAAACTATTAATATACGCACGTAAAGAAATAAGTGCTGTACATCCGCTAAGTGTTTGTTAGGGAATAGGGCATGTTAAATGTGTATGTGTGTCCACCACTTTGCTTCTCCCTCCACTGTTTGGAAGCTGGCATCATTGGATATAACAGCATACACTATATACGCAAACAGGAATTAAAATTTGTCGACTACGGTATGTAGATGAAAGTGCATTTATTTTGGATCTACAACGACTTATACTAACATAAAACTGCTGTCGAGGCTGGTGTCTCTTGTTAAAATATGATTGTTATTGTGTTAATGTGAGATTGTTGCCTCAAGACTATGGTTTTGTTATTGAGTTGATACTGTGTTTGAGTTCATACTGATCTATTCTGTACTGTTTTTAAATACGTAAAAATGTACCACTACCGCCAACTATTACATATTGACATACGTGGATTGGTTGTACAGTGTATTGTTTGAGGTCATAACGGGGAATTTTATCCAAGTTAGCACGATAGTATAAGTATTTAAATTTGTTCTGTTTCACTTGAACTCGCTATTGCTAATATTAACAGCAATAAATTGTATAAAATTGTATTTGACGGAAACAATTTGGTTGAAAATTGAAAACCAACAATCCTGAACGATAATTCGTTTGGCGTTGGTGATATTAACATTAGTCAATGAACAGTGCTGAATGTTCTTCTATGCTGTCTTTTGTGACTTGATTATAAGTATTACAGAGGAGTTATCTTTGTGAATCTTGTGTATCCTAGCATCATGCACTGACGAGCCTGTAGCAGGACGAAACACGTATGTGCATGTCTGGATAGCGTTTTTCGCACAAATTTGAACTGATTTTGTGTTTTCCACACTCGATTTTCAATAATATTTTTATATAATAAAAATGTTTTTGTTTTATACAAAAAATTGTTTTACCTACTCGAGTATGTTTTAAATTGTTTTGATATGAATTATCTTTCTAAACCACACGTTCCATACAAATTTGACTTCGTTAAACACTGACTATATTTCTCAAGACGTAGTGGCTTTTAATTTATACCCAATTCACACTGAAAATATATAAAAATAAAGTCTGTAAAACTTCTTTTTAAATTTACTCTTCTACATATAGAATTTCATTTGTAAAAATACTTTATTACATCTTCCCCGTAATTACTTCCTATTTAATATGCACATTTACACCGAATTATCATGGCTATTCACTCCTCAACCTCAAAATTGTCTATCCAATTACTTGTGAGATCATTATTGCAGCAGATCAAATTAGGCAAACTAAATCCTGGATTCGAGTGGCTTGCCTCTATTAAATCCAGTCAAGGGAGTTCATTTATCTAATAATAATGCCCATTATTAGTGTGTTCCGTCCTAATCGTAGCAGTGGTAGCAGTTGAATTCCCTTCAGTTCCGAGCAAATCAAATCCCATTACCATAGGTAGTTAATTTAATATCTGTCAGGCCAGATATAATAAATATGTAGTAACAAAACAATTACGTCTGTATACCGCCTTAACTGAAAATGAAGTAGTTGGAGTGTACGACGGTTCTTGGATAAAATTAAAGTAATAAAGCACCGGCAGATTTGGGCATTTTGCCAGCGAAAATATGTAATTTTAAAGTGCAAGGTTGCTTAAAGAAAATTAAGTTTTGAAATACTCGTTATTCGCGAAAATGTCAAAATACGTAAAACATAAACAAACTGTATTAATTAGATAATTAGCTTGAAATAACAGCTTGAATGCTAAATATATATTAGGTCGATGCATATCAAAAATCGATTGTTCTTTTTGCGAAGAAATAAGAAATGAATATATCGGTTGGTGTTGAGTTAATCTGGTTTATTAAACATCCGAGGTCAACGATTGCTTCTTGGTTTTCGTGCTGACACCGCGTCTTTGACACTACTTCTTCTTATGCGATGTTTGGTCCATTCTTGCCAGGGATATCCTCAAGCTTACTACTGTTGTTTGCGTTGCTCCACCAAAACTGAAAATCTATGAATCGAATGAAATCCTAAAGCATCCCAATCATCTCTGCCATAATGATCGACTTCTTTTGACGATGTTTGGTCCGTTATTGCAACGAATATCCTCAAAACTGCTACTGCTGTTTGCATTGCTTCATTAAAACTGAACATCCGTAAATCGAATGAACTTCTAAAGCATCCCTATAATTTCAGTCATGATGACGGACTTCACTTCTGGCGATGTCTGGTCAATGCTTACAAGGGATATTCTCAAATCTGCTACTGCTGTTTACGTTGTTCCGAAAATCCGTGAATCGAATGAGATCCTAAAGAATCCCAGTCATCTCTGCCATAATGACGGACTTCTTTTGACGATGTTTGGTCCATTATTGCAAAGGATATCCTCAAGACTGCAACAAAACTGAAAATCTGTGAATTGAATGAAATTCTAAACCATCCCAATAATCTCAGCCATGATGACGGACTTCTTCTTTTGGCGATGTTTGGTTCATGCTTGCAAGGTATATTCCTCAAAGCTGCTGCTGCTGTTTGCGTTGCTCCACTAAAGCTGAAAAAGTTCCGTGAATAAAATAAAATCCTAAAGCATCCAATAATCTCAGCCATAATAACGGATATCGTCTATACAATATCAGGTGTGGAGTTTTGTCTGTACTGTACTTCGAATAGGTTCGAACATGTATGAACAGGCGCTAAACGGGTTAACATGTCAGACTTTTTATACCTATTCATGGGCTTTTGAATTTTGCACGTGCTGTGATGTATTCACCATGAGTAAGAAAACAATGGATGGGATAAAATGTAAAATTATACCCACATGCTAAATCTTATGTAATTTCGCTCGCGTACTCTCTGGGCTGACTTTCTTAGCGACTAATCTGTAAACATTACATGATATTTAGTTCACTTGAAGTCAAGATATAACACATTTAAATTAAAAAGTCAACATTATAAGTTTCGTTTTAGAAACGGTAATTGCTACGGAACTGCTCAAATGCTTATAAACGCTTAAGGAGATAAGTGTTATCTCCTTAAGTGATTATTCAATATGAGCTTCTACAGGCTGTAGGTCAATTTCAAATATCTATATACTACTTTTTTGTTTAAATCTGATCTAACACATCTACTTGTCCTCGATTTCTTCTACCATTGCTGTTGAAGTAATAATTCTTCTCCATCTTTTTTTCTATTCTATCCGTTGCTTTTTTAATATTTATTAAATATTCCTTGATGAAATCATTAGGAAGGTTGCTATTTATGTATCTGAAATAACAAACAAAAACAAATATTTATCACTGAAAATGGTTTTGTTTTTCACAGCACTTTTTCCATTCGACAATCGTTTATGGCATAGTTTATTCTTCATTGGATGCCAAATCAGGAATGTCTGATTAATTCGATATTTTAACCGATTTATAACTTTAAAAAGGTATATAACCCCTTACCACAATTATTAATCGTATCCTAAATACGTATTTCGACAACTAAGTTGTCATCATCAGTAGGTAAAAACCACTAATTAAAATGTCGCACATGGGGCACAGTAAAGCGAGAGAACCGCTTAACGCAATAACTACTTTACACCGCGTCCACGTATAGACTGTCTATACGTCACTATAGCCGCGTGTCCATTTTTTCGAAAAAAGCAGGCGGCCATTGCTTCGAAGTGCTTCGGACTTTTATTGAAGTTAGTTCATCTTATAACGTCCATACCTTCGACGCTGGCGACTTACATTATCGGTTTAGGCGATAGCATCGTCTAAAGACACCCGTGGTGGAAAAGGGTCGTTTTAGGATCTAGTTTAAGGATAACCAATCATATTGCAAATCGCGATGTCTAAGAATTAGGAATTAATTAAAGACGCGAGCTAAAAGGTTGTGATGTCAATGAAATTAATACCATTTAAATATTCCTTGCGAAAATACTCTAAAATGATACCTCACGTGATATAATTTAGGTAATCTTTACAGTAGTGATTTAAATATGGATAATAGCCATATTTAAATCATATTTAAATACATTTTAATATGTCGTTTAAATTTTGACGTGTAGAAAATAGCTCGATAATAAAGAAAGTTAGTAATTAAAAAATAATTCGAACAGAAGTTGTAGGAAATTAATTACTAAATTATAATGATATAATAGAAATACGAAACGCACATTCGAGGATATTAAATGCCTGGGTTTATCGTAAGTACCGGTAAGATAATTTCTCGTAAGTTTTTTATGACCAGTGCCATACAAAAGAAAGGTTTGCTCTTGAAAATACGACTTATATATTGCACAAAATATTTTTAATTCGATATATGTATTTGAAAATAATTTAAAAATGGGATTAAAACATTTTGAGTAAATACGAACTGTAACAATAGTTACCCTCGTATATATTGTACTTATTGTTTTTATGTGCTTTTTTAATTATAAAATTTTTAGAAGTTCTCCCATCGTTATGAATAACATTTTCAATGTTGACGTTTATGGCTTTTGGTAATTGAGATCAGATTTCTGTTATTTCCTCCTTTCTATGACTTTCCATTTCTCTTATCGTTTTAACTATAAAACATGGACATAAGTACAGATATGTCATATGATTCACATTTAATATTATACTAGATAAAAAGTCATTGACTCCCGACATTTAATGTTCCGATATTTCCGCACTCTTGTAATATATTTAAAAAAAAGTCTAGTGAAACAAATTTACATAATTTAGCGAGGATATATTTTTGTGTTTATAAAACATGGAATGTTTGTTTTCGCAAAGGAAAATATTTAGTGTTCAAACAGTACGGCAATAATATTATCCCAAACTTTAAACTGCGCCAAGTTTCTTTGGGTATAGTCAGTATATTTTCACCGACTTAATTTAAAACTTGAAATCTTACCGCTATAAAATAGTCACCTTAAATTTACACCCGTCATAAAAATCGAAACGTTTCTGCCAGAATATAATTCTATTTAAATTTCAAATATGCTTTTCGACTGTAACAACTTTAGTAACACGAAACAGGATTTCCTATTTAAAATGAAATGAAAAATTATTTGGTGAAATTAAAAGATATAAATAATACTTAAATAAATATACTAAAACGAACTTTACGTTTATACAGGGCGATAAAAATATTGGAGCTTTATTTTTAACTGAAAATAGTTCACACAAAATAATAACAAATGAAAAATAAATTGTGATAAAAGTTGTAAAGTAACACAGATATTCACAGTTATGTCAGCAATACAGGAACAACTCCTACAGGAAATGTTTGAAGTTCTTGAATATAAGCTTGTATTCGCCGTATCCACGAGTTAGAACACGCTCGGATATCTTGCTTGCTTATTGTGTCTGCAGCATCTTGAAGATGTATGGTCAATAATTGAATGTTGTCAATTTCACTATCGTTATTGTACACCAAATTTTTCATGTCCCCGTATATAAAAGTCCATCGGGTGTAAGTTGAGTGGTCTAGGTGGCCATGTAATAGGCCCACTTCTACCTATCCATCGGTCGCCAAACGTATTATTTAATTGCCTGCGCACTCCGTAACTGTTATGAGGTGGAGCATCATCATGAAAAAAAAACACATTTGTTGACGCACGTTGCTCTAGGAGGTGTTCCTCTGTTGCTCGCATAAGCGTGAATATCTCTGCTACTTTATAACTTTTGTCACAATTTTTTTTTCCATTTGTCATTATTTTGTGTGTAGTATCTTCAAATCTTGAATTGTTTCAACTTTTACTTGATGTAAATCCATTTCACAAATTAAAATAAAATAATACACACAAGATTATAGATTTACAATAAACTAATGTTACATACTATATCCCTATATACGAGGGTATATCAGATATAAACGAGACTGATTTTTTTAAACTATTAATGCTTTATTGAACAAGGTTAATACAAATGTACCATTTTTCTACATAATCCCCCGCCCGCGCAATACATTTTCCCAACGGATTGGAAGCTTTTTAATCCCGTTATCGTAAAAACTTTTAGGCCGGTCACACAGCCACTGGAGCACAAATGTCTCTACCGCTTGGTCGCTGTCGAAACGCTGGCCTCCAAGAGCTTCTTTTAGAGGTCCAAACAAATGGTAGTCACAGGGTGACAAGTCTGGACTGTAAGCAGGATGTTCCAAGATTTCCCAGCCGAATTGTTCCACTTTTTGCCTCGTAATGTTTGCCGAATGTGGTCTGGCGTTGTCGTGAAGGAGAATGACATTTTTAACGGATTGCGTCTTTCTTTTTCGTCGTAAAGACAATTTTCCGGCATCCAAAACGTCGCAATAATATTGGGCTGCGATCATGAAGAAAATCGACGTGAAATGCACCTTGTCGATCAAAAAACACAGTTGCCATGATCTTCCCGGCAGACAACCGCGTTTTCGCGGCCTCCAGAAAATTGTTTATGCCATGCAAACACGCGAGGTCGTGAAGGGGTGTTCTCCCCGAACTGTGCGTGCAATCTGCGTAAAATGTCTGTTGGATTCACCCCCTCATTGGTCAAAAACTTAATAATTATCCGCTGCTCCACGGAAACGTGCACTGCTTGCTCACTCATCGTCACTGCACTACTGAACGGTCTCGACGGAATTTCAGACGTTGCTCTCCCAATCCTAAGTGCTTTCTCTACATAGCCACCTACTTCGCCGATTCAAAAAACTTTTGTACGAGTCATTAAAAAATCAGTCTCGTTTATATATATATATATATATATATATATATATATATATATATAACGTGTGTATAAATTGTCGCAAAAGCTACACGCAGCGACATTCTTCGTTCGGTTCTGAATAAAAAATCTTAATGTTAAAATGTCGTATCATGCTTCGTTTGTTTTCACAGGGTTCTTGAAGTTCAGACTTTTAGTGCGTAACTAACCTTTGCTCTTCGATATCTGTTAATAGAGATAGATGCAATTTAGTTTAAAGAAAAAAATTTTAGTAAAAAATCTAGTATTATTTCGTAAACGTTTTCTTTTTGAATTAAAAGCTTGCTTTTAACATTTATTCATTAACGTAATTCCACGAAAAACACATTTGGCAACGTTGTAGAACAATAAGTTTGTATTTCAAAGTGAGTTCAATCAAAATCATTACTGTCAAATTTTGACATTTACGAATTTACGAAGCATGATATGACATTTTAGCATTAAGATTTTTTATTCAGAACCAAACGAAGAATGTCGCTACGTGTAGCTTTTGCGACAATTTATACAACCTTGTATATATATCGTGGTGTTGGATATATAGCATGTAACATTAGTTTATTGTTATAATTGAAGAAGCTACTGTGTAGCGAAACAGTTGTCATATATATATAATCAAATCCCTTTCGACCCGTGAGGGTGTAGGTAAAACTTAAACTAACTCTTTAAGTAATTATTCCAATCCTTCCTATTTTGCGCAATTTTCTTTGCTTCCATCCATGTTTTTCCTCTCCTTCTTAAAATTTTCGCAATTACGCTATCCCATGTCTCTTTTGGTCTACCTCTCTTCTTTTTCTCAAGTGTTTTGGCTTCCCAAATCCTTTTAACAGCGAGTACGCTACTCAGCAGATGTCCCCACCACCCTAATTGCCTTCGTTCCACAAATTCTTCTATGGATTCTATTTCCAGGTCACGTCTTATTTTTTCATTTCTAAATCTGTATTCTTTAGTCACTCCAGTTATCATATATATTTTTTAAATATAGTGTAAATCCACAAACATTTGTGTGTTTTATTTTAATTTGTGTAGTATTTTCAGTTAAAAATAAAGCTCCAAACCTTATATAGGGTTTGTGAAATTGAAATTGGAATGTAAAATAGAACAGTTTTTTCTTTTACTTTTTAAAATTATTCATTAGAACTGAGACGCTAGAAGAAATATAAAACTACAATGACCGGCAAAAAAAAAAACCGACCACTTTGAGATGTTTAGTAAAGGCCCACGAATTTTGATTTTATTGACTAAACAACGATTTAAACTGTTATATTTTTATTCTTAAATCTTCGTGTTGATTAGTCTAATGCAAAACATCCTTCACATTTTAATTTTAATGTATTGACCTTTTTTTGACATTGAAGTTGACAAGTCACCTATATATTTTTTGAAATCCACTTTAATAAACTAATCGGTGATTCTTAGTTTTCATTTATGAAAAATCCAAGTAGGCTTAATACTCCGTTGTTTATGTACGCCAGTTTGATCGTAGTCAGCGGTATGTGTACCGTACATTAAGAATAACCCGCACTACCGTTCAGGATGCTTGGAACCTATTTATAAAGACTGTCACATTCGAAGGACGAGCAGGATCTAGTAGACGCAGAGCAACAAGTGCAGTGGATCGTTTTATTGTTTTGAATACATTAAGAAATCGCAGAATAACAGCAGTTCAACTTCGACATCGCTTGCAAACAGCGCGACGGATTAAAATAACTGAACCAAGACTTGAGAAAAGTGGCCTAACTTCACGTTGATCGGCTACAGGACCACAATTGATACTTAGACATCGTAGAGCACGCCGTAAGTTTGCGCGATTATGTGCGGATTGAACTCTTCAGCAATGGAATGAAGTTCTGTTTACGGATGAGTCACGCTTTTGTCTACGATTACCCGATGGTCGAGAAAGAGTGTGGAGAAGACGAAGTGAGCGATATGCTGATTGCACCATCTCTGAACCTCTTTCCATGGTGATTCTGTTATGGCATGGACAGGTATTTCTACAGAAGCACGTACAGAGCTCAGAGCTCATATTTGTTGAAAATAGTGCTTTGAACGTTCGCAAGTACGTGGAAGATGTTATGCAAGAAGCTGTTGTCTCATATTCATCATTTCATTGGAGATGACTTTGTTTTGATACAAGTCAACGCCAGACCACACATAGCAAAAGTCGTTAATATGCACCTTAATGAAGTTGGAATTTGTAAATTTGATTGACCAGCATGCAGTACGGACCTTAATCCAATAGAACACCTTCAGAATGAATTCTAGAGGCGTATTCGTGGTCGTCCAGCAATGACAGCAACTTTGCAAGAGTTACAATTAGCTCTTTTGGAATAATTCGAAGCAATTCCTCAAATTTGTTTAACAAATTTAGTAAATTCAATATCAAGATGACTGAACAGTGTAATCTAGGCTCGAGGAGGGTGTACGAATTATTAACATTCAGTTAAAAATTGATTAGAACCTGTCATCTTCAATTTTTGTAATTTAAGTAAAAATAAGTTTTAATTGTAAAAGCTTATCTACCTGATAGATTTGGGAGAAAGTTTGACAGTGGGCTTCTAAAATATGACTGAAGCGAGCAATATATCCATCATGGCGAAAGTCAGCTTATGAGAAATAATAATAATAATAGTAATTCGTCTATCAACAGCCTAACGCCAATTACAGAGAACATTGGCAAGCCATAAGTTATTAAGATGTTTAACTGTCGGCAATCACCTTAAACGAGAAGGAAATAAAGAAAACTTCCTCGGACAGCCGTACTCCGGATCCGATCCCAGGGCTCTCGGCATGATAACTGATTTATCACTCTCCCGTCAAATCACCCTTGCAAAGTGCCCTTGTTGTCTCCGACTTTTAACCAAACCATCTGCAAGTCATAACAGACTCTCACTTGGAAAAATCTTTTGACAATTTTTCCTTTTATCAGTTTCAAATCGCACTATTTGTTCTATTTCACAACGAAATTCCAAAAGGAAATCCTGCATTTCGATAAATATAAATAGAAAATACCATTGCGTAGTGGAAGTACAAAATTATCCATGTGCTTTCCGACAACTAGTTTCCATTAATTCAGTTTCCAACATAGATTCCGCTATTATTCAAGCATCTAAAATAATTCAGCAATTAACCATAAATTACGTACCAAATTTTCCATTAACTTTACGCAAAATTAATAAAATTAACCAGACTTATTATGATAAGTGGAATATAATTCATCAAAAAACATAGCCAACTATTTCTAAATGAATACCATAAATATCGGAACCGTACTTATTCTGAAACGCGTATGCAGGTAAAGAAAAGCAATTTTAATTATAAAAGCTTATCTACCTGACAGATTTGGGAGAAAGTTTGACAGTGGCCTTCTAAAATATGACTGAAGTCAGCAATGTATCAACATGGCGAAAGTCAGCTTTTGAGAAATAATAATAATAGTAACTCATCTATCGACAGCCTAACGCCAATTACACAGAACATTGGCAAGCCATAAGTTATTAAGATGTTTAACTGTCGGCAATCACCTTAAACGAGAAGGAAATAAAGAAAACTTCCTCGGACAGACGAACTCCGGATCCGATCCCAGGCCTCTCAGCATGATAGCTGATTTATCACTCTCCCGTCAAATCACCCTTGCAAAGTGCCCTTGTTGTCTCCGACTTTTAACCAAACCATTTGCAAGTCATAACAGACTCTCACTTGGAAAAATCTTTTCACAATTTTTCCTTTTATCCAAATGGCACTATTTGCTTTCTATTTCAAAACGAAATTCCAAAAGGAAATCCTGCATTTCGATAAATATAAATAGAAAATACCATTGCGTAGTGGAAGTACAAAATTATCCAAGTGCTTTCCGACAACTAGTATCCATTAATTCAGTTTCCAACATAGATTCCGCTATTATTCAGGCATCTAAAATAATTCAGCAATTATCAATAAATTACATACCAGATTTTCTATTAATATTATGCAAAATTAATAAAATTAACCAGATTTATTATGGTAAGTGGAATATAATTCATCAAAAAACATAGCCAACCATTTCGAAATGAATACCATAAACATCGGAACAGTACTTATTCTGAAACGCGTATGCAGGTAAACAAAAGCAATTCATTTTCAAACTCGTAATTCTCCTAATTGCTATATTATTTTACCATCGCTACCGTTCATGTATGAAACTAATTTATATCATTTGATTTTATGAATATAATAAATATGTCAATAACTGGAACAGTAGAACAAACACAATAACGTATATTTAATATTGTAATAGGACCATTTTTTGTTTTAATAATAAAGCATGGCATGCCGTTTGTTTACATACATATAGTCGCCTGATAGGGAAATGTAATCGCTTTTATTTACTTTGTTGTTTATTAATGCATTATATTTACATTACATTACACTTTACGATTATAATGAAATTTCGATAATGTAATGTGTAATTATGATAACAGTTTTGTTGTATAGATACATATATTTAGAAAATACTTAAGCCAATGATAATCATTCTTATTCGTACTTTAGTATACTTACGAGGTTTGTTTAAAAAAATTATATTTGGGTATCGGTTTTGTTTTAATTCCGCGATGGTATAAAGCACGCGCATTGATTAAATTCTTCATTACAGTTATAACACCAGCACACTTTTTTCTAACCAGAGGTTTCCGTTGGATCATACATCACCCATAATTTTCAGAATATTTATGTAACTTACTTTTGCTTGAGGTACCAGCGAGACAATATTTCTGTTACCCTGTAAGTGAATCATTTTTCCGAGAAATCTTATGATTTGCGCTTTAGATTACGCACACTTGAGTTTGAAATTAGTCACTTCAGTTTCACAAATACTAGAGTTTGGATGTATTTGGGCAACCATCTAATGAACACTCCTACAAAGAGCGTTTCTATTTTCTTCAAATGGATCTAAGCTTACTCAAATACAAAACTTCCTCACTTGATAACCAAGGAAGTTCCCCTGTCAAACTCATTAAAGTTCACGTATGATGGGTTTAATAAATATTGGACCTGAATTGGCTAAGCTTTTACAAGTACATCATTTTCTCACTTGATATCTTAGGAAAAAATTAGCTGGTTTGCTTGTCAGTCATAATACGTTTCACTAATGTAAGGCCTTAATTGGTTTGTTCAAATATGTCTTCAACTATGGTACTTCTTTCAACGAAAATTCTGCTTCTTCAGAACAAGGCGTTGTGCGAGACTTCTCGTTAGCATAATCCATTCTATTACATAATTTATGTCTTTACATCTCCCAATAGCTTAACGCCAATTACAGGAAACATCGTGCTTTATGCGTAAACCATCTACTAAAGTAGATTCGCGAGGCATGATCCAGGTCATGAGCCAACCCACAGGACCTTAAATCACGATTTTTCAACATTATTTCTTTCGCTTTGTCTGTTTTCGTCTGTCGAATACGTCGAAGGTTGACTGCAAGGAAGCACGTTATTAAATACTTTTCAGCCTTTGAACGGTTTGTATTTACTATGTGTATGATCGTGTTTTTGTTGAACCTGGGTCGCCGTGCGCCAATTTTCTCAATAATTGAGAATAAGAAATTTGGTTGGCAGCACAAAATTTAAGGCAAAATCTTTGTTGTTCGACATTTTTAAAATCGTGGAGCATATTGTGGGTCTATGGGTTATCTAACAAGGCCAACAACTGCAAACAAACTGGTAAATCTTCAACCACTTCTTAGCCTTCCTTGAAAGTTTTGTATCTACTATTCATATGATCGTGTTTTCATTAAAGCTGACACGTCGTAAGCCTTCTCCAATTTGCTTGATTTTGTTTAATATTTTTATACATTTGAAAAATCTAAAGTCCTGTTCATTCTGCTTCTGTAAATTAATCCAATAAGCAGAATCTAATTGATTTCTGATATTCGATAGATGATTTTTTGTTATTTCATGTGTCTTAATGCTTTGACTTAAGCGACTTAGTCTTTTACACCGTACACTGTCCAGGATTTATCACCATCAAATAACAAACACGGAAAATAAAAAAGTTTTTATATCACATCCGCACATCGACTCTGCTATAGTATATAAATTATTATTAAATTGCCTTTTATATGTTTTATTTCGACTGGATCCGGTGATTTCTATATTCAATTACGGTGTAGACCGCTTTAATTTTATTTTCATAAGACAACGAAGTAAATTTATTTAGGTAAAAATGAAACGCTATTCATTTTAACCGATTTTGTGGTGATTTGTAACACGACGTTCGACATGAAATTGTGAAATATATCTGCTTAAACTACCAATACCGCAGCTCACGAACACCTATATAAAAGCCATATAGTCACACATGCTTGAATAGCCAATGACAATGAAAGATATTCATAATTGTGCGCTGTGCACACACATTTTGTATATAATGTTGCACACACAGTCGTGTGTGCCATAATACACATTATAATTTCTAATATGTTCAAATAATTTTTAAATAATTTTATTGCTTTACAAAATATATATTCTGCAGCTCTTATACAAGAACTGCCACTGATTGTATACCGATGTTAGTTTGTAACGTGCTTTAGTAAGTACCTGCCACTGTGTTGGCGAAACAATTGTTGTTTTACGAAAGAATACTAATAAATTGAACTATTTGTTTTCTTTCTATTATGGATCTTCATCAAGTGGGAGGGTAAGCTGAAAAATTCGGTAACTAACTATGAGATGGCGCTATGTAAAAGCAATCTTTGACGCTATTGTATAGCTTGATGTTTCGGTGATATACGCGTTAATCTTCATCTCGATCTGTCAAGTTGTTGTGTACACTCGTTCAAAGCAGAGTACTTTTGTCGCTTCTTAAAAATGGCCAATATCGAAATTCGCGCAATGATTAAATACCTGTGGAAAAGTATTCTTCGCCTAGAGAAATTCATGTTGATGTGGTAAATGTGTTAGGCGAGGAAGCTCCTTGTTTTAAAACTGTTTGCAAATGGGTGAACGAATTTAAAAGAGGTCGTACGAGCGTAAATGACGATCCCCGTTCTGGACGTCATAAAACAACCACTTCTGCAGAAAGTGTGCAAAAAGTTATGAAATTGGTGGAAGCTGATCGCCGATACACATTATAAGATATTGCTGAGGCTATACGCATCTCCAGAGAACGGGTGTCGTACATTTTAAATATTGAATTAGACATGTCTAAGCGGTGTGCTAGATGGGTGCCGCGTTTACTAACAACACAGCAAAAACTCAAACGCGTGGAATGTTCTGCAGCGATTTCGGAGCGGTTTCGGCAAAATCCAACAGATTTTTTGCGCAAATTTGTGACGTGCAATGAATCTTGGGTCCACCACTACACACCAGAAACTAAATAGCAATCAAAACAGTGGACTAAACGTGCTGAACCGGCTCCAAAAAAGGCCAAAGTCAGTCTATCGGCAGGAAAGGTGATTGCTCTCATTTTCTGGGATATGAAGGGAATTTTGCTTATCGACTACCTGCCAAAGAGACAAACGATTACTACGCTATACTATTCTAAACTTTTGGATCGATTGAAGGCAGCTATCGTCGAAAAAGACCCGGAAGAAAACTTAAAAAAATCATTTTCCATCAAGACAATACTCCAGTTCATACGAGCGGAATTGTCAAAGAAAAATTGGTAAAATTAAAGTTCGAAACACTTGAGCATCCTCCTTATTCGCCGGATTTAACTCCACAGGACTATCATCTGTTCCCCAAACTGAAGAAACACCTCGGCGGTATAAGATTTGCTTCGGATGACGAGCTGATAGCTGCCGTTGACCACTATTTTGAGGAACTCGAGGAAAATGAGTACTGTGAAGGCATAAAGAAAGTTGAACATCGACTAAATAAATGTATTGATCTTAGGGAGATTATGTCGAAAAATAAAACACATTTCACTGAAATATTGTTCTTTGTTATACTTTAGTTACCAAATTTTTCAGCTTACCCTCGTAAAAGTCCAATCAATTCAATTATTCAAAGAAAATGATACCTGAAATACGACAATATGTATTAGATTTCAAGTGTTTTATTTCTCATCAAGCATTGCGTCAGCATCCAAAATTGATGAGATAATAATAATTAATATAAAATATAAAAATTCGTGGAGCTTGCTTGTAAATTCAGTATTTTTATTTAACTAACAATACGTCGAAGCTTTCATACTTAGTATTCGAGGAAGAGTAGACTATTCTTTCTTATCAGCGATTATTATTCGATAATCGCAAAGTTGAATCGAAAACGATCATCTCGATTTATTTATAAACGAAAATCTCTATTTATACAACTCCAAAATTGTATTTATCACCTTTACTTCTAATGCATCTAGTGAGTAATAACAATTGTGGTTTTCCACATTTTGACGGTGATTTGTTTTTTATGGGCGTGATAAAAAGGTGTTTACATTCTACTACAGTTACGTACTAAATTCAATACGTGAGTTTGAAGCACGGTGCAATAATGTTAAAATCTTTAAATTGCAAGCGTAATGTTTACGTATGTTTACAGGCGATGTGTTTCTAGCGTACATAGTAAACACAATTCACTTTCGTGGGTGTGTTCATTGACACTATAGTCAGGTCAGCTAATATTTAAACTAGTTCTCGCGTTTCTGAGATTTTTTTTCTTTATACCGATATAACGATGTGTGTAGACAGTGTAGAAATTTGCTAATAATAAGTGTGTGTGTGTATTCAGTGAGCATAACTTACTGTATTGCTTTTAATTAATATTAAATCAATAATATTTGTTTTGTAAGTTAGTATGGAAATCTGGCCTAAAACGATGTACCACTTTCTTTTTATCTCATCATTTCTTTATTAAAGGTTGTCGCCCATTAGACCAGCACGGCACGGCACAGCGCGGCCCGTCAAAAAACGGTTAGGATTATATCAATATAAATAAATAGACGACCGCCCACTAGTCCAGCGCAGCAAGGCACAGCGAGAATGTCGACGGACAGGATTGCTGGTCCCCGATCCTCGCCGACAAACGACGGGATGTATCGGGCTGTACTGGCCTAGTGGGCGCATCGCCGTCCATCGTTGGCCAGCATTTTAACTTGCCGAAACCTGTCGGGTGCAAATATGTTTCGTAGTATTTAGGTAGTTGTTCAAAGTTCAAAGCACGGCGAACCTCAGTAAAATGGATGAGGAAAAATTAATTTGTTTAGTCCAAAAATATTAAAAAAATTACGATTTTAGTGACGTGAATTACCACAATCAACAACGTAAGAATAACGTATGGGAGGAAATTGCTGAAAAAATTAATAGACCCGGTAAATTTCATCTTCTTATAGATCGTTAAACAAATTATGAAACTCTCCAAAAGTTGCTCTCTTTTGATTAATGGGATGAATCCACATATTCTTCTCTTCTATTTCTTCTTATGTTCTTCCCCTTCAGCTAATAATGTGGCGCCTACTACTCTAACTTATAAACTGAAAAATTTGCGTTCACAGCATACGACTTGCCGGTTGCCGCCGGAATAGTGAGCGATCCCTCTATCCATCGCTGGCAGGCGCTGGACAGCTTCGGGCCGTGCCGTGCTGGTCTAATGGGCGACAACCTTTATTCAGGTAGAAACGTAAAAATGCCATCCCATCAAAAAGAGTGGGCATCAACGAAAATATAAACAAAACATAATAAGACATGTCATTTTACACAAGTTGCCTTAGTTAAAATGACTTAGGAACAATTTAATTGCACAGTTTGAGACAAACTGCTTTTGATTTCTTGGAACGTTTGCACAATCTCAGTGGGCCCATCTAGAGTATTGTAGACATTTTATTTACTAAACTTAAGATAATACAAGGTACATAGTACATGTCATTACCCTAAATTCCGGTGCTTCGCCTAGTGGCACTACTAAACTTGTGTTTTGTCAAATCTATCTAAATACTTAATCTAACTAATCTTATAACTAAGCTAATACGGACCTAGTCCGCACTTTGCGTAACTATTTAAAATTGCGATCCTAACCTGCAGAAGTAGTCTGCTCCTTAAATATTTCATTTGCTATATACATTTTTAATTCCTTTTGGTCCAGGAGCTTACCTGTCGCGTCCGGGATCCCGATCCATTCGTCCTCGCGCAGGCCTCGCACTAATGGCGGTAGCTGCAACAAGGAGAAAAAACCGACAGTCACCGCTAGCTACATGGTCGGCAGGGTTGATCTGCTTCGTCTTTACCGCATGCCTTGTATGTGTGTGCGCGTGCTGTGTTCATTGTATCTTGCTAATTTGAAAAAGTACTTAACTTGTAATTTTCCCGCTACTGGTGGCTTACGTCTTTTTCTGGGTGTGGGCTTGTCTGTTGTTTGCTGCTGGCAGGTGTGTGGTTTTGTGCTTGTGCGAGCGTGCAAATGTAGGGGTGTGATATGTCAGCGCGCTCGTGCATGTGTTTTATGTCGCGTCGCGCTGATTCTGAGAGATCGGAGAACCAGCCTTTGCGCCGCCAGCCCTCGGCAACTTCTTTCTTTTTCCGTGCAGTACTTCGATGGTCCGACCCCCGCCTCGTCGAGGTAAAGCCCAAACCCGCTAAGCAGAGTCTGCACGGGGTTGCTCGTCGTCAAGCTGAGCATTATAGACTGCTGATCCAGAATCATCATCTTTTTCTATAACTTCTCCCCCTATTTCTTCTTCTGGTTCGATTAGCTGTAAAATGTTCTTCTAAGCTCTTGCTGAAAGAGCTTAGAAGCTTGCCATTGCTCAATCTTCTTTGCTTTTTCTTTTGTTTTTATTTCTTCAATGAGAGCCGTGCTTGTAAGTACCTGGGTTCTTTTATGACCCTTTTACCTTCCTCCGAATGGTTGACGTTCTGAAAAGCTGCTAACGCATTAACATCAGACGGTTGAAATCGTATTTCAATACTGCTTTTGGATCCTTTTCTCGATTTTTCTATCAGTTTCCAGCCATCTGTATCCAAGTTTTGGCGATGGTGCTATATTTTGTCTGGATTCATATTCATTATGGATTTCCAAAACAGTTTCATGTTCTGTTGGTTGCAGAAACTCTTCTTGGATGTTGTTGGCATCATGGTCTCTACGAGATTCTTCTCTAACCGCTGCCTCTATGACATCAGTTACAGCTTCCGAACTGAATAAATGATCGGGGAAATAATTAACCGACTTTGATGATAGGGATAAAGTGTTACATTGACCTGGGTAAAATGACATAGTGTGTCATTTTCCCAAGTGGTAAACTATCTTATGCTATTTTATCCAAGTATGTTTGTTTTCATTCAGTGATATAGTACATAAACTAATAAATTTTAGGGTTCAAAATTTAAATTTTCCTACTCAGAAATAGCGCGCTTTCATGTATTCTTAATTTCAAAATTATACTTCAATGTTTTCATGTCGATTTTAATGAGAACACGCAATATACAACACAATTTGGAACTCACCTATTGACGGATTGTTTGTTTATTCTCGAATGAAATTATAACTACATGAGTGGCGTTTCGAAGAATGCTCTTTTGTCATATAAAGAGTGGGAATCAACTCACGCTTTTCTCACAGATGGTGTTAGTATTCAGAAATGCCCGGTGTGTCATTTTAGCCTAGTATGTCATTTTAGGCCAGTTATGTGAATGATTTGACGGAATGTGAAAAAGTTAAAAACGAATTACATTAACGATTTCTTAAAATTTTTGAACATATTCTCCTGCAACATTAGTTTTTAGAATCAGCATCAGGATCGTCAAAATACTGTTTTACTTCTGCAGTAATTTCCTCGTCTGTCTTGAATTACTTTCCGGTGAGAAACAGCTTGAGTTTTGGAAATAAATGGAAGTCTGAAGGGGCTAGATCCGGTAAATAGATTGGGTCACAACCTGGAAACATAATTTATCGAGTTTTTCTCGAACAATTCGACTGGTGTATGATAGTAGATACGCATTGGGAGTTTCTAGCTCAAAATCCCATCTATTTTCTTATGGAGACTAATTTTGCAATTTAGGGTCATTTGAGATGTGATGTTACTTAATGATAATCGACACAAGAAAATTTCATATTCTTTGCTGAAATTAATGGTTCACCGATCCAACTACTTTGAGATTCAGTATATGCTATAATGATGGGTTTTCCTCTGCAAATAGGAACGTCAACTTGACACATTTCAGACTCTTCATTCCAGTCTTTTTTGACAATGTCATGGTAGTCTTAGCAAGTTTCGTTTAACTAGCAAATAAAATGGTTTTCCTCTCGGAACGTCTTTAGTTTCCTTAAATATTCGTTTCTAAGTAGCTGTATTCTTGGAGACTCTATAATCCTTCTTCGTTTGCCAATAGTTTAAAACCATTTTAAACTACGTTAAAATTAGATCAAATACGGTGCACATTTGCGTTTCTACTTTCCAAAACATACTTGCCGCTATGCTCAGGTACTTGCCCCTATGCTCAGGTACTTGCCCGTAATAGACTTTACAGTCTTAATCCTTTAGTCGGGTCGCTATATCGTGGAAAGAACTATAAATATGTTAAATAAAATCGTTAAGAAAATAGTGAAAAACAGTGTTACTTTTAATACGATTTTTTTATAAAAAAAACCTATTTTACAAATGCAACAAAGAAACTATATGAAATATTTGAATGAAACTTTACACAATAAAATAGTGTTTAAAATTGCTTAAACAGTAGATAATTCTAGGTTATTTTCTCAGGAATTGTTCATTATGGGAAATACACTGATTTCATAAACCTGTACGCACAAATTAATACTACAGCTTTCGGTAATTGTATTTTTTAGATGTAGAGATTTACATACAAATTCAATTGTTTTATCTTTTTTGTGCATTCATGTTGGAGTTACGAAAGCGTTATTTTAAAATTACCGAACTGTCATCATAATGTGTTGAAATATCCTGTGAATCGCAACGAAAAATTTATCATTTTCGCTCATCATTTGTTAATAAATGAAAATTCATTCTGAATTTCGGCCACGTATTTACAATTGTTTCTCGCCGACGCGACGACGGTCGTACGAAGATACTGTTTAATCGACAGTAACTTCGCAGAAGCGCCAGCCAGTCATAAAAGCCATTCAAATACGAAAAAGGAAACTTTAATTACGCCAGATGACGTAAACAATTTATATATTTAGTTGAATGCACCGCATTAATCATCTTCATTGTGTATAAAAAGGAGAGCGCAGCGTAAAGAGAGATACACAACCGCTCATAAGTTTAATCGTGTCTTTTAAAATGGTCTAAAATTCTGTATCAAAAAGAATAAATTATTGGTGAAAGAGAGTTTTATGGGTTAAACACCGTCAGTTGCAAATGTTGAAAAGTATAAGAATAATTGATACAGCGTTCAAGTGTTACATTCCAACATCTGTTACATCCGTATACGGCTCGCCTTAAAATCTGTTATTGTAAAAAATATACAATAATTGGATTATATAAGTTCATTTCTTGTAACACTATAAAAAGCAATGTGGATCTTTCTTCTTAATGTCGACTATACAAAGCCTGTTAATTTAATGTCGAACCCAACACAGTGAAATACACAATAAACCATACATGTCAAATTCAGAGGTTAATGTATAATTTAAATCCAGCTCTCGAAGGACCAAAGGGAGTTGTATTCGGCTCGTGAAGGACCATATATAAATTGTTTGCTGACCCACCACTCACGGGACGTAACTTATAATAAGCTAGTTATTTATTTTAGTTAGTGACAGTTGTATTGAAACTTGGTGTGTTTTCTAAGTATTTTATTTATTTAACCAAAAAAACTCCTAAACCTAAATTGTTAAGGTAATCTCACAAATGAAACACTTTAATTATTTACAGTTATATGAGACTGTATGTCTCTTGTTGTTAATATGGTACTGTTTGGTATGAATATTATGAAAAGACTGTGTGTCTTGATGTTGAGCTGATACTATTCTGTTTCGTACAGTCTTAAAAGTAGTTAAATATATACCACTACCCCTACGAACTATTACATAAAGTGTGTATTCGTTGTACATAGTATAGTTTGACATCATAACAGGAAATTTTTCTGTGTGATTATTCGTAGAAATGGTACCTACTGGCAACAATACCCAGTTTTACGATACGGTCTTAATCTTTGCTAATAAATAATAAAATATCATTACTAATTAAGTATTAGTTGGCGTTATAAATCTAAGTATGTAGTTCCGAATAAATTCATTGTTCAGTATTGTACTTTATTGTACATAGTTAGAGCTTAACAGAAGATGGTCAGATTAAACATAGTCTATTGAATTTGTTCACTAATAACCCTAGATAATGAAAAAAGCACTCAATTGTATAAAGTAATAAATTGCAAATATAAATTCTTAGAATCTAAAGAAAGTTTTATGATTTGAATATGCGAATAAAATTATGTTATACATACAGTGGTTTAAACTTGAAAATGCATCTTAACAAAAGGTGGTCAGATTAAACATAGTCTATTGAATTTGTTCACTAATAACCCTAGATAATGAAACAAGCACTCAATTGTATAAAGTAATAAATTGCAAATATAAATTCTTAAAATCTAAAGAAAGTTTTATGATTTGAATATGCGAATAATATTATGTTATACATACAGTGGTTTAAACTTGAAAATGCACGTTGAATATTTATAATATTGTATATATTATAGTTTAATTATTTGTCCTAAATTTACTTAGAGTAAAATTCCGCTAATCAATATTAATTAAAACTGACCTGAATCCGAACTACCAAGACATTCGGATTAGCGAAGCCACTATTAAAGTACATAATTGAAAATGGGAAATAAATGATTAAACTTTTTTTTTAACAAATGTAGGAGTATATGTTAAAAAAATAACATGCACTAACGTTTTACAAATACATACGATATGGCAAAAGCAGGCTTGTTTAGCGTCCGTCGCACGCTGCCGCAGAAGTCTGAGAATAACTAAATTATTTAATTCAATTCTATTTTCCTCCGCCAATTGAATGCAGGTGTTGAGACTCCTAATTAGCATGTTCATTTTTAGCTTTCAGCTCATGTGTGGCAACTTCTTCATCATAGGATAAACTATCGTCGCCGAGGACGTCATTATCCAGTAGCAAATGCTCTTCATCTCCGGAGATATATTATTTAATTTTAGCTTCTTTAGGTAGATAATTGCTAGAGTTAATTTGCTGCAACATATGCCCTAATCATCCAGGCTTTTTTTGTTGAGCAATATTTTTAAATGTTCTGGAATTTTTTGCTTTTTTAATGACCATCATTTTCTGTGTACCGTCGCCATTTGCACAGGCAAGGAAAGTCACTCTCTTTTGAAGATCTTCGCCAGGGGCAGTTGTTTCTCTGACATGTACCAATGTTCTTGTTCTATTAGGTAGCAATTTCTCAAACAATGCAGATTCATCTGAATTATAACGAGCCATCGAAAAAATTTATAATTGGAGTAGTCTGTGAAATTGGATTGGTACTTTAGCCACTTCCACATAATGACATTTATTATATGACATTGAAACTATAATTGAATTGATTCGGCATTTACTTGTTGAAGATCCATAATTAAGAATAGAAATAAAACTACGGTTTTAATCTTCACTGTTACTCTTTATTCGTAAAACGACAATTGTTTCGCCAGCACAGTGGCTTCCTCAGGTGTTTACATCTAAACAGTACGTTACAAACTCCGGTTACAAGAGTTTGTAACGTACTGTTTAGATGTAAACACCTGAGGAAGCCACTGTGCTGGCGAAACAATTGTCGTTTTACGAATAAAGAGTAACAGTGAAGATTAAAACCGTAGTTTTATTTCTATTCTTGAAACTATAAGTTTGTGTCCAATTTTTCAAAACTCTTAAGAAAATTAAATTTATTTAAAAAATGGTATTCAACATAGAACAACATTTTCAACAACTTCTGTAGCTATATGTAAATTTTGATTATGATTTCGATATTAAATAAATTATTTGTTTTCTTTTTTGTTGTAGTATCATTTCAATGCCATAACCTATTTTTACAATGAAACCAAATGAATCCGTCAAGCATCAAGTAATGTGTCATTATGTGGAAGTGGCTAAAGTATCAACTCAATTTCACAGTCTACTCCAATTATGAATTTTGTCGATGTCTCGTTATATTTGGCTTGGCAGTATGTTTAACTTATTCATTTTATCAGTAAATTTTCGTAAAAAAAGATTGTATGGCAGATGAATCGTTAGACAGTTCATTCTGAACCTATTTAGCCGTTCTTTGCTAACAATAAACACGGCGTCATTATAATGTTAAGAATAAATTTAAACAGCTTTTTCTTTTAAAATTTTAGCTGTGACAGTCACATGTCTATCGTTAGAGCAGAAACCATTTGTAGAATCCATTTTCCATTTCTGGAAATTTTGGTTTTCGGAGACATAGTTTGCAGCGTAACTGTGTGTATATAAAAACGCAGAAGTAAATTAACAATTAATAAAAAGAGGAAGTATAAATCTTCCTATTTTTTCCTTTTTTTTTAATATCGGAAATTGTGGATGTACCGACTCCATATTTTTCTGCAATCATTTTTCAATTCGCACCGCTATTATTTAGTTTCTGTAATATTTCATTTTTTTCAGTGATTGTTAATGTTTTATGCTGCCTTTTCGGCGCTATGTTGTTTCAAACTAACTCAGAGATTTCCCTTTTTCCGCTTTGTCGGGGATTCCTTGTTTTATTCGAATAAAATGAGAAATGCGTAATGAAAACACGCGACATACGATCCGGAGTAGGGTATCCGTAGTCGATCTGGCTTACAAGATACATAGTGTAAATTCAATATTTTTAATTTTATCCGGAATACAAGGGCATCCGGATTAGAGGAGGTTTGGATTAGCGGTACCTTACTATATATCTAACATATGTAAATACAAGAAATTTCGTTTTATGACGAAACAGCTAGCTCGGGCCAAAATAAAATGGTTTAAGTTTAGATGGGCCGCAAAGAAAAACTCCCAATATTCATAAATGTATAGGTTTATTTCGAAAAGTAGAGAAAGACAGAATGATAATGACAATTTAATGTTTTCTTCCTGACACTTGGCTATTATCTTTTCTACATTGGGGAAAATATTGCTCGCATTGATGTATTGATGGCCATAAGAGCATTAGGTATATAAGTCTTTCACTTACATCCATTTAGTTAGATTTAAAGATATCTATTTGATAATGATATAACAGTCGAAATATGTTAGAGTTATTCTAATAAAATTAGTGGAATATGTTGTGAAAGTGTTTTATTCTAAGTTACCAAAAATTTTTCACCAAGAAGTGTCTACAACATTAAGTAATATTCAATAAAATTTGGATGTTGCTAAAATATATTTTCCATATTGCATTATAGTTCATAACTAAAAACTAAAACATAATCGCAAAACATCGACAGGCAAACGTTAATATAAAACTAAAACGATAGCTCAACCCACAAAAAAATAATACAAAATTAATTTATTAAAACAGAACATTATCACAGTAAGCTGAAAATGAAACGGAATTATGTTTAACGTCAGTGAATAACAACTGGTTCTTAACTAAGCTTACGTTAAATTTGAGAGAACCCTTAATGGGATATTTGGGCCACTTTGGCAAAACAAAGAAATTCAAAGTTTGGTTCGGTGTTTGAAAGTTTGAGTCTTGGATCAGGTTCTGCATTTAACTTGTTTGTGTATTTATCTTTCTGGTAAACGTATGTTGAAAATCCTTTCTCATATAGATATGTTGTACAAAAGTGTAATAAAACTTTAATGGCTTTTTCTGAGAAAATAGGATATTCATTTCTTACACTGAGCCAAAACTAAATTAAAGAGCGATCTTTCAAAACAGCTTTCAGAGGATAAATCAATGACCTTTTCTTTTGCTAGTAAAGTTAAAGAAGTGCAAATCAATTGCATTTTCGCAAAGTATTGTGTATGAAATCAATGCTTTCTACATTTACGACGATAATTAATCGAATTTTTTTTTACCGGAAAAAATTCGCTCTTATGCAGGACTCGAACCTACGTCCATTGGTTTGCCGTACCACGCTTTTACCATTAAGCTATTAAGGAACTGAAGTCCGAATCGTCGGGCAGTCTTAAATTGCATTAAGAAACAGTTATTAATATTGTTACCCGTAGTTGGCAAATATATGCAAATCAATTGCATTTTCGCGAAGTATTGTGTATGAAATAAATGCTTTCGCATTTACGACGCAATTAATCGAATATTTTGCCCCAAAAAATCGCCCTGATGCAGAATTCGAACCTACATTCATTGGTTTGCCGAACCACGCTTTTACCATTAAGCTATTAAGAGACTGAGTTCAAATTATCGGGAAGTCTTAAATTGAACTTCAATTTCTTAGTAGCTTAATGGTGAAAGCGTGGTCCGGCAAACCAGTGGACATAGGTTCGAATCCTGCATAAGGGCGAATTTTTTTCGGTAAAAATTTTTCGGTAAAAAATTCGATTAATTAGCGTCGTGAATGTAGATAGCATTTATTTCAAGTTAAAGAAGTATTTAAACTTACATCTCCTTGCAAAGGACTACGTATCCAGTTGTTCGATTCAGAAATATTAGGTTTATTAGGAAAATAGTCCTTGAAAGTTAATTGAAGCTGTTTGAGATGTCATTCTTATCGCTTTTAATATTTTTGCTAAGTCGAATTCAATTTTTTGCTGAGAGAATCAAAACATTTACACTCATTCAGCTCCAAATATTGCAGATGACACCTTCTTGATTCCACCAGATGCACAATCAGCTTAACCGAATCAGTATCAACTTTTGCTCGAGTCTTTGTTAGGAATGCAATAAAACGTTGTATGTATCACGGGAATAATTGTCGATTGGGAAATTAAAAACCCTATTTTGTCGTCGGGCTTTAAACATTTCCTCGCGCCATAACCTCCTAGTCATGCCCTTAATACATAAATAGCTATTTTAATTTCATATATTTATTGCGAAATTTCAAAACAAAATTCGAGATTTTGGGATTACATCCGGGGATTATTTTTAATAAACATTCATATTTGAGCAGATTTCTATCACTCTGCTTTCTTCCGATAATTCAACATGCTCTGTAGTATTAAGTTTAAAAAATTCGTCAAAAGCATGTTTCTAATAACGTGTTTATATTTTAAAGTATCCTCTGATAAAAACAATTATGTATGTCTATATAAGTATTTATGTATGCTATTATAAACACTATACTTGTTTATAATAGCATACATGAATACATAACGTGTGTTCATTTGAAAAGTCAATCTAGGTTACTTTGAAATTTTGATAGAATAAGACGCAAATATATTACTATGTTTGTTGTTCCGTAAACGTAAATCCAAATGACATTTGATAATGTCAATCACAAATATCAGTTAGTGCATAGAATAATCGTGCGTCGATTCTGGTTTAAATAAATTGCTTCTCAGTTTTAAAATGGCTTTCACTTTAGAACATAAAACTTTTTTAGTCCAGGCTTATTTTCGAAGTGGTAATAAAATTGATGGTTTATGGGTTTATTCAGTTCAAGATTGCATGGTAGAATTTCAAGTTGAGTTTCCACATTTTGTAATTGATTATACCTATACAATTTAAGAATACTTTGGATAGAACTTTAAAAAACTTTTTTCTGAAACTGGTAGTCTCTTAAGAAAATCAGGCAGCGGAGCAGTTAAGAAACGTACACCTCAAGTTGTCATCGTGTTGAAGAAATAATGGAAAATAAACCACAAACATCTGTTCGACATTTGAGTCAACAAATAAACTGTTGGTACAACTCACAAGTTATTAAAAAAAGATATGCAACTTTATCCAAACCGTGTCACAGCAGTATAAGAATTGTTAGAAATTGATTACCCACGTAGACTACAGTTTTGTAATTGGTTTGTAAATATGAACAATAATAGAGAACTTTCGCAAAGAGTCATCTTTACTGATGAAGCATGGTTTTATAAAACGGGATACCTAAATTCACAAAATACAAGAATTTGGAGTAGTGAAAATCCACATGATAATGAAGAATCGCTACATCCAGAGAAAATTGGTGTTTGGGCAGCCAAAGACGAATCATTGGACCAATATTTTTTCAGCGAACGTTAAATGCTCAAAGGTACCGTACGGAAATTTTACAACCATTTGTCTATCAGTTGCATGATGATGAACTTCAAAATGCATATTTCCAACAAGACGAGCACCTTGTCACTGTACTGCAGAATCTTTGGATTATTTAAGAGAATTTTTTGATGAGCGTATAATTAGTCGAAATACTGAAATTGCCTGGCCTGGTTCATGCGATTTAACACCTTGCGACTTCTTTTTGTGGCCTTATCTAAAAAATAACATATTTCGAACACCTATATAGAATTTGAATGATATGCTACAGAGAATCGAACAGAAATACATGGAAATTAATAACAATCCAGTAATGTTGCAGAATATCATCAGAAATTTTGAACGGAGGATTTTAAATTGCATTGATCTTGAAGGACAACATTTTCAGCATTTGTTATAGTTTTCAATTAATACCTATTATTTGTTATTTATTTGTATGTATGATACTGTCAAAAGATACGACTTCGTAGGTTAAGTAGTAAATTTTAATTTACGACATATCAGAGGATACTTTAAAATACTTGAAAAAGAATCAAATGCGATTCGATAAAAATTCATGCACTTCTCAGATATCAGTCTGACGACATATCACATTGCCAATGACATCGCGCGCTGATAAGAATACGAAATTGTACTCAAGCAATAATATTATTTGTGTATTTTTATTTAGCAATACCCTCTGTTGTCGAAACATGTATTTGGCATTAACTATTCTATCTACTCTGTCTGTAAATTCGATCATTCGTTTAGATAAAAGAAATTAACTTACATACGTTTGCAGTAATTGCAACATTTGCGATCTGCATTCGAAAAACCTAACGTAAAGTGCGGAAGCGCAAAGTGATAAATAGAACGATGAACGAAGAGTTATTGAAAGTGTTCCGTTTAACGAGACCGGTTTAGTGTTGGTTTTTCGTGCTCAATAAAAGGAGGGAAAAAATATGGAAAACCTGGAAGAGGTGGCCGACAGAGAGGAAGCCGAGAGACAACAGAGCCTCAGGGATTTGGAGCAGCTGTACGAATGGTTGCAGCAGTTCGAAGATCCACCGCCTGCGCCCAGACCACCCCCGCCGCAACAGTTCAGAAATGGTTTGTTTATTTTCATATTTAGTTTACTTTTCCAACTGAGAAATGTAATTTCGGCATTTAGCGCAGTGTTTGCCGATACACGAAACGAAAAATTAATTGGGTTAAATACTTTCGTATTTTACCGAGTTTATTTTGGGAGTGTATATTCATTACGGATCGAACTTTGATTAATACTGATGTTATATTGACTTTTCTATCCGTTTCATACCTGGAAACTATGATATGAATACGGGTTGAGAATTTCTCGGTACGAACTAGAAATTCTCGGTTATTTATATTTAATGAATAGCGTAGATACAAGGGGAAAGAGAGAATGGGGCATGTTGTTACAATCTTAACATTTTATTTTTTCTACCCAAACACTAGTATCCGAATAAAAAAGTGAATTAACATAAATGATAAGGAAACGTTTAACTTGAAATACAAATTTTATTTTGCTGTTAATTAGATACATAAAAAATATGACAATTTTTAGTAACCAATACATCAATATGCTTCACTATGGGGATGCTGTTACAATGCAGAATTGGGTAGTAAGCATTTTCGAAAAACAAAATTAATATATATTCTTTAATTAAATTTTTAATACTTCCATTTTCTCAGATACCTGGGCTAACTTTCCCACTAATAATAAGTCTTTCAACTTTCGCGAAGCAAATTTTCCTCTTTTATATAATGCGCTGTTGGGTATTAATTGAGACTTTTTGGACAATGTCTCAGATGTTGATACCATGTGTGAAATTTTCTACGATTCTCTATATTCTGTGAAAAATACGTTCCGACTTATGTGAATCGCCCCCGACTCCCGAAATAATTTATAATCTAAAATTAAAATATAAATACTTTAAGCATTTTAAAAGTACCAAAAGTGCTGCATCACTAGCACTGCTCAAGCATCTGAGAGCACTAGTTAAGGAACAAATATCTTCAGCTTATAAGGACTATCTTGCAAATACCGAAAGTAGGCTTAGAGACAATCCCAGACAATTGTGGGTCGAATGCAGCTCTCGGGGGTCAGCCTTGAGGATCCTCAATCTATAGTCAACGCTGATCATTTTAAGAACGTCTATAATACACCCTCTACAACTAATAGCATAAGATCTCCTGTCAACCAATTCAATGCTTCTCCATTTGCATCGCGGATGATGATGTGCTGCTCAGCACTAAGATGCTTATGGATAAATTTACTTCGGGAGATGATCACATTCCTGCTTTTGTTGTGAGGGACTGTGAAAACGTGTTTGCTACACTATTAGCGAAGATATTTAATTTGGCTCTCGCTACATCTACTTCTCCCGCTATTTAGAGGAGTGCTAAAATTGGGATACCTCGGACATTACCAACTATCGTCCTATTGCAATTATATCGAACTTCGCGAAAATTTTTGAAATTGCAAAATACTTAAAAGTATACCCTCTTATTAAGACTGCAATATCATCGAACCAACATGGCTTCATGAAAAAGCTATCTACTGTCTCTAACCTTGCGGTATTTTCTCAATAGTTGCTGGTGCGTTGGATTGCGAGTCGCAGGTTGATGTCGTATATACTGACTTTGCCAAGGCATTTTATCAAGTGGATCACGCTATCTTGCTAGCTAAATTGGCGAGCTTTGGATTTAGTAAACCGCTGGTTGACTTTTTAGCTTCGTACCTACATAATAGGCCTCAACGTGTATTCTAGAACGGCTATTAATCAAAACCTTACATTAAGACAGACTTCTGGAGTTCCGCAAGGCTCTAACTTAAGTCCAATGCTTTTTATTATTTTCATTAACGATGCCTCAGACCAGATCGAGTCTAATAACCTTTTCTTTGCCGATAACTTGAAGTTGTTTTCTCAAGTCTCCAACTCGCAGGACTATCTTCGACTACAAGCCGATCTAACATACAGACTTGGTGCAAAAATAATCATTTACTTTTGAACCCCGTTATGTGCAAGATTTTATCAAGGATAACGTCCCGATAGTCAATGGCGTTTAAATACCGATCCAAGAGAACGAGGTCAATTCAACCACGAAGAGATATTCCACCCCATAGCATTACACTGCCTCCTTGGAAGCTGTGAACAGTTTGCGATGTAGCTAATCTTTCTGCATTTCTGGGACGTCTTCACACTCTCCTTCTTCTTGTATCTGGCCGCAAACCGAATCGGGATTCTTCAGAAAACAAAACAGATGCCTAGCTTTATTGATCCCAATTTAAATGTTGCTGCGCTCATTCTAATTTTCCACGATTTCCTCTCGACAAATCAGGCACTTTCAGAGGACGACTGGCATTAATACCATCTGCATGGAGTCTATTTCTCACTATTTGATCGCTTATTAACACGTCATGAGTGTCGTAAAGTCAAATCACTAATTCTATCGCCGTGATGTTGCGGTTTTTTAATGCACAAAATCTCAAGTATCTGTCAGGAATTGGTCGAATTGCTCTTGTGCATCCTGTATGACGTTCACGTACATCATTGGTTTTCTGATATCTCTGATTGGCACGTTGTTCAATTGTGTACTGTTCCATTTTAAATTCCCCAAGTCTTCTTTACAAAATACTGAAAACAAAAAAAAAAAATTATAATAAAAAAGTTATAAGGAATTGAAACCCCTTCGGTCATTTTGGGCCACCCTGTATTAATAGAATGATTAAGGATAATTCTCAATTATGTTAACCAAGTGGCAACGATGTCTTTAAATAAAATGTTATTCCTAGAAGTATTTTTAATGTAACTAAAATACAATTTAGCACATTTCCAACATTGTTCGAATAATACAATCATCGAAAATAATAAAATGTTTGGTGCTAAAGTACGACCCACTTTGCGCCGTCTTTTATTACTGATCCCATTAGGAATGAGCATTCCATCGGCTCATCCAGAGAAATAAAATTAATTAAACCTCCATCGTCCTCCGTCTGTTAATTATTTCATTTCACCGTCGTTCCCGGGTATTAATTCTCAAATTTCGGATTTTATACATCCCATGCGAGGCGTTTATTTGTCGAGCACACCACCGCCGGCACTCCCCGAACACGAACTCGATCCGGCCCCCACCGCCGATATTCTCACTTCGCGCCCGGATACAGATCGAGGTCTTCGGCTTGTTAACTGACACCCGCTCAGAGGGTGTCTTATCGATGTCTTAGGTTTTCTGGAGCGATACGAGAGTAGAAGGGATGAATTAACGAAATTAAGGAAATTTCTCGAGAGGGAAAAGAGTACTGGAGAAGGTCAGCTGAAGCCACGAGATCAATTTTTCTCCTTTTTTTATGTCCTGTTTTACTTCTTCTCTTTCGCAGTGCGTCTCCGGACACGGCATAAAAATGTTCTTAATCTGTATTAATTTCGCCCATTGTTTCTAATTGGTGGCTGAAATTGTGCTCGAAACTCTCGAAGTAATGACTTAAGCAATTAAGCGAAATGCGCTGGTTTTGTATATTTAATCACTCCTTTGTTTGGATAGTTCCAGATGAATTTTATATGATCTCTGGAATGAGCAGAAAGACTGCCCTTTATTCTGCCACGGCGAAGTGAATTGGAAAAGGGTAGTTGATAAGATACGAGTAAATCTAATGTGAAATAAATTGAGTTAGTACAGAACTCTTGAAAGCTTCAACCGTGTACGTGGTGATTCCACTATTCCACGTTCCACACTTCTGTAGAGGTAACATTCTGAGAGTCTCAGCTACACTTTTCCCGTGTTACTCTGCATGCTATTGATATGACAACATTTTATTTTTATCTACATAATATTGTAGCATTGAGTTTTGGAAGATTATAAGATTATTAAGGCTGACCATTTAAATAACATCTTTTAATAATAATAATAATTTATTTATTTGGCCAACAGATACAAATGTTTTTGAACACAGTTCAGGCCATCATTTTCACAATGCTTAATACCTTTCTAATAGCGGAAAAAATAGTCATAAAGCCCTAATACATCCAGTTTTCAATGGGCTTGTTAGACCTTTTCTGCGACTCGACCGACAAATTTATACTATATACTCTGGCGGTCATTACGATCAAAAAATGTTATGCGACCTATAGGTGAATTCCTCTTTGTTTCGTAGATATCGATGAAATTTAAATTTAAAAAAATAGAAAAGTAAATGTTATTCATAAATTGATAGATAATTAACACAAAATTACAGTAAATGTTCGAAATGAGAACTGCCATTTTCTAAACAAGCATCTATTCTTCGTGTCATAGAATGTTGCCAGTTAATTGATGCCAATTTATTCTTAAGAGAATTAGTAGCTTCAACTATACGATCAGTCAACTCTTCGCGTGTATCTGGTTTACCATGACTATACACACGAGATTTGAGACAACCCCAGAAAAAAAATCTAAAGGCGATAAATCAGGTGATGGAGCTGGTCAATGTACAGAACCACCTCGTCCTATCCACCTTTCCGGAAAGTTCTCATTAAGAAACACTGTCACTTGTCTCCCAAAATGTGGTGCCCCATCTTTTTGAAACCACATGCTACAAGGAATATTTTCCAAGGAATTAGGCAATTCTTCTCCCAAAAAGTGAAAGTAAGGTTCTGCATTAAGACGTTCTTCAATAAAATGAGGCCCAATTAGATGATTATTTAACAAGCCGCACTACACGTTGACGGACGATGTTGATGGTTAACTACGATTGTTTCGTGTAGGTTTTGATCCGCCCAGATATGAGAATTACGTGTGTTGTTTATACCATTCCTTGTAAATTGGGCCTCATCCGTAAAAAGTATGTGTGGAATAACCTCCAAATTATTTTGTAACCACTGGCAATATCGTACTCGATTTTCTAAATCTCCAGGAAGTAAATGCTGGACTTTTTGTAAGCGATAGGGATAAAGCCCATTAAGATGCAGAATTCTCCATACGTTGGTTTGAGGAATTCCGGTTGTATTAGATATTCTACGAATACTGGTAGAAGGACTTCGTTCAACTTCATTTAAAACTACTTCAGCGTTACCAAATCCATCTTTTTCTACACAACGATTTGGGAAAGATCCTGTCTCTCTTAATCAGCGAAGAACGTTTGAAAATGTTGTGTGTTGAGGAACAATGCGATCTGGGTATCGCCTGATGTACTCCGCAGCTGCAGCACGTCCACTTCCATTGCAAAAACCATAACAGCATATTCTGTATTAGTAAAACGCGACATAATGACTTAAATTAATTTTTTGTACTCGCTTATCAAAACCTGTCATTTCACGATTCGATTTGCGTGCGTAAAAAGTCACTTTAAGCACGAGTGCGTAAAAGTAAAGTTGGTACTTCCTGGAACTTGATTAATTTAGTGACATTTTAAAATCATAAATCCCTAACCTTAATAATATGCTACCCAGTTCGTTGTTTTTCTATGAAAATAAAAGGAAATGAAATAGAAATTGTTATATTTGGAAGGTATGTAATTCAATGTCAGAACAGCAACAAATATTATTTTTTAAATTTATAGAAAACTAAAAAAACAATTGTCAGAAGTGGGATTCGAACCCACGCCCTCAGAGAGGACCAGAACGCTCGAGAACCCATATAACAGGCAAGGTAACCCTTGAGTCTGGCGCCTTAGACAGCTCGGCCATTCTGACAGATACTAGTAATATTGTTAAAAATACTTATAAATATAAAAATTTTGAAATTATATTTATATTTTATATAAATATTATTATTGTTTATAGTTCTCGTACAAAAAATATTGTACAAACTTCGTGCGTGAAACATTTCGCGAATTCGTGTCCATAAAGCGCTCGCCTACGACTCGCGCTTTAAACTGGTCACTCATTCGCGAAATATGATTTCACGCACTTGGTTCGTAAATAACTATTACACCACAAAAGTCATTAATTTGTCAATCATACGTTAATACGTCAAGGCTTACTAAATTAGAGGAATTCACCTATAGGTCATATAACATTTTTTGATCGTAATGCCCGCCGTAGTGAGTATATGGTATAAATTTGTCCGTCGAGTCGCGGAACTTCCTGTATAGGCAGATAGTAAATGTTATGAGAAGCCATTTAAAAGCGATGCATTTTAAAACAGAAAGATAACCTAAATTGGAGTGTATATAACATTAAATTTATTCTCTCATTTATTTAGTCTAGTTTGATTTTTGAAATGAGTGAAATATCAATTGAAACACGCCGTGGTTACAAAATTTCTCCTGACTAGTTTTGTTATATTTGTGGAGAATTTCTGATGATGTCACAAGCCAGACCATTTTCTGAAAATATGAAGAAAGCCTATTTTATATATTTTAGCGTTTCAATCGGAGATCAAAATAAGCAGTGGGCTCCCCATGTGCGTGTCCTTGTTACAGTAGATGAAAGGGAAGAGAAAAATTATGTCTTTTGTAGTTCCAATGGTATGGCGAGAACCTACAAATCATTTTGACGATTGCTATTTTTACATGACAAAGACTGAAGGTTATTCCAAAAAAGAAAATCCCAATATCGAATATTCGAATTTGCCTTCTACCTGTTCTTCACAATGCAGACCTATCAGTAGCGACAGCGCCTTTAGAATACATTCCATTCTGAAATACTTCAGAAGTACTTCAGCAATCGACGTTGAATCGTCTCTATAGTGCTTTTTTTTTCGTTTCATATCTGGGAAACCATATTATAGAGCCATATTCAATTCTCGATCATAAGTAAGCTAAATAGAGTGTTTTGATAGTAGAGATATTGTTGAATGATCGAAGATGGCGAATAATGAAACTCAACATTCAGCCACCTGATTAACATACTCGACGAAGGTGAACCTGCTATCAAAGTGTATTCCTAAATCCAAGTACAACGCAATAGTTCAGCACCGTCGTAACTAGCTATATTCCAAAGGATTCATTTTCCTGCATCCTACATTTTTCTATATTCATCGTCAGAGTATCTTCATCACACCATCATTTAATTTTGCCGAATTCTTCCTCAAAGTTCTTACAATCTTTTATGTTTCAAATAGAACAAAACATCTTCAGATCGCCTTGTGACGTCCAGTAGATCATTAAAGAATAGAAAAAAGCATTGACCCAAGATTCGATCGTCGAGGGACGCCCGAAATCCATGGTGAGCTACTTATGGCGATCTATTGTATAGATTCGAGTACAAACAAAAATAAGTAACTTATCGCAGTAACCAAATGTTATCATCTTAGTTATCAAAATTTCATGATCTATCGAATGCTTTGGCAGGGTCGGTGTACACGACATCGACCTGGCCCTGATTGTCAATTACTTCACCCGGTATTTATGAGAGGTATGTCAAGCTCGAAACGTAGATTGTTTCTCCATAAATCCATGTTTTGACGGCAATATTTGATATTTAATTTGAGGAAAATAAAATAGGCATATAATTCTCTATATTCGAAAGGGTACTGTTCTTGAATATGGAACATACGTTAAATATCTTCCAAAGATTCGGAAAACTATTTTTGAAGGAAGATTGAAAATAGTAGTTAAAGGGCAACAAAGAATAATTCTGCAGTCTCGTATCAGAAATTAGCCATCGTGTTCAGACGTAAATATGCCTATCAATTTTTCATTGCATTATCCACGTGACTCTGTATTAAGAAAAATTGCTCAATAAACGTGGAATATTGTTGCCCCGTGTTAAAAGCATTACTGAAATAATCCCCACAAAACTACTTGCTACAATGCTCTTCGGGTCATAGTATTGAGGTAACTTAGAGAAGCTGGAATTCTAGAACCGTTTGCTCTGGATCAATGATCAAAAAGCTTCTGCTGTTCAGCGATATCTGCCTTTTTATGTTTAGTAAATAATGACTAAACATTTTTTGTTTCTTTGCAAGTGATGTTTAATGCTTGTAGAGAAACAGAGATATTCATTGTTGATTTGTAGTGTCGGCGCTGAATCTTTATCAATTAAATTGTTTTTTTAATTTCCTTCACGAGCCATGGGTGGACGTGATTATGTTGATGCTTATCTTTCGATACATATGGTTCTATTATTTAATACAGCAACTGGTAGAACTCATTGTTGGCCACATTTACGTCGAACAAGCGTCTATCTTTTGCAGGAATTATAGACTAATCTAGATCAAAATCAAATCAATTTTATTATATAACTTTTGTTCCGTATATTAGATCTTTTATAAGAATTATTCAACAAGATTGTTAGCGAAGCTTAAATACCAAAATTATAAATACTTACTTCGTATCTTAACCCGGGTAAGATAAAATTATTCTAAAAAGGGATCAGTAACTAAAATAGGTACACGAAAATTCACGTACCTTTTGTTAATCTCGAATTCTAATACCGTGGTTTTCATAGAAGACTAAACAATATTGAGTTATTGTCACGCCTTTGTAAACATTGTGCTTCGAGCAATACTGGTGAAAATAAAGTAAAAGTTTTGACAAAAAACTTGAAATTCAGCGTTTGTAGAAAAGATCATGATATAAATAGATCCATTATTATAGAAACGAAGCGTCGATAATGATAAAAAAGCATCTTTACTTCTAATAATAACTTTATTAAATCTTATAAACAAAGGGATACTATGCTAAGAATATAATTTCTAGTAAAAGGTACATACAAAGAAATGATACCATTATCAGAATAAAATAAAACGAATTTTAATGAATTTCACTTTTTAATTAACACTGTAACGATCGTTTCGCTCCAACCTGAGCTTCCAAGTAAAAAAATTACTGTTTCAGTACCAGTTTATGAATACAGCTTTGGATTTGTTAAATAATGATTTTCAGAAATGTTTGTTGAAATAATAGTACGCCTAACGAACGTCAAAGTGACACACGATTTAAAAGAATCCGACAGTCGATTGAAGAACATGTTCTCCTAGTTATAAACAACAAGGGATATGGAAACGAAAAACACTGCAGAGTGTATGAAGGAGTGAATACTCCTGAAGGGCGAAAGAAATGAACCAAAAAAGTTTTATCTTTTTCGTAAAGAATCATCTCATCGAAATATTTCTTTTCTTCAATAACTCTTAAAAATTCTTTATGCTTTCTTATGATATCAATCAAGTTCTGTATCACCGGGTGTTATTTTAAATCTTGAATTGGTATTTGGTATATTTGGTAAAACCAATTCTTCTTCTGCTTTCTAAATGAGTTTAACGATAAATAAAACAAACGAAACGTGAACAGTATAAATAGAAGATACAAAAGTATTTTTAATAATATAAAATATTAATTTAAAAAAGGTATATAACCCCTTACCACAATTATTAGTCGTATCCTAAATACGTTTTTCGACAACTAAGTTGTCATCATCAGTAGGTAAAAACTACTAATTAAAAGTCACACGGGGCACAGTAAAGTAAAATAAACGCTTCCGCACAACTACTATACACTGCAACCCTGTAAAGACTAAATTTACCATGCACATCTCAAACTACGAGACAAAACACTTGCCTCTTAGAAAAGGTTTTAAACATGTGTTGAAATATCGAACAAAGGAACGGCAAAAATTCTTCTCTAAAGAAGGCGCCTACTAAAAACGATTTTAAAGCTACGGTGACCTACTAATAAACTAAATGAAACACCTTATATTTACACAAAACACTAGTATATTTAACTGTATGAGCATTTCATGTGCAATGTACAAATTAATAGTTATTATTTAAACGTATTATTTCGAGTACGCAGGTAGTGACAAAATCTATATTGGGTAGGAGTGTAAAAAATTTTCCATTACAAATGGTTAAAAAGTCGTATATTGTATATAGTCCCATTGCAAATTCTGAGTAAGACAAAATTAAGAAGGGGCGTTACATGTGAAAAAACAAGACATCCGGCTTGTTGTATTATATTAAATGAGAATCAATTCTCGTGACAAGGGTCTATGAATAATTAGATATTGTAGGTATATAATTTAAAAGTTAATTATAAATAGGTGACAATGTGTTATATTAAATGAGAAACCATTCATGTGAAAAGGGTCTATGAATAATTAGATATTGTAGGTATATAATTTAAAAGTTAATTATAAATTGGTGACAATGTCCTAGTTAAGGAGTTAAGCAATTTAATATAATGTATAGAATTCACGGTAGGCTCTGGGTGAAACATGATAAATAATTTAATAAACAAAACACCCGGTACATCTGTTCCACAAAACGCGAAACATTTTACATTTCGTGAAACAAACACACCGAGTGCTTCATTCAACAACCATTGTTTAGGAGGTAATTGCATTATTTCACGTGTGTGGATTCCCACATGTCTATATTTCTGATGTTACATCCCCCACCCACTTATATAAAAATGTGAATAGACAGCTGAACGGTATTGGAGATTTATCGCTATTCAAGGAGGTATGTTTATTTTTCGCGATAAATATACTTTCGTAAGCATCAAGTTCATGGGGTTTATTAATTCCTTTTATCAATTTCAAACCTGTAATCGGTACATTGTGCAGTGTGCTCAAAGCGTGATTTGCGACATTTGATTTATCCGGTCTATTGTATTTGATATGTGCTATGTGTTCTTTAAAACGTGTTATTATAGGTCGTTTAGTTTGGCCTATATATTTCAAATTACAATCCGCGCAACTAATTTCATAGATCCCTGATTTCGAATTGGAATTAATTTTATCTCTCTCTATTCCCTAGCAGACTTTTGATGGTGTTTTCAGACCGAAATGCTACCTGGAGACCTCTTTCTTTCACAATTCTATTAATGCTTTTCGTGACAGGGTGGTATGGTAGACATATGTACTTTTTCTCTTGGTTATTTTGGGGTATCAAACTCGTGGATTCGCGGATCGTATTTTTTATTTTAGTTTTTCTAATTAATAATTCCAATTCGAAATCAGGGATCTATGAAATTAGTTGCGCGGATTGTAATTTGAAATATATAGGCCAAACTAAACGACCTATAATAACACGTTTTAAAGAACACATAGCACATATCAAATACAATAGACCGGATAAATCAAATGTCGCAAATCACGCTTTGAGCACACTGCACAATGTACCGATTACAGGTTTGAAATTGATAAAAGGAATTAATAAACCCCATGAACTTGATGCTTACGAAAGTATATTTATCGCGAAAAATAAACATACCTCCTTGAATAGCGATAAATCTCCAATACCGTTCAGCTGTCTATTCACATTTTTATAAGTGGGTGGGGGATGTAACATCAGAAATATAGACATGTGGGAATCCATACACTTGAAATAATGCAATTACCTCCTAAACAATGGTTGTTGAATGAAGCACTCGGTGTGTTTGTTTCACGAAATGTAAAATGTTTCGCGTTTTGTGGAACAGATGTACCGGGTGTTTTGTTTATTAAATTATTTATCATGTTTCACCCAGAGCCTACCGTGAATTCTATACATTATATTGCTTAACTCCTTAACTAGGACATGCCACCTATTTATAATTAACTTTTAAATTAAATACCTACAATATCCAATTATTCATAGACCCTTTTCACGTGAATTGATTCTCATTTAATATGCAAAAATTACCTCCTTAACACACCCAGAGACTACCGTGAATTCTATATATTATATTAAATTGCGCAACTCCTTAGCTAGGACATGTCACCTTTTTATAATTAACTTTTAAATTATATACCTACAATATCCAATTATTCATAGACCCTTTTCACGTGAATTGATTCTCATTTAATATGCAAAAAATTACCTCCTTAACACACCCAGAGCCTACCGTGAATTCTATACATTATATTAAATTGCTTAACTCCTTAACTAGGACATTGTCACCTATTTATAATTAACTTTTAAATTATATACCTACAATATCTAATTATTCATAGACCCTTTTCACATGAATGGTTTCTCATTTAATATAACACATTGTCACCTATTTATAATTAACTTTTAAATTATATACCTACAATATCTAATTATTCATAGACCCTTGTCACGAGAATTGATTCTCATTTAATATAATACAACAAGCCGGATGTCTTGTTTTTTCACATGTAACGCCCCTTCTTAATTTTGTCTTTCTCAGAATTTGCAATGGGACTATATACAATATACGACTTTTTAACCATTTGTAATGGAAAATTTTTTACACTCCTACCCAATATAGATTTTGTCACTACCTGCGTACTCGAAATAATACGTTTAAATAATAACTATTAATTTGTACATTGTACATGAAATGCTCATACAGTTAAATATACTAGTGTTTTGTGGAAATATAAGGTGTTTCATTTAGTTTATTAGTAGGTCACCGTAGCTTTAAAATCGTTTTTAGTAGGCGCCTTCTTTAGAGAAGAATTTTTGCCGTTCCTTTGTTCGATATTTCAACACATGTTTAAAACCTTTTCTAAGAGGCAAGTGATTTGTCTCGTAGTTTGAGATGTGCATGGTAAATTTAGTCTTTACAGGGTTGCAGTGTATAGTAGTTGTGCGGAAGCGTTTATTTTACTTTACTGTGCCCCGTGTGACTTTTAATTAGTAGTTTTTACCTACTGATGATGACAACTTAGTTGTCGAAATACGTATTTAGGATACGACTAATAATTGTGGTAAGGGGTTATATACCTTTTTTAAATTATTATTTAACCACAGTCTCCATTGAAAGAATTATATAAAATATTATCAAATATCTGGTGTCAAGAACACAATACAAGTTCAATGTTAATATTTTTGTGAACGTATCTCTCTCCAGAGACGCCGATACGTATTTAATCCTTTCTACAGATTTGTCAGTACGCCCCTGCTAGAGAAGGATACATTCACAAAAAAAAACAACTTCGCTAACTCACAGTTATTAAGACCAGAATGTACGTAGAAGTACATTCATCGCTGCGTATTAGTAAACGGCCGAAGCAACAAGCTCTGTCTACATAACAACTGCAGAACTAACAAAGTGTTTCCATCAGAAGGCACTGCCGAATCTCTGGAAACTGTATTATCGTGTCTTCACTACTTATTACGGATCAACTGCAAGCGTATATAACAGAATAATTTAAAACATACATGAGTAGGCAGAAACCTCACCAATATTGTATAGTCATTACGACGGACGATATAAATAATCTACAACATCTGTAAGTACATCACGCAGTTATTGAATAGGACTATTCATTCGGTTAACAGCACACAAAAAATAGATGTGCAGTTAACCGAATGAATAGTGCTATTCAATAACTGCGTGATGTACTTACAGATGTTGTAGACTATTTATATCGTCCGTCGTAATGACGTCCATTTCAGCCCGATGTGTCCGGTCTCTAGTTATAAGTAAAGTATATGTTATATAAATATCTACATAAAAGATTATTTTTTGACTTTTACGTTTGTTTATTAACATATTTATTATTAAGAATGCTTAGACACTCTTGAATAATTTTATTCAATCAATATCTTATAACTTTTTATTTATTGTTTGAAGGTGTTGCATCTACAATAAATTTGTGCGTAAATACAGTGACAATGTGAAGAATGTGTTAAAATTATCACAGGAGAAATATTTACATCTTGCTTTAATTTTACCAGCGAACACAACTGTATACAGATTTTTTTTGCCTTCTACACGAAACTTTCTTATATTTGTCAAATAAGAACGTCTCCATAAGATAATATCATTTCGTTTAATTATATAATAATATATTGTTTCGTGTGCTTTTTTCCCCCTTGAATACTAGTTTCTTTAGGATTCTCGAAAGTTCTATTCGTTTTATAGGAGGCATTCCCTCTAATAACCTCACATATCAAAACATTTATACCCGCACATATGGTGTTTTTATTGCGATGTTTTTTTATGGATATCAATAATAACCTTTACGTTGAATATGTCAACAAGTCTATGGCGCAAAATTATTAATAAAATTATAACTAGTTAACTATGGTTCGTTCCCAATAAAGGACTTAAAATAAAAGCTTGTGATTGGTTAAAAGAAAGGGCGAATTTACGCAGGCCGTCAAGAAATTAATTTTGTTTTGTTAAATTTTCTTTTATTGTCAGTCATTGCCAGTACTGCTCAGTACTATCGACTTTGTGCAAGTTGGTACATGCTATATAATCGTACTTTTTTACTTTTACACAGAATTCCTGCTAATCCCTACATCCCTTGATGTTTGACGTACAGCAATTGTTCTGGATATATTAGCTTTGTGCTTAAAATACATATTACAGGCCATGTGCCTCTGTCCACTTTTTAAAAAAATTTTAATTTATTTTAATTAAAAATTTAATTTTAATATTTTTTTTAAAATAGACCTGGTAAACCTGCACCAACCATGAAAAATTAATAAAAGTAATAAAATATCTTCAGAAAATGAATATTTTACTTTATTTTTAATTAATTTTAACAATAAACACGCAAGTCGATATAGTACTGAGCAGTACTGACAATGACTGACAATAAAAGAAAATTTAACAGAACTAAATTAATTTCTTGACTTTGCCTGCGTAAATTCGCACTCTTTTTTAACCAATCACAAGCTTTTATTTTAAGTTCTTTATTTCCCAACGATCCATTCTTATTTGGAATGAGCCATACTTACCTATAATTTTATCAATTAAAATGCGTCATAGACTTGTCGTCATATTCGATGTAAAGGTTATTATTGATATTCATAAAAAAAATATCTCAATAAAAACACCATATGTGCGGGCATAAATGTTTTGATATGAAAACATCAATATTCACTATTCTTATGAATATCAACTTCCGTTAAACGTATCGTCTAAGGTATTTAATTGATTTGTTTGCAGGTCAATGAACTTGAATTACAGCTGTATTTCGGTAAATATAGAATAAACAAAGATATGGACCGACTTTAATTACATTTTGGCCCTAAAAATTTTGAAATTTTTGATGAATTACAAATAAATTTCTTTTTTGATTTCAAGTTAGGACATTTATACGTATTATTCATACTTGTGTAGGTTTGTCGCTATTCAGTATATATATTTTCGCACAAATTAAATATTTGTAAAATACTGCTCTATTGTGTCATTATATATTAATATTTCGAGTCGTAATCTAGGATCCAGTAGAATCATTCAGTTCAGGTTACGTGTCCGAATATTGATATATCACAACGTAATATAAGTATTCAATTTCAAAGCAATATTTTATAAAAATTGTTTGTAGGTAAAAATAGATTGTTACATATACAACTAGTAACATACATAATGTCGTTTTCGCATCTTGGTTCACGTTTAGTTATATTACCTGACCTTAATATAGATCTCCGGCGGTTACTCGAAAGAATGTTGTATCAAATCTTCAAGCTATGTCACACGAAGACATCCAGAGGGACCCGCTCGGTTTATCAATGAATGTAATCAATACCATTTTTCCACTGTACATACTAGAATTAATAAAATTTCTGTCACGGTTGTGTACAATATTTAACGTCAATGCATTATAATGAACACGTAAAATAATCCTTTTGTTTACAACTAATTGCGGTTCTACATTTTAGAATTTTAACGCGACCTCTATGAAAAGCCTTTAAAATGCACAGCGTTTCGCCAATAAACCGGAAATAAACAAATGATCGTGTGTATAAACATACGCAACACAGAGTTTGTGTATGAATAAATGTATTCGGGGCTATATTGCGGAATTATGCAACAGAGAGTATAGCATAAAAGCGGTTGAAATGTTTTCGGTCACGCTTGCATTGATTTGATGGACGTTTTAACGAAACACTTTAGCGAACAACATTCAAATACAGCTCAAATTTTAGTTACTAATTTTGATTTAACGCGCTTAAAGTAACATGCATCGGTGTGTACAGTATAAATCTGCACTAAACACATTTCAGGGCAAATTATAATGTTGATCGTTACTTTTTTTGTTTAAAAGTTAAAAATTTTAACATATAAAAATTGTGTAAATTTATTTTTTATTTATTATAGTTATATTTATAGTGGCACTAGCTGCCCATATCCTGGCGTTGCTCGGTTACATTCTATAGAAATTTAATAGAAAAATTAAAACGTCCTTTGTGTTAACTGCCACTAACCGATATAAAATTTTTGTTTATTCTATAGTTAAACAACGAATCAACGATATTTTATTATAATCAATCTATCACTCCAATGCCTTTGGATGCACAATATTCTTCGTTATTCCATCTGGTCCATAAACAAACAGAGCAGATGGTTTCCCAATTGTCGAACATGCTACATATGCACACGAAGATTGATAATTTCCAGCTGTTGGAATCAGACATAGCGATTCGATAACTGTGCTCACAGACAAAATTGCATTGCTCACCGTAAAGCCGAGGTACTATCCATTTTGTCGAGACAATTGCTAAGAGACAAATTGAAGACAGTACATATATGAGCAGTTGCGGCCCTTGAAAACCCAGACACTTAAATACAAAAATATTTTAAGCAGTGTAAACTTTTTTTTAACGGTACTCAAACCAATTATTGGCGTAGAATGCAAAATATATTGCAAAATAGTGAATTAAAAAAAATTATTAACAAAACTGGAGATAGTGTCCTGCTTTACTTAAATTTCAAAAATATCATTTCGATTATCAGAATACAAAACTTTACTTACTTACAAAATTAGTATTTAGTTTTGATAATAGATTTTTGTAAGTCTGATAATTGCGGAATTAAAAAGAAAACTGACTATGGATTTGTCAAATGTGACATTGTCAGCAAATTTGATTTACATACATTACAAAATTTTAAATTTTTGACATTCACGTCAAAATCGAGTATCTGAGTAGATTATATGCATAGGAGGTACATATATGCATAGGAGATTTTCATTATTTGGCGATTTAAGGTCTATTTTAATTGAATATTTATTTAAGATATTTTAAGTCTTATATGTTTCGGCATTCAAGCATTCAATTACATATAATTATAAAAAGTGACAGTATACTCGTACATCACCGAGTTGTTGAATAGCAGTATTCATTCGGTCAACTGCACATCTATTTTTTGTGTGCGGTTAACCGAATGAATAGTGCTATTCAATAACTGCGTGATGTACTTACAGATGTTGTAGATTATTTATATCGTCCGTCGTAATGACGTCATTTCAACCCGATGTATCCGGTCTCTAATAATGATTTAAAATGACATTATAATATAGAAATTCTATAGAAACTCATGTTTCACATATTGTTAACTCTTTTACAATTTACAATCTATCCAATGAACGTTAAACAAATGAATCGGTATTAAGAGCCGTTTCCCGGACTAAGCAACCTTATGCTTTTTTTAAAATCACGTATGCCTTTGTAACCTGCATGCCAATTTATAAAACATTTGCAACATTATTAATGTTATTATCTGTCAGTTTGTATTATGCATTGATTTTATATTAAAATTAAACAGAATCGAATATGTTATAAGTTCCTTAAGGGTTATTATTGAGGTATATACAAAATAAATTGCGGCAATTGTAATTTGAAATACGAGGTGCATTCAAGTTCTAAGGCCTCCGATTTTTTTTCTAACTAACTACTCACCCGAAAACTATGAAACTGGTGTTACTTCTCGACGTAATCTCCCTGCAGACGCACACATTTTTCACAACGTCGACGCCATGATTCCATGGCCGCGGCGAAGGCTTCTTTAGGAGTCTGTTTCGACCACTGGAAAATCGCTGAAGCAACAGCAGCATGGCTGGTGAATGTGCGGCCACGGACAGTGTCTTTCATTGTTGGAAACAGCCAAAAGTCACTAGGAGCCAGGTCAGGTGAGTAGGGAGCATGAGAAATCACTTCAAAGTTGTTTTCACGAAGAAACTGTTGCGTAACGTTATCCCGATGTGCGGGTGCGTTGTCTTGGTGAAACAGCACACGCGCAGCCTTTCCCGGACGTTTTTGTTGCAGTGCAGGAAGGAACTTGTTCTTCAAAACATTTTCGTAGGATGCACCTGTCACCTTAGTGCTCTTTGGAACACAATGGGTTAGGATTACGCCCTCACTGTCCCAGAACATGGACACCATCAATTTTTCAGCACTGGCGGTTACCCGAAATTTTTTTGGTGGCGGTGAATCTGTGTGCTTCCATTGAGCTGATTGGCGCTTTGTTTCTGGTTTGAAAAATGGCATCCACGTCTCATCCATTGTCACAATCGACGAAAATGCCTTGGTTGCGCGTCAACATTGCTTGGCAACATGTCACACGAGCAGCCTTGTGGTCGTCCGTCAGCATTCGTGGCACCCACCTGGAGGACACTTTTCGCATTTTCAGGTCGTCATTCAGGATTGTGTGCACAGAACCCGCGGAAATGCTAACACTGGAGGCGATCTGTTCAACTGTCATTCGGCGATCCCCCAAAACAAGTCTCTCCACTTTCTCGATCATGTCGTCAGACCGGCTTGTGCGAGCCCGAGGTTGTTTCAGTTTGTGGTCACACGATGTTCTGCCTTCATTAAACTGTCGCACTCACGAACGCACTTTCGACACATCCATAACTCCATCACCACATGTCTCCTTCAACCGTCGATGAATTTCAATTGGTGTCACACCACGCAAATTCAGAAAACGAATGATTGCACGCTGTTCAAGTAAGGAAAACGTAGCCATTTTAAGTATCTAAAACAGTTCTCATTCTCGATGCTGCCGCTACAATTCCATCTGCCGTGCAGTGCTGCCATCTCTGTGACGTATTGACAACGAACGCACGCTCATTTTAAAACAATGCACATGCTTCTATCTCTTTCCAGTCTGGAGAAAAAAAATCGGAGGCCTTAGAACTTGAATGCACCTCGTATATTGGTCAAACGAAACGCTCAATAATAACCCATTTCAAAGAATACATATTACATATTAAATTTAATTGACCAGAAAAATCGAGCATCGCAAACCATGCATTGGACACGAATCATAACGTCACCGTAAAAGGGTTAAAACTTTTCAAAAATTTCAACAACTTTAGAGATCTCGACGCATACGAAAGCATTCATATCGTTAAAAACAAAATTAATACGTTTAAAACTCTAACAACGGTCCTATACGATACAGTTGTCTTTTTTCATTCTTAGAAAAGAGGTAGAAAAGGTTGAGGGTTTGAGAATAGACAATAAGCACACCGTGTTACCGTTTTCTTAAGAGGGGTAAGTTGACGTAATTTTAGTTTGGGTATTCGTTTTAAATTCAGTGTATACTTTGGACGCCGTGTAAAGTTGTGCGCGATTTTGTGTCAGCTTTACTGTGCCTCATGTTAAACACTCTAATTATTGGTTTTTACCTTCTGATGATGACAACTCAGTTGTCGAAATACGTATTAGGATACGATTATTAATTGTGGTAAGGGGTTTTATACCTTTTTAACGTTTTTAAGTTATCTTCATTTACTTCTACAATATTACTTTAAACGTTATTGAATCATTTTTTAGCGAAACTGTTTATTCATAACGTAAATTTATATAAATGGAAATACTGAAATCTTCTTGTCTGACAGAATTTACAGTCCGTGCACGATAATCTCCGACCGATGTGATCGATATAATCTATGCACGCTACGTTGAACATCGATTTAAATTCAACAACACCATCTTTTTTTTTATAATCGTGCAAAATCAATACTCTCTCCATTCTGCATACACCGCATAGTTATCTTCACGTGTTCAATCCCTCGTCTATACCGGAATTACGCAGGTTTGCAGCGACCATTCTGTGATCGTTGGGTTTAAATATAAATCCTTCTGTAATATGAAAACGAAATCGTTTCGTAATCGTAGTATGACTGGTTTATTGAAAGGAAAAAACGAACGAAAAATACTTGGTGTGAATAAAGTGATGTTTCTGTATAGACTCTTTCAGAAATTTCATTTAATCACTAGTTATCCACTTCTAGTTACGTGCGTTTTGTGTAAAAGATGAAAGGAAGTTATATGTGAATGTGATAAAAGTCGTATCTTATTGTTAGACAGTTTAGAGCAGGATGATGCACAACTTGTAGAATTGGTTTATAATCCGTTTGTTTTGATATTAAAGAGAAAAGCTATGTAATTACGGAATTCAAAGTTCTAGAACACAAATCTAGATAGATAGATAGTAAACTAAAATAACTATATACAAACCAACATAACTGCCAATACTGACACATGAACGAGAAAATAGATTTCGACAGAAAAAGTAGAAATAAGGATATGGCATCAACACATCTGTACAATATGGGATTAATTCAGCCTTTACTTGACGATATTATTATCGGAATAAAATAAAACAAGTTTTAATGAATTTCACTACTTTTTACTTCATAAGTTAGTTATGTCTGACGAAGCTCCTGTGTGAGTGAAACGATCGTTACTTTGTGAAGAAAAAAGTGAAATTCATTAAAATTTGTTTTATTTTATGTCGATAATAGTTACATCTGTATAATTTCGGATATGTAGCTCCGTAGGTTCGATTATACGAAGGGAGTTTTTTATGTTATCTGCCTAACTATGAAAACAATTTGCTATCGTGACAATTTTCTTACGTCAAGTTTATGTGACAACTTATAGTGTCATCTCCAAGTTTGGTTCGAATTTCTTAACTTGCGTTATGTTTACATTTGTTTAAAGAAGAGAAAATGAGTGATTTAAAGCTTGAACACAAAAGCGTCATGAAATTTTGATCAAAAGAGGGCAGTAGCCCGAAGCATATTCATGAGAGAATCGTGGTAGTGTATGGAGAAAATAATCCGTCATATTTTCAAGTCAAATTTTGGTGTGAGCAGTTCAAATGAGGTGTGGCCCAAAGTGCGGAAAACCTGGAAGTACGAATTGAAGAAATCATCAATAAAGTTGAAGATTTGGTGTTGGCATCAAGAAAGTTAAAGATTCGGTGTTGACTGACCGCCGCACAGAGGAGTATTTATATGAAAAAACCGGTCAAAATTATTTTGTTACTTTTTCTGTAATAGTGTGGAAGAAGAAAGAATATTTGATTATAAAGAATAGGTATATTAGTAATATGTATTTTCGTAACAGAATGTATATCTACAAATAATTACAAATTTACCAACAAATTTTGAAAATATGTAATAAACATTCATCACATTCAAAATTTTCATTATATTCATCGCTACTCTTGTCATTTTGAGGTGGAGGTACGCTTGCGACCATCAAACCGATTGCCTCATTAATTAGGCAACGGCTTTCGCTTTTTATGTTGCTTTGGTCTATTACTGCTTAAATAAGCATTTGAACTTAGGAGTAGACTGAATTAAATGCTTTCTACATTTTACGACGCTAATTATTCGCATAATTTTTTATTGAAAAAATTCGCCCTCTTCCACTGCTCTTCCACTAAGCTATTAAGGACCGAAGTTTTGAAAGAGAATTTTACTGTTTTATCTCAAGATGGAGACTTCTTAAATACAATTGTAACTGAGGATGAATCTTGGATATACCACTGGGACCCTCCCACAAAACGAGAGTTCATTAAATGGGTTCATAAGGGCTCTCCACCACCCAAGAAGGAAAAACGCAATTCTCTGCGGGAAAAGTGATGGTTACAGCTTTCTAAGACGCGGAGGAGATTCCCTTAATTGAGTATATATCATAAGAGACTACAATAACGGGAAATGTTTACAAAGACACAATTAAGAACGTGGTTATACGCGAAGGAGACAATTTTGATCAGAAAGCTCTGCTGTGCACGACAACTGCAGGGTGCATAAGGCAAACGAATTGTTCAAGTAGTAATCAATGAATGCGGCTTTGAGAAATTATACCATCCACCCCACAGTCCCGACCTCGCCCGCTGTGATTATTATCTCTTTTCAAAACTCAAAAAACATTCGAGAGGGCGTCGATGTTTATCGAATGACGACGTGGGAAATGCTGTAGGGTCGTATTTTGCGGAATTACCAAAAGATTTTTTTGAAGGCATAGCGTTATTAAAGAAACGTTGGAATAAGTGTTAATGGTTCTTGCGTTGAAGCATATTTTGTTTTGTTTTCTAACTCGTTCCTTTCTTAGCTAGGTAGATAACATGAAAAAATAAGTCGTATATATTCTTCCTCTTGAAGAAAAGTACCTCTTCGCTTTCTAAAGTGTGATTTTTATAGAGGTATAGAACTTTGAAATGGAATAAAACAAAGATGAATTTTTTTAATTGACATGAAATTTACTTTATTCGAAAGATAATCTTCTGGCATTATAATTTAAATATGACTTCTGGCATATGACCGTCACGGCTGGCTCGGACGTAGTCTAATCTGGAGGTCCAATTTTCGATGACTTTTTCCAACATTTATGGCCGTATATCGGCAATAACGCGGCGAATGTTGTCCTCCAAGTGGTCAATCGTTTCGGGCTTATCGGCGTAGACTAGCGACTTCACATGTCCCCACAGAAAATAGTCTAGCGGCGTTAAATCGCACGATCTTGGAGGCCAATTCACGGGTCCGAAACGTGAAACTATGCGGTTACCAAACGTTTCCTTCAATAAATTAATTGCAGCACAAGCTGTGTGACATGTTGCGACGTCTCTTGTTGAAACCACAGCTCCTGCACATCATGGTTGATCAATTGATGAACGAAAAAGTCAGTAATCATGGCTCTATAGCGGTCACCATTGACTGTAACGTTCTGACCAGCATAGTTTTTAAAGAAGTACGGACCAATGATTCCACCAGCCCATAAAGCACACCAAACAGTCAGTTTTTCTGGATGTAACGGTGTCTCAACATACACTTGAAGTATACAAAAAAGGTTTTAAATATCTATACGTTAATATGCACGTATAACGCTTTTGTTTAATTATGAAACAGATATGTAAATAATTTACATATCTGTAACTGTATACTTGGACAATACCTCGTATTTTCAGCATTTACTTCTGCTTAAGACATATGTTTCTGCCATCTATAGGCGTCGTCAGTTAAGCTAATGAAGCAATGTATACAAATGATACAAATCTTTATAAATAGATCTATATCTGTATATGACATTTAGCCGAAACCGCCTATTAGATAAAGCAAATCTCATCCTATCAGGTGGCAATTATTTAATAAGTGACATCTGACCGACGAAAGAGACTATGCCGAAAAAGCCGACCTTTCGCTACTACCCGTATTGTTTCGTTTCGTACCAGCTTAGCTGGTCAAATGAAAGATCGTGTGGCTTCAATTCTTACACGAGTTGAATTTTGTAAGCACGCAAACCAAGATCTTTCCGCAAAATCTTCCATAAAGTGGATGGACACATCCAATTCCTGTGCACGATGGCGGATAGACTGATTTGGGTCTTCCTCTACGCTACGCTCTACAGCAGCAATGACTTATTCTGTACGCACGACGTCTCTGTGGATGCGTATTATCATTTAGAGTAAACGTGGGGTGATTTTCAAAATAAATTTGCACAATTTGGAAGCGTTGCTCAGGCGTCAGTCTATTCATGTTCAAATGCCAAACCAAACTAAACATAAATCACTTGACGGCTGACAAAATGGCCGCCAGTTAAAAAAGTTTTGCCAACTTACAGTTATATACCTCTATAAAAAAACACCCGTTACATGCGATTCTTGTCTAGCGACTAGATCAATGTTATTTTGGACAAGTACCCTCTTAAAACATTCACACTTACTCCTACTTATGTCCTCAATGTCTACATAAAATGGACCACTGGTCCAAGTGTTCTAGTCAATTGGTTCTTAGAAGGGCCGTTGTCTCTGTATATATCGTGCTTGTAACCATTGATAATGTTGAAGGGGAAGATTTCTTTAGGCATATCGTAACAGGTGAGACTTGTTGAGGCGTTAATGCAGTGGGGTCGCTCTAACTCACCTACGAGGAAACCTTTTTAAAGTGCCATCAAACCTTTTTGCGGGAAAAGTCATGGTCACTTGTCTTTTGGGACAAGAAAGGCTTGGAAGCCAACAGTTTGAGAGCGACGAAGAGCTGCAGGGTAATGTTACAGCATGGCTTATTCACAGGCGGCAGACTTCTATGAAGAGGGCATTAAAAAGCTGGTTCATCGCTATGACAAATGTCTCAATCTTAATGGCAACTATGTACAAAAATTGCTGAAACCGGTAGTATAATAAAAAACTATTTATGAATAGGTGTTTTTTTTAATAACCAAACGAAACTTACTTTATGAATCGCCCTCGTATAAAACATTTTTAACGCATGTGAAATTCCGCCTAAAGCCCTTATACTCTTGTGAACGTTATTGTATCTCTCTTTCATTATTCATCGGATAAAGCGACATGATCCTCGGTTTTTCTTTGGGCACACTCGATCCGGGGATCATCCCGATCGATCGCGGCTTATTTCGCGCAAAAGTAAAAAAGGGAAACGCGAAGATCGCATAGGCGAGTTATCGTTCACAAAGAGGAACGACAGGAATTCGCGCCAAACTTGCAAAGTGTGAAGCGAGGAATTGGGTCAATCGTGTTACTGCAATGGGTACATGGAACGGCCACTTGCGATACACACGGCCGTTGGATGTAACGAGAACAACTGGTAGCAGGAGCGTCGGTATCAGGAACACTCTGTTCTAAAAATAATCACGTGAAGCACATAGAAAGTCTTGCCGTGCTGTCCGTAGGTACGGTGGTTCGGTTTTTTTTTCTTTGCTGTTCTTTTTCAGTTCAAGTCGAAAAGAGTTAAGTGCGCTGTTCAATAATCGATGAGTTCTATAAGAGGAATAGTTTTAATATTCTTTGAGGAAATTAGGTTAGAGAAAATTGAATAATGTTGGTTGCAAACAGTAAAATGGGTGTGTGCGAAAGTTTAAAAAATAGCCACCATAAATGACTTTATTGTTTTATCTATTTAGGACCTATAGACTTTTGCATGCGATCAAACCAATTTTTGAAACATTTTTTTCGCTCAGTAGTATATATGTCAGAAATGTTCTATGTAAATGCGTTATATATTTCCTCAGGTGTTGAAAAACGCGCTTTACTTATTTTATTATTGACAAATTAGAACCAAAAGGAATAACAAATTAATATGTCATGTCGGGATTATAGGGGCTATGAGACATTAATTCCACGTTTCTCGCCTTCAAATATTCGATTGTTTGACCAACTTTGTGATTGACTTCATTAATGATTTTTGACAAACAAATTCTTCAATCCTAATTGATATTTTACAGTACTTGGATTTTCTAAAGCGACAGTGTCCATAATTGAGAAAAATACATTTTTTGAGGGAACGAACCAATTTTCTTGGTTTAGGCTCATCTTTTATTAAATTTTTATCGAGTCAGGAAATGGACTGTCTTAAAACTTTCTATGGCTTATAAGAATTACCTTCAGAATGTACAAGGTGACATGTTTTGATCCTAAAACTTTCTGGCAATTACTTCAATCTAAACGAGATACCTCCAGAATTTCTGGCAAAATCTATTTCAACAATACAATGTGATAAACCATAGAACATAGTGAACAGATTTTCTGCGGCTTTCTCAATAATATTTCTGCCGTCAAAATTTGTTACATCATTACGTTATATGGTGTTTAAGCTTCCTCCAACTGCTATTGTTGATGTTGACATTAGTAACGTCGTTGTATACGCTAGAAAGTTAAACAATTCGTCTGCTGCTGGTCACGTATTTCAAGCTTTTTTCTTTTTCTTGTTTTCCTCTTTTATCTCGAAAACAAGGCAGAACACAATTGACATTTTTTTAGAGATAAAAAAAAGAAAACAAAAAGAAAAGACGATGAAATGTTTTTTACTGGCGTTTTAACTCTAATTAATTGTAAGTATTACATTGTAGCTTCTTTTGTTCTGATTTTCTATACTCAAAAGTACAATTACTATTACAGATGTACAGATTTTTCTAAAGAAGACAATAAATAATAAATTGTCGAAACGTTAAACAGTGTTTCATTATATTTAATTCAACAATAAGCCGAATTTCCAAGAATTTTAGGACTATATATATACGTTGTAACTGGATTCCGGGCTTTCTTCCGCCTTTCCACTGTTTGGTCTTCGTAAAGATCGGTGCTGATTTCTGGACGACGTTTCGGCAAAATCACATTTGCCATGTTCAGGTCTGCGATAACTGTCTGCTTCTGGTTACTCGTAAACTCGAGTTTACCCGGAATCCAGTTACAACACATACTACTACCCGCGGAAACCTGAAAGAAAACATATATATATATATATATATATATATATATATATATATATATACCGATAGGTCCAACTCGCAACGGGCCATAGGCAACAATATACGTATGGAACGTAATGCGGTGTGGCAACGTGTGTACGATGCCTATATTGAGTAACTTTCTTAAAATTTAAATTTATTTTGCAGAATTATTGATTTTTTTACTTTTATCTTTTAGAAAACGTTATTGTTTTTTTTTATTACTTAAATTACTTTATATGAAAAATAGTATACCATAAAAGTGTAAACAAAGACAGTATACATTGAAACGAATATTCATTCAATTGTATTGTCATGAAATTGAATTTGTCAATCGTTGTTAAATTTGTTAGAATGAATAGATATTTATATTTATCGGAAAATACTAATACTTAAAGCAAACAAATAAGGTGTAAGGTGTTGTTATAGAAATGTATAATATCCATTTCTTCCTGCATATTGATTATGCAGCTGATGCTTTCGTAATATGCTCATATTTGTATTATTTCAACTTATACTTCGGTCGATACATACCGACTTCCTTCAAACCAGGAGGAAGCTACAGTTGTAATTAAACTATACTTCCTTTTTTTTTATTACCTACGGATATTCACAATTCCAAAATACGTTACAATGTTGCTTATTTTAGATTGTAATTAGCTGAATGCTGTCGCAAAACTGATCTCTGCATTTTTAAAAATGCCAGAATAAAATTAACCCCTGCCCTTATTATAATTTTATAAAGGAACAGACACGTACTTCAATTTCTACGAAAAACCAAGCCTACAGTTCATGTATAATACAGTGATAATGAAGACTGGAGCGTTTGTCGACCTACGAAGTTGTACTTTACTTGTTTATTGTTAATAAAAGGCTGATGGAAATATTACGTGAGATTTTGGTATCTGTATTATAATAACATCACGATAATAGTAGAAATACAAATATGAGCATATTACGAAAGCATCAGCTGCATAATCAATATGCAGGAAGAAATGGATATTATACATTCCCATAACAAAACACCACACCTTATTTGTTTGCTTTAAGTATTAGTATTTTCCGATAAATATAAATATCTATTCATTCTAACAAATTTAACAACGATTGACAAATTCAATTTCATGACAATAGAATTGAATGAATATTCGTTTCAATGTATACTGTCTTTGTTTACACTTTTATGGTATACTATTTTTCATATAAAGTAATTTTAAGTAATAAAAAAACAATAACGTTTTCTAAAAGATAAAAGTAAAAAAATCAATAATTCTGCAAAATAAATTTAAATTTTAAGAAAGTCACTCAATATAGGCATCGTACACACGTTGCCACACCGCATTACGTTCCATACGTATATTGTTGCCTATGGCCCGTTGCGAGTTGGACCTATCGGTATATATATATATATATAACGGGTGTTCAGAAACATTCGAAGTCAAGTGGGCTCTGAACAAAAAATCGTATACCTTTACTTAAGTATCTGATTTGTAATAATTATTAAATGTCAACTGTTGTCTGTCAAAAATTGTCAGAATCTAATATCGAAGATAGTAATTTGATAACCTATAAAATTGTATTAAGTAAATGTATCAATCTATCTCAGACATGACTTCATATTTTCAAGGACTACTTTGACTTCGAATGTTTCTGAACACCCGTTATATACACTTATATAACTTTGACATTAATATACTGTCATTTATAATTATTTGATAAAGTTAATATTTACCGAAACATGTAAGAAATTATTTTAAATATATACATATTATTTTTCTCGTAATAATGTCAATGTAAATATTATTTTCTACATTTTACGACGCTAATCATTCAAATTTATAATTGAAAAAAAATCGCTCTCAAGCTGGATTCGAACCCACATCCATGGTTTGCCGGACCACCGCTCTACCACTTGAGCTATCAAGGACTGTGATTTCGAATACATTTGGGAAGCCCTAATCACTTTAGGGAAGCATATGTTAATATTTTGCCTGTAGTCGACCTTTTGTCGCGAAGTAATGTCAATGTAAATATTATTTCCTACATTTTACGACGCTAATAATTCGAAATTTTAATTAAAAAAAATCGCCATTAAGCAGGATTCGAACCCACATCCAATTTTCTCACCTCGTAACATATTGCAGTGGATTTTACTTTGAAATTGCTTTATTTAATTTTAATTCCCACTACAGCTTATATCGCCGGCTATTCAGTCTAGTAGAATCCTTGAGCTTACGTCTCTGGGTCGATCCTCTCGGATACCGGTATATTAAAAATTAAAACACAAGGTGTCAGATAATTTATACACACATTTTTCCTTTACATTAATATATATATATTTAAAAAATAAAAAAGAAAAAAATCCCTCTACAAAGTGTATAGGGTGCTAAAGCGTCATTAAACAGTAGCAATGAGGAAACACTCTTTGTGAACATTGACTCGCACACAGAAAAAAACCTCTTGTGAAACACGAACAAATATCAAACTAATAAATATTAGTGAAATCTGTCAAGTTTAACCTCTACTGTGACCCCTTCAAACAAATATCAAAAACAAATTAGTTTTCAAAACTCATGCTAGTTGAAATTTTCATGCACCAAATAACATGACAAGGTCAATCCCCACTACAATTCCTCCAACCTTAAATTCAAAAAAAAATGTTCTCGAAGTATAATATTAAGAAAAACAACTTCCCTTAAAAAAAAACATGACAAGCTTTCGCTAATATCCATATACTACTTTCAAACACATTATTATTACAATAAATACAAAATTTATAGCACTGAGAATAATCCTAATATCTAATAAATAAATAAAATAATTTTTATCAACTTACATTAAGTTTTTGTGTGATTTTAAAATACACGAGAGGCATCTTTTTCCACAAGATTTCTAATAAATATGAAAAACTTCGCAAAAATTGAATTAAGATTACTTGCACCTTACATTATATGCAAAACAAAATACAGACCGAATTTATATAACACAAAGAACAAAATTGATTATTTTATTCTTTAAACTGAACACTTTAACAGTCAAGATACCTCTAAAACAAAAATGAAAAATTCTTCATATCCGCCTGGCTATCCCTACCATCTATCAAATCAAAATATACATACAATACATCTTATCAAATACAATATCCGAAAAAGCGGCAAATTCAATTTCTTTGGTCCACCTAAATATACGAGGGCTAATCACAATTTCATACATTAAATATCTTATCTATAAAACATTATATATATCAATTTTCATCTGAAATAAATAAATATACAAGTGAAATAGACAATTTTTTTATAAATTGTCCCTAGTACAGAGTTCACTAATAGTTCAATCTTTTTCCTTACTTGTCCATGGAAAAACCATAGCAATATGTATTTTGTTTGTGATTTAACATGCATCCACAATGACGCCCCTATTATTCTAAAATAGATTAGAACCTCACGCCGTCTACATCTGACGCCGAAACCGGGTGTTATGTGCTCGTAGCTACGTCCTCGTTTTGGTCGCAAATTTCTGACGAATACTCAGTCTGGTATAATCTGACTAAAATGAGTCCGGAGCAAAAAGAATTAACGTTAAGCAACCATAGAACTGCCGGACTCAGCGAGACCAGGCAAAGACAAGCTTAGGAAGAAACCTATATGACCAAAAGTAAGATAAAACGTCAAAATCGAGAAAAAGTCAAATAGTCAAATACGGGAAGTAAAGCTATCATAGGCTTTAGTGCCAAGTAGGAACTCAAGCAAAACTCGAGACAAGATTTACTTTGAGATAAGGCATAGCTCGTTACCTTACCTTTACCGTTTTCTCTGTTCCTTCTCTTGAGTATATCTTGTCTCGAGTTTTGTTTGAGTTCCTACTTGGCACTAAAGCCTATGATAGTTTTACTTCCCGGATTTTACTATTTGACTTTTTCTCGATTTTTACGTTTTATCTTACTTTTGGCCATATAGGTTTCTTCCTAAGCTTGTCTTTGCCTGGTCTCGCTGAGTCCGGCAGTTTTGTGGTTGCTTAACGTTCATTCTTTTTGTTCCGGACTCATTTTAGTCAGATTATACCAGACTGAGTATTCGTCAGAAATTTGCAACCAAAACGAGGACGTAGCTACGAGCACGTAACACGGGCCTGGCTAAATTAAGTCGTATATTTACCACTGACCCTCCCACACAGATAAGTCTGTGTACCGAATCTGCATTATTTTCGCATTTCACATTAAAACCTAATTAGCCAGTTTTGTGAAATCTCTTTTGATATTTTCTTGGTATCACATTATGTTTCCTGTAATAGTGCACTGCGAAAATGATGTATGCTTTTTCGGGAAGAACGTAATAATGTTCATAATGAAGGAGGTTAGGGAAGGGAGTCTGTAGCAAGCGCCCATCTAGGCTCTCAACAAAAATAGAAGGAATTAGTTCTACTACTACGTATGACAAAAGCCATATAGACTTTAATCGATGAAAACGTTTATTAGGCTACATATTTCAGAGACTATCAAATTATGTTAAAAAATTGTGAATGTAATAAAAAATTTCTTAAAATAATAAAATTAGTTTTAATTACAAATCACTAATTTTCATTACGTAGTCTGCTAACTTTTCATGATAGGAATCACTCCGGCTTAAAAAGCTTTCTCAAATAAGCTTATCTTCCCCATCATGTAGTAATTTCCCGAGAATTTATTTAAAGCTGAACAGCTCACTTTAAATATAAAACCCGGCACTCTTGTGCGGATACGAATCGATAAGTAATTTTAATAAAATACCGTTTACTCTTGCTCCTCTTCTTTTCCTTCGTCCTCTTCTTCTACTTCACCATCCTTTATCTCTTTTCTGTAGCCATCGTTTTCTGGAACGCGTATAATACACCTTTATAAGATACGCCGTTTTAATATTATGCCGGCCCGTCACCTGGATAATCCACACAGTAACAATTTATCTCCATTCTCAGTTACCTCCCGACTTAATTAAATCTGCTCATCAAAGTTTAACACGCCGTCCATTATGCCGAACATGGGATTTCAGACACAGCCGCCTCTATTGCCGCCGACACCGCCATCACGTCACTCCCCTAATCCGAATTTTATCCGGATGTCGCTCGTCCGACACCTATCGGAATCGCTCTAAGTCGACCTCTTATGTCTGTGATAATGATTCAGTTGGAATTACCGGTTGAAGAAAAATCAAAGGATTATTTAATAATGTTCCTTCCGAAATTAACATTAAACACGTACTAATTATGTTGACGCTACTTTAGGTAATTTTGTTTTATTTCCTTTAAATTTTAATTTCGAAGATTACTAATTAATATAACAGCACCGTCAAATGTCCTGTCACTTATTATTTACATTAAAAAATTAATAAATTGTATTGCTTGTACAAAGAAGAATTATTGAAAGAGAATTTATGACGTTGAATAACTGCTTCATTGCATTCCTGTTTATCTCCACCACGTTCTTGAATCTACTTCCTTAAAAATAGGATATTTCAATTTGTTGAAGAGCCACATGTTGCAGGAAGCTCAGTCATGACTGTAAGGTGGTTGATGTGAGTAAACAATGCCGCGTTTCACAAGAATTTGTCGGTTAAGTTGCAATTAATGAGCAGGTGCATTGTTGTGAAGAAGCACCCACTTTTCCGCAAATCTAGCTGTTTCTTTCTTACTGCGCCACGTAATCCTCTCAACACTTCTTGGTAATACTTCACCGTTCGACATTTTTGGTATTAAATTTAACTGAGGACGTGTGAAATGTTTGGGTAACTCTATTTCTCCTTCCGATACATAGGCATATACTTTTCTATATCTCAGAAAAGTATATGTACTTTACAGGTTGGTTCTTATTGGTTAAGAACATTAAACACTTTTGTTAATTTGGTCTATTTCTCACAAAGCTAATACTTTCGTACAGACTTTGCTTGTGTACGAATTTTATACTTCTTTAGTGCAGACAGAACTCTTACATGGTCTATGCACATTTTTAGCACGGTTTTCTGGGCTGGTTTATTTCTTTATTTGGAAACGCTCTTTGGCCTAGTTCACCGCTTTATTTATTTTAAACCGCCCACTAGGTTGGTTCTACGCTGTTCTCCCGTTAATTGCGGTATCTCCAAATATAGTCTTTACAGAAAATCTCCTATGCCAACTCAACCATATTATCAACGCACCAACAATATGAATTTAGAACTCATACAACCCAATTTCCCACAGATAAATACGAGGGAATATTGATATCTAGTTACGGGCAATTTTACTTAAACAAAACAAAATCTTGTTATAATGGCAAGAAATAATGACATTTTAAAAGTATCACTGTAAAATTTTACGTCAAGAAGTTGGAATATTGCTGTACAGTAAATTTTGAAAAAGAAACATGTCAAATGCAAATGTGAAAACCGATAAATTGGAGTGTCGAGGTATCATGAAGTATTTATATTTGAAGAGGTTAAGTGGTAAGGAAATTAACGAAGATGTGCTTAACACACTTGGCGATCAATGTTCATCATATGCGACTGTTAAAAATTAAATCACGTCATTCAAAAGAGGAAAACTTTCCGTTGAAGATGAGAAGCGACCAGTAAGGCCGATTTCGGAGTCCACCCCCGTAAATATTGACGCAGTTCATGACATGATATTGTCAGACTTGGGCTGAAACATATAGCTGGAGCACTAAAGATTTCATGTAGCATCAGAGGGAATAAGTTCGAATGTTATTCTACCTAGATCCCCATACTTGGATTGTGGAAAACCGCGATAAAATCTGTTAAAATACACCTTGCTCGCGTATTGGGAAAAATGCATTGAATTATGAAGAGATGTACAAACTTTTGGTACAAATAGAAGACGTCCTTAATTCTCGACCAATAACTCAAATTTCCTGTGATCCCAAAAGGCGTTTTCTTGCTCACGCTCACATTTTCCAACTGGAAACTCCACAACTACAATAATGAAGCTTAGTTTAAACTATTTAAAGTTGAATATCTTATCTTACAGTGGCAGTATATTCAACAACTTCGCGAACATTTTTAGAAAATATGGAAAAAGGCATATTTAAACGAGCTGCGGCAGAGGCACGAATAGTAGGAACACCGTGAAGATTGACTATTTGGTGTTCGTTGGAAAGACAACGTGCCCCCAGGTAATTGGCTACTAGGAAGAATAGTTCCCCGCACGTGTTCCCCGGTAAGGACGAAATTATTCGTACAGCCTAGGAACGAACTACGAGCAGTGTGTTTCAACGGCCAGTGACTAAATTAGGTGTATTGGCAATTTTGTAATTATTAGTGATTAAAAGCAATGCTTTCGCGGCTAAGGACACCTTTAGAATATTTTTATAAATTTTTTGTATATTCAAAGAGTACGGCGTAACCAGTCATTTTCATTATTGTCATATTTTTTTATCAAGTTTTAGGTTGTGTGAAGAATTTGGAAATAAAATACTTTGTGACTACTTCAAGCTTTTATTTAAGCAGTTACTTTGTATAACATTGTATATGGTCTTACACCCGTCCACAAGGTGGTGGAACACTCCACCTACATACTTTTTAGCAAGTGCAGCTAGAAGGTATAAACACGTTCTTTCAAATCGGAAGAAACTTTCCACTCCGAATTATTTTTTATTAGTCTCAAACTTGAGAAAATGTTTAGTGAAAAAAATCGAGAGAAATGCGATAAAGAGGTGATCGTCGCAACGAATGCCTGTTTTGATGAGCTTCCGAAAAATTACTTTTTAGATAGTGTTATACGTCTATTTCGATCCCTGTGTGTTTTCAGTGTCTTCGGTGATTATTACTAATCTGTTGTGCTACTTAAATTCTTGAGTTCACATTACCCTGTTTTGCATTTTGGCTTGTCGGTTGTCTTTAAACAACTATGCGTATTTGTGAACGGTTGGCTTCATTTTTTTTTCATCTTGCGGGTTGTTTTTGTTCGCGTGAGTGTTTAACACATTTATTAGGATGTTTCAACGGCGGGTTTCTTGCTTAGTGTCTGGAGTGGTGCATTGCTTTTAATGATTTAATTGGTGCAGTGTTGGTGTTTAGTGGTGTACGTGCGTGAGTTTGGCACGTTAATTATGTCTAGTGGGTGTGGATGTGGTTGGAATAACCCATTCGTTCGCATGGATTGGGTCTTATAATGGCATAGTTTGCAACGGTATATTCTCTGCAGTAACGTTTATTTATGTTGGGTCGTGTCATGGTTCTTCTGGTACATTATCGTGCTTGGGCGCTCTGTAATTCATATTGGGTTAGAGGGTTAATTGGATATTGTTTCATGGATACCTCCAAATATCTTCCTGTCGGATCCTTGTATGGCTTTTGGTTGTTTGAGTTCGTCACCGGGTGTTGTTTACAAACCTGAATGGGATCCGGCTGACAATGGTAAGACCTGCGCCGTGGATGTCTGTGACAGCCGTCATGCAAGCGATTAGGATTTGCACGTGCAGGCGAATATGCACATGTGTGCGTTTAAATATGGAAATTACGCCAGTCATTGAAGCTGTATTTTTAAATGGTAATTAAACAATGCTGTTTAATGTAAATATATACTGAGAATAGGAACTTAGTATTTATCGGAATTTATTAAGATAGAATTTACGTAGAGTAATTCATTTATTTGAACTTTGTTTGGATCAGAGTACCGCGAAATCTATGCGTATTTATTCGTGGTATAGTACGATGGGTTAATTAGTCAATTTTGTCTTTATTTAGCTCGATTTAATGAGGAATTATTCATAAATTATTAATATGGATATCTTTGCTGTTGATTGACATTTTTTGAAATAATTAATTATGAGGTAATTAGAATATTCTTTCAAATATTGTTTTTTTTCGTATGACGTCGCCACTGTCGGCTATAAAAATGCGAGGGATGTTCTCTCTCAATCTCAGAATTCTGGTGAACATGGTGGCGCCCTCATAAAAAATTAAGGACCTATCCCCCAGCTCGCCTCTAAACTGAGTTGGCTTCTTTAGTCTAGGATTTCCGGGTCCATCATGTTATTGATAGATCTGGATTAGGTATTACGGTAAGTGAGAAGGCGCAAGACTATTGCTCGTAGGGGTATGTAGCAGTGGCTTAAAAAATTAGGAAGTTGCTGAGCTGAGTGTATGAAATAAATATTTCGTTCAAAAGTTACTCACCCATAAAATCGCTATCGTAACCTATACATTATTTACATTGTATAAACGATATAATCTGTATCTTTCAGGAGTGATTAGTGAATTAAAAGAGATACTTCCTTCTCGTCTACCCTTAGTTCATAAATAAGAACGAATTGTTAAAAAAAAGTCTGTAACTAAAGAAAGATCCTCGAAATTTAACTTGCGCTTTTGAAGCGTGACAAATCATCGCTTGTTTTTCGCAGTGAACAAAACAATATCGAGTTATTAACGACATCGCTGTGCTTCGGTATTGTTGAGCAGCGAAAGCATTATTCAAGAAATATATACAGAAAACGAAAGCTAACTTTTCAAACCGAAGTTTCCGTACAAGTCGGAAGTTAAAGATAAAGCACGTAGGCTGTAATTTTGTTTATCGGTAGGGGCGGAACTTAACGAAAAATCGTACTTCTTACCGAAGCCTGCAGTCAGCGAATAAAAGTATTTTCTTTAAATTTCGTATTCGTTTCTTTGTTTACTTTGCACTTTTCACTAATGTATTGGATTATTGGTATAGAGTGCATTGAAACAATTCCTGAAATTTATCTTGAATAAAATAAATAATTCAAAATAAATTTTATTTGCTCATATGTAATCCTAGACAATGCAAAGGGAAAACGACATTATGTATTTTACCTGTTCTAAATGTAATAATCCAAATAAATATCTCACAAACAAAATTTCTGTAAAATACCGCTTTTAAATTGAATACTTCTTTTGTGATGTGATATATCAATATTCGGTCACGTAATCTGAATTTAATATTTATAAATTCTAAGAAATTCTATAGAATTTTATGTAGCCTATAGAAAAGTAAGGACTTGTTTAAATCTTGCTAGGGACATTAGGTTTAAAGCTTCCAGCAACACTGCGGTTTGATTCACATCTTTATCAATCAGCAATTAGTATTCGTAAAACAATATGTCGACTCGTTCATAAACAGAATATTTTTAATAAGAATTCCATTTCGATCGCATTTTTCTCTCATTATGTGTCAAAATTCCACACTTCAGGAAATATTTCCGGTATGAACGGTACTTGTTTCTTTCCATAACCTGGAAATATCAAATATGTGCAATTCATTTACCGGTTTTGATTGGGATTTTCTTCTTCAGAAGCACAAATGAATAAATGATGATATTAATTTAAATTATCTAATTTCTTTCTGCCTTTTATGTTATTGAGAACAAGCGCCCACAAACTTCTCAATATTAATAATAACGCGGTGTAAAGTACAGATAGGAAGTCGTTTTGCAAAATTATTTTCGAACACATAGCAAATACCACGTACAGAGCGTCCCTGATAGTATCTTGTTTTTTCTGCAAATGTGAGCGCTGCCATTGTGATACAAAGTTAAATGTCCCGACATAGCTGCTGTTAAACTGCGAATCGAATGCCAAATAGAACGTCTGTTTGCTATCTATTCCCATCGCTATGTTGAATCGTGTTTGATCGTACAATTACTATGTTCCTGTACAAATCCCGGTTACTGTATGTGTATTCCGTATCGGTAAATGGCGAAAATTTTGAATTTTGAAAAGTTCTTTTATAGGTTTCGTTAATAAAATAAAAAATATCCTTGATATTTTGGTTAGGTCGCAAATCTTAGAAATGTATTAAATTTGTGTAAATTAACCCTAAAATGTACTGTTACCCTACCTATCCTTTATGTCTACCCTTCGAGTTGAGATGTTTGATTTCCATTCTTCAATATTTCTTTCTATTGCAGCTTGCTTGATTCTCTCACGTTTTTCTGGGTCTGCCTCTCCTGTTCTGTCGATAGGGTCTTGTTCGTATACACTTTCTTTGTTGTTCTTTCGTTTGGCATCTTGTCTATGTGTCCCAACCACCCCAACTGTCTTTGTTGTATTCTTTTTTGTTTGTCTTATATGTATATATATATATATATATATATATATATATATATTTAGTGTTTAAAGAATTTTGTTTTTCTTTTTTATTTTATTGGCCGTGTCTTAATATTAAAAATAATAGATTTTTATTGGTTTTAGCGACCTTTTATTGAATTTTGATGTTTGTTTACGACGTGTCGACTTTTATCAATTCAGTCTTTTTCAAGCATCTGGAAGCAAGAATCATTACAATGAACAATCAAACTGCTTTAAAAAAACACCAATTGACACTTAAACATAATTTTGATTTTGAAAACACCAAAGTAATAACACAAAAAGAACACAAAAGCTAGAGAGGTCTTAGAAATGATACACATTTTCAAAAATAGCAAAACAATCAACGACAGAAACGAAATCGATGGGCTTTCAAAACTCTATTACCCTCTCATAAAACAATAGAAAAATCAAACCCCCCCCCTGCATGCACAAGACAAAACGGGGAAAAAAATAGCTCCCATTAGAAAAAACAACGTTAACATATACCCCTTAATACGGTCCTGACCACCATGCTCATTCCAAAAACAGAAATTAAAACCCCAGCAAACTAAAGTATTAATTCACTTACAATATCCGCACAAGCACTATCGTTCTAAGAAAATTGGTCTCGGATGTCAAACACATGTGTCACATAAATGCGTACCCTTATAAAACAAAACGAACAACAAATGTGAGTAGATATACTATGCGGGTTCTAGGCCAAAATCCCATGTATTTTCTTATGGAGGTTCATTTTGCACTTTTTCAATTTGGACACACTAATCCGGGACACCTCTATATACACTCGTAGATCTGTTTACAGATCTACGAATGTATATAGAGGGTGTCCCACTGAATGTTCGCGGGGGTGAGTTTTACATAGGGGTGAGAAGCTTGCAAGGCGGTTATTATTATAATTATGCGGGGGGGTGAGTTTTACATAGGGGTGAGAAGCTTGCAAGGCGGTTATCGGCGCTAGCGCGTATGATTTCAGAGGTGATATCATCTTTATTAGTTCGTTTGCTCCTTTTCTTCGGACCTGTTCATTCCTGCTTCATATCTATTCAGACTTAATCATTATTAGTTCAGAGATATTTAGAAGAGAGATGACGTCACATATTTAGAATTATTTGATTTTTTTTATTTTTAAAAATATCACATTTAAAATTTTTTTATATTTTTAATGTCGGGACGTCGAGGAATTGAACTCGGGTCCTTCTAGGTGTAAGACAGACACCTTAACCGTTCGGCCACACCCGAGATGTAAATTGGATATTGTAAAACGCATAAGTAGTCTATTACAAAATGTGGAAACTCAACTTTAAATAACTTAGAGATATTATTCATTAAATTCGCGTTTAATTTACATATAATTAGTGTTAATTATCCCCGTTTAATACTCGATATATTTTACATTTTTCAGCAGATATCAACCGTAATTTTGTGTGTAATATTAGAATTAGAGGTAAATATATCGACACAGGTCATTGAGTAAATATGTGGATTGTTCGATAAACTGCTTTTCATGAAAGATAGTATCTTCCCTCATTTTAAGAGAGGCGATGATGAATTGATTGTAATTATTCGATTTTTTCTATTTTTAAAAATATCACATTTATATTTTTAATGTCGGGACGTCGGGGAATCGAACTCGGATTCTTTAGAGTGAGACGCCGGGATTCTATCACGAGACCACGCTGGGTAGTATGAATAGGATATTTTATAAGTTATATATATTATCTAACCTATTACTATAAATTATTTTTCCAAGTTAAATTAGAATTACTATCATAGGTGGATATATCGATCGAGTCTTAATAATCGTTAAATTTACGGTTAATTTGCATATAATTGCATATAATACTCAATATATTTGACAACCATAGTTTTGTGTGCAGGATATCGGTTGTAGTTCAACATATTTAAAATTTTTTATATTTTTAATGTCGGAGTGTCGGGAATCGAACGTGGGCCATGCTTCACATAAGTCGGCTTCTTAGGCGCTAGACCATACGGCCCTCCAGAATTTAATTTTTTATAACTTACCTATATTGTCTGACTTATCCCAAATTATTATAAATTATTTTTCCAAGTTAAATTAGAATTACTATTATAGGTAGATATATCGATCGGGTCTTAATAATCGATAAATTTACGTTTAATTTACATATAATTAGTATTAATTACTCCGTTTAATTTATTTACTCTGTGATAGACATTATAATCGACTGGAGCAGGGCGATCATATAGATGGATTTCCGTCAGCAAAAAAATTAAGTGTTGGTTCCGCTTAATATCACATTGAGATGTATATAAATATGTAAATTTAAAATAAAAAAGATATAAAGTCATTTATGTTTTATTTATAAAGTATAATATAAAGTATAATATATAGGTAATGATAATAAAATCATAATATATTTTTATTGTCTATCCAAGAATTGTGTGAGCTGTTCAACCCCAACCACTTCACGTATACTTTATTACGCTTCCGTCGCAAAATCCTTTCAACGAGGTACACGTTCCTATGAATAGTCTTCTGTAATTCCAGTTCATAGAAGCTGCCTAGTATTGGTCGACCGGACATATCCTCAAGCATATATGTCGAAGGATTTGTAATATTTGCTTTAACTATTCGGAACAATTCCGTAGACCAGCTCATGGTGAATCCTTTAGCAAATGCTCCTTTATATTTACTTATACGAACGATGTCACCCACATTAAATTTCCGAAGTCCACTAATTTTTATATTATTATAAACACTTTTTAACAGACGTTTTTCTATCTTCTTGGTAACATCACACGGTCGCATTTTAATCTTTCTATGTATAGTATGATTATACTTTTCGGTAACTGTCTGTAATATATCTAGCCATTTATATTTACCTCGCATACTGAATTCTTTATACAATTTCTCCTTAATAGTTCTAATTACACGCTCGACAATAGACGCTTTCATTATACTATATGTAGAATAATGATTTATACCGTAATTTTTTATTAGATTTTGGAATTTATTGTTATAAAACTCTTTTCCAGCATCAGTCTGTAAATTTTTAGGCTGTCGCAACCCTTTAAGGATTATTTCCATTGCGTTTCTCACATCTTGACCAGTCTTAGTTTTAACAGGCTGCGTCCAAAGATATTTCGAGAAGCAGTCTACTACCGTAAGAATATATTTATAGCCACTATTCTCTCTAGCATAGGGGATAAATTCCATGAGATCCGCATGCCACAAATCATCAAAACCCTTAATAATAATATGTCGTCTAGTAAACAATCTACGAGCAGGTTTATGCAGTTCGTTTACAACGTCACGTTTAATTTCACTCATTTCTCTATTAGAATATTTAATATCGATACAGCTTAGATGTTTACAGCTGAACTTTATCTGTGTAAATGAAGTCGCAGCTCGACAGCTCATATAGAATTACTATCATTAAATGTTTTAATGCGTCAACGTAGATTCAAAATTTTTATAGATCTACAGCGCAAGCAAGTGGTGATGTTTTCTATTTTAGAATTTCCAAAAGTTCTTTAAACTTACTATCCACATAGCTTTTATTTACGCCTAAGGATATAATCTTTTTAAGTAGCTCATCAACCGCTGTAAACTTTTTATCTACATTAGTTTTGTTTGCACATACCGATAAGCTCCTTCTAAAATTATCTTCAACTGCGATAAACTTTTTATCTACATTGGTTTTGTTTGCGCATGCAGATATAGTCTTTCTAATATGCTCATCAACCGATGTAAACTTTTTATCTACATAAGTTTTGTTAGCACATACAGATACACTCTTTTTGATAATCTCATCAACCGCTGCGATCTGTGTATCTACAAAGGTTTTGCTCGCACATGAAGATTCAATCTTTTTAATATAATCATTAAGAACTTGTATCTTTTTATTAACATAAGCCATATTCACAGAATCATTATCTTCTACAGGCGACTGAATATTGCGTATTCGTTTATTTTTAAAATCATAATGTCCCTCGATATCTTTAGATAAAATAGACTGAAGGTTATATGGTGCGAGTGATTTTTTTATTTCACTTTTGTTTAAATGCCGCCCGAATTTATCAATACTCTTCATGACTGACCGGCTTTTACGAACAGTAATAGCGTACTACTATATTAATACTCGGCTTCGATTAATTATACAATTACGCCGGATTCCTTGAGCTCTTCAACAATGGAGGCAATTTCATTTATATGTCCAGAGTGCCCGGCCGTTTTCGATGCTAGGAGTAAACGTAGTCGATCAACTAGTTCGTTTATATCATCCCAGTACACATACTGATAGGGAGCATTCCTCACTACTAATTCTTCACCAACATGGCCACTCCCCTGTATATATCCACTCGTAGACGATGTGTCCAGATTCATCGATGAAGTGCTTAGATTCAATAAAGGTTTAATGATGTATGAATATTTATAGCTTCTGCTTCCTTTGACTTGCTTTTCGGGATCAAAGTCACGATGATGTACACTAGTTTGTTTTAAGATTCGTCTATACTGCTCTTTGTCATCTCTCGTAAACTCGCTAGGATGTACCTTAAATATCAACTCGCATAATCCTCGCGTCCCCTTATATCGCACGTTATCGATTACAAAATCACGACCATCGGAAGTAAAACTTGATTTACCCATTTTAAAGTTATCCGACACAGGATCAACGTGGACACCAAACGTTAAATCATATTCTCTGCTAGCATCGGACAATAATCCTTCCAAGTAGATTCTAGGAAAATAATACAGGTCGGAATTTTCAATGTTACGATCAGTTATATTAAGTCCCTCATAAGGGCTATCGGAACTCTCCATAGAAAGACTATGTGACTTTGTGTTTGATATCATCTTCGGAATTCTTATATTTTGTTTAGACTCTTCATCCTCTGACTTCATCTTACTCTTCAGATCTATTTCAGTCTGTGCTGATGTTTTTTCTAAAACTTTTTTAAGGGGTTCAGTGACTGGTTTGAAATGGTGTGTTAGTAATGTGTCAAATTCAGAACGACCTAATTTCAATGCTAAATATTTTTTTCTAATTGAAGCGCTAGCGCGTATGATTTCAGAGGTGATTTCATCTTTATCATTTCGTTTGCTCCTTTTCTTCGGCGACATCCTCAGGACTGTCCCGCAAACAGATAGCAAGCAGCTCCGAAACAGATAGTGAACAGGTTTGAACAGCTTCTAAACAGGTCTGAACAGAGAACGAACAGCTTCCGAAACAGATATGGAACAGGTCTGAACGGATAATGATCAAGTCTGTATAGATATAAAACAGATATTATACAGCTCTAGAACAGGAATGAACAAATCTGAACGGGTATTAAACGGTTATTGAAGCAGATGAGCTGTTTTAAGATATTAGATATTGGATAGCTCTGGAACAGGAATGAACAGGTCCGAACGGATATTAAACAGCTATTGAGACAGATAGGCTGTTTTCATACTTTAATACTATTAAGTGTGATCATAGCTAGCGGAAAAGCTTTATAAAAAATGAGGAAATACATTCGCAGAGTGTCCAATATATATCACAACATATATCTCTGATATCGGTTGACGATTGCTCTTCCCCCATTGTTATGCTTCTTAACCATACGCATATCGTTAGCTGATTGACTAATATGCTTGTGTTCACAAATATATATAACAATCGAACATTTTTCTATAGCGACCCTCATCGATATTACTATCTTTATCTATCGTTAGAAAACCATAATTATTTTTCCAACACTCAGCACAAACTTCTTTAAACTTATCAAAAGTCATATCAGTGTTAACATGATCGGCATATATATGTCGAAGATTTAAATCATCCTGTTTAAATAAAATAATAAAATTAGCATTATCACGTATTAAATGTTTTGGTATTCGAGTATACGTCTGACATAAGTAGAAACAATCAATCGACTTATGTCGACCCATGCAAAAATATGTTCTAATTTTATCTTGTGTCTCGCAAGCAACATCATCGAAAATAAAAACAGAGTTTTCTAAAGCTTTACAGGGATCTATGATGTTATCGTTTTCCGAATACTTAAAATATTTAACATCCTTCACGTTATTCATCACTGCCTCTAGAAATCGATATTTAGACTGGTAAAGTGACTTGGAATAAACATAGATATTGTTAAATTTTAAACCATTCTCTTCGGTAATCAAACTCAAAAGAGCATTTGTTTTTCCGCAGTTAGATGGCCCACATATTATACCTCTGATAGTATTTGGTAATATTTCTCCATGTCTTCGTTTAAATTTATTGTCTATCAAACCACCGTCCAAATTTCGAACCTTTAAGGTTACCTTCTGTTTAACGACACGCATTTCGCAAGAATGAATCTATATAATGTGATCATACATTAATATATGTTTCATTCAAATGTCTACATTCAAAGAGGGTAGAGGTATATTAAATTCACTCATTAATAAGTTACCAGTAGAATTACATCTACCCGGATATCAATACTGTGGTCCAGGTACGAAACTGAAACAGCGTATGGCCCGAGGCGACCAAGGAATTAATCCGCTTGACGCTGCATGTAAAGAACATGATATCGCTTATTCGAGGGATAGCGATACTATAAAACGCCATCAAGCCGATCACATACTGCAAGAAAGAGCGTGGACTCGAGTCAAATCCAAGGACGCAAGTTTTGGTGAAAAAGCAGCTGCTTGGCTGGTCACAAACAGTATGAAAGTTAAAAGAAAATTAGGTATGGGGTTAAATCGAATTAAGACTAAGCGTAGATCATCTATAGCGAAAACACGGAATAGAATAGAAGGAGGCTTCGTTAGAAAAATCCCGTTTAGAAAAGGAGTTGTCTATCATGCTAAGGTAGCCCTAAAAAAGACTAAACTGAAGGATATTGTTGATGGAGCTAAAATAGCGCTCGCTTCTGCTAAAATCGCGATAAAGAAGAATGGGGGTAAAACAAATATTAATACACCCAGAGTTATTCCTCTACCGAAATCAGGGGGTATCATTCCTCTCATACCTCTATTTGCTGGCTTAAGCGCTTTAGGTGGTCTTACCGGGGGCGTAACCGGAATTGTGCAAGCGGTCAATAAAGCTAGAGCATCTCAAAAAGTGTTAGAAGAGACGCAACGTCATAATAAGGTTATGGAAGAAGTTGCTTTGGGGAAAAAAGGCGAAGGAATGTTTTTGAAGCCATATAAAAGAGGAATGGGACTATATCTTAAATCAAATAAGGAAGCAAAAAACTTTTAAATCGACTGCCACGCAGAGCTCTCTCAGACGTAGACATTTTAAAGTATGGAGATTATTTACCCTACTTCCGAGGTGTCTTTATGAGAAATAGCTTACCGAATATACCAAAAAGCAATGAGTGTGCAGTCGTTAATCTTGATTCAAAAGAAGGGTCAGGCACACACTGGGTTGCATATTCCAAGAGAAAACTGAAAGTTCAATATTTCGACTCATATGGAAATTTATCACCTCCGCTTGAACTCGTTCAATATCTAAAAAAATGTGAAATCAAATATAACCACCGCCGATATCAGAAGTTTAACGAAAAGAATTATGGACATTTATGTTTAGAATTTCTATATAGCTATATGTAGAGTACATAGTGAGTTCAGTATCATGTCGAACACGTTCACACTCAAAAGCACTAACCACGTGCTTACTGCAGATTACTATCCCCCGATTGAATTAGATGATCGATATGAATATGGATTGGGACTTATAGGTCTACACACTTACAATACTATACCAAATGTTTATGAGGGACATAACAAATTCTATTATGATAACGAGGTGTTAGAAATACCCACTGGCTCATATGAAATAAGTGATTTAGAGACTTATATACAAAACCGATTGCCGTCTACAAACAAAAACATATTAGATAAAAGCGGTTTACTAACTATAAAACCTAACAACAACACGTTGAGGTGTGAGATATATAGTATTTTTTCTATAGATTTTACTAAGGAAGACTCAATCGGTCGCATGTTAGGATTCAGCAAAAGCAAATTGCATGCTAAAAGGATCTACGAATCTGACCTTCCAGTACAGATTATAAAGGTCGTTACAATTAGAATCGAGTGCAATATAGTATCTTCTGCGTATTATGACACACGTCCCTCTCACACACTATTTGAATTTTCACCAACAGTAGAACCTGGTTACAGCATCAATATAGAACCTAGGAATATAGTCTATCTGCCGACAACAACAAAAAACATTAGCAATATTACGTTAACGTTGCTAGACCAAGAAGGAGATCCAATAAATTTTCGAGGCGAGCAGATCGTTGTGCGCCTAGAATTAAAGCGATTATAATGGGTTTGGAGTTTAACAAAACATATAAAGAACTCTCTTATCATCAGACGGCGGCCATTCAGTCTCCAACGACTAACGTGCTAACACCTATAAATTTAACATTCCTTCAATCATTGGGATTTGTTGTTAACGATGGAAAAGTTAGACATTTACGCAAAGTTAAACTTCGATGAAACGATAACTAAGGAGGAATATCATACATATTACCCTCGTGCTAATAACTTCAATGCGAATGATGAAATACGTATACCAATAAATAATCAAGATGTATACACAATTCCAGGTGACAGCTACATATATATTGAAGGTACATTTAAACCAAACATAGATGGGACTGGCTCTTGTGAGCTAATAAATAATGCATACGCGTTTCTGTTTGATCAGCTGCGATATGAGATAAATGGTATCGAAATAGATCGTTGTAATAAGCCTGGTATAACTTCTACCATCAAAGGTTTCTTGTCTTTAAGTGATAATGAGAGCAAGTCTCTACAAATGGCGGGTTGGTATCCTTTCGAAAATAAAAGTCAGCCGACATTATCAGGTGATACATTTAGTGCATGCATTCCCTTAAGGTTTATAGTCGGATGCTTCGAAGACTATAGGAAAGTGGTCGCCTATACCTCCCAAGAGCTGATACTGATACGAAGCCGATTAGATATTAATTGTTATAAAAATATTGAAGCAGATGGCACAAAAAAAGCTAAAATAGATATCAGTAAAGTCGAATGGCATGTTCCACATATTGTTATGGATGACTCAATTCGTCTAAATTTATTAAAAACTTTAAACGCTAATAAACCTATCTACATGCCATTTAGAAAATGGGATCTGCATGAACTACCATCTTTACGAAGCAATAAAAAAGATGTGTGGAGTGTTAAAACGAGCACAAATTTAGAGAAACCGCGCTTCGTAATAATAGCCTTCCAAACAAATAGGAAGGATAACTTAACTGCTGACGCTGGTCGATTTGATCACGTGTCAATCAGTAATATAAAACTATACTTAAACTCTGAGACCTATCCATACAATAATCTGAATTTACAAATGGATATTAAGCGATACGCTTTAGCATATAGGATGTATACATCCTTTCAATGTTCATATTATGGGAGAACGATCGCTCAACCTCTAATAGATTATAACGCTTTCATTGATTACCCCTTCTTAGTCTTAGACGTTTCTAAACAAGCAGAGAGCATAAAAGCGGGTACCGTAGACATAAAACTTGAGTTTGAGTCAGATAATCCTTTCCCTAACAATACTACTGCCATCTGTTTAATCATTCACGACAGCGTTGTAGAATACGCTCCGCTTACTGGAATAGTGAAAAAAATAGTATAATTATTACTAATAAATCATGTATTTAAAACGATAGCATGAAAGCTGTAGCTGCTTACAGATGCCCTTTTGAAAATAGAATTAGGAAAGTGTACAATATCATTAGACATGCTTTATCGCGCGTTTATCGAGATCGAACAGCATATGTACTTGAGGATATATCCGGTCGTCCAATACTAGACAGCTTCTATGAACAACTCACACAATTCATGGATAGACAATAAAAATATATTATGATTTTATTAATATTATCTATATATTATACCTTATAAATAAAACATAAATGAATTGATATTTTCTTTTTATTTCTAATTTACATAGTTATATACATCCTAATATGTTAATAAACAGAACCGAATTTCTATGAGCTTAACAGCCATAAATAATTGAAGATAGCATACAATGAGGCTTCAACTATTTCTTCTCCCCTTTTAGTTCATATTATATGCAATTTTATATAAGTTCTAATATTAAACTCATTCATATTTTAACGTTTAGATTTTCTACGCAACCAAATGCTGAAGGCTTGATATCTAATAAGAGTAATTAATAAAAATATTAAAACATATTTAATTTCAAGACATTTTATATTGATTAATCATTATTATGTATGGGTTGTGAGATATAATTTATATATTCTACGTAAAAGCTATTGACTAGTGTATATATTATCATCTACTTAATTTCCAATCTACATAAAATAAGCACACCTTGTGTTTAAGCCTTTATGTATTCACCTTAAATTTCATGGAGTCTTTGCGATTATAAATCACTTAAGGATATACCGATTCACCGCATCTGATTATTTTATTTAATGAGGGAAAGTTTAGTTGAGAAAGCTAGTATATGTGTTGCATAAACAATGTATATTTCCTGCTAAAAACACTTTCAAATATAATTTTCCTCCCTCTATTTATTACTTATGAAAATTTTATTCGTATAATTAGGATGTTTGAATTTCGAGATGTTTAAAAGTTGCAGCCTTTCCTACCCCCTATAACATAGATCTTCTAATACCCCTGCATGATCTGGTTGTTGGTATGGATATTAAATAGACATATATATATATATATATATATATATATATATATATATATATATATATATATATAATAAATATTTTATTTTATTTTTCAATATACATATATAATATTAGCTTAGAAACTTGTTTATACATAAAATAATTAATCTATAAAAATATAATTCAGTCTATACACATAATATTTTCTTTCCTCAATATACATATACAATATTAGTTTAGAAACTTGCTTATACATAGAATAATTAATCTACAAGCTAAAAATATAATTCATTCTATACACATAATATCTCGATGTCCCCAAGGTAATGTACTGCAACTGTCTTTTATTAAGTATCTTTTATCATCATGAGGACTTAGAGCAATTTTCGTAAAGCTATTGACTAGTGTATATATTATCATCTACTTAATTTCCAATCTACTTAAAATAAGCACACCTTGTGTTTAAGCCTTTATGTATTCACCTTAAATTTCATGGAGTCTTTGCGATTATAAATCACTTAAGGATATACCGATTCACCGCATCTGATTATTTTATTTAATGAGGGAAAGTTTAGTTGAGAAAGCTAGTATATGTGTTGCATAAACAATGTATATTTCCTGCTAAAAACACTTTCAAATATAATTTTCCTCCCTCTATTTATTACTTATGAAAATTTTATTCGTATAATTAGGATGTTTGAATTTCGGGATGTTTAAAAGTTGCAGCCTTTCCTACCCCCTATAACATAGATCTTCTAATACCCTCTGCATGATCCGGTTGTTGGTATGGATATTAAATAGACATATATATAATAAATATTTTATTTTATTTTTCAATATACATATATAATATTAGCTTAGAAACTTGTTTATATATAAAATAATTAATCTATAAAAATATAATTCAGTCTATACACATAATATTTTCTTTCCTCAATATACATATACAATATTAGTTTAGAAACTTGCTTATACATAGAATAATTAATCTACAAGCTAAAAATATAATTCATTCTATACACATAATATCACGATGTCCCCAAGGTAACGTACTGCAACTGTCTTTTATTAAGTATCTTTTATCATCATGAGGACTTAGAGCAATTTTCGTTTGATTACTGCTATACACTTGATGTTTTTCGGATTGAATTAATTTTTGATTCACATATTTCTCGTTAGTATTGTACAAACATTCTATATAATCATCAAAACTTATTCGATTTTTGACAATGTTCTTCTTAACTCCTTTAGCTTTCCTTACTGCATCTTTACCCCCTACTCTAATAGCATACATTTTAGATCTCAAGCCTACAAATTCTGTTACAATTTCCCCATTCATCTCATCTTTCATCATACCTAGAACTTTTTTGTTTACAAGAGGAATACTATAAACATTATCTTTAGGATAATCGCTTGTATCAAATCGTCTATGACAGTCGCGACGGATTAAATCGTAGATATCTGAACACTCAATTGAATAGATAATCGAATCAGTATCTGTGTAGGCTGCTTGACATTTATCTCCAAACATCGGTTTCATATAATCATAGTGAAATTCATAGATTGATGTTTTAGAAATATCTAATATGGTCATTCCTACATAGATAGGTTTATTAAAATAGATCTCTGTTTTGTTGAGTTCAACAGCAACAAAGTTCTCATTAAATATAGTCGCCGATTTGAATTCAGGCTTTGAAATTAAAGCTTCGGCACCATATCGTCCTTTCCATTTATTTACTAGTTTCACTATACTATGTTTGCGTATATTTTCCATCGTCTTCCCGAAAACAGCGTTGTTCATCAGTTTAAACAAATTTTTTTCAAAGTCGTTCATAGCCAATGATCTCAGTTTAGTGTTTAAATCAATGTATGATTTCAGCCATGTACGCTGTTGAAATTGCAGTATTCTATGAATGTTAGCTAACTTTAAACCATGTCTTAAGGCTTGTTTTAGATTCTTATAATGAATAACATAACGTTTTTTTCCGAATAAGGTAGCCATTAATTTCTTTTCTTTCGATCCCGGAGCAGCTAGATGTTCAGGACAAAAGGGTAAATCTGAGTGTAAATCATGTAGTTCTTGCGGATACTCTAAATCTACCTCTAAAATATATCCTATATCATTCTCATCGGGTATATCTAAAACATTGAAATTTTCGGTATTAGATAACCATTGAAATCCTCCATAAGGCAGATATTGAGACATTGCCCATCCATATTGATTATTGATATCGTTATACATTATAAATTTGTCTGGTTTGGATGAATCATAATCCGACATGTATTTATTATTTGCTTTAAGATGTCTATAAGAACATTGACTGAGCCCTCCTCTGATTCCGCGTTCAATAAACATAATCATATCCAAATCTGTCAGTAATTCTAAGATTATATTAGTATGTTTAAACATACAATCCCATGCGAATCCAGGTAAGGTGAAGTAAAGTCCTGGATCAAGCTCATATGTTTTCAGACAGCTACTTCTAAATTGTTCGAAAATGCAAGCTAATAGTAGCACATCCGTCTTCAGATATAGGTCTGAATATTCACCCAAGTTTTCGATATTAAATTCACTCCATACCTTTTGCGCATGATCATAGTCTTCATCTGAAATATCTAGATCGTTTAATTGATTGAAGAATTTAGATTTTTCGGGGAGCTTCGTTTCCTTGAATTTCTCTTCTGAGTCGAAATAATCGTAAGGGTATACTCCTTTTCGTGTTAGCAATTTCAATTTTTCATCGCTTAGATTAGAAAATTCAGATATAAGTTCGGGATATTCTATTAAATATGATGCTAAGGTATTGAGTCCTGAAGCCATAAATCGAAAAGAATCAATGAATCTAAATTTAATTATATTCTCATCGATATGTTTAGTGAATGAAATATATTTTTCTTTGGTTGTCGGCAAAACATCTATACGTCCCTTTAAGTCCTCAGCCAAATTCTTGATGATGAAATGTGAGTCGTATCCAGTTAGGTAATGGAAAACCACGGGAACTGTATGTGTATCTTGATAATTTATATTACAATCTTGATGTGCAGCTCCTCGGTATTTTCCATTCAAATGATCGTGATCTCTAACCTTTTTCTTTTCATCCGAACTAAACGATTTTTCACAAATATGACATATTGTAGCGTTTTCATACAAATATCGTTCATCAGATGTTAGTTTGTCCATGGGTATGGGGCACAAAAATACTGTTTCTAAATCTTCTGCAAAAGCTTTGAGTTCCTTAGTAAACCATTCTATACAATCTTGGCCACGATAACTTCTATAAAATGATAATGATTCATCATAGCCGCACTTTACGTAATAACCTATGCTGCATGGTAGATGTTCTTGATATTTATTTTGAATTTTACATGGCGCAAGTAGACACTCCAAATCGGCATAAATAATGAAGGGCGCTTTCACTTTATTTTTGAAATTTTTAAATTTAATAAACTTGTCATCTTCAGTAGGCAGTCGGATCTTACAGTCATTCATTTCTTGACAATCTACGTAATGTTTATCGAGAGCGGTTTTCGTATAAAAGTAGTGTAAACAGCGGTCGCAAAAATACGTTGTTGATTTATGCTTCGATAGCTGTGAGGATATAAGGCGTGATAAGTTCTTAATCCAGACATAATGATAACTAGGAGTTGATTCAATATCATCTTCCGCATTTTCATCATAATACATATCCTGAATAAGCAGCAAATTCACATGTTTAGTTTGTTTCATTTTTGCTAGATATGTGGGTACGGTGATGAATTTTTCATTTTTTTTTTTCAGAATGTAAACATTTATTGATACATCGTTTTGTTTTTCAAACCGTGGAATTTGTTTCATCGTCATTGGGAACTGAATTCCTGTTAAATTTAGCACAGATGATGGGTTCGGATACTTCGTAATTCTGTGTGGGTGCTTATCCACGCGATATAACGCTGATACGACGGCCCATGCAAAACATTTTTGATCATTATTTTTTACATTCACAATTGCATGCTTTCTTTTAATACACTCTGGCAAATCGATGTAAGATGATCCCAGTTGTGGTGTAAATTTATTAATATTTACCTGGAGACTGATGAGTGTTGATAACGCCCAACCGCTGTCTCTTTCTTGAAACTCTTCAAGATCAGCGAGAATTGGCTGCTGTATGCAGCTAACAAACCATTCTTTTAGACTGGTGTCTCGATAAATTGCAATATTTTTAGTGTTAAAATATTTTAATTCATTAATCTCTTGATCAGCTTTCTGTATTTTGAATTCACCACAAAACATTGTATTCACCTTGATGGCTTCTTCCTTCTTTAACACATTCGAAATTCTTCGTTGAAATAGGATAGCAGCATCCTCCATAAATAATATGGGGTCGATATGTTTTAGATTAATTATAACTCCAGTTCGAATACGGTTTTGAAACGCTGATTTGATATCCTCCCATTTAACGTGGTAAGAAGCAGTAGTACGTTTCCTCGGTGCGTAACTCCCTCCAGCTATTTGATGAGCTCGATACATTTGTTTGAAGCTCTTTACTTGAGCAATGGTAGCTATCAGTTTTTGTTTTTCTCCAACACTTTTAGCACTACTCAATGAATTATTTAATACTCGGAGAGTTGAATTACATTTTTTAATTTCTGAAGCCAGAGCATCTTTATTATTTTCAATATTAGCATTGAAGAGCGAAGATTTAATTTGTTGAACGGATTGCATCTTAACTCAACGATGAACACTGATTGCATGATTCCAATATACATATACTCCGCTATATATACTCATTTAACGGGATAATAATGATCACGTGATAGCTTTACTATTTTATATACGCAAGCGCCCTAAAGCCACTCTATACATTTAAAGTAGAAATATTATTTATATATCTTTGTCCCTTCCATACAGATCTCCTGCCTACAAAACTACGAGTCTATATCTGTTAAGACATGTATAGACCTGTTTTGATCTATGTACTTGCATTGTAACCCTTAGATGCTCTGTATATTACTGTATATTATACTAAAAATAGATGCTGCCTAAATAAAATTTTATCCTATGTGAAATTATGTTTTATTTTTAACTAGCATTATTACTCACAAAATTATGGTCGTCAAATATATCGAGTATTAAACGGAGTAATTAATACTAATTATATGTAAATTAAACGTAAATTTATCGATTATTAAGACCCGATCGATATATCTACCTATAATAGTAATTCTAATTTAACTTGGAAAAATAATTTATAATAATTTGGGATAAGTCAGACAATATAGGTAAGTTATAAAAAATTAAATTCTGGAGGGCCGTATGGTCTAGCGCCTAAGAAGCCGACTTATGTGAAGCATGGCCCACGTTCGATTCCCGACACTCCGACATTAAAAATATAAAAAATTTTAAATATGTTGAACTACAACCGATATCCTGCACACAAAACTATGGTTGTCAAATATATTGAGTATTATATGCAATTATATGCAAATTAACCGTAAATTTAACGATTATTAAGACTCGATCGATATATCCACCTATGATAGTAATTCTAATTTAACTTGGAAAAATAATTTATAGTAATAGGTTAGATAATATATATAACTTATAAAATATCCTATTCATACTACCCAGCGTGGTCTCGTGATAGAATCCCGGCGTCTCACTCTAAAGAATCCGAGTTCGATTCCCCGACGTCCCGACATTAAAAATATAAATGTGATATTTTTAAAAATAGAAAAAATCGAATAATTACAATCAATTCATCATCGCCTCTCTTAAAATGAGGGAAGATACTATCTTTCATGAAAAGCAGTTTATCGAACAATCCACATATCTACTCAATGACCTGTGTCGATATATTTACCTCTAATTCTAATATTACACACAAAATTACGGTTGATATCTGCTGAAAAATGTAAAATATATCGAGTATTAAACGGGGATAATTAATACTAATTATATGTAAATTAAACGCGAATTTAATGAATAATATCTCTAAGTTATTTAAAGTTGAGTTTCCACATTTTGTAATAGACTACTTATGCGTTTTACAATATCCAATTTACATCTCGGGTGTGGCCGAACGGTTAAGGTGTCTGTCTTACACCTAGAAGGACCCGAGTTCAATTCCTCGACGTCCCGACATTAAAAATATAAAAAAATTTTAAATGTGATATTTTTAAAAATAAAAAAAATCAAATAATTCTAAATATGTGACGTCATCTCTCTTCTAAATATCTCTGAACTAATAATGATTAAGTCTGAATAGATATGAAGCAGGAATGAACAGGTCCGAAGAAAAGGAGCAAACGAACTAATAAAGATGATATCACCTCTGAAATCATACGCGCTAGCGCCGATAACCGCCTTGCAAGCTTCTCACCCCTATGTAAAACTCACCCCCCCGCATAATTATAATAATAACCGCCTTGCAAGCTTCTCACCCCTATGTAAAACTCACCCCCGCGAACATTCAGTGGGACACCCTCTATATACATTCGTAGATCTGTAAACAGATCTACGAGTGTATATAGAGGTGTCCCGGATTAATATGTCCAAATTGAAAAAGTGCAAAATGAACCTCCATAAGAAAATACATGGGATTTTGGCCTAGAACCCGCATAGTATATCTACTAATGTGAGTTTATTTATCTTTTCTTTGTTCTCTTTACTTATTGTAGTGTAATTCAACTTTCCAATTCATTCATACAGTTGTTAGTCACCTTAATGTCTCCCTACCTATTCATTTTAGCTATTTTTTTAGTCTTTACAGTCTTTACAGGGTTGCAGTGTATAGTAGTTGTGCGGAAGCGTTTATCTTACTTTATTGTGCCCCGTGTGACTTTAATTAGTAGTTTTTACCTACTGATGATGACAACTTAGTTGTCGAAATACGTATTTAGGATACGACTAATAATTGTGGTAAGGGGTTATATACCTTTTTTAAATTATTTTTTTATGTTAATTTTATGCAATTTTCAATGTTAAATGTTAACTCAATTTGTAATCATTTTTTAATCTAATTTTAAACTTATAATTGTTAATAATTGTTAAGTCTCCAATTAATTCATACAGATATTAATCACTTAAATGTCCCCCTACCATTCTAAGCTATTTTAATTTAATGTTATTTAATTTTCTACGTAAAATGCTAACCTAATTCGTAATTCATTTCTTAATATAATTTAAAATTTAAAATTGTTAATTTAATTGTTATATCACACGAAACAAACACAGTTCTCATGTTCATTGTAATGATTCTTGCTTCCAGATGCTTGAAAAAGACTGAATTGATAAAAGTCGAAACGTCGTAAACAAACATCAAAATTCAATAAAAGGTCGCTAAAATCAATAAAAATCTATTATTTTTAATATATATATATATATATATATATATATATATATATATATATATATAGTAAACCTAATCAGTAGGCGATTAAAGGTCTGTATATTACTTCAAAATATATGTATTTAAAAAACTCTACATGTTTCGGCTGTATACGCCTTTATCAAGAGAATACAAAATATGAATGACAGGATATAAATGTCAAGTAATTAAGTTGCTATGGTTTAAATTATTCAAAGATACATTCTAGTAATAATAATAAATCATGCCTTAGTATTCCAAAAAATAGATAACACACGCACGAACGCACCGACATACAAAACCCTACACTTACGCTCTCACACAAAACCACACACCCATAGAGAGACGCAAGCTGCCAGCAGCAACCAACACACAAGTTCATACCCAGAAGGAGACACAAATTGCTAGCAGCGAACAACACATATTTTCACACCTTGTTATCTATTTTTTGGAATACTAAGGCATGATTTATTATTATTACTAGAATGTATCTTTGAATAATTTAAACCATAGCAACTTAATTACTTGACATTTATATCCTGTCATTCATATTTTGTATTCTCTTGATAAAGGCGTATACAGCCGAAACATGTAGAGTTTTTTAAATACATATATTTTGAAGTAATATACAGACCTTTAATCGCCTACTGATTAGGTTTACCATATCATACCAAGGTCACGAAGTTATTATATATATATATATATATATATATATATATATATATATATAATTTTAGAAAATTTCTTGATCGTACTAATATAAATTCACAACTATTTGGGTTATAGGTCTATTTTAATTAAATCTCAATATTTCGCCAATATATTTTCTTTTGTTTTCTTTTGTCACTTGCAAAAATTAAAAAGGTCAAGTTAAAACTTTACAGTTGTTGTTTGTTTAAGTTTATAATGTCCATGTGTTATTTGTGACTTGCTAGTGACAATTATGTGTGAATTATTTAATAAGACAGCCAACGCCTAACTCTAGCTTTGCTCCAGATGAAGTCAAAAAATATGTTGACGAAATATTGAGTTTGGAACAATTGAGTTTTAATTAAAACAGACCGATAACCCAAATAGTTGTGAATTTATATACATATATATATATATATATATATATATATATATATATATATTTATATATATAAAGATAATTATTTCGTGACCTTAGTATGTTATGGTAAATTCAATTTGTAGGCGATTTAAGGTCTGGTTTTACTTCAAAAACTATATATTTAAAACAATCTTACATGTACATGTTTCGGCTAATGATGCCTTGAGAAAGGCATCATTAGCCGAAACATGTGTTCTTTATGTTGTGTGGAAGGTTGTTATCATATTTCTTTTTCCAAATTTTATCGGAAAATATTATTTAATTCAAAAATTAGCAATATGTGAAATTTCATGAATCTATATAAATAAAAATTAAATGTTGTTAGTTGGTGCTTACCAACTAACAACTAAGCCGCTTGCCTTACTTGAGAATGGCCGGACCAATTTGGCTAATTTTTTTAAATGTTCGGAATAGTCTGAATAAGGTTTTTAGTGAAAGAAAAATTGAAAAAGTTACCCGGAAAATTGGAAAATTCGGGAAAAACTGAAAGTGCTTTTTTCTATGGGATTTTTATATGAACTCAAGACCATAACTGACGATTCGAACGACTGATATGCGTAATTTGTTTTTTGTTATGTTGGTTATGGTCCTGGAGAAGTTTTCAGGGTTGTACATTCAAAAATCATCATTTTTGTATGCACTGTCGATTATAACTGACGATAGGAACGATATATTTGGTTGATTCTTTCTTTGTTTTGTTCGTTATGCTCCCGGGATGGAAATAACTCAATTGAATGTTTTCAATTGAAAAAAATATCTGAAAGATGTGGCAAATTTATTGAAATTTGGACAGTACAACGTCTGTCGGGTCAACTAATTCGATATAAAGTTCTTTGTATGTTACGTTTGTTATTCTATCTGTCGCGTCTTTCCCTAATTTTTACTCAGAAATCTCATTTTTGTAGCCTCTACTTTTGTGTTTTTAGGTATTTCTTTCTCCCCCGAGAAAGGTTTCTTCAGCGCATCGAACATTTTCCTCACTGTTCCTACTTTATCATTCATTTCCATTTCTAGTCTACCATCTTCTTGTATAACAATCAATTATAATAGTATGTTTTTGTTGCTTTGTTACTATAATAATACAGGGCGGCCCAAAATGACCGAAGGGGTTTGAGTTAATTATAACTTCTTATTTAAGACATAATTATTAATTTTTTTAAATTTTAAATACAGTACATTAATGGAGAATATTTTTAATTTAATTATGAAAAATTATTTCTCGCAAGTGGTGGCCATTTTCTGCTCCGCATATTCGTGCTCTTTCCAAAACATTTTCCATAACCTTTCGCAAAACTTCAGGTGTTATGTTGTTGATTTCGTCGCGTATATTATTTTTTAATTGCTGTATGGTTCGAAGCTTATTAATATAGACTTTTCCTTTCAAATAACCCCAAAGGAAACAGTCTGAAGCGGTTAAATCCGGTGAACGCGGAGGCCAATTAAAATCGCTTGTACGGGAAATAATTCGTTCACCAAAGATGTCGCGTAAAAGAGCCATTGTGTCCCTCGCAGTGTGCGCTGTGGCTCCATCCTGTTGGAACCATACTTGCGGATGGTTTTCCACGGCTGGCCTTAAAAATTTTCCAACAGTGTCCGATATCTAACACCAGTGATGGAAACGGCGACACCGGGTTCATTTTCAAAAAAATATGGGCCAATTATCCTTTCCGACGAAACACCGCACCAAACGGTACACTTAAGTGGGTGTAATTCTCGCTGTTGAACCGAAAGTCGCCTTGGATTTTCCGTAGCCCATATCCTGCAGTTTTGCCTATTAACGAACCCATTTAATTGGAAATGGGCTTCGTCGCTCATAATTAAATTATGAATAAAATCATGATTTTCCTCTGCTTTTTGACGAAAATAAATTGCATAATCAAGTCGTTGCTGGTAATCTGTCGGTTTCAATTGTTGGACAAGCTGAATTTTGTATGGAAACATTCTTATTGTATGCAAAGTTCTCTGCAGCGACCCTCTTGAGAGGCCAAGTTGTGTCGAACGTCTCCTGGTTGATGTTTCTCCATCTTCCCGAATACTCTCCTGTACCCGTTCAATATTGTCATCCGTGTGCACCGTTCGTCGTCTGCCGGCACCAGAAAGGTTCCTTACTGCCCCTTGTTCTCGAAAATTTGCAACCAGACAGTTTATTGTTGACTCTGAGGGTCCAACCCGCACATTAAAATAACGACGATATGTACGCTGAGTCAAAACAGTGGGTCGTTGATATGAGAAATAAAGTTCAATGATTTTGGCACGTTGTTCAATTGTCTACTGTTCCATTTTAAATTCCCCAAGTCTTCTTTACAAAATACTGAAAACAAACAAAAAAAAAATTATAATAAAAAAGTTATAAGGAATTAAAGCCCCTTCGGTCATTTTGGGCCACCCTGTATAAAGTCTTGTGAGTGTTTATTTTCATATTGATCTTTTTAATTCTTCCCTTTGGATGTCTATATTATGTTATAGTGTCTTTCCTACTGTTCACTGCTGTCATATCATCTGCGTGTAGAAGCTCGGACAGTACTACATTTTCCAATTTCTCACCTGAAATGCTCTTATTTCCTCTGTAGCTCTTTTTATAGCCTTATTAGTATTGTTTTAACTTTATTTTAATTGCTGGTATAGTGGAGAAAACTGCTAAAAATAAATACTTAATTTTTAGCAGTTTTAAACGTATATTTTAGCCTGTTGACGCTAGTTATAACAATAAAAAGTAAAAACACCCAAGTTTTAATTCAAGATGTCATCGAATAAACTCAAGGAGGATACCAGTACTTTGCCCTGCGGAAACGACCTACCCAAAAATCGCAACGTTTCCGACTTCCCAAAGGTCCCGTTCCCAATATTTACTATGTCGCTTCATTTCGCGTAAATAGCACTCCCAGGAACAGTATGGACCTTGAGTTTCCGCATTCGATTGTTGAATAAGTAAAGGGAGCGAACCTTCGAAGGAAGTGACATAAAGTAACATAACCTCTGCTCGTTTGCGTTGCCTGTCTCTATTCGAACCCCGAAAACCGCCTTTTCGCCCTTCTCCTCCACCGCTGCCACCTCTTCCTTCGCCCTGTTTCCTCGCTAACTCCACGCATTCCATCCCGAAGAATTTATGACCATCGAAGACGGAGTGGTAAATTAGGTTGCCCGGGATGGGGATGTATAAATGGTGGGGCCGCGTTTCTGAGAAATTGTTTATCGAAGTCGCCCGTTACATTATAACGAAAATATGGTGTTTAATAAGTGCCTTCGCGTGGAGGAAAACAGGTTGCTGTGAGTTATTTTACGGGCAAGATAAAATATAAACGATGCTTGTAAAAATGATAAAGGAGCTTCGCTTGTGTGGAAAAAGAGTATAGTTTACTAGGGAATGGGGCTGTTGATAAGTGTCTGTGTGGAACACCGGATATTGTGGAAATCCAAAATTGCAAAAACAAAAACATTTCTCCTGTCACAATAATAAATTATGTAGTGAAACTATAAAACTTAATCAAGCAATAAAATTTCTGTAAAATTTAATCTTTAAGGAACGGGCAACTAAAAAGAAAGAACGTGATGCAGAAAGCGTGAGTTATGGTTTAAAATAGTTTTATTATTTACTTAGAAACAGCATTATTTTAATAAAATTATAAAATGTTCTTCTATTCTGCAACAGAAAGGAGTCCTACATTGGAAATTAATTGGGATTTGGAGATGGTTTTGTTGGAGGAAGGATTTTGCCGATGCGATCTTGTATACAGGGTTTGGCAAATGTATTCTAATATCTTTGATATGGCTAATTAGATTTTAATAAGACCTTTCACTATTAATTAAATGCAAATCAGGGATTTGATTAGTTTATTTAAAGCCGAATCAGACTTTCGGCTTAGCCGGAAACGTTAACTTTTTTTATTTACCCTATATATTTTTACGAACTTCAATAGAGCTCTGCTCTCGGAGTTCAGCAATAATAAGATTTGGCACTCTTTTGTTCAACAACGGTAAATGTATAACGAGCCATCGAAGAAATTCATAATTGGAGTAGGCTGTGAAATTGGGTTGGTACTTTAGCCACTTCCACATAATGACACATTACTTGATGCTTGACAGTTTCATTTGGTTTCATTGTAAAAAAAGGTTATGGCATTGAAATGATACTACAACAAAAAAGAAAATAAATAATTTATTTAATATCGAAATCATAATCAAAATTTACATATAGCTACAGAAGTTGTTGAAAATGTTGTCCATTTACATCTAAACAAATTTAATTTATTTAATAAGAGTTTTGAAAAAGTTGACACAAGCTTAATTAACTGAAAAAGAACGTATTGAATTATGATGATGGAACAAAGTGTAAGTATAGGTGTAGCTATCTTCAAACAATTTAATAACATTCAAATAGCTTAATATAACACCTATACTTTGAAGAGGTTGTATAGTAAGACCAAGGACATAACACCTTTCTTTTTAAATAGTCATGTTGTCTACAGGCATGTAGGATACAGGATGTTCGTATTGTTGTGGCATTTATATAGGTTATACATCGCAATGGCTAAAACAGCGTATCACAGCATGAAAGTAATGTCCGTATTGGAAAGAGTGCACTGGTGCACTTGATCTTGATCATACATTTAATTTTGTCGACGTTAATATCTTAGATGTTGAAAATAACCATAAAAAAGAACCATTTTAGAAATGGTCCACATTAACAGAGACACAAATAACGTTAATTATAGGTCTGATCTAATAACTTAAGTATTACTACCGGCTATTAAACAAGCAGATAGTAGATGACAAATTCACATTACCTTCGATTAACGAAATCTTAGATTCCCTTTCAGACGCAATCTATTTTTCTCGTCTAGATCTAGCTCAAGGTTATCATCAGATCGAACTAGAAACCAAAAGCCGTCATACACAGCCTTCACGACTAGCAAAGATCAATATCAAATATGCCGACTTCCAATGGAACTAAAAACTAGTTGTAGTGCTTTTTTTCGAGCTATGACAATAGTAATGTCAGGCCTAGACTATGAACAATGCTTCCTATACCTAGACGATCTCATAGTTTTCGGCAACAGCCTTTGGCAACACACTCTGAATTTGGTCAAGGTACTAGAAAGACTGAGAAGCGTGAACCTAAAACTGAACCCAAGCAAATGTGATTTCTTGAGAAAAGAGATATTATATCTCGCCAGATCCTTCCAATGTCACAACTTTATTGAATTACCCAGTTCCCAAAAACGCTAAAGACGTCAAACGCTTCGTCGCATTCGCGAATTACTACAAACGTTTCATCCCAAATTTTGCCGATATCACGACCCCTTTGAACAACCTTTCGAAGTAGAATACACCCTTCACTTGGTCCAATGCGGAGCAAAAGGCCTTCGAAAAGCTTAAGCTAGCTCTTCAAACACCACCAATTCTTCAATACCCAGATTTTAATGTAGACACTATGTTTGTCGTGAAAACTGACGCATCTGACTATTCAATCGGAGCAGTACTTTCGAACAACAACGACAGGACAATAGCTTGTACCAGTCGGTTTTTAAACAAGAATGCAAAATATGTAACAATTAATGAGGACGTGTTTCGTCAAATAAGTACTACATTTAATACGTAGAAATGGGTGTCCTACTTTAGTTATTACACTGATACTAACGGACTAAGTACAATATATTTAAATATACTTGGTTTGGCGGTTAGTTTACCATCTAAAAATTTTTGCTAACTTGCGCTCGTATTGTTAAATTCATAGTGTATTGTTTTTCATTTTGATATTCTTGCGACTTTAGTTTTTTGCTATATGTTTTTTATACTTCTTATATTTTAACTTGTACATTTACATGTTTTCTAAAGATTGATGTGAGGCCATGTACCTATAGTTAGTTTAGTGTTTTAAATTTAAATTTAATCAATTTTAATATGTCTATTAATATGTCACTTCCATTTTTTAACTTTACATTATGTGAGTATTTTGCTATTGCTGTATACATTAATTTATTGAATGTCTTGTTCATTAATCTTGTAGCATCTCCTGAAGAACCTTTTTCACAGAAAGTTAAAATTTTAATTTCTTTAAAAAGGCACTTTGTGCCGAAACATGTAAGAGTATTTTAAATATATACATAACAAAGTAAAACACACCTTAAATCGCCAACTAATTTAATCTACTATGTATATATATATATAACGGGTGTTCATTTGAAAAGTCAATCAAGTAGCATGTGATTTACTGAGAACATTTTGAAGAATGTTGTAAATTAAAATATACTACTTAGCCTACGAAGTCGTATATTTTGACAGTTTCATACATACAAATAACAAATGTGATTGACATTATCAAATGTCATTTGGATTTACGTTTACGGAACAACAAACACATACTAATATATATGCGTCTTATTCTATCAAAATTTCAAAGTAACCTAGATTGACTTTTCAAATGAACACACGTTATATATATATATATATATATATATATATATATATATATATATATATATATATATTGTTATGGTTCAACCAGCACACTTATTCCAGCACTGCAATAAGAAACACAGATAACAACTTACAATAAACCCATGTATAAATATTGAATTAGTGGACGTAATTTGTGAAATTAGTTTCGATAGGTGTATAAATTAATACGACGATAACTTTAAAATTGATAATTAACTTATTTTGATTTTTAAACTTACTTTTTATATTTATATTTTTCCATTTCAAATTCAAATCATACGCGCCATATTACAGGTATTTAATTTATCCACATCAAGATTTATATCGAAGCGAGTTAACCAAGCCCACTAATTTAAAATTGTCTCTTTTTACGGTGCATTTTTGAACTAATCTAACATTGAAAACCACATTATAAACTTTTGTAAATTCTTTAATTAATTTTTCTATTATTTTAAAATTATAACATTATGAAAGTTCATATTATATTAGATGCAAATAAAGCATAAACTTAGAGGCTTTTGCCGATATTTAACACAGGCTTTGGAAAACAAAAGCCGAAGAAAGCGTCTGATACTAAAATTTTACAACGAATGGCCGCATTTTCTCTATCACAAAAAGTTTAATTAAAATTACTAATTAAAAATCAAGTAAATCCTACGAAAACCGTATACATTTAATACCTTGAAATCAGGCCGAACTTTTGAGAGAAGAATTGGACCCGCATCACGTCGAATATAATAAATATCGAACGAAGCATCTTTTCGGAACTGGAACTACATCGTACCGACAACGCCAACATTGAACCGCTTCCGACGCAGGGACTTCCATAGGAGCAGACGAACTCTGATCTATTCCTACAATTGCGAGCCCAGAAAATACATCCAAGCCTAGACACAGGAAAAATACCAGGTTCCTTTCCAGTTATTTCCCATAAAACCTAGAACATCATTTAAAAGTTAATATTAAATTTACATCACAACACAATATCAAACATTGTTTGCATCAAAATATAATACATGAATTTCAACATTTCGAAACATCTATTTAAATATATATAATTATTCATTCATTCTTAATCTTTTATAAAACTTGTATATGTAACTTACCTTTGTGTGTTTATTTTTAAGTAACTTTCAATATCTATTTGCACTGTTGTATTATACATAACCTTAACTATAGTTATTAAACACATGTGCAAAATTGCATAATACCGTTTTTTACCGTATAGTCCAGATAATACGAGCATATGTACAGATTTCTTATTCGCACGTAATAATTGTTACAGTTACCTATTTTTATTCTAATAAATTTTTATCACTTTGATTTAGATTCGATCTTTTATTTGGATTGTTTGAATGTTGAGTTTGTGTTTAATTAATATACCATTTACATTGTACTTACGGGAGATACAAACAACCGACTTGGAGCCCTGGGATAGAAAATAAAGCATAAGTACTTAAGCTCTTCCGAAACTAGTGGGGTATTTAACAGATAGCGTTGGATCAACTAAGTACGTTAAAACTTGGCGCCCAATTTTTAAATTCAAAATCTTCTATGTTTAACGTATATTCTTCATTTATTTATTATTCTTAGTTTTAATCTACTTAGTGCAAGCGGAGGTACTTCTTCATTTGCCAGCCCAACGTGAGGCTTAGCACTTCTTCATTTGCCAGCCCAACGTGAGGCTTAGTACTTCTACAATATATATATATATATCAAGTATTTTCTTATATAAATATATTTTGAACTTGCTTGATATTTAACTTTTAATGGAATTTTACATCGGTTTAATTATATTTAGATGTGTTATTGTTATTTTTTGTGACTGATATTTTTCGTTTAAAATCAATAATCTGTTTATAATTTTGTTTTCTTCGCACTACGTATTTATATTAATTCAGATATATCTAAAATAAATATAATTCCAACAAATTACGTAGTATAGTGTAATTAATTACTAACTTAAAATTATTTTTGAGACATTCATTTATTATATCCTTTTGGCTACCAGATATTACTACTTCTTCGAATCAAATTGCAAAATATGTAGTTTAATTTTTCCTCTGCTTTTACATTGATATCTATTATTTGTTCTAGGTAAGTCCGTGGAAGACATAAATCTCTCAAGAACATAACCGAGCGTTTCCGAAGGTACGTTAGCTCACAAGGTCTGTATCTAACGTTTCTTCCAATAAATTTACCAAAATAAATTATTCCCCGAGGGACCAACAATCTATTAGAAGGACCAACGTTAAATGCTTCATCGACAACCGTTATTATTCAAACGGTAAATCTACAGTGCGACAGCAGAAACTCATGTCCAGCCAATTAAGTCGTACGAACGGGCACGAAAATGGGTCATATTTGTTCGCACGTTATAATTGCCTATTGCAGACCGCATCATGTGTCGCACCCTTATTTCCCTGTGGCATCCCCACGTTCCCGTTGCTCATCTCAACCCATCCCGGAGCATTCCCATTAACACGGAAATGCTAAATTTGCGGATTACTGCAAACTGACGAACATTGTCCTAACAAAGCCGAAAGGCGTTCAGAATTATTAATATTGATTTGCATAATTCTGAAGACCAATACTAATAGTTAGGATTAGAAGTGGAGGGAAGGGAATTGATATTACTTGGATAACTTTCGCGTAACTGTTATTGTTTATTAAAATTGTAGTACTATTTATTTAAATTGGATTATCTGAAGCTATTAAATTTGAGTTCTTTTAGACAATTATTATAAATAAGCGCTGTTTTAGTTGTATTATATTGAAGGTAATATTTCATCGAATTTAAACAGAATTAATTATATGTTATTCCTTCTGTAATGGACTTCATCTAATTTTGCAATTGATTGAGCCTAATAATCCCAAATCTTATTTTCCAGATTAACTTTCTGTATAAGTGAATTAGCATAAAATATAAATAGTCATAAATTTTTTGTACACAGTTTTATCTCACCAAATTTCCAACACCGCAACCTTAACATTGACTTATTTTTCTTAAGCTAGCATAGCTTACAATGCCCATTCCATTATCCTAGTACTTTGAACGAAATTATACAAGTCTCTGGTAGAGCTTGTTCTGTATAATTACTAATAAATATGAATAATAAATAAACTTATTTTCATATTTTATGGAATCCTCATATCTGCGTCAATTTAATTATGTTCTTAATACTAATAATAGAACACTTGACTTGATTCTGTCTAACTTTGGGCATGACGTTGAGGTTTTACGCGATTGCTTATCACTTGTTGCCGTAGATATTCATCAGCCTGCTCTGAACATCACTATACCTAATTTAAAGCCTTCTAAACAAACTATATTGCCTTTCAATAGCAATATTAGATACAATTTTCGCAAAGCTCTACTCATAAGCTCTACTTTGATTTTTCTACAACGGATTGGTCCTTTCTTGAAAACCATAGTAAGGTCAATACGGCTGTTAAGGATTTTTATAGCAAAATGAATTCTATCTTGGACTGCTCTGTTCTTAAATTCCGTTTAAACTATGAACATCATTATCCTCCTTCGTTCTCTCTTACTATTAAAAAAATACTATTAAAAAAATAAAAAATGGAAATCTACTCAATCCAATTATTACAAACGTGACTTCCAAAGAATACGAAGACTGTTAAGGGCTGACATCAATTTAGCTTTTGAGTCATATATTCACAGGACTGAATTAAGCCCTAACACCGATCCACAGTCCTTCTGGCACTTTATTCGCTCCAAGCAGGGTGTTACTAGAGTTTTCTTCTTCTATTCTTAATGCTGCTTCTATTCTTAATGCTTTTGACACAACCTTTTCTAATGTTTTCTTGATCTGCAGATTCTGCACTCCCTGATTTAGCATGTAACTTACCACTTCTATGTTTACTATCTGTTTCACCCGCTGAGGTTATCCATACTATCGAGGCGCTAAAAAACAAGAAATACCATTATCACCAGTAGTCAGGTGATAATGGTATTTCTTGTTTTTTTGGTGAAGGATTGCGCCTATATTTTTGCCGATTCCTTATGCAAGATTTTAAACTTGGCTATTCGAACGTCTGTGTTTCCGGGCCCTTGGAAGATTGCCAGAATCTCACTAATTTTTAAGAAGGGTGATTGTTCCGACATTCGGAATTATGGCCTGTTGCCGTTATCTTTACTATTGCAAAAGTTTTTGAAATGTTGATTTATAAACATTTATCACCAGACCACATCTTCCTAATGCACAACATGGGGTTATGTTACGAAGGTCTACTAGAACTAATTTAGCACTAATATCTCAGGAAATAGCTCAGACTGTTGATGCTGGTGGCCAGCTGGACATTATTTACACAGACTTTTCCCGTGCATTTGATTTAATTATTCACAGGATTTTATTGGAAAAGTTAAGCTCCTTTGGCATTGGTGGATCGTTGCTGAGATTATTTCAATCTTATCTCAAACAAATTGAATTATGTTTATTACAATGGGTTCAGGTCTAAACTCTTCTGTTCCACTTCGGGAGTACCTTGGCCCACTCTTATTTAATATGTTCATCGATGACCTTATCAAATCTATCAACTGTTCGGTATTGGCTTATAAGATTTATCACAGGATTGACACTTTGGTCGATATTAACTTGTTGCAAAAAAAATGCTGACAAAATCTATAGCTGGTGTTTGCGTAAAAACTTAAGATTGAACACAGATAAGTGTTTCCTGGTGTCTTATTCTTAGCAAGATTACTAGAATTGAGTCGCGCTAAACTATTAATAATGTTGGAATTTCTTGTCAGCCTTCGATTAAGGATTTGGGTGTTACATATGATGAAAAATTTACAGTTTCAGATTATGTCTTTAATGTCACAGTTGCTGCTTCTAGATCCCTTGGATTTATTATTCGCACATGCAGATATTTTGATAACATCGATACCATTAAAACTCTTTTCTTTGCTCACGTAATTTCAAATCTGGAATATGCATCCATAGCCTGGTATCCTTTCTACGGTGTTCAGATTAATCTATTAGAGCGAATCCAGCGCAAATGTTTGAAATACCTTTCCTTTTAGTGTGACGGATGCTATCCATCCAGTGCGTGGAATTAATTACGACAAGTTACTTGAGCGACATCGCGTCGTTTCACTCTCAAAACGGAGAAAGACCATTAGCGCTCTATTTATGCGGAATATCGTTACTGGTAAGGTAGCCTCACCTGACTTGCTGTCCAAAGTTTGTTTTCTTGTGCACGTTTGGAATCAAAATCAACGCAATTACTTCATATTCCAACAGCAAGGACGAACACATGGTTAAAGACGCATGGTGCATTCGGTACAGAATTTTAATATGCTGGGAATGGATTTGCCGTCATTGTCATACGTTTTTCTAATTTTTTTTTAAGCATACGTATTTAGTGTAATTATATGCGTATTTATGTTTATATATTATACAGGCTGTCCAGAAACTCTCCTGACAAATGAAGACCGGAGTTTCCTCAGATAATTTTAAGAAAATTAAACCCAAATTCACCTAGTTCGAAAATGCTTCCTAAGGGAGCTAGAGTTCTTTGAAGATGGCGCCTTGTATTTATTTATTTTTAAATTCCTCCAGAACGCTTCTATTTAGAAAAACAAAAACTGGTATGCTTATTTATCCTCCAGAGATGAATCGATTCCATCAATTGCGAATTTCTAGTACCGGTCATAGGCGTCCGTTTTGGGTAGGTCAACGGTTATTTTAAGGCATAACTTTTTTGTCTTTAACTTTTAAGCATTTGTGACACTAAATTATTAATTTTTCAGGTATTCCAGTACTAAAACGTACTCTTACTTTAAGTCGGTAGGATACACCGTTTTCTAGAAAAATCGATTTGTAAATTTTTCTTCATTAAAGTTCAATTTTTTATTTTTTGCAATAGTTAGCTCTGAACTGCCAACAGAAGTAAAACCTACGTTTTTCATTGTCAAATTGTTGTCAGTTCGCGAAGTTTATCTTTTCATTTTTTACTTTGTGTTATTCAAACACAACGATTTAAATTTTTAAAAAAATGGTTTTTACTAATGAGGAATACGCCGATATGCATTTAGTTTATGGCGAAATGAGGTGTAACGCTCGAGCGGCGCAACGTAGATACGCTGAAAAATTTCCCAATCGTCAGCATCCCACTCACTCAACATTTACAGCTCTTCATCAACGATTAAGAGAAAAAGGTTCAGTGGTCCCAATAAATAATGAAACAGGGAGACATAATGATGTAACAGCAGAACATGAAGATGTTATTTTAATGGAAGTTGAGGAAAATCCAGAAATTAGCGTTCGAAGACTATCTGCCATGTACCCCACAATTTCAAAATCTTCCGTAGGAAATATCTTACACAAAGAAAATTTATATCCTTTTCATTTTACAAAGGTGCAAGCACTGCTAGAAGGAGATTTTCCTGCTCGCGTAGAATTCGCTAGATGGTTACAAAATCAGAAAAATCAAGATGAAGATTTCTCCAGGAACATTTTGTTTGGTGACGAAGCTACATTCTCAAAAAAGGGAATTTTTAATGTACATAATGCACATTATTATTCGTACGTTGGTGACAATCCCCACGTTGTTCAAGAATTTAAGCATCAGCATAGGTTTAGCATAAACGTCTGGATAGGAGTAGTTGACGATTATCTACTTGGACCTGTGGAATTACCTGCTAGTTTAAATGGTGCTGATTACTTACATTTCCTGCAAAATATTTTACCTGATTTGTTAGATGAGGTGCGTTTAAATATTCGGCAAAACTTATGGTTTCTACAGGACGGCTGTCCGGCCCACTTTAGCAGGAATGTACGAGACTTTCTAGATGATAACTACGAAGACCATTGGATTGGAAGAGGCGGTCCAGTTGCTTGGCCAGCAAGGTCGCCGGATTTGAATCCTTGCGATTATTGTGTTTGAGGATACATAAAAGCATTTGTTTATTCCGTTCCGATACAAAATCGCGCACAATTCTGGCTAAGGATACAAGATGCTTCCAACGAATTTAGAAATAACTTTGGAATTTTTGCAAGAATTCGGCGTTCTCTAAGCATAAGGGTAAACTTATGCATAGAGACTAATGGTCATCACATCGAGCAACTTTTGTAACAATCTACCTTTGATACTTGTTCTTTTTTTGTTAGTTTCGTTCCATTGTAATAAATAATTTGTTTTTAATTTATTAAATTAATTTTCATCCATGCCTTGATAGTCCAAGCCAACTTCGTCGCTAAAAATAAGTAGGCACATAATAAATTGAACTTTAATGAAGAAAAAACGAAAAATTTACAAATCGATTTTTCTAGAAAACGGTGTATCCTACCGACTTAAAGTAAGAGTATATTTTAGTACTGGAATACCTGAAAATTTAATAATCTAGTGTCACAAATGCTTAAAAGTTAAAGACAAAAAAGTTATGCCTTAAAATAACCGGTGACCTACCCAAAACGGACGCTTATGACCGGTACTAGAAATTCGCAATTGATGGAATCGATTCATCTCTGGAGGATAAATAAGCATACCAGTTTTTGTTTTTCTAAATAGAAGCGTTCTGGAGGAATTTAAAAAAAAATAAATACAAGGCGCCATCTTCAAAGAACTCTAGCTCCCTTAGGAAGCATTTTCGGACTAGGTGAATTTGGGTTTAATTGTCTTAAAATTATCAGAGGAATCTCCGGTCTTCGTTTGTCAGGAGAGTTTCTGGACAGCCTGTATATACTTGCTCATCATTCTGGATAATATCTGTTGGGCATTTAATAAATTATTATTATTATTCTGGTTCTAGTTTATGTTATCCATAATAGTTGTCTCATGCAATCCAGTCATACAGGATTGTTTTCCTGTTTCTGGATGTTGAATGCGCAGTCTGCATCTAAGATACTCGTCATACAGCCCAATCCTACGAAATATGTCTTTACTAATGCGTGGCCAGTCATTAAACCTACAGTAATTTGTAGCTGCTTTCTGCTCGAGAGCAACAGCTCTTTAGCTCTTTTCCTGAATAGACCGCTTATAAATTCATCGAGATGTTTTTTTCTGAGGACATTTACTATATTTAACTTCTCCAGTTTGTTACATGACTCCGGACCAAATTTCTAATTATTCTCAAAGCCGGCGCTGGTTCGAAAAATCATGGTCAGCTCCTTGTCTACTGAGTTTATTGGCTTTCTCGTTACGTTCAATATCATGGTGTTCTCTACTGGTCTACGAGTTCTTTGAGGCGTTCTCATACCAGTATACATATTACCACTCGGGCTGATAAACCCTTGAGTGCCACTTGATTGCCTCAACATATGTTAAAATGCATATTGCGAAAGTGTTAATTGTTCTTGTTATACTTTCAGAATTTAGATATGATTTGAGGATATTGTTTTAACTCTGTCTTTATATACAGAGTGGGCGATTGTTATATGCTAATACAGTTCTTAATATTTAGTTTATTTTACCAGAACAGATTTTGCTGTTTAGTTTAACATAGGAGAAAATCAATGGACTTAAAACTCTATAGATGCACCGGCATTTTGTAACCGACGGAGGATATTTTCGACTGACTTTTGCAGGAATTCTTGTGGGACAATAATGAGGACATGGCGAATACTATCTTCAAGTTCATTTAAAGTTGTTGGGCTGGTGCGATAAACCTCTTCCTTCGCCCAACCTCACAGAGAGAAGTAACATGGAGTGAGATCGGGGCTCCGTGCAGGCCACTCTTGCGGACTACGGCGACCCAACCAACGTCCTGGAAAGCGTCGATCCAGCCACTCACTACGTTGAATGCAAAATGACGCAAAACCACACATAACTAATGTGTTTAGGAATTATCTTAATGAAGTGAACATTGTCACTTTGAACTGGCCTGCAAGGAGTCCCGACCTCAATCCCATTGAACATGTATGGGACAGGTTAGAACAGCGTATTCGTTCACTATTAGAGCGTCCTTAGACTTTAGAGTAGTTATCAGAAGCTTTGGTAGAAGGTTGGGAACAGTTGGATGATCGTTGATTATGACATTTAATTTCAAGCATGCCAAGACGTTGTCAACCTACTATTGCAGTCAGAGGAGGCAACCCGCATTATTAATTTTTGTTATTTTTATTTTTCAAATCAGATTTCAATTTAATTAATGTTTGAGGAGGATGAAGTTTTTGTCCGAGTAAAAGTTTTCCTCCGCGTTAAATGTGAGATATTTACCAAATTTCAAGTGCTGCGATAATTTTTTGGCGCACTGTATATTGAGAAGTATTTAAGTTGTGGAGAAAATTAAATTAGGCAAAAATCACTATTTACTTTACCGATTTTTTTTACTAACTTCTTGAACAAAGATGGTTAAAAAAATGGAGAAAATTATCTGTTTTTGATGACTAGATCATTTTACAATCGTAGTTGACTCAGTATATATATATATTTTTTTACAAAGAAACTGAAATTTGAACATTAAGATTATGTTTAAAGTTTAGGGAAACTTTTTATTATTTAAATTTTCTCAAGAATTTTAACTACACTTGGAATAGTTTCAACTATAAAAAAAAACCCAAGTATAACACCTTCTCTGCTGGGTAACAAAAAAGAGAGGAAGGAAGGAAGTGTCCTGTCCGACAGATAACACTTGTAAAGCAACCCCTGATAGATACGTTTAATCTGTCGTTTTATCGCAGCCTTAAATTTCCCACTACATCGGCTCGCCAACTCCATCTCCATCTCCGGACGATATCTTTCCCGGGACGGTCCCCGTCTCGCGACACTTTTATGAGAGCCCGGATCGAAAACGACCGTTTCGTCCTCTGTCTGTCACGATTCCTAACTCCACGCTCTATTCGTCCGTCTTCGTTGCTTCTTGGCCTTTACGGACGACTTTACGGTGTTTTTTCCCCTGTCGCATCAGATACTCTCATTAAACGAGAAAAGACAAAGGCGCCTTGATCGTAAACGGAGAACACCGAAATGACCTGCAATAGTCTTGCTGTTTACACCGTTTGGCTTTCAATTCTGGGTGTTGCGAGTGTGTTTATATGAGATTTTTACCGTTCCACTATTATCCTCGGAAGTAAATTTAAAATTGATTTGGAACTAAAATTTGCTTTGCTGACGTCGTAAATAAAATCCGAACTGCAGTTCAAACAAGCTCTTTCTATTCGTTTCAAATTCAGTTTTAAAAGTTACCGATTCGATTCAGTAATTTCATTCTTCTAGGTTATTTTCTTTTGTTATTAAGTTACCCATTCATACAATTTGATAATAATTTCACTTTGTAATATTTTAAAATAATCAAGACAAAAATCATAATCGTTTTAATAGAATACTTTAGTAACTAAAGGTTTTAGTAATGCAATCGAATTAAAAAAAAAATGGTACAGTAGTGAAGTTGTATGTACGGACCTGACACGAGAGGCCGATGACTCATCGCTCACGGAGGTACTATTGAAAATTTGTATTTTTAGAGTTTTTAATTTTATTTATATAATTGGAAAACAAAGGGGTGGTAATCTATAAAATACGAAATACATTTTTACTTGTTCATTTTGTATTTCAAGTTGAGTAAAGGAATATTAATATTAACTAGCAATACTTTCTCAAGGTTCTCTTCTGCAAAATTTGTTCTCTATGAATGAAATACATCGTTGTACATAGAAAACGTCCTTAACGCTAAGAAATAAGTAATTAAACTTCTAGTTTCAAAAATTCTTTTATTGTAAATACCACTACAATATTGTTTCGCCATACAATGGCTTCATCAGGTGGATGAAATACTGAATATGTACAATACAAGTTTGAATATTTATGTGAAAATTATTGGGGAAATGGTGGTTGAAAAATTTTTAAAATCTTAAATTTAATAGAGGGGAGTTGTTTAAATCTAGTTGGTCATTTAAAGCTAATCCTAAACTATTGTATCTATTAATTTCTAAGTTTTCTAACAGGTTAAGTTTTTTACTTTTTTTTTGAATGTGTAAAATTTTGAAATTTATATTAAATCTATGATTGATATCTATACAATGACTTGCGAAAGTTGAATCTGTTTTCTTTTCTTTATGGCTTCTCTCGTGTTCTTTCATCCTAATTTTGAATGTCCTCCCCGTTTGTCCTATGTATACCTTATTACAATCTTCGCATGTTAACTTATATACACCAGAGTTTGATTCTTTTTTTTGAACATTTAATCAAACAATTATATGAAAACAATTTTAATTTATAAAATACATATAATAATAGTTATTAATAGTATCATATAACTAGTAAATATAATAAAAATGTAAATATATATAAAGCACACAAACAATAACTTATATTATTATATACATGATGTTTTATAAAACTAATGACGTTAATAATAATAATAGTTAATAAACTCTACTCGTCATCAGGTATATTTTTTAATGTTTCTTCATTTATTTTCGATATCAATTTTTTGTCTATTTTAAAATCGAAACAGCTATTTTTATTTATATATGTCTTACTATGAAGAAGTCCTGTGACTCTTTCCGTGCTTAATTTAGTACGTCGTTTAGTTTTCATTAAATTGATGGAGGAAAAAATTCGTTCCACATTTGCGGAAGAATGTGGTAAACACAACAAATTTTGAATAAAATTTCATAATAATGGAAAGACATTCGATTCATCACCACGTTTTATTGCCCTGACACTAGCCCAGAATTCCAACATATCTGTGCTGAAATTTTGGCGTTCTGTGTAATTTCGTAATTGCCTCCATTCGCTATCTAAATTTTCAAGTTCGTTTTGTGGTATTAAATTCGGAAAAAGTAAAGCTATATCTGCTATTGAACTTATAGTTCCGCTTTTTACTATCTCGGGGTCAATGAAATTAAATTTTTTAAGTGGGTTGTTTTTTAGTGGAAATCTAGTCGTGATTTGTGAACAACTTTCAACGTAAAAATCCAAACAACGTAGTCGCAAATATTTTATTTGTTCTCAACTCAATGTACCTTCTTCTAGATAAATTCTAACATTTGCTCCTAAATACAGATCTTATAATGCTTGATAATTATGTGGATTTTTAAATTCAATGTTTTCTAATGCTGTAGATAATAAATAGTTACGTTTTAGTAAACAGTCACAAATTGTTCGGAAAATATTGGATACACTATTATATAAAGTGTAAAGTTTTGGCGATTCTGATTGCATTTCACGATTTAGACTATTAAAGAGTAGCAAAACATAATCTAGAAATAATAGAAAGACTTTGGTTAGCGGATTATTCAAATGATCGAGTATGTTTTCAGCTGTTGAGACATCGCCATCTGCAACAGCAGTTGTAAAATATAATCTGAGAGGATTGTATTGTTCTAGAATTCGTTTAATAGCTGAATCAACCGATAACCATCTGGTTTGGGACGGGTGTAAAATTTTGTGGATTTTAACATTGCAAAGTAATTGGTACTCTTGGAATTCGCTGATTCTTTTTGGACTAGAGTTGAAGTAATTAAAAATATTTCTTGTTAAGTTTTCAAGGAAATTTGGCAATTTTTCGCATGCGTATGAAGCAACTAAGTGAAATGAGTGGCAGATGCACTTCATGACAAATAAATTCGGTATATCTTTTTTTAGTAATGTTGTAACGGAATGATGTCTTCCCATCATTACATTTGCTCCATCAGAAGAAAAGCCAATCATATTATCTTTATAAGGAACAGAATTTGAGACAAATGTATTTATAACATGATTATATAAAGTTTCCGCATTCGCACTATCTAATTTCACAAGAGCAAAAAAACAGTCTCTGATTAAATTGTCTTTTGCATACCTGACGACGAGACAAAGATGTTTTATCGTTGAGCGATCTGTAGACTCGTCCATAATAAGGGAAAATTTATTATATTTAATATCCTCACATATATTTTCGAAACATGCAGCACCTATGACATTTCGAACAATAGCTGTGGTTTTCTTTCTGGCGCACGATATGCCTTGAGCAATCTTTGAATCGGGACAAATGTTAGCTATTAATTTTGGCAAATGATCATTACTAAAAATGGCAAATTATGTTCTGCAATAAATGCAGACAAGCGGATCTAGGCTAAAACCAAGATAATTAAAATTATTCTAAACATGAAATAATTTAAATAATCATACCTTCGGCAATATTATTCTTTATTTGCGCCGATTCTGCCATACCTGCTGAAAATTCGGTTAAACGCGGCTGTTTGCGTATCATCCTTGCTGTATGTTTATGAATTATCGAAAGACTGTGTTTCATTAGAGAATCTTTTCCGCCAGAAATATTAATGTCTTTACTGCAGATCTTACATCTTGCAAAATTTTTTCCCTTTTTACTTCTAGAAAGCCATCTCTCAAAGTCTTCCAGCTTTTCCCAGTCTTCCTTATAATTTTGGGAATATTTTATTTCTTTTGCTATATTACTCGGGCCAGCATGTTCACAGTCTCTGTCACTACCCATATTTTAACACTAGGTATATTAATTTAAAAAAAAATCAAGTGACACCTATGTATGTATTCTTCTAGAACCGATATAGGATACCGATTTCAAATTTTAAATGCAAAAACAGAAACAAACCCTTCACTCAAGATGCCCCACTGTTTTAAAGTCATAGAAGTAAGCAAATAACCAAACAGATATCGCTTTTATTCATTATTGAATGATATGTTGTATTTATTTCATTCATTCATTTGTTCGAATGAAAAGGATTATTTCATTGTTGTAGTATTTCGAAATAATTTTTTTTGGGGGGAATAAGTATTTTTATTTGAAAAACAATGTTTCTTTAAGATAATGTTTAACCAGAATAGTCCCTTTATTTAGAATAAAGAGCGCTTGAGAAGCGTGCAAATAAATACCTACCGACATACATAATTGTTGCCTTTGAATTCAAGCATTATATCGACTACAATCCATAGTAGCTTTTATTAGTGTCCCTACTCATAAAATTGCTTGCCTGTTTTAATTTTCTATTTATTATAGTCATAGATTAAAGATGAATGCCATTATAGTAGTAATTTATTATATTGTATTTTTATTCTTTATTATACATTAAAAAAAATACCCCTATAAATATTTACATTAACACGTATTATTTACATGAATATAAACAGTTTTAGCACAATTTTTTTTTTCTCATTCGTTTAAAAATCGGTAGATATGATGGTTTCATCGGTAGATCGGTAGAAGTATAGAAAAATCGGTAGATCTACCAAAAAATCGGTAGACGGAAGAACACTGAAGCAAGAACACTGTGGCAAAGTACGAAATGCGATCGCTTTTGCTTTGCGATGGAATGACGTCAAGCGATTACATTGCAAAGTGTCAGAGTACAACTGCTGATTGCTTTTCGCCAAAGATACTTAAACATTTCGCCTTATCACAGGATTTTGCACACAATCCATAAACAGCTATCAAACGCCTATAAATTTCGATGAACATATCAGAAATCTAATTCATGATAAATACCAATATTACTCGACGACAGTACACAGATACTCGAAATTGCCGGGGTTAGAACTTGTTTCTGTCCCCACTACTCAACGCAATAGCGTTGTTAGGGACTTTATATAGCAATCCGCTATTATTAATCCGCTATGTTGCTTGAATAAATATTTACAAAAGATTTTGTATATAAAATTGAGAAATTCTACAAAAGCTACATCAAAATTATTAGCAAAGAAGATTATCAAAGCTCTAATAATTTTGTGTTTATACTGGTGAAGTGATCTATCTTCTCAAATTACAATCCTTTTGGGAATTTTTAAATTGAATCGTTGTCTTGAAAAAGTAGATTTATCGTCTTAGACACTGAAAACTCGATTTTTTTCAGACACCATTTCCGCCGTTTGCATTTAAAACAGGAAGCAATTATTCCTCGACGAAATTGTCACCCATTAACAACACTAACATTAAACGCCCGCTTTAAGTGTTTGTTGTCCAAACAAGACAATGGTACTTACATAGGAGATACACAGCAGCAGATGTTAGGAAAGAAAGGGGATCTAGTGTACATGTACACCAAGAAAAATAAAAACGAAACACACAGAAGAAAGAAAAGCAGTTAAAAAAAGCAAATAAGCTCCGCTTTATGCGCTTCAACGAACAGAACAATGTATGTATTATGTTCTTGGTGCGCGAAGGGGGCTCTTCCACATGTAATAGGATCCTCTGTCTTCGAATATGCACTTGTCACGGAGTGCAAGAAACGCATACACTGGCATAGGCGTAACATGACACTGACTAAGCCGTGGGAGATTCCTTCCATTATTGTTATTGTTATTAATAGTTTTACCTCTTTTATCTTTATACGTGCATGCCAAGGATGCATTGCTCGCATGTATGATTACGTGCGGAGAAGCGTTGAATTGTAAGTCATACTCATAAGCGAAGCAAGAGAGGATAGTATTTATCATGGTGCATGTCGGTGCGAAATATTTCGCGTCGTTGCCTTTACGCCTAGAGAAATGCATAAGGTGTCTAGACTTTTGTCACGCCATTATTCATCCAAGTTATTAACGTGTTAATACTATGAATCTTCAACTAATTTTTTTTTATAATGAATGCAGAGATACTCATAAATTTATTTTTTTTGCGATACTTATTACTAGAGCAGACCAATTTCCGTGCGCGCCATGAGCGCCTGTATAGGAGTGTAATTCGTAATATATTAGAATATGCGATAGAATAGGGACGCAACATGAGCTTGTTACCGATATAAGTATAGAAGTAGAGACATTTATTCTATCAGAAATAATTAAATATACATTTGGTTTTCTGCTATTAAAGTAATATGCATAAACACACGAAAAATAACAACAGAACATATTATAGCAGAGTTGTAACTTACCGTTTCAAGCGTCTTCCAAGGATTGACAAACTGGAGAAACTCGATTGTATATTTTGAACATCAGGCGCGTTCCTAAAGCTATTTCTGAAAAACATGTCCGCCGTGAGGAAAAAATATGTTTATATTCGGAAAACGAGCGTTCTACATCTAATGATGTTATATTCGCATAATCAAAATACTTTTTTAAGCAACTTAACGCATCTGTAGACGTGCCCTCACAAATACGTGTTAAGGTGTCAAAATCTGCATTTCTGTCTAAAACACCTTCAAATTTAATTAGAACACTTTCACTTTTTGCGTCTTCTACAGCACACAGTTGTGCGTGAACATCTTCAACGATTTGCAGTGATTCCTCTAACGATAGCGACGAATTTTCTAATTTTGTTACTGCTTCTGCTAGTCCCAAGTAATTCTCACGAACACTTTGTAAATCCATTTTAATCTGGGCATCTTGAATTTTTTTCTGGCTTGTATTGATAGCTGCACTTTCTTTCGGATCGAATGATGAAACCACGTCCATAATTTTTTCAAAATGTTCATGATAGTATAACCCCGCCTGTAACCATGTACCCCAACGTGTCAGAATCGGCTGTGGTGGCTCAGGGGTATCTACCCCTGGATAACATCTACGAACCTGTTCTGCCACAAGGTGTAGAGCATGGAGTTTACAAGTAATATGTAACAAGTTGGGACAATATTTTCTAAGATACCGGCCTACAGAACACATGGTTGCGGCACCATCGGTCATAAAGATTAATACTTGGTCTTTCGAAAGTTTAAATTTTTCCAAACTATCTAATAGCACCTCTGAAATTTTTTCGGCATTACATTGTTCTAGTCGTCTGGATGCTAATAAAATTGAAGACGTTGGTTGATGTAGTACAGATTGTTTTTGCTGTCAGTTGCTTCGTCCACATATAACCACAGTTTTTAATTTTTCAGTTCGGCTTTGATTTTATTTTCAACCTGTTTACGCACCGATGGTAAATTCCTTCGTAACGTTGTCGTGCTCGGTAATGTTTGATTCGCATATTTATTCCAAAATGAAATAAATGAATCATTACTTAACAAGGTAAACGGCAGTGTACACACAATCATAGTTACACATAGTTCATGTATAAACTGTTGTCGATTAATTTTGTTATTATTGTGCTTCGAACTGGTTACGTGTTCTTTACAATGTGTTTTTGACCAACACATTAGATATGTATTGCACACTAAACAATTAATTTTTGAGCCATCGTATATTAAGTCCGGGAAATCCCTAATAAACTTATTCACTTCGTCTGACAACGGTCGATTTCTCGATTTATGCTTCGACATTTTATTACGTATTCTTATACTTACATGCAGTCTAAGCAAGTACCAAACACATACTGAATACGTTTTATTAGTTCTGATGCAATACAATCATCCTCACATCGGCGCACATGGCGCGCACGGAAATTGGTCTGCTCTACTTATTAGGAAGCAAGACAATGTATAAGGCTATTCCATCATTTGTCAACCTGGGTGTCGCGATGGTATTAAAGGGGGGTCGTGAAATAAGCTAAATAACAATGAAAAATAATATTATGACAAAAAATTATTTATTTCAAACATTTTACTTATAAGTGTACTTAACACTTGCAATGAAAAGAAATTAATGTGATGGTTGCATTAGATTTTCATTTAAAAGTCTCTCCATACGTGGATCTACGTTAAAAACGCACAAAAGCTATCTTCTTCTTCTCCTCTGTTTTAGGTTGGACGCCACCACGTCCAGGCACTTGAGCACACTGCTCTTTGTACTATCCCCAATAGATCTCTCAATTCCACTCTGTTAATCTTGTGTCCTCGATAAAAGCCACTATCCTCCTCAGGGGAAGTTTGAGTACACTCGAAGGATCCAATAGATCTCTCCCGAAATATTTCTGTCTGAGTTCCTTCAGTTCCTCACACGTGAATATTACATGAAGGCTAGTTTCCTCCTGTTTTTCACATCTCCTACACCAGCGCTCGCTAACCAAGCCCATGGTGTACAAATGCTTCCTTAAAGGACAATGTCCGGTTATTAACCAGGTAATTATTTTAATTTCTCTTTTGCTACTACGAATTAGGTTGGCTGAAAACTTTCCGTCCAGCCCCCTTAGTGGTGTTTTGGTATGGAGTTGACCTTCCGTTAACCTCCATTTATTTTTATGTTCTTTTTCTAGCCATAACCAGATCTCCCTTTTAGCGGAATCCTTAGTGATTCCACATACAGGTTCTGGTCCTATGAAGTTCCTATTAGTACCTTCTCTGGCCAGTTTGTCGGCCTCATTGCCTTTAATTCCCTCATGTCCTGGCACCCATATCACACAAAAGCTAATTGTTTTCTAGTGATAACTGTATTTAGTTTTTAGCCCAACCATGGACGAAAAACCCTTTTCAGAGAGATAAGATGTAGCGAAAGGATTAATATTTTCAATGCTTCTGTAACTAAATTTCCATATTCATTCGACGAGCAAGCCAAAACGTATTTAAGTCTTCAAGGTGTAAATTGCAGTTGTAACGTTTCGTCGGCAAACATTTCGATGAGCTAGTCGTGTAAGTCACGTGGTAACTTAGCAGCGGCAACAACGTTTTCAGTAAACGAATTCAGTACCCATCTATTCGAGAAATAATATTTATCTTCCGGGAAATACTCCGTTAACTGAGTTTTTAGCTCACGCAAATGCATCTTCTTACAATCCAAACTGTGGTGAATAATAGTGTCTTGTTCATTCAAATTTTTCTAAATATTACCCGATGTGAGTGGGAACATATCCAATTTTTTTCTTTCTAGGCGAATAATCCAAATATCAATATTCTTAATGAATGCATGAACTTTGTCTGTCATTAATAAAATGTTTTTATCACGTCCTTATAAATTCACACTCAAGTCGTTTAAATGCGAAAATCCATCAGCTAAGTAAGCCAACTACAACATACACTCATTATTCTGTTAAAAAAATGAGCATGGCGTTTGTTTATCCTAGAAGAAGAGATTTTTTATTTTCACCCATTTCATCGCAAACAGCAAAGTTTTGCAAACAACCTGTTCTGTAACCATCAGCTTTTAATAAAATTAACTATTCGTACAGTTTCACAAAAAAATTGATTGAGATTTTCCGGCGTGTTTTGTGAAGAAAGCAGTTCGGTGCGTTCATTCCGCCCTTGGTATAAGACGATCTTTTAATATTTTCATTAATCCACTGTTCTTTTCTGTTATCGCCTTTGCACCAACACTAATACTGCATTATATTTTGTCAAATCTGTGTTAGTATAGTTTCTAGTAGCTTCATCAAAGAGACATTGTCCTGTTGTATGACCCAGTACTGTTTTGCAAAAGAACATATTTTCTTTGATTGATGTGTCCCTATTTCATTCATACCTTACAAAACATAAGAACTAGGGCACGTTTACTACATCTGTTGATTCATCAAATTGAATACTAAAAAATTCACTTGAACTGTATGACCTCACTTGCTGAATTCTGCGCCAACTTATCCCACAGTATTGTCTTGTGTCAATCTATTGAGGACTTGTTTACAATGTTTCACCAGTTTAGACCTGATAGATCGATTCATAATGCCTATATTAACAGCCCAACTATCAGTTATACAGTTGATTATGTTGATTTTTCTGTTTGCACTGCCGGCTTTCCGAATTTACTCGGCGCAGGCTGCGACTGCAAATAATTTAGCCCGAAAAACCGTCGTTGCCCCAGACTTAATGATATATTCCTACTAAGGTACATTCCACATATACCTACACGTATGCTACGATTAGATTGTAATCCATCCGTGCACCAGGTGCTAACATCCCAATCACTCGAGCGACTTTTTGGTTGTTCCCTGGTCGGCATAGATATGGTCACGTTAGGTGCAAACATAATCTCAGGTGTCATCCACCGGCATTTGTAATATCGGCTCTGCCAGTATAGTTCCAGTAGTATCTGTATGACCCCCTACAACCTTATTAGAACACCATAACTAATTGGCCTTCAGCGTCTGGATCGTTTTTATAAATAGTTCCAGCGGAGGTAGACCCACAATAACTTCCATGGCGGCTGCGTTATTCATAGCCCCTGTGATTCCCAACAGAGCTTGTCATTCATTAGAGAGTCGTAAGGAACCCCACCCCGATAATGTCCGCTGCGTCCTCCTCCACCAGATAACTGCTCCAAAGATAATCATTGGTCTTATTACTACTGTATATAACCAGTGTACCATATTTGGTTTTAGCCCCCAGATCTTACCAACAAACTCTTCTGCATCTCCACAACAGCTGCGTCGCCCTGTTCGCCACGTTGAGTAGGTGCCCCATTTCAGTTTGCATAGATACTTCACTTCATTGGTTAGTTGCATAAATTGAGAGATAGTATTCGTAAAACACGTCAAGGAAAATTGTCAAAAGGTGTTCGATTATTACCTCATGATGCTGCAGTTTCACAGGCTCCTTTCGCGATTGTGGATTTAAGAAATTGAACATCCACCATATGGTCCTGATGTGACTCCTAATGAATATTATTTATTTTCCTATTTTTAAAAAATTCATCATTTTTGTGACGATATTGAGTTGGAAAATCCGTAATGCAAAATTTTGTGGGAAAAACATGAGATTTTTACAAGGGTATAGAATTAATTAATCGTTGTAAGAAATACATTGAAAATATATTGAAAAATCAAATTTTCAAAACAGTTTTTGTGTCTTATGACTAGACTGCGGAACCGGCGCTATCCCGTATCGGGTATGATTCATCGGTGCCGACAATGTACATTCGATCAACTTAACAGTATATATGAATGTTAGACCGCGATGGTATTGATAAAAGTTGTCTGTTTGTACGGCTTTCAATGCAATCAGACGGAATGTGAAATATGTTTCGCCAGAGTCGTAATAAAGCCAATGAAATGTATATACGGAAATTTATTTTTAGGAGAATAAATAAAACACTGAAGTTAAATTAACTTGAATTGAAATTAATTCAAGATATATATTATTATATTATTATATTCAAGACTTTATACAGCGAAAAAATTCAAAATATTGAAAAAGTATCATCTTGAAATTAATTGTATCACCTATAATTAAAGTGAATGCTTTGTCAAACCACAGTAAACATTTTTTATTTAATTAATTATTACAATATATTCTAAACTTTGTTCTGTAAAGTGCGTTCTTTTATTAGACAGTATGTCTTTAAATATAGAAAAACTTCTGATGCTGAACGAAGCTAGTGAGTGGCGCATAGAAATAATAATGTTTTAATTCAATATATCCACCGATTTCCGTATTTTGAACATTACTACAAAAGCCTTTCAGGACATTAAAATCAGGGCTACGAGCGAATATTGCATCAATCTTATTATTAAGCGAAACCGACTCTGTCTCTGCGCCTTCTGCGACTCATTAGAGGATAGCGTCTGTTCCGCAGTGTACTTATGACGCTTGCCTTGTAGGACATCTACGTGAGTTCCCATATTAGAAACTATACTGAATGACACATACCAAACTGTATTTATGTATTACTAACCACATCTATCAGATTCTGTATATATTTTTCTGTTGAAAAGCAGTAATCTTCCTGAAGTATTACGCACGATTTTGACTATGTCTCATAATTGTCGGTGTTTATATTTGATAATTTAATGACATAAAATGTCTCCATTCTGAAGTGAAATTATTAATTGCTATATTTCGGACTCAATGACCGACATTGGTGGCGACATTAATTTATTCCATGACTATAAATATACACGCACAGAATAATGTACGCAGAGCGGCGTGAGAAGCGGCATTAACGTCCATCCACAGGCGCAATCTTAAACAGTCCAAATTAGAGAAGAGTGACCGCAAATGTCACCATAGAAATAACCCGGGTGATGTCATTCTGCCAATTTTAACAACCACACACATTACACATGTATTTATTACAGGCCTGGAGTACGATGTGTCGTAGATACGATGTATGTAGTAGCGGAGTATGGATAAAAATTAATCTCACGACCTGTCGTTTGCTCGAGGTCGAAAACGTGCCTTTTTTGCTTACGAATAATGCTTGCAGAAAACCGTCGAATATTAGGATCGATAGGTTCCGTTGTCCGTATGGCTCTGATTTCGTGATGTGAACTGCATAATAGGACGGAATTTCACCTTTTTTCTCCCATCGAAGTATGAATTAAATATAAATTGGAAATTATGAGGAGAATAAGGGAATAAGGAATTTCTTCGAGAATCTTAGATTTCTGAATACATCCCTTTTAAGATTTTATTTTTATATTGCCTTGTACAGGCTGGCCCAAAATGACCGAAGGGGTTTGAGTTCATTATAACTTCTTATTTAAGACATAATTATTAATTTTTTTTTATTTTAAATACAGAATATTAATGGAGAATATTTTTAATTTAATTATGAAGAATTATATCTCGCAAGTGGTGGCCATTTTCAGCTTCGCATATTCGTGCTCTTTTCAAAACATTTTCCATAACCTTTCGCAAAACTTCAGGTGTTATGTTGTTGATTTCGTCGCGTATATTATTTTTTAATTGCTGTATGGTTCGAGGCTTATTAATATAGACTTTTCCTTTCAAATAACCCCAAAGGAAACAGTCTGAAGCGGTTAAATCCGGTGAACGCGGAGGCCAATTAAAATCGCTTGTACGGGAAATAATTCGTTCACCAAAGATGTCGCGTAAAAGAGCCATTGTGTCCCTCGCAGTGTGCGCTGTGGCTCCATCCTGTTGGAACCATACTTGCGGATGGTTTTCCACGGCTGGCCTTAAAAAATTTTCCAACATTGTCCGATATCTAACACCAGTGATGGAAACGGCGATACCGTGTTCATTTTCAAAAAAATATGGGCCAATTATCCTTTCCGACGAAACACCGCACCAAACGGTACACTTAAGTGGGTGTAATTCTCGCTGTTGAACTACTCTTGGATTTTCCGTAGCCCATATCCAGCAGTTTTGCCTATTAACGAACCCATTTAATTGGAAATGGGCTTCGTCGCTCATAATTAAATTATGAATAAAATCATGATTTTCTTCTGCTTTTTGACGAAAATAAATTGCATAATCAAGTCGTTGCTGGTAATCTGTCGGTTTCAATTGTTGGACAAGCTGAATTTTGTATGGAAACATTCTTATAGTATGCAAAATTCTCTGCAGCGACCCTCTTGAGAGGCCAAGTTGTGTCGAACGTCTCCTGGTTGATGTTTCTCCATCTTCCCGAATACACTCCTGTACCCGTTCAATATTGTCATCCGTGTGCACCGTTCGTCGTCTGCCGGCACCAGGAAGGTTCCTTACTGCCCCTTGTTCTCGAAAATTTGCAACCAGACGGTTTATTGTTGACTCTGAGGGTCCAAGCCGCACATTAAAATAACGACGATATGCACGCTGGGTCAAAACAATGGATCGTTGATTTGAGAAATAAAGTTCAACGATTTTGGCACGTTGTTCAATTGTGTACTGTTCCATTTTAAATTCCCCAAGTCTTCTTTACAAAATACTGAAAACAAAAAAAAAAATTATAATAAAAAAGTTATAAGGAATTAAAACCCCTTCGGTCATTTTGGGCCACCCAGTATTAGATCTGATCTTTAATATATACAGAGTTGCCGTTAAATAACACCTAAGTAAGCTATGTGAACCTGAAAAATATGTATAAATGCCTAACTGGAAATCAAAAAAGAAACTTATTTGTAATTCATAAAAAAATTTCTAATTTTCAGGGCCAAGTCGGTCCATATCTTGGTTTCTTGTATGTTTATCAAAATATTGCTGTAATTCAGGTTCATTGACCTGCAAAAGAAATCGATAAAATTCCTAGGCTTAGACTTGTTAGACTTGTTAAAAGAAAAGTCTTTTTTTGGAGATTGGTTAAGTAAAATCTCAAAAAATGTATAAAACCCCCTATCACAATTAATAATCGTATCCTAAGTACGTATTTCGACAACTAAGTTGTCATCATCAGAATTTAAAACCACTAATCAAAGTGTCGCACATGGGGCACAGTAAAGCTAACATATATAATAACGCAACAACTTTACACAGCGCCCATGTATACACTGATTTTAAAATAAAAATTACGGATTAAAAATTACGACAACTTACCTCTCTTAAGAAAACGGCAACAACATGTGTTTATTCTCTATTCGTACGTCCTCAACCTTTCTATCTGTTATCTAAGAATCAAAAAAGATTATATGGTAACGGACCATTGTCCGATTTAATCGTATTACGTTTATTTTTAACGATATGAATGCTTTCATATGCGTCGAGATCTCTGAGATTGCTGTTGGCTTTGAAATGTTTTAATCCTTTAATCGACATATTATAATCGGTGTCTAATCAATGATTGTCCACGTTTTTTTACGGAGATTTTTTGAGTGAATATTGTTCTTAACGACTTATGCAATATATTCAGTTGCACATATGCTGTTCTTATTGCTATGTTGTTTTCGTGGAAATTAATATGTACGTCGAATATGTCGACAAACTTATGCCACCTTATGTAATATAGTTAAATACAAGTAACTTACGAGGAGCCCAACGATATACACTAAGTATATCGTTGGGGTTTTCGTACGCCCAGTGGTGAATTATGGTAATTCAAAATACCATCTTTGTTAAACGCAAATTTTTCAGTAAAGTGAATAACTAATGCAAGGTCCGGCTGATAAACTTCTCTCTGTCAAAACCTCTCACGGAAGGCAACTCGCCGTAGAAAGTCTAATTCCGTTAACTTTTGCACGCGTTGGATATAATACGGATGAAGTAAATTAGTTTTCAAAATTTGATGCACCGTAATTTGCGACACATTTACTTCCCGTGCTAGGGTTGTCGTACTTATGCCGGCATCCGCTTCCGCAGTATTTAAAGTATCCTCTTCTGCTTGTTGCACTTGGCGTGATCTTTGAGGAACACGACCTTATCCCGAATCGCAAATTCCGAAGTTGATACACGGCTCTCACAAATGTCTTAGTCGGGAAGACGTCGATTCGGGAAACATTCTGCGTACAAATTTTTACCACAAGACTATTTTGTCTTGTTTCACCATAAATTAAAATTAAATAAAATTAACAAACCCTTACCACAATAGAATCATAGAATCATCATCAAATACGTATTTCTACAACCACGTTCTCATCTTCAGTAGAAAAATAGTGTAACACTTGAACGCACAAAAACACTCACAGAAGGATTGAAGCTAGTTTAACAGTGTTAAACTAGAAGACGTTCAGAACAATCCTTCTGTGAGTGTTTTTGTGCGTTCAAGTGTTACACTGTTTTTTCTACTGAAGATGACAACGTGGTTGTAGAAATACGTATTTAGAATCATTAAATTCTATTAAGGGTTTTTTAATTTTATTTTATTCACTTATAAGCCACAGTCTCCGATTTGTTAGATAAATTAAAATCACCAGTATATTCGATATTCGTGTAGGATGCCATTGCGAACGCACCTAGCCACAGCGAAAACTCTATCTATACTAAATTGTGTATTTATGTTTCATTGGTACGCACTAAATTGTAATAGGCTTCCATAATACGGCATCCACCTTACGTTTCACCAAATTCAATTAAAGAGAGTTCAGAGGCGATTTTTAAAGTACCTCTCCTGCAGAAGAGACGGTTCGTATCCAGAGACGAATACAAGTCATACAAATCTACGGCATGCTGGATTCTCTGCTAACACGTAGGGAGTAAATTTTTGCAATATTTCTATGTAAACTTCTTCACAACCAGATAGACTGTATGCAACTTTTGTCAAATATTGGTTTCTGTGTTCCTAGGATAGCCGCGAGACATGTTGATATATTTTCCACGATTCGTCATCGTACATGAATTATGCTGAAGATCTGCATATTTCAAATGTGCATATTTGGTAATGCTTATTATGAAGAGATTTTTATAGGGACTAAGAGAGAGTGACTTTAGTGAAGAGTTTTTCTTTTTGGTTTTTAAACTGAACTGAACTCAATATGTAACTTTCATTTTAAAATTTAATAATGTACGTTTAAAGTTATGTTGTTGTAACCTTTTTTGTATCCCAACGTTGTTTGTAGCGGTGGATTTCCGTATTGGCGCTCATATGTTAATTTTGATCTGATAATTTTATTCAAACAAGAAGGGGCAAATATATACCGATACAAGATATTAGACAAGTATAAAATATTTCAGTATAAATATCTTATAATTTTATTAAACTACTCAAAAATGAATAAGGAATTTTTACTTTTTTGTATTTTTTAGATAGTATGGGTAAATATTTGTAGTATATTATATTAGATACATAATTGTACACAACAATTTAAAATTTTCAGGTATATTTATTCAGAAAAATCGTTAGATTACTAAGAAATGATCAAAAATGAAATAAGCAACATTTTTAACAATAGCTAAAATAAACATTTTTCTGTAACTATTAATTCTAAAATCGTGTGTAATGGCCACGGACATCTCTCACAGCTGTACATCTTCGGGGCATACTCATAATGCAATTATTAATGTGTTCTTGTGACACTCTTCTCCAACACAACGGTAAAATTTCCCGCAAGTGTTGCACGTTAACTGGGGGTGGATTATGTTCGTTGAGCTGTTCTTGAAGTCTGTCCCAAATGTGCTCAATTGGATTCAAGTCGGGAGACGTTGGTGGTAAAGGTAGATGGTTAATATGGAGGTCATTTATTGCTTGCATTACAATTTGTGCACGATGAGGTCTTGCATTATCATCAATAAAAACCAGGTTTCTTCCACAGCCTCACGAAAGTCGGCCACATATTGCTGAATAATGTCATCTCTGTATATTTGTCCATTGACATTGTTTTCAAGGAGATGGAGGTTCGTACGTCCATTCAAACTAATGCCCGCCCACACCATGATACCACCGCCGCCAAAAGGCACCACAGCTTTTGTAAACTCGCGTCTATAACGGTCTCCTCGAGTTCTCCAGACCCTTACTCTACGATTATCACTAAATAAGCAGAATCTGGATTCATCGGTGTATAAACCATGCTCCCATTGAAAATTTTCTGCTAGTCGTTGCTTAACCCAAGTTCTTCTAGCCATTCTATTGGCATTAGTTAATTTTGGGGGTCTCACAGGCCTGCAGCTATGAAGATCCATTTCCCTCAGACGGTTTCTGATTGTTTGATCCGAAACTCTAACTCCAGTGGCGGCACGTAACTGTGTTTGCAACCATACAGCACCTCTAAACTGATTCAACCTTGTCTGAATTCGTATGTAGCGGTCTTGTCTCTGATTTGTTTTCCTCTCAGATCCACTACCGGGTCTTCTCCTTGCAGATCCTAACTGTTGGAATCTTGTTAGAGCCCTACTAACAACACTTGGAGACACATTAAAAATTGCGGCAATTTCTGCTCCAGATTGCCCTCGCTGATGCAATAACGCAATTAAATCAAAAGTTTCTTTATTTAAATGACGTCTTAACATCGTGAAAATGTGAAATGACGTTTAAAATGAATAATACTTGTCAAAAAATGCGGTTTTTTATAATTTTGTATTCTAAATTAATTTAAGGTTAAAATACAAGATTCAATATTTTATCACACAGAAAAGACATTTACCAAATAAAATGTCCACAAACGACTGTGGGCCTTCTAATTTATCTATAGTTTGAGAAAATACGTTAAATTTAATCGAATTAATTAGATCTGTTAAAAGAAGATCTAATTCCCTATTCATTTTTGAGTAGTTTATTTGAATGTGTTGCATCAATAAATGAGTGCATAAATACAATCGCAATATGGAGAATGTGTAAAAATTACTTCTGAAGAAATATGAAATCTAATTTTGATTTAATTATTATTAATAATATTATTTACTTTAGTGCTATTATTATTTAAATATGCCACAAAACTATCCCTTTTTTACCGGATACGAAAATGTTACATTTACATTAGGCGACAACTCACTCATTTTTTTGGCCACAACTGTACAACAGTACATACGTAAACTACTTCGAAAGTTTACGTAGATTATTAAAGATTGTAGAACAAGATTAATCATCAAAATGTTTAAAAATATGTTAAACATTTTCGTAAAACAGTTGAATCTAATCTGGCAGAATATTTTCTTCATGAATTTAGCATAGCAAAATCGACAATACATAATAGTTTGTGAAGTTGGGCATACATATTAAGAAAATGTCAACTAATAAACCAATAAATAAAAATAATAAAACATTATATAAAGACATTCAAACTTTCAACCCATCCAGTAACCCGAATTCCATTTATGAATTATTATGGAAAGCTTCAGTTTTTATTTATTATTATTTAAACGTGAGTTTATAATTTAACTTAATTCTTGTAATATCGAGTAATTAAAAATTTTGTACACACCTGTCCGCTGATGGACATGGAGGAACCGTAGCTTCTTGGAAAAATATACTCCAAGCTGTCTGCAAAATAAGATTAAAAATATATGAGTACAGTAATCCCTTATTATATTGCAAAGCAAAATAGTTTTACGCAAAATAATTATCAAATGGTCAAACGGAACTATGTAACTCCCCACTACTGTACTTGTACTCTATTAGGTTAAATGTACCGGGTTCTTTTTTTATCGTTACACAAACATTTTTCCCTATGTGTAATGATCAGAGACCGGACACATCGGGTTGAAATGACGTCGTCATTTCGCCGGACGATATAAATAGTCTACAACATCTATAAGTACATCACGCAGTTATTGAATGCACTGTTGATCTGGCTAGCGCGCACATCTGTTTGCACCGAGAATTGCGACGTTTTTTGTTGGATATTTACAGTTAAATTTCTGTTTTCATGAGCGTAGATAGAAGCGTGTGGAGTTTTAATAATTTAGTCTATTTAGATTATATTTCGTAAGATAAATAAAATGCTGTGACTTAGGTTCTTGTGTTCATAGTTTTAACTGTTAATTACATCGTAATTTTTGTGATAGATCCTGTTTGATATCGTTTGATTGAATCTACTTGTCCCAATTATTTCGACGTAAGTGTGCATTGAATTTCGTTCAGCTTCAATAACTTACGCATCTATTTACGATTTAATATCGTTCCATCGAATCTACTTGACTAAATTATTTTGACGGTGTCCAGTGAATTTCGTTTCAAGTTTCAATAACTTAAGCATACATTTTTAATTTTCATGTGTTTAGATCTAGAGCATTGTTTAAGTTACTTTTTCGGATATGATATGGAAAAACGTCGAGAACGGCATCGTAAAACAATGGCGAGTTGGATTGACGGTCATACTGATTGTATGTCTATTGTCAGTGATTCCGAAATTTATTGCAAAATCTGTAAAATATCGTTAAAAAATTCCATGAAATCGCACGTACAACGTCACTTAGCATAGCAAACACATGCACAGTCTGTACCATTTCTATCGAATTAACCATTCAATTGTACGGAGGTATTGTGTGACCAAATCTCAGTGTGATATCTCTTAGTTCGTACTTATCAATAAATTTCGCCTGGTCTCTTCTTTCTAACAACAATATCGATGTTGCTCTAAAATAATACAGAAATGAAAATGCTATATAAGTTAATTTCTACTTTATTGTGGATATTAAAATATAAATATTTAGATATAAAGTGGAAATTAAGTAATATTGCTTTTACATTTTTGTTTCATTAATTAACAGGCCTACAAAAAAATTTTTTTTTTTTGGTGCATCTCTGTTTGTTTGAATAGTCGATAAAGTAGGTAATGTACAGTATATTGACATACGTCATTTTAACTCATCAGCTCTAGTTTACCTACTACCCTCATTGTGAATTGTTGTCGGTCTTGTTATGGTCTTGTTCGTAACTAGTCATTGAATACACCATCATGAATACACATCATGAATAGAAAATTAATATTCATTATGTAATACTATTAGTCTAATTATTCTAATTCATAGTAATTATTCTAATTCATTATTACAATATTAGTCATTATTACAAGTCACTATTAGTCATTAGTCATTATTACAATATTCATTATTACATTCAGTCATTATTACAATTAGTCATTATTCCAAGTCATTATTACAATTAGTAGTCATTATTACAATATCATCGATAGTCATTATTACAATAGTCATTATTAGTCATTATTACAATATCATTATTACAATAGTCATTATTACAATAGTCATTATTACAATAGTCATTATTACAATATCATTAGTCATTAGTCATTATTCCATTAGTCATTATTACAATATCATCGATAAAGTTTGTGTTACTATTTCATTATGGCTAGTACGTCCAGACGTTGTGTTAACGATCCTGATATATTTTGTTATGTTTGTGGTGAATACATACTGAAAACCCACCACTACACCAAGATAAAGTGTGGGTGCCTCATAGACTCATAGTGTTTGTAAAATATGCGTTGAACATTTGCGACAATGGGAGAGAGGGAAACGTAAGTCTTTGAAGTTTGGAGTGCCTATGATATGGCGAGAACAAAAAAATCATTATGACGACTGTTACTTTTGTATGATTAATATAGTGAGCATCAACAAAAACAATCGCCATAAATGGAAATACCCCAATATTTCTTCAGTACAAAGACCTGTTCCTCATTCAGAAAATGTTCCAATACCAACTTTTCACCAGGTAGTGCAGCAATCTCAGGAGGATGAAGCTGAAATACCTATTTCTTCCCAAGTAGATGATGACTTTCAATACTGCGGAATAACATCAGATCCTAAGCCATTTTCGCAGAATGAGCTTAGTGACCTCATCAGAGACTTAGATCTTTCGAAGGAACGTGCTGAGTTACTAGCGTCAAGTTATTGAAGTTTTTTTCAGCTGATGAAAATTTTGTGTGTTGCTGTAATGTGAGTGGTTTGCTGGCTTTCATGGGTTTAACGATCTATCAGCCCAATGAATGGCGTCTCTCAATTTGTTAAGGCTTTCGATAGAAATGGTCAATGTTTCCAGTTTATTTCTCACAAATTTCCTGGTTTAAGTACTGAAAAACTAAAAGCAGGTATCTTTGATGGCCCTCAAATACGTAAATTGATGAAAGACACAACTAATTTTGAGACTTGTATGAATGATGTGGAGAGGCTTGCCTGGCAATCTTTTGTAGCAGTTGCACAAAATTTCCTCGGAAATCATAAGGCTGACAACTATGTAGAACTAGTAGAGGAAATGCTGGTGCGATTCAAAGATTTAGGCTGTAATATGAGTATAAAATTACACAATCTCAATAGTCATCTACATCATTTCCAACACAATTTAGGAGATCTAAGCGAAGAACAAGGGTAACGTTTCCACCAAGACATAAAAACAATGGAGAATAGATACCAAGGAAGGTGGGACAGTCATATGATGGCTGACTATTGCTGGGGAATCATGCGAGATTGCCCGAGTCAGTTTCATTCTAGAAAATCACTCAAAAGACAATTTCTTGATGTTTAATGTCAATAAAATATATATTTTTTCGTGAATTGTGTTTTTTTTTTTCTCGGGAACTAGAGCTGACAGAAGAAAACGGGTAACATTTTTGATATCGCCATGTAAGACATACTTAAAATCGGGTCAAAATCTCCAGCACCAAAATGGTTGTAGGCCAGTGTTATGAATTTCCATGAAGTGAAGAAGGCTACTTCGATTCAAAATAATATAAATAATTCATTAGCGCTAATACGAATATGAAGTACTTACGTTTAAAGAAGACAGAAGTCTCTGAATAGTTATAAAAACTACTGTTTTTATAATAAGATCATGCTATATAAATGCAATGCAAGAAGTTAAGAATGGAACAGATAAAAACAAGAAATAATTAGATTTGGCAACTAGAAATAAGATAGTAAATAATGCAGCTAATCTCACTGTGTTAAAACTGTTTTACAGAATCCGGCAACATTGCACACAGGCAAATGAGAGGGTTATATACTTTTAATTCTATAATTATAAAGAGATGCATATACATAGTTCCATAAGAGTAGGGACAATTTTCAAAGGTGCGAATAGACTATGCGAAGATTATCTTCCCTGAGGAAGCGCTACAGAAATGTAAATAGCAAGTAGCTGGATCTAATGCAGTCAAATTAACATAAAAAGTGAAATGCAATCTTGCAAAAGCGTCCTTTCGTGATGTTTAGACAAAAATATTTACAGATGGTACAGACATTTCTTTTTTTGCGGCTGTATAAATTCACAGTACCTATCTGTGTGTATGTATAGAACTAATTACGAGTTGCTTGTGTTCTCGTAGATTTGTAAACTTGTGTATATAGGAATGTGAAATGCGGCTTATAAGCTCTGACAGGCAATTTGCGGCAGTTACGTAAACATTCCAAGAATCGTGCCCCGTATGCAGATGGTATGTGGATAGGTTAATTGTATTTGATTGATTAATTAACGCGTTATGCTTTTTTTCTCTCGTATCGCTATCCTATTGATGTATGTCATCTCTCTACGCGTGTTATACTTTTTCCATGGGAACAATACTAAAGTTTTAAAATTAAGATTACTATAACATAACAAACATATTTTTAATAATATCCCAAATATTATTCATACATATTTGTGTGAAAATTGCTATCCATGCAGACACGTGTTTCGTCTTGCTATAGACTCGTCAGTGTATGATGCTAGGATAGACCAAACTCACAACAATTATCTTACTGAATACAGTCAAGTCGTAAAAGGCAGCATGGAAGAAAATTCAGCTCCGATCATTGACTGATGTTGACATCACAAACGCCATATCAACCAGGGTCACACTCAAGACAAATTTTGTCTAACTTAGTTTATTCAATCTTATCTGTGCGATCGAATGCAGTATCTCAGGGTCATGGATCTAGAAACTTTATTTCGGCGTCCGGTGTGCCGCAAGGTAGCAATTTGGGTCCACTTCTCTTTTTGATCTATATCAACGACTCGCCTCTGAATCTGGATTGTGAGAGACTACTTTTTGCTGATGATCTTAAATTATATACGATTTCGTTCACCTCCAGTGGTGTATCGATAATAGTTTTGATTTGATTTTATCAAAATGTTGTATCATTTCCTTCCGCGGAATACAACTATTATTAAATACATATAAATATAATATCAATAAAACTGAATTAAAATGATGTGATATTATTAAAGATTTTTTCCCGCTGACGCATTTCTTCAGATTCAGGAACAGAAAAAAATCAGGAACATGAGACAACAATTCAAAATGTAATACGATACTAAATAAACGATATAGACTATGATGTTCGAATTCCAAAATATCGTAACCGTAACCTTTCCGGTAGATGGAGCCGGTTTTGCTATCGTTCATGCTGGTTCGTCAACGAAGGTTTATTGTTTCGACTGTTCTTTTCAGATTGACCCGGTCTTTACTTGATGTAAATCGATTTTCATCTTGAAATAAAGAATTAAGGCATAATTTATTAAAATACTTTTTCTTGCAATCTAAATGCTTGTATTTGGCTTACATATTCTAATATAGAATTAACTTTAAGTGCTTTATCTGTAGAATAAAATCCAAGTAGACGCCTGTCATTAACTAAGACAGCTATTTTAATTTAATCAATCAAAGAAGTGCAGTTGATAAAGACCGTATGCACGTCGTAGATGTTTTTAAAGTTGTTTAAATCATTTTAACGTTTGCTTGTCGTTCTGTTATTACTTAAAAGTATTTTTATTTAATATGGGGCTTTTAACGCGTGCCGATCCCATACGAGCCACTGCATTGCTCCAGCATGGAAGAACCCAGCAGTATATCGCAAATCTTCTTGGAGTAAACCAATATAGCATATCCCGACTTGCTAGACGCCTTGGAGAAACTGGTGATGTAAGAAGGAGACCAGGGCAAGGTAAAAATTTTACATTTCCTTCGTGATCGCACCACCACTGCAGTACAGCTTAGAGGCATACTGTGTGCAACTCGAGAAGTACAAGTTAGTGAGACGCTAGTACAAAGAAGGTTAGAACAAGCCAATGTTCCGTCGCCCTGCTAGATGCCCTATTTTATTACGATATCAGCGGAGAGCTCGGCTGGAATGTGAACGACTGGCAAAGAATTCTTCTTACAGATGAATGCTGGTTTGGTATACAAGGTGCCGACGGTCAACGAGAGTATGGTGACGTCCAGGTGAACGTTCTGCGGACTACACGATTGTAGAGAGGAGCCGATTCCGTGGTGGCTCAGTTATGGTATGGGGTGGCAATTCTATACATGGCTCTACGGATCTAGTCATTCTTGGTAGACCTGCTCTGAATACTCATATGTACATCGAAGAAGTCCTGCAAGATCATGTAGAGCTGTTTGCTGTAGTACGCAGTCCAGATTTTCTACTAAACTGTTCGTTGAAACTATGGTTGATGCCTTTCAAATGATTCGCGTAGGTATAATCATTGTTTTGGTTAATATAAGCGGAGAGATGATCAGCGATTCGTATTTTAAACATTCTTCCTGTCTGTTCAACATATTTCTTGGTACACGATCCACAACTTAACTTATAGAGCTCCGATTTATTGTTCCTTATTCTTTATTATTCTTTATATATTTAGCAAGGTTGTTGTTCGTTTTATAAGCAATATCGCTTTATTTTCTTAGGAATTTAGTTAATTTGACTTCTTCATGACCTAAATAAGTGACTGATTTAAATTTCTTAACTGTATTGCCTTTAGTAACTGGGTATATCTCTTGTATTGTTTTTTAATGGTTTTCCCACATAAAAGTCAACAAGCAATTTCTTTTCCATATTGACAGTAAACTCTAAACTTACTCTTTTTCGAAGCGTGTGTAACAATAACTATTTAAAATATCTACTTAAAATTTTGTATACAACTTTGTCAGAGTTATCAAACATTAAAAACGTATTAATCTTAATGATTTTAGCACCCTCTATCGGAAAATGACTGACAAACGGATCTCGTATGTATATTTGCTCTTTTCTGCTTTTGTGCCGCAGGTTATGCCAATAACTTTCCTCAAGCTCTCCTCATTCGCCTCTTCTAATAAAAACTTTAATAACCATTTCTTATAAGCCGTTCTTCTGTTTGCCACGGAAGAAAATTCCGTTTTCTATGAAAGAAAAAGATGAACCAAAGAATCACCCGTCATTACGACCTCCAGTTTCAGAAATAAAGGTTGACGACGGTCGAGCGTCAGTCGTTACCCGGGTGCAATTTCACTACCGATTAATTCACTTATTTATTGAGGGGGTCCCACGTCGTATCGACTACGGTCACCTAACCATAACGTTTCGCCCCAAATTCCGGGATTCCGGGGACGTTATCGAACATTCCGGATACCGTGATCGGGAGGATATTAGGTGCCGTGATATAAACTTAGGGGGTATTGAGCACGTGCCACCACATAATCTAATATTATCCTTGATATTTTAAGGGAAAATGGGTGCGGTTGGATACTGGGTATGAAGTCAGAGTCATATACGAGGTTCGTTCATATAGTGTTTGTATTGGTAAAATTGCTTTTGTTCGTGCAGATTTTCTCCCATTTCTACGAGTTTTTTTTTAATATACTAAAATTATTTTTATTTTTTAATTTCAATTTGCGAAGGCAGGTTGATTAATTCGCTCTATCGCACTGAAACAAAGGAATAATTTAAATAAGCAAACTTTTTTTCTACATTCTCTTGTCTTAATTCGATACATTTGGTCCATTTGTGTTCAAGCTTCTTTATTCCATTTCGAAAGTAAGTTTCTTCTAACCCTGTAAAATAATCATTCAGCGTTGAAGTTAGCTCTTTATTTATGCAGAATTTTTTGCCTCCAGGAATTTCTTTTAATTTAGAGAATAGATGAAAATCAGATGGTGCTAGGCCTGATGAATATGGGGGTGCGGTACTAATTCGAATCTTAATTCTTCAATTTTTTTTGCAGCAATCGTATTGGAATGGACAGGTGCATTATCAGTACTTTCTTTTAGGGGTTGCCTACATGCTTTTCAGCGATACCTGTCTTCAAGCGATCTAGAAGATTTGCGTAATATTCGCCGTTTACGGTCTAGCTCTTTTGAAGATAGTCTATAAGCAATATTCCTTTTGCATGCGATGCCATCATCTTTCCCGCCGATAAAACTGCTTTGGCCTTCTTTGGAGTTGGTTCTCCACGTTTAGTCCACATCTTCGACTCTTTTTTTGATTCGGGTGTATAATAATGAGCCCATGTTTCGTCGAATCGGCGCAAAAATCTGTTGTGTTGCATTTAAAAATTTCTAATTTATTCATCGGTATTTGACCGCGAACATATCTTTGTTCCGTCATCAGTAAAACTTGCCAAAAACTTTCTCATTTCAAGTTCTTCGTGCAAATATAAAGCACCCTTCTTTTGAAATGCCGACCTCTACTATTTCCAACGCTTTCATTGTCGACCATTTAGCAGAACAAATCATGGACTTTGTCCACTATTTCTGGACTTGTAGCCATTTTCGGCGGTCCACTGCGGGGATCATCTTCTAAGCTGCTCCTGCCACGATTAAATTCATTTCCCCATTTTCTGACGGTTGTATACGAAGGACAACTCTCACCCAGCGTATCTCGCATATCATCATGGATTTCAGTAAAGGGCATGTCTTTCTTTAAAAGATCACTGCACGATGTTCACAATTGCCCGTTTATATTTATTAGTGGCGGGGTAAAATTAAAAAAATTTCCTACGAAATTTGTTGCAAATTTATCAAACACTAACAGTAAACTGATAAGGCATCAGTTGTCAATGTGATGTGTATTTTTTCACTGCCTATTCTAGGCTATCGCGCAAATAAATCGTATACTATTAATATGACTTTTAAAGGTGAAATTTTCATATTACTGTTTCGTACATCACCAACTGTAACGATTCCTGCGCCAATAGGTAAATTTGACGTAGAATTTGACTTTTACCGTCGTGCCAAAACACAACTTTCTACATCTTTCGATTAATAACCTGTTTTGCTGTTATAGAAATTTATTTATTTCGATTAAGAAACGATGTTAAAAAATTGAAAGTAACTAGATAATATCTAACTTTTTTAATCAGTCCAGTGTTACAGGGTTACAGGTCTTACTCAGCACCAGGGAAACTTCTTCAGTATTAGAAATGTTAGCAATGTTAGAAATAATCAGTAGCTAGAGACTAGGTATGGATCTAACAGTACTGGTGACGATCCTCACTGTATCGTTAGGTTGTATCTATTAGCTTGGTGTGAGAGCTTCGATACTAGGCAGTATTCAGCAGAAGAGTAAGCTAATGCAATAGCTGCTGTTCGCAAAATCTCCCTATTAACTCCCCATGAATTGCAAGTTTTTGTAATGTTATTGGGGGTCTTCACGTTTTAACTGGATTTAGGGAGGTGCTGCCTGAATGCTAAAGACCGGTCTAACGTTATGCAGAGATATTTAGGATGAGGGTTGTCACAATATCGCTAAATATCGCATCGCTATGTGTGTGTATTTTTTTTTTGCCGTTGAACTAACTTAACTTTGTCCAGGATGTACTACGAGGAGGTAATCAATCCATACTTATACAGAGTAACAGAATTAAAATAACGGGTGTTCAGAAACATTCGAAGTCAAAGTAGGCCTTGAAAATATGAAGTCATGTCTGAGATAGATTGATACATTTACTTAATACAGTTTTATAGATTATCAAATTAGTATCTTCGATATTAGATTCTGACTTAAGTAAAGATATACGATTTTTTGTTCGACCCCACTTGACTTCGAATGTTTCTGAACACATGTTAGTTCGAAAAGAAGAAAAAAGAAATTGGTACGAAATTGTCACATTGACATTTAATTATAAAATTAAACCATTTCACTAGAAAGCAAATGAAGAAACCATAATCAGCAAACCAAAAATAATGACTATAATGAGGCTGAGCGTATATTGAGACACAGGTGACGCAGTACACCTCAGCACAAATTTTTGCAGCATACTGCTGTGAACTTTGCTTTCAAATGTAATTTATTTAAATGAATGGTCGTGTGGGCAGTTACACAAGCATAATTTTGTTGAGACTCTGTATAATATTTGGGTATCTCAGGGCTATCTTTTTGGTTCTGCACAACTAAGCCTAGCGTCAAAAGTAACTGCAAAGAAATAATACTACAAGAAGTACTCGTTTAAAAATATTTTATAGTTTGTTTGTATTTTCACATCTCATGTTTGTTATAAATTAAACTACCTCATTCTTAAGCTATATCTTAACCTATCAATGCAACTTGAATATACAAATTTTCTTTTGCGAATTACACATGGATAATATTGGAGTTTTGATTTTGATTCCAAATAAATCTCGCAAGCATAGACTCTTGAGGATTTCACTCGCATTTGCCCTCCAAATACTGAGATTAGTATTCAAAGCCTATTTCTGACCTAAATGTGAATCTCTGGTCTCTACTGATAACTTACTACAAAGCGAGTGTGATATTCAGCGCCTATTTAGGTGGGAAACGAGTCCGTACAGAATAGGATCCTTATCTTCACACTGTATAAGTATTTTCTTATTTTCGCGCCTATCGCTGAACGTTTTGGATTTAATATTTTAAAACAGCACAGATATTTCGAGAATATTCAGGGAAAACTACTTCCTCTTCGTCAAATATGGTCTAAGATACACTTTGCTCGTGTATTTCTGACTAATTTAATTTTTAAAATAATGACTCACGTTCACTTTTCTATTTTAATTAAACTTTGTATACTTTATATACAATTTTTATCGTGTACAATATTTTACTTAATCAGAGTTTAATCGTACATACAAAATTTTTGAACTCCTCCTGGTATATTATTAAATTTTATAGTAATAATGATGAGAACAATACTGACAACAATATTACTAATGAAAAATGAAATTAAACTTTTATTTATTCTTTACTTAAATAGAATACCAACAGGCTTAAAATTTTTGAGATTATTGACTATATCTACATTACAATTTTGAAATGAATGTAGCGCAATAAATGAACGTCAGCGAATGTCGAAATTAAAACGATAAATCATCTATTTTCGGTGCTTTTCTGCTTTTATATGCAACGTTTCTTTCTTCTACGAAATCGGTTCCTACTCCAAATAATTTCTTTCAGTTTTCTCTAATTTTCATAGTTTTATTTTTCATCGCTATGCGTTATCTTCCCGTTTATATATTTTGCCTTTTTGTTGCTATTTTAATATTTGTAAATTTTATTTTGGAATGGTAAAGATTTAATCTTGTCCTTCATGGAATAGTTCCGATGCCCGTTCAATCTTGAGAAAATTTCGGGGAAAGCCGTTTCTTTACGCATACTTTACATTTTCTCTTTCTTTTCTCTTTGTGTTTGTTCATATGGCGTCGTCTTGTTCTTTGCTTTCATTCGTATGCTTGTCGATGCGTTCATATTATTTAAGCATGGCTTTGTTTTATTAATTTACTTACATTCTAAACTTTTAATAATATTTCTATAATAATTAACCAAAAATTTATAGACATAACGTTACTTGTTTACCTATTGATTCTTGAAAATATACATCTAAAATTTTAGTACTACATTAAGATATGATATACTAGGTGCATTTAAAATAAACAACCTCGGTTTAATTTGTTTAATTTTAATTTGTTTTTGCTTATTTAATTTTGCTTAATTAATTTATACGTTATTAATTCTATTTTTAATTTTTACCCAAAGTTAATTTCACAGCAATATGCAATTCCTAATTCCTCGCGAGGTAGGCGCGTCCAGGTTCGTCCGTTTGTGTATCCTGTGCTGAAACGCTCTGTACTGTCCTGAACTGCCCTGTGTGTCAGTATACGCCTAGCCTAAAAATTGGTACAACCTAAAAATGTCACTTTGACAGCTATCTCTAAAATGAAATTTTTTAAATACCAAGTTATAATTTGGTATCTAAAACGCGGAGCACATTCGAAGGTGTCATATGTGCGAGTATACGCGGTCGATTATTTATAGAAGCTGATTGACAGATCAAATATTTGACAATTAAAAGTTTTTTCAAGTACTAATAATATTTAGAGTTTTTATTCGGCTTTAATCTCAGAACATTAACATCAATTTTTAAGTATAACTAATGTAATGTTTCCATTTTAATACGCGTATTTGTAACTAATGTTCGCGAGATAAGTTTGAGTGCACTTTTGTGGTTTTTAGGGACAATACAGACTGGCCGCATTGCAATTTTTTTCGGTATCTAACTTCATTAAAATAATTTTTTGAAAGCATTTTAACATTTGGTAATTCATACTTCATAGAAAATGAAAATCCTTTTTAAAATATTTTTTTTATTAACAATCTTGAGAGAGATATATTCCTAGATATTTCATATAATCTAGAGATGAATTCTGACTTTTATAGTTTGTTTTTTATTGTTCTGTTATTATAGAACAAAAAGTGCTTTTTACATAGCTTTATTCTCAAGACAATACAATTTTTAAGAGAATTCGTGTCGTAATTCATAAACAAATAAACATAATTGCTGAACAGTATCGTTTCAATTGTCTCATTTCCGTATGTATTTGTTCAACGCCCTTCCCTTTTCCTTCTGCATGCAAATTTTCACTCGCTTATATAAGAAAACCTATTTATCTTCGGGAAATCTAACTATATGCGCGATTTTATAAAACGACCTGTCACCGGAATTCCCCAGCAACCTTTAAATCTTACCTCCCGAAAATAGGCTTTCCAATTTCGCTCCTCTTACGAAAATACCTAAACTGAAAGCGCTACCCAATACACAAACATACAAAGGAGGCCAACCAGGTAGACATGGCGATTACCCTTTATTCCTTTCTCGCTCGCTCGCCGGGCGTGCTTAAATTTCACTACCTCTTGCGCCCCGTCCTCCCTCACCTCCTGAATCCTCTCCATCCAATTCTCTCGCACGTTCCGATCTCCTTTTTCGCTTTCAATTGTGAAACACCTTAAATTATTTACATTTGTCCTGTCACAAGTCGCTAGACGTGACCTCGCCTCCTCCTTCCGGGTCCTCTAATGGAGTTTTCCGGTAAAGCGTCTCCATCAATTATTGTTAGTTTTGAATGGCGAGAGGACGAATTTACGCTGACGGACGTCACTGATTTCGCCACCAGCAAGACACGATAACGTCCTCGTGCGTTGCTGTCTCTCATCAATTCTTGCGGATAGGGTGGCAAATCGACGCTGATAAAAATAAATGGAAGTAGATTACGAAAAGTTTACATTTGTCTCGGCTTTCCAACTTGCATTTTTAATATTTCTTAGCTTTTGTTAAAAATCATGTGAAAAATGGTGAAAAAAATTAAAGAAAAAAGGTGAAAAGGTAATTAGATTTAATCGATGCCGAAAATCTATGAAAATTTTCTTATTCTCTACTTATATTAACAATTATTCTTTTGTTGCTACCCTCGGTATTGATGATTCAGGAACAACAACGATGCCCACATTAAATTATCCAACCTTTATTCTATTTGTTTATATTAAGCAGGCCGATAGCGTGATAGTAAATCACTTATCGTGCCAGAGGTGCTGGGATCAAATCCAGGCCTTGCTGTCCAAGAAGGTTTTTGTTGTTTAAAGTGAATTCTAACAGCTAAATATATTAAATTCCTTCACAGGCACACCTTTTAATTGGCATTAAGTTATTGGCATGGATTAGAATTACTACAAAAGATAACTTGCTTTACCAAAATATAAAAAAAATAAAATTAGAATAAATACAATTGTGCTAATTTCAAACATAAACACCTGTAATTGAAATGATCATCTGACGATTCTTAGAATACTTCAAACCACCACTTTGCTTGTGATATAACTATTGGTAAAGTATTACCGTGCAGTACAGGACTAGTCACAGGGATTATTTTCATGTGATTTTTCCACGAATTTCTTTTTGTTCTGGCTTGATGAATCAATGTTATAGTTGTATCCGATTTCTGGCAGTGATGTTCCAACCCCAATTACTAGAATCACGACCCTAATGTTGCTTCACCGCGCACAGATTACAAGGCTGTATACATTTCACTTTTTAAATCTTCGATGACTGTTAAATGAATAAATGTACTTTTGTTTAAATATATTTATTTACGCTATACCACCTAATTCTGAGCAAACGCAACGATGCGAATGTATGAATATTTCTCCCGCTTCGAATACAAATCCCCTGAACGCGTTTAGCCAATCACAAAACAGTCTGTCGCGCAACGATTTGACAATTAATGTCACAAATTAGTGTCACCACTGTCACCCTATACGGAGTCTCTTAAGCGTTTGAATAGTGATAATGCCGCGTTATACACTAGAAGAGAAAGGCGAAATGATGAAATGGTACCACGCTGATAATTCTTATCAAAGAATATGTGACTTATTTGCCGGAGTTCCTAATGATACGTTCATTTTAGTATGCGCTGCAATAGAACTAAATTCAAATTTGACACATAGCGATATTGCCAACGATTTAGGCATATGCTGCTCTTCCGTTAACCGCATACTAAAATTAAATGGTTTTCGTAATTATAAATATTCCAAACATCATCAATTATTTTACGGTGATGAGTTTAAACGGATGAATTTCCGTTATTATATAATTAATTTCTCATTATGAACAATTTATTTTATTATCTGTAAGAGTAAATTTTTCTTTACATTACTAGAATTTAATTTAGTTTTTATTTATTTCTGAAGTTTATTTAGTTTACTATGAATAGTTTTTGTTACCTTTATTATTAAAATTTAATTTATTAAATCTCTTGATGCCTTATTTGCAATTTTCTTAACCGCTTATTAATAATTTTATTACCCTTTGTGTGACCATCGTCAGTATAATGTATTGCAATTTATTTATTATAAAATCATTACAATAACACAGGACTAAACAATTTATAGTCCTTTAATACTAATTTGGTAATCAGATAATTTTTCTTACGCGACTCCATAATATGTAAGTATGTATGACATATGACATCGATGTTGACACGCCTACAGCATTCAGGGGAATTCTCTTTGGAGCGGGAGAAATATTCATACATTCGCATCGTTGCGTTTCCCCAGAATTAGGCGGTATACGTTTATTTCGGATCTACAACGACTTAGACTAACATAAAACTGCTGCTGAGACTGGTGTTTCTGGTTAAAATATGATGTTATGTCGATGTTTAAATTAAGTAATTGTGTCTTGTACTGGTGTTAAATTAATACTGTTCTACTCTGTTGTTTTACAAGTAGGTAAAAATATACAGCTAGCCCTAACTATTACATATTAAACACGTATTTTTGTACATTGTATTGTTTGACGTCATAATGGGAAATTTTTGTGTTATTAATTCGTAGAGATTGTGTCTACGGACAACAATACTCAAGGTTTACGATGATGTCTTAAAAATTTAATCTTAACTATTAAATAATAATATATAATCACTAATTATGTATTGGAGTTATAAATTTAAGTATGTAGTTCCGGATCGTCTCTTGTTGAAGTAATAAAATTTATATCCAGATTAAAGCCTTTGTTTATTATAACTAGAGACGGGACACATCTGGCTGAAATGACGTCATTACGACGGACGATACAAATAGTCTACAACATCTGTAAGTACATCACGCAGTTGTTGAATTCATTCTGTTAACTGCACATCTATTTTTTGTGTGTGGTTAACCGAATGAATAGTGCTATTCAACAACTGCGTGATATACTTACAGATGTTGTAGAATATTTATATCGTCCGTCGTAATGACGTCCATTTCAGCCCGATATGTCCGGTCTCTAATTATAACCTAAGACAATAAAACAGCTATTTGATGTATAAATCAATAAATGAATAATAACCCTAGGTAATAAAACCAGTGGTCTAAATTGTAAAGTAGGTAATAAATAGATTTGCAGATGTAAAGAATTCTTAGAACTTAAAGAAAGTTTTACAATTTGAATGTGCTAATAAAAGTATGTTATACCGTGGTTTAATCTTTTGGATTTGACTCATATTAATGCCCAATGTTGCCTGGATAAATTCATATGATGTCCGTCGATCTTCCTCAAGCATTTGTCGAACAGCGACAATACTTTCATCAGTAACAGCAGTTCTTGGGCATCCTTCGCGAAATTCATCCCTAAGAAAAGGCCAGAATTCGTTGTACCAATAATAAATTGGCTGTAATAATAATAGATGGCGTTTCTTCGCGAAATACATTTCAAAGCCAATCTTAACATTCTTTAATCTTTAGGCGTTAAGGACGATTTAAAATAGCAAAAATCATGGCCCTAAACAAATTTATTTTTGGGCGAACCCAAAATCTTTAAATTATGATAATTAACAAACTTTTAGAGCAAATCGAACAAACTACATGGCAATAAACTCGCAAAACATTGAAAAGTAGCTGTCAAATTAAAACTAATTTAGTTTTTTTTTTAGAAACATGGCCGTTCTAGATTTTTTCAGTATTCCCCTCGTATTTAGATATTGTTATAAATGTTTTTGTTTTATACAAAACCATTTACCCACTACAATATGTTTCAAATTGTTTTTATTAAGCGAATACGAGAGACACGCTATATATCTTGAGATGCCACAAAATTAGAGAAGTTAGAGCTGGAAACATTGCATTTCCATATAACACCACCCTTAAGTAGTAAACTCTGTCAGTTGAGTCGCTGCTGTCATAAAGCAAGCGTGTTAGATACGATTTGTTATCGAAACATGGACTTGTCAAGAGAACGTGTACGCTGAATGATTTAGTACGATTTTAATGTCGGTTTAAGTGAACAACAAAGTCTTGAACGATTGCAACTCGCATTTGGTGATGAAAAAGCCCTTCACGTGCAACTGTGTTTCGCTGGTATAGCGAATTTAAAAGAGCACGGATATCGCTTGGTGATGAGGAACGTGCTGGTTGGCTCTGTTTTTCAGTTACCGCTGTAAACATTAAGAGACTGAGACGTGTGGTCGACGAAGATACAGGATGCACCTATCAAGCGATTAAGGCAACTCTTGGTGTTGGATGCGCAACACTAAAATCAATTTTACATGATCATCTTCGGATAAAGAAAATTGTTACTGGTTGGGTGCCACACACGCTTAACGATTTCCAAAAAGCAGAGCGAGTAAAAATCGCTCGGGAAACGTTAGAAATATTAAATAATGGTGGACATCGCATTCTATCAAAGATAGTAACAGGTGATGAAACTTACATCCTATTTTACGGATCCACGAAGATGCTTCAATACCAACAATGGCCAAAAAGCCAAGGGCTGTGAAGATTAGTAAAACAAGGACCTGGTACACCGCAAAATGTTTACCTGCAGTTCTTGAGTCAGTCAACATTCGCAGGGTATTCGCCTGATTTGGCCATGTGTGACTTCTGGTTATTGTTTAACCTAAATAAAAATTTACGTGGTCGACGTTTCACGACGGAGGATGATATAGATGAAGCAATTCATCTATTTTTTCAGAGCATTCCAAAAGATGACTCTGGCTTCAAGCTTCTAGGTTGTGGAAACTTCGGTTACAAAAGTGCATTGATGCAGGAGGTGATTATTTTTAACATAAATAAAATCATTTTCGTAAAAAGACTTAGTAACGCTAAGAAATAAGTAATTAAACTTCTAGTTTCAAAAATTCTTTTATTGTAAATACCACTACAATATTGTTTCGCCATACAATGGCTTCATCAAATGGATGAAATACTGAATATGTACAATACAAGTTTGAATATTTATGTGAAAATTATTGGGGAAATGGTGGTGGAAAAATTTTTACAATCTTAAATTTAGTAGAGGGGAGTTGTTTAAATCTAAATTTTGAAATCTATATTAAATCTATGATTGATATCTATACAATGACTTGCGAAAGTTGAATCTGTTTTCTTTTCTTTATGGCTTCTCTCGTGTTCTCAATCATAGATTTAATATAGTATATGATTGTTTCGGCCTTTACTTGATGAAATTCCATTAGAACTATTAAGATAAAATAAAACAAATTTTATGAATTTCACTTTTTAATTATCACTGTAACGAGTCGTTTCGCACCAACCTGGGCTTCGTCAGAGATATAACTAACTTATTTACAAAATATTTTTTTTATATTAAACACAAGTAAACGGTAATAAGCAAAAACACATGTTTTATTTTAAAAATAGTCGGAGGGATGGGTGCTTTTTATTACTGGATGTCTATGCACAAAACTTTCGCTACGGTTTATACAATATGTACTGTTCTTAAGTAATAAAACTAGAGGTTTACATTATATTACAGGCAGGTAAAGAATTCTATGGAAAAATACAAAAATACAAAATACAATATGTAACTGTCTGCATATCAAATAAATAGATTGAGTAAGGGTGAATTATTTGTTTCTAATTGATCATTTAAGATCTTGTCAGTTTTCTTTAATTTATTGATTTCAAGTGACTCTAATAAATTAAGTTTTTTGCCCTTATTTTCTACATGTACTATTTTAAATTCTTTGTTAAAATTGTGGTTCGTTGAATTGATATGAGACGCATATGAAGAGTCACTTTTATTATTTCTAAATGAAGAAAAATGTTCTTTGACGCGTATTTCAAACGATCTCCCTGTCTGTCCGATATAAGTCATAGGGCAACTACCGCAGGTTAACTCATAGACCCCTGACTTTTTATTGTTGTTTGTTAAATCCTTATCGTTTTTTACAAATTTGGATAAATTTGACATTAATACAGCGTATAGAACTAATAACAATTTATCCAAATTTATAAAAAACAATAAGGATTTAACAAACAACAATAAAAAGTCAGGGGTCTATGAGTTAACCTGCGGTAGTTGCCCTATGACTTATATCGGACAGACAGGCAGATCGTTTGAAATACGCGTCAAAGAACATTTTTCTTCATTTAGAAATAATAAAAGTGACTCTTCATATGCGTCTCATATCAATTCAACGAACCACAATTTTAACAAAGAATTTAAAATATTACATGTAGAAAATAAGGGCAAAAAACTTAATTTATTTTGAGTCACTTGAAATCAATAAATTAAAGAAAACTGACAAGATCTTAAATGATCAATTAGAAACAAATAATTCACCCTTACTCAATCTATTTATTTGATATGCAGACAGTTACATATTGTATTTTGTATTTTTGTATTTTTCCATAGAATTCTTTACCTCCCTGTAATATAATGTAAACCTCTAGTTTTATTACTTAAGAAAGTACATATTGTATAAACCGTAGCGAAAGTTTTGTGCATAGACATCCAGTAATAAAAAGCACCCATACCTCCGACTATTTTTAAAATAAAACATGTGTTTTTGCTTGTTACCGTTTACTTGTGTTTAATATAAAAAAATATTTTGTAAATAAGTTAGTTATATGTCTGACGAAGCCCAGGTTGGTGTGAAACGACTCGTTACAGTGATAATTAAAAAGTGAGATTCATAAAATTTGTTTTATTTTATCTTAATAGATTTAATATAGATTTCAAAATTTTACACATTCAAGAAAAAAGTAAAAAACTTAAGCTGTTAGAAAACTTAGAAATTAATAGATACAATAGTTTAGGATTAGCTTTAAATGACCAACTAGATTTAAACAACTCCCCTCTATTAAATTTAAGATTGTAAAAATTTTTCAACCACCATTGGCCCAATAACTTTCACATAAATATTCAAACTTGTATTGTACATATACAGTATTTCATCCACCTGATGAAGCCATTGTATGGCGAAACAATATTGTAGTGGTATTTACAATAAAAGAATTTTTGAAACTTGAAGTTTAATTACTTATTTCTTAGCGTTATAATGAAGTTTCAACAAGTATCTCCTTCGTCAATTAACTATTTAAAGACTTACTAGTTTTCTTGTATCTCAAAATATATAGCGTGTCCCTCGTATCCTTCGTATTACGGACAAGTTTAATTGGATTACTTTAGCTTACAGAAAGTTCTTCAATTGCGGTATATTCATACTAAACAAGAAATGTTTTATTAATAATTACTAACTTATTTATTGCCACTAAAACTTATCTTCAAGATTCTGCAAGTTTCATTAAACAAGTCCTGCCAATATCTATCGAACCGAACCGCGCACCGTCTTATTTAATGAAGTGAACTTCTCAACAAACCTCAACCGCTCAATTTGAATAATTCTCATCCAATATATATCGCCTCGGGAGGTAGAGGCAATTCATTCCGGGGAGAGAGATGCCGTTCCGCGTATCTACTTACCATGCACGCACGACTTCGGCACGCTTAAACGCCACATCACCACCACCGCCATCACCATCACTGTCGCCGAACGTGAAATTTGTTTTCGACGGAAGCACCCGTGACTTCGTTCGAGTGCGTTATCTCGGTAGATATATGCGAGCACTTCGGGTCGGAAATCACTCACGATAAATTTTCCTTCTGCCTTCTTGTCGTCGTCGTCGAGAGCACTTCCGTACTTCCTGAGTTGAAGGCCCTCCTTCAATCGCACACCGACACGCTAAATCTGATAGGACACGCTTTATTGCGGAAAGCGTTAAAGCGAAGAATATAGGTTTTTGCGTGACGAAAGAGGTGGAGAATTCGAGAGGAAAGATTATTAAGATTTCAGGGCAAAATATTTGAAATTATAATAAAAATATTGAATATGTAAATTACTTGGATTGAATTTCTAGATGATACATGAAAATATATGTTGGTACATGTTCGAAATTTGAGAAATATGATTATATATTTATTCGTTTGTGTCTTATTTCTGCAAAAAGGAAAGTCACGATTTACAAAGAATAATATAGCATAATTGGATAACAGTAACTAAATTAATATGTACATCTGACTAACAAATAGCTATCTAGACCTCCCATGAATTCTGTTACAAGAATTTAAAAGCATACCAGATCTGTTGGAAATATTTGTGGAAATTATGAAAAAGCTTAAAATTTAGTAAACGACTTTATTCATTTTGGACACATCAGTGGAAGTGAAATATCAGCTTTCACTTTGAAGCTGATATTACGGAAACCAGTGTTTGTTGTCAACAGTTGAGAGCTAAAATTATGGTATACCAATCAAAGTGGGTTAGTTCTTACATTTTCGAAACTTGCATAAACTACTTACTTCTACTTACAATCCAGCAACCTCCATACTCAGATTTAATTTTAATGAAATTTAGTGAACCCATGATGGTTAAGTGACCTGAATAAACGAAGGATTATAGTTGAAGAGGTTAGTATCACACTTAATATAGGAAAATCTTCTGTACTTGGCCATTGAAGGAAACTAGCTTTCACTTCTAACCTGGAAACACAGCTAGCGCATTCTTTAACCCCTTCGCTACCGGCTGCTAAATCGGGTGCGCCTCCAGTATACCGTTTTGGCGCGCTCGGAAGCAGTTATGCATCACAAGCATTTGGGAGTATTTAGGTTTAAAAGTAGACAGAAATAATAAAAATTGTGTTTACTAAATAAATATTTATTTTTTTACAACATAAATAATATTCAAAAATAAAATGAATAATTCAAATAACTGAATAAACATGCTTCTAGTGTAAATAATGAATCCTTGTATGTAATCTAAATCGCATTGTGGTATTCTTCAAAGTATGTTTGAGAACACAGTGAAACATCGCAACTTGAGCAAAAATTAACTATTTTTATTTTTATAAGTATTGTAGCAGACCCAGCATCTCCTTCTGCGCTGCTCGGGTTTTGGCAGACATATCAGGGAATGATCATTTACCTTAGACTTTTTCTTCTTGTAAGTACAGTCTTCTTTTATGCTTTTATAATTAGGGACGTAAGCATCCAACAACTCATCGCATAAAGTAAGTGTAAAATCCACGACTGGTACATTTTTCTTTTTATGTGAAATACTATACAAACATTTTGCATTCAACACCATTCTCTGCAAAAAGTGAATGCCAAGTTTTTTGAACCAACAAAAATTCTTTCTTGCACAATTATATGGTTCAATATCTTGATCAATGGCATCTACTGCCCCCATGCTAGTGTTATAATGATCTATGTGTGTTGGCTTCTTGTAAGTTATATTAGATTTTTTCTTCACATGATATCTGGATTTTTCTTGAAATCCCGTGGTTAGTTTAGTTGTTAGCACGTAAACATCCCTCCTGTCCTTGATTCTAACTATAAGAGTATCATTTTTTCTGATAAAGCATGATTGGTGCGTTGATAAAGGAACATTTGTGAGATCTTGAGGAACTCCTCTGTTTACTCTTATAGTGCCTGTCACGTATGTTTTTCTTACAACAAAAATTCCGCTAATCTAACGGACTGATACCAGTTATCTAAAATCACTTCCCTTCCTTCTTCAAAAACATTTTGTAAGAACTTTGCAACCACTCTTTCGGACATAGACAAATTTTCAGAGCCATATATATGGGAAACATCATATGAATCTTTTCCGGTATATAAAAGAAAATCATATGTATATCCTCGAAATTTTGGATAACTTGGTGATAAACAAAAAAGCTTTATTCCAAATCTGGCACGCTTTGTCTTGATGAATTGCTTGAAGTGAAGTCGACCTTTATAAAGCATCAAACATTCGTCCAATGCACAAGTTTTCCCTAGATCAACAAGCGCCGTTGTGTTTTCCCGTATGTACCCAAAAAACATAGTAAGCCTAGAGTGTGGGTTAGACCTAACACCAATAGCAGGACTGGTAAATCTTAGTAACTTTAGAATTTGTAGGTATCTGAAAAATTGAAATAAAAAATAAATATATTTTCACTGAATGAAAAACTTAGTACTTACCGAGCTCTGCTCATGATTGAAGCTGAAAACGCAGGCGGACCGCCAAGTAGAAACTGCTTCCGCCAGTAATCCGTGATTTTTGGCAAATGTGTTAGGCCCATAAGAAACGTGAGTGATATGAATGTATACATTTCAGGGAATTGAACATTTTTCCAGTAAATGCCATGAATTTTCAAGGCAAGGTTATTATTTTCTTCAAGATACATCAGTGCTCTTTCATTTGTCCACCGACATAAGAAGCCTACTACTTTATGTGACACAAATGCTTCAAAAAAATCTTAGCACTTTTAGTTTCATTCATATCGATAGCCGGGTGAATATCATATTCAAACTCTTTTTCGTAAATAGAAGAATCTCTTGTATCTGAAAATGGGTCAGTGATAATTCTCCACTCACCAAATTGACGAGCCTCAATCTCTTCGCCTTCATCAGAACAGGAAAATTCTTCTTCGGAATCACAAGAGTCATTGTCCGCTTGCACCTCGAAATCTGAGTCGCTATCAGTATTTGCATCTGAGGAAGACATTATAATCAAACAAGTACACCTTACTGCGTTGCCTATAAAAGCAAACTGAATAATATAATCTTAAATCAACGTAATTTAGTATAGACGCACTTGTAAACCTGACCGCCAGATGATTCGACGTGATCTAACTAGTTAGAACAAGAGGGCGTGTCCAATTTTATTGCAAATATGATGACTAACTTACTGTGCGCAATACTGTTGCTGTATATTTGTATCTAAAATAACACAGGCGGTAGCAACACGGTGTATACAATTGTACATCATGATGCAACCGTATGCATCACTGGTATTTTACTCCATACAAAGCGTGATGTAAACGGTTGCATCACGGTGCAGAAGTGGTTAACGGAACAAGATAAGCTTGCGCCTACGGTCTCTGTAGCTATTTCTCTGCCAGAACGCTTGTAAAGAGAGTGTTTGATTAAGTTTTAACAGGCAACAACTTTTAGCAAAAAAGGAGCTAGAGAACAGGCAGGTAGAAGTGTGGAAACAGTGGTAAAAGTTTTATTATCGAATCCTATGGTCAGTAAGTTGATATGATTTGGTCTTATTCAAGTGATGAATGTTTAGCTGAATTATGAATTGAATACCCAGGAGTTGCTGTCGAATCATCCGTATAACTCAAAATTTTTGCGTGGCTTTGTTTCATAAGATATGGACAGTGGTAACAGAAAAGGAGACAGTCGACAATATAGAACATTTAAATAAATAAAATATATAAAACATACAACAATTAATTAAGGTTAAGTGACCTGAACGAAGGATTACAGCTGAAATGGTTGGTATCATTTTGAATATCAGCAAATCATCTGTACTTGGCCATTGAAGGAAACTTGGTTTCACTTCTAACCTGAAAATACGGCTAGTGCATTCTTTAACAGAATAAGATAAATATATACCTACGTCTCTGTAGCTAGTTCTCTGTCAGAACGCTATTTAAGAGAGCCTTTTTTGGATTGAGTTGTAACATGCGGCGGCAGGAAGAAGCAAAAAAAGGAGTTGAAACACGCAGATTAAAGTCGGGCAATAGTGGAAAAAAATAGTTTTGTATGCCCTTAAAGTGTTACTCTCCGTATGGCGAGATTCACATAGCTAAATGCCAAAATTTACGAAAAACATTCTATTCTGGTCAATCGAAATGACCATCCATTATGACAACACGTCAGATCTCATGTTGTTCGATAAATGCTGTGAAAACTGTTAAAATTTTTTAATATCCACCATATTCTCCAGGCCTCGGACTTTTATCTGCTAAAATTTCGTAAGAATGGGTTGAAAAGCAAGAAGTTTAATTCCGTGAAAATTCTATTGAAAAATAATTTGCGACTTTGTTTTTGTAAAAAAAGAAATTTAGATGACAAACGGATCCACCATCTTATAAATCTTTGGAAAACTTGCACAAAGTGAAAGGGACTATATTGTTGACTCATAAAGCATTTTTTTTTTTGAGAGCGGATATAACCACTTACGTTTTATTTCCATATTGAGCATGGGTTTTTATAACCATCTAACAGTTTCTCGGTTGATTAGTTTATGTATTGATGTATGAAATTTTATTGACGTTGTCTCAGTGGTTCTCTACCTCTCTCTAACAGATTAACTACGTCTAGAAACAACAAATATGGTATCATCTTTCATATCAACCAAGAAGAACGTGCGTATATCACATTTGCATCTTACGGGAAACAATATGCCACACACTAACTCCATAAAATTTTTAAAATAATTTTATCTGTAATTTTTTGTCTGATAACATATTTAAAAAGACTTTTTTGTTGCTTAAAATCGGCAATAATCCAGACCAATTTTGCTGTTTTCAACTTTATCAACTTTTACAATATGCAATTCTGCTTTGGGGTCCTTCCACTGTCGGATGTCTTTGTAGCGCAGGAAAATATTGTTGATGAATGTTTTTCGCATTCATTGTCGGTCAGCCTTTGGGCATCTGAAGATAGGTACGGAGATGTTCTAACCTTCCAAGCTTATAACCGTTCATGTAAAAATAAAGCTATTTACGTACAAACCCTGTTGCAAGGGACACTAGAAAGACATCTATTACCAATGCAATATTTTTATTAGTAATATAAGAACATATCAAGCTCGTAAAGATTTATTGATTTAAAGTTGTAATACATACATAGTGATACAAAGTTAAATATGAGGGGAGATTTTTATATTATCTACTGTTGTTTTTATATATCTGTATGAATGGGGGGCGTTATAAGAAAAACAATTTTAATTTTTCAACATTAAATCATATGTTAACGGTTACACAATTATGACAGCGTTTTTCTAATAATTCTATACCTTCCATAAAAATCTTTTGGTAAGTCTTCAAAAAAATTCCTCCACCGGCAATCGAAATAACAGTGATTCCTCACCATCGTGTACAGAAAAGTGAAATGAGTATACAAATTATTTGACTTACACAAAATGTCAAATAGAATTAAGGGAAATAAAGAGATAATAATCGCTCGACGCTAAGTCAAGGGTGTAGGGTAGATGTTTCATCTCTATAAAGCGACAGTCCTCGATTGTTTTTCAGACTTGGCAACCCTAGTAAACTCTGCACTTATCTTGAAGCAACATAATATTTTGAGCAAAATTTTGGTGTTCTTTGCTGCATGGCAGTTTTAAAATTTCAGATTATTTCCTTATATACTTCTCCTGTAATTGTAGTGCCTTTATATATTCAATTAACAAGATTCCTTCTGTATCCCAAAACACAGTCGCCATTAGTTTTGCGGATGAATTTCGTGTCCTTGCCTTTTTTGGTGGTCCTTGTTGGTCCACTACAAGTATTCATGTTTTGTGGGTGGATCCCAGTTGTACACCCACCCTCGTCTTATCACTTGTTATAATTTTCGAGAAAAGGTTTTTATCGTTAGCTAAAAGTCCTCAAGTTTTCCTCTCAAATTTGTTGCAAATACAATTTTTGTTTGGGATTAAATAATCTGAGAATTCATGGTGCTGATATTTTGTTAATTCCTAAATCAATATGTAAAATTTATAATACCACGGCGTCTAATATCTCCACATTAACAGCAATAATTAACAGGATCTGGTAAGACCTGTTCCTTCGAATTTCTTGATGTTTTCCTTAGTTCTTGCTGCGATAGGATTTCCTGTCCCATCAAAATTGTCGAGACCAAAATTTTATTATAAAATATGGCGACGTATCTTTGTTATACGTTGGTCATCATCTGATGAATATTTTTGTGTCAATTTCCTTTTTTCGTCAAGAATTTTATCACGCTTCTATATAAACACAGCATACTTCTCGGGATTTGTTCTATACATGTTCAGTATAAAGCCAAATCTGATAGCTATTTGGCAGCAAAAGTTTTCTATTGTCACTTGGCTAGGTAGATAACATAAGGATCTTCCTTTCTTTATGTATAGTTTGTAATGTGCTTTAGTAAGTACCTGATGAAGTGACTGTGCTGACGAAACAATTAATAAAGTGAAGATTTTAAGTATCAGTTTTATTTCTATTTTAAATTATGGATCTTCATCAGGTAAAATCCAAATCAATTGAATAATTAAAAAAATCCCCCTTTTAGTATACGCTTGAAACGCAAATCTACATTCCAAAATATGATGATTGCAAAGGCAAACACGAAATTTATAAATTCACAAAAATGAGAAATTCCCAGCGCTAAGTACGTTCCGTAAGTTTAGACATACATTTAAATTTGCATATCGAGCCCGCAGTATTTAATCACATCGACCATTACTAAGGTAAATAGTACCTGGTCTCCAGCAATAATAATATTAATATAATACGTATGCAGACATCATATCGTTTTAATTATACATGCAAACATATTCAAACGTTGCATTTAACATCTTCAACATTATAGTCACATAATTGCAATTCCTGTTTGGATAGTGCGTCGTCGTTGTATTGGTCGCCTCAATATACATAAATTTCAGTGAACATTTGCAAGTCCAACGGCAGCCAAGAACATCAGGGATTTTAGTAACACCATGCTGGCGTTTATTAAAATAGCAAACCGCATGAAAAATGCAGGCGGGACTAATGCATCTGCCTATACGATATCGTTGCAAAATATAGTAACCTTGACTAAAACAAATGAATAGCAAATAAAGATATTTTCTGCTAATTCTAAATAATATTTAGCTTGAAGATAAATTAAGTGAATTCGGTTATGAAGAAGCAGAAATTTTTAAAATTAAAGCAATTTGCGTTCATGAATATCAAAAATATTAAAATATATAGTGCATTCAGAATTATAAGAAACTAGCTATTAATGTGTTTACAATTGTTGTTACACCCCATGTGGCGAAAATTCTCTCATGCGGACCTGATGCGTCCGGTCTCTATTCATGATATCCATTAGTAGCGGCACCCATTTGGCGCAATTTTTTGTGTAATTCAACGTCTGAACAATTTACTGCAATCTTCCTTGACTAAGGCCTAATTGCCGAGCAATTTGTTTTGCGTAATCCGGCGATTTCCTTAAGTCAGTGCTGATAGCTTTTCGTCAAGTACCTTCGCTAGCGAACATTCCTCACATCCATAAAAGCGTTGCCAAAAACAGCTTTCAAACGTCTGCAAATTTCGATGGGCGTGCAATCTTTCAGTCTTAAATATTCTATAGTGGATGCGGATCGTTTACTTGGTACGCATCTCAGAAACCGAACTCGTCATGAATGACATGTTACTCGGCGCAGTAGAAAGGAAAAAAGGAAATTTTGCATGCTAGAACGATATTCTCAAAATTACCGTTCGCAAGTTGGAACTTGTTTCTATCCTCACTACTCGCAATGGTTTTATTAAAGTTCTTATAATATCAATTCGCCTTTATAATTGCTAACAAAAATTATAGCTCTAGGCTCAGAAGAAAATCGATTGTCCACTTAGAGTTTCAGCTGTCTAACTTTCTTTCTATATATATACAATGTGTCCGGGAAAATGTGGGAAATCTCTCGGATTCAGATAGAACATTAAAAAATAAAATGACAAGCATAATTTTTTTCCTAGCGGCCCTCCCTACGGAGATACGGCCTCCTAAAGGACGCCACTGGAAATCAATTTTTCTCGAATAACTTTTAAACTACTTATTATAATTTAATGAAAATTTAATATGATAAACAGTAGTAAGCACCTCTTAAAATACTGCCCTTAAATTTAAATTAGCTTGTTTAGTTTACCAGGGGCGGACTAGGTTGTACATTTTAATGCTTACATTTTTAACACCCTGTATGATAAGGAGTTAAAAAAAACAAATTTGGATACCTTGAACATTAAGCTAAAGAAAAGGTACTCTTGTTCATTGTCGATAAAATGAACCGTTTTCGAGGAAAAAGAAATAAAAGAATTAATGTTTTATTTCTATTAAAAAGAACCGTTTTTTATTTTTTTTTGTCTGCAACAAAGTGTGATACAAAAGTCATTCCAAGAACAAAAAGTTTTAGTTTAGGTTATTTAATACGACAAAATTACAAAGATTCTTAGAAATGCAGTTTTGTCCCAGAAAGGCACCTTAACAAAAATTATGTTTAGAAATGTACTCACTAAAGCTTGCAACGATTGAACCTAAATACGCTAATTAGAAATAATCAATTAAAAACTTCATAAGTGGGTTCAACATGGGCTCCGTGAACTCTGATACACTTGCGGGCACGACGAATAGAGGACTGCTGTACTCGCCACAACAACCCAGCATTGTTTCTTATCACATCACAATGAAATGTGATTCTCTGTAAAAGTTCCTCCCTAGTATCAACCGGAGAGGAATACACCAAGGTTTTGAGATGACTCCACAGGTGAAAATCCATTGGCGTTAGGTCGGAAGACCGTGGAGGCCAGGAAATTGGACCTCCTCTGCCTATCCAAAGGTTTGGATAGACGTTATTCAGGTGGTCGCGTTCAGCAACGCTAAAATGAGGTGGGGCCCCATCATGCATAAAATACATGCTTTGGCGGGTTGCAAGTGGCAAATGCTCTATTGAATCCAGAAAAGCGTTCTGAAGGAACTGTAAATAAAGTTCACCATTCAATCGTGGCGGCAATACGCATGGTCCAATCAAAAAATTGCCAATTATTCCTGCCCAAACATTAATTGATTGGAACTGATGTTGATAATGATGAACGACAGTGGCATGAGGGTTTTCATCAGCCCATACTTGCGAGTTATGTAAATTTACAATACCATTTTTGGTAAACCCTGCTTTATCGGTAAAAAGAATAGTGCTAATGAAGTTTGGGTTTGTTCGTTGCTGATCTAACAGCCAGTTTGCGAATTGGATTCTACGAGGAAAATCTTCAGGAAGTAGTAGATGCACTTTTTGCAGATGATAAGGGTAAAACAACTGTTCTTTAAGTACTTCATGAATTGTCGTTTTTGACGTGTTAAGCTGCGCGGCTAATCTTCGAGTGCTTATTGAAGGAGTATCACCTACAGTATCCAAAATATTTTCCTCCAATTGCACCGTACGTACTGTTCTTCTCACACCAGCATCAGTACTTTTTTTCGCAAAACTTCCTAAAACATTAAAGAAAGTCAATAATGTTACCTTATTAACTGGAATCGCCCACCAGTCTCTCTTAGACGTTGGTCAAGTCGCTGAAATGTTTTCTGATTTGGAATATTGCGATTAGGATATCTTTCTTCATACAACCTGCTTGCTTCCAAAGCATTGCAAGATGCAAGACCGTACATAAGATGCTTATCTGCATACTCACTAAATGTGTATCCCATTATCAAATTAAATTTACCAAGATATTCAAAATTCAATAAATTAATATCGAAGTAAAGGATCAACGTGTTAACAATATGAAAGATTACAAGATTTAAAATTTACACGTCAATGCAAGATATTTATTAATTCGTGGGTACCATAGTAACGTTTGTAAAAACAATGCATTTTTTAGTACTGAAAACAGTTTTATTTTAGACTTTTGAATCACACTTTGTTGCAGACAAAAAAAAAATAAAAAACATTGTTCTTTTTAATAGAAATAAAACATTAATTCTTTTTTTTTTTTTCCTCGAAAACGGTTCATTTTATCGACAATGAACAAGAGTACCTTTTCTTTAGCTTAATGTTCAAGGTATCCAAATTTGTTTTTTTTAACTCCTTATCATACAGGGTGTTAAAAATGTAAGCATTAAAATGTACAACCTTGTCCGCCCCTGGTAAACTAAACAAGCTAATTTAAATTTAAGGGCAGTATTTTAAGTGGTCCTTACTACTGTTTATCATATTAAATTTTCATTAAATTATAATAAGTAGTTTAAAAGTTATTCAAGAAAAATTGATTTCCAGTGGCGTCCTTTAGGAGGCCATATCTCCGTAGGGAGGGCCGCTAGGAAAAAGAATATGGGAACTTGTCATCTTATTTTTTAATGTTCTATCTGAATCCGAGAGATTTCCCACATTTTCCCGGACACATTGTATATATCGCTTTTCATTTTTCTCATTCTGTTCTAATTTAGTGGGAAATTCCGAACCTACGAATCGATTCCAAGTTTTTGTTAAGATTAATTATTACTGTGTAAAGTCGAAGAAACTTTATTTGTTAAACTTTCTTGCTTTCAAATAAGGTTTATTTCGTTTGTTAGACTGTGATATATTTGCAATTATCTTTCTAATAGCTTATTTTAAAGTGTGTCCATCTTATTATCTAAATTTATTCCAAGTATTAAAATTTAGAAACATTAAACGCGCTCCATCATGACAGTAGAGTAGGCGAATGATTTGTTTTGTTATGCTGGAAAAGCAGGTTTTTCTCCGGAGAACTTTTAATTAAAAACAATTGAATTACCATTGCAAGTTACGCTTAGTGTTTAGAAAAGCAAAGAAAAAGACAAAGGAAAAAAGTATATAGCGGTTTAAAATAGCAGTCTATGCTACTTTAATTAGGAATATAATTTGTGTTTATAACAAGATATTGATTAATTTCTCTCGTTTGTAATTTATTGATTTTTATTTGTACGATCAATAAAACATTGAATTGTTGGGTCCTACTTACACGTAATGTGGATCTTGTCTTAATTAATCTGGAGCCCTACTTTCTATCCCCTTATATTAATCTGATTATAATTTCTTCTACCTCCATCCTATTTTGGCTATTATTGTTTAAGATACATTTACTATCCTTTTGCAATATTTTAATTTCAAACAATCTAGGATATAGAATTCAAATAAACATTTCCAATTTGATAAAATATTCAACGTGCATTTTCAAGTTTAAACCACTGTATGGCATACTTTTATTAACACATTCAAAGTATAAATACGTTCTTTAAATTCTAAGAAAGCGATATTCTTTATATTTGCAAATCCTTTTATTACCTAGGATTATTAATAATCACCATATTTTCCAAATTTATTCATTCAACTGACGATATTTGGTCTGACCACCCATTAATCAAATATGTATAATAGGGTTCCATTACCGTACAAAGCAATTCACCAGAACTACATACTTAGACGTGCGTTTTGGGTTTTGCTTAAGTATTTTCGTAGTGTGCATGCGCCTAAGATCGCGCAATCCCTTTTCTCCGTTTTCCGACTGAGCTTCTGCATGCAAAACGGAGTGGTGCTGCCTACCATCTTTTATTTTAATCACCCACACCCGGCTTCACGGACGAAGAGCATACACGATAAATAGAAGCTCCCAGACTATTGTCCGATACGACTACTGATTTCGTTTTGATTTTGACCATCTTTAGACGCCATCGCTGCATCTGCGCACGTCGTTGGTAGCAGTCAGTCACTTAGTAACAAATCATGGACTTTATCCATTGTCCACTGCTGCGTGAATAATCTTCTAAGCTGCTGCTGCCACGCTTAAATTAATTTCCCCATTTTCTGACTGTTGTATATGAAGAAAAAACCTCCACCCAGTACATCTCGTGTATCATCATGAATATCGATAAATTAGAAAAGAACTTAATCACTGCACGATGTTAAAAATTATCCATTTACACTTAAATAGTAGCTGAGTAAAATTTAAAAAATTGCCTACAACATGCGCTTTGTCATAAACACTAACAGGAAACTAACAAGCCATCGGTTGTCAAAATGCGATGAGTTTTTTTTTTATTTCACGGCCTACTCTAGGCGATCGCGCGAATAAGTCAACCCGGCCTCGTAAATGGTACCACCAATAGGAAATTTATCCATTTTACAACTTTTACTAAACATGTCTTCTTAATTACAAATATGCATAAACATATTGCTATGAACTGTGGTTTGGAAATTAGCTATTCCACCATTCACGACAAATCTATCCAGCTAGGATATTCAGTCGGCTTATTTCCAAAATGGGACTGCTTTCCTCTCAGGGTTCCAATCGGAAAAGTGGAAAATTATTGAATTAGTAAATTTAATTAGTTGAGCGCCACTAAAAAATTGTTTGAGAAAAATTATGATATTGTCTTTAAGTTACTTATTCAAATGTGTAGAAAGGATTATTAAATTAAAGAACACAATTTAAATTTTAAATGAAAATTTAATACAAAAATAAAAAAGTATAAGTATAAAGTATAAAGATTAATATTGCCTCATTTAACAATATCATAAAGGTAAAAATAACGCATGGAAATGACCGCAGCATACGTCTTAAAAACCTTAATAACAGCCGATCAAAATTAAAAATAATAAATTACAAAGAAACTTTTTAATTTCTCCCAAGAGAACAAAATCAAAATAAACAAACTAACTTGACAGCCCGAAGCAAACTCTAACGCATGTGCACCTACATGTAACAAAAAATGCCCTTGAGATACCAAACGTATAAAATTTTACAGTTACAGAATTTTTTTACTAGAAATTTTAAAAATCCTTTTTTGTTATTTATTTCAAATATCTAAGACTAAAACTTAATACGATAATAATAATACAATAGAAAAATACAATATTCAATCCATTCAATATAAAAAATATCTTTTAAATAATATATTTTACTTACGTAAAAAAAATATATATATCTTCGAGACACATGAGTAAGAAAGTGCAAAATATAACAATTACGAGATTAGCAAACTCGTATAGAAATCGGTAATGAATTAAAACAGCACCAACCACTAATAAAATCAAAAATAACCCGAAGTTACTATTAAAAAGATAAAGATTAATCTTTTTATAAACACGACTTTCTTATCTCAGAGTACACTTGTGTCTGTAGTATCCAGCTAGCACGCAGGCTTCGCATAAAAAATACAGTTTTATAAAAGTCCACATCAGAACAAACGGCTTGCTCCAACTGCGCAAGTCAAATATATATATATATATATATATATATTGAAAATAATTGTACATTCATAAATAATTAATTTTTTAAAATATTTATGGGGAAATGTCCACAGCGCTATGTATCTATACACATCGGCATACACCTCATATTTAACAAGCGGTCACTTCAACAAAAGACACATGCATTTCTCTCTTGTGACGTCATCAGTCTAGTTTTATGACGTAACATTTAAAGGTTCGGTCAAGTAGTAAATTTTCTCCGATCAGGTTGCACCAGATAAGCTCGTGCCATCTGACGAACAAACGAAACTACGAAAATAAAAGATACGGATATATTTATGCATATTTGTATCATTTATAACAAAAGCTTAATGCGCTTACACGTTGATATGCTAAATTTGTTGGTATAATGTCTTCTTGAAGCAACTGAATCTGTCAAACTAAACGTCAGACAGTAGTGAAAATTTCAATAGCTTCTTATGAAAGCATAGCTTAGTCGGAAATAATAGCAATTGCTTTCACAAGTAAATACTAATAAGCGATACCACCTTCCGTTAAATCATCCTTATATTTTCAAAAGTAATACTTTGTTTAACAGAATAAAGTGGTTGAACAAAATAGGAATTTTCGCTGTATACTCATTTGTCTTGTTTTAATTTCCATGCATATTTTATACCACGTCTAGGTGACCCGCGCCATTAGCTTTTATAGTGAGCGTCCATTATCTCGATTTCAAGTAATAACACGTTTCAGCTCGTTCCATGAATCAAGATATTAAAATTAACTAACCTAAAAAAAGGGGTGAAAATGAACACGTGAAAATGCACGATCACACATTAAATTTTCCGAAATCGTGCGCGCGATTAACAGAAAGTATTATTCCACGAATCTATAAAAAGCAGCGGGGATAATAAAAAAAAAAGCCGGTGTGCATGTATTCCACGTATGTTCGGATGTAACTCACTAACCAACAAAAAAAATCAATTAGTTAGGGAGAGTATACGGAGTTATTAGGAAGCGAGAAAATCTGTGAGCGATCCACTTACTTTCGTCCGTTGTTTTAATTTATTAAAACGTTATTTTTTGGGGTGTCGTATACCACAGGCGGTCATAACGCTGTCGTCCTTTGTTAACAAGGGATTGGCTAAACCATAGAGGATTTCTATGATGATGTATATGAACAAAAGAAGTTGTTGGAGAGATTAGAAAATAATTTTTGGTTTCCGTTTTCAAGTGGCTTATATGTATACAGGCTGATTCATTTTCGGCCCTCACCATGGGATCTCGCTTATTATTGGAGATAGAGTATAGGTTTAAATTTGGCAAAGTTGTTAAATTTTGTGTTTGTTATAAATCCGTAAAGAAAATAGACTTGTGACAAATGACCTTCGTTATTTAAAAAAAAAAACGCGAAAACCCCATTTTCTTCTTTTACCTGTAGCACTGACATTTGGCCTTGTAGAGAAAAAATAAAAACACATCCTTTTGGCCAATTCTAAACCTCTATCCAGTGGTGTACTCTAAATATTTATACGACGTTTCGTTTCTTTCTGGCCATCATCAACTATCTAATTTCTTATAGGCGCCATATTGGATTTAGACATCTTCAGAAAGAGTTTTTTTTTTCTGATTTCAACCATGTACCACATGCTGACTATAGTTTTTGACATTAGGTTTTATTTGAAAGAATAAATTATAAGATTAAATAGGTAGCCTTTGGAATTTCAATCTGTCAAACATTTCATTTATTGTTCATTAATAATACAAAAATGTCATACACTAACGAAGAGAAACGAGATATGATAAGTATTTTTGCACGCTGAAAGTATTCATTTCACTGAAAAAAAGGTTGATACATAAATTATAGGAAATTTTCTGTTGTTTAATTTGTTACATAACTATTTTTATCGTAAAATGAGTCAGAATGGAGATATCGTCAAAAAACTGTTTATGGCCGCCATTCTTTCAAAATAATTCATAATTTTGATCTCGTGGTATAATTTGGTAAAAATCTTTTTTTTATTGTGCGGATTTAAAAACTTATTTTAATTTTGTTTATGGTGAACTATAGTTTTGAATTAAATGAATCAAATTTCTTTAGTATGTATTAAGGAATGCAAGCGATGCTGTCGTCTACGTATCTTTTAAAAATGTAGGTTTAAAATTTAATTTGGAAGTTATGTTCTGTTCTAGTCCTCCCACTACAAGTTGAGCAATAACGTTGGGAATGACCAATCCCATTACACGGCCATGTGTTTGTTTATAGTAATTGAAAGTATGTTGTGTTTAGGAGTAACTCTATTGCTTTTTTAAATTCATCAAGAGTGTTAGGGGAGTGAAATTTTGTAGTTGATTTCATTTAGTTTCTATTGCTTTTGTGGGTATATTGTTATACATCGAAACATTTTTGTCTGTAATGTTGGTAATAGAGTTTGACAAAAATTAGATAAGTTATACCATGGGCTTTGCTATGGATCTAAGTAGGGTATTTGGTTTATGTATTGTTGGGTATCCGTATATTTTTGGAGAAGGTGAATTGTTAATTTTTAAGCTTTTGGCAGTTTCTTTAAAAATACTGTTGTCTTCCCAATAATCTTCACAAGTTATATTCTAAATTACGAGACCAAATACCTACATCCAAGAAAACACACGTTATAAATGAAATCATGCAACGACTGTAAGGGCGTATACATATGACAAACAACGCAATACTTACAAAAACGACGACAAGAACGCAAAATTTTCAAGCAAAAGTACAGCTCTAAAGCAACACATCAAATAAACTAAATATTTAATTTCGAAAAAGCCTTCTACCATTACATCCGAGAAAAACAACAAAGCCGGAAATATATTAAAAAAACATTCACATCCGAAAAAGCAAAAATTCCATAAATGGCAGAACGGATATAAATCATCTTTCAATATATTTGCCCATCATCTAAACTATCTTACGGTGACACTGTAAATGTAATCGCTGGGGTTGCCAGAAGAGGTCCTATTAAGGGCCCCACACACTTCATTGTTTTTCAACAGTTTTACCCGACACATACATTAAAATACTTCAATGGCGGACATATATTACCCATAAAAGCGATATCTTCAACAAATAATCAATATTTAGTATTATGCAATTATGTAACAAAAATCACTTTACTTTCCCATGGCTTTTATAACAATCTATCGAACATTTAAGAAAATGAATAAAATCTAAAATAAAATGAATTTTTAGCAAAACTCATAATGCCACAAAAGATGTACGAAAATTCCTGTACGTGCTCTGCGAGTATTAAGCATAACTTTAACGTCGTCTTGATGTGATCATAAAAACTTTTTAGTGTCTTCTTCAGACAACGGCCAATCTCGGTTTACGAGGTGCACATTTCATACATATATGATCTGCGTATTTACATACGTAAGTCGTATATAATTTTACAGCGCGTTCGTGAATTTACATCATACACAAAAAGGAGAATTTTAGTGGTAGAAACTCTTGATGGGCACCATAAGAAGAGTACAATTCTCCGGATGCCCATAAAGAAACAAAGGAATAAAATAGAAATAAAATGTGCACATTCGATTAATCAAGCAAAATAAGTTGGAAATAATAAAAGAGAGAACTTTCTTTATTTACAAAATCTAATTTACAATAAAAAAATCGATTTATTTTACGTACCCTTCAACGAAAAATAACAGAAAAGTTAATTTGGATAGAGTTTTGTAAGTTAATAGCGTATCCTAATGTTAGAACGCTAGAAGAAAGATAAGAGCATCAATATTAATACCGCCATTATCCTTCTTTGAAGTGGCATTAGGACGACATAAAACGCTTGGCCAATCCATACATTTTGAATCCCTTTCCAAAGGAATGTCTGTAAGCCCAATAAAACGTTTTAAACATTTTCGCAGATGTCTTTTAAAACAAATTACGAGGCGTGTTCAAATAATATTGATTGTTTAGTAGTAAAAATAATCTGCACATGTGAGAGCTGCCTAGTAAAATAAGCAAATATCGTTACTCAAGAATTTTTGAAAATAATAAAATAAAATAAAACAATAACTTTGTTATACCACTTTATTCACATGTAATAGTGACCGCGGTTTCGACATACAATGTCATTATCAAACTGCAAAAGTTACAGGCCTACATAGATCTTATAAATGGCACAAAAATATATTGGGGTGGTTTATGATGTTATTTAAAATTACTACTATATACTTAACTATTATATACAACATTGGAAAACAGGTGTATATATAAGATCCAACTGGTCGTTAAGAACAATATCTATTGTGTTGTTTCCGCTTTTAAAAATTTCAAGTGACTCTAAAATATTTAATTTACGACCTTTCTCGGCCAAATACAATATTTTATGATGACCAAATGTATGCCTTTCGGTAATAAGATGGTTTGCGAATGTTGAATCTGTCTTCTTTAGTTTATATGACCTCATGTGTTCTTTTACCCGTATAATAAAACTTCGACCATTCTGACCTATATATACACTTTTACAATCATTACAATATAATTTGTACACTCCTGATTTATTATTGATATCTGTTTTAGGTTTTGCCTTAAAAATGAAATTACTTGTTTTTACATATGGTTTGTAAGCTATACTAACATTACTATTATTTTTTGAAATTACATTTCTAATTTGCTCGCTTATTTTACCGAAGTAAGTTAACGAGACAAATTGTTTCAAATTAGCACTATCTTTAGGATATACTAAACTAAGGGCCACTTGTAACTGTTTTTTCTTTAGTATACTGTCAATTACGCTACTTTTATAACTATTGTTTACCGCTATTTGTTTTATAGTATTGATTTCACGAACAAAAGATTCATTAGACAAAGGAATATTTAATGTGCTATGTATCATAGAATTAAAAAATGAATGTTTGTGTGTCTTAGGGTGTAGTCAATCTTTGGGAATAATGCAATCAGTGAAAGTAGGTTTACGATATATATCAAATTTTAAGCTCTGATCTAATTTGTTTAATTTTAAATCCAGGAAGTTAATACTGTTATTCTCTTCTATCTCTACTGTAAAATTGATATTGGAATGGATTGAATTTATGTAGTTCAGAAATGTTTGTAGTTGTCTATGAGTACCCTTAAAGCAAGCTAGGATGTCGTCTACATACCGATACCAAAATTTAATATGTTTTTTACCTAGTTGTGATGAAATAATTTTTTCTGTAATATGCTTCATGAAAATTTCAGCTAATAGAGGACTTAGAGGTGAGCCCATTGCCAGACCTTCTGTTTGTTTGTAGAATTTGTTTTTAAATGTAAAGTAACTTTGGTTGGTGACTAACTCCGTTAGAGATATGATTTCGTGTATAACAACCGGGTTTGTATTTTTCGTTACTAATATGTTTTCTATTAACCTTAAGCATTCCTTATGTGGTATTTTTGAAAACATGTTGGAAACATCAAATGATACCAGGATTTCTGTCTTTTGTATATTACAATCTTTTAATTTAGCTGTTAACTGTATTGCGTTTTTTATGGAAGAGCTATCTGTAAATTCGGTATATTGTCTAATTATTATGTTTAATTTTTCGGCTAATTTTTTATTGGGGCAAGAAATAAACGAAACAACTGGTCTAATGGGTGCTTCCTCTTTGTGAATTTTTACTAAACCGTATAATTTAGGGGGGGGGGGATTCATATGGAAACGTTTGTACTTATCTGAGTTTGAGATTACTGCATTACAATTTTTGACACATTCTTTAATTTCTGCCTGATACTGCTTAGTGGGGTCCTTTTTCAATTCTATGATAGTATTGTCGTCTATAAATTTCTTAACTTTATTTTCATAATCACCTTTAGTTAATATTACAGACGAATTTCCTTTATCTGCTTTTGTTATCGTGAGGTTGTTTTCTATGACTTTGTGATTAATACTTTGCAATGCTCGTCTGTCTGACTGATTATTGCAAGATGTTGAGTTGTTTTTCAGAATATTTGTAACTTTGGCTTTACCTAAGATACTGCTAATTTTATTGTTATTTGCAAATGCCAGTTCTGTTTCTATTGCTAGAATTTCTTTTTGTTTGTTACAATGGATGTGTGGTGCATATTTAGGACCTTTATTTAATAAGCTAAGTTCATTGTCTGAGAAGTTAACATTCGTGAGATTAATGACTCTAGGGTAAAACTGAACATTACTGAAAGTATTGTTAACTAGGGGTGTATTGTGTAGGTTTGATAGAGACTCTAACTTCCTGTTTTGAATGAGTCGTTTCTTATGAATACTTTCACTAACTTGTTGTCTAATGTGGTCATCTAATAAATCGAATTCAATGTTGTGTAACTTAAACGATAGTTCTGAATGTAATACCTAAATGTAAATCAGAAGAGTGTCTCTGCGGTGGAACCAAAATTTGGATTCTTGTTTAATCCAAATTCTCTTCGCGGCATTGATCGCTTTTTTAGAGGATATGGTGTGTGTTTTGGTTCTCAGCTGTACATAATTCGGCGTTAAATTTCTTCGTAAGCATTGTTGATTAAACCATATATTTTGTACTGCCATCCTGTGTTTCACCCGTAACTTGAAGTAGAGATTGGCTTGTTGCCCTGCACTGGTTTGTTTAAGAAAATTAATACTGGTAGTCGTAACTTTGTGGTAATTCATTTTGAAAATAATAAAAGTGGTATAACAAAGTTATTGTTTTATTTTGGTTTTGTAATATGTGAAGGAGGGAGATGTTAGGATAAGATTTAATTATAAGTTGGTAGCAATAGGTTTTAGACATAAGTTGGTAATACGGCATGGGTGCAAGGAAGAAGAATGAATGCAGCCATACAATAGTAAGCTTGGTCTGTGCTTATAGTATAATAAATAGTAATGTAAATTCACAGTACTTAAATAAAGAATTACAAGTATTACAAAAGGGTGTTTAAATGAAACAGTGTGGAAGTTAGAGATTTACTCTTATTGGTTCGATTGATAAGAGCCGTTAAGAGAGCTATTCAATGCATAAATAGAATAAACATGTGTGCAATTGCACTACATGTATTCTTACTTGCGTCTAAATGTAAGGGAGAGAAGTCTACCAATTGCTTACTTAGGCAAATAGGCCAATCTATTTCATTCTGATACATTGAATAATTTCAATGTCAAGATTTAAATTTACGTACCCTAGTTAAATTTATTACAAACCATATTAAAATAATTCGTTTAAAATAAAATAAACTTTATTGCTTTTTCAAAGTTTTGATTTTATAACAATATTTATCAAGAAACGCAGAATTGTTTGCAACCATTTCAAAAGCTCACAATTATTCTAACAATTTTTTTTTTACATTTCATTCATTAAAATTGAACAACAATATGCAATTGCATGGAATTGAAAATGATCGTCCTCGACTATTCTTCTGTTGTTCGCTGTCGATTCAACACAACACCTCCCCTCGGGGATACGCTAAACGCTTCCTCCACATACATGCATGAAGAGATACCCGAAACCATTTTATACCAGGCTTTTGTTTGATAGTTTTAAAAACACTGCAAAGATTAAAAAAAGATACACGGGAAATTCATTTCGTAAACATTCATATGCAGTGTAAATATGCAATTCTCGCAAATGAAATTGTAACTTTTTCGGTACAAACGTGTGTGTATGTTTCAACTTTTTAGTTGTGTCGCCTACATGCTCCTGTATGTTGATAACATAGAATTTCTGCTAGTACTAATTACATTAATTTAAATGTATGTACTTTCGTTCCACGATTGCTTTGTGCATGTTCATGCATGCAATTTAATTGTAACATTTCAAAGTAATCAATTTCAGTAATGTTTCTTTTTTGTACTGTTCTTGTTCCCTTATTCGTTAATGTTTATTTTTTCAAATTTTGTGTGCTTGAGTTCTCAAGTGTAGACAACAAACCCTTGCTATTACGACAAAGTTATGGAATATTTAATGCGTTTATGCATATTTTAGTAATATTCGAGATAATGAAAGAGATTTAGGGTAGAACCAAACACTGACAGTTGAAAACTTTAAAATTCATAAAGAGAAAATAAACATAATTGTAGCTAGTAGAGAAAGTACAAAACTAATCATAGAACTTGATGGAAATAGCATCGAACAGATAGCTACGTTTAAGTATCTAAGTAATACAGGGTGGCCCAAAATGACCGAAGGGGTTTTAATTCCTTATAACTTTTTTATTATAATTTTTTTTTTTTGTTTTCATTATTTTGTAAGGAAGACTTGGGGAATTTAAAATGGAACAGTACACAATTGAACAACTTGCCAAAATCGTTGAACTTTATTTCTCAAATCAACGATCCATTGTTTTGACTCAGCGTGCATATCGTCGTTAATTTAATGTGCGGGTTGGACCCTCAGAGTCAACAATAAACCGTCTGGTTGCAAATTTTCGAGAACAAGGAGCAGTAAGGAACCTTCCTGGTGCCGGCAGACGACGAACGGTGCACACGGATGACAATATTGAACGGGTACAGAAGAGTATTCGGGAAGATGGAGAAACATCAACCAGGAGACGTTCGACACAACTTGGCCTCTCAAGAGGGTCGCTGCAGAGAATTTTGCATACAATAAGAATGTTTCCATACAAAATTCAGCATTTCCAACAATTGAAACCGACAGATTTCCAGCAACGACTTCATTATACAATTTATTTTCGTCAAAAAGCAGAAGAAAATCATGATTTTATTCATAATTTAATTATGAGCGACGAAGCCCATTTCCAATTAAATGGGTTCGTTAATAGGCAAAACTGCAGGATATGGGCTACGGAAAATCCAAGAGTAGTTCAACAGCGAGAATTACACCCACTTAAGTGTACCGTTTGGTGCGGTGTTTCGCCGGAAAGTATAATTGGTCCATATTTTTTTGAAAATGAACACGGTGTCGCCGTTTCCATCACTGGTGTTAGATATCGGACAATGTTGGAAAATTTTTTAAGGCCAGCCGTGGAAAACCATCCGCAAGTATGGGTCCAACAGGATGGAGCCACAGCACACACTGCGAGGGACACAATCGCTCCTTTACGCGACATCTTTGGTGAACGAATTATTTCCCGTACAAGCGATTTTAATTGGCCTCCGCGTTCACCGGATTTAACCGCTTCAGATTGTTTCCTTTGGGGTTATTGGAAAGGAAAAGTCTATATTAATAAGCCTCGAACCATACAGCAATTAAAAAATAATAAACGCGACGAAATTAACAACATAACACCTGAAGTTTTGCGAAAGGTTATGGAAAATGTTTTGGAAAGAGCACGAATATGCGAAGCAGAAAATGGCCACCACTTGCGAGATATAATTTTTCATAATTAAATTAAAAATATTCTCCATTAATATACTGTATTTGAAATAAAAAAATTTTAAAAATTATGTCTTAAATAAGAAGTTATAATGAACTCAAACCCCTTCGGTCATTTTGGGTCAGCCTGTATAATGTTATATTGTAAGTAAACACCCTGATATTCGTTAGAATTCCGAATGTTTATATTGAATATTAGTTCTCGCAGACTCAATCTGTTGTCGATGATTCTTCCTATCGCTTTTTTATTAGTTAAGAGGCTGTAAATTGTCTGTATTTTGTTTAGTCTAGAGTGTTGATACAAACACAGGTAGGTCTGCGTGTCTAGGGAAATATATGAACTTGTATTGTGTTTTACACATACGATTCTTAATAATATTTTATATCATTGAAAATGTTCTCGTTTTATACCAAATTTGGGTTTACCTACTCAAGTATGTTTCAAATTACTTTGTAATAACTTAATTTTGAATAAGATAACCTGTTCCCAACAGGGAGAATTTCGGTCTTATTTACAAATGGAGCCAAAATAATGAGGCTATTCTTGTTGTGTCCGGTTGATATAATTTCAGGCTAGTAGATAGCTCCGTCACAATTAAACCACCTGATTTTCCTTCACATTGCTTATTTATTTTTTGTTTATCCTGAGCGGTTTTTCTACCTTTACTGTGTCCCGTGTGCAACTTTTTAATTAGTGGTTTTACCTACTGATGATGACAACTTAGTTGTCGAAATACGTATTTAGGATACGATTGATAATTGTGGTAAGGGGTTATATACCTTTTTAAGATTTTTACTTAACCACAGTCTCCAAAGAAAGAAGTTTAGATTAATGTGAATTAATGTGGATTCGCTTAAAAGAATAATATATATTGAACAATACAAAATTACATTAGAAGCGAAAGAGGCCGGACGGCGTGGTGAGTTGCATTGTGTACTTGAACAGCACGAGGAGTTGTTTAACTCACGAAGGTTCTAAAGAGAAGATCGGACTGATAGTTTGCCGATAGAACACTGGTTCTTGAAAACGGTCTGTTTTATGACCTGAGTCTAAGAGAGGGTCGATATCTTGAATAATAATTAATAAGAAGCGCGACTTGAAGAGATGTTCTATCGATGGCATAAATATTATTAAATTAACCCTTGTGACTTAAGCTTTCTAATGATATGAAACACCATATATAAAAGAAGATGTATATAATTAAATTAAAACAATTTAAAATGAAATGTATATAGAAATTGTATATAGTAAATGTATATAGTAACGTTAGGGTTGCTGACGGTCAGGTAGAAAACGAAGGGTCTCGTCGGTCAGGATATAACAAAAGAAATGCTTTCTCTTTGTAACGAAAATGTACAGAAAAATGTCTAAGTTAAATCGAGATATTTAAAGAAGAAATATATTATTTAAAAATAAATTAAAATATTTTTATATTCGAAGCGTAACAGCTTGATATTTTATTAAAGATCCTAATTACACTAAACGCCCACTAGTTTTCATTGAAAACAATTTTAAAACAGCTCAGAGCTTTTTAAATTTTTAGCTACAATACGACGTGCGTAGCGGTTAATGGAAGCTGAAACTAAGGTATACACAGTAATTCAGGTATATGCATAATGTATAAATGTGAACATCTTTACTGCTACCTACACGTCTTCAGAAAAGGTCAGACAGCTCCGTTGCTCCATATTCCGTCCTTATTACATTTAGATCCACGTTTGTATTTCCCTCCTCCCGTACGTTTCTTTATTCACAGTGTAAATAATGAAGTCAGCTGATTCACGTCTATTTTATTTTTCCTTTCCTCTTTATCCATTGCCATTTATTTCGTTCAATTCCCCTCCTCTTTCCACACACACTGTGTCTCGCCACCGCTCCAAGTCATTTCTCTTCATCTCTTTTTATCCCCTTCTAAAATTTCATATCGTATCATTGCTACATTTTTCCTCTTTTTTTTTCATTTCTCCTTTTGTTCGCCGAAGTCACTTCTTAATTGAAATTCTAGGTGACTGTCTCTTTGTTCGGAAAGCTTCAATCGTCGACGCCAACTTATTTCGCTGTTTCTGGGATTTCTCTGCAACTCCCAACATATACGGATATATTGTGGATGTTTCGCGAATCCGCTAATCCTCTTAAAACCAGTCCCCCGTTATTGTATTTCGGTTGGTTCGAACGTCTTTTGTAGCTATCGAATCCCGGCGCAGTATTTAATTGTAATACTCGTAGACAGTGGAAATTCCCTAATAGTAATTTGTCGAGTAATTTAATCTAATAACGTGCTTTTTTCTTAATTCAGAATTAAACGGCGAAATCTAAAATATGAAGATATTGTCAGCAAATTGAAAGTTAGGTAATAATATCAGACAATTTAGTAATTACTGTTTCAGAATTAATTATTAACGCTCTGAGTAATTCATAATCCCTTTTGAGAACAAATTCCTTTTCTTTACCGTCCTGCTAAAATGGGAAGTTGCGCTTTATAGGAATTTCGTTTTGGCTCTCATTGAAAATTGTTTCTATAAAGTTACCCTTACTAACAATAAATTTTGTCTTATTTTAACAATGTATTGTGAAATACCGTCTTAGTCACTTCATATTTGATAAGTTTTCAATACGCTGAATGCCCCGAAACAAAAGAGACTGAATACGAAGTCTTTATTAACAAGAAGTAAGTTAATTATTAACATATCTGAGATACAAAATATGTTCAATGTGCTCGCCCTTACGCTCTGTGCTAGCGCTGTCCAAAAAGCAACTATTCGGTGCATCAGTATTCGTTATACGCGCGGACTCGAAGTAACGATTTCTATTTGAAAATTACTTACGTTTGTACATTTGTGTTATATGTATATAGTATAAATCTACGAATACAAGATATCGTATCCATTGATAATTATCAAATACACAAAAACTTTCAGATTTTGCGTATACGTCAAAATTAAAATGTATAATATACTATGCTCTTTGAAGAATCACTAATTAGTTACTTACATAAGACCTGTTACGATATAAAGAAAGTATAAAATTTAATAATTCATTTACTTATTTCAATACAATATCTATCTTGATGAAATCTCTCGCCTTGTTCATCGTCTACAGCACCTAAATTTTCGGGAAACCTATCAAGATGACTATGACGGAAATGAAGCTTTGTGCTCATGTTACAACCTAGGCAATGAAAGTTTTTAAGCATTCATTGCACTAGATCTTTATAATTGCAGTCTTTTTCGTTTCCAAGAAAATTGTTCTCGACCATCGTGAATGAAGTCCAGGCTTCTTTCATAGAGTTGATGAAATTTGGATCTCTGATTAAAGTTTTAATTTGAGATCCATCAAATACACCAACTTTAATTTTTTCGTAACTTTGTCGTGGAAACTTTTCACATGTGTACTGGAAGCAGTTACCTTGCAAATCTAGAGCTAGAGAACATATTGTTTCCTAAGACCCAATTTGATGTGAAGAGGTGAAAAAATTACTTTTTCCCTGTCGACTAAAGATTGACTTATAATATTCTACTCTCCAACATCTAGGATGTTCTAGGAGGCCAGTGTTTCTGACTCCAGTGTTGGTTGGTTTCTAACTCGACTATCCCAGAGGCAAAAAAAAGCACGTAAATTTTGTATATCCTCTTTGAAAGCCAAGTAAAAAGTTTACCATTTTGAGATCCACACAGAAGACCAAGTTATGATCTGTATATATATGAACAAGATTAGCTTAATAGACTTGAATTTCTTTATAATTGTTTATTGCTTAAATTATTTACTTAAATATTATCAAGTGCAAGTGTACATTATGCTAATGAGATAAATGTATTTGGAATGTGTTTCAAATTCTTTGAACAATAAAGAATTTTCTGCATTTCCTTAACGATTTTCAAGAATTTTGAAATTGGCAAACAAGAAGTGCCGTAGAAAGAAAATTTCACGTGATAGGGACAAATGGGTTTCATATTTGATATTAGTGTACCAATATTAATTAAATACAAGTGTCAGATCATAGTCAGCAGAAAAAAAAAAATAATTTTTGGCCAGGATAATCTATACTCTATAGCAGAGGCTCCCAAACTTTTTTTCTCATAGACCACTTTGAAAGTTTTGCTGGTTCCGGTTGACCCCCTGCAGCTACATTTCTACCATATTCCCAAAACTCGACAAAAAATGTGAAGATTAGATCTAACTATGGAAATTTGCGTTGCGGCTGAGTTATTGGTTAATTAATTAATTGATTGTGCTGTGAGTGGATGCCAAAAAAGTAAAGTTAGCCAATCAAAAAAGTGATTCCATCCAACTTTACTCCTTTGACATCTACTCACAGCACAAGAAACCAATCAATTCTCACATATTTTATTTAGAAAACTCCCCAATCGGAGTGGTAAAAATAAAAAGAAAAATAGTATATTTCCTTGTGTTGTATTTATTCAAATATGTAATTATTACACTATTAATTATTATTGTTATCATATTACATTGTACGAGGTGCATTCAAGTTCTAAGGCCTCCAATTTTTTTTCTAACTAACTACTCACCCGAAAACTATGAAACTGGTGTTACTTCTCCACGTAATCTCCCTGCAGACGTACACATTTTTCACAACGTCGACGCCATAATTCCATGGCCGCGGCGAAGGCTTCTTTAGGAGTCTGTTTCGACCACTGGAAAATCGCTGAAGCAATAGCAGCACGGCTGGTGAATGTGCGGCCACGGACAGTGTCTTTCATTGTTGGAAACAGACAAAAGCCACTAGGAGCCAGGTCAGGTGAGTAGGGAGCATGAGAAATCACTTCAAAGTTGTTTTCACGAAGAAACTGTTGCGTAACGTTAGCCCGATGTGCGGGTGCGTTGTCTTGGTGAAACAGCACACGCGCAGCCTTTCCCGGACGATTTTGTTGCAGTGCAGGAAGGAACTTGTTCTTCAAAACATTTTCGTAGGATGCACCTGTCACCGTAGTGCCCTTTGGAACACAATGGGTAAGGATTACGCCCTCACTGTCCCAGAACATGGACACCATCATTTTCTCAGCACTGGCGGTTACCCGAAATTTTTTTGGTGGCGATGAACCTGTGTGCTTCCATTGAGCTGACTGGCGCTTTGTTTCTGGATTGAAAAATGGCATCCACGTCTCATCCATTGTCACAATCGACGAAAAGAAAGTTCCATTCATGCCTTGGTTGCGCGTCAACATTGCTTGGCAACATGCCACACGAGCAGCCTTGTGGTCGTCCGTCAGCATTCGTGGCACCCACCTGGAGGACACTTTTCGCATTTTCAGGTCGTCATTCAGGATTGTGTGCACAGAACCCACGGAAATGCTAACACTGGAGGCGATCTGTTCAACTGTCATTCGGCGATCCCCCAAAACAAGTCTCTCCACTTTCTCGATCATGTCGTCAGACCGGCTTGTGCGAGCCCGAGGTTGTTTCGGTTTGTTGTTACACGATGTTCTGCGTTCATTAAACTGTTGCACCCACGAACGCACTTTCGACACATCCATAACTCTATCACCACATGTCTCCTTCAACTGTCGATGAATTTCAATTGGTGTCACACCACGCAAATTCAGAAAACGAATGATTGCACGCTGTTCAAGTAAGGAAAACGTAGCCATTTTAAGTATCTAAAACAGTTCTCATTCTCGACGCTGCCGGTACAATTCCATCTGCCGTACAGTGCTGCCATCTCTGTGACGGATTGACAACGAACGCACGCTCATTTTAAAACAATGCACATGCTTCTATCTCTTTCCAGTCTGGAGAAAAAAAATCGGAGGCCTTAGAACTTGAATGCACCTCGTAATATGATAACAGTTGTAATATAATTAAAATTAAATATTAATAACGTAACGTAACTTCTACAATAACAATCACAAAATAGTCATAATTTTAGTGGGAGGGATGTACTTGATGGATTGACAGCAAATTATCAATATTTGGCTTCAGTTTTGTTAGGAATAACCGCAAATCTCCCCGTTCTGTGATATTCAATCTGCTCCTTTTTTTTTGTTAAAAGGTTTATAACGACACTAAAACTTTTCTCGCCAAGATATGACGAGGGAAACGCTATTAAAAGCTTTTTCGCAATTCCCCACAATCCAGGATATTTTTCGGGTATTTCTGCCTGCAACCAAAATGTTTGATACCCTCTTTTAAATTTCACCTTCAGTTCCTCATTAGTGCTAAGCTCGAGTAGCTCCTCTTGTAATATCACATTCTCCACTTTCGTTTCATCAAGTGGATTTATAATCCATGGTGGTATTTCCATCGTCAGAATATATTCAAATCTGATTTTAAAGTCATCATGCAGGGCAATTAAATGTTGAACGTATGTGTGAATATCCTCATCAAGGCATTCTACCTGTGACACGTTTGAAAACTGGGAAAATTCGCGCCGACTAATATTTTGCTTCATAAATTTGAATTTTCCAAGAAAAGCTGAAATTACACCCTTTGTTTTTATTAAATTGAGGCTGTCCCCTTGTAATTGTAAGTTAATGTCATTAAATTTTTTGAACAAATCTGTCAAATACGCGATGTCTGAAGCACAATTAGTATCTCGTTGATATTTAATGTGGCGATACCTGCCCATTCGCACAGCTACCAATGACAGTGGAATTGAGGTACGCTCAATCAGCGCGCCCGTTCTTTAACATATAAGCTACCTCATGTCACAGAAACCTTTTAGCACCCTACAGGTATCCTATTTGCCTTCAATAAAGTATATTTTGTAAACCAACTCCGTTACTTAATTCTCACACCTCATAAACCACAATAAAAATATCGTGTGCGCAAAAATTCATTAAAAATAATATTCCGCATTCACATTTGGTGCAAATAATTGGACATGTAGATGTAACGTAAAACATTAAATTGAAATCTAAAATATCAAGCATAATTCTAGAATTTTCCACTTGTCGCTTTATTTTCCAGTCCAATTTTAGAAACAGACAGAAAACGTTTAGTGACAAAACAGAAACGAAATAGAAAAAAAAGAGAAACCGGCGATTCGCCAACCCCTCATTCTCATTCAGTGGATGTTTGTCAGTTGCGGATGTGTCCTGCGCCTCTTCGTGCACAGCTGCGTATATTGCACAGTTTGTTGCCGAGAATGACCTGATTTTTATTTGGTTCTGGGACCGTCGCATAGTCAGCGGAAGTTCTGATCCATAAATCGCTTATTACTACTATTTTTTAGTGCTAATACACGAAAGTTGCTGTTGGAAATGTTTGATTAAAACGTATTTGATTTCTTGCGTAAGATCTTTGATTCCAATACTTTGGTCAGAAAATTGTGAAACGCGATTATAGTGTGATTTGTTTTATAAAAACTAAAGCTTAATATTACTAAGGTGTGTTCATTTGAAAAGTCAATCTAGGCTACTTTCCGTAAACGTAAATTCAAATGACATTTGATAATGTCAATCACAAATATCAGTTAGTGCATAAAATAATCGTGCGTCGATTCTGGTTTAAATGAATATTGCTTCTCAATTTTAAAATGGCTTTCACTTTAGAACATAAAATTTTTTTAGTCCAGGCTTATTTTCGAAGTGGTAATAAAATTGATGGTTTATGGGTTTATTCAGTTCAAGATTGCATGGTAGAAGTTCAAGTTGAGTTTCCACATTTTGTAATAGATTATATACAATTTAAAAATACTTTGGATAGAACTTTAAAACTTTTTTCTGAAACTGGTAGTCTCTTAAGAAAATCAAGCAGCGGAGCAGTTAAGAAACGTACACCTCAAGCTGTCAATCGTGTTGAAGAAATAATGGAAAATAAACCACAAACATCTGTTCGACATTTGAGTCAAGAAATAAACTGTTGGTACAACTCACAAGTTATTAAAAAAAGATATGCAACTTTATCCATACCGTGTCACAGCAGTACAAGAATTCTTAGAAATTGATTATCCACGTAGACTACAGTTTTGTAATTGGTTTGTAAATACGAACAATAATGGAGAACTTTCGCAAAGAGTCATCTTTACTGATGAAGCATGGTTTTATAAAACGGGATACCTAAATTCACAAAATACAAGAATTTGGAGTAGTGAAAATCCACATGTAATTAATGAAGAATCGCTACATTCAGAGAAAATTGGTGTTTGGGCAGCGATAAGCCAAAGGCGAATCATTGGGCCAATATTTTTTCAGGGAACGTTAACTGCTCAAAGGTACCTTACGGAAATTTTACAACCATTTGTCAATCAGTTGCATGATGATGAACTTCAAAATGCATATTTCCAACAAGACGAAGCACCTTGTCACTGAATTGCAGAATCTTTGGATTATTTAAGAGAATTTTTTGATGAGCGTATAATTAGTCGAAATACTGAAATTGCCTGGCCTGAACGTTCATGCGATTTAACACCTTGCGTCTTCTTTTTGTGGCCTTATCTAAAAAATAACATATTTCGAACACCTATATTGAATTTGGATGATATGCTACAGATAATCAAACAGAAATGCATGGAAATTAATAACAATCCAGTAATGTTGCAGAATATCATCAGAAATTTTGAACGGAGGATTTTAAAGTGCATTGATCTTGAAGGACAACATCTTCTACATTCGTTATAGTTTTCAATAAATACCTATTATTTGTTATTTATTTGTATGTATGAAACTGTCAAAATATACGACTTCGTAGGTTAAGTAGTAAATTTTAATTTACGACATACTTCAAAATGTTCTCAGTAAATCACATGCTACTAGATTGACTTTTCAAATGAACACTTGTTACTTTTGCCCTTTATTACAGTTATATTCAGATTATCGCTTTGAACAGTTTGCAAAAACAATTTGCCAGTATAGCATAATGAAGGAAAACAGAAAATCATAAAAAGCATAAAATTTGCACCTTGATGTAGATTTGAAACTTTTTGGGTCATTACTTCCGTACAAGACGTCTTGTTATTACAAAACAGTCTCAATAAGATTGGTATACGACTAAATTTGAATATTTCAAAATGTACGGTTGCTACATATACATCCTATTACCTATTACTAACAATTTTCCGGAAGCATTTTCAAAATTTCCACACTAATTCAAGATTTAAGAATTCTATTTGACACATAACTTTCCTTTAGTAATTACATTTTAACTGTTCAAAATATATGGCTTTCTTTACTGAAATTCTAAAGATTTTCAAGACAAAAATAAAGGCTTTTGAATGTAGGTAATTCCAAATACGTTTTTCCAACGATGTTCCAATGCTCTTATCCCATCGCTGAAGGTGTTTTCTTCAAGTCTAGAAATGTAGCGGCTTTGGCTTCCTCGTCCATGGAAAACCTCTGTCTATCTAAAAATAAATTAAGCTTTGGCAATAGGTGTTAGTCCGAGGTAGTCAAATCGGATGAATATGTGCGGTGCAGAAATAAATCAAACTTCAGTTCATGAATTTTAGCAATCGAAACAACGCTGGTATGACGCCGTGCATTATCATTGTGAAAAATATTTTTTTGGGCGCTAGCACAGGTCTTATTTCTAATTTTGTTTGGCGAAATATTCCCTTGTTTATCGTTTGTCCTTTGGAAGATAAGCAATAATCAGGATTCCTTTTGCGTCCAAAAAAACTGATGCCATTACCTTGCCAGCTGACTTCGTGACCATAACATTCTTTGGCGCTGAACAGCCAGGTTATGGCCACTGTTTAGACTGAAGCTTTATCTCGTGGGTATAATAATGTGTGTCGGTTGTGTGTCGATGTATGTTGTGTCGGTGGTAATAAATCGTGGCATAAAATCAGACGGATTTATCTGAAAATAGTCTAAACACTTCGTCGTTAGCTTTTTCGTCTCTAATTCTTGAGTGAGCTGTTTTGAAATGCCTATTTCACTTTATTTGGGTTGTCGGTCTTTTGTCATCATATCCTGTATTTTAGTGGCCATTTCTGGAGTAGTGACACATTTAGGGCGTCCCTGTCGGTGTTCATCCTTAATACTCGTACGGCCGCGTTTGAACTGAACCACCCAGTTTTTTACGAGGGATATTTGAAATGTTTCCGGCCTTTTTAACAAAAGCACATATTTCGAAGTAAAACAAAATTTATTTTTCGGCATAATCTCCCTTCAGCTCGATACATTTGGTCGAACTTTTTTCCCATCCTTTCAAACCGTCAAAAATGTATTGTCAAAAACCTGAAAAATACTGATTTACAGCGTCTTCAAGCTCAGCATTTGACCCATATTTTTTCCGCCCAGATATTTTTTTCAAATTAGGGAATAGGAAAAAGTCGCTAAGAGCTAGATCTGGCGAATAGGGTGAATGCGGAAGCAATTCGAACTTCTTCAATTCTTTCAATTTTGACATTGCATGAATGCTATATGAACCCGAGTGTTATCCTGATGAAACAGGGTTTTCTTTTTTGGCAAATGTGGACGTTTTTTTCATAATTATGGCCTCCAATTTATCTAGCAATACAGCGTAGTACTGTCCGTTGATTGTTAAACCCTTTGCAAGATAGTCGACAAGAATTATTCCTCGGTTATCCCAAAAAACTGTCACAATGACTTTCCCTGCAGAGAAAATGACCTTTGCGCTTTTCGGAGTTGGTTCTCCCACCGCAATTCACTGCATTGACTGCTGTTTGGTCTAAAGCTTATGGTGGTGTACCCAGGTTTCATCGGCGGTTATCAATCGCCGCAAAAATTCTATTGGATTTTTTTGATACAGACTAAGACAATCGCCCGACACGTCCATCCATATGCGCTTTTAGTCGATCGTCAACAAACGCGTCACCTATCGCGCGGATAACTTTCTCATATCCAAATCTTGATCTGTAAAATCTTGTGCACCCACTCAAATGATATCTTACAAACCTTAACTATATCCATAACAGTCAATCGATGATCTGTCATCAGTTTGATGCACTAAATCGACCATTTCGTCATTTGTAGCAGTTTTCCACGTTTCTAGTCTAAAATGCTCGTACGACCACGTTTGTACTTGGGTACCCAATGTTTTATCGTTGTAAATGAAGGAGAGACTTCGCCGTATACAGAGTCTAACTCATCTTTTATTCCCTTTCAAATGAAGGAATTTCATCACTGTGCGATACTCAAGTTTCTCGATTGTTGAACGACATTGTGAACTGACAAACTTTAGAAGCGTAGACAAACTAATAATCAGTATGACTTTTTGCAATTTTGACAGTTTATATATATATATATATATATATATATATATATATATATATCGAGGCCATCTATCGGACGGCGAAAGAAACTACAATTACTTTATGTCGATAAGGCCAGAAACATTTCAAATATCCCTCGTAACTATAATATGACATGAGAAGACTGCAGAAACTTGTGGAAAAAATGGTGACAAATCTAAAGAGTAAATAAAAAATTATTACTTTGTTTTTTATCATTAAAAAAGTGAAGATTTTAACCATTAGTTTTATTTCTATTTTTCCCTTTAATATTAAGGAATGTTATCACTGCGCGCGCACTCAATTTTCTCCGTTGTTGAACGACAATATCAACTGACACCTTTAGAAGCGTACCATAGACAAACTAATGATCAGTATGACTTGCAATTTTGCCAGTTTACTTATGTCGAGGCTATTTATCTGACGGTGAGAGAATTTTTTTTATGCAATTTCTTTATATCGGTAAGACCGAAAACATTTAAAATATTCCTCGTATCATTGCGTACGAAGGCGGACAGTCATCCAAAACACTTCTATCTCATCCAATATCTCTTCGTTGCTTAAACTTTACATGCAAGGAAATTTAATGACCCAACGTTATGCATTTCAATGCAAACTTAAAATGCGTTTGATTTGAAAAACTGCTCACAACAAAGTATTTGACAGATGACTATCAAATTTTCAGCGTTGCCAACTAAAGGATGAAGCTTAAAAAATGTAACCAAATTGTTTGCCTAGCAGCACGATCTACATAGAGATTAATTGTCTAATTATTATTCCGCACTTATACTGTGGTTGTTAGATAAGGAAAATTTGTTTCTTATTGCTGACACTACCTGGTAGATTTCAAGTGGGAAATCCTATGCGTTTTACATAAATATATTTGAACAACCTTTAGGTCGATTTACTCAAATTTCCCCATTTGTGTCTAATGTAATAGCGCGTACGAATTAACTAAATAAATGAACGAAATATTGAAGTTTGAAGTTTGATAAAACAAAGATCAAATCACTAATATTTATAATATCTATACAATAAAAATATACTTACAAATTGAACTAATGCGAGGAATAATACGTATTTGAACTGGCTTTAGGTCTATTTACTGAAATTTTCCACGTTTGTGTCCAATGTAAAAGCGCGTACGAATTAACTAAATAAATGAACGAAATATTGAAGTTTGAAGTTTGATAAAACAAAGATCAAATCAGTAATATTTATAATATCTATACAATAAAAATATACTTACAAATTGAACTAATGCGAGGAATAATACGTATTTGAACTATCATTAGGTCTATTTACTGAAATTTTCCTCGTTTGTGTCCAATGTAATAGCGCATACGAATTAACTAAATAAATAAACGAAATATTGAAGTTTGAAGTTTGATAAAACAAAGATCAAATCTGTAATATTTATAATATCTATACAATAAAAATATACTTACAAATTGAACTAATGCGAGGAATAATACGTATTTGAACTATCATTAGGTCTATTTACTGAAATTTTCCCCGTTTGTGTCCAATGTAATAGCGCGTACGAATTAACTAAATAAATAAACGAAATATTGAAGTTTGAAGTTTGATAAAACAAAGATCAAATCTGTAATATTTATAATATCTATACAATAAAAATATACTTACAAATTGAACTAATGCGAGGAATAATACGTATTTGAACTATCATTAGGTCTATTTACTGAAATTTTCCCCGTTTGTGTCCAATGTAATAGCGCGTACGAATTAACTAAATAAATGAACGAAATATTGAAGTTTGATAAAACAAAGATCAAATCAGTAATATTTATAATATCTATACAATAAAAATATACTTACAAATTGAACTAATGCGAGGAATAATACGTATTTGAACTACCATTAGGTCTATTTACTGAAATTTTCCCCGTTTGTGTCCAATATAATAACGCATTAACTAGATAAATAAACGAAATATTGAAGTTTAAAGTTTGATAAAACAAAGATCAAATCAGTAATATTTCGGAAATGTTCACGAAATCGATATTGACATGTTTTCGCCCATATTACATACTCAATGTAAAGTATACAAAATGCATTCACTGAGCGCCATTTGGGAATATTACACTGTTTTTCACGGCTCGCCAGACGCATCACGCCAAAGTCAATTAAACTCGAAGCTGGCAGGCCGCGCTTTCCAACGGAATCGACCGCCTCTTCGGCGCGCAGTTTACATAAAATAATTGCATTTCGTTGAACAACAGTATCCTATCCGATAAACTGCTATTCTACTGGTACTCTTTCGCCAACACTACCAGCACCACCACCACCATCATTTTCTATCTGTATCTTTACTATATCCCTAACATATATTTCTTTTCAATTTTTGTTTGTTGTTGTTCTCACATACACACTTAACCCACTCGTCTAGCCACCTACCTAGTATTCGTATCGTCTCGTTATCATGCAAATTCGATTGACTGTCGATCCGAAAACCGCCAGCGGCGATGGTGTGGTGGTTTCACAGCCACCGACAATGTAATAAGAACACGCCCGCCGCGCGGGAATAAAAACACTTTCTGGTTAACGTAAATCTGAATACCCGAAGAAGATTTGGATTCAATCGTTACGGATTAATTTAAGACGTGGTTATTTTTTATAAGCCTTCTTTTTCTATCGATCTCCTTCTATTACTTGTGCAGCCCCGTTCCCCGCGAATATCTCGTAAAAGGAAATTGGATCAGAGACGTGGTGGGCGTGTTATCGACGGTATATGCTTTTTTTTTTTGAACGCCTTCTTCGTTCTTCAGATGTCGTTCTTTATCTAAGGGTATGAATGGTCTAAAAAGAAAAGTAGGCGATGTATTTTAATAAGGTGTAGTCGATAAGGCTTTGGAATTGCAAAGATTTTATTTGCACAAATCTCCCACCGCCCAAGAAAACAATGCAATGTTGTAAGAAGTTCCTGAAAGTTACTAAAGTTACTCTGTTTTTGCCATTGTTCAGAATAATTCGAAAGTAAAGTGACTTCATCTTTCTTATAGAATTTCGAATTTCAAATGAGAAGAAAGTAAAATTAATTATCGCTCGGGGAAGTTATTTTAAGAAGTTGCAACAAAATGAAAGATTATTCCATGACAGAATGAGGGAGTAGTTTGAAAACTATCATTTATTACATCTGTAATTTCGTAGTCTAAGAGGAACGTTTTGCAGGCCATTCTCTAGGATTACGTGAAATCTTTACATTTTAACGTCAGAATACATTACCTACAGACCAACAGTCAATCCCGATTGATACATCTACTAGCAGTAGTTTTTATTAGCTCGTTTCAGAATCTTTACATAATCGGCCTATGTCAGGTATTGATAGGTTCTATTATATATGTATGCTTCCTCTTGCGTCTATGCCAATTTTCCTTGTACATACGAGGTGTTATCAAAAAATACGGCGAATAATTTTATTACGAATAAAGAGTTACATTAAATTTGAATTAATCGGCTTTAAAGTACTCTCCTTGGCTAGCGATGCACTTATCAAAACGTTGATTTCATGGTTCGAAGCATTTCTAGAAGGTTTCTTTCGGAAGGATCTTCACTGCTCCATCGTGACTCTTTCAATGTCGTGAACGTTTTCCTCTTAACATGGTTTTTATTTTTTGGAAGAGCCAGAAATCGGAGGGTGCTAAATCGGGAAAATAAGGCGGATATCGACAGACAGAAACCTTTCTTTCGGCCAAAAACTTGCGAATCAAGAGCGAGGTACGGCATGGCGCGTGAAGGAAAAAGCCATTGATCCATTTTTGTAGTCTTTTTCTCTGTACATCGTTTCACAAATGGTGCAATACGCCCTTGTAATCTTCGGAGTTTACAGCTATTCCTCTTGGTACGAATTTTGATCGCACAATGCCTTCACTATCAAAAGAAAAAACCAATGAACATGAAATTAACGTTCAATTTTGACTGACGCTCTTTATTTAGGCAAGAAGAGCCACTAGTTTTCCATTTGGAACTCCGAATTTTTGTCTCAGGATCATAGCGATACATCTACAGTTATAATTTTTGTCATGAAGTCTGGATCTGCATGAAGACGATTCTTCAATTCAGTAGACCTTTTGTTCGTCAGTCAAATGTCTGGGAACAGATTTCGCACTCACTCGTCGTCTCATTTGCGAATTATTGGTTAGAATGCTTTGCAGTAACCCGTACCAAATGTACAGTTCTTTCGAAAACTCTCAAATAGTCAATCACCTGTTTGAACGAACCATTTCTGACTCTTTTTGCACATTTTCGTTGATTTTGAAGTCGAAGGTTGTTCCGAGTGTTGCTCGTCTTAACGGACTCATTTCCGCTTTTAAATCCATCATACCACTCATACACAGTCTTCAGAGTCACTACATTATCGCCATAAACTGATTTTAACATTTCATGGGCTTTTTCGGCACTTTTTGTAACTTAAAGCAAACCATAATGCGCGTTGTTCGAAATCTGATGCGCAACAGACACGGTAAATCTGAAACCTCTCTGATAGCCGACTTACTGGCAAATTACATCTTGTTCGAACGTAACACTGACTGTCTTACGAATCAGGCTATGAGACTTATTATTTCAAATAAATGTATCGTCAGCAGTTGCTGCTATAAAAATTCATTCACCGTATTTTTTGATCACCCCTCGTATAAAGTGGAAGAAAAATAAAAGCACTATCAATAAATTGTATTAAATACGTTAAACCAAATACAATTCTTATTAATAAAATTGAACGTTTCCAATAGTTAATATTAGTACCTGTCGTCAAAAATCATATAGTCATATAGAATAATATGGAGACCAGTCAAAAATAAATCAAACTTCTTTTTAATAAAACTTTGTTGAAGTAAAATACAACCTACACAATAGATAGGTTATTTTTCTAACTAGTTTATCCTTTTGCGCCATTTAATTGGTAATTTTTAGGTAATATTTTGAAAGAAATATGTTCGACTTTCATATAGGCAATTGCGCATTGGTCGATGCCTTTATCGCTTGTGAAATCGCTGTAGTCATATATAGTGCCGAATATATTCATTGCGGTGTGAGAGAAAGAGCTACAACCGCTGCTTAAGATCGAAGAAGCCTGTGATGTCCCCTGATCCTCGTTACGACTTCATCTCCGAGGCTGGCTCATTAGAGACCGGTTTTATTGGTGTAATAAATAATACACTCGGAAACAATATAAAAACAACTTTAAATAAATACTTAACAATAACATTACATGTTACGATGTTCACATATACAAGATTTATTAGATTCAGTTAGATGTTTTTATAGTGTATCCGAGTGTATTATTTATTACACCAATAAAACTGGTTTCTAATGAGCCCATTTCTGAGATGAAGCCGTAACGAGGACCAGAGGACATCACTTGACCTTAGAAGCACCTGGCAGGCTCGCCATTTGATGTCGATCCAGCTAGTCAGATGGTGACATTGGCAGCTGCTTCTGATGTCACAGGCCCTACCTTCACATTGTCTCGAATAGCTTATTCAGGCAGAATAATTTATTATCAAACAGTAAGGAATAATCGCAATCTGAGGGTAAGAAGTAGCGAGTAGCGATGGAAAGGAAATTGGGCTATTGATTACGCCAATTGTAATCTGCACAGATGGAGATCTTGTCTTTTCACTGATGAGCCCAGATTTACCCTTTATAATTCCAATGGTCGAACCTTGTTGTGTAGAGAGTGAGGACAACAAAATTTCATGGCGCCAACAACTCTGTTCGGTGGCGGATCAGTGTGCGTTTGGGGTGGTTTTGTTTTGATCAGCGTACAGATGTGGTTGTCCTAATTCACAAGACCTTGATAACGATAAGGAATCGTAGCGTGGTTATAGAACCAATTATTGTACCATTTGTTGCTCTCGTTTTTTGGTTGCAGACCTGTGTAACTTAATTGATTCTATCTCGAATAGAATAAAAGCACGACGGAGAGCTACTGTTGGCCCCGCACGATATTAAACTGGGGTATCAATTCGATATTAGAAGAAGTACTCTTGTATTCAAAAAAATTGCGTACACCATTTAAATCAAGACAACATTTTTATTAGATTTTTATCATTTAAAAACGGACTTTCTGTCATTTAGATAAAAGTTATTATAAAGGTTATGTGTTTTTTTTAATAATTTTAGCACCGAGTCCACGTGGCATAGACTTCACTAAATTCCTAGACAATTCGTTGTGATTTTCATATAAATCTTCCCTAGCCTGATGAATAATTTCCCATAACTGATTTGCGTTTTGGGGTCTGAAATTTCTTTTATAAATTCCTTTTACCAATAAACCCCAAAGATTTTCTATAGGCTTAATTAACATCAAGACTATGAGATGGCCAAGGTAACACTTCTATGTTATGATCTTGAAACCATTGTCTCACATCATTCGGAACGTGAACAGGACAATTATTCTGTTGATCCTGATAATAAAATTGTTATATATATATATATATATATATATATATATATATATATATATATGTTTATTTATAAGGATAAATTTGGGACACAGAAGGAAGCATTACGTTTTCTAATATATTAATGTAATTGAATCTATTAAAACACCCTTTAACACGCCAAAATACACCTGGACCATGAACACTAGGGTGGCCCAAAATACAAAAGCATCGAATATTCGCGCTCCACAACGCTGATTCGCTATTCGAATAGTGCTTAAAAATGTTCAGTCCAAATTTGAGCACAATCGGTCAATATTTAGAGGTTGCGATAGTTTAATGATTTTTCGGGGTTAGATAGAAATATAACATACAATGATTTTTTATGGTGATATTCATTGTTTATTTAAAAATAAAAATATTTAATAAAACAAATAAATAAAAATTAATAAAACTGTATATTAAGTACAAATTAGCATATATTTTATTATTTTTTTAAATTATCGATAGCCATTTTTGCAATGTTAGCTTTACAAACCCCGGGAAATTTGTTTCTATGGTGATCAACTAATCTAAGCAAATATTGCTTTTGCTCCTCATTTTTCGTAATTGAGCTGTTAAATTGGGTCACCAAAGCAACACCTCGTTCTGCACAGTCGTTTACAACTTTTAAGTCTAGCATTTTCTTTCATCGAAATAAAAATGGCGTCGTCTTTCCACTCTGTAGAATCCTTTGAAAGAAATAACTGTGCCTTTTCTTGTCCATCATCGCATAGTAAATTAAAAAACATTGTTGACCTTTTGGTAACATAGGACTCAAGTGGATTTCTATGGTTAAATACTTTTCCGTCCAGTCTCTTTAAGGCTTTAGCTTTTGGTGGTAGCTGGAGATTTTTCACCATTGTTTTTTTAGTTTCATATGTAACTCTGGAATCGAAAAAGGCAAGCCCGATTAAATATTCAGAAAAGTACCATAAATGTCGATGAAATGCTTTTACAGCAGCTTTAACAATTTTTTCATTGGGATAGTTTTCGAGTTGTTTAAGGAGGGTTTTGGTCATTAGGAGGAGCATTTATTGCTAAAGGAGCTTCATTCCAGTATCGGCCATATATAAGACTTACAAACAAACTTATTTCGGTAACTGCATTCTTTTCCTCGTCTGTGAGATCAAATTGATTTTGAAACATACATATTTTTATGCAATAGATCACCTTCGTCATCCAACGAGCAAGATGGCACGCGCCTGGTGCATAAAATTTAACTTTCATTGTTCCTGCTTTATTTGCACCAGCAAGAAAATTTAGACAAAGCGTAAGGAGTTCACGGTAATCGTCCCTTGGCTGTTGACTTTTGATGGCATCGGTATAATATTCATACATTTGCTGTTGGAGTTGAAGCAAGTCACTTGTATGGAATAGAGTATCATCTCCGACTTTGAAGTTTTCTTTATCAATATTTGGCCATTGATTTTTAAATCTTTTAAATAGTTGCGGGTCCTCCGCTTGGGCCAAAATACTCTTTAAAAACATTAGAAAGCATGACCTCAAACATATGATGGCGACAAGCAATCCATATTAGGTCTTTATTTAATCCTTCTTCAATAAAAGTACATGCACCTAGCTTTAAACCAGTATTGGAGGCGGTAGTGTCAAAGCATAGTCCTCGAATTTGGTTTTTATTGACCAATCGGTACAGACACCCAAACAAGCGTTAGCATGTTCTACACCGGTTCCTTTTGTGATCTTCGGAACTGCTAAAAGTTTTTCTTTTCCATTGCCACTGATGAATATAGCAACTCTATCGACTTTTTTGTTTTCATCAGAAATATCGGGCAATAATTTGCTGTCCCAGTGCAATACGACTGGATATTGTAAAGAGAATGAATCCTTATCAGCTTCTGATATCTTTTTCGGATATCGTTTCTTTTTCGTTGTATTGTGGTACGTGATAAGGCAATTTCGGATACAGGTATACCTAACGCTTGAACTGCAGCTCCAACAACATACATGGTATTCCGATCAGAACGATTTACACGGTCAATAAATCCAATAAAGTCGTTTGTAAAAACAGATTTCATTTTTATTGGTTTAGTTGTATTTTTTTTCGCGAAACTTAACTTCTTCGTGCGATGAATCTGACTCACTGCCGGAAATTTCAACATAATCCTTCAGCGTAGATAATCCAGCCACTTTTTCAATAGCTCTTTGACTTTCAATGTTACGCAATTTCCTTGCCTCTAATTCCACTTCTATCTTTCGCTTGCGATCTTCTTTCTCCTTTGACTTTTTGTCTATTCCCGGCATGCTGCAACTCATATTATTTTCCCTCTGCATTATTAGAAACAATTTGTCCTCCTCATTCTTGATTTTGTTTAATGCATCTTTTGTGGCTTCGTCTAATATTTTATTTAAATCTGCTTTGAACATGACTTCTTTTGCCCGACTGCTTTTGAGATTGTTTTTCCGACTCTTCTTCAAAATGTTATATTGACTAAAAGCTTACGAATTATTCTGACGATCGAATCAATTCTTTGAGTAGGAAATCTTGCTCGTTCCCAAATCTCGGTCACTGCATTTGCCGTTTCTCGAATACTAATCGTTTCAGTTCTCTTTTTTCCCAAGTGATAAAAATTGAACAGTTTAAGCACATCGCTTTTTGATGGAAGTCTTGCCGGACAAAAACGTTCAATTTGATTCCCAATTAGCCACGTTCCTGGTGAGCTTCTCATTAATCTCGAGGATTTAGTGGCAGACATTTCTTATGTTAGCTAAACCAATATAGCACGAAAGTGAATAAACGATTTAAAAAATTATTATTGTTTTGCACTACTTACATTATTAGAAATCACTGAAATTTTACAAAACTTACATTCAAAATGGCTTGTACTTTGAAAAAAAAATCGCGCACAACCAACAATCAGGCACAACCTTCGCGCACAACCTTCTCGTTTAATGTATTTATTATCAATGAACTTCGCTCTTTTTTTTACTTTTGAAACAACAATCAGGGGATGCCCCTTTTTAATACAGTATTTTGTTTTGATACGAGGAAAGTAAGTGCATGAAAGAAAAATAAGAAATTCTGAAATTTGCTAACATAAACTCGTTTCTTGTAATTCTGCATTCAAAATAAGTTAAATAATTATATAAAGGGATCAATATATTTGAATTTTAACGAATGTAAATCTAGTAAAGATCAAAGAAAAGTGTGAAAAAGTATCTCCAATACATAAACAAGTACAATAATGATAAGTAGTAAATGCATGCAATAAAAGATGTGAAACATAAAAGTCGCCATTCATCGCGACCTCTAAATATTGTCCCTTTGAGCCAATTTTTGGTATACACATATATTTTAGTAAAAGAAACAAAATCAAGCTTGTGGAGAAAGTATTGGACTATACTTTTACTTTTCCATACAAGCGTGGGTCACCCTAATGAACACACATCCAAACCAATACGTGCACCGAGAAGCGACCAGAACTATTTGATTGATTCACATATCGCTCCTCAAATCTACAATTTCTTGGTCTGCAAACCCGATTTAACGATTTAAAATTTTTTTCATCCGAAAAACAACTCGTTCCCAAAACTCGAAGGGTCGATAAATGTAATTGAGACAAAAAATATTCGCCCTTGTTTTTGTGTAGCTATCAAAATTGTTTTTTTTTTGCGCTAGCTGAATTCCTAAGCTCCGATTCTTTAATTCTACGTGATACCGTTGACTGGGATCCAGAAAAATCGGTATGAAAAGCCGCCAGAATTCCGTGTTCAAAAGGATTTTATCTTAAACAATTTAAGAGTTCTTGATCTTGATAGGGAGTAGAAATTAGTTTTCGATCAGAGCCTATATTTCTTCCAATAGAATGTTCCTGTTCGCCTCTTCTTTTAATTCTTAAAATTGTGCTATTATTGTAATGTAATGGAACATCTCTAATTGACCAACCTTCTTCAACTTTTACTATAATAAAATACTTTTCTTTATCGGAATCTTTTGAATAAAATAAAATTAAAAAGCCCTTACCACAATAGAATTTAATGATTCTAAATATGTATTTCTACAACAACGTTGTCATCTTCAGTAGAAAAAAACAGTGTAACACTTGAACTTTAACACAATTACTACTAGAACTAGAACTAGAAGACGTTCAGAACAATCCTTCTGTGGATTGTTCTGAACGTCTTCTAGTTTAACACAATTACTACTAGAACTAGAACTAGAAGACGTTCAGAACAATCCTTCTGTGAGTGTTTTTGTGCGTTCAAGTGTTACACTGTTTTTTCTACTGAAGATGACAACGTGGTTGTAGAAATACGTATTTAGAATCATTAAATTCTATTGTGGTAAGGGTTTTTTAATTTTATTTTATTCACTTATAAGCCACAGTCTCCGATTTGTTAGTTAACGGAATCTTTTGGTTTTTGAATTTTTGATTAACTTATTTGTCACGGTATGACGTTAATAAATAGATGTACGCGATTTTTTTGAATACAAGCATACCATTAAGCCAAATCCTCAACAAAAATAATAATTTTCGAACATTGCTATATTTTGCTATCGCTTAATTAATTAATATTCGTGTTTTATTTTCGCCACTTTCTGTATGTTAAATATGTGTTAAAGAATCACATAATAATTTTAATGCAAAATTTATTGCAAATGTACGAATTATCCACGCAATTTTTTGTCAGTGTTATAATATTAATTCGAATAGAATAAATAATTAGTATCTACAAGGAGTTACATGGCTTTTAAATTTAGAAGGATTACCTTGGAAGAAGGAAAAATCATTAAATTCAAGATTGTAGTACAACCCTGGATTCCGAGACACCACGCCGGACAAGACACCAGGTGGAGAAGGGTTAACCAAGGAACCTCATAAATTATGTCTGTAGCACGTAGAGATATTTTACAGGAAGGAGAACAGAGACTGCCTTTAAAATAGCCTCGCTTTCCCATTTACGCTTAACATCGTTGCTTCTTTAATGAAAATATTCAGAGATAGAGAGGGAAGAAAAGAGAGAGTAAGAAAGATCTCTTTGTATTTTCCGTTTTATGTATAACTACTAAGATAAAGTGGTTTATTAAGATTGTGCAATTCATTTAACGAGCTTTTTCAGATAGTTGAGTCATAAAATATTAATTTTTTTTTAAGAAAAATTCAAAAGTCGCATTATCTACATTTTAATTATTTTGTCAGCCGCAGTTGTAATGCCTTTTAAAAATAACGTGGCTATATATGATGAAAATGTTTTTCTTAATCTGACAACAATTCCACAACTTTATGGCGACATGCGTGTAGTAAGGGTCAAACAAGCAAATAAAGCAATTTGTTGTTTTTACTTTCAGAATATTCTCTACTGTCAAGTATTTGTTGTAATAGCCTATTTTGGAAGCGGCTTGCAAAATGAAGATGTAATCAGATCTATTCCAAGCAGTTGACTTATAATTAGGGACCGGGAACGAGAGGCTGATGACTCATCGCTCACGGGCGTTCTATTGACAATTTGTATTTTTAAAGAGTCTTTAATTTTACTTATATAATTGGAAAACAAACGGTTGGGGACCTATAAAATACGAAATACATTTTTATTTGTTCATTTTGTAGTTCAAGTTGAGTAAAGGAGTATTAATATCAACCAGCAACACTTTCTCAAGGTTCTCTTCTGTAACAATTGTTCTCTTTGAATGAAATACATCCTTGTAGATAGAAAACATCCTTTCTACATCGCAACTCATTATAGGTGCATACTGCAAATATTATTTTATTTCAGGATATTTAGCAGTTAGATTCTGAGGCATTGTGCCCATACACAATTGCCGCAATGTTATTAAATCTAGATTTCTATTAAAATCTGCGTCTAACTTTTGCCGAAGGCCACATCCGAAGTCACTTGGAATATTTTTCAAACTATTAATAGCCACCTCTAATGTGGTTAATCCATCATTTAATTTGAGATTTTTATTTTCAAAATAAGTAAGAAATTACAACTGATTTTTTAAATTTGGAATTTGTATTAGTTCCTTGCACTCAAAAATACTTTGAGCATCGTCATTTAAACATGTAACGAAATTTTGTAAACTATCGAAATTCTCTGCAGAAAAGCTTGTAGCTTTCAACCATGTTCCCGATCTACTTATTACTGGAGAGGGAGGCAGTGACAAAGATGGAAGTTTTTCCCTGTAAAGAGCTACTCTCAATGGTGCTTTGCTGAAAACTTTTTTAAAGGCGGAAAACCTTCCGGAAAGGTGCCTCTGATGTATTCACAGATTCTGTGAAGAGCATATGTATGCAGCATATTAAGATATGTTTGCTTTAATAGTTTGCCTGCTTTTAACTTATATGCAGCACTGTCACTGACAAGTCAAAGTATTTTTTCTTTGTACCTGTCGTCCGAATGAAGCATTTGGTGCATATTCTCGTAAATGGTTTTAACTACTGTTTCCGCATCAACTGTATTTATAACTTTTTTTGCTTTTACATATGCGTTATATGGAATAATTGGATGTAGTACACCAACAACAACATTCTCCACACAGCGTCCTAATATATCGACAGTTTCGTCGGCACCTATCCATAGGTACTTATTTGAAAGATGGCTTTTAATGCGTTCTACTGCTTTCGTGTAACACTTAGAAACATAATATTTGCATAAAGTAGATTCAGCAGGAATATTTCGACCAGTATATTTTTGGAGAAATGTTTTTTTAACAGAATATTTGTCACCATTAAAGTTTCATAGAGATCTTCGTTAAAATTGTCTGATTCCAACGGGTCTAATTTCTAGGTATGTGTTTGCGATGCTAAGTGACGTTTTACGTGCGATTTCTTGCAATTTTTTACCTATATATTATAGACTTTGCAATAAATTTCGAAATCACTGGCAATGGACATACAATCAGTATGACCCTTAATCCATCGCCATTGCTTCACGATGCCATTCTTGACGTTGTTCCATATCATATCTGAAAAAGTAACTTAAAACAATGCTCTAGATCTAAATAAATGAAAACTAAAAATGTATGCGTAAGTTATTGAAATTTACGTCAAAATAATTGGGAGAAGTAGATTCGATGAAACGATATTAAACAGGATCTATTACAAAAATTACGAAGTATGTAATTAACAGTTAGAACAACGAAAAATAGAAACTGAATATTCGTTTTTTTCTTTCTTTCTCCGAATTCATCAGCGCTACACCAAAACGTTTTCTCATTTTTTGGTATTTTACTTGCGAAGTGAATCCGTTCTGCGCGCCCTTTTCCAATAATTGACATATATTTGACCGAAACTCACCGTACTTTATTTATCTTACGAAATATAAACTAATACAGAAAATAAATTATATAAACTCCTTTCACTTCTATCTACGCCCATGAAGAAAGGAATTTCACTGTAAAATTGAAGTAATTGCGTCACAATTCAACGGCAAAAAACAGATATGTGGTTAACCGGATGAATAATGCTATTCAATAACTGCGTGTTAATTAGGAAGACAAATATGTCAGACGCAAGTTTGGCAAGATCCAGCTATTCTCAGGGCTACCCTGAAGATGGCATCAGATTAACTGCCGAAACGTCGGATTATTCAAATCCTCTAAACGATAAAAATAGCCCAAACAACTACACAATGTATAGGTTGCATTTCTGTTCTACTTTAGAGTAAGTTTATAATTCAATCCTCTCCCTAGGAACTGGCAAACACGGTGTTCGCAAAAAGCAAAAACGCAGAAATTTAAACCCAAAATAAACTCATTAATATAGCTTTTTGAATATTTATACCCTACTTATTTAGAATATCATCATTTATATGCATACTTGATTTGTTTCCTTGTCTATTTTAATAAACGCTTAGCTTTCTGTTTTTTTCTTTCTTTCTCCGAATTCATCAGCGCTACACCAAAACGTTCCCTCATTTTTTGGTATTTTACTTGCGAAGTGAATCCGTTCTGCGCGCCCTTTTCCAGTAATTGCCATATATTTGACCGAAACTCACCGCGCAGCATCCGGAACAAACAGATATATTCACGTTGAAGCGAGATTTATTGGAATTTTATTTATTAGGGGTTCGTGCCTCGCCTGCGAATGAAATTGCGTGCTTATTTCGAATTATATATTGCACGCGATAAATTAGATAAGATTTTTTTGTTTATTATGAATTTTGGAAAAAATACAAGTAATTTTTGCTATAATTTTTTTTATCTAAATTGTTATTATAACACCCGTAAATTGTTTTAAAATCTCCTACCGTGGATCATTAACCGAACTTCAGCGGCTCGAGTTATTTTAGAAAATAGATTTTCTTTGCAACTCCAACAGGCCTAAACTGACAGATATGTTTTGGGACACCCTTAAACATCCACCATACAGTCCCAACCTATCGCCGTGTTATTACCACATGTTTGGACCACTAAAAGAAGCTTCAGGAGAGCAACGTTTCCAGGCGTTCGTGCACATTTGATTCCGCACCCACCCTGTTTCTTTTTACAGTGATGGCATTAAGAAACTACCAACTCTTGCAATGAATTTATACTTAAACACTGGCCATGGTAAAGTTTGTTTGACTATATCAATTATAATACCGTTACTTTAACTGCACTACACTATACTGTCGACATACAGTTGCTATCTTAAATTTCTATCTGTCTGGTCCAATCTATTTAGCAGTTGATTCACGTGAGTAAAATCGTCACTATAACGTTTTATTACCAACTAGCTAAACCTGGTAATGCTTTGCTATTGCTAGATTTGAGTATATATATATATATTGTTATGATACAAACAGCTTGGTTATTCCAGCTATCTGTAAATGAAAGGGTAAGAATTAGCACAAGAGAAGCACTCAATTGAATAGCTACATTTGGTGGACACAACTTGTAAAATTAGTATCGAAATGTTAATAAATTAATACCACGCACGACCACTTTGTATATTTCAGATTAAATTATATTTATTTCAAAATTTACTTTTCATATTTTTAATTTTCATTTTTGTCATTCAAGTCAATTACGCGAAATTAAAAAAAGATAGTTTATTTATTTACATTTGAATTTTATATCGATACTAATTGATTTTTCAATTGACTTTTCAAATCACAAGAAAAACCCGCGAACAGGTTATATTTGTATTCGAAATTATAACATAACCTAACATCAAAAAGCAAGTCACATATACCTGTTAATTAATAACGAGCGATCATTAAAATTTTCACTCGTAGCTGGCCGTGTATATAAAAATTATGTCGTAGCTTTAGTCATTAAGATGTTATTCCAAACATCTGTCCAGTGTCAAATATATATTTTAAAGTTTCATCAAAAGAAAAAGTAATGGCCTTTAATGATATGCATAAAGCGTTTATAGTAGAATGTTACTTCCTGACATCTCAAAAAATTGATGGTATTTGGCAGCATTCAATAGAAAATTGCCTTGCGGAGTTTGAAGAGAGATATCCAAATACTGTTCCTAGCTATAAAACTTTCCGTGATACGCTAATGCTTTGTGTAAATCTTTTTTGTTAAACAGGCAGTATTTTAAGGAAAAAAGGAAGCGGTCCTCCTCTCAAGAGAAGTCGCGGCGTAATTGAAAATGTCAGACAAATTATTAACGAATCTCCTCAAACATCTATTCGCAGAGTTTCGCAACAAGTAGGGCTTTCGTATGGAACATGTCAAAAAGTTTTAAAAAAGGACTTGCACATGTATCCATATAAATTAACTTCTGTACAAAATCTATTACCTACGGATTATGAAAAAAGAACACAATTTTGCCAATGGTTTATTCAAACAATGACAGACAATATTTTAAATCATACTTTTTTCACCGATGAAGCTTGGTTTTATTAAAGGTTATGTTAATTCGCAAAATATGCGTATGTGGTCCAGTGAAAATCCTCATTCCTACAGAGAAGTTCCTCTACATCCAGAAAAAATAGGCGTATGGGTAGGTATGAGTCGTCACCGATTAATAGGACCAATATTCTTTGAAGATACGATAACATCGGAGAAATATCGTAACGAAATTCTCAGTGTTTTTACTAATCAATTGACTAATGAACTCCAGGTCGGATATTTTCAACAGGATGGGGCTACATCTCACGTTACACTTGAAAATATTCAGTTTTTGCAACAATTTTATGGCGATAGGATAATAAGTAGAAATACAGCGATTCCATGTCCACCACGATCGTGTGATTTAACAGTCATGGATTTTTTTGTGTGGCCATATATAAAGAATATTATTTATGAAACACCAATTAATAATCTACAAGAGTTAAGACATAAAATCATAGAAAAATGTGAACACATCAATAACTCACCGCAAATACTGATCAATGTTTTCAATGCTCTACGAAATAGAGTGCGATTATGCTTGGTGGACAATGGTCAACATTTTACACATTTTTTATAATATTCTATTACTTTGTATAAAAATTACAAATATATTTAATATAAAAGTCAGCATTTCAAATTATTTTTTAACAATCATGACGTTTGAAATTATAATGACAGATCTCCTCTAATAACTTAAGTTAGGACATACTTTTTGTGTACATGGCTTACTTGAGCGAAAATTTTAATGATCACTCGTTATTTTAATTTATGCGTTCTATCAAAATCAACATTATATCTACAATTTGATTAATATAAATAATTGTAAAAGGTACAAATCAAGACAATTTTTACTTTCTAATAAGGCTTTGAAAACGAAAAAAAATGATAGCGTCGGTGCAGAATTTTTACAAGAGTTGCCTTGAAAAGTGATACTCCGTTCTCTTAAATTAATTATATGCCGAAATACCAGTGTTGAAAGTATAAAAATATATATATATACATATATAAGATGTAAATAATACCAGAGCAACGTTAGAACCAATTTTTACGACATTAAGATCAGATACCGGCAAGGAAACTGCGAAAGCATCTTTTGCTGCGGAGCGTCGACATTATAGCTACGTACCATTATAAACTTCTACGTACCTGCATCATCTTAACCCAAGAATATCTCGCCCGATCCTGTTCAGCCGAATATCCCGAGTAGCCGCAATCCTTCTTAATACCTTAACGCCTTCCCTACAAGACACAGGTTAATTTAATTTAATTCTCTTTGTAAAAGCCAAATTAGGAACTTTTTCTTAACAATTCAAAATTTAATAATTACATCTTGATTTTGCTTTTTAAAAATATAAATATCACCATTTTAATATATTTAACGATAAAAATATTACGTATAGAGAATTTTGTAGTACCTACTTATCATAACATTGTTTATTTATTTATATCACAACAAACTTTGCTTTATTATATCACTAGTAACATAACCATAATTTCACGCGTATCATGTTATATTCATAAAGTTATAATTCCTTGTTTTGCCGTTAGTCGAGTTATTTATTATTGTATATAGATATCTTGAGTGGAATAAATATTGTATACTTATTATTTTAAAGAAGTTCTTTTATTTATCTATGCGTAGCTAGAAATATCTCTTTGATATTATTAATTAATTTTCCATCAGTTTTATAGGAGTATAATACCACCGGCGATGAGCCTGAGAAAGAATCGAATTTATTCAGTATCTTAGTCATGCTCTAACGACATCTATTTGCAATTAGAGATACTGCGAACTATCGGCTGGTAGACCAATATCACATGTTCGTATTAAAAGGCGCCCAACAGAACCTATCAGCTGAAGTACAATTATTCACTATTAAGTACTTATTATTCACTTATTATTATTTCATAGTTTCTCAGACTCTCAGCAGTGTATCAATATATATATATATATATATATATATAGAATAAAATAAATTAAAAGCGGGCAAGCGGTCTGTCAATTAAAAAACTCATTTATTAAGTATCCCTATATTTCGCAACAACTTTGTTGCTTCTTCCGGAGATAAAAATGTAGAGTTGAAAAAATAATAAAATTGACGTACAAGAACGATCCCATTATTTATATCAAATTTTGCGTTTTATGTTTTTTTAATCTATTTTAATTATGTTTTTCTTCGAAGAGGTTATAATTATCTGACATTGCCGCCTACGGTATCTTGCAATTTGATGTAAAACCAAATACAAATCTCCCCACTACTTCTAATCCTGTGCGAACTTACTCCTCCTCGCGCCAACTTAATTGGCACTTGCTATACATGTTGATTAAAATATTTTAGTTCACAAACAAGTGTTTTATTCGGCAAAACTGTTCATAACAAAAAGCCTCTCAAACCAGGGAAGTTGCAACAGTCCCGATGTGATTAGCACATGTTTGGACCACTAAAAGAAACTTTAGGTGGGCAGCGTTTCCACGATAATATCGGGGTGGAGGCATTCGTACACAATTGGCTCCACACCCGCCTGCTAACTCGGAAAAATGTGTAAGCTAGGGGGCAGGGGCGACTTGGTAGAAAAATAAATAATTTTTTATTACTTTATTACCCCTCGTAATAAGCATAAAGCAAAGATTCGAAGCTAATCCGATTGGAAGGAAGTTATACACTTAAAATAATTTTAACAAACTTAAATATGAATGCTATATATTTACTCCTACCGCATTTCAAATATAAAAAAAGTAAAAGCAGGGGTATGTCCAGTTATCTAATGTTTTTATTCTTTTTGCAGGTGACATTACGCAAAAGGGTTACGAAAAAAAGAGAACAAGACTGTTGTCTCCCTATGTGCCTAAACAAAATGCAAGTAAGTACCGACAATAATAATACATTAATTTTTATTTCCTAATCATCACTGACAGTAATTATATGACCCACCTATTTTGTTTTAATTTTTTTTTGTTCGTTTTCATTGTTGTCTTGTTTCTTTTCGAACTAAACGAAAGCGAAAACGAACCTAAAATTCTTAAATTGAATCAGACCCAACGGTGTTTCCAAACCTTTAAATTTAAATTATCTTAGATACACAATCTGCGTAATAACTAAGAAAGGTTAATTGTTTGTAAGCAAAAATGTAAACAGCGGAAGCAAAGTAGAGGTTGCAAGGATTTCAAAACGGATATTTTAGACTATAAAGGGTTGCAGAATGTAAAAAGAAAAATAATTCCCGGTAAATTTATTGGGTAACTAACAAATCGGAGACTGTGGCTTATAAGTGAATAATAAAATTAAAAAACCCTTACCACAATAGAATTTAATGATTCTAAATACGTATTTCTACAACCACGTTGTCATCTTCAGTAGAAAAAACAGTGTAACACTTGAACGCACAAAAACACTCACAGAAGAATTGTTCTGAACGTCTTCTAGTTTAACACTAGTTTGATGACAACGTGGTTGTAGAAATACGTATTTAGAATCATTAAATTTTATTGTGGTAAGGGTTTTTCAATTTTATTATTTAAATTTATTGGGGTCATTGGGATGACATTTTAAAGTTGAATTTTTGTGTATTTAAAATATCATAATTGACAAATACCTAAATTTATTTAGATAATACGTACGTTTGCTATATCGGGTGACAACGAATAAAAAATGGAAAGACTAAATTATATAGAATATATATCCAAAATATTTTCACAAAATTCCTTCTCATAAGCGAGAAAATAAATGATAAAGATATTAAAAAGAAATTTGTCACGCCAGTGTGCGATGGACTGTATTATAAAAGACGATATCTTAAATAACAAAAGGAACAGTTCTGTTGTTTTGTTATTGTCCATCTCGCTTTAAGTTTCGTTCATTGGTCGATCGTTATCTACTATCGAATTTTAAAAAAGTGGTGCAGTCATATTTTAATCGGTTTAAATTAGGCGGCATGAATGTAGGTATATATTAAATGTAGGCGTCAAATTTAAACATTCAAATAACCTACAAGTGTCAAATAACATATACGTTAATATACAGGTAAGTGTCAGAAATGATTTTTGCACATTACTACGATCTTAAGTACGTTAGCAACGCCACAATACTAAAATGTTTAAAAATTGACTGTACATATAAATTCACTGCTGTACCACTTTTTTGCATTCGATGGTACGTTCGATTTTTCAATTTTTCGATTTAAGATAGATCGTTATCAAATATAGAACGGTAAATGACCGTTGGGCGCACATCTTACATATTCTTTTAATATATCATCTTTAAAAATTCACGGTGACTTTTGTATCAGGTTATCGAACCCTTACCACAACAAAACTTAGACACAATGTTTTCGTTTTTATAAATATAAACATTGGCGCCTTTAAATACAATAGCGGCATTCTGAATCGATATTATTTTTTATATTTCTCGTATCAAAAAAAAACATTAACTAAAAATAATTTGGGGACTTTTGCAACTATGTGAATGTATAAAAAGTTGACTTTGTACGGGGTTATTAACCTTAGTATATAGTTTTTACGTATGTAAACTTACGCGGTAGTGTATGTGTGTGTGTACTTCAGTAAAGGTACTTATTACTTACACACATTCTGAATATTTTGAATTCATAGGCGTCACTTGATACAACAATTTAATTTTGGGGTTCGGCTTCTAATTGACTCACAATATTTTAGATTCATATTCTTTGCAATTACATCTTTCCAGTTTTCATACGTTGTCTTTTTATTTCAAGGACAGCCTGTATATTTCTACGAGGGCTGTTTTGAAAGATTTTATTGTTTCCCAAAATAATAATAATAATTAGGTAAAATACATTTGTTCATTCTATGAAACCACTTCTTGAAACAGGCAGCAAACTCTTCTTTTGGAAAGTTGTCAAAATAGCGCTGAGACTTGGCGTCAGAAAATCTCTTACCTATCAAACTTTTAATCAACGGTAACACACGGAAATCGTCGGTACCATCTGAACTGCATGGTAAATGAAGGATCCGTTGGAATCCGGATTTGTGTATTTTTTTTTATTTGCTGCTGTACGCAGAGTTGCGTTTGCCATTGTTTAATAAAACTTCACGCAAAAAAATCTTGGGTTGTTACTACACAAGCTTTCAGACTTGAGGAAGACCAGGTTCTGTAAATCAATCGGGGTTTACATTTCTACGATCTTCAAGGGGAATTGTTGCAACTAGACCACTATACCAGAAGCAAGCAGCAATTTTTTTTATTTGCATTTTTATCGCGATTCACCCACATAGTTGATTTTTGTTGTCTGTCATAATTGCTAATCTAGAATTTGTCAGTTGTAGTTATATTAAATAACTTCTTTGAATATCACCCATCGAATTTTAATCTACGCCACTCCACTGGAGCTGGTTTCTGTTCTTCGTTTAGCAAATGTGAAGTCTACTAATCTAATCTAAAATGATATATCAAACTGAGCCAACATTACTGCATTGAGATCTTGACTATCCTTTGTGAACAAGTAAAAAGATGATGACCTGAATTGTGGGAAAAACAAATCACGGGTTCTTCATCAGGATTACGTTCCGGCCCAGTCATGAACTTTTTGTCCCTGTGTTAAAACGTACACCCTATTCACTGTATCTCGCCCAGGCCTTTTTTTCATATTTTTATCTATTTCTTCTATAAAGGAACGAAATTTTGAGACAGTAGAAGCTGTGGATTTTCTTTCGACGGAGACAATGAACATTAAAACAATGATTTCAAGCGCAGCTTTAATGAATAGATAATTTGCATGAAACGGTGTAAGAATGGAGGAGGATTTTTTTATAATCACACCTCGTATAGTTCAGATGGTTCAATGCCTAATTATCTCTATGTATGATATTATGATTTCCCTTAATTAGCTTTTCTGTGGCAATAATGTTTTCAGCGCAAACAACTACTGCAGATTATTCAAGTCTTGGTTCATTTTTTAATATACATCTTCTATGTATAAATTCACGAAAGCAAGAACTAACTGTAGCTAATGAAGGACTATTGTCACCTAAAACTACCACTAAAGTTCGATGAGTTCGGTTGTATGATAAAACTCGCGTAAAATAGTAAATATTTATAGCCCGAATAGCATTTCCTGGAATTTCCATTTTGCTCATTATAAAACATGCGACTTGTAACAATATAAAATTTATTTCTATAGCAAAATTGCAATTGGAAACTGTCGAAAAAATAAACTATCCCACTCGTATGGAATACTCTTTTGATAAAGCCGGTGAATATCTTGGTAAATACTACCTCTCAATCGATCCGTTTTCTATTGTTAAGAGACTATTAAAGAAAGTGTTCAGTACATTTCTGATACAGTTACTGTTATCGCCTGGCTTTTATCGGTCAATAGTACTGATGTTTAATTTTATGTGTATACTTTAAATAAACTTCTATAGTACGTTCGTGTCAATCGGACAAAAATAAATGAGTTATGATATTTTTAAAATTCAACAGTTTTTTCGAACTTCGAGCGGTGAAATTCCGAAAAATCGAAAAAATCAAAGTATCGATTTTCAATGTTCAGATACCTTTTCTACATAAATTTTGATGCACTGTTTATGATAAACACGCATCTCTGTTGGCTTTCGAGATATTCGCGAAAAGCCGTTGAAACTTTGCTAACTTGAAGCCAACAAATTTCATCGGTACAACGTTTAGCGCCCTCTCTCGTCTGGTTTTTGAATCGAAATTCGAGGTAAAATACCTTTCGAACGAAAGTTGCACTGAAAATCGACCCTGGATTTTGGGCCATCCTCATATTTCGTAGACTAAGTACCCCGCTCCGACCTACATCACCGATATCGAATACGGAACGATAAGCCGACACGATTGGTTCAAATCGAAAGGCCCTGCAACGCCCGGTTCTCGAGGTATATTCGAAAAATCAAAATTTTACAGCAAAAATTCGAAAATTTGATGTGAGTGTTCGGTTTGTCGTAGCAAATTAACGGTTACCTGTGGTTCCACACTTGGGCTGATTTTGATCGTTTTAACGATTCGTCGCAAAGTTACGTCGAACGGACAAAAAATGAGTTCTTTTAATATTTTAATCTACGACGGTGTCATTATCACACATTTACCATTGTCATTTGGATGTTATTATGACTTTCATAATATCACTCAGTTCCATTATGAATCATAGTAGACGCAAATTTTAAAACGAAAAATAAATAAAAATTAGCCACCACTTTTATTTGTTATTATTAATTATAAAAAATTTGATTACATTTATTTATTGTAAACATTAATTACAAATAAATTTGAGTACATCAATACGTTATACACGCATTACGCATTTTCGTGTTTCTGTCACACAATAGACTTCGTCAGTTTTGCTATGCCTCACTAGCCAAACTGACGAAGTCTATTGAGTGACAGAAACATGTGTCTTTGGCAGAATTAAATGTTGGAAAATACACGGTGTATGTCCATGTGTACAGATACAGATGTGTGTAATGCAGATCTGTGTCATTTGTAATTAATTAGAAATTCTGAACAATTGGATAAATTAATGATAGGTGGGCTGAATTTTTAGAAAGTAAGCTTATTTTCCGAATCTTTGAACTTGTTGAAGGGCGATCAGTGCCTAAAATGTTACCCAAAATATTAGAGGACACTTTCTGCTTATTTTCTTCTGTAATCTTCTATACCGAGTGCGGCAATAGTATGTCGGCGGAGCTTAGCATGAAAACTAATAAAGTTGTAGCAATGAAATTTTACGTACACATTTAGTATGCTACAGTGCATTTTATATTTTTATTTATATATTTACAGGGTGTTCCAAATTTCCGCAACCACTTCCAATTCTTTTTTTTAAATATATTGCTATACCTTCTTGTTATTATGATGATAGCCACCCAAATTATCTTTGCAACGATATATGACAATGTGCACTTACAACTGTTAGTTTTGGTTTTATTGCAAATTTTGTTAAAATCTTCACAGTTGCAGCGTCTAACATTTTAAGTCTTAGCCTGAAAATGGGTGCAGTGCCTCACGTAACTCTTTTGTTACCAATTTATGGACTAACACGTTATATGTTTTGAGGATGAACAACGTGACAACATATACAGGGTGTTAAATATGTCGAGCCAAAGTTATCGAAGTTCAAAGGCTATTTTCTCTTTTTTTTTAAATTGAACCTATAATTTTGCCGTTGAAATGGTACCAATAACATAGTACTTATTTCTAGTATTTTCGAAATTATAAATTATAACCCTTTAATAAGATATACCTATGTTTATAATATTCACATATAATAGTTGGTTGGTTAGCCATGAAATGATATTAAGCAAAAATTGCTGTGTAACCAAACGTCAAATATCTACTTAAAATTTCCATATAAAGTGTTTTTATGTAGTTCCTCTTTGCTGTAATCGCGTTTAATTGTTATAATTTAAGTTCGGCTAGTTAATTATCAATTTCCGTTTGTTCGTTATTAGTTGTTATCTTGTTGTCAGTTATATCGTTTTGTTGTCATAATTTTTTATTTGCATGCCGTAATAGTTTATAGTTGTGTTTCTTTTGAATGAATTTTTTGAAAGAGGAGCTAATAGACATGGTATTTGTTCTTGGTGCTAGCAATAGAAATCCACTTTTAGCATCAAGAACATATGCTATGGAGTATCCTCACCGAAGAGCACCAGATGTTAAGACGTTTGAAAATTTGTTGACAAGGTTTCTTCGGACGGGGTCAGTGAATTACATCAAACATGAAAGAACTAAGACTATGGTTACAGAAGATAATGAAGTGACAGTCGTCCAGTCGGTTGTGGAAAATCCGCGCGTATCTACAAGGATAATTTCGAAAGAACACGGGATAGAAGTAAGTCACTGCTGTAAGAAGGATTTTAAAAAAACAAATTCCACCCTTACAAAATTCAAAATAATCAAGGCTTATTACAAACGGATTTTTGGCTACTTTTCCAATTACGACAAGATCTAAGTTTTCTAGATCATGTTCCTTTCACAGATGAAGCAACATTTGCTAATTGTGGAATAACAAAAAGAAAAAATTCTCATTATTATGACACTAGAAACCCTCATTTTGTGCAACCCATTTTATACCAACAAAAATGGAGTGTTAACACCTGGGGAGTCATCATAGGAAACACTATTATAGGTTCATTCTTTTTTAATACTACTTTAAATTGTGAAATCTACACAAATTTCCTACAAAATAATTTACCATTGCTGTTAGATGGCCTACCAGATAACGTCATAAGGAGATTTTGGTACCAACATGTTGGTGCACCTGCACATTACGGTGCTGCTGCAAGAGCACATTTAGATAGGGTATTCACCAATAGGAGAGGAAGCTCACCACGATCACCACATCTAACCCTTTGTGATTTCTTTCTGTGGCCTACAGTAAAAAATATAGTTTACGAAACACCTTCTACAACGGCAGAGAAATTGAAAGTGGTTGCGGACATTTGGAACAGCCTGTAAATATATAGATAAAAATATAAAATGCACTGTAGCATACTACATGTGTACGTAAAATTTCATTGCTACAACTTTATTAGTTTTCATGCTAAGCTCCGCCGACACTATTGCCACACCCGGTATAACTTTCTGCCGTAGCATAGAATAACATACCCAAAGTGACGCAGGCGTACTTAGTTTTGAAAGATGTTCGAAATATGTCAGGAGAATCTTTTCATTACTACTATTATTGATTCCTTTCCCTTTACACCAATCTTCCAAGTTTTGCATAGGCTTGCTCGTACGTCTGTCTTGATTTTTCGGGAAGTAGAGAATCGGCAATGCTTTTGATATCTGAAGGGACACTCTCGGAATCAGAATTACTCATATTAATATTCGTTTTCACTAAAACTGCATGTATAGCACAAAATTGGACGTCAATAATAAAGTTACCAAAGTCAGAATTGAAATAATCAACCATGACATCGACTAATATGGGCGGGCACTTGATAATTTTGAATTTTAATTTATGAAAACGTTTCTGGTATTTAAGAAAAATCAAATCTATGCGAATAAAATCTATTTAGGCCGTCGTAGATTAAATTTTGAATAATACACGTTCGATATTAACTTTGTTAATGAAACTTGTGTAACTAAACGTTTAACGGTACATGCGTTTCATTATAGTGTTCATATCGAACTAGTATCATTAATAACTATAAGTAATCAATAGATGGTCCTAATAAATTACTCAGGAATTACATAATTCATACATTAAAATATGAAACACACAGAAAATTAAACGCCATAATTTTGAATATGGAATGTCGGCTGTTAAATTCAAATGATAATGTATTTTAGTAGACAAGAGGTCAATATGTTGGTCATGCTTACTTAAAATTTAAATGCAAGACATGGCAATGCACAAATATTAAAAGAAAATTCAATATTAGCAAGCGATGTTGCGTATGTAGTTGAAAACCACAAATAACCGTTAAATCATGTATTTGCCTTCGCTGTTCCCGGATGTAAATTCTATCGAAAATGTATGGGCAATTACAATGTAGAAGCGCCGTGGTAAACATAACTATAATATCGGCAATTGCGGAGATATATAATGACGAAAATTTGAACGGGAATGTATAGAACCGATGCCAGGCAATTATCAACAACAATGGAGCTTGAATGTCCTATTAAACCTATAATTATGTAACGTTCATATTTCAGTAGAATACGAGATGTGGCAATTTATTTTTCTCAAATATACTCGTACATATGGAACAGTATACTAAAGGATACTGTCTCTTTCTCCTTGTGCACCTATACACTGACTTAAATGGCATTCCCTTTTCTGGAAGTAGACTTGGAACTAGGTAACTTGTCTCGAAATTTACAACGAACCTATTGAATAAAGACATAGATTCTTAAGATGATAGTGAACCTACTAACAAGAAACTGAAAGCTTAACAAACATGAATAATATTTGTTTATATATCTGTTAATTATGCAATCTGTACAAAAACTAAACAATAAGTGCACATGTTGATTGAAATACTAGGGCTGATCCCTTTGCTCCGAGACTTACGTTAGAAACCTATAAGTTCGAATCTGTTAAAGCGTGCGTACAGTAGATGCCCGAGGTCGAGAGAGTCACATATCAGTATCAAAATGGATCGTGTCGAGCAACTAACGGTGATTAAATACTTACGTTTAAAGTAGGTCACTCCAACTCAAATTCATCAAGATTTGGTGGATACATTAAGGGAACCTGCAGTATCATATTACATAGTTAAAAGGTGGTGTCGTGAGTTTAAATGTGGTAGACAGTCGTGTACAGACGAACATATAGGCGGAGCGCCCACAACCGTCACTACCCAAGAAACTGCTAAAAAGGTCCATGATCTCGTGCTGCCAAATCGACGTGTGACTATCAGAGAAATAGCTGAAGATACTGGTCTCTCATACCTTGTGGTGTATAATATAATTACATTCGAATTAAACATGAAAAAATTGTCTGCAAGTTGGGTACCACGAATGTTAACAGATGTACACAAGCAAATTCGAAAAGACATTTGCAGTCGTCTTTTAACGCGGTATGGACACCACGAAAAAAATTTTCTTGCAAGATTAGTAACAATGGATGAGCCCTGTTTCCATCATTATGATGTATTGACCAAAATACAAAGTAAGAAGTGGACACATCTATGTTCGCCACCGCAGAAGGAAATCCAAATGCAACCTTCATCAGGGAAGGTCATGCTGTTTGTATTTCTGGATGCTAAAGGCGAAATTTTGGTAGATTTCCTGCGAAAGAGGGCCACATTATAGGTGCTTATTATACTAATTTAATTCTCAAATTACGTGATTTGATAAAAGAAAAACGTCGGGGAAAGTTGCGCAAAGGAAACAATAGCTCACGCTTAAGAACACTAGCCTGGTAAACGATTTCCGTCCGATAATAATGTGATATGTGCCGTAAATTAGTGGTTCGCATAGGATGAACAATGTTTTTTTCGAAAAGCATTAGAAATATTAGAACGTTGATGGAAAAAATGTGTTAACCTTAATCGAGATAATGTTGAAAAATAAAACTAAGATATTTGCCAATTTTTTATTGTCAATCAGTGGTGGAGTAAAGAAATCCACCCTCGTATACGATATGCTAGAGAAGTATTTCAGTGAATACAATTCTACGCTTTCTTATTACATTTAAAAAAGATCAATTGGTTTGTAAATGGTAAGTCCAGTGGCGTCCTGCGTTTAAATCTTATCCACTTGTCATACTATAATTCAGGTCTTTTATTTGAGCAGAATCTAATAATATCTTCACCACTCCTATAAACTTTCGAGTAAGAAGAGTAACCTTTTTCTAAATTGTTGTTTTTTTAAGAAATATCCTCGCATGGTCTTAAATATAAGCGTGACATGAACAGTTTTCTAGAGTGCGGTAAAACCGAGGATATTCATTACATGCTCTAATGTTTCGATCCTGGGTCATTCTGGAAACACTGCAACCCTGTAAAGACTCAGTCTTTACAGGGTTGCAGTGTATAGTAGTTGTGCGGAAGCGTTTTTCTTACTTTACTGTGCCCCATGTGCGACTTTTAATTAGTAGTTTTTACCTACTGATGATGACAACTTAGTTGTCGAAATACGTATTTAGGATACGACTAATAATTGTGGTAAGGGGTTATATACCTTTTTTAAATTTTTATTTAACCACAGTCTCCATTGAAAGAATTTTAATTAAAATGTATTTAAACAGGGGGTATTGCTGTTTTCGACACAATCACATCACAAATCATACGCGGTCATTTCGGAGATTAAATTATCATATCTCGTACATATATCTTCCTTTGAAATAGCGACCTAATTTTTATATAAATTACACGATAACACTTTCTCTCTCATTCCTAACGAGGTGCTCTTTTTAATTCTGTACCGTACAAAACATTTCGCCTGTCAGTTTATTTATTTTTGTCCGTTTGTTATTTCGGTTCTTTCTTTTTTCTTTTGCGATTCCGATCTCGAATTTTTAAATTCATACGGCACCGCCACCATTTTTGTACCTTCAACCGCAGCAATATAATATTTTTTCTCAAATAATTATGTTTTGATATCTCGTTTTTTTGTTTTCGATCTCGACTTTTCAATTTAATTTTGCAATCTTCAACGCTCTCCTAATTTATATTCGCAACCGGTTGATTCCCTTTCAACTGCTATCAACTTGTCTGGAAGACAAATTGAGTTACGCCGGGTAATTAAAGTGAAATGAGATGTTTTTACATTTAACTGCTTAAAAAGACGGTGCATATTTCCATAGGCTATTAACTTCATTTCGTTAAACGCACGTAATACACAAACTAATCAGTAAAACGATAATTGTTCAATAGAAACACATCCAGAGGCTGCAAAGTACTTTTTATTTAATGAATTTAGAATAAATGCCCATTAACATTAATGTAAGGGCCCCTCCCATTGGTGCATTAGTACTTATTTAAGAAGAGCAACAAACATATATATTATGCTATTGACTTATTTTGGACTTCCTCAGCCTGTCGCCGTGAAACATTTTACTCAACCTACATCTCACATACACCATAACTTCAGAGAAGCGGTTTAATTATTTACAGGAACAATTATAACTTGCTACTCGATCTTTTTATTATTATCATTAGTAATATTATTATTAATATTATTATAAATATTATAATAAATAACGAGTGATCATTAAAATTTTCGCTCAAGTAAGCCATGTACACAAAAAGTATGTCCTAACTTAAGTTATTAGAGGAGATCTGTCATTATAATTTCAAACGTCGTGATTGTTAAAAAATAATTTGAAATGCTGGCTTTTATATTAAATATATTTATAATTTTTATACAAAGTAATAGAATATTATAAAAAATGTGTAAAATGTTGACCATTCTCCACCAAGCATAATCGCACTCTATTTCGTAGAGCATTGAAAACATTGATCAGTATTTGCGGTGAGTTATTGATGTGTTCACATTTTTCTATGATTTTATGTCTTAACTCTTGTAGATTATTAATTGGTGTTTCATAAATAATATTCTCTATATATGGCCACACAAAAAAATCCATGACTGTTAAATCACACGATCGTGGTGGATATGGAATCGCTGTATTTCTACTTATTATCCTATCGCCATAAAATTGTTGCAAAAACTGAATATTTTCAAGTGTAACGTGAGATGTAGCCCCATCCTGTTGAAAATATCCGACCTGGAGTTCATCATTATTCAATTGATTAGTAAAAACACTGAGAATTTCGTTACGATATTTCTCCGATGTTATCGTGCCCTCAAAGAATATTGGTCCTATTAATCAGTGACGACTCATACCTATCCATACGCCTATTTTTTCTGGATGTAGAGGAACTTCTCTGTAGAAATGAGGATTTTCACTGGACCACATACGCATATTTTGCGAATTAACATAACCTTTCAAATAAAATCAAGCTTCATCGGTGAAAAAAGTATGATTTAAAATATTGTCTGTCATTGTTTGAATAAACCATTGGCAAAATTGTGTTCTTTTTTCATAATCCGTAGGTAATAGATTTTGTACAGAAGTTAATTTATATGGATACAAGTGCAAGTCCTTTTTTTAAATTTTTTGACATGTTCCATACCAAAGCCCTACTTGTTGCGAAATTCTGCGAATAGATGTTTGAGGAGATTCGTTAATAATTTGTCTGACATTTTCAATTACGCCGCGACTTCTCTTGAGAGGAGGACCGCTTCCTATTTTCCTTAAAATACTGCCTGTTTGACGAAAAAGATTTACACAATGCATTAGCGTATCACGGAAAGTTTTATAGCTAGGAACAGTATTTCGATATCTCTCTTCAAACTCCGCAAGGCAATTTTCTATTGAATGCTGCCAAATACCATCAATTTTTTGAGATGTCAGGAAGTAACATTCTACCATAAACGCTTTATGCATATCATTAAAAGCCATTACTTTTTCTTTTGATGAAACTTTAAAATATATATTTGACACTGACAGATGTTTGAAATAACATCTTAATGACTAAAGCTACGACATAATTTTTATATACACGGCCAACTACGAGTGAAAATTTTAATGATCGCTCGTTATAAATATTTCCTGCTGAAAAAGTTTCCTGGGCTTTTTGCAGAACCATTCTTTAGTAATAAATTCTAGCCCAAAGTCGCTCGAATTGAACAGTCCTTTTAAAGATTGTTTGAATGGGTCAAACGCATGCAAATCGTAAGTGAGACAAGTTGGACATTTAAGGTGGCTATTCTAAAACTTGCTGACGCTTACGAGAATGTAGATCTTGAATCGTTCGACCTATATAGAAACCACCATTATCATGCAAAATGCAACACCTTTTGTCAGATTCTTATGTCGTTTCTTCTTTATGCTAGCGCATAAACAATGCCTATCGTTCAAACTTAATATTTATGACAGTTTTTATCCTTAAAGCAGTTTCTGAGTGCATCAAATTTTCAAACAGTTGGATGGGATTAATCTTTAGTATTCTCTTCCGTAACAATATTTATTGTACCATTCAAGCACTGTCGCACAAAAATAGCTAGTCATCATATCATTCTCAAATAAATTTCCATTGTCCGATGGCCTTCAGCGGCTTAAAATTGAATAACAGCTGGTAGATTACATAGGTCTGCACCAAAAAACTGCACAGGATTTTTATAATGTTTCTTAAAGGTTTTTACTCATTAAAACCGGGAAAATACACGAAAAAATCTATATCGTCAAGTTTTCTTGCAAAATTCGTGTTTGTAGTTTTGTTTAGAGTTAAACACCCTTTTAGTGAAGAGTGAGGAATCTTACTAGCAGGGTTGAGCATGTTTAAACACGTTTGCCATTTAGGAATGATTATAAACAAGTCTATTGTCAGATCAGAATAATTGAAACATACATGAGTAGGTAAACCCCACCAGTTTTGTATAATACAAATACTATTAATATTTTCTGTGAACGTGTCCGAATATATCCCATTCCCAGAGACGTAGATACGTATTTCACCTTTCTACAGGCTCATCGGTACGCCCCTGCTAGAGAAAGGATATTCCCAGACACATTTACAGAAAAGAACCACATCGCCCTATCACCGTAATTATCCAGACCGAGCGCAGAAGTTTGGAAGGACGTCGTTACTTCACATTAATTATGTGGACGGTATGCGAGGTACTTCGGCTGTCTGACAACAGGCAGCGCCGAATTTACTTCTGCGCTCGGTCTGAATAATTACGGTGATATGGCGATGTGGTTCTTTTCTGTAAATGTGTCTGGGAATATCCTTTCTCCAGCAGGGGCGTACCGATGAGCCTGTAGAAAGGTGAAATACGTATCTATGTCTCTGGGGATGGGATATATTCGGACACATTCACAGAAAATATTAATAGTGAACCTGCATTTGTGTTCGTCACACCAGATTTTTAATAATATTTTATATTATTAAAAATACCTTTGTATTCTATTGTCAGATATGATCATGTTTCAACGTGATAAGTACTCGTAAGTTCGGAATCTTAGTTGCTGTATAAGTCACACTCAGTTTACATTTTGGATTTTTAAAGTGTTTTTAATTATACAAGTGTCCCGTATCGTTATGTTCAAATTTTAGGAGTATAAAGTAGACTTTATCTCAAGTAACAAAAAGGCAAAACTTGTATATCCATTTTTATTTGTTTCAAAGTTACAGATCTATGAATGTGATTGTCAGATCATGAAAAAAAAATGTAATCCAAAAGTCAATAGAAACTGATTTTATTTAAAAAAGTTCAATTAATATTTTCGAAATGTCCACCTCCTTGTTGAATGCAGGCTTGTGCCCGTAAGCCAACAGAAGAAGTACTTATCCGAATTTCATACTTGCTCGGCAGCTAGGTGAATACGATCCAACAACGTGTTGTTGTGTTCGAAACTTGCGCGTAGAGTAAATTTTTCATGTACCCCCATAAATAAAACTCAAGGGGATTAAGATCGGCTGATCTGAGTGGCCCTGCAATAGGACCATCTCGACCAATCCATCTTGGATAATTGACGTTAACCAAATTTCGGACAGCAATTCCGAAATATGGTGGTGCCCCATCCATGTGAAACCACATGTCTTGTCGAACATTCAGTGGGACATCCTATAAAAAACCTGGCAGTTCGTCAATAAGAAATTGAAGGTAATTGTCCGCATTTAACCTCCCAGGAAGAACGACAGGACCAATCAACAAGTCATCGATTATAGCCGCCCAAACTTTAATTAGAAAATTCATGTTGAAATTTAGATGGGCGTATAGCTTTGGGATTTTCTGATGACCACCTGTGCAGGTTTCTTAGATTTGTAACACCACTTCTCGTGAACGTAGATTCGTCTGACCAGAGGACTGTTCTGCAGAAATTAAAATGAAGCCGTGACTGCCTTAATATCCAGGTAGAATAAACTAGACGAGCATAGTGGTCTGCCTCAAGCAAACCGTGTCCCCTGCGACAGTGATATGAATATAAGCTCTCACGTTTTAAAATTTATTCACCAAACTGTTATTGGTGGCACTCCTAGTTGTCTAACGATTCAACGTACACTGATAGTTGGATCCCTTGTAACAATAACTGCCGCTTCTTCCTCTAAGTCTGCTGGCAAAGTTACTCCTAGGTCGAAAAGATAATCACGCAATCCGCATTCCCGAAATTGTCTGTACTTCCAAAAACGTTCTGTAATGAGGAATGCGCCTATCGCGAAACCGATGTCGGTATTCAATAACTGCATGACGTGCACTGCCGTTACAGTAGCCATGTCCTCATACTTTTGAGAAGAAAATCGGTAAGGCATTTTGAATAAAGAAAACGTGTCCACTCACTAATACACTAAATTTGTATTAACTGAAACGTAATGTAATCCTTTATTAAAAAATGCAACGTTAACATTCATCTGAACATTTGTTTATTGTATGATATTATGGTTCAGCACTTAAGAAATAAGTAAGAACCTTCTCTATCATAAATCAATTTCCAGTACTCTTTCTTGTAGATCTCCAAGAAATTACTGTATGCACTATGACACGTGTATATTTATTTTAGGATAACATTTTATTATGCGACGTTAACAATCACAGGCCTGTTATTGAATCGTATAACTTTTTTTAAATAAAGTCAGTTTTTGACTTTATAATTACATTTTTTTTCATGATCTGACAATCACATTAATAGATCTGTAACTCCGAAACAAATAAAAATGGATATACAAGTTTTGCGTTTTTGTTACTTGAAGTGAAGCCTACTTTACACTCCTAAAATTTGAACATAACGATACGGGACACTTGTATATTATGACTCCAAGACGTTGTGCTATTTCTCCTAACAACTTTTGTTTGATTTGTGGTCAATACACTGTTAAAAGTCAACAAAGAAACATAAGTGATTTTGTGAAGAAAGTGTATTTTGCTTACTTTAAGCTAAAAGGAAAAACCAACACAATTACTTAAGAGAGCGTTTTTCGTAAATTATGTATGTGAACTTTTATGATTATTTTGATGAGTAGAATACGCGCCTAGAGTTTGGCCAAGTTAATCGAAAACACCCTGTCTAATTACATCTTTGTATTTATCATACGTTGTCTGTTTATTTCAAGGTCATCGTGTATATTGGTTATTGATGGTTTTCTGTCTTTATTTACTTACAGCGACTGTATTCCGTAATTGATCGATCAGTTAGCAAAGAAAGATCTAAATATATATTTCCTACCCGTTACAATTTTGATATTAAAAAATTAATGCCACAGAAAGTATAGTACTTCAGGAAATGTAAGGAAACTAGATCTCAGTTTCATCTTTCTGAATTCAGCAGATTACGTTTCATGATAAAGGATAGAATTATTGAGTGATTAGCAATCTGGTTGGAGGCCAAAACTAAGTGATCGGCAAACTTATTTACTTACCAACTCCTGGAAGCTCCTGATACCTCTCAGTGTCGAGTTATGTTGAAGTCTTCAAGTATTTTTTTCCATATTTCCTCCCACTTTTTCCTGTCACAAGCTAACATTTTTACATCTTCCCACTTTACTCCTAGTTTTTCAGCTGCTTTACGTTCTCTTGGTCAGCCTCTCTTCTCTTTTCTTCATTCGTTCACGTCGAATACCTGTCTGGTCAGTCTGTTTTCATCTCTTCTCATTACTTGGCCAATCACCTTAATTGCCTTACTTTGTTGTTGTTTCAACAGAAGCTATGTTAAAGTATTCTCTGAATATCTGGTTCTTAATTTTATCCATTTTTGTTTGTTTTTCCTTCTATTCTTCTAAAGAATCTCATTTCTATACTGGTTAGTCTTTTGTTTTTGTGTTCTTGTTCAGGATTCACACGCCTATGTCAATGTAGGTTTTCGGTTCTTTTAACTATTTCTATTATAATTTCTTTAGTTATTTTTTTACGTCATTAAAATAACCTAACAATTTTTTTCAAGGCTTCTAAAATGAAAATTCTAAAAGCCAAGAAACGCTACGAACTTATACATCAACCAGTTTCTCTATTTCTTAATAATTTCAATGTCCCTCGTGTGATCGGGTACTGGATCAGAACGCGGAAATAATGAGTAGTACCTTTTTTCCAGTTTCCCGTTATAAATTCGGCTAACTAGACATTACATTAAAACAGTCCGTTTATTACTTTTGCCTTTTCAATATTTAACTTTCAATACCATCATCTATTATTGTGCTTTTCTTGGAAAAACGTAGCGGGAAACAGCGGAAACGATGAGGGAAATGACAACGGAAACGGCGTCCACGGGCCCAAACAGCACACCAGGAGACGCACTCAAAGACGCGTCACGCACAACGAAAAACGCTACCATTCAGGTTCGAATTTTCCCACATTCCCAAGGCCAATAATTTAGGGAAATATATTCCTTTTTTATCGCTTTCGTATCGCCCTATTTTAGTGCATGAAATGATTATGATTATGGTACCGCTATGTTATCAATATCTTTTTTTTTTGGTAAATAATGAATATCTCATGAATTATTTAGGATTTACCTTGAATTACCTGTTGTATTTTTAGTAATGAATCTTGACCAAATCGCGTTGAACAATAGGTATTTTTTAATATTCAATGTACTTATATTTTAATAATACTTATTGTTGAAATTTAAATAAAATTCCTAAGGCTTAACAAGTACAAATTCCGCCAATAAGTACTCTGTTTTTTATTGAAAGATTTACGACATAATTTGGAATTCAATATCTAATGTTACGTAGGGAAATTTTTAATTGATACAAGAATGAATAGTGAACGAAAAAATTCTAATAAAACCTAACGGAAAATAAGCACGTATAGTTTATTTCAAATTATAAGAATATAACTTTGAACGGCTCTAATGCTTTTATTGCACCTCCTTCTGTCATGATAATTATTATACCTGGTCTCCTTATTGAACGGGTATGGTTTACCTATTTGCAACGTATGAATTTAGGGGCTGTATTGACTATAAATTAGGGCCCTATAATATAATAATAAAACGCTTTTAATTTCAAGTATATAATAAAAAATATCTGTACATTGGGTTTATATACAAAGAAAATATTACAAATCGTGTGGCAACATGTGTAGTGGATACATATAGATATATAAAGCTAATTTATTTGTAATACACAATAAAATTTTTATGTGTCACCGCATTTCATAAATCATCTGTGATTGAGTCGTCTTGCAAATCGGTGTCTGTGTCTGAATCGTATTGCAAATTTATAATCAAAGGTGCTACTACTTTGCACATGCGCATATATTCGTCCTCTTTTGCTATTGCGTGTTTGACAGCATTTTTCCAATTTACAGCAGTTATATGTTCCATAGCATTTTTTATGTGTGTTACACTGCTTTCACTAAATTTCGGTGTTTGATTTGTTCGTCTTATGGTATTTTTCAGTTGTGCCCATATCAATTCAATGGGATTGAAAATTCAATGGTATGGTGGTAAACGCAAAATTGTATGTCCTGCTTCTTTGGCTCTGTTATCCACATAATAATCCTTTAAATATTCTTTTGTCTTCTTCACCTCTATTAATTGTTTTTTTGTATAATGATCCTCAAAATATAAATAATTTGCTTCTAAAAATGTTTTAATATCTTTCTTATTATTACATTTTGTAGGAACTTTGGTTTGCTGTCGAGAATGATACAGAGCGTTGTCCATCACTATCACACTATCTTTTGGTAAATTTGGTAGCAAAGTGTCACAAAACCATTCTTCAAATAAAGATGAGGTCATATCTTCATGGTAATCGAAACTTGAGGATTTAACTTTTTTATCAGATAATAGCGGCTGTCCGATCCATCCTTTTTCTGACCGAGCATGAAGAATGATTATTCTTTTCCCTCTCGAAACCGTCGCGTCCAACTGACACATACTTGAACTATCCACCCAACCTTTGCAAATTGTGTCATGGGTGTCATACCACGTCTCGTCTAAATAACATATTAATCGTCCTTCCTGTCTATACCTTCTAATTGCCGTTAAGTATTCATATCGAAGTTTATGTAACCTCGGGCTTTCCATAATTGTGCGACGTTTGTCTATAGTGCCAAACTTAAAACCAGCTTTCTTTAGCGTCCGCCACAAGGTTGCTTCAGAACACTGAATATTTATAGTCTCATCACTGATTCTTTTATGTAAGCAGTCAAGTGTAGATACAACATTTCCTCTGCAGAAGGAGTATACTTGCTGCCTAATAGTATCAATTTCATACTCTTCAATTTTTCTCGGTGCTCCTTTGTCACTTCTTTGCTTTCAAGGCTCTGGGTTATTCTTAATTATTTTATATATTGTTCCAAAAGGCACCTTGGTTAATTGCGACGTTCGTTGAATGTTCTGGGTTTGTAGTTCGTTATTTTCTTCCATCAGGGTATGGTAGACATTGAAAATTATCTGTTTTGCATCTTCTGATATATGCTTTCTCTGTCGTGCTCCAACAGTATTATCACTATCCACATCATAATCACTAACACTTTCAGCAAAAGGTCGCCACATATTCGTTAAGTAAAGAGAGAAAAATAAAATATGTATACAAAGTAAAGATTAACAATAAATGATAAATAGACTCAATATTAGATGTAAAATATACCAATTCTCCTAACTATATTTACTTAAATTTTGTTTAATAAATATAAGCACTTATTTCATCGAAATTGTAATTTAATGACTATTTAACTATATATAATATCTATATAACGGGTGTTCATTTGAAAAGTCAATCTAGTAGCATGTGATTTACTGAGAACATTTTGAAGTATGTCGTAAATTAAAATTTACTACTTAACCTACGAAGTCGTATATTTTGACAGTTTCATACATACAAATAAATAACAAATGTGATTGACATTATCAAATGTCATTTGGATTTACGTTTACGGAACAACAAACACATACTAATATATATGCGTCTTATTCTAAAATTTCAAAGTAACCTAGATTGACTTTTCAAATGAACACACGTTATTCAAATTAACAGCTGTTGGTACTTATATTATTATTAAATTTTATTTCATCTAAATTGCAGTAGTTACAGTTTACTTAAATTTTGTCATTACGGACCTCAGCAGTTTGTTTGCGTAAAAAAAAATAATCGTATTGAGCGGCCAAGTAGTTATTGCCGCAGGTGGTGAAATAAAAGCATTAGAGCCGTTCAAAGTTATATTCTTATAATTTGAAATAAACTATACGACTATGACGAAAGATGTCAAACACCAATAAGAAATTATTATAATCCTCAATAAAACAAATACTAAGCATAGAAATTTCCAAAATTTGACAAACGTCAGCTTCAATTAACAACGGACACCCAATATTTAAAATTTGTAGTACTTCTTGACGAATGTGATACATTTAGAGACAAATATTGAAATGATTTAAATACGTCATAAATTTACTTTGTCGTAGTAATTAGTATTGATTCTCGTTCCTCTGCTCGACAAATAATATAATACCCCTATTGTTGTCGTCCTTCGCATGTTGAGTGTTGTTTTGTTGTTGTTGCATGTAGATGTCGGTGCTTCTGGTGTTACCGGAGAAAATAGGGGCGTCAGCCCCGCGAGTAGGGCCAATCGAAGGGGGAACCGCAGGCTAACACGAAACGAAAGCAGGTACCATTCAGGTAAGGCCTATCCCCCCTCTTGTAACGTGAAAGGTAAACAATCCACCACACAAAACTTGTTTAGCGTGATGGTATTCATTCACAACTAACTGACGAATTTTATTTCTTTTTTTTCTTCCTGTTTCATTTTATTTATTTATGTTTGTATTTATGTGTATTTCAAATTTTCCTTTTCATGTAATTATAATTATTCTTCCTCTATTCTTCTATCATTCGTGCTTTAACACCAGTAACACCCGACGTTTGGTATATCTGCATACCTGTTTTGAATGGATCTTTACTCTTTGGCTTTCGGTGTGTACCTTTTCTGACATGTCTGGTTATTGGTTGGTGTTTGATCTGTTATTTTATCACATTTTGAATTTATGTACTTGTGCTTTGTTAATAGTAATTTTTTCTTTGTAGACAGACATTATTTTAACTTATTGATTTTTTATTATATTATGTTTCGATAGAAGTACGACAAGAAGCTGTACAGCAAGCTTTGGCCCAAGCTATGCAAAACAGGCACAAATTACCCATGCCATCGAAAAGAACCTCAGTGATGGCGAGGAGTCCAGATAGAGATCGTCATGATTCAGGTATGTTACTTCAAACTAATATAGGGTAGCACCAAGGTTGAATAAATAAAAAATAAGGGAAACACGTTTTTTTATATATAAATTAAAAAGCAATGTTTGATTCATGTTAGTCCGCTTTTCAAAATATTAGTACAGTAGAATCTCGAAACCATGAACACCAAAAAATCCGAGACTGTTCACGTTATGGAATTTGTTCACGTTAGCGCGTAGATACTAAACAAATAAAATAGCTAGTGATTTTTGATTGAATTTGTTTGCTAGAAATGCTGAACAAAATTGCTTTCTCTTGCAATCGTTTTAAATTTATAATGCCTTCAGCATCCAAATTGTTTGTACGCGCCCAATCTAACGCCATATTTAATGCTTTCACGCCATCCGAATGCGGTACTTTAGGAATTTCAAGTTCTTGATTTTCTAATAATTTATCGTCTTCATCATCTTCATCTTCGCCTTCATATGCAACTGTGTCTTTATTCCATTCTTCAATATGAGTCTTTGTGTATTGGTCTATGGTCGGTTCACTTTCAAGATTATTCAGTGATTGTTTCAGCTACAATTTCGGAAGTTTCTTCATTCCATTTTCGTTGTAAAACACTTAAGGGGAGAGTGTCTTCTTCGTCAGATTCAGTATTGTCACTGTCTGATAATATGTTATGCCAACATTTAGCGATAACAGATTGCTCCAATTTATCCCATGCAGCGGCTAGATTCAATACAGCATCTTTTAACGACAGATTTTTAAGAGCTTCCTGAATATTTTCTGTACTGGCAATTATAGAGGCCAGTAAACTTTTCCTATAATAAAGCTTAGTGAGCCGTAAGACGTTCTGATCCATCGGCTGTATCAATGGTGTTACGTTAGGAGGCATAAACATTGAAAATATTTTGCCATCAGTTGTTTTTAATTCTGCTTCCGAGGGATGAGAAGGAGCGTTATCAAGAAGAAGGATGGCATGTTCTGATGTTTTTACTGCCTAAAAAAGCTCTAACCTAAATTAGGAAAATCAACTACAGTATCTTTTTTTGTTTGAACTTACCTCAGGAACGAACTGGTTAAAAAACCAGTCTTTAAAAATATCTTTCGTCATCCATGCATTTGCGTTGTTCTTGTAGACAACTGGGTTGCAGAAATTTTTAAAGCATCTAGGCCGATTTGCTTTTCCAATTATAAGCGGCTTTAATTTGTGCGAGCCAGCTGCATTTGTACAACCGAGGAATGTAATTCTTTGTTTCGCAACTTTCATTCCCGGAGCGTTTTTTTCAGTGAAACATAGGTCCTATCAAGCAACAGTTTCCAAAATAACCCAGTCTCCTCAGCATTATAGAGTTGATGTTCATTTAAATCAAATTCCGCAATTTTTTGTCTCAATTGTTGTTTAAAAGGATCCACTAGATGTGGCTGAGATGATAATTTTTCTCCGGTAATTTTCAAATGACGAATTCCGAAGCGCTTTTTAAAACGTTGGAGCCACCCATAACTGGCATTAAATTTATGTGTACTTTGATGCACCTTATCATAAAAAAAATAAAGCCCTTTGCCGAATTATTTCAGCAGTAACCGGAATGTTTCTCTGGCGCTGTTTAAAAAACCATCTATATAGAATTTTTTCCATTTTTGGATATTCCGCTTCTCTTAATGTACATTTTTTGCTAGATGTTGACGTACTAGCCAAAACATCGACGATTTTGTTCTTTTTATTTTTAATTGAGCAAACTGTTGATTTTGCTACGCCATACTTTTTTGAAATGGCCGTTACACTCAAACCTTTTTCATAATCTTCTATTCGTTTACCTTTTTCACATAAAGACAAACACTTTGCATTCGCTTTTGTCATGTTACGACAGAGCATTCACAAGAGCATTCACTGAACACTGTGGCCTGCTTTTACATATTGTAGCATATCATACAGACAGGGAAACGCCCGATGACTTAAAAATTAAAACTATTCATTATTCACGTTTTCGAGTATGTTCGCTGTTCATACTACAGAGTATGCAATAGAAAATATTTTGTGTTCACGGTACTGAGATATTCACATAAACGAATTTTCACGATAACGAGATCTTACTGTAGTTAATTTTAGTAGAATATTTTCCCGCTTAAAAATTCATTTGTTTTAATGAGCCAAATAAATAAAAATCAGGGTCTCGCAAGGTCGGTACTGTATGCTGGATACAAAAAACTTTATCTTCTCTTCCGCTTGTTCCTAAATTGATTACGCAAAAGTATCAAATAATATTAAGTACAAGGTACGGCAGAACCAACAGGCTGTGATAGGGAGAGGCAGGTGCACCTCGTTTCATTCTGTTGTCTCCGGTTTGTACCTGAGAACATGGAGCTTGGCGTATTTCGAAAACAATCAGTCTGTGATCACGACGTAAATAGCTTTTCCGGCAGTTCAACATTCAACGCAACAATGCCGTTCTTAATGTGAACATTAGCTAGCCAGTTGAAAGAAGAGGTGCACTTGGCTGACGCTGGAGAATAAAATCGTCTGAAAATGTGCAGCTGGTGAGAATAGCAATTAAATGAATGCTGTTGCATTGCAAATGTCAGACTGCAGCGTGAAGATTCTTCATTTAGATATGCAGATTCATCCCTACAAAATAATGTTGACACAAGATGGGTGCTGCCCTTGCTTACTGATGAGCAAATGTGGAATATCAATATTATTACCGCCTGGTCCATGCAAACAAGTTTAAATTAAGTATTAGTAAATGTGCCATTATCACTTATTCCAGGAACGAGCAACTTATTTCTTACGATTATGCACCTATTCCAAGGAAGCTAGAAGTAAAAGATCTAGGTGTTTTATTTGATACACAGCTTAAATTTACTGGGCAAATAGAAGCAATCTGCAACTCTGCTTCTCGAGCTTTAGGCTTCCTTATAAGAACTTGCAGAGGATTCTCTAACGTGTTTACACTAAAAACGTTATATTTTACTATGATCAGGTCTAAACTGGAAATGCCTCTGTCGTATGGCATCCCATCTTTGTTAGTTTTGCAGCATGAGATTGAGTTTTCATATGTTGGTCGACTTGGAGCTTTCTCTCACTTGTAATCTGCAAAAAAAATATCACATCATCGGTTGTTTTCTTATGAAATAAATGTTAGTAAAAGTTAAAGGGATAATTAAAAACTTAATTAATTAATTAATAAGGGGATATAAACTTAAAATTTTACTCACAATCTTGCAATATGCTACGCAACACTTTTTTTCCATCCATACGCAATTCTGAATAAGGTGCAATCCATCTAGGCACAGTCGCGATTTTCGGCATTTTTGCTATTATATATCACAATTCACAAGTTTACTTTTCGAAAAGCCAACGTAATATGACGTTTAAAATAAAATTACTTTCGAATATGGGAATAAATTTCTCCGAATAGCAATAGCAAAGAAACACATATATGTACTCCTAATTTTCTGGTAAAATGTATTTTTGTTTTTATTTAGCAGTTTTAAGGTATTAGCTTTTCCTGGAATTTTGTCTCAGCCTGGATGTATGGGAAGAGCATTAATAAATTATTGGAGACGCTGTTCGGGAAAGTAACGGGAAGAGGTTTAATAAACTGCTATTTTTAATTTAAAGAGGGCCGTTTAATTTTGGTTTGTTTGTTACATCCACTACATATTTTTGGTAATACCTATAATAAATTTGATTTAGTAAATAAATAAAACTCGGTTACTTAAAATATGCAAAAATGCTGAATTACCACAAAATATGCAAATATTATACAAAATGCATATATTATGCAAATATGCAAATTTATGCAAACTGCATATAATCCGGCTTTTAGTCACAGCGAACATTATTGGAAATTGAACGCCATTCGGTCGGAATGAATGGTATTCATGGAAGTAGTATGTCTTCAGCGTTAAGAGGTCCAATCAGAATTGTTGCTTCTATTAGATTGTTCATCAATTTTTTAACTACTAATCGTGTGCTTTGCACTTTGCTCATTTTTCCGATTCGAACGAAATTGTTGATCTAATTGTTCTTGGCGTTGTTGAGATGATCGTGCTGATTGTGGAATTAAGCACGTGTATCTGTTTCTGAAGAAATATACAATTTCCTTCACCATTAATCCTCTGGATCAGCTTTAGGTCGTCAGCAAAGAGTAATTTATGACACTCAACCATATCGCACAAGTCATTAATTTAATTTAGAAAAAGTAACGGACCAAGGTTGCTTCCCTGAGGCATCTCTGAAGTTGGCAAAGAGCATTTTGATCGATAAATTATAATAAAAATACAGAGTTCTATCACACAAGTAGGTTCGAAATAGTGAGGATTAAGCCGGGGTAAAATCAATTAAGTCGTGTTTAATTAAAAGTAAGCTAAGGTCAAAATTAATGCAAGAAAACTTTTCCGTCAATATATCACCGTAGATTAAAGTGGAGTATAGTGATGACTATATTCCACAGTCAAATAAACGGATTTATACTACAGAGTGATCCATTTCAAGTGAAGGAAGTTGGCATGAGAAAAAATAGTTTGGTATCATTGTACAGTTGACAGTAGCTTGTTTCAATAATTCGCAGACTTGAATGTATTTTTAAAAGTTATGTCGTTAAATACACTATAACTTCAAAATTATGACAGGACTGTCAAATAAACTGTAAATAACCATAATCGGTATCTGGTCGTAAAAATTCTCTAATCTAGGGTACCACCACACTTCACTTGAGATGGATCTCTGTACCTTTTACCAAAAAATAATTTTTTTTAATGAAATTTTCCTCTCAAATTACCCTCATAATATTCATGTTTCTCCCACATTTTTCATTGAAGTTCGAGGTTAGTCTGAAATATTTTGAGCCTAACATAGAAACATTTTTCTGACAAAGTAGTTTTATTTTTCAACATAGTCTCATTTTATGTCCATAGACTTTTCCCAGAGATGCTCTAATCTCTGTAACATTTCCAAATATTAGTTGGCGTCTTGCTCTTCATAATAGCCGTTTAGGTATGCGATGACCTCTTCGTTCAATGAAAATCTCTGTCCTGCTTTTTTTGCAATTTCTGCCTTCAACTTATCAAGAAACGATGCGTAAGGCACTCCCGTTATTGTTTTAACCTTTTGCAAAATAATACAGGGTGTGGCATAAAAAACTCTCGGATTTAGAAAGCTAATAAAAACCAAACCAATCAAGGTACAAAATTGTTTGCTTTATCCATAAATAATACATATACTGCAGTTTTAAATTAGTGAGTTTTAAAGAGAACATCACACAAATGGCGATCTCTATTTTGATGCATTGAGTGAGCCTCTCCCGGAAGTTTTCCATAACCCTTCACATCATCTCGGACCGAATTGCGGCAGCTTCCTGGGTTATCGCCTCTTTAAGAGCTTCCACAGTTTCTGGTCGATGGTGGAATATCTTAGTTTTGAGATAGTCCCAGAGAAAGAAATCGCATGGTGTCAAATCAGGCGAGCGCTTCGGCCACCCGATGTCACCACGTAAGGAGATATCATGTCCAGGAAACATTTGTCTCAGAATACCGAGTGAACGACGAGATGTGTGGACTTTTGCACCATCTTGTTGAAACCACACATGTTCTTGTCCATGCTCATCAAAGAAATCACCAAATTTAGGCTGGAGAAATTTCTTAGTAGTGCACAATACCGATCAGAGGTCGCCATTACCGTAACATAATCCTCTTCAAAAGAATGCAGACCCCACACCCCCAACTGAAAAACGACATACTACACTGTAACCTTAGGACTGTGGAGTGGTCGCTGATGAAGTTCCCGATGATTATTTTCAGACCACTAACGGAAATTTTGTCTATTCACTATACCTGAAAGATAGAAATGTACCTCGTCCATGGGAATGTTCCAAAGTTCTTGAGACAAAGTTATACGGATTACCCTATCTCTTTCAGACAATTCTTGTGCGATCACTTTTTTGTAGGGGTGCATTTTCAGATCTCGGTGCAGACTTCTCCGAACGCTTCAATCAAATATAACTGTAGGGTAGTCACTGAGCGTCTAAAATGGTTAAAATTTTCACAGGTATATTTCAAAACATTGTGGTTGCCAGATGATTTTGATGAGTAACGTCATCTTCATGTTGAGTCTCAAAACATTTCAGACTACCCTCGTACTAATTGAGAATCATCGTATTTTATTATTTATATAATGACAAAGGTATTTTTAATAATATAAAATATTATTAAAAATCTAGTGTGAAGAACACAAATACAGGTTCACTATTAATATTTTTGTGAATGTGTCTGAAGATATCCTTTCTCCAGCAGGGGCGTACCGATGAGCCTGTAGAAGGACGAAATACGTATCTACGTCTCTGGGGAGGGATATGTTCGGACACGTTCCCAAAAATATTAATAGTGAACCTGTATTTGTGTTCTTCACACCAGATTTTTAATAATATTTTATATTATTAAAAATACCTTTGTATTATACAAAACTGGTGGGGTTTACCTACTCATGTATGTTTCAATTATTCTGATACATTACACATGCGGTTAGTCCGTAGTATGAGTGAAGACACAAACAAAACGCAGTTTCTAGAGAGATGGCTGTGCCACCTTTGGAAGGGCGTCGTTACTTCACATTGGATATGTGGACGGGGCGAGGTACTTCGGCTGTCTGACAACAGGCAGCGCTGAATTTACTTCTACGCTCGGTCTGGATAATTTCTGTGATGTGGCGATGTGGTTCTTTTTTGTGAATGTGTCTGAAGATATCCTTTCTCCAGCAGGGGCGTACCGATGAGCCTGTAGAAAGGCGAAATACGTATCTACGTCTCTTGGGAGGGATACGTTCGGACACGTTCCCAAAAATATTAATAGTGAACCTGTATTTGTGTTCTTCACACCAGATTTTTAATAATATTTTATATTATTAAAAATACTTTTGTATTATACAAAACTGGTGGGGTTTACCTACTCATGTATGTTTCAATTATTCTGATTTATGTAATGTATAGCTAGAGAAGGTTAGCTCATGTTGTATGCATATTAAATCAACCCATAACAATTAGGAACTCGACAAAATAAAGAAGCATATCCCAAGGCCCGTTCTGTAATTTAAAAACTATTGGCCCATCGCGATTGCTGGATTTGATAAACAATTAAACAACCGAAGTGACCTTTGCTATTACTTATTATAATATTTTTCTTTCACTTCGAATTCCGCCGTCTTTAAAAAAGGTAATATTGAGTATATAGGCCATGAGTTCACAACAAAAATCAATTCGTGCCTTTTCATGTTCATAATTTTACGTTTCAAGTCGATAATTATGACTTACGTTGTTTATAAAAATCATGTCAATGTCAGTTCTAGCACGGCCAGGTATTCGAAACATTCAAAAGCAGACGTACAGTAATTTTATTAAGACGTCGGCATAAGTGAATGCAATTTCATTTTACGATCTCATTTTCTAACGTTTACTTTCGTATAGTGTAAACCTGTTTGTTCCCTGTATCAACAACACACGTACGCAGGTATATATATATATATATATATATATATATATAAATTATAACTTCATTCATAGATAGTACACTACACGAAAGCTTAAGAATATTTCGCTAGTTGTAAGACATTCTTGGAAGCTAAATAGATCTCGAATTAAACATTCAGAATATTGTAATACTATAACCATTGATTAATAACTTGATTAATTATTCGAAAATAAAACACTTTGCTTAGTTTCACAACTTCTTTAATTAGATACACTAACAATTGTTTCGGCTATTAGGCCATTATTAAAGTTTGAGTTTGAGTCAAGAGTTTGAGATAGCTCTTTGATAATGGCCTAATAGCCGAAACAATTGTTAGTGTATCTAATTAAAGAAGTTGTGAAACTAAGCCAAGTGTTTTATTTTCGAATAATTAATCAAGTTATTACAAGAATGTTTCACCAAGAAATATCTGCGAAGTCAACCAATGACATTGATTAATATTGTTATGAACGTATTGGAATAGTTTAAATTAATATTTTTTTGTATTATCCCCGTTAACTTACAATCGTAAGAGAATAATAGATGAAGGTATGTTAAGATAAAATACAAGAAAAAGAACCCAATGGTAATAATAAGTTAGAAGTATAACAACTATTAATAACTGGGGATTTTAATTAATTAATGTACATGTTAAAAATTTACTGGTCAGATCATACGATGCAAAGCGATTGAGTCTATGTCTCGGAATAGCTTGCATCACTAAATTTTTCATAAGCCTGTACGGATGAGTTTCAAGTCTATGCGTGTAACTTTCACTAAACTTCTTAATTTCATTTTTGACAGAAGGTGAAAGATTTGCCAATAAGGACGATATGTTTTTAAAATTAAATAAAATACAAAATATTCGAGATAAAAGCAAAACTTTTACTTTTTTTTATGGTGCAACCAACTTATCACAATTATGTTTTGAATAACATATCATTCAAATGTCGACCTTGGCTTCGTTTGCAGGATCGAATTCGATGAAGCTAATTTGCTTTGACTTTTTCTAATAAAGCAGGTGTAATTTCATTAATTTCATCATACTACAGTAATGGAAATATAGGTGAAAATGGTAATTGGGTTTATTCACCTCGTTTATGTTTGAATGAGTTCCGCGAGAGATTTCCCAACTTCGCAATAATCGAACGAGATTTTTTTCGGCAACTTCAACGAACTGTGGACAAATTTGAAGGAACTGGTAATATCAGCGATAGTGTTCGATCTGGAAGAAGACGGGCTAGAAATGATGATGTTATTGATCTGGTTAGGCAACGCATGCTGGAAGAACCTACCTTATCCTTGCGTAGATTGAAACAAGAAATCAATTTATGTTATGGGACGTGTCAAACCATTGTTAAACATGACTTGAACATGTTTCCTTATGAACTGCAGATGTGTCAGAAGTTACTGCTACCAGATTATCAGAAGAGAGTATCGTACTGTACCTGGTTTAATGGCCATATGAATAACGATATCCTTGAATTAACATTTTTTACGGACGAATCTTATTTTTACCTATCTGGATACGTTAATAAACAAGTTATGCGTATGTGGAGCGAGAATAATCCTAATTTTCATAGTGAGGCTCCTTTACATAGTCCTAAGATTGGTGTTTGGGTTGCAATGTACCGTAGACGGGTAATAGGGCCAATATTTTTTAAAGATACCTTAACGCAGAAAGATATATAAATCAAATACTTGATCCTTTTATCAATCAATTGCACGATGATGAACTTCATAATGGATACTTTCAGCAAGAGAACGCGAGACCGCATCATCATGTCCAGTTAGGTCTTGCACCCAAATTACTGGCTTCATTAAAGAAAACTACACCTTTTCCATGTATCCACATTATAAGGGTATTATAACAACGTTTGCACACTGTGGTCGGCGTAAAATTTGCACCACTTAAATCTGTTTCATCAAAATAATGACAATACGCTGTTTTAAATTCCTCAGTAAACAAGTTTTTTCGATCCTGTTTGCCTATTTTTGGGACGATATGACCACAAACGTAACAAAAATAATCCAATTTTGGGCACTTGTTATTTTCCATATTGAAATATTCAACGTTCTTCTGGTTTTAAAATGTAATTCACTCTGAACAAAAGGGTTGTTTATTCCACAGCCATTAAATTATTAATGCAGCCAACTTGACAAAACGAATGATGCAGAAGTTCTTCTTTGTGGGGCTACATTCACGTGCAATTCTCAGAATTGAGTCCCAAATCAATGACCTGAAAAATGTTGTACTGTGTAATGTAAAACACTAAATAAAAAATTGAAAATGGCTTGGGTTATTTATTTCTATTAAAAAAAATCGCCAGGTTCCTATGCCCCATCCTGTATTTCTTAAACATTATATTAGTGAACAGAATATTTTTATATTCACTCTATATCAATCACACACGTAAAGAAAAAAAAACATTGCCACTTTAATGTGGAAGCGGATTATCGAAATTTTTTCTAAGAAAACACAACATTATCATTAATTAAAGTAACTTACACACAACTTCACAATTAGTGCAGCACTAGTAGTTGTAATAATAGTAAAACGCATTAACGTGTCATTAACTACATGTATATATCTTTGTCGAGACGTACAATGTGTATATCCACTAAAACCTGCATTTTACGGTTCCAATTCCGTATCTGCGGTGTTCATGCTAATTTTCGAATATCGTTTATCTTTCCACATTCACTACCGGTTATACTTTGCACTGTTGACTGATACAGACGTCATCGCCAAAACAAATTCCCTCGACGGATTTCAATAATCAGTTGTTGCCTGTTCGTCAGTTTGTAAATGGATGTGTTTGACTGTGCATCTATTTACATATTGTGTGTGTCTTTGTTTTTCGATGCAGTGACCAGCGCGATTATATATTACCAGCGTCGAGTTTTCTTGTATTGTGGTATTTCTCGAGCCACGATATCGCTTTTCGATAATAATTATCGGAGATCATAGTATGCAGTGAACCGTTGTGGTCGTTATTTATGTTCGTCTATTGTTCTTCGTATCTATTTTGGTGTTTACGTGAACAGCTCGTGTGAGAATTTGATCAATCTTTGATCGCTGGTGTTTAGGAAAGGTGAATTATTAAGGTTTTAATCTTCGGAAATGGAATTTTTATTGATTCATGTAAGTAGATGATGCACATACTTGATGAAATAATTTCGTTTTATTTGCAATTTCCTATTTATTAATTGGAATTTCAATGTGAGTATTTTATATATTTTGTATTAACTTGGCGTATTTCAGAGAACGTAGATAACAATATAAAGACGTGATTCATATTTACATTTTAAAATAAAAATAAATCCTCGGTTTCTAAAGAAACTTAGGTATACAGTTTATTTCTCTATTTCCTGTAGAAAATAATTAGTAAAAAAAACAGGTGTGCATAAGTTGGTGAATAATCTGCACGTGAAGTGTTTCCTTATACTATTCTAAGCCATTTTTTAAATCTAAAATGCAAATTCGATTTTAATTGCTTTCTCGTAACACTACTTTAAAATTGATAATTTGGCAACGTTCCATCAACTCAAATATAGTAACGAATAGCGAAATTCAATGACAATACAACCATAGCAACATAAACCTAATTTAAATGTCAACAGCTGTCAGTTTACTTTGTTAATATTGCTGAGTACTGCTTTATTGCAGCGATGCACATACCGCAGCCCGCGGGCCGCATGCGACCCACTGTCGATATTAATGCGGCCCGCCAACGAATTTAAAAAATTGTTCGAAAAACTGCAAAAGTAGGTAAAAATCCATTCAAATCAATGTTTCTTAACTTTTTATTTTATTCTAACTTTTCTAATTGTTAGTAAGATATGTATCTTTAAGTACCTACTACTTTCTTGTTCAAGTTTACTACGTAGGACAGGTATGCTCCTCGTCGTGCCAAGCATATTGTTACGAGACTAGAAATCTGTCGAACCAACTAGATTACTCGAAGATTCGCGAAACACTTCGGTATTATCCCCGAACAATGTGGTAGGTTCTCGATGTTAGGTAACTCGTATAAATACAACGCATCGCCCGCTATCGGGACAGTTGAGTTTTAACTACGGACAAACGAACGTTATATTGTTTGAATTGTAATCTGTAAAGAATAAATATTTCGTTGTTCGAACTTGGCATCTACCTACGTAACAATATAATATCAATTTTGATATGGATAAACCAGGCCCCAGTAAAAAACGTAGTCGTAAGATTGAAGATGAAAATCGACAGTTTCAAGATATTTGAACCGAAAAATACTTTTTTATTTCATCGCATAATAAAAGTGTCTGTTTAATATGCAAGAGTAGTGTTTCTATTCCGAAGGAATATAATGTGAAAAGGCATTATGCAACCCAACATCATACTTTTACCAAATTAACCGGCGAAAATCGAACGCAAAAAAATTCCACTTTACAAAGGGAACTAATAGACCAGCAAGCTATGTTTACAAAACCAATTCAAGATGATGAAACAGCTACTGAAGTTAGCTTTCAAATATCTCGAATAATAGTGAAAACTTGTCGGCCTTTTAAAGATGGTGAGTTTGTTAAGCAGTGTTTAGATATCGCCGCAAAAAAAAATGTGTCCGAAAGATGCAAAGAGGTTTGAGAAAATTCAACTAAATCGGATGACTGTTCAAAGAAGACTTACCACATTAGCAGCTAATATAGAAGAGGAATTAGCTACAAAATCGAAAAGTTTTGAGTATTTTACTATAGCACTCAACTAATCTACAGATATAAGTTCCACTGCTCAACTCTTAATATTTTTACGAGGTGTAACGCAAAATTTTGAAGTGAGTGTAGAACTAATTGGTGTGAATTCTTTGACAAGCCAAACCTAGGGGAGTGACATGCTCAAAGCTCTTCTGGAAAAATGTTCTATAATGTATTTAACGAAATTATCTGGAATTACGACTGACGGAGCACCTTCAATGGTTGGAAGTAAATCTGGGATAATAACTATGTTAAAAGAGTATTTACAAACTAAACATAGATACCAAGGAATTAATGCAGTTTCATTGCATTATACATCAAGAGGCCCTCTGTGATGAAAGTTGTAATACCTACTGTAAACTTTATGAAATCACGAGTTCTCAATCACCGACAATTCACACAATTTTTCCAGGATATTGAAAGCGAATATGGTGATCTCCTGTTTTACACTGAAGTAAGGTGGCTAAGTCGTGGGTTGTCACTAGAGCGGTTTCTTATCTTGATTGAAGAAATCAAAATATTTCTGGCGGAAAAGAAAAAGGACGTCTCCGAACTCGACAACCCTGATTGGCTGTGTGACTTAGCGTTTCTTGTAGACATCACAAATCACTTGAATGTCTTAAATACGCGATTCCAAGGCAAAGATCAATTGATTTCGCAGTTATACTCTCATGTTTCGACCTTTCAATGCAAATTGAGTCTTTTCAGGACACAAATCAATTCAGCCAGTTACAGCCATTTTCCGAACTACAAAAAAATAATAATGGAGAAATTCAATAAAACTGATGTCAGTTTCGCTTATGTTGAAAAAATTGATATTTTAATACAAGCTTTTTATGATCGTTTTCTAGACTTCAAAAAAGTTAAAACTCTATTAGACATTTTCAGCAATCCTTTCAACATTTCACCCGAAAATGCACCGGAATCAATACAGCTGGAATTGATAGACATGCAAAATGATGATAATTTACGAAACAAGTTTAATGAAGGTAATTTACTCAACTTTTACCGTTGCGTTGATAAAACCGCTTAAAAAGAGTTGCGAATAAATGCATTGAAATGCGCAAGCTTATTTGGATCGACGTATATTTGTGAGCAAACGTTTTCAGTGATGAAACTTAACAAAACAAAAAATCGAAACCGTCTGGCAAATGAAAATCTGGAAGCAATTTTACGTGTGGCGACAAGTAATGTGGAGCCAAACATAAACAAAATTGTTAGATCAATGCAATGTCATGCATCAAAATAATAAAACATGAAGTATTACATTGTAATGATTAGATTACATTACGATTACATAATTACAACAAACATTTTTGAATGTTCTTTTATTTTTATCATTTGTAGTAATTCATACTATTTAAAAATAAAAATATTTGTGTTAATAAGTATTCTTTGTAATGACCCGTCCTTGGCTTATAATTTTCCCGAGTGGCCCCTGTTCACTACAAGTCTGTGCATCCCTGCTTTATTGTAACGCTACTATATTTTATATAAATTGAAAACTAACTAAATTACAATAAATATTGAAAGTGAAAACCATCTACTGCTAAGCATTGTGGAAATCGCATAGGGATAGCATCCTGTACCTTTTGTAGTAAATCTGCTGGCGTGATTAACTGTACCGCTGCGTCTATTCTGTTTCTCAAATCGTTGACGTCTGCAGGTTACGTGACATAAACATGATTCTTAATGAAACGCCATACAAAAAAAGTCAATGGGATTAAGATCTGGTAATTTTGGCGGCCGCTGTAGTAGTTGGCTATTACAACCAATCCATCTTTGTAGTAAGTTAATATTAAGCCATTCCCTTATAATGCGTGCATTGTGAACTGAAACCCCGCCCAACATAAATATTACGTATCGAACAACAGCTATTAGCAAATTATCAAACAAATTTTCAAGGAATTGAATGGTCTAATTACTCTCCGGTTAATAATCTCTATCCAAACGTTCAGTAAAAATCTACGTTGATGAGCAAACTTTCTAACGCATGCAACGTAATGCATATTATGACTGTTCAACGTTCCGTCTCTCGTTTAAAATAACTTCATCAGTGCACAACACTTTCTGATGAAAATTGGGCTGATCTCGCAAAATATTTAGAAATTGGTTGCAAAAATTATTTCTTCTTAAATTGTCATTATCATACGGTGATTGCGCTTTTGTAAAATGATGAGAATACAAGAGATTTTCTTTTAAAACAGTATGAACAGTTTTATTACTTGGAACACTTAACTGTTCTGCGATTTCTCTAGTAAATCGGCTCCTGTTCTACCAGTTCCAATATTTGCTCTTCCAAATGGATAGTGCGTATACTACGAATTCTACGGATTCGTGTATTCTTTTGTATAAATAGGCCAAACTAAACAATATTTATACAAAAGAATACAAGCCCACAAATACTCGAAAACAGACAAAACTGCTTTATCTACGCACAAACTACAACGCGATCACCGTTTCGATTTTGAAAACACACAGATAATTGATAAAGAACAACACAAAATGAAAAGAGAAATTGAAGAAATGATTAGTATTAAACAGGAAAAAATTCAATTAACAACAGAAGTGATATAAAAAATTTAAGCAGTATATACTATAACTTAATTATGTAACGATCTGCAATTTACCATCATTATATATGTTGCTGTTATATAATTATATGTCTTATGTTATTTAAATATCTATACATTTGCTTTTCATGCTGACAGTTCCGTGTTTTGAGCCCTGACTGGCTGTCCGAGTAGGTTTTCGTGGTTTTAATTCTCGTTTAAGGCGAATGCCGACAGCTTAACATCTTAAGTCGCTCCACGGGCGCAAACTTTCTACATAATAATAACTCATGTCTTGCTTTTCCTTGTTATTGTTGTCTATCTATTTTAGAATACTAAGGCATGATTTATTATTATTAAACTGGAATGTATCATTGAATAATTTATTCATGGCAACTACAAGTGTATAAGTATGACATTATAATACTGTCATTTATATTTTATATTCCTTGAAAAAGGCATCATTTTGCCGAAACATGTAGGATTGTTTTAAATATATATATTTTGAAGTAAAACCAGACCTTAAATCGCCAGCAAATTGAATTTACCATATATATATTCTGTAAAAAGTAATTTCGCAAAATTATAAACCTAACCATAATCAACTTTAAAAATGCTTTAAATATAAAAGTGTACTTTAAACATAAAGTTGCCGAAGGTGTCACTTTAGCGCCTTAAAGAAACTTTAAAACGTATTGACATAAACATATTCGCACATAACCTCTAGTTTTGTTATATTACGAATTATTTATACCATTTACATTCCATATATCATGTCCTCATCAGATTCTCTACGCTTAACACGAGTACTACCCGAGTTAGAAATCGTACGTTTCTATTTTTTTATTATTTATATTTATATTATGTATGGACATATACATATTTATAAAAATAAAATACTTTCTACAAAATAGCAAATTAGTATATAAATAATAACAATAATAACTATAGGTAGGTACTATTACAAGATTTAAAATAATTATGGGATACTTAAACGTGGGAAAATAAAGGAGGTGAATATTAAATACTAATACAAATTTGTTTTTTTTTGGTGTAATTTATTAAACTAATCATTTACTATAACATCAACATTGATTGCACTCGAGACATTCTATAGGTATACAGTGAAATCTCCCCTAACGGACACCTCCCTTAAGCGGACATCTCCTTTATACGGACACATTGTGAATTTGTCTTATGGAATTTACATGTAAATCACATTCTTTTGAACGGACACTCTCTTGGACGGACACGGACAGAAGAATTCAGTCCGTTTCCTTTAAAAAATCTCTCTTGTACGGACAGCGCACATCAAAGTACATACATATATGAAACGGGCTGCTAAATCGGTATGCGCAACGGCATTCGCACGCACGCTATTTAGTAGATAGGGATTTCCCCGAGACTCCGAATTCATACAGTCGTGTGTTTCTGCATATACGTAGCAATAAAAATGGCATCTAAACGAAATTATTTAACACTCAAGGAAAAGATTTAAATAGTGGAAGTATACAAAAGTGAGAAACTTAGTGTTAGTGTTAGTTAGTTAGTTAGTGTTAGTTAAGTTAGTTAGTTAGTGTTAGTGAGTTAGCTAAACGTTTTGGTATTGGTAAAACACAGACGGCTAATATCATAAAAAATAGAGACGATCTATTGAAAGTGTGGCACTCCAATGCTAATGTTAATAAGAAACGATGCTTTATTAACAAAGAAGGTGCAGATGTAGACAGAATGTGCTACGAGTGGTTTATCAAAGCAAGAAGTAAAAGAATTCCTCTGTCAGGTAAAAATTTGGGATACTAAGGTAAGTTTTATTTTAATGTTCTCAAATTTAAAGGGCCCATAGTGCAGAGTAAAGCGAAAGAAATTGCTGAGAGTATAGACTATATTGGATTTAACGCATCTTATGGATGGTTAGATAAGTTTCGAAAGCGCCATAATATAAGCTTCAAAGCTATTTCTGGTGAGGCAGCTAGTGTTAAGGTGGAAGATGTAGTAACATTTTTAAATAAATTACCGTCAATTTTGAAAAATTATTCACCGAGAGATGTATTCAATGCCGACGAAACCGGGCTGTTTTTTTCGTGCTCTTCCTGACAAGACTTTACATTTAAAACAGGAAAAATGCGTTGACGGTAAATGTTCAAAAGAAAGAGTCACCATCATGCACTGTGTTAACATGCAAAAGTTGTTGGTTATAGGTCATGCGGCTAAACCTAGAGCTTTCAAAAATATAAAAGTAACTGAATTGCCTGTTACTTGGAAGGCCAACAGCAAGGCATGGATGACTGGTACTATAATGACGGAATGGTTGAAGGAACTAGACAGCAAAATGCAAAGACAAAAGAGACATTTTGCTATTTGTTGATAATGCCTGTTCGCATCCAAGGGACATAGAACTGCATAACATTAAATTGGTGTTTTTTTTCACCTAATTGCACATCTGTATGTCAACCCCTTGACCAGGGTATAATAAAAAATTTTAAAATGCACTATAGGACCATTGTCGTTAAGACTATTTTAGCAAAAATTGAGTGTTCAAATTCAGCTCATGAACTTTGCAAATCAATTAACATTTTAGATGCTATTTACTTTATAAAGAACGCTTGGGACAAAGTATCAAAACAAACGATTCAAAACTGTTTTCAAAAGGCTGGGCTTATTGTTGGAAATCAAAAAACCATGTCCACAGAAGATGAATTTACGGCAGATGATAATGTTCCTCTATCACTATTAGCTGAATTGTGGAAAGTACCACCAGCATTAGGGATTGGAGAATGCAACGTAGAGGCCTTTTTGAGCTTCGACGAAAATCTAGTAACAGAAGATACGAATGACATGCCCTCTGTCACAAATCAGTCGTCGGATATTGTGGAACTGGATTGATCGGATGAAGATGTGGAAGAAGTGAGCAACCTGAAACTAACGACTTATCAACAAGCCATAGATATGGTAAAACAATTAAAAAAATTTAGTCAAGATCGAGGAGATGCAGCCATACTAGAGTTACTCACCACACTAGAATTACACTATCACGACCAAAACATTAAGAAAACTACTCGCTAGGCAACCCTGTTGAATTATTTTACAATGTTGCATTAGATATGAGTAACAAGGAATTATGTACATATGTACAATTCAATTACTTTAAATTTTGTGCTGGTTTACAGAGGTTACATTTATGTTTTATATATTTAATAAAATCACATTGGTTCATTATGAGCTTACTTATTTTAATATTCCCAAAAAATTCACCAACTATTCCCATAACAGGACACCTCTCTTGAGCGGATAGATTGGAATAGTCCGGTAGGTGTCCGGTCAAGGGGGATTTCACATATTTTATTTTTCCATAGCGGTGTTTTGCATCCCTTTAACATAACATAATGTAGACCTTTGGTTTTATCACTTTATGACAGTATTGTATAAACCATCGTTCAATATTTTTGTGAAAGTTTTTGATCATAGACATTTAAGTAATAAAAACTACCAAATTCCTTCAACTATTCAAAACATGTATTTGTTATACCATAACTTATGGTACATCTATGTAAAGATATGTCTATAAGTTAGTTATTCATTAAAATTAGTTTTATTTTATCCCGGTAATAGATATATCAATACCACCTCGTAGGTACGTATCTTCATTACTGTAAGTACTTCCAACAAACACATGTTAATGTGTACATTAATTTTTCATTTGCAATGGAACGCCGTATCAAAAAAGAACATTCTAATTAATCGACAGTCTAAATCTCTTACAGTTCGACAACCTAACCAATCAATCAAATAAGCACATCCCAGCGTCTTTAATCGGTAGTGAAATTCGCGGCATACATTTCTTTTCCGTTCGCCATTTATGTAGATAACACCACCAGTCGTCTACAAATCGAACTTGAGGCTTGTACATATATATTTATGCGTGTATATACTTGATTGTTGACAGTGATGGTCTGTCTATGTATAAATGTATATATTTTACAATTGTTATCATTATTTGTAAGACAATGTTGTGTTTAACAAATCTATTAAGTTTGTGTTATCGGGACATCCTTCGGTAAGCTGTTGTTAATACTACTTTTACGATTGTTTATGTTCTGATAGAGTTTATTTACGTTTTGACCGTTTTGTATATATTTATATAGCTGCAGTTTCCGTTAAATTGTTACTATGCTGGTGTTTATTAGTGAACAATATACATTATTTTCGTAAATAATTTGTTGTGATTCTTTAGTAAATAATAATAAACAGGATTATGACATATCAGTTTAATAATTTTGTTTGTTTTTGTGGCGCCCTCAAGATTTTTGTGTAGAGATTTAAGTAGATATCGCAAAAATTATTTGATGAAAAGTTTGTTTTAGATGCAAAAGTTCTTGCAATTTCAAATGTTGATTAAGACGTCGAGAATGTTGATGTGTTGAAAATGTTAGACGATGAGTCATATTAACAGTTAGTATAAATCGCGGGTACAATACAGATGATCTGAAACGTAAAGCTTAGAAAAACAAATTTAGAGTCAAGGTCACACGAATACATTGCCTTTATACGATTCCTGAGATATTCATCATTAATCGCGCTCTTTATATATCAATTATTATTAAGGATGCCCATTTGACAGAAAACGCAGTGTCGCAGTGGTTGCACACGCATGTATTATATTTTATATACAGTGAATTCGTAAAGTAGCGGATAAATTCAATAAAAATTAAAAGGAAAGTTTTTCAAAAAAACTCTCGGACTGTCGATTTTTATTTTAGAGTTTTCTTATTTGAAAGTGAACTATACAGGGCTGTCTCTAAAAACTGACATGATGTAATTTTTTTAAAATATAAACATCCATTTTTTTGTTACATAATTAGAAAGGGCTGATTTTTTTTACATGCGATAAGGTAATTTTGGATGATGTTTTACATAAGGAAATTTTTAATTAATATTATCGTAAACATTAAAAACGAAAATATAATCATCTAAATTAAATGTTCGAATTGAGCACCGTTAACAATCAGACAATAGCCAAGGCGATTAAAAAATTCTTTTCGAACGTTGTCGATGACATCTGCGGTAATGTTTCTTTTCTTTTAATTTTTATTGAATTTATCCGCTACTTTGAGAGAGCACTTTATACGTATATTTCCGACGGGTCCAGTCTCAACGCAGCTGCGATATAGTATAATTATTTCGTGGAAAGTAAAAAATAATAAAGCAATAATGTTGAAAGCTATAAAGAAACAGTTCTACCACGAAGCACAGAAATTCATAAGTAGATTTCCGTATTTACTTTAGCTGGTACATAAAATACGAAGTTTGTGAGATACCGCTCTTGTGTACAACAAAATATAACTGCCAAAGGCATGGGAATAGTGCAAAGCATATACGGGGAAAAAATGGTGACATATTGTGTTCGAGACGTTTAAAACGGTAAGTATTCCAGCACGTTTTATAAATTTAAAACGTTATTTATTATTTACTATTATTCATTTATAAATTATAAATTACTACTTATTAATTTCTGTGTTTCGTAGTAGAACGGTCTCTTTATAGCTTCCGACATTATCGATTTATTATATTTTACTTTACATGAAACAACTATATTATATCGCAGTGTTCTTCAGACTGGACACATCGGAAACATATTGCTATGAACGTGTTTTTTATATTTACTATACCACCGTTCACGACAAATCTATCCAGCTAGGATATTCAGTCGGTTTATTTCAAAAAAATGGGACTGCTTTCCTCTCAGGGTTCCAATCGGAAACGTGGTTGACTCTTCTACAAAATTTTTAAGGCGCCAGTAAAAGAGTATTGACAAATGTAATAATTATATCTTTAAGTTACTTATAAAACTCGTAATGAAAGGTCAATTCAATAATAATCACAATATAAGTTTCAAATGAAAATTTAATACAAAAATCAAGAAAAAAGAAAAAAAAATCTTTATAGAGTATAAAGATTAATATTGCATCATTAAACAATAGTTTAACAGGTAAAAATAACGCACGGAAATGACAGGCTACGTGCATTCAAAAAACCTAAGTGAATACCGAACAACTTAAAAATAAACTAACTCACAAAGAATATTTCTAATTTCTCCCCAGAGAACAATATAAATAAACAAACAAACAAACAAACGACAGCTCGAACAAAACTCTAAAAACATGCGCACTTACATGTCCAAGAAAAAATGCCCTTGAAATCTCAACGTATAAAATTTTACATTTACTGTTAATTACTTAGAAATGTTAAAAATCCTCTTTGTTATCTAAATCAATTAACTAAGACTAAATCTCAATACAACAATATTAAATACAAGTGAAATACAATATTCAACTCTTTTAAATATAATAAGATATCTTTTAAAAAATACACTCACCGGCAAAATAATCGATCCACTCAAAAAATTGATGAAGTTTGTTCGTTAATAAGTTTGTTATTTTAAATTCGATTTGATTCATTTTTTTTGCATATTGTAGGTAAATTTAAATGGAATCTATCACATTTTTTTAATTTTAAGAAAATTTGGCGTCCATCATTTTATACAGGGTGACACAAAGTTTGATTTTTTAAATCAACTTTAAAACCACATATGGATTGTCAAAGTTGCTCCACCTTGTATTTTCTTATTTTGTTAACAAGACACATCATTTCTTAACAATTTCTTTTTTTATTTATTACAATAGCTTAATTTTTGTAAAAGATACAAGGGTTTAAGAAAAATCTTACATTTTTACATTTTTCCTATGGTACTAACAATAAGTTTACGAATTTAACTTAACACCGAATTTAATGAAAAGGAATTGAAAAGAAAATGAAAAGCATAAAAGACTTAATACGAAGTGTTTCCTCCACGTGCACGGATAACAGCTGCAATTCGTCTTGGCATGCTCTCAATTAAGTTTTGAATGTAAGCCTGGTTGATTTGATTCCATTCTTCAGTTAGAACGTCACTAAGCTGCTGTAAATTTGCAGGCGTTGGTACACGAGATCGTATTTTCCTCCCAAGTGCATCCCAAACATGCTCAATTGGGTTTAGGTCTGGGCTTAGAGCAGGCCAATTTACTACTGAGATTTCAACCTCGACTAAATACTCGCGTACAATTCTGGCAACATGCGGTCGGGCATTATCATGCATCAGCATGAAATCATCTCCGATGAACGGTGCAAAAGGAACAATATGTGGCTCTAAAACTTCTCTTATGTATGTATCTATCGGCTGTCATGGCTCCCCCGTTAATTATAACCAAGTCCGTCCGAGCTTCAAAATTTATGCCACCCCACACCATTATCGAACCGTCTCCATAACTTACTCTAGGAAAAAAATGGTTTTGAAAGAAACGTTCACCAGTTCTCCGGTAAATTCTTTCACGTCCATCTGGTGTTCTAAGACAAAATCTGGCTCATCCGTGAATAGGATGTTGCTCCTCCATTCTTCGTTACCCCAATTTACATGTTCCCTAGCAAATCTAAGGCGTTCAACTCGATGGTGTCTCAATAACTCTAGACCAGTTGCAGGTCTCCTAGAACGCAGTCCAATATAATACAGCCGCCTTCTTATTGTTCTATCACTTACTTGAACTTGCCTTACGTCCTCTAATCTGTTTTTCATTTGCACAGAAGTAACTTTTCTGTCCCTCAAAACATTTAACGTTATAAAGCGATTATCTCGCTCACTAGTAGATTTCTTTCGACCACAATGATTTCTTCTTGTGTATACACCAAATTCATTAAACCGTTTAACAGCTCTTTGAACTTTACATCTTGAAACTCCCAACACTCTGGCCACATAATACTGTGACCTACCATCCTGAATCAAAGCAACAGCTCTCGCTGCGTCGGTTACAGAAAGATCCATATTTTAAATTACTATTCGACAAGAAACACGTTCAAAAACGTAATTGACAAGTTTTAGATTTCACAACTGACAGTATTTCAATAGCCCTCTATGCAAAAACGATAAATTCGTAAACTTATTGTTAGTACCATAGGAAAAATGTAAAAATGTAAGATTTTTCTTAAACCCTTGTATCTTTTACAAAAATTAAGCTATTGTAATAAATAAAAAAAGAAATTGTAAAGAAATGATGTGTCTTGTTAACAAAATAAGAAAATACAAGGTGGAGCAACTTTGACAATCCATATGTGGTTTTAAAGTTGATTTAAAAAAACAGACTTTGTGTCACCCTGTATAAAATGATGTACGCCAAATTTTCTTAAAATTCAAAAAAATGTGATAGATTACATTTAAATTTACCTACAATATGCAAAAAAAATGAATCAAATCGAATTTAAAATAACAAACTTATTAACGAACAAACTTCATCAATTTTTTGAGTGGATCGGTTATTTTGCCGGTGAGTGTATATATATTTTTACTTACATAAAAAAACAATGTGAGACATTAACGAGAATCGTTATAAAATTAACTATTCAAAATTTCGAGACTAACAAACTCGTAAAATATATACGGGAAATTGAAATACAATCACATCAACTAATTAAACTCAAAAACAACCCGAATTTACAATAGATAATTACCTATCTTAAATAAAAATAACGTACTTCTCGTCTTAAGGTTAACTTGTGTCTCTCTAGTCCACATGAAGCACGTAGGCTTCGCATAAAAAAAATACAGTTTTTCTTACACATAAATATTTCAAAAGTATACACATAAATACATACGGATATACACAGATATCCAAAAATAATAGTACAATCATTTCTTAAATATTTATGGGGGAAAAATCCATAGCAATATGTACATATAAAATATAAAACGTGCGCGCGCAACCGAATTCCCATCCACTGCGTTTGCTCTCAAATCGGCATCCTTAATTATTATGGTATATGGGTGTTATAAGTAAACTAGGTACCGCATAACTAGAGTTGGGCACTATGAACGTTCGGTCTATTAACCGATGAAATTTTTTTAAGAAAATGCCGCTTTTGAAAGGTATTTACGAACTGTGGTTATAAAATAACGAGCTGTAAAACTTTTTATTTTAAGTTTATACAAATTTAATTGTTATCCCCTTCAATATACATCCATCCTCTATCCCTACACGGCTCCATTCGAATTTTCCATTGTGCAAAACAATGCTGGAAGTTTTCTTCTGTGAACTCGTTCGCGACAGGTGCCGCTTTTTATTTCACAACGTCAACGGTCTGAAATTTTGTTCGTTTTAATGCATATTTTACTTTAGGGAACAGATAAAAGTGACATAGTGCCAGGAATGTTATACGTCCTAACAGATAATGCATAGTGAACCGGTGCGTTGTCCTGATGAAGAACCCATGACCTTTTGTCCACAATTCGGGTCTTTTTTTCTAATTTTCTTACGGAGTTGAGCAAGAACCTCAAGGTAGTGATGGTGATTAATTAATTTTGTACGCAATGTTTAGGACATCGGAAGATCAATCATTACAGGTTCGAATTTTGATTCGCTCATTCGTGCTGTTTTAGCTCGCGGCGATGTTAGGTTCTTCCAGTGCATTGATTGGCGCTTAGTTTCGGGATCATAGATGAAAAACCGAGATTCTTCACATGTTTTCACTCTTTCCAAGACGTTTTGGTCTTTAAAGGATTAAAGGGCCCGGTACATATGATTTGTACAGAGATATCAAAAATTATCTTGGTCAACGGTGGCCATGGAGTGAAAAATGTCTTAATTTATATCGTCCTTTTGAGAAAATTTTCAGGTTAAATGTCATACTGACATTAAGATTAATATATTGACAACTTTTAACGTCAGCATGGCACTTAACCTGAAAATTTTATCAGAATTTTCTCAAAAGAATGATATAATTTTTCACTCACATTTACACTGTCTTCTGAATCAAGAGTTATTTTCGTCTATTATAAATGGTAATATATCTTTCTTTTAGTAATCCACTTCCCTATCCCACCATTTTAAAGTTTCCTTTTCGCAATGGCTAATGCTGTCGGCACAAATGTCAGGGGTTACTTGGGTTAATGCCTCTTTCCATAATCTTACATATTCTTCTTCTTTTCTACTATATTTTCCTATATTATTGTTGTAATACGTTTTTATTTTACCCCATATGTTCTATGGGGTTAAATATACCATGGTAGGGTGGAAGTCGAACCACATGCCCATATTTTTCTGCCAATTTATCAGCTTCAAATATAGTGGTTTATACTGTTACAAAAATTAATAATTATGTTTATAATTTCTAAATTAAATGAATATTTTTAATAACTAAACTGAGTTTTATTACTAAACGCGATATGCATCTATTCATTGTTTTCATAGTATACTACTAGATCAGTTCGATAATTAAAAGAAAGAAACGGCCATAATTTGTTTATTTATAAAAATAACTATGTCAAGTGGTACATCATTTGAATCGTCGAAAGAAGGCGTTTTTTATAAAGTCATGGCCGACTATGGTTTCCATTAGGAAAAACACAAGTTTGTGTCATAACTTAAAAATTATAGCGAATGTCTCCATAAATAAAAGTAACTTGTCGAGAAATCTAATAATCTTGGACGTGACATCATGAACTCTATTATCATTACCATTTTGTTATACTCCCTAAACATCTTGTATCGTTATCACGTTTTTAATGAACATCCATTTGTACTTTAGAATCATCGTCAGATGAGGACAGCATAGTGAACGAAGAAACAGTGGAGAGCACGCCCGAAAGGGAAAAGGCTAGAGATCGGAGCACGCCACAGATGCTACCACCACCACCTCTATCGGATACGAGTAGTACCGGGTCACCGCCGTCTTTACATCCCATGCATCACAGGCAACGAATGCCACCGCCTCCAATGTACACGAACTGGGACCATAGAAATAAGAACGAAATTACTGACATCACTGACGTCATGCAGAATTTAAGACCATGTAAGTAGAAAACTCTTTGAACATGCTACCTAACTTGGTAATTCTAATAAACTATGTTTTTTCTTTTAGAAAGAGAATGATACATATTTCTTTGTTGTTTTATTGTAGATTCGCAACCTCCCGATGTCACGCACAATACTGTACAAGGCGGAAGAAGACCCACGGCTGCGGACCGAGTTAACAGGTACGGCTCGTCAGCATCTGACGATACAATAGGAACCGGAACAGGCAGGTGGAAGGTTTCGGCAAAAATTCAACAGCTTTTGAACACTTTAAAAAGACCGAAGAGACGACCTCTTCCTGAATTTTACGAAGATGACGATATCGAACTAGAGATTGCGGCCAACCCTAAAGATCCTAATGCACCGAAGCCGGAAGGTAAGTTCTATGTTTACCTAAACTTAAATATGTTTTTAGTTAAAGAGTTTTTGCATCCAATTTTTGCTTCACCCTCCGTTAATCATTACAAGACTTAATGTTATGTAACTAAATATGTCTTGATATACATCCTCAGAAGTTTGAAAAGTTATTATTTTAAATGTAGGTGGTTGTATGACTCCTGCAGTAGGTGAACAACTAGTTGTACCATCTGGGCTTCCCCGAAATCTCGAAGCTGCAATATCTCGATATGGATCTGGTTCATTCAAGGCTCCAGTCGCCACAGTTTTAGATCCAAATGGAAAATTAACTACAACTTTAACTTATGGTTCGTTTTTATAATATAGACTTACCATAAATAAAGTTTTTTTTAAATTTATTAGGTAAATTATTAAGCCGATCTTACAAAATAGCATACGCACTCTTAACGAAGCAATTCAGCAAAAATGGCGATACCAGTTTGAAATCTGGCGACAGAGTGGCTCTAGTTTATCCCAATAACGATCCCATCAACTTTTTGTGCGCTTATTATGGATGTTTGCAAGCCGGAATAGTACCGGTACCAATCGAAGTACCCATCACAAGAAGAGACGCTGGATCTTTACAGATTGGTTTCCTTCTGGGCAGCTGTTGTGTACAAGTGGCTCTAACTTCTGAAGCGTGTTTAAAGGGCTTGCCCAAGAACACTTCTGGTGAAGTTATCCAGTTTAAAGGTTGGCCTAGGTTGCAGTGGTTCGTCACCGAACATTTAGCTAGAACACCTAAGGATTGGTCACCGGCACCTAGACTCAATGACGAAACGCCAGCCTATTGTGGTGAGAGAAAACAGGGGAATCGAAAAAATTTTAACTTAAAGTAACTTTATTTTGCAGAATACAGCACCGATCGTGATGGCTCAGTCATGGGTGTGACAATAACAAGAGCAGCTATGCTATCACACTGTCGTACATTAACGATGGCTTGTAATTATACCGAAGGTGAAAATATGGTGTGTGTCTTAGATTTTAAGCGAGAAGTAGGACTTTGGCATTCAGTTTTAACCAGCGTTCTCAACGGTATGCACGTCATTTACATCCCCTATGCTCTTATGAAGGTTAACCCCGCCAGTTGGATGCAAATGATTACCAAATATAAAGCAAGCGTAGCAGTTGTAAAATCACGAGATCTCCATTGGGGTTTATTGGCAACTAAAGACCATAAAGACATTAATTTAGGCTCTCTGAGGATGTTATTAGTGGCGGATGGTGCTAATCCATGGTCACTGAGTTCCTGTGATCAATTCCTAACAGTATTTCAGAGCAAAGGTCTTCGACCCGATGCGATATGTCCTTGCGCAAGTTCTAGCGAAGTTTTAACAGTTTCCGTGAGGAGACCTGGACGGGCAGGTGCTAATTCCACTGGCAGAGGAGTGCTTTCGATGCAGGGATTGAGTTACGGCGTAGTCAGAGTGGATCAGGAGAACAGTCTCACATCATTGACGCTTCAAGATTGCGGTCAAGTCATGCCAGGTTGTGTCATCGTCGTGGTCAAAATGGAAGGACCGGCTTACCTTTGCAAAACGGACGAGGTCGGTGAAATTTGCGTGAATTCCGGTGCGACGGGCACTTTTTACTGGGGACTCCAGGGTCTCAGCAATACTACTTTCAAAGTGCAACCGTTAGGCACCGACGGGCAGGTTATTGGTGATGCCGAATATACACGTTCGGGATTGTTGGGTTTCTTGGGACCCGGCGGTATGGTGTTTGTATGCGGTTCTAGAGACGGATTAATGACCGTTACCGGCAGGAAACATAACGCGGACGACATTATCGCTACCGTATTGGCTGTGGAACCTATGAAGTTCATATATCGTGGTAGGATAGCGGTTTTCAGTATAAGGGTGCTCAGGGACGAAAGGATATGTGTAATAGCGGAACAGAGACCAGACTGTAGCGAAGAAGAGGTATGTTTAGGTGATTTCATTATTATTAGATTATTATTTTACATTTTACAGTCATTTCAATGGATGTCGCGCGTCCTGCAAGCCGTAGATTCAATACACCAAGTAGGAATTTTCTGTTTGGCACTTGTACCGTCGAATTATTTACCAAAAACGCCTCTGGGTGGCATACATCTTTCTGAAACGAAACGAAAATTCTTGGAAGGCACTCTCCACCCAGCGAACGTGCTGATGTGTCCTCACACGTGCGTCACTAACCTGCCGAAACCCAGGGAAATCCATTCCGGTAAGCTGGAAAATGTTTAACCTTTTTTCTATTTCTCTGAAAGGAAAATGTTTAAATTTTGGCAAAGATTTGTGATGTGTTAACCCATATAGAACGTGCTGTTTCGTTTTTTTTTTGTTTTTTAATACCCCACTTCATACTCTAGTTAGTTGTTTTAGTGTACTTATATTAATGTAACATGTACCTAACTTCAGTTTAGATTAGTTACGTAACTATTTATTTTTGAATGGTGTTGCGTGTGAATTATTAAAAATCTTGCATCAATTGCAACACTGTGTTCATATAATTAATGCAAATTTTATACACATTAACTTGACTATTAAAAAATTTTCCGATAATGCAATCACAGAAGTATTCGTTTGAAGAAAATGTTATTTATATAAAATATATGACCGATACGTTACATAAATCTATAAAACACTAATAAGACCAATAATAACTTACGGCGCCGAAACGAGGACGTTGACGCAAAAAGACCAACAGGGATTGAGTGTTTTTGAAAGAAAAATCATGAGAACTATATTGGGACCAATCAAAATAAGTGCAAACGAGGTCAGAAGAAGAATGAACCATGAAATATAAATAGAATTGAAAGGTGAAAATATAGTAAAAGTTAAATGTAGGTTTCCGCGGTCGTTCTCTAGATGTATATCTCGGTTTCCGGGTTGGAACCGCGTCGAGTTAGGCATAATTGCCAACGTTTCGTCCACTGTTTCAAGGGACATCTTCAGGGCTGTACGTACGTACGTAGATGTGGCAGTGTGTACATTGGCGAAACTAAGCTGCCAGTCGGTGTGCGTGTATCCGAACATGAACGTTGTACTAGACTGTTACATATAGCCGGTTCAGCGCTGGCAGAACACACACTCAACTCCGGTCATCAAATTCTATTCAAAGATGTCAAGCTTCTGTCCCGTGAATCGCATTATTTCCCTAGGAAAATCCGTGAATCTATTGAAATTTACAAACATCCCCGCAATCTCAATAGAGACGATGACTATACGTTACATCCAACGTGGCAAACTCTACTGAACTCTACTAATAATTACCACGCCCATACGACGCATGCCATTGACTCATTGTCCCCAGCCAATAGCAGGCCACCATCTGACCCCCCCCCCATATAAGTTGTGCCGATCTCTTGTCATAGCATTCTTCAAGCTTCTGCGAAACGACGAACATCTACGTACAGCCCTGAAGATGTCCCTTGAAACAGTGGACGAAACGTCGGCAATTATGCCTAACTCGACGCGGTTCCAAACCGGCGATCTACATAGTAAAAGTTATTAAATCGAAGCGGATAAAATGGTTAGGGCATGTGTGGAGAGCGGGTGCCGTAAGCAAAATAGGAAGAGGATATAAAGAGACTGGGAAAAATTCCATTTCAATATTCACATTTCATTAGAGTTTTAAAATTAAATAAGGTGTTTTTGGTACACAATTGCACAATAAAAGCACTATGCAATAGAATATAAAATACAGCTTTTCTGAAAAAACTCTAGTCATGCCTAGCAGTGTTAGTTTCTCTTGATTTTTTTAAATCAAATTAGTTTTGTAAAACTAGTTAATAGTTAATGTGACGACAAAAATTTGCATTGATTCATAATACAATTAATCATTAATTCATGTAACGTCATTCTTTTTCTCATAGCAAGTTCTCATAGCCGCTCGATAGTATTTTAATCTTTTATTACCACATCTACCATGACTCATTAAGCGCTTCATCACCTTTCCTTTCATCACCTGACCGAGCACATAGTATATTTTCCCTATTATCTAATTGAAAATTCATGAAAACTGACTCGATTTCACACATTGCACTCATATCAAGTGTTATACAGAATGTCCTTGAAATAAAGAGACAACCCACGTTAAATGAAAAGATGTAATTATATATGTAGAATATAAATCCAAAATATTTTCCCAAAATTCCTTCTCATAAGCGGGAAAAAATATGACAAAGATATTTAAAAAATATTTATAACGCCACTGTGCGACCGACTATATCATAAAACGATACTTAAAGGTGAGCGACAATAACGAAAAGAATAGTTTTGTTATTGTTCGTCAGCTTTAAGTTTCGTCTACGATTCTGTTAATTGCAAAATGCTCTATCTTACATCTTCTTTTAAAAATTCACGTGTAAGGATAAATTTTAAACAGCTGGATTTTCGTATCAGGTTATCGAACCCTTAACATATAAAGCTGTCTATACAATGTTATTTTCTATAAACATAAGCATTTCATTCAAAAGCGGTATTTTTTATAGACATTTCGAATCTTTAATAATATTTTATATTTGCGACTTCTCGTAACAAAAAAAAAATTCACGTAATAATACACAACTTAATTTTTAATAATTCGCTTGAATGTATAAACAGCTGCAGCTTTTGTACGTGAATATTTTAAGACCATTGACCTTAGCATAGAACAATGTTATAATTTATATAACATCGACAGTTGTTACGTATGTAAACATACGCTGTAGCGTATGTATGTGTAACATCAATAGAGGTATTTATTATTTATACACATTCTGAATATTTTGAATTCATAGGCGTTACGTAATACAAATATTCGGGGTGTATTTAATTTTAGCGTTCGCATCGTAATCATAATATTTTGGATTTGTATTTTATACAGGCTGTCCAGAAACTCTCCTGACAAACGAAGACCGGAGATTCCTCTGATAATTTTAAAACAATTAAACCCAAATTCAGCTAGTCCGAAAATGCTTCCTAAGGGAGCTAGAGTTCTTTGAAGATGGCGCCTTGTATTTATTTTCTTTTTAAATTCCTTCAGAACGCTTCTATTTAGAAAAACAAAAACTGGTATGCTTATTTATCCTCCAGAGATGAATCGATTCCATCAATAGCGAATTTCTAGTACCGGTCATAGGCGTCCGTTTTGGGTAGGTCAACGGTTATTTTAAGGCATAACTTTTTTGTCTTTAACTTTTAAGCATTTGTGACACTAGATTATTAAATTTTCAGGTATTCCAGTACTAAAATGTACTCTTACTTTAAGTCGGTAGGATACACCGTTTTCTAGAAAAATCGATTTGTAAATTTTTCGTTTTTTCTTCATTAAAGTTCAATTTATTATGTACCTACTTATTTTTAGCGACGAAGTTGGCTTGGACTATCAAGGCATGGATGAAAATTAATTTAGTAAATTAATTATTTATTACAATGGAACGAAACTAACAAAAAAAGAACAAGTATCAAATGTAGATTGTTACAAAAGTTGCTCGATGTGATGACCATTAGTCTCTATGCATAAGTTTACCCTTTTGCTTAGAGAACGCCGAATTCTTGCAAAAATTCCAAAGTTATTTCTAAATTCGTTGCAAGCATCTTGTATCCTTAGCCAGAGTTATGCGCGATTTTGTATCGGAACGGAATAAACAAATGCTTTTATGTATCCCCAAACACAATAATCGCAAGGATTCAAATCCGGCGACCTTGCTGGTCAAGCAACTGGACCGCCTCTTCCAATCCAATGGTCTTCGTAGTTATTATCTAGAAAGTCTCGTACATTCCTGCTAAAGTGGGCCGGACAGCCGTCCTGTAGAAACCATAAGTTTTGCCGAATATTTAAACGCACCTCATCTAACAAATCAGGTAAAATATTTTGCAGGAAATGTAAGTAATCAGCACCATTTAAACGAGCAGGTAATTCCACAGGTCCAAGTAGATAATCGTCAACTACTCCTATCCAGACGTTTATGCTAAACCTATGCTGATGCTTAAATTCTTTAACAACGTGGGGATTGTCACCAACGTACGAATAATAATGTGCATTATGTACATTAAAAATTCCATTTTTTGAGAATGTAGCTTCGTCACCAAACAAAATGTTCCTGAAGAAATCTTCATCTTGATTTTTCTGATTTTGTAACCATCTAGCGAATTCTACGCGAGCAGGAAAATCTCCTTCTAGCAGTGCTTGCACCTTTGTAAAATGAAAAGGATATAAATTTTCTTTGTGTAAGATATTTCCTACGGAAGATTTTGAAATTGTGGGGTACATGGCAGATAGTCTTCGAACGCTAATTTCTGAATTTTCCTCAACTTCCATTAAAATAACATCTTCATGTTCTGCTGTTACATCATTATGTCTCCCTGTTTCATTATTTTTTGGGACCACTGAACCTGTTTCTCTTAATCGTTGATGAAGAGCTGTAAATGTTGAGTGAGTGGGATGCTGACGATTGGGAAATTTTTCAGCGTATCTACGTTGCGCCGCTCGAGCGTTACACCTCATTTCGCCATAAACTAAATGCATATCGGCGTATTCCTCATTAGTAAAAACCATTTTTTTTTAAATTGAAATCGTTGTGTTTAAATAACACAAAGTAAAAAATGAAAAGATAAACTTCGCGAACTGACAACAATTTGACAATGAAAAACGTAGGTTTTACTTCTGTTGGCAGTTCAGAGCTAACTATTGCAAAAAATAAAAAATTGAAGTTTAATGAAGAAAAAACGAAAAATTTACAAATCGATTTTTCTAGAAAACGGTGTATCCTACCGACTTCAAGTAAGAGTACCTTTTAGTACTGGAATACCTGAAAATATAATAATCTAGTGTCACAAATGCTTAAAAGTTAAAGACAAAAAAGTTATGCCTTTGACCTACCCAAAACGGACGCCTATGACCGGTACTAGAAATTCGCAATTGATGGAATCGATTCATCTCTGGAGGATAAATAAGCATTCCAGTTTTTGTTTTTCTAAATAGAAGCGTTCTGGAGGATTTTCAAAAAAAAATAAATACAAGGCGCCATCTTCAAAGAACTCTAGCTCCCTTAGGAAGCATTTTCGGACTAGGTGAATTTGGGTTTACTTGTCTTAAAATTATCTGAGGAAACTCCGGTCTTCGTTTCTCATGAGAGTTTCTGGACACCCTGATAATTGGATCTCTCCATTTTTCATACGTTGTCTCTTTATTTCAAGGACACTCTGTATATTAAATGAGATGTACTTGGCATATATTGTCGTAGATAAATTTATTAGATTGGTACAAATGAAATATCGGATTTGATCATTAAAATTTAAGAATATTTAATTTCTATGAAACAGTTTACTCAACAATTCTGCTAACGATTAAGATGGTCTTAAATACTATTTCTAAGAATCTGAATCTCTGGAGCTGAAAAAAGTTGAATATGATACTGAAGATTAATTTGTTAGATTGGTGAATAGAAATGTCGGATTTGATAAAGAAGATTTAAGAATATTTATATATAATTTCTATAAAATAGAAAATAGAATAGAAAATAATCAACAATTACAAAAACTGAATTCCACTTCTAAATAATCTGGATCTGTGAAGCTGATGATAACTTTTTCTTCATTAAAAAGTTCTTTTGTCTTTAAGAAGGCGTTTAGATGTTTAAAGGAGTGATAATTTGTTGTAGCCAAGTCTAGTGATTGAGGTGTGGGGGTTTGTGCATTATTATGTAATAGAATCAACCCCTATGTTCACGGGAACTGGATTCTATATTTTCAATTTATTATTTTTGTTATGAAGACTTGAATCCTTGTGAATTATGGCTGAGGTCAAGGCTCTATAGAATCCATTCTCTGATGCATCTATTTTTTTTCTTTAATTTTGTTAAGACTCCTAGTCGCCATTGCTATTATCTGCGCCTTCCTTCTATCTTTTGCATTTTGACGTGTAATCCAACAGTCCCATCGTATTTGCTTTCTTCTCCTGGACATCTCTATATTTTCCTGGGACTTTCTCTGTACCCGGTTCATATTTGGATCCACTGTGTTTATCTTCCTGATCATTAAGTCGGTTTTCTCTTAATTAATCGAGGTATGTCTCAACTTCAAAGTTTTTTTATTGAATGCATCTACTGAGCATGAAGTTGGGTTCGATTGTCAAGCCATCCAGCAGTTCTTGGCCACTGGCGATTTTCTTTTTGTTTATCAGACGAGTTCTTGGGTAACAGCTTTGCACAAATTTTTCTCATACCTAGTTCCCTGTCAAAATTCGATGAACACTATCCTTACTCATGCTTACCTCATGTGCAATCATCCTGACTGTTAACCGTCTGTCTCGTGCTAACACAGAACGTACCTTCGTCACTATTTCATCTGAAAACTCGTGCTAAAGACAAAGCAGCGTCTCCATGTCCTCTTCTTAATATTTGAAGTGTCTCTGAAGCAGTTCTTTCCAGTTTAACGCAAAATTTAATTGCATATCACTTCTCTATATTTGCCTGCATTTTTCGTGTGATGCGATATCGGCAGACTTCACCCCCTTCCACTCACATGCAGTCGCCAGCGTAATGCAGTGTTGCCACATTGAGCGTAAAAAATCATTCTCATTACTTCTGCATGTCTTCTCTATTGTAAATTTTCTCCTGCAAGTTTATCTTCTATCTTCTATCTCTTCATTTCTTTTCAGTGTTATCTCTCCATCCTCTGTTATATTTGGTCCCAGTGTCCTTCTCATTATTTTTCTTACCATTATTTTTAGATATTTTTCTTCTTTCATTGTTTCTATAGTATAAGTAATGACTGGTTTAATTATAAGTTTTATATATTTTTGTTTTGGTGCTTTTGCTTAGTATTTTATTCTTCACCAGTAATTTGTTTTTACCATAAACCTGGCATCCCTTTAAAATCTCTTCTCACAGTGTCTCTTCCAGTTGCTCCCATTGTGGCTGCTTCAAAATTGCATCTTTGTATTTTTAGACTGTTTTGGGTTTGTGTATTTGTCCCCATCCGCAAATATTTGATTTTTCCTTCGATTATTTCGGTACCAAATTTTTATGGCTCTCTATCCAGGCGTTCTATGGCTATAACTATCCCTTCGCTTACATTTCTTATCATTGTTATATCACCTGCATATGTTTATTTTTTTTGTGTCCAGACCAAAATATTTTTATTGTCTAATTGTGTCTTACTTGAGTTTGGGATATTTTCATCCTTTGTAGGATTTGAATAACCCGACGTTTCGGCAGTCAATCTACTGTCGTCTTCAGAGTAGCCCTGAGAAGGCCTAGTTCTTGCCAAATTCGTATCTGACATATATGTCTTCTCAATCCTTTTTTTTTTATTGCGAAATGTACTCATGTGAGATTCGAACCATTTCTGAAATTCGAAACATTGAACTAAATCAAGTACACTTACATTTAGTTCGAAGTTTCGAATTTCAGATCCGGTTCGAATCTTACTCGAGTACATTTCGCAATAAAAGAAAATTGGGAAAACCTATATATCAGGCATGAGTTTGGCAAGAACTTGTCCTGAAGGCAGCAACAGATTGACTGCCGAAACGTCAGATTATTCAAATTCTACAATCCTACTCGATCATCCATCGTCAACAACTTCTCGTTACGAGTTAATTGTGTCTTCTTACAACTGCTTCCAATACCAAGCTAAATAGTGTTAGGAATATTGGGGCTCTTTGCAATATCCCTTTATTTATATCAAACGGAACCGTTGTTGTTATCCAGGCAGTTTATCATACATTTATTAAATTTATACAAAGTACTTATTCATTGTTTTGTTTCTCTTATTGCGTAGAAAGGAATGATCAATTATATCGGTGTACTTCATCCATCCAGAAATTTTTTTCTTAGAATTTTATGTTTACCTGACCGTTGAGATGTTTTTCTATGTTTATCAGTCTGGGAAATGTTCATGATTGCTAACTGTACATCGGCATCTTCGGTCCATACGTTCCATTATGGTTAGCATTTAATAGTCACTGACCAAGATTTCTGACCTATCCTGGGATTCACTTTCAAGAACCAGGTTTCTCTCAATCAAATACTTAAAGGAAAATAATATTACCGTGCTCTTTTTATCACAAATATTGTACAATACTGCGCACTCTTACTGCACGAAAATATAAATCGACATTTTTGTACACCGATTTAATAGTTTTATTTCGCGAACAAAATAGGGCCTTTGGCTCTGTATATGATATACGAGGGGCATTTTTAAAGTAAGAACCGTTTTTAAGTGGAGTAACAGCAAATTTATTTATGAACATAAATTGTATCAAAAACTGAAGTATGAACATATTTTTACTTTTCTACATAGTCACCAAGAATATCTCAGCATTTGTTAAGTCGTGGCACTAGCTTTTGGATCCCCTCACCATAGAACTCTGCCGCCTGAGCATTTAACCAGTTAGTAACAGTTTCTTTCAACACGTCATCATTTTCAAATCGCTTTCCACCAAGATATTCTTTGAGTTTAGGAAAAACATGAAAGTCTGATGGTGCCAGGTCAGTGCTGTAGGGGGGATGGTCCAGTAATTTCCATCGAAATTTGTCCAGTTGCGTCTTTGTCGTTGCTGCAGTGTGAGGCCGAGCGTTATCGTGAAGCAGCACGACGCCGCTAGACAGAAGTCCCCGCCGGCGATTTTGAATAGCGCGCCTAAGCTTAGTTAGTGTATCGCAATATCTCTCAGCATTTATGGTCATTCCTCTTGGCAGAAAGTCAATCAGAAGAACGCCTTTCCGATCCCAAAAGACCGTGGCCATGATTTTCCGTGTCGAATGTTCTTGTTTGAATTTTGTGGATTCGTTGGTGAATTTGAGTGATGCCATTCACTGGATTGACGTTTAGTCTCTGGAGTGTAGTACGCTACCCACGTTTCATCACCGGTAACAATATGATTCAAGAACTCATCACCACTCTTATCGTAGCGCTCCAAAAATGACAAAGAATATGCCAAACGCTTCTTTTTGTGTTCTTCTGTCAACATTTTTAGCACCCATCTCGCACAATTTTTTTTGTAATGAAGTTTGTCGGAAACAATGTGATAAACAACCGATCTTGAAACTTGTGGAAATTTCCCATGAAGCTCGTCAATCGTAAAGCGCCGGTTTTGGCGAATTTCCTCATCAACTTTCTTTTCCAAGTCTTCATCAATGACAGTTGGTCGGCCAGATCGTTCTTCATCATGAACATTTGTTCTTCCTTCATTGAAAAGCCTACACCATTTACGCACATTACTGTCATTCATTACACCTTCACCATAAACTTCGACAAGCTGCCGGTGAATTTCGGCGGGACGAACTTGTTTTGCGTTTAAAAACCGAATAACCGAGCGCACTTCACAATCGGCGGGATTATTGATTGACATGGCGACAAACAAACAGTGTTACGATAGAACCAACAGTGGCAGAGACATGAAATCAACTGACTGCGTGGTTGGGGACCGGGCAAGAGTGGCTGACCTAGAGCGGGCGTCACGTGACAGCCTGCGCGGTTGCTATGCGCAAACGGTTCTGACTTTAAAAAAATGAGCCTCGTATAATTGTTTCAACGTTTCAACTCTATAAATCATCCTCAGGCATACTTAAAAAAAATAATTTGTATCACTTAATATCTTAAACGTAGCTGTAGGTTTCCGCGATCGTTTTCTAAATGTAGATCTCGGTTTCCGAGTTGAAACCGCGTCGAATTAGGCGTAATTGCCAACGTTTCGTCAACTGTTGCAAGGGACATCTTCAGGGCTCTACGTAGATGTCACCGGCACAACTTATATAGCAGGCCACCATCTGATTCGGCCCCCCCTATATAAGTTGTGCCGGTCTCTGTCGTAGCATTCTTCAAGCTACTGCGAATCGACGAACAGCTACGTAGAGCCCTTGCAATAGTGGACGAAACGTTAGTAATTACGTCTAACTCGACTCGGTTCCAACCCGGAAACCGAGATCTACACTTAATATCTTGTCTATTAGAAGCTACCAAGCACTTTTTCCATAGTACTGTAATATCTCACTAACCCTTTTAGTACTTTTAAATAACCTCCGCATAATAAATTCACTTCTTTTATTTCGCTCCATCGTATTTTCCACCGCAAAGTAGCCGTTACATTGAACGAATCACGCCACTTACTCTTTTATGTTACATAATATCTGTTTTTTTGTGTGTGTGTATGTATGCTCTGTCCCATTTCTTATCACACATCAAATCCATTGGTACACGCTCGCGAACACGAACTAACAACGAGCTTGAGCTTGACTGATGCTACAGCATGTTATTCCTCTGCCTTTCAGCAACCGACTGTGTTTCAGACGTTGGCCCTGCGTCTGTCATCGTCGGCAACCTCGTTCAAGGAAACAGGTTGGCGAGCGCTCAGGGTCGGGACATGGGTCTGACCAGGGAGGAAGAAAATGAAGAATCTAGAAAGGTATAGTTGTTCATATAGTTAGTTCAGACTTAATTAATGAAAAGGCTGGATGTTTTAGGTTTACAACAACGATTGTTTTGAAAATACAAGCTTTTTCTTCTGTCTAAATTGTGAATTAGTTGCACACCTTTAATAATGCGTGGTTTTTCTAAAACATCGGGTTTTGTTTAATGAAGAAATTAACATTTCTTAGTGCAGCTACTAATACAGCTACATTTCTTATTTCTGTTTGTTCATAAAACGTTTAATTTCAGAACCTATTTTTAACCGAAATACTCCGATGGAGAGCGAACCATACAGCCGACCATAATCTCTTCACCTTACTCAACAGCAAAGGATCTGTGGCCAAAATTCTGTCCTGTTCGGAATTGCACAAAAAGGCCGAAAGGATAGGCAACTTGCTCAGCGAAAAGGGTAGGATCAACACTGGAGATCACGTCGCCCTCATATTCCCTCCAGGACTCGATTTGATCTGCGCTTTCTACGGTTGCCTTTACGTCGGAGCCGTACCGGTGACGATAAGACCACCCCATCCTCAAAACCTTCAGACGACACTACCTACCGTCAGGATGATCGTTGACGTTTCAAAATCGGTACTCATACTCAGTACACAAGTGGTGATCAAATTGTTGCGATCAAAAGAAGCTTGCAGTGTTATAGAGATCAAGTCTTGGCCTTTGATATTGGATACCGATGACATGCCCAAGAAGAAATTACCGAATTCCTATAGAGCGCCGACCCCGGAGATGTTGGCTTACTTAGATTTTAGCGTTTCGACTACTGGAATGCTGGCGGGGATTAAAATGAGTCACGCGGCTGTGACTGATTTGTGTAGAAGTATGAAATTGGCTTGTGAATTGTATCCATGTAGGCACATAGCTTTGTGCTTGGATCCGTACTGTGGCTTAGGTTTTGCATTATGGTAAGTGGAATTTTTCTATTTAAATTATTCTAGTTAAGGCATATAAAATTTTGGAATAGTGCAAATTAGGAAAAAACAGAGCCCCATCACCAAAGAATATTTCTATTTTTAATATTTTATGTATCTTGTTATTTCTAGTAATTTTAAATAGTTCATTGCGTTATGCAAGCAACAAAGCATAGATTAATCTGTTCTTCAATTTATATTCATTATCTTACTTAACACTGCTTCCCATAGTTAATCGTGTTTCAAAAGTACAGTCGCTTATACAATCAGCACGAAAATAAAACAAAAACTTGTAAATACAAAAACATGCATTTGATTGAAACTTTGTACCAAAAGGTCTAGACGCAAATACCAGACGCTACATAGGTCAGTAGACTGTACACAGTCTTCACTATGTTATTCCGCCAAAGGTCGCCATTAAACTGGTAGCGGCACGGCATCGTTTCATTATGTAATCATTCTTATATTATCGGATTCGTGTCTGTATTCAGCGTTAAACTTTAATGGATCGTTATAATTACAGTTTGGAAGAACTTACTGTCTATTACAAGTGCAATGCGGATTACCGCCAAAGGTCGCCATTAAACTGGTAGCGGCACGGCATCGTTTCATTATGTAATCATTCTTATATTATCGGATTCGTGTCTGTATTCAGCGTTAAACTTTAATGGATCGTTATAAATACAGTTTGGAAGAACTTACTGTCTATTACAAGTGCAATGCGGATTACCGAGAAATTTGTACGCAGTTTAGAGAAAAGTTTACGAATTCACCAGTAGCGCAACGAGAAAGTGTTTAAAAAATGCATAGAAAATTTCAAACAATGGGCTCCGTTATTGATAAATCTGGAGGTGGTGGTCCGAGGTTTGTGAAAACAAAAGATAACGTGCTGAGTAATAAATAAAGTGGTTGAAACTCTAGTAGAAAAGCCCCCTCAGTCAGCTCGTCGTGTTTCGGTTAACGTCAACATTTCCGATCGTAGTTTGCGTCGTACGGTGAAAGCATAGACAGTTTATCGACCGAGATTATTGCAGGCGCTTACGGAGGACGATTCTGATCGTCGCCTCGAGTTTGCTGAATGGTACGCAGTTCATGTGAAAAAGTAATCCAATTTTTTTAAAACAATTTTATGAAATGAGCCCTCACTTAGTTATCCAGGAAAAATTTAATGTGTCTGGCGTTACAGTATGGGCGGGTATGTATTCTGCAGGCTCTGTCGACCCTTGTCCGGTGCGCCTTGTCATTATGCCATGATTGTTGGTAACTTTTTAAATGCAAACTTTCCAGGCTCAATCGGGCGACTAGGTCGCGCAGAATGGCCGGCCAGGTTCCCCGGTTTGACCACGTGTGATTTTGCGTTGTGGGATATTTTAAAAGACAGGGTTTTCCGCTATAACTTACCAAACATTTGATTTTATGAAGAAGATAATAACTGATGAAATGGAAGCAATATCATTTGATAAACAATTATTACATTACATATGTTCGGCTACCAAAAAGAGACGATTGTATGCATCGAAGAGCATGGAGAGGTCATTTTGGGAACAAACGGTCAGAACAAGTATATCTTTGGAGACTGTGGTTAAGTAAAAACTCAACAAAGGTATAAAACCCCTTACCACAATCAATAATCATATTCTAAATCATATTTCAACAACTAAATTGTTATTATCAGTAAAACTATCAGATAACACTACTAGTCAAAGTGTAAAACATGGGGCACAGTAAAACTAACACGAAGAATTGCGTTACTACTTTACAAAGCGTCCACATATAATACATTGAATATAAACACACAAAAACCAAACTAAAATTACGTCAACTTACCTCTCTCCAGAAACGTCACACATGTATTTATTCTCACGTCTCCAATTTTTTCTACCTCTTTTCTAAGAATGAAAAGGGACAACTATACAAGTGTCCCGTATCGTTATGTTCAAATTTTAGGAGTGTAAAGTAGACTTCATTTCAAGTAACAAAAATGCAAAACTTGTATATCCATTTTTATTTGTTTCAAAGTTACAGATCTATGAATCTGATTGTCAGATCATGAAAAAAAATGTAATCCTAAAGTCTATTCAAACTGATTTTATTTAAAAAAAGTTATACGATTCAATAACAGGCCTGTGATTGTTAACGTCGCATAATAAAATGTTATCCTAAAATAAATAAACACGTGTCGTAGTGCATACAGTAATTTCTTGGAGATCTACAAAAAAGAGTACTGGAAATTGATTTATGATAAAGAAGGTTCTTACTTATTTCGTAAGTGCTGAATCATGAATATCATACAATAAACAAATGTTCAGATGACTGTTAAAGTTGCATTTTTTAATAAAGGATTACATTACGTTTCAGTTCATACAACAGCTTATTAGTGAGTGGACACGTTTTCTTTATTCAAAATGCCTTACCGATTTTCTTCTCAAGAGCATGGGAATATGCTTTTTGTGTATGGCTACTGTAACGAGTGCATGTCAAGCAGTTATTGAATACCGACATCGGTTTATCGATAGGCGCATTCCTCATTACAGCACGTTTCTGGGAGTACACAGACAATTTCGGGAATGCGTACTGCGTTGCGTGATTATCTTTTCGACCGAGGAGTAAATTTGCCAGCAGACTTAGAGGAAGAAGCAGTAGCTATTGTTACAAGGGATCCAACTCTCAGTGTACGTCGAATTGCTAGACAACTGGGAGTGCCACGAATGATAGTTTGGCGAATTTTAAAACGTGAGGGCTTATAGCCATATCACTATCGCAGGGGACACGGTTTGCTTGAGGCAGACAACTATGCTCGTCTAGTTTATTCTACCTGGATATTAAGACAATCACGGCTTCAAATGTTCAGATGACTGTTAACGTTGCATTTTTTAATAAAGGATTACATTACGTTTCAGTTCATACAACAGCTTATTAGTGAGTGGACACGTTTTCTTTATTCAAAATGCCTTACCGATTTTCGTCTCAAGAGTATGCGGACATGCATTTTGTGGATGGCTACTGTAACGGCACTTCACGTCAAGCAGTTATTGAATACCGACATCGGTTTCCCGATAGGCGCATTCCTCATTACAGACCGTTTCTGGAAGTACACAGACAATTTCGTGAATGCGGACTGCGTGATTATCTTTTCGACCGAGGAGTAAATTTTCCAGCAGATTTAGAGGAAGGCTATTGTTACAAAGGATCCAACTCTCAGTGTACGTCGAATCGCTAGACAACTACGAACGACAGTTTGGCGAATTTTAAAACGTGAGGGCTTATATCCATATCACTATCGCGGGGGAACACGGTTTGCTTGAGGCAGACCACTATGCTCATCTAGTTTATTCTACCTGGGTATTAAGACAGTCACGGCTTCATTTTAATTTCTGCAGAACAATCCTCTGGACAGATGAATCTACGTTAGCAAGAAGTGGTGTTACAAATCTGAGAAACCTGCACAGGTGGTCATCAGAAAATCCCAAAGCTATACGCCCATCTAAATTTCAACATGAATTTTCTATTAACGTTTTGGCGGCCCTAATTGATGACTTGTTGATTGGTCCTGTCGTTCTTCCTGGGAGGTTAAATGCGGACAATTACCTTCAATTTCTTATTGACGAACTGCCAGGTCTTTTAGAGGATGTCCCACTGAATGTTCGACGAGACATGTGGTTTCACATGGATGGGGCACCACCACATTTCGAATTGCTGTCCGAAATTTGGTTAACGCCAATTATCCAAGATGGATTGGTCGAGGTGGTCCTGTTGCATGGCCACCCAGATCAACCGATCTTAATCCCATTGACTTTTATCTATGGGGGTACATGAAAAATTTAGTCTACGCGCAAGTTTCGAACACAAGAGAAGAGTTGTTGGATCGTATTCACCTGACTGCCGAGCAAATCCGACAAAACAAGTATGAAATTCGCATAGGTACTTCGTCGGTTGGCTTACGGGCACGAGCCTGCATTCAACAAAGAGGTGGGCATTTCGAAATGTATTATTAATTGAACTTTTTTAAATAAAATCAGTTTTTATTGACTTTAGGATTACATTTTTTTTCATGATCTGACAATCACATTCATAGATCTGTAACTTTGAAACAAATAAAAATGGCTATACAAGTTTTGCGTTTTCGTTATTTGAAATGAAGTCTACTTTACACTCCTAACATTTGAACATAACGATACGGGACACTTGTATGGGATAAGACCGTTGTTCGAATTGACAATATTAATGTTTTTTTAATAATATGAATGCTTTCATATACACACAACATCAAAAGTCTTGGACCCCCTCTATATAAAAGAATGGTGTATTGTTATTTCTGTGTACTTATCAAAGTAGGCACATCGTATGGGGAAAAAAGAACCAGCAATCACGTTTGATGTTAAACACACGTGTGATTTATTGTCAATTGTTGAAGGAAATAGTCAGTTTTTTGCATTTGTAGTCAAACGATTTTCGTTATTATATCGTGTTATAATGCCGGCCGTGAAATTTCAATAGAACAAGAATTATTGCCTCGCATGATGCTGGACATTCAAATCATCAGATATCCGCGATGTTAAATATCCCTAGAGCATCTGTTGTACGCATACTTCATAGATATGTAGACAGTAGTTCTGTGGAAAGAAGACCACGTTCTGGGCGCCCCCGATTGTCGAATGAAAGGTAGGATCGTTACTTGGTTCAATATACCCGGAGTCATCGAAATGCTTCAGCTCCAGCCTGAAGAGCTCACTTGCAAGGTACGTTTCGTCGTGTTATTTCAACCTTTACCATTCGAAGAAGACTTCATAATCCGAATCTATGTGCTAGAAGACCTTTAGGAGTCACTCTACTTGCACGACACCGAAATGCCCGCTTCCGCATTTCGGTGTCGCTTCCGTTAGGCGCAGGAGCACAGGGTTTGATTTTTATGGCAGTGGCGATGGGTCTTATTTACCGATGAGACCAGAATTGGATTGGTGAGTGATGATCGTAGGCAACAGGTGTGGAAGGCACCAGGTCGTTAAGAGGGATTAATTTTGCCCCGTGAAGTTGCTCCTTACAAAGGGCGTACAATTATGTTTTGGGGTGGAATAAATGTTCAACCGCCGTTCCGCAATAATTCCCATACAACGGAACATGACAAATGCAGTTTACATTGAAAACGTTATTAGGCCCATTATCTATCCATTACGCAATGAACTGGGTGATAATTTCATCTTTATGGATGATAATGCGAGACCACATTGTGCAGTAAGGATTCGGCAGGCACTTGAAGAAGGACATATCACCAGATTGGATTGGCCAGCACAATCCCCCGATATGAACACAATAGAATATATGTGGGATTTTGTTGTTAGAGGTATTCGCAATCGAATTAACCCACCCACACCACGGAAGAATTAACTATTGTGGCTATAGGGGAATGGAGCAATATTCCGCAAGAAATCATTAATTTATTGATTATTTTAATGGATAGCAGAGGATGGCATACTGAGTATTGAATACTCATTCCTTTGTTTCTATGTTTTTTCTTGTTTATTAAATTTTCTTTTTGCTTCTTCTGTTAGTGCCTACGTTGGTTAACAATTATCATTATCAAATTTCCATCTTAAAAAAGCATATTTTCAATATAATATTTTTATTGTTCTTAATAACACACTATTATCATAGTCTTTTGGGGGTTCAACACTTTTGACGTTGAGTGTATATCCAGCTCTCTTAGGTTATTTATCTGTTTGACGAGTTTTAATCCTTCTACCGCGATGTTATGATCCGTATTCAATACATGATTTGCGAGGCTAGATTTTTCTGGTCTATTAAATTTAATATGCGATATATGTTTTTTAAAACGGGTTATCATTGAGTGTTTTGTTTGACCTATATTGCGGTGATTGTAATTTGAAATATATATGTCAACACTCGCATTAATAAACAATTTTAAAATGCTTATTTCAGATAATCTATGTTTTACTGTATAAAATTTCTAATTTGTCTAATATAAGTATATTAAATACACAAATTCTATTAATTTTTTTTCTAATAGGTGTCTCATCGGCATCTATTCCGGTCATCATTCCATATTAATACCACCATCCGAAGTCGAAGTCAATCCAGCTCTTTGGCTCACCGCCGTCAGCCACTACAAGGTTAGAGACACCTTCTGCTCGTACGGCGTGATGGAGCTATGCACCAAGGGCTTAGGATCATCAGTGAATCAACTTAAATCGCGCGCCATCAATCTGAGCTGCGTCAGAACTTGCGTCGTCGTAGCCGAAGAACGTCCACGCATAAGTCTAACGAGCAGCTTCTCTAAACTATTCAGCGCTCTGGGTCTGAGTCCCAGAGCCGTATCGACATCATTCGGTTGTCGCGTTAACGTCGCAATTTGTCTCCAAGGCGCGTCCAGTCCGGAGCCTTCGACAGTCTACGTGGACCTTCGCGCTTTGAGAAACGACCGCGTCACCCTGGTAGAACGAGGAAGCCCCCACAGTTTGTGTCTGATGGAAAGCGGAAAGTTACTGCCCGGCATCAAAGTTATCATAGCTAATCCTGAAACTAAAGGACAATGCGGGGATTCCCACCTGGGTGAGATATGGGTGCAAAGTGGACACAACGCGAGTGGCTATTACATGACATACGGTGAAGAAAATGATTACGTGGATCATTTCAACGCGCAACTAGTGACGGGGAATACAGGGGAAGTGTACGCTAGGACCGGATATCTGGGATTCTTGAGAAGAACGGAAGGAAGTCAGTCGCAAGTGAGTGAAGAGACGGTGATAAGTGGAAGTGATACCGAGTCATTGGGTACCCAACACGGTATCACAGCTGATTCGCCAGAACTACACGATGCTGTTTTCGTGGTGGGAGCTTTAGACGAAACAATTATGCTGCGTGGAATGAGATATCATCCTATCGACATTGAAAACAGTGTTTTGAGATGTCATAAAAAGATAGCGGAATGGTAAGTTAAATTTTACTTATTTTTAAAAATTGCCTCTTAGCCCCTAGTGATTTTTTCTTGTTGGCCGGAAGTTCAAACTCAAACAGACGAGGTTTTCACTTCACCCTCATATTGATGATTTGTTTTGTTCTGATTTGTATTATTTGTGGCATCCACAAATTGTTCACTTGGTCGTCATTTTCTTCGAGTCTCTAGAGCATATCCTCACAAAAATCGATTCGTTGTTCACTACTACCCGGGCGAAGAGGTTACACAATTTGAATTGTGTACGGATGAAAATGTAAGTCTTGGTGGAGAATCCTTCTGAGAGATCTGTCACTTATTGCTAGGTGTGAGCATGACGTACGGCCGATCGGCGTGGATATCTGTCGAACAACTTCGATGTTGTTATGGGTTCGAACTGTTCTTGCATTCCCACCTCTTTTTTTGGTCGTCGATCCAGTTTCCTCGAGGTTGTTAATCTACGTTCTAATCGCGTTATCCGACGGAACAGGTTAGTTGCGCGGTGTATTGAAATGGCGTTGAAAAACGCGACGCATTTGAATAAAACTCTTGTTATTCTATTAATAGGTTTTCACTACGAACCTGGGTTGTTCACCCGTCCAACTGAACGGTAGGCTGTGCTGATGGTGTGGGGACAACGACATTCATACCCACTACCAACTTACGACCTCTAAAGTTCACTTCAAATAATCCCGTTTCACTGCCAGACTCTGTATCATGTATAGTTCATAAAACATTGTTTAATTATTAAATAGGTTGGAAACTGTTTTTTTCCACCATGTATGGCGAAAAAATATCATAGCGGTTACAATAAGTATAGAGTTATTATTTATATCTTAATTAATTGATGTTGCAGACACTTCATGGTGAAACATTTTAGTAATTATTGATGTACTTGGTAGCAATAACACACTTCTCTAACATATTATGTTTCGGCATGTTTCGAATGGCATAACAGCCGAAACATGTACAAGTGTCCCGTATCGTTATGTTCTAATTTTAGGAGTGCAAAGTAGACTTCATTTCAGGTAACAAAAACGCAAAACTTGTATATCCATTTTTATTTGTTTGAAAGTTACAGATCTATGAATGTGATTGTCAGATCAGGTAAAAAAATGTAATCCGAAAGTCAATACAAACTGATTTTATTTAAAAAAGGTTATACGATTCAATAACAGGCCTGTGATTGTTAACGTCGCATAATAAAATGTTATCCTAAAATAAATAAACACGTGTCGTAGTGCATGCAGTACTGGAAATTGATTTATGATAAAGAAGGTTCTCACTTATTTCGTAAGTGCTGAACCATGAATATCATACAATAAACAAATGTTCAGATGACTGTTAACGTTGCATGTTTTAATAAAGGATTACATTACGTTTCAGTTCATACAACAGCTTATTAGTGAGTGGACACGTTTTCTTTATTCAAAATGCCTTACCGATTTTTTTCTCAATAGTATGCGGACATGCATTTTGTGTATGGCTACTGTAACGGCAGTGCACGTCAAGCAGTTATTGAATACCGACATCGGTTTCCTCATCATGGGCCTCATCACTGAAAATGATTTTGTCTGCCAAATCGGCATTCACTTCTGTTTGCTCAAGTATCCAATTGGTGAACTCTCTTCGCTGTGCATGGTCTGTTGGCAGAAGTTGTTGTGTCAATTGGACTTTGTAGGGGTGGAGATGCAAACCTTGAGTCAGAATACGCTGAAGAGTGACTGTTGTAATGTCCAATTTCTCATTACAGAACGTTTCTGGAAGTACACAGACAATTTGGGAATGCGGGCTGCGTGATTATCTTTTCGATCGAGGAGTAAATTTGCCAGCAGACTTAGAGGAAGAAGCAGTAACTAGTGTTTCAAGGGATCCAACTCTCAGTGTTCGTCGAATCGCTAGACAACTAGGAGTGCCACGAACGACAGTTTGGCGAATTTTAAAACGTGAGGGCTTATATCCATATCACTATCTCAGGGGGGGGGGAGGGGGGGGCACGGTTTGCTTGAGGCAGACCACTATGCTCGTCTAGTTTATTCTACCTGGATATTAAGACAGTCACGGCTTCATTTTAATTTCTGCAGAACAGTCCACTGGACAGATGAATCTACGTTCACGAGAAGTGGTGTTACAAATCTGAGAAACCTGCACAGGTGGTCATCAGAAAATCCTAAAGTTATACGCCCATCTAAATTTCAACATGAATTTTCTATTAACGTTTGGACGGCCCTAATTGATGATTTGTTGATTGGTCCTGTCGTTCTTCCTGGGAGGCTAAATGCGGACAATTACCTTCAATTTCTTATTGACGAGCTGCCAGGTCTTTTAGAAGATGTCCCACTGAATGTTCGACGGGACATGTGGTTTCACATGAATGGGGCACCACCACATTTCGGAATTGCTGTCCGAAATTGGGTTAACGTCAATTATCCAAGATGGATTGATCGAGGTGGTCCTGTTGCATGGCCACCCAGATCACCCGATTTTAATCCCCTTGAGATCACCCAGATCACCCGATCTTAATCCCATTGACTTTTATCTATGGGGGTACATGAAAAATTTAGTCTACGCGCAAGTTTCGAACACAAGAGAAGAGTTGTTGGATCGTATTCACCTGGCTGCCGAGTTGTTGGATCGTATTCACCTGGCTGCCAAGTTTTGCGTTTTTGTTACTTGAAATGAAGTCTACTTTACACTCCTAAAATTTGAATATAACGATACGGGACATGTATATTAGAGAATAATATATTAGAGAATATAATAAAATTTTTAAAATATAGCCAAGTGTGTTATTCCTACCAAGTACATCAATAATTATATCTTAATCTTATTGACCAACTTAAGCCTGACATGCTTTTTACTATTGTTCCAGTGCCGTATTTACGTGGACCAATCTATTAGTAGTCGTAGTGGAATTGGACGGTAATGAAAGCGAAGCTTTAGACTTAGTACCTCTCGTCACCAACACCGTGCTTGAAGAACACCACCTCATAGTTGGCGTAGTTGTCGTGGTCGATCCCGGCGTCGTCCCCATCAATTCCCGAGGCGAAAAGCAACGGATGCACCTGCGAGACGGGTTCTTAGCCGATCAACTGGATCCCATATACGTGGCGTACAACATGTAATAAAAGTTTCGGATCGCAAACGCAAACAAATCGCGCGCAAAATAAGGAATACCAAGCACACACATAGAGCAGAAAAAGAGAGTAAAGCTCGCGATTGGAGGCACCGTTCAATTAGGTCCCGGCGCAGTTACGCATGCGCGTCGGCTTGAATCTAGTGAACTTCGCCAAAATGCTCTCCCACCACTTCGACAAAACATGAATTAGTTTAATATTTTCTTTTGTAATTAGTGTTTTTATAATACCATTTTACGTCTGGACGATTTTACGCCAGAATAATGGAAACAAGATTATATAAATATTAAGTAGATAAGGAAATAAAGTGAGACGGTGTTCAAGCAACAAATGGAACAAAATAACATTTTAATTTTCGGCTCAAATTTTTCATGTTTCAATATTCGATATACATAGAATATATTTGAATAAAAGGGAATAAATATTTAATATTATAGCTGTGTAGTTATGTACATATATACAAAAGTTAAAAAAAAGTTTTCGGGCCTAAGGATTTTAAAATAAAGCCACAAGAAGAATAAAACGCGATTTGATAAATACTATAATTAAATAGGCTGAGAATAATATTAATATTAGAGAGATGAGTATTGTAAATTTTATATTATAAACGTTATTAAGATATGAAGCAATGTACATACATTAATATTATTATTATTATTATTACGTATTGCATTCTTTTGATTTTTAGTCAAACGTGTTAACATTTATCATTACGATTGGGTGCATCTTTGCCTGTTCTTTTCATTTCCTTTTTTTTTTTAATAATAATAATAATCGTGCAATACCACAATTGAATTGTTAGGAGAGGTTAAATGGAAACAATGAAGTAATAACAATAAATTGTAAGTTTTTTCTTTGTAATAATAAGGATGAATAGCTTGTGATTATTTTTTGCATTTTTTGAGTTTTTTTTTATTTTATAGATAATATATATTAATTGTGTAGAGAAAAAGAGATGAATAACATTAAATTAATCGGTTGTATGTGTTGTTAGATAATCAAAAGGATTCCAATTCACTCCGTTAAGGGGAGTTAAGATTACGGTTATGTTATTCATAATTGCTTAATGTTATTGTATATTTTCGACACGTTCAATGACTGATAGTGTTTTGTATATGGTGCTCAAGTTAGCTATTCCACAAAAATTTAATTATAATTCTATAGTCGATAACATCTAAGTATTTTAATATTCAAGATGTCTTTGAAAGATAAAGACGACATATGAAAAATTAAAAGATGCAATTATATAGAATATTAATAAAAAAATTAATAACCCCTTGATAATTGTATAATGTGACCCCTTGATAATTGTATAATGTGACCCCTTGATAATTGTATAATGTGCCGCCTATGAATTCAGAATGTCTATAAATAATCTTACAGATTTTGCTTCTTTTTATTCAAGTTCTGCGGCTTGGGCGCTAGTAAGTCTAAGCAGTTGAGCACAGAGCTCTTTGTACCTCCCCCAATAGATCTATAAGTTATACTCTATTAGTCTAGTGTCCTTAATAAAAGCTACTATCCTCAGGGGAAATTTGAGTACCATCGTAGGATCTCCTCTTCTGTTTGAGTGTCTGTCTGAGTCCCTTCATTTCGTTACAAGTGCATGTTACATGAAGGCTATTTCCCGCAGTAATTCCACATCTCCTACACCAGGGTTCGCTAACCAAGCCCATGCTGTACAGATGCTTCCTTCAAGGACAGTTTCCGCTACGAATTGCTACGAATTAGGTTGGCTGCAAGTCTAGCGTTCAGCTCCCTGTAGTAGTTAGTGTCTTTACTAACTGTTAGCCTCCATTTGTTCTTATGTTCTCTTTCTAGCCATAACCATATCTCCCTCCTACCCGAATCCTTGGCGATTCCACATACAGGCTCTGATCCTATGGAAGGTTGTAAGAGGAACTTCTTACAACCTACCTTGGCCAGTTCGTCGGCTATCTATTACCTTTACAAGTGTTACATAAGTAACAGCTGTCAATGTTATTAAAATTACAAGATAACATTGTTTAAACAGCTTTGTATGCTAAAGCTCGTTTTAGACGATGTCTATTTTGCCAGAAAATATACCAGATAATATGCGTTATAAAAATAGACACCGTGTAAAAACGACATTTTACGTCTAATTTACCGACTGAAATTTAATAGAAAAAGTTCTATTAAATCGACCACGAAACGTCTGCGCAAGAGAGTCGCCATATTTTGATGCCGTTTGACTGCCAAACATAGCCCTTGTGTAAGTTGATGGGCAGTTGGTATTTATTTTGTTAAAAATTATTGATTTTGAATTTCTAAAAATGCCGTGTAGTCAGGAGCAAGCGTTGATTGACGAAGTACAAAAATATCCTTGTTTGTACTACATGAGAAGCAATGCTTAAAAGAATAGGCATTGTCGGCAACAATCTTTGCAAGCGTAATTAATTTCAAACTGTTCATTTGTCATACGTAAAAATTTTTGTACATTTAGGGGATCTTCTACTAACAATTCCGTGTTTAGCATGTTTAAAATTCCTTGATTCTGTGATATTCTGTTGATCCAAGGCTTCATCCATACATTTGCTGCGTTTTTTTTTTAAATAACTTGCGATATTATTGTCGTTGCTAATGTTGTTGCAACAGCTCCTAATCAAGATGTCATCGCTAACGTAGATTATATCAAATAACTAATAATTATCGTATTTTACACACGTTTTTGACACGTAAACCGTATAATGTTATTGGGACACGTAAAGGTATGTTTGAGTTTGTGTTTATGTGGAAATGTCAAGCATGTGTATAAAAATAAATACAATAGATAGCGCATCATGTTCTGCTGATCTAAAAATATTACTGTCGCGTGGATGTCTCTACAGCTTGGACAAATAATATGATATAAGTGTAAAACATAAATTTGCAAGATGTCATAGGAAATTTTCTGTCGTAACTTACAGGCAAACTTTCTGGGTAAATAGACATCGTCTAAGACGGACTTAAGGCAATAACTTCAATATATTTACGTACCAAAATGTCAACTGTTAAAAATTTAATACTTTTATTGTGTATGCAAGTGAATTACTAAAAAATTAAGATGTGTGCCCTACAGAGCCTTTTGGTTATTATTAAGATGTTAAGAAACTCCCGTATCTTGAAAACAACTTTTGGAATCATTAAAGGACCTCAAAAGAGCTAATTTGCCGTATAAAATAATATGGGAAATGTACTCTTCGTAAAAAAAAAAAAAAATATTTAAGCTTGAATTTTGTATATTATCAATCCAAAACATACCAAATTTCGGATAATCGTATTTTTTATATGTGCCAATGTTCAACTTAAATATCACTTTAAGTATCTGCTACAAAGTTTGTGTAATTTTTTGGCTAAGAATAGGTTTCCCTCTATTAGTTTTAAGGAAAATTAATTCCTTCGAGGTCCTTTAATGATTCCAAAAGTTGTTTTCAAAATTCGGGAGTTTGTAAGGATCTTGACAATAGCCGGCCTTTTACGTTCGTAACCTCCGTAATTTGGTAACAATTTAATAATACACATGTATAGCAAACGCCAATTAAGTTGGCGCGAGGAGGGGTAAGTTCGCGCAGGATTAAAAGTAGTGGGGAGATTTGTATTTGGTTTTACATCAAATGTCAGATAATTCTAACCTCTGAGCGTGTATCACTTTATGATCCCCTAGCAAAGACATTATGTTCCGTCAAACGTCAATGACAAATGTATTCTGACAGTTACTTTAGTAGTGGGGATGGACGTTTTTAAAAACAGCTTCTGCGCACCCCCTCCTCGCGCCAACTTAATTGGCGCTTGCTATACACATGTAACGATCGAAACTGATTCGGTGGCACAATTATTTCGCCACTTAACGCTACCCCTACTCTTTATGTTATTGAAGTGCAGTGGCGAGACAAATATTTTATAAATATCTTTTTTTCTAATTTTTTTCTCGCGTCTGCGGAGGAATTTGCGGAAAACATTTTGGATTCATATTCTATATAATTGCATCTTTCCATTTTTCATACGTTGTCTTTTCCTTTCAAGGACACCTGGTATAGAATTTGGTACGGTGTCTTAATAGTACTGCTATTAAGGAAAATATAATTACAAATTACAGGAATCATCGAAAAATTTTATAAAAATGATATTTTCCCTTCTGAAATTTAATAACATATCTTGAAAATATACTCAATTTATAAAAGAAATTAAGAAAGGTATCTAAATATAATCGTAAAATTTCTTTAGATTTGTATTCTATTTCTTTGGAGTCATCTTCGTTTCATTTCAACATTTTGTTATCATATCTTTATATATCAATTAATAAATTCTTGGAGTTTTTCGGCTTTTATATGAAATATTTATAAATATTATCAAATTAGTAGGTACTTGCGAAGTAAATGTGAATGCAAACATTGCTGTCTACACATTACAACGCAAGTCATACGAAATTCAATTGAAAAATTTTGTCTACGTTGGGACTTGAACCCAAGTCTACGGTTTGCCTGACCGTCGCTTTACCAATTAAGCCACGATAGATCTTGGTTCAAGTTAAAACCAAGGTCAAATTGGGATTGTTTTTTAGAGATTTTTTTGTCATTTGGTTCTGAGAAGGGGCATGGTTGAGAAACTTTGAAGTACATTGATCCATTTTTAGTAGCCAGGAGGTCCAAAGATATTGGTAATACATACATATTAATAAAGTGAAGATTTTAACTATTAGTTTTATTTCTATATTAAATTTTCTGTTATGTTTACCTGCCTTAGAACTTATTTTTGCTCTTAATTTATTTCGTCTTTTATTTTTGCATATATTTTCCATTCGTTTCTACATAGCCGATCAAAATTCAGTAAACAATAATAATTTCACCTAATATTTGAACAAGGAACATACTAAAATTCTAGCATCTACGAAACCAATATTGAATTTTATTTTATTATATCAGTCTTGCAATTAAAATATTGAACAGGGTGCTAAATTCATCTTAATAACTAATCAAAACACTGATTACCTTACGAGATCTTATTCTTTTGATTATTTGAATAACATCACAATATGTAGAGTATTTTTTATTTTGGTGTATTTGCAATATCTTTAATGATATCTTCTAATTTTCTAGTTCGATAGTCTTAAATGCTATTTTAATATATCAATTATATAATTTTACCTTTGAAATCGTTGAAGGTATTTTTGTAATAATATAATAATTGCTTTTTTTTAAGTTAATGAACTGTTGCTCTAATTCTAATATACTTTAAACTAATTTACTTTCTCTAGCATTTCACTCTTTTAATTAAGTTTAGCATACGTTGCCTATATTTTAATCTAAAATAAAGTTATTCATCAAAGAATGGACACATTTTCCTTAATATGTTTTATTATAAATTTGCTGTTTTAACTAATTTAACTAAATTACTACATCTTCTACCGACTAATAGAATTTTTGAGGTTATACATTTTGCATATATTGAATACATTTATTATTTGTCTTCATCCTTCTCGATCTCTCTTTATTTAATATGCCTCACCCTTTTCGCCTCTCAATAATTGCTCATTTCATTACATTTCCACATGGGTCTTTCTCTTTGATTTCTTCATTGACAGTCTTGCTATCTTTTCCAACCAACATAGTTATTTTATTCTTTGTTGGATTGATCTTACACCTAATCTCATTTTTATTTCATCACCAATCAGTTTACCCAGTTACTTGCAATCTCCTTTTTGATTTTAAAATGTCAACAGCCCCTAACCACATCACAAAAAAGGAGTTATACTTCCTTAGTAGTCTTGCTTTAGTTAATAACCAGAGAGGATTATTCGAGTAACATCGCACCGGACGCATATACAGACTGTCCAAGTCCTGCAATATTTTGGGACATTTCGGACTATTTCAAGGCAAAAATGCTGACAAACAATATTTTTATTTTCAACCGTTTCAGAGTTACAGTACAATTGAGTAATGTGATCCGCACGTGATTTACCTTACGGTGTGCGCATCAAGTGCTCGAAAATTCCTCCGTGTACGTTCATACACTTGACCACTCTTTTCCTTAAATTCCGGGTAATGTTATGGAGTGAATCTTGCCGTTCTCTGATACGCGTAGCAGCAAGAAAAATGTTAGCAATCAATTCGCCTCGAGTAGGCTTCCGTCGATGAACATCTGATTTTATCCATCCCCATAACGAATAGTCTATTAGTGCCAAATCTGGAGTTCGTGGCGGCGAACGAATTGGACCACCACGACAGATCCATCGGCCAGAAAATTTCTCGTCAAGGTATTGCATCACTGCGCGAGCATTATGCGGTGGTGCTCTGTTGTGTTGATAGTACATTTGGTGTCAGACCGCCAACGGAACGTCCTTCAAAAAACTGGAAATTCATCTTGCAGAAAGTGTCGATATCGTGCGCTTGTCAGACGCTCGACAACAAGACCAATCAAGATGTTCTCGATAATACCGCACCACACGTTAACTGCAAACCGTTGTTAGAAATGGGATTCAACGGTTTCATGAGGGTTTTCTTCAGACCAGGCATGAGTGTTGTGCGTGTTAGTGATACCGTCACGAATGAAAATTGCTTTATCGATGCGACGTTCATGGATCCATTAAGAAAATGCAAGTCGCAACGCAGCATCTCTCGGATGCAAATGTTGAATACGCTGTACGTGATAGGGATATAAGCCATAGCGATGAAGTCTTCTCTGTACTCTCGTTCGTGGAATATTAAGATGTACGCTAATTCGACATGTACTCACAGTAGGATTACCTTCTACTGTTTCTAGAATGTTAACCTCTTCATTGGCAGGTTGACAATTTGCGCACTCTGATAGGATATGAGCACTGGATACCATACCGCGTTCACGTAAACTGTTGAAAGTACATAACAAACACATCTTTAGTAGGAATGCATCGATTAGGAAATCTTCGGCGATATTTGGCAACAACAGCAAGGGCATTTCCATTATAGTAGCCGTAAATGAACACAATATCCGTGTATTCGTTATGTGTAAATACCGCTGGTATTATAATTGTCCGTTGCACCTAATCTACACACGTCCTAATTCCACACGCCGTAGTTGAAAACTGACCGATTGGTTTACGAGTGGAATGGTGTATCACGGGAACTGGCGCATGCGCAATATCTCTGAAACGGTTGAAAATAAAAATATTGTTTGTCAGCATTTTTGTCTTGAAATAGTTCCTAATTTAGTGTCCCTAAATATTGCAGGTTCCTCCTGGACCAGCCTGTATATATTTCTCAGTCGGCGCCGGACAACGTTAAACACACTTTCTAAAACGGTTTCTCTCTGGCTATTTGTGATATAAAATTAATATTTATCGCCGTAAACCAGCGAAGTGCACTGAACGGTATGCGGACGGCGACTGACAAAATATATATTTACGTGCTAGGAGCACTTTATAAAGCGGTCTCTTTCTGGCTATTTGTGACATAAAATTACTATTTATCGCTGTAATCCAGCGAAGTGCACCAGTGTAATCCAGCGAAGTATTCAGACGGTGACTGACAAAATATATATTTACGCGGTAGGAGCGAGTTGCTGGTGAGATATTACTCGAATAAACCTCTCTATTGATAACTGTCTAAAGCCAGAAAGTATTGTATTGCTTTTGTTTCTGCTTCAATTTTTCCGTATTCAATAGTAATTTTTCTAAGATATTTAAATAGGTTTAAATAGTTCGTTTATTAATTCCACTCTTTATTCGACACATTCACATGGCGTTTTAGATTCTGTTGTTATCAGTACTGAGTCATCCTATGATTTATAATTTTAATTTATTTCTCGTTATTCTATCCTCATGTTGTCTTCTTTCCATGCAAAGTGCTTTCTTTTATTATCTCGGCCGATATGATTACAAATATGTAATATTGACTCAGTATTTCTCTTCATTTCAGTTCATATGTAATTGTAAGTCTGTAAAATTATGTAATTAATTGAATCTAGCAAATCTGACACCTTCAAATAGGCATTCAATTTAATTATTCGGTTGATTTAATTTAATTACAAAGTTAGAAGATATCAATTGAAGTTTTGTTATAATGATTTTGCAAATATAACGATTAAATGTACGATTATATATTTATAATATTATGTATATGTCTAGTCCTATTTGTTGTATTGCAAGAGTAAAAAAAAGCATTTGCTGTTTCTATATTATTTTTGTAGTTAACGTAATTAAGATATAAAAATGGAAGAAGTTGTAAAGCGTATTCGCTCAAATTTATTATAATCTAGTTAATTTTTTTTAAATCATATATATGTATAATTACACTTTTAAATATGGTGCATACCCCGAAGTAAGAATACTAAAATTTTGTGTTTCGTAACAATTATGTCACAACGTATTATTTTTATTCTATGTATCTTTAATCATGTATCTTTTCGCCCATAAATGTCTCTTTTTGGAAAATTTTGACAATATACCTTACCTATATACATACATATATATATTTATTATTTATATACTTGAATAGTGTACATATTTACTTAAAATGACTAACCGAGAAGATGTTGCAATAGAGATGATTTTTCGGCGAAAATTCTAGCGTTGAAATGAACACACACATGCTACAAACATACACAGGCGCAAAAGAAAACGAAAAAAACTTTGATACATCATACACTACACACACTTTTACTTATATGATATATAAATATATACATAGTTCTTTATTTAGGCTTATAAATATCGAAAGATCCAACAGTTACAACATGTTTTAATTTTTTCCGTTGGATAATGAGAATTAAATTATATAAATTGTGTAAACATGATGAGAAAAAGAATTGAAATAAAGGTAGACTTCTTTACCAACATTTGCTTTTTATTTCGCCGCAAGTTTTCTTTTCAGATTTGTCATATGATAAAATTCACGTACCTTTGACCGACGTCTAAAATTCTTCATGTACGGCTTCCATTTTTGACGTGCGTCTAAAACTTAATAACGTACGTCCAAAATTTTTCACGTACGTCTTATATTTTACAGGTTCGTCCTACATTTTAGACGTACGTCAAAAATTTTTCATGTACGTCAAAAATTTTTCACGTGCGTCTTATATTTTACACGTACGTCCAACATTATAGACGTACGATCAAAAATTTTTCGCGTACGTTAAAATTTTTGACGTGAAAAATTTTTGACGTACGTAAAATATTTTTCACGTGCGTCAAAAATTTTTCACGTACGTCTAAAATTTTTCACGTACGTCTAAAATTTTTGACGCACGTCTAAAATTTTTGACGTACGTCAAAAATTTTTCACGTACGTCAAAAATTTTTCACGTGCGTCAAAATTTTTTGACGTACGTCTAAAATGTTTCACGTACGTCTAAAATTTTTCACGTACGTCAAAAATTTTTCACGCACGTCTAAAATTTTTGACGTACGTCTAAAATTTTTTACGCACGTCAAATATTTTTCACGTACGTCAAATATTTTTCACGTACGTCTAAAATTTTTGACGTACGTCTAAAATTTTTCACGTACGTCTAAAAATTTTCACGTACGTCTAAAATTTTTCACCTACGTCTAATATTTTTTACGTACGTCTAATATTTTTCGCGTACGTCTAATATTTTTCACGCACGTCTTTTATTTTTTACGTACGCCTATAATTTTTCACGTGCGGCTTTTATTTTTAACGTACTTTAAAACTTTTAATTCTTTTTGAGATGTATCATAATTTTTCAGGTTTTAACACAATTTTTTGTACGTTTCCTTTCGTATCTGGACGTTTGGAAAGATGGGAAGGTAAAAAAGGTTTCTTCTCTGTTACTCCAAAGAAAACGAAATAAAATTCAAACATTGACTGTTTACTGTTTTATTTCTTTTTCAGTAATAAGCAAAAATACTGATTTAGAATTTAACAATCATTTATTATAATCTTCTATAAGCTAGACGCTAACTAAATCAAATATGAGATATCTTAAAAGCTACCGTATTTATGATGAGAATAATGATATAATAATTTTAATATTAATAAACTCTAAACGATATTTACTGTACATATATCCATTTCTCTTATTCTATATTCGTAATAATTAGTAATAATCATAGTCACACTTAAAATAACGTAATAATAAAGTAGACATAAATAATCCTTAAAAACACTTATAAAATACAAATTGATCTACATTCATATAGTAAATAATAACATGGAATCAAGAATCAGAAAGATGATTGCATCATCCACTGTAAAATATCGTAAAATTTTCTTTTATAATTCTTATTTGTGACAACAAGTAGTTAATAAGATCTACAAAGTTACAATATTGCACTAATTGGAATCAACAATAATAAAAATAAAACATAAAATATCATTTGGATGATCAGTAATAAATAATATCAATTTGGTAACACTGATAGAATTCATTAAAAAAGAAAAGAAAAAATATAAGTGTGTACGTTTAAAATTATTGTTCTGCGATAAAACGTAAGGGTCCCAAAGTGTCGTTTACACCGTTGCGGCACTCCGGATTGTTTTTGTTTGTATTTAGATATGTATATATGTATGCTCGTCGTGCGCTATTACATGAATAATGTGTATAATATAATCATAGTAACCATTATGAACATCACTTCCTTCAATCTAAAATTGTTCGTAAAAATCACAGACACTACTAAAATGACAAAATTATAATAAAGAATAATTAGTTCATAATAATAATAATTGGCAAGTCTACATTTAATAATAATAATAATAATATAACAACTGCCTTAAAATCTACTATCTCTGTACAAGTTATTTTTCAATTTTCCACCTATAAATCTACACTTTGTTTATTGCATCTTAAATAACATTTTAGTAGATTCTAGAAAAATGAAAAAAAAAAAACAAATTTACCATCACAGATGCAATGATAAATATATATTCGACTAAATAATTAAACTAAATACTTAAGAGGAATGCATAACTTGTTTAACAAAAAAATAAAGTGAATATTTAAGGATGATGTGTGAATATGTGTTAGTACTGTGTTACAGGTTCTGTTATTCGTTTTTAATGTATATCTATGTACATGCATAGGGTTCTTAATCTACCATCTCTACAGACGATAAGAAAGATACAAGTTAGTGTTAAATTATAATACAACTACGGTCACTTTGTAAATGTTGAGTAGGTGACTTCGTTAAAGTATTAATTGATGATATGTGTGGACGTGGAAGATGTGCAGCAGCGCTGATTCCTGTGATGTTTTCTTCAATTTTTGTAACCGTTTTGAACACACCACTTTCGATGATAGAGGGGAAAATTACGATTAATTGCAGATCTCTAATCTGAAAACAAGAAAAGACATATTAAAATTTGTGTTTTAAGAAATTAGTGAGGACATTTTAACAGCATTTAATTAATATTTTTGTTGTTTTTATGTCTCGGTATTGTTATACATAGTGTTCATCATTTAGCTTTGGCACCGCCACCTATGCAACCAAACATACTAGTTGGCTATACTGAAATATAACGGGTGTTCAGAAACTTTCGAAGTCAAAGTAGTCCTTGAAAATATGAAGTCATGTCTGAGATAGATTGATACATTTACTTAATACAATTTTATAGGTTATCAAATTAGTATCTTCGATATTAGATTCTGACAATTTTTGACAGACAACAGTTGACATTTAATAATTATTACAAATCAGATACTTAAGTAAAGATATACGATTTTTTGTTCAGAGCCCACTTGACTTCGAATGTTTCTGAACACCCGTTATTACCTCGAATAATTTCTTAGCCAACTACAGTAGCGTCTGTTAACTGCTACCTACGTATAGCGTTCTGAAGATGGCCGAAATCAGATCGGAACCAGTAATCGTATCGCATAAAAGTATGGGAGTTTCTATTTATTATACAAGTGTCCCGTATCGTTATGTTCAAGTTTTAGGCGTGTAAAGTAGACTTTATTTCAAATAACAAAATCGCAAAACTTGTATATCCATTTTTATTTGTTTCAAAGTTACAGATCTATGAATGTGATTGTCAGATCATGAAAAAAAATGTAATTCCAAAGTCAATAAAAATTGATTTGATTTAAAAAAGTTCAATCAATAATATTTTCGAAATGTCCTCCTCCTTCTTGAATGCAGGCTTGTGCCCGTAAGCCAACAGAAGAAGTACTTATCCGAATTTCATACTTGTTTTGTCGGATTTGCTCGGCAGCCAGGTGAATACGAACCAACAACTCTTCTCTTGTGTTCGGAACTTGCGTCTAGACTAAATTTTTCTGTACCCCCATAAATAAAAGTCAAGGGGATTCAGATTGGTTGATCTGAGTGGCCATGCAACAGGACCACCTCGACCAATCCATCTTGGATAATTGACGTTAACACAACTTCAGACAGCAATTCCGAAATGTGGTGGTGCCCCATCCATGTGAAACCACATGTCTCGTCGAACATTCAGTGGGACATCCTCTAAAAGACCTGGCAGTTCGTCAATAAGAAATTGAAGGTAATTTTCCGCATTTAACCTCCCAGGAAGAACGACAGGACCAATCAACAAGTCATTGATTAGGGCCGCCCAAACGTTAATAGAAAATTCATGTTGAAATTTAAATGGGCATATAGCTTTGGGATTTTCTGATGACCACCTGTGCAGGTTTCTCAGATTGGTAACACCACTTCTCGTGAACGTAGATTCATCTGTCCAGAGGACTGTTCTGCAGAAATTAAAATGAAGCCGTGACTGTCTTAATATCCAGGTAGAATAAACTAGACGAGCATAGTGGTCTGCCTCAAGCATACCGTGTCCCCTGCGATAGTGATATGGATATAAGCCCTCACGTTTTAAAATTCGCCAAAGTCGTTCGTGGCACTCCTAGTTGTCTAGCGATTCGACGTACACTGAGAGTTGGATCCTTTGCAACAATAGCTACTGCTTCTTCCTCTAAATCTGCTGGCAAATTTACTCCTCGGTCGAAAAGATAATCACGCAGTATTCTCGAAATTGTCTGTGTACTTCCAGAAACGTTCTGTAATGAGGAATGCGCCTATCGGGAAACCGATGTCGGTATTCAATAACTGCTTGACGTGCACTGCCGTTACAGTAGCCATACACAAAATGCATGTCCGCATACTCTTGAGAAGAAAATCGGTAAGGCATTTTGAATAAAGAAAACGTGTCCACTCACTAATAAGCGGTTGTATAATCTGAAACGTAATGTAATGCTTTATTAAAAAATTCAACGTTAAGTCATCTGAACATTTGTTTATTGAATGATATTCATGGTTCAGCACTTATGAAATAAGTAAGAACCTTCTTTATCATAAATAAATTTCCAGTACTCTTTTTTGAAGATCTCCAAGAAATTACTGTATGCACTACGACACGTGTTTATTTTTTTAGGATATCATTTTATTATGCGACGTTAACAATCACAGGCCTGTTATTGAATCGCATAACTTTTTTTAAATAAAATCAGTTTGTATTGACTTTAGGATTACATTTTTTTTCATGATCTGATAATCACATTCATCGATCTGTAACTTTGAAACAAATAAAAATGGATATACAAGTTTTGCGTTTTTGTTACTTGAAATGAAGTCTACTTTACACTCCTAAAATTTGAACATAACGATACGGGACATCTTGTATATCGAATTTAAAATATTAATTCAAACTTGTTAGACATTTTCTGTGTATATTCGTATTCTTTCTAGAGAAAGCCTTTCTTTTGTTATCATTGTGTCAGTTGCTCATAATTATGTCACGTCGCATATCATTTTAAATCTTTTCTCACAAGGGATGTTTTAATGATATTTGTGTCATTGATATCGCAATTCTTAACTGGCGCTTTAATAAATTCATAATTCTTAGACATCGACAACTTCGAATCCTCTCCAACTGTGAGCCATAAAACAAAACCTTTTTTCTAGGGTTTCCTTACACCAAACTCATCCTTATTTTGTTCAAAACCTTCGTAAGATACATATCGTTCAAACTCGACACATGCTGTTCCAGCACCCAAGCGCTGTTCGGCCTTGCTTTCCACATGTCCGATCGCGTCATGCTCGCAACACAAAGGTAATCTGTATTGTTCAAATATATATTATTCTTTTACTTAATTCAAATTTAATTTACTGCATAATTTAACTTTATTTCCAGTCCACATTTCTTTATATCAATTTGTAGTTATTATTCATTGTACTTGCATATATCGCTACTTTTATTGAATAATTTTAATGCATTTTAAATCTCTAAATTTCTTATGTAAATATTGAATAAAAACTTTAAGGACAATGTTGTTGTGTTACCACGCCACCTCAACCGGACCAGAGCGTGTTTTTTAACAGCATCAACCACTGCTGGTTTGAAGATGATTGGTGTCATGTAACAGCTGGTCAGCGAATCGAACAAAGAATAAAACAACTTTAATTGTAACTTGCAAAATCAATAGTAATTTGCAAATGTGTGTCAAAATAAAAATAAACACTTTTTTACCCGGATTTATCCAGATTTTTCTCATATCCGGATTACTGCCGCTTACATTAGTTCGGATATGGAAATTCGGCATCAACTCTGACCACGAATTCTTTAGTGTGATGCTTTGCGACTGATAGTGATTTTTAAAAGTTGTTCATACCTAACACATATTTACAGAATCAAATGCTCGCTTATACTCAATAATTAATCGGTTTATATACAAAAATTTATGAAACTGTGAAGTCTCGAAGGTTTTTGCTGGATACCATTTCGTCCTTTTGTATATTTTTCGTTAAATCAGTGACATATTTGCGTTAATAGTTGCTATAAAGATTATTTAAAAAATCGCTAATTGATTAGTCAAATGATTATGATATTCGTGATTCGTTTTATTAACGGGAACATTCAACAAATAAAAATGCAATTCATGCATGCAATGTATCCTGTGTCTAGTAGACAATATTGGCACAGCATACTTCTGTTCTATTTTCACGGTCACACCAGTTTAAATTTTATTACCACTAATCCACATACCTCTTAGTGTACAACACATAAATGTCGTTCCACGAATGAAATTAATATAACTATGTATACAGTATGCGGTATTACTTTCGACATGGTAGAATGGACTTTTTAAAGATGCCGGACATGCAACAACAGTCCGTGTCGTCGAGATTAAAATAATCAAATGCTGAAATTGTGTATAATTACGGTATTATCTGAACAAAATGACAACATGTGTATGTACGTGATCCATCCTACCTAATAAACATGTTCGTTTTTGCTGAATTGTAATTACGGCGAAACAGTTTCTTTTACCGCAGTTTTTAAATTTAAGACTAGTAACGACATGCAGAGTATTTTGTGTTTAAAAATAGACTTGGTTGCTTGAAAGGGTCGATTTTCTTTAATAAACCGCTTTCAGTTTCTAAACAATCTCTTAGATGGCACCAAAAATAAATTACTTACACTTTGACATTTAATACAAAGGTATTTTTAATAATATAAAATATTATTAAAAATCTGGCGTGAAGAACACAAATACAGGTTCACTATTAATATTTTTGTGAACGTGTCCGAACATATCCCTCCCCAGAGACGTAGATACGTATTTCGCCTTTCTACAGGCTCATCAGTACGCCCCTGCTGGAGAAAGGATATCTTCAGACACATTCACAAAAAAGAACCACAACGCCACATCACAGAAGTTATCCAGACCGAGCGTAGAAGTAAATTCAGCGCTGCCTGTTGTCAGACAACCGAAGTACCTCGCCCCGTCCACATAACTGGTGGGGTTTACCTACTCATGTATGTTTTAATTATTCTGATACATTACACATGCGGTTAGTCCGTAGTATGAGTGAAGACACAAACAAAATGCAGTTTCTAGAGAGATGGCTGTGCCACCTTTGGAAGGGCGTCGTTACTACACATTGGTTATGGTAAAAAAAAACAAAATAAAACTTCAGTCATACTGTATAGCGTGTGTCCCAATTTCGATGCCCATTGGTATCTCGGTTATTAGAAGATATAGAACAACGGTTAAATGGGGAATGTTTTGCAGAATTCAATACTCGCGGCAAATCTCATTTCAAATTTGATCTAACTTTTTAAATTTTTAAAATATTTTGAAAAATCAAAAATTTGCCGATTTCGTTATTCCTCAATAACTCGATAACGCTTAGTCTGACCTCTTTTAAAGTTTTACATTGTTCAGACACTTTTTTAAAACAAATTATTTGATACAAACAGAAACCTCCGATTGTCATTTGTTTTTAAGTTATTACCACTATCTTTTGTTTTCCATATGGCGGCCATATTGGATTTTGGGTTTGTTAGGTAGTCCTCAAAATGTGCTTTTCAACGATGTATAACATGCCTGAAAAATTTTTATTTATAAGGAAAATATTAATAAAAACGTAAATTAATCTTTAATATGAAATTAGTAGGCTGAAAAATTAAACACCAATGTCAAATGAAAGTGAAAAGATAGTATAGCAAACGCCAATTATGTTGGCGCGAGGAGGGGTAAGTTCGCGCAGGATTAAAAGTAGTGGGGAGATTTGTATTTGGTTTTACATCAAATGTCAGATAATTCTAACCTCTGAGCGTGTATCACTAGCAAAGACATTATGTTCCGTCAAACGTCAATGACAAATGTATTCTGACAATGAAACAAAACGATAACCTGTCAAAGTACAATTAGTGCTGCAGAGATAAGTTAATTAAAACTACTTGTAGTTAGTATAAGTAATTATTGTCAAGTATTAAGATTTATAAGTATTGATAATGGCACATACATATTCAAACGAAGAAAAAGTTGATATGTTGGAAGTGTATTTCAAAGCAAATAGAAACACAAAAAATGCGTGCACGAGTTATGCAGAGCGTTTTCCAGAAAGACAACAGCCACACAGGACAATTTTTAGAAGACTAGTTAGCAAATTAAAAAACTTTGGAAGCTTCGAACAAAAACGAGCTAACTATGAAGTTAATGATGCTGATACACGTCGAAATAATATTTTGCAGAACGTTAGGAACAATCCCAGCACATCAGTTCGTCGTGTGACACGAGAAACAGGGATTTCAAAATCTACTGTTCACAGAACCTTGACGAAAAACAAGTATCACCCTTACAAACCAACAATTGTACAAGGTTTAGGTGATAATGACAATCTCCGACGATTACAGTTTAGCAGGTGCTACCTTCAAAAATCTGAATATGACGCTAATTTTCCTAGGAAAATACTATGGACAGATGAAACACGATTTACCAATTGTGGAGTGTTCAATAGGAATAACTATCATCATTGGTCTACTGAAAATCCACATTTGGTAAATCAAAGAAGATTTCAAGTTCGATTTGGTTTTAATGTCTGGTGCGGTTTAATTAGTGACATTTTGTTTACATTTTTTTTGTTTTTTAAACTCTTTTTTTCGTTTTAGATAATCAGTTAATAGGTCCTTTCATCTTTGATTACAATTTAACTGGTAACAGATATTTGGATCTACTAACAAACGAGATAATGCCTGCTTTGAGGCAAATTATTAATCCCGAGAACATGCAAAACATCTGGTTCCAGCAAGATGGTTGCCCGGCCCATAACACTCGTAACGTGCAACATTTTTTGAGAGAAAACTTTAATGAGAGAGTGATTTCAAATAATGGACCCGTGCAATGGCCTGCGAGATCACGCGACCTTACCCCGCTTGACTTTTATTTATGGGGTACCACTAAAAACGAAGTATTTGATTTTGAACCGCCAGAAACTCGGGAAATTTTAGAACAAAGAGTACTAGATGTGCTACGATCAGTAAACGGAAACACGCTACGTAGAGTTTGTAACTCTACTCGAACAAGGTGTCAAAATTGTGTGGAACAGAATGGTCGTCATATTGAACAATTTCTTTAAGTGAATGTGAACTTTAAGTTCTGTATCTTTACTTTTTACTTCTATAATTTTTTTATCGTTTCGTTTGTTTACAGTATTACTTAGAATATCTTTTCACTTTCATTTGACATTGGTGTTTAATTTTTCAGCCTACTAATTTCATATTAAAGATTAATTTACGTTTTTATTAATATTTTCCTTATAAATAAAAATTTTTCAGGCATGTTATACATCGTTGAAAAGCACATTTTGAGGACTACCTAACAAACCCAAAATCCAATATGGCCGCAATATGAAAAACAAAAGATAGTGGTAATAACTTAAAAACAAATGACAATCGGAGGTTTCTGTTTGTATCAAATAATTTGTTTTAAAAAAGTGTCTCAACAATGTAAAACTTTAAAAGAGGTCAGACTAAGCGTTATCGAGTTATTGAGGAATAACGAAATCGGCAAATTTTTGATTTTTAAAAATTTAAAAAGTTAGCTCAAATTTGAAATGAGATTTGCCGCGAGTATTGAATTCTGCAAAACATTCCCCATTTAACCGTTGTTCTATATCTTCTAATAACCGAGATACCAATGGTTAGCATCGAAATTGGGACACACGGTATATATATATATACAGTATGACTGAAGTTTCATTTTGTTTTTTTTGGGGATATATTCTAAAAAATATAACAAATAAAATAGTAAACATTTTTTCTAATAAAAGTTGTTTAGAAACGCAAAACTATTTTATTTGTTATATTTTTTAGAATATATCCCAAAAAAAACAAAATGAAACTTCAGTCATACTGTATATTGAAAATTTCATGGCCACCTCTGAGGTGTTTTTTTTTAGACGCACGATATATAACGTGTGTCGCAAAAGCTACACGCAGCGACATTCTTTGTTCGGTTCTGAATATAAAATCTTAATGTTCAAATGTCGCATCATGCTTCGTTTGTTTTCACGGAGTTCTTGAAGTTCAGACTTTTAGTGCGTTACTAAGCCTTACTCTTCGATATCTGTTAATAGAGATGTTGAGTCGTTGTAGAACAATAAGTTTGTATTTCAAAGTGATTTCAATCAAAATCATTACTAATTTTGCGGTATCTACAATTACAATAGTATGCGGCTATAGTGTTACCAAATATGTGTTTCTTTCAAATGGCTTCTGAACACATAAGAAGCATGATACGACATTTTAACATTAAGATCTTTTATTCAGAACCGAACGAAGAATGTCGCTGCGTGTAACCTTTGCGACATTTTATACACACGCTGTATATACATCATAAAATAGTTATATCACATAATAGTCATATAAAATATCAAATTAGTCCAAATTATAATTTCCAGATTATTTTATTCAAATATTTATATTTACAAAATCTCCAGGATGTTTCGGTACAGTTGCGAGAGTATATTAAAAAAGGTTATGAAAATAATTTCAAGAATTTCATGAAAAAAATATTTTGAAATGCAAGCAATTATATGTCTTTCTAAAGGAAATATAACAACAATTTTTAACTTTTAGTAATAAAATAATTTTAAATACATATTTATTTTCGTACCATAAATCTGTCAAGACAATTGTTATATTTCTAAATCTCGCAGTAGCTTAAAAAGAAGGATGAACTACCTCAAGGTCTCACTAAACACAACAGTATTTGTGCCCACTTTATATAAACTGATTGCTCAGACCTAGGGCATTATATACGCGAGCGACTGTACATTCTTATCGTTAACATCGAAGAATAGTTTAGCAGTTCAACGTAATTATAACCGTAAATTCGAGAATATTTTATTTAAATATATACGAAAAAAATCTAATTTATTTCCAGTATAACAGCAATATAATTTAAAAAAATATCTCATTTTAATATTTCCACGAATTTGATCTAATAAAGTTAAAGAAATATTATAGAAGAAAAAGATGGTGGTCATTTTGTGTAACGGTAAATAGTAAAAGTTATTTAACCTAAATTAAAATTTTCACCTGTAAATCTGTTTAATTTAAATGAATTAAACAGAAGAAAGCAAAAAAAATAATTTAGTGTAGTCGCAAGACATGAAGTTTGTTTAGAAAAAAAAACACGTTCAAATTAAAAAGGTTAAACATACCCTTATATTTTTAAACTAATATAAAGTATAGACATTGGCTTATGATGGGTGATCCAATTCTAGTTTTCTAACTTTTATTTAAAAAAAACACAAAATTATCTTATTTTGTTTTTATTAATCGAATATTTATTATTAATTAATTGTGGAAAGTATGTCCATCTCTGGAGTTGATTCGTTAAATAATTCGGGGGCTATCTCGGCTATAACTTGGCAGATCTTAGTTTTAGGTGCTCCAACGTTGCAGACTTATTGGCGTAGACGTGGCTTTTCAGAAAACCTTACAAAAAAGATCCAATGGCGTTAAATGGCATAATGTTGGCGATCTTGATGTCACTCCTAAGTGAAATAATGCAATCTCTAAACTTTTCACGCAAAACATCTAACGTTGCATGTGATGTGTGGCAAGTTCTGCTATCTTGTTGAAATCACATATCTTCAACATCAATATCTTAGATTTCGTGCCAAAAATAATTGGTTAACATTCTCTTATAGCGCTTACCATTGACTATTACTGTATGACCTTCATCGTTTTAAAGAAAGCAAGACCCAATTACGCCGCCTGACCACTATGCACACCGCACAATTACTTTTTGGGCCTGCTATGGTGTCCCGAGAGTTGGAAAGACAATTTTCTTTGAAAAATCAGAATCAAGTTCATGCTGCTTTACCATCCAATCTGCGTAAAATCTTCGTTGTCCATGATCTCTGAGCTACAGTTCTTGTGTTAACTGATTTTTATTCGAGTGTAGGTGCAAGTCCTTATGCAAAATGCACCAAAGAGAGCTGTAAGAAAGATCTAAAGTCTGCAAACGGCGACGAATCTATAATTACCGGTCTTACACCAGCAATATTCTCGCCTGCACACCCGATCTCAAATGTTTACAGTTTCCTTAATCTTTTTCATACGCGGCGAATTGTTCGCTCAGTAGGACGATAAGTTGACCATAATCTTCCCGCAAACGTCGATACACAGTTCGTATAGAATTGTTATTGCTGTAAAACAATTGGGCAATTTTAACGCGTTGAGCAATCCATTTTGTAAATGTGGTTTCAAACTAACATTTGATGTTGATATATTTATTTTTCACGTTAAGTTTTTACCGCCCTGTAGATAAATATTTATATCCAAATTTAGTTCATTATTTCGTTCTTTATAACCCCGGTTGTGCCATCTAGTGAGATTGTGTTCATTGAATTTGACCCCCATGCGGGAGGTGTGCTTTTACGATGATTCTTCTGTTAGACGTTCGACAGTTAAGTTTGTTTATTGAAGTGCGCTCCGTAAAGGGAGATGAAAAGTCACGCTATACCCTAATTGGCGCTAGCTACCATCTGTTTAGTCAATCCACGACCGTCTACACTAGCTAAGGACATACACAATAAATAGAGTCTCCCTTTTAAATTGTGCGTTACGATTACCAATCTCGACTTTTTCCGAACATCTTCATTACGCCAAGAGTGCGCCTGCGTGCGCACGGTAGCAATGTGTCAAATATACGCCATTAATTATAACTGCCTAATTTTAACTAATGACAGTAATGACTAATGACATATTTTTAATTATCAACAGGTTTACGTCATTTATTAGACATTTGACAAATCCGGCTATGACAAAAACTGGGTGACTTTTGTGTTAACAAAGATTTCGATTGAAATTTTGGGCAACTAATGTCGAAAAGTGTGTATCAAAAAATGCGTGTTGCATCGACCAAAGCAAGTGAAAATGAAATGCAGCCAACTCTAGAAAATAGGTAGAATATATAAAAGAACATTTCAGGTCAAACCTAAAATTGTTTTCTCTGTAATCTTTGGAATTATTCTTGGTAATGTTCTTGCTTTAATGTTTTTACTTGGTTGCAAGAGTTTACACTATTTAACACACCCTTCTGATCGTTTGGGTTTCGTTACCAACGTTGTTAGTTTATAAGAGTTTATCCATAACTTTTTAGGTTTAAGATTTTCGTTGTCGGTTATGATTTCGCCAAAAAAATCTTTCTTTTTTATCTAGTGAGTAAGATAATTTTTTTGTTGCCAATAGTTAGCTTATGTGGAATCCACTTCTCTTCCTCCTGTGTCGTCTTCACACAATATAAACTATCACAAACCGCTTTCTGACTTGTACCCATCTTTTACGTAAGTTCTTGTTATACGAGGTGCTACCCAGAAATTTCCGGAAGGGATAGTAGTACAGCTCTATAGCGCTAGAAGGCGTGAGCTACGTATGTTGATTTTATTAGATTAAGACAACTTTTTAACAGTGTTGCGAAAGATCCGTTGTACAAATTTATAGACCAGTTTAACTATGCGAAAATTACATCGTTAGCTGTGGAACGATCTTTTTCTGCGTATAAGCAAATATATACACCCAAAAGGACAAATCTCAAGGAAACTACTGTAAAAACGCACGCTATGCTGTAGGTGTACACTCACGCACATTCGGATTTTTTCTAAGCTCCACGCAGTGGCGCCAATGCACTTAGGTTGGCCAATGCTGGCCAATCTAAGTGCCTATCTTTTTTAATAAGTAATGTATGTATTACTCCAGTCAGTGGCGGCTCTTTAATGAGAGCAAGTGAGCAATTGCACCCCCTGGAATTATGAAACAAAACAAACCAAGCGGCGACTAACTGTGAAAGTATTTATCTATTATGTATATTATGTATTCATAGTTATTGACGAGGAACGTGGCACGCTAACAACGTACATGCACCGATCGTCGTCACAGATATAATGAGCAAAGCCCAACTGTTGCTCCGTTAAGCCATTAACATTACATTGAAGGTGGGGAGAGAACTGTATTTTGCCATACTTCAATGTCGTATAATACATAGCGTCTGAGCAAGTAGTCCAGTCTGCTCACGGCCGTTGTAAAATAAATTCCGTCTCTGCTTTAGAGAACAACGCGTTTTCACGGTTAACGTATGATGAAAAAATCGCAGTAAAAAATCTTAAACGGCCGATGCCTCAATTATGTTTAGAAAATAAACAATCTGTTAAAGGTAAAGACGTTATAAGAAAATTCAAAATGGATATTATCAGAAAAATTACTGGATTTGTGGGTGTGAAATTAAAAATACTTTGTTTTGTTTACCGTGTCTTTTGTTTGGTGGTGAACCGTCTTGGTCAAAGAACGGGATAAGAGACTTAATTCATCTTAGTGCTAAAATTATTAAACATGAAAATTCCGAAGGGCATTTGAAAAATATATTTAGTCTAAGAATGTCAGGAAAAAATAACATTCAGAATATTTTAGATTCATCATATAGAAAAGCAATTCAACAACACAATGAAAAGGTAACAAAAAATAGGCATCTGTTAAATTTAATAATAAATTGCATTAGATTTTGTAGCGCGTTTGAACTGGCACTTCGGGGTCATGATGAACAGCAAACGTCGAATAACAAGGGCATTTTTCGGGAAATGATAAATTTTCCGGCAGAATTGGATAAATCGCTCAGAGATCACATCGAAGCAGCACCGATTTTTAAGGGATTATCAAAAACGATACAGAATGAGCTGCTTGATGCAATGTTGACCGTGTATCACGAACAAGTTGCCAGTGAAATTAAAGCAACCGACTTCATATCTGTGATAGCTGATGAAACCACAGATGTGTCCAATCCGTTTCAGTTGGCGGTTATTTTAAGATATATTGTGAACGCGAGACCGGTCGAAAGATTTTGGAAATTTCTTCTGCCTAGTGGACATGATGCTAATTCTTTATCTGCCTCCATCCTTAACGAAATTAGTTTGCTTGTTGATGACCCAGAAAAACTGATTGCACAGAGCTATGATGGGGCAGCAGTCATGAGTGGTGCTATTAACGGCGTGCAAAGACATGTCCAAGACCAGTATCCAAGGGCTAATTTTGTACATTGTTATGCACATCAGACAAATCTAATAATGTCACATGCTACATCGAGCAGTAGTAATTGCATATTTTTTTGCCAATCTGACGGGATTATGTACGTTTTTCTCCACTTCATCACAACGAGCTGCAAGATTGGAAGAAGAATTCCTTCAGAGAAAAAGCTTACCTCGTTCTTCAAAAATAAGATGGAACTTCAATTCTATACAGTGAATACAATATATGAGCACCGAGAAGAAATAATTGAAGCTCTAGAACAAATCGAGGGTGAAGCTAGTTTACAAATTACCATTCATCAAGCTAGTGCCAATTTGCGAATTTTAGAGCAGGAAAATTTTATCTATTGGTTAACTTTCTTTCATAAAATTATGCCACATGTGGACATATTGTTTAATCAATTACAAAATGTCAATACAGATGCATTAAAAATAAAGAATAATTTAGATAATTTTGAACGCGTTATTGGAAAAATTCGAACCGAAATCGCTGACACAGATAATCAGTTGGTTAAACAAAATGACCCAGAACTGACTCCTCGACCATCAAAGCGGCAAAGAGTAAATGATGGTAGCCAAAGAAAGAGGGAAACTATTGAAGTGTGCGATATTATTTTGCTAGAAATAAAAACTAGATTTCGGTATAGGGCACTTAATAATAGCAAACTTAATTTCTTTTAAACAGTTCTCCTCTTTTCAAAAAAAATTTCCGGAAGATTGCCTTAAAGAAGCAGTAAAATTTTATCCATGCCTCAATGAAAGCAGACTTGCGTTTTTGTATTACACTTTTCAATTTTGAAATTATGCACTCCCTATGTGAACCACCCCGAGCCGCCACTGACTCCAGTACTGTACATTTTGGCGCGTACTGTAATTCTAGCACGTGCAATCGGTTGCCATATTGTCATAACAAGCAACACAAATCATTTTGGGTATCACGAAAAAATATTTATTTAAACTAATAAACTCTCTACTAATAGTCATTAAGCAAAAACAAAACAAGTTAAAATTAGCACTTTACAACCGCAAAATAATAGGAGAATATTTTAATTTCAAATTCGATTAATCTATGTAATTAATTACCAGAATTGATATAACAAAGTCTTCAAGATAACCATTACTTATTATTACATATAGTTTTTAGAAATCCGTATTTATGCATATTAGATTCGGTGTGTTAATCTTACCGGATAACTATTTACATACTTGTACTCGTGTATATGATGTAATTACTGCTTTGTGTATTTTTTTCTATTAATATATACATTTGACTTGTTTGATGTATTGAATGACAGAAGCATTAATAATTATATTAATCAATAACAACCACAAACTTGTCTTGTAAACGCCATTATGTGCCAATCACTTAACGAAACTATCCCGGTTTCTAACAATAAATGATTGGTCAAAGCAATGTTTTGTCTAGTTTTTTCTTTCTGCCGTTCCGAAAGCTAATTCATCAAGGTTAAATTCAAAACGAACTCGGCAAATCGGAGACGAAAACTGTAAAAGACAGCTGCTACTAAATTACCCAAATATTTGTCATATTCATGTTATCTCGTTCGACTATTATTGTGAAAACCTCACCATTTCGTGAATGCAATTCCTAGGAATTGTTTTGTTTCACTTTCTAAATCGTTTGTGCTGTCCTTGCCTGCCCGTTTCAGAGCAAACATCCATATATACTACACACATGTAAGTTACTATGTAAATAAACAGAATTTCTCGGAAATGATAACTTTAAAATCTCAATAAATATTCAAATAAATTCACAAGCGCATTAACTGGAAGTTTATTACAAGAAGCGAGGTAATTTTTACATATCTTTGAAGTATTTAACGGTATTAATTTAAAATTTAATGTCACGGTAATTACCATTTGAGTGGAATCCTGCAGAATAATTTTAACGTTACGGAGAGGTTATGTATTTGTTTGTTAAGCTGCCGATAAGTCAGCAAATACAAAAATAACTTTTATGACTCACGTACTCTTTAACACACTGTATGATTATAGAGTTAATTACATGTGTTTTGGATTGAATGCATTTATTCTATGTTGGTTACCGAGAATTAAATTTCCTATAAATCTACATTTTGGGAATAAAATTTAAGCACGTTTTTTAAGATGATATTATAGAAGGTAAAATGGCGATAAATGCAAGGATGATTTGACGGAAGAGTGATATTTCATTTACGGGAAAAAGCAGTACTCCAGTTGTCAACACAATTTTCATCCGATTCTACACCCTTAGCCCAGCAGCGACTCCTAAATTTTTAAGCCGTCTAAAAAATAACACAGGTCTGAAATAGTTATTTACGATATAAGTGTTAAAAGTGCGATTTTATTTCACGAGTAAAAATTTGCGACACTCGCTAACGCTCGTGTCGCAATTTACGAGTGAAATAAAATAGCATTTTTAACACGTGTATCGTACAATATTTTTTCTACAAACACAATTTTTATTATAAAATATAATGAAAATTCACTGACCAAATTTGACAGCTCATGAATACGTTTTGACACAACTGGACGCAACCGTAAAATTACGTCAAATTAAGTCACAATTCATACAAAAGATGAGTTCGTATTTTAATAAAGAAAATGAAGTAATAGCGAGAATAATAATTCTGAAAGTACTGCAACACAGGAAATAAATATCTCGAATTACACAAACTGTACATTTCATATTAATTATCCAAGAAATATGTAATTTTCAATCATTTTAATATATGTTGTCATTTTTGACAAACTGTCATGTCAATTTACTTTTAACACTAGTGTTAAAAGTAATACTTTAAACCCGCTACGCTATAAAATCGCATTTTTAATTAAAGTTAGCCGTGTCAAAATGTCAACGTTTAACGGTGTTTGTAGAAAAAAAATATTATAGTAAGCATACCATTAATATATTCCTTCTATCGACGTAAATTGGTTTTACCAAAATAACTGTGGTTGTTTGTCTCGTTTGTGTCGTTTGTCTCCATTCTTATCTATTTCCAGCTATATATCCCAATCTTGTCACTGACATATTAGTCTCTTATTATAATGTTCTTCTCCATGTTATCTTCGAGCGTCTTGCTTTCCCCCTTCCTTGGGGCTGCGATTCTAATGCTCTTCTATAAATTTTCATTCTCGGTTTTCTTATACAGTATGACCAAGCCTACAAACTTTCTCCTTTTAATTTGTATTTCGTACGATCCCATAATTCTAAATTTCTAATTCGGACGGGCCACTATATTTTCAGTATATTCCTAATACAGTAATACCCCGTTTTACGCGAGCCCGTTATGCGCGGTTTCGCTTTAACGCGAATTTCAAATTTCGCGCTAAAATGCCTCGTATTACGCGAATTGCTTTGTACTTAAGAATATGTATGTATGTACATAATGTAGTCATTGACTTCTCTTTGGTCGCGGGAATGCCCGCTTTCTCTGACCATTCTGATTGAAGAATTGGGGATTCCCCATCCTACGACTTTGTTCTATGGGGATTCCCTCGATTGTTTCGATTGCTCCATGTGTTTATCTCGGCTAGCAGTCGTGTTTTAACGTTTGGTGGAGATACATACATAATAACGCTACGTTAAAAATGCCGCCTATGAAGAAAAAAGAGCGTAAAAGCGTATCTTTGGAATTGAAGATGAAGGTGTTAAGAAGAATGGAAAATGGAGGCAAAGCAACAATTGTTGGCAGAGATTTTGCACTCTCAGAATCGACTGTGAGAACGATTTTTAAAAATCGGGAAAAATTAAACTTTCCAGCGAAAGTTCGACACCTATAAGTGCAACAAAACTTTCTCGTTCGAGATCCTCTATCCTAGAAAGAATGGAGAAGTTACTGGCAGTCTGTTAAAAGTGTACGTGAAGTTCCTTCCACTAAACACTACGTCAATATTACAACCTATGGACCAGGAAGCAATAGCAAACTTCAAAGCTTATTACCATCGACGCACTTTTAGCCAACTAATTCATGAAAGTGATGGGGAAGGAAGACAGTCTATGCGAGAGTGGTGGAAGTCATACAACATCATGAAGGCTATTCACAACATAGACGAGGCTTGAAACGAAGTTAAAAAGAGTTGTATGAACAGGGTGTGGCATAATCTTTGGCCAGATGTAGTGAAAGCACCTAGAAGAATTGTCCAGATGCAGAGACAAGTGTTTGAAAACATTGCTGCAATGATTGAGGGGTCTGAACTTGAAGATGTCGCGGTAGAAGATCTCGAACAACTTGTAGCAAGGCACGCCGAACCTCTCAGCAATGAAGATCTGATCGAGTTACAGAATAATTCCATCAACGATGAGCAAGAACAAGGAGAAAAGAAAGTTTTATCTTCAAGTGTTGGGTGTTATGAACGTATGAAACGCTACCCAAAATACTGTAATACTGCATAAAGTGTTCTTAGAATTAAAGTGATTGAATCAAATGATTTGTATTTTTTTGTATTAGCGGGGTATTACTGTACATCTATTTATAAAATTTTGTAGTGTTTGCTTGTTTGCATTAGTTAGTATCCATGACGTAGAACCGTACAATAATATGGGTTTAACTATGGCATTAAAAATTTTAATCGTGGTCCTGTTAGTGATGTTACTCGCTTTCCAAACATTCATCATTCCTATAAATGCACCACAAGGCTTCGATATCCTTGAATTGATGTCTTTCGTTACACCGTCGTATTCGGCCAACACAATCCCCAGGTATAAAAACTGATCTACTCGCTCTATTTTTTCTCCCATCAATTCTATGTCTTTTCTATTTTGGGTATTGATGCTTTCTGTTCATCTCTAAACCTACTTTACTAGATTCTTTTACTAAGACATCAATTTTCTCCTGCATATGCGTTGTACTAGGAGAGAGTAAACAAATGTCGTAAGCGAAATCCAGGTCTTCTAGATATTCCGTCAGATTTCAATTTATACCTCATTTTATACCCGACGCTTCGTTTTCATTTTCTCCCATTGTTTCTGAAAAGAGTGGATCGGATAACAGTTTTCGTATGTCGGGACCAATAAAAAACTTCCTCTTTCCTCTTGGCTTCAGACAGTTTTGCGAGCTTGGAACACGGATATCTGCAATATTTCTCATATTTTGGCAGTGATATAAAAAACCCCAATTTAATATGAAGAGGTGGTAATAAAACCTTTTCAGATGGAACCAAGGTCGTATTAATAATGCTATTTTCGCCAGAGGGAGGGGGTAAGGTGTCTCAAAGTGTTCGACAACATCATGGTTAGTATTTTGAAGTCTCCACAAACCATCTAGTTATGTTCTTGATATTTTATTATTTCAAGAATCATTTCCAAATTGTTATAGTTTGTTACAATAATTTAGCGACTTAATGCTCGGTCCTGGTACCCTCTGCTTTATTATAACTTATCACTACGTCATGAGCTTTTAGAGAGACAGACACGCGCGCTTTGATTTACATTCAGATCCGTTATAGCCGTCTAAGGGATTAGTAGTATCCCATGGAAGAAACAAATGATAGACACAAGACATTTTCTACACAACCACACTCCAGCCAGAACGAGATTGAAATCCAGTTATATTCGTAATTTCTTATTTTTACCTTATATTCTATCGACGTGCCCTGATATATTATTTTTCATTTGCGAGTTTAAATTCATTCAACGCGTACTTGTATCGCCCTATGATTTTAATATTTGTAAACGTATCGTCCCCTGGCATTTCCGATTACATCCGGCGTGTAGGTCATTCGAACAAAGGCCGTTAACGAATCCAGTTGAGAGTGGTAGTGCGTGTATCTTCGATTAAGAGGAAGTTCAATTTCACGAATACTACGACTTTGTATATTAATCGCTTATGCGGATCCTATCGCAGCAAGTGACGTATTGTATAGAATTGCCGTTTACCGATTTTGGAGTTAAGAAGCGTAAAAGGGGAAACCTTCCTTTTCTGGTAATATTTTGTTGCGGCATTTCTTATATGAATCTCCCGATTACACCTTAGTCTGCAACTATCGACGGAATTGATCCTCCAATGTCAATTAATGGAGAAGACGTAAAATCTGCATTTTTTTCGAGGGCTGATGTATATATGTATATAGTCCATGTGACGCTCGTTTCCCGCTGATTGTATATAGATACCGACCTGTGGGCAATTTCCTGTGGACGAACGTAGATACAGAGTAGCTCGTATGACTTTCTTTAATGCTATAATTTTGGTTACTTCTAAAACTAATTTAACGTTTTGAAGTTTAATTACTCTTAATTACCTATCTTTTGTTTTAAGAATAAATTTCCTATTTGATATAAAATTTAATTAACGTTTCGAATTTAATATTCATTCAAATTTGGTGATATTATGTAATGTATTTTTGAAAGTGAAATGTAATTACAATTGAATTCAATTCATATTTAAGTTTTAGTGTTTTATAATTTTATTGTAATAATAATCTTTTTACTGTATTTTAATTTATTCTAAATTTCTAATCATTTTGGTACCTAATACTTTAAAGTAAAATTTCTTATTTTACTGATTGATCTCTTACATTTTGTGAATAGTTTGTTTAAATATGTTTGTACCAAGAGTTCTTGAATATTTTTGAATAAACATTTTTTCTAAAAGTTGTTTTCTCTTTTTTTATTGCTGATATTCTCTGTAACGGAACTTAGTATCTGATAATTTACATTCATACAACGGATTCGAATGCAATTTTCTTTTGCCACAATTCATAAGCATAGGTGATTACTACACTGAAACTCCTGAAGTAAAATATCTCCTATAAAACTTTGCCATCGCGATTATTCAATTCACGTACTTAATTAAATATAATTTATTTTTTTAAGCAGCCTTGATCTTATTATTATCGGCATGCTTTCATGTCACAACTTTTGTATTTTTTTTAAATTAAATTAATCATTTACACAGTTCTGCAGCCAATCGCATAGCTCCTATGTTATACAATACGCGAAATTTTTCCTCGAAGCAATTGAAAGTAAATTGGATTTAATGATATGTTTACTAAACAAAACACGGTTTGCAACAATTTTCAGAAGAAACATTGTAACGTATTCATAAAAAATCATAGGGGACTGCATACTTTAATATTTAATTTTAATTTTATTTCAATTCTTGCCTCCTCTGCCATGTATAATGGAATACCAAGGTATTCGGAACGTCGCGTTTTTCAAGAACTGTCCTTTCCCTATAATGTCGTAGTTAATCCCAGTATTTGTAGTCATATTTGTGTCGCAACGTCGCGTTCTATTGTTCGTGTTCGCAGAAGACGGTTAATTATGGTCATCGAGGAAAAAATTGGCAATTATAATAGGTACGTCAGCCGGAGTATTAAATGAAAATTATTATAATTAACGAGCAAACAGCAATTAAGTAACAATAGTTAGAGTAAAGACAATATACAGGAATAATGAAAAAGAGGATGTAGATAATACTTTAGCTTAAGAAGTTTGAAATTAAAATAGTTGTAATACTTTCGGGAAACTGTTTTTCAAGGTCCATGGTAAATGCGTGGATAGTAAAGCATTATAATTATTTAAAACCAAAACAATAGAATCTTATTATAATGTTGCTTGTGTCAGATATATAAAGTGGACACTTTTCCTATTAGAGAATGAATAATACGAGGGATGTCTTTTTAGTGTTGCATATAGCCTCATAGAGGGCGCCAGTAATAAAACGTCAGGTGTCAAAATTAATCTCAATCTTTCGTTCACTGATATCTAAAGTTTTATCAAGATACGGCAAGTTATTTAGTCGTAGTGAATTTTTAATGTTTATGAGTTGGATGAAAACTGGAATTGAGTTGAGAGGATTTACTCAACAACAATGTCTTGTTGACTGTGAAGATGAAGCACCGCATGAATCAACAATTCCACGTTGGTACTGCGAATTCCAACGTGGACGCACCAGTATCAGCGACGATTCCAGAACAGGTCCGCCAGGAACAGCAGTCACCCAGAAAAACATCCATGGGTACTTGAAAGACCTCATTCCAAACGTATTTAGATGATGAACTGCGTGTGAGAAAGTTACTTTCCCGCTTTCTTCCGCATATTTTAACCGAGGAGCAAAAACCGGCTCGCGTTAATTGGTGCCGAAAAGCTTTGAGCCGGTTCAATAACGGAATCTCAAAAAAGTGTATAACATCGTGATTGGCGATGAATCAAAGATTCCTATGAACTTGATAATGAGAGAATGAGAGCGAATCCGACTAAATGTTCGCGAAGTGTATCGAAAAAGATGCAACTTTTATCCAAAAATCGGTCACGTAGCTACAATTCCTTTACAAGATCGAAGAACGGTTAATGCGTATTGGTACACAACCGTTTGTTCGCCAGAAATAATCGCCGTACTCCGAGAAAACAACCCAGAGCGGCGAATCCTGTATCATGACAATGCAAGTTCGCACACAGCTCGAAAAACAATTGAGTTTATGTAGCAGCAAAATAGCGAATTATTAGATCATCCTGCGTATAGTCCCAACCTAAGTTCCAACGATTTTTTTACGTTCCCAAAAATCGAGAACGGAATGCGTGATCGACGTTTGTTTTAACAATTGGTTTGAACGAATGCAGAAGTGTATGAACTTTTGTTAAAAATATTTCGAAAAGCAATAAAGCACTTTGAGTCCATTCACTGTTTGATTTTATGGCTATATGTAATACTAAAAGCGCATCCCTCGTATTCAGAAATTTCTAAAGTAATCGATGTAATATACCCACTTGTTCTTATTGACATTTATACAAACATTTAGTATTGCTATAATGTCAGTGGTATTTTATTAAGTATGCGATGAAATTCTGTTAAATTATAACATTATAAAAAAGCCCTACGTTGGGCGCCAAACATTATAACGCAAAAACTTCTACACTTAGAATCAACTGTATACGAGCAATAAGCAAAGAATTTGCCTAAAGAAACTTTGTTTTCTTGGTTATTAAGAATATATTAAGATAATCTAGTATGTTTTGACACAGAATACCTTCGTTGGTATTTTTATACCTTTCCTCTTCTTCATAAATTGCAGTTTCTTTAATATTACATTTTGCGTCAGAGCGATTATAAACCTATCGGGGGAAGAGAAGAGAGAGTTTGCTTAGAGGACACAGGGTGTTATTTGAGGAGGGCTATCCAGTTATCACTCATATTGATGAGCTGCTGAACTTCCATATCCAGCCAAATATGTTTCCTAAATATAAGTCGGGCCCTAGGGACGTTCTTCAAAATATTGTGTATAGGAAGATTAGTGTTGTTGGTAATCCTAGCCCATTCGTTCTGTGCTGCAGCGAGTCGTCTGATATCCGGTGGGGTAATTTTGGAACGCATCGGTAGTCAAAGACTACATGTGAATTTAACATTCTCACTGTATCGTTAAGTTGTATATCTATTACCTTGGCGTGAGAGCTTCGATGCCTGCAGAAAAGTAAGCTCGTGCAACGGCTGCCGTTCGTAAGGTCTCTCATTCGCTCTCCATAATTGCTGGCTATATTACTGCGGGTTTTAACCTTTTGATTAGTTTTATATATATATATATATATATATATATATATATATATATATATATATATATGGTAAACCTAATCAGTAGGCGATTAAAGGTCTGTATATTACTTCAAAACACATGTATTTAAAAAACTCTACATGTTTCGGCTGTATACGCCTTTATCAAGAGAATACAAAATATGAATGACAGGATATAAATGTCAAGTCAATGACTTGACATTTATATCCTGTCATTCATATTTTGTATTCTCTTGATAAAGGCGTATACAGCCGAAACATGTAGAGTTTTTTAAATACATGTGTTTTGAAGTAATATACAGACCTTTAATCGCCTACTGATTAGGTTTACCATATCATACCAAGGTCACGAAGTTATTATTATATATATATATATATATATATAATCTAAGTTCCCTTTCTACCTTTCGGTGTAGGGATTTTATATATTTATCTCTTAACTAATGTGTATTGTCAGTATTTTGTACAAAGTTTTTCCACTTTTTTTTATCTTTGGCAATTTCTCTTGCGTTCAGTACTGTTTCTCCTCTGTTCTCTATCAATTTGGCTACCTCCTTTTCCCATGTTTGCATCGGCCTCCCAGGTCTTCGTTTGACTATTATTTTGGACGTCCATACTCTTTTAGTTTGTGAACATTCCCTCATACGCTGTAGGTGTCCCCACCATCCTACTTGTTTCTTTTCTATATATTCCATTATGGGTTCTATTTGTAGCTCTTCTCGTACGTCAATATTTCTCACTCTGTCATTTCTTGTTATACCTTTCACTCCCCTCAGAAATTTCATCTCAATCGTCTGTATTCTGTTTTTATTTCTATTTGATAGTACCCATGATTCGCTTCCGTATGTTAATATTGGTCTGAATATTGTTCTGTATACCGTCATCTTGGTTTTTCTTGATATCTCTTTCTTCCTTATAAATGCTGATCTCATTGCTTGGTATATATTTGTTGTTTTTTTGATACGTTCACTTATGTCAATGTTTTGATTACCATTTCTTTCCAGTATTACTCCCAAGTACTTAATTTGCTCAACTTGTTGTATCCTTTGGTTGTCGATTTTTATATTCAATTCTTCCTTTTCCCCATTTGTTACTATCATCACAGTTGTCTTTGTTATATTTATCTTCATTCCATTCTCCTTTAATATGTTATTCCATATGTTTACATTGTCTTGCAGCCCTTTTTCGGTGTTAGCCATAATGACAACATCATCTGCGAATACACACTCCGTTAGCTCTATTGCTTTTAGGTTTCTGAATCCCACGTTGAGTTTTTTCATGTGTGGTTTGCATTTCTTAATTATTTCATCAATGAAAATATTAAACAGTACCGGGCTGAGTACTCCTCCCTGTCGCAAACCGTCTTTAATTTCAATTAAAGTTAGTTTTATAGAGGAATCTAAACCCTATGCTCAGATATTCTTAGGGTGGTGGTTGTGGTCGATCTGGCCATCACAAAATTCAACGATCGTGTCTCTGTTAACATCTTTGTTACACAAATGAAATGATTTTGAAGGGTTTGGTTGTAAGCGCCATTTCGTATGAATGTCAGAGACCGATCTAACTTTACATCCGGATATTTAGGGTGGGGGTTGTGGTCGATCCGGCCAACACCAAATTCAACACTCAGCTCTCTGTTGGCTTCTTTGTTACACAAATGAAAAGCACATGATTCGAATTTTGAAGGGTTTGGTTATAAGCGCCATTTCTTATGAATGTTACAGACCGATCTAACGTTACGTCCAGATATTTAAGGTGGAGGTTGTGGTCGATCCGACTGCCATCAAATTCAACATTCAGCTCTATGTTAGCTTCTTTCTTACACAAATGAAAGGCACATGATTCGAATTGTGAAGGGTTTGGTTGTAAGCGCCGTTTCTTATAATATTCGTCTAAAGCTTGCAGATCTCCAGCAAGTTGTAATTTCCCATCCTCTAAATTATTGGTTTGGGTGCATAAAGTCAGGTCATTTGCATATAGAAATTTTCGTGATTTTGCGGGTGGAAGATTACTAGTGTAAATGTTGAAAATTAGAGGAGTCAGAACCGAGTCTTGAGGAAGACCAGTTTTCAAGGTTCTGCCATTGCTAGTTCGATTATTTAGATAGAAGCGATTCGAAGATTGTTTAACATATTCTAGATAAGCTTCTTTAATTTAGGTCATGGTATAGTTTGTTTGGAATTTAAAAATGCTTCCATTTTTCTAATTGTCACAGGCATTGGGTAAATCGACAGAACTAGCGGATTTTTTCAGGCCCTTTTGGAAACCTGTTCGTGCGTTGTTAACGCCAAGACTTGGTCGCAGTTGTTCCTTCCCGATTTAAACTAAATAGTACATCAGGTATTGTTAAGAGACAATATTATTTTCAACGACTGTACAATCTAGGAACATTATTATGCATTACAAGTCAATAATATAAAAAAAATCTATTTTTAACTCTCCAATTAAGCAAAAAGAAAGTAACTATTTATTCCTAACAGAAAAGGACCATTAAATAATAACGAAAACAAGCATTAGTAATTATTAATAGATTATCTGTAATTATTGTCTCATTAACACAAACTTAACAGCACAAAAAAATCCTCTGTAACATTTCCTATAGAAAATTATTCGGGTGATTGTCCTATTTTTTGTGTCTATTTATAAAAACAATTAGCAGTGACAGACACTACCAGTATATATTTAGACACACATATACGAGGGGTCGTTTTTATATTCCCGGACTAGATATTTTTGAATTTTAATATAATTTTCCATTATAGTGGTTTATTATCATACATGCCTCGGTAACGATTTTGACAATTTACAAAACAATTGCAGCAGTATTACTTCTAATATCAGTTTGTGTTGTCACGTATCAAAATGCACAAACTTGAATATCGAGCAGTTATAAAATTCTGGACAAAATAAGGAAAATCTCCAAAAATTATTTGTGAAGAAATGTTGGCTGTATACGGGAATGATTGTCCTTCAAAGTCGACTATTTGCGAATGATCAAAATTGTTTAAACATGGTCGAGAACCACTGGATGATGATCGCCGTCCAGGTTGGCCTGTTGACGTGATCATTTCCGATGTGATTGAAAAAAACAAGTGCGGTGGTACTGGAGGATGCAAGATTAACGAAGCGACAATTAGCAGCTTCATTAGAAGTTTCAGAAAGCACAGTTTTCAGAATTCTACACGAATACCTTGGAATGACAAAAGTTAGTGCCAGATGGGTTCCGCGAAAGCTTTCGCCATTCCAAATGCATGTGCGGATGGAGACGTATGAACAATTTTTGATGCTTTGTGGAGACGAATCAGATTTAGTTATCAATCGACTTGCCACCGCATCTGAGACCCGAGTCCATCATTTCGACCCTGAGTCAAAACAAGAATCAATGCAGTGACATATTAAGGATTTTAGCCCCCCGAAGAAGTATAAAGTCACCCCTTCCGCAGAAAAAATAATGACAACGATTGTTTGGGATTGTCAGGGAATACTAATGATTGATTATCTACGCAAGGGTAGTATGGTAACAGGAGAGAATTACGCAAGATTAATACATCGCCTAAGAAATTCTATTAAAGCGAAAAAGCACGGAAAACTGACGCAAGGTGTCCTGTTGCTTCACGATAATGCGCAAGTCTACAAATCAAGACTTGCAGAAGCTACCGTGGCCGAATGTGGCTTCACAGAAATAGACCATCCACATTATAGTCCAGATCTCGCTCCGTGCGACTGCTTTCTGTTTCCGAATCTTAAAAGAACTCTAAGGGGAACAAAATTTATGGACGATGACGAACTAATAGCGACCGTTGAAATGTATTTTGCAGACAAACCAAAGGAATTTTTTTATAATGGATTAGAGATGTTATTAAAACGATGTAATACTTGTAAAATACATTTTTATTGCTGTTCGAAACTTTTTTTTCCTATTCCGGGTATATAAAAACGCCCCTCGTATATGTACAGTCGGTGATAGAGATTACGTCATTTGAAAATAAAGGAGAGTAAAGATAGGCTTCAATTTTCAAGCATTAACGTTCTCAAACATTCTGTATGCTAAGAGGTATCATTTTCAAAATTTCAAAGTCCAAGTAGAGATTGTTTGATTTAAATTGTGAAAGCTATTAGGTAATTTGAAAAAAATAAAATAAAAAATCACTTTTTACGAGGTGTTTTAATCAAATTGACGATTAATATAGTGTGAGAGTGATGTTCAATTAATACATTAGGGCATTATTCGAAATTTGGCTGGTTTTGCTTGTGTTGAAAATAGATGTAAGATTAGTAAATTACGTTTCCCTCTTTAAGTTTATTCTCAAAGTTGTTACTTTTTAGGTCCTTTACGTGTTCCACTACTTTTTATCTAATTACTTTCACTACCCGTATACTTTAAAAACTCCTTAAATTTTTTACGATATTATTTTTCCAATCCACTGTATCTACATTCTACGTGCATGCCTCAAGGCAAACATTATAAAGCTAATATTTAATGTTTCACGCCAGAATATGTTTGTTAATAAAAGAGGTGTAATTTTGCAATAACGGTGAGGCAAGTTAAGAGCAGAATAAACAACACCAAAACCCTACAATTATTGAACAATTACACGTAGGAAAACTTCGTACACTGGCGCAATAATTAGGATTATTTAATATGTTGTTTAGTAGTAAATAATTGCATGTAACGCGTCGTATATTAAAGATAATATTTAATACATTTAATACTAAAAAGAAAAACAGAAAACACGAAGTTATTGTTGGGATTTTGGAAGTCGAATTAAATTCTTTTATATATTTGCATATGTTTTAATGTTAATATGTTATAACAGTGATTAATAGATTGGCATATTGACACTTAATATTAATCAGTTAAACAAGTTAAGAGTAATCCATATTTGCAAGCAATAAAAAAATTAAGTGGGCTGTGTACAAATACAAATAGAACATCTGTTTTATTGTGCACTCTAATTCGTGGTGGATTAATGTATCATATCGCGATCACGAAACGTAAATTTTTACACAATTTATTACATTTGTTTTGATTGAAGTTTTAAAAATGTGATATCGTTTCGAAATAACACCATCTAGGAGGCAAATGTAAAAATTAACGCAGTTAATAAATTATAATATAAAGAATATAAATGGTATAAAAAAGAAAATGAGTTTCAATATACAAAAATTCTGTAATGGCAATAAAAGTACAGAAGAAGTATTAACAGATCTAAATGAATATTTTATGAACGTTTGTGCAAATATAAACAATAATAATTGTGGACCTATGTATGAAAACATCAAACACATTTCTGAGACATCTTCGCTTCATTTTACAGATTTCGACGAAATAAAACAAACAATTTACAGTTTGAATGATACAAAATCTGTAGGAGATGACGAAGTACCTACAACTCTTATAAAATACTGTGCAGAGAGTCTAGCAGTACCGCTGCAACATATAGCAAATCTCTCTTTTTTAAAGGGTCAATACCCAGATAAGATGAAATCTAGCATAATAAAACCAGTGTATAAAAAGGCTGATGGGTCGGTATTTGATAATTACCGTCCTATAGCGTTGGTCTCAAACTTATCAAAAATTCTAGAGAAACTTATGTTTTCCAGAATGACAAATTTCATTAATAAACATAGAATATTAAATAACACACAGAATGGATTTATAAAAGGCCGATCAACCTCAAGGGCCATGTTCCAGTTACTGGAAGAGATTTCGAATGGATTGAGCAGTGGAGAAACAACTATCTGCATGTTCAAGGACTTGTCAAAGGCATTTGATAGCGTGCTTCTTGATAAGTTGGAGATCATGGGTTTTCGTGGAAGGGCATTTGAGTGGATTGGTTCATATCTTTCGGGTAGGAAGCAGTGTGTCAGTGCCAATGAAATTTCTGGACAAGAGGTATGATCTGACTGGGGCAATGTTCATTATGGCGTGCCACAGGGATCAATTTTAGGTCCATTATTGTTCTTTCTATATGTAGACGACCTGCCAGCAGTAGCTACATCCCAAATATACAATTTGCCGATGAATCTTCATCAGTAGTAAAAGAAAAAACAGAAGAAAATGCTGCTGAATTGTTAACGACGCACTTGTCATGCTTTGAGGATTGGTTTACAAGAAACAATTTAAAAATGAAAGTAAAACGAATCTAATAAGATTTGGTGCCAAAAGAACGGAAATTGATATCGGATACAGGGATGTGCAACTTGCCTTTGGCGAGGAGGCCGACTTCTTGGGATGAACCTTGGATTCCCAACTATCATGGAAGGCGTACGTCGAACGGCTGGCAGTTAAATTGAGTGGTTTTTGTTACGCTCTGGGAGTAGTTTCGCGTAGTTTTAGTGCTGATGCCGCGGTGAGTGCATATTATGCCTATGTGCATTCTAGACTTGCATATGGTGTTATCTTTTGGGGAAATTCAGTTGATGTGGGACGAATTTTCGTAATTCAAAAGGCATGTATTAGAGTTATATTTAACATCAACCCACGGGATACTTGTAGGAACACTTTCGGGGATAAAAAAATACTCACCCTACCCGCGGTATACATTTTGCAGTGCGCATTGTTTGTCAAAATGCATTATTCTGATTTTTTTGCTAAATATGAACTCAAGCATAGTTATAGTACAAGAGGGACTTCTGAGTCATATTTGTGTCCTCCACGTTCTCATTTAACAAAAATACAAAGAAATGTACTCCACCAGTGTATCAAAATATACAACCACTTATATAATAACTTATATAATAACGACTCAAGGAACTATTAATAAACAAAGTGTTGTATAAAGTTGAAGGTTTTTTTTTAGAAAGAATTATGTAATAGGTGCTATAGACTTGAAAATCATTTTAATTATATGTTTATTATTTTATATATACAGATTTTGTATTTTATTTATGCATTTGTGACGTTTTGTATACATTTTGTGTGTCTTAACGAATAAAGGTATATTACTATTACTATTAATCTGCAGAATGGAGTTTTTCCAAAGCAATTACCAAAAGCTAGAGTAATACCTGTGCTGAAGAACGATGATATAAACACAGATTTATAACAGTGCTTCCTGATTTGTCAAAGGTTTTTGATGCACTAATAAGAGACAAATTTATAAGCTGCTTTGAAGAGGTTGCATTACTTCATCCTGCTCAACATGGATACAACAAAATGAGATCAACAATAACAGTAGTATCCGAAGCTTTAGAAGCAGTTACTCAGGCGTTGAAACATAGAAAGTGTAATATCGGTTCAAAGCATTCGACTGTATAGATTATAACGATCTGTTGCGGAAGTTTGAAGAGTAGGGAGTGCTCTATTTAAGATTGTGCATAGTAAATGGATTGGAATGACGAATATGGACGTATTGGAATTAAAAAAGAAATAAACGCAGGTGTTTTCCAAGAATTGTTGTTAAGACCAGTGGTCTTTATAATCCACATCTAATCTAAATCTTAGTAAAAGCATTCAATAATAAATGAATGGTTAATTAAGGAGATTTTTAAAAAGCAAAAAGAAAAAAAATTGAGAAATGGATCATTAAAGAAGATACAATACAATTAGAAGAATTCAACCTAAGGATAAAAGAATTAGAAATAAAAAGGCAAGAGTTTAAGTTGATAAGTGAAGGAAGACAGAATTATTTAACTGCTGGTGTATAAAATTAGGACAGGAAACAAACAGAGGTTAGCGACCGGAGTTCGTGACAGGAACATTATTAAATGTACAGGTTTTATTAGTTTTAAGAATAGTCCATTAACAAATATAGCTCAGAGCTCAGAGAAACGCGGGGAGTGGCTGTTAGTCAGTGGATAGTCAGAAGACGACTCAAGGCAGCTAACCTTAGTCCAAAAAGGCCAGCTACGGGTCCAAAATTGACCCCAGCCCATCGAGCAGCTCGTCTCCGTTTCGCAAGAGAGCATGTTGATTGGATAAACGAGCAATGGCGCTCTGTACTGTTCTCGGATGAAAGCAGAGTGTGTTTGCACGGCAGTGACAGAAGAGGAAAAGTATACAGAAGGCCGGGAGAAAGATTCGCACAATGCTGCATAAGAGAAAAGGTGGCTTTTGGAGGAGGTTCCTGTATGGTGTGGGCTGGCACTTCTATGGTCGCAAAAACCGAGCTGGTTTTTATTGAAACCGGCGGCCGAGCAGGAGGTTTGACTGCGAACCGATACATCCAAGAAATTCTAGAGAACCATGTCGTTCCTTACGTTGGTTTTATTGGGGAAACCTTCATTCTCATGCAAGCTAATGCCCGTCCACACAGTGCAATTTCCGTAAGGCATTACTTGCAAGAACTTGAAATACGAGTTATGGACTGGCCGGCGCGCAGCCCGGACTTGAATCCTATTGAACACCTGTGGGATGAACTCAAAAGGAAAATTCGGGCTAGAAATCCTGCACCAGTTACGAGAGCTGAACTTCAAGCAGCACTTACCGAAGAATGGGACGCTATCCCGCAAGACAGCGCGATTAAACTTATTCATTCCATAAAGAACCGTTTACAAGCGGTAATTAGGGCTAGGGGCGGTAACACTAAATATTGATAATGTTTTTTGAAAATAAAAATAAAAATGTACTTGATATTACCTAGTCTATTCTTTTAAGTTTTCCGCGTCTGTTTTGAAGTTTTAGCATCCTAAAACATAACTTTATTTTTTCAAAGAAAAAGAAATGTAACTTAGAAGAATATGCACTCATTTTTATGTTAAGATCTTGAACTTAAAGGTTTGAAAAGCAAAACTGGAATTTATGTGATATTTTTTGTGCCAGGGACATTTTACTGCGAGAGTGCGGTCTGAGTCGATTTTTTTGCTCCCGAGTGTAGATAAGGGTCCGATAGTTGTCTCTTTTCATTCTTAGAAAAGAGGTAGAAAGGTTGTAGACGCGCAGAGAGAGAATAAATACATGTGGTTGCGGTTTCCTTAAGAGAGGTAATTTTGTCGTAATTTTTAGTCGATATATTTTTAATTTTAAGTCGGTGTATACGTGGACGCGTGTAAAGTTGTTGCGTGATCAGATGTGCTAGCTTTACTGTGCCCCATGTGCGACATACCTTGTTTAGTGGTTTTACCTACTGATGATGGCAACTTAGTTGTCGAAATACGTATTTAGGATACGATTAACAATTGTGATAAGGGGTTATATTTCTTTTTAAGATTTTACTTAACCACAGTCTCCAAGAAAGACTTTTCACAAATGCATTAGTTTTGATGTGTGAAAAATTTGTTTAATATTTATGGTGGCATTTTGGTGTAATAAATTTAATTAAATTTTAAATAATAAACACATTTGTGTGATTTTCAGACTAATAATTTTTTCGAAAAAAGTTGGTCAAACAATTGTTACTATAACAAAACATTTGTGAAAATTAACCAATTTTGCTTCGTGTTTAATTTTCCAATGGATTTTCATCAAGTAAAGTCCACATCAATTAATTATTTAATAAAATATTTTTTGTATGCATTTCGTAAAAGTAGAAAAACGCAAATAAAACTTTAGATACGTAAGGAAGACATAAGACTAATATTTAAGTTCTGTTTGAATGAATGCCACTTACTTCTTATTTTACAGATGCGTGACTATAATATCATCGTCTACGTCGTCTTTTTCATCGTCCGTCTCGTCCGGTTCCGGCGGGCTCTTCTTAGCCTCCAGAGCCGCCGCCTTCTCTTCCTTCTCCTTCTGTCGCCGCACCTTTCGCGCGTGCAGGATCTCAACGACGATGTACATAAGGACTCCCACTTCTAGCACAACCAGCATCACATAGAGTTTCATGCGCGCGCATAGGTGCGTCGAGTACGCGTACGCGATGACGAATCCTGTGCTTTCCCATAGCCGATAATTTGAGAAGGCAGCCTCCTTATTTCGTCGGAACAGCGTTCCGTACAAACCTGAAATAATTAATTGCTTCAATCAATAAAACAGACATATTTTATTAGGAAAAAAACGAATGTATTTGTAATAAACTGTTTGATAATTGTATGAAAAAAACCACATCCGTCCAGAAACGTGCAGATATCGATATTTCACTGTCGTTACAGATCATCAGTACACGATATTCGGACATAGACATGATTTTTATTTGTATACTTTCGTGTATATATACGAATTATATTGAATTTAATTGGTGTGAGAGATGACAATTATTCAAATCTCATCAACCATGCAATTGTCGCTTAATTTGTTGCGTTGTTTCTACAATCTGACAAGATTACTCCTGCCGAAGAATGTAGACGCAAACACGTCGCGACGTCAGCCATCCGGGTTGTGCGGATAATGAAAATTGTATGACAATTGCATGTGAGATGAGATTTGAATAATTGTCATCTCTCACACCAATTAAATTCAATAAACTGTTTGATATAATCTATTCACGATTGCGAACGAGTTAGTAATATCAAACGCAGTAACATAAAGGACATAAGTTACTAACACAGGGATCCATTTTGTATAAGATAAAATTCAGCAAAGATTAAAGATGCGTCACAAATTTTCGACTAAATTAACAATTCAATTTATTTATTTCGTATAAGAAGCGAAATCGAAATTTAGATATTAGTGTACAAATCACTTTTATGACAAAAGCAGGGTCATAAATAGTTACTTATGCACTAAGGGCATTATGGTATTAGTCGACGTTAATTCAGCTCGAGGGCCTCTGTCCCAAGTGCAATATAATTGCCATAACGCCAATGGTTCATACAAGATTTTATTTTTCACGAAAAATTAATTTCTTAAGCCGAAAATTCAAATTACATTGGAAAAGTTCGAGATTTATGTCAACTGTCATGTCGTTGACAGTAAAAATACATGGGAAATGGAACAGTGCATCTGTAACAAAAGGATACATAGAGCAAAGCATTTCTTCTAAGAATATCCAGGATCCTCGTTGGCTTGTCAAAGTACAGTCGCGGTCCTTAAAAACTCAGACACTTAAATCCAAAAAACATTTTAAGCGGTGGAAACTATTTTTAAACGTTACTCAAACCAGTCATTTGCGTAGAATTCAAAGTGTATTGCAAAAATAGTAAATTTAAAAAAATTATTAATAAAATTGCAGATAGTGTCCCGTTCTACTTAAATTTAAAAAATACTATTTCGAATATCAGAATACAAAACTTTAGTTTAAAATTAGTACCGCGGCAATTGCGGCATTTTAAAAAACTGACTATGGGTTTGTCAAATGTGACATTGTCATCAAAATGACAGATGAAAATTTGATTTACATATAATAAAATTTTAAATTTTCGACATTCACGTCAAGATCGAGCGTCTTGAGTTTTCAAGGGCCGCGATCGTACTAGTGGAGATGTTTTGCCTCCAAGAACTTTAACAAACTTGGAAAGCTTTGGATCACATAATTTTTCAGAACATTCTTTCTTAGAAATTGCTGAAAATAAACAATTATTAAGTTTTACGTATTTTAAATGACATTTATAATTTTATTAAAGAATGCTAAAGTTTTGTTGCTTTCTTTAGACTTTGTTAAAAACTAAAATTATTAGTTCTGTAAAATGTATATCCTTTCTTCTCAGGTCTTATTTATATTTACACAACATTAAAAACTGTAAATAAATTACCGGGCGTTATGGGCCATAATGACCAGTTATTACGCCCACGGGCGTTATGACCGTGTTTATGGTATCCGTATCGAAGGTGAAATGAACAAATACTTAAGTGAAAAATGAAGTAATTTATCCACAATCACATTATAATTGGAGTTTTATTCACTCTTATGAAGCATATAATGTGACCTATTATCCACTAGTGAAACAATGAAAAATATACAGCGTACCATAGCAACCAGTAAGTATGACACAACCTGCCACATTTCATTTTATGAACACAAATATTTTTTAATTCAATTTCGAATAATTTCATTCCAGTAATGTATTGATTGGGATAAAACGTTGTATTGCATGCGTGTTTTAGATGCATTTTATCCACTTCAGAAAATTAAATGCTCGAACTAGCGTTCTCGCGTTTAAACATTCTTGCGTGGATAAAATGCTATCTAAAACATTTATACAATAAATATTATACACTTATATCTAATTTTTGTCAACGAGTCCAGAGCTGCAGACATTGCGTTGCTCAGCTCGTGGATGCCACCAGTGAAACTTCTTCTGGGACAGACGTTCACTATGTGGGCCACAGTTTCTTCCACATTTCCGCAGTTGCATAGGCTAAGCTAGTCTCTGCTACCTTCCATTTATATAGAATTGAGTTGCACCATCCATGGCCTGTTCGGAACTTATCTAATTGAGACCATTGCCTTCGTGGGAGAGTTACGCTCGCAGAACAAAGGTTCTGAAAGATTAGAAATTAAATCTCTATTCCTCAATTCAACGTGTAGTTCGAGGTGGGCTACCCAGCAATCATTCACATTGATAGGGTGCTGAACTTATCTAGTCAAATCGGTTTCCTAGATATTAGTCGGTTTTTGAGAACGCTCTCCAAATCATCGTGTATGGGACAATCAATGTTGTCTTAGCCCATTCTTTTTGTGTTGCATCGAGACGTCTGATATCCAACGGGGCAGTGTTAAAAGAATCGGTAATCAGAGACTAACCAGTAGTTGATCTAATAATACCGAGACGATTCTCATTGTATCGTTCAGTCCGATATTTACTAGCTTGGTGTGAGAGCTTTGATATCAGTCAGCAGCACAGTATTCAGCAGAAGAGGAAGCAAGTGCAATGGCTGCCATTCTCAAGGTCTCCCCATGAATTGCTGGCAAGTTTATGTAATATATTATAACGGGTCTTCACCTTTTGACTAGTTTTAGAGAGGTGCTGCCTGAATGTCAGAGAACGATCTAACGCTAAGCCTAGATATGTAGGGTGGGGGTTGTGTGTGATCCAACTACCACCACATTCAACATTCAGCTTTCTGCTGGCTTCTTTGTCACACAAATGAAAGCCACATGATTCTGATTTTGAATGGTTTGGTTGTAAGCGCCATGTCTTATAATATTCGTCTAAAGCTTGCAGATCTTCAGCAAGTTTGTAATTTCCATTCTCTAAATTATTGGTTTGGGTGCATAAAGCCAGGTCATCTGCAATAGAAATTTTTGCGATTTTGCGGTTCTAAGCTGGATTTCTTTGGACTATGAACGTAGATCTCCCGCACTTGTTGTCTCTTGTGCAACACGATCCCTACCCTCAGCTTTTTCTTGTGCCTCACACAACGAGTTTCAATAAACTAATTATACGATGCAATAGTTTTTGGTCGCTGAGGGGGTTGTTTGTGATATTTGGTCCAGAATTTCCATTGAACAGAAGTGGTTGATCGCGATCCATGAAACAACAAAGAAAAATGGGCGCGCTCCGCACTTGAAAACGACTCCATGATGACTCACCAAATGATGGTGTACTTGAGTGATGCAACGTACTCTAGCGGGGATACAGTGAACTTGAGAATATGGCGGAAATATTAAAACTCACTAGATCTTGCTAATACAGTCTGTTCCGCAGCTGTACAGTCTGTTCCACAGCTGTAGAGGTATACTTTTGTATAACTAATTTAAGAAGATCCTGTGTATTACATGGAAAAGTCTTATTCATACTATGGCATTACTATTTACTTCATATTTCACATAAATCCTAAATAATTTTTTTTTAATTTGGATTCAGCCTAATTCTTTGGGACTCACTTTCTTAATAACAAGAATTCAATCTGTGCTAAACACTAAGCTTACACTGAAATTTAAACAAATAGAATCTTCCTCATGTTAAAGCTAGTTTCTAATGTTAAATAGAAAAGCAATTTTCATAGTAATTGTGTAAATAACAATAATAATAATCTTTATTTCTTCAAAATAATACGTTAATAGAAACAAAATAAAATAAATAGCTACCTCTGTCCCAAATTAGCATTCCATTAAGAGCATAAACTTTGTCCCGAAATGGTTGTTATATTTATAAAACCAACGAATTACAAAAAAAAAGGCATGTGATAATGGTGCATATTTAAATTATTATCTTTACAGAAGTAAATATACAACCTATACTTGATTTTTTACAAACAAATAGACAGAGTTCTCGATAAAATTGGACATCATTGGTATAAATATTGAAGATTAGAGAAGCCAGAACCGAGCCTTGAGGTAGACCATTCTTCAAGGTTTTGCCATTACTAGGTTCGATTGTTTAGCTAGAATGAGATTCGGCGATTGCTCAACATATTGTGGATAAGTTTGCTTAATTTAGCACATGGGAAGATTTTTTGGAATTTAAAAACCATTCCATTCTTCCAGACTGGCATTGGAGCGATCGACAAAAGCAGCCCACAATTTCAAGGTGTTTCAACGACTCAATGTAACTATACGACATGACTTTAATAATTGTGTCGAATGAAGATGCCAATATAACAAGTGTTCATTTGAGAAGTCAATCTAGTAGCATTTGATTTACTGAGAACATTTTGAAGTATGTCGTAAATTAAAATTTACTACTTAACCTACGAAGTCGTATATTTTCACAGTTTCATATATACAAATAAATAACAAATAATAGGTATTTATTGAAAACTATAACAAATGTTGAAAATGTTGTCCTTCAAGATCAATGCACTTTACAATCCTCCGTTCAAAATTTCTGATGATATTCTGCAACATTACTGGATTGTTATTAATTTCTATGCATTTCTGTTCGATTCTCTGTAGCATATCATTCAAATTCAATATAGGTGTTCGAAATATGTTATTTTTTAGATAAGGCCACAAAAAGAAGTCACAAGGTGTTAAATCGCATGAACGTGCAGGCCAGGCAATTTCAGTATTTCGACTAATTATACGCTCATCAAAAAATTCTCTTAAATAATCCAAAGATTCTGTAGTACAGTGACAAGGTGCCCCGTCTTGTTGGAAATATGCATTTTGAAGTTCATCATCATGCAACTGATTGACAAATGGTTGTAAAATTTCCGTACGGTACCTTTGAGCAGTTAACGTTCCCTGAAAAAAAATTGATCCAATGATTCGCCTTTGCCTTATCGCTGCCCAAACACCAATTTTCTCTGGATGTAGCGATTCTTCATTAATTACATGTGGATTTTCACTACTCCAAATTCTTGTATTTTGTGAATTTAGGCATCCCGTTTTATAAAACCATGCTTCATCTGTAAAGATGACTCTTTGCGAAAGTTCTCCATTAGTGTTCATATTTACAAACCAATTGCAAAACTGTAGTCTACGTGGGTAATCAATTTCTAACAATTCTTGTACTGCTGTGACACGGTATGGATAAAGTTGGATATCTTTATTTAATAACTTGTGAGTTGTACCAACAGAAAGGTTTTGTTGACTCAAATGTCGAACAGATGTTTGTGGTTCATTTTCCATTATTTCTTCAACACGATTGACAACTTGAGGTGTACGTTTCTTAACTCCTCCGCTGCCTGATTTTCTTAAGAGACTACCAGTTTCAGAAAAAAGTTTTAAAGTTCTATCCAAAGTATTCTTAAATTGTATATAATCTAGTACAAAATGCAATCTTGAACTGAATAAACTCATAAACCATCAATTTTATTACCACTTCGAAAATAAGCCTGGACTAAAAAAATTTTATGTTCTAAAGTGAAAGCCATTTTAAAATTGAGAAGCAATATTCATTTAAACCAGAATCGACGCACGATTATTTTATGCACTAACTGATATTTGTGACTGACATTATCAAATGTCATTTGGATTTACGTTTACGGAACAACAAACACATACTAATATATTTGCGTCTTATTCTATCAAAATTTCAAAGTAACCTAGATTGACTTTTCAAATGAACACTTGTTATGAAGTTTGCCTTGCGTCTTTTCGAAATACGTTCAAAATTATACAGGGTGTTATAAAACAACGCTTAAAACCCTTAAAGAAATGTACTACGCACATTGGTCCGCAATTCAACTGTTTACCAGATAATAACTATTTTATTGCAATAGCAGAATATAAATTTTCTTTCTTAGTTTTTAAGGTGTTTTTGTGTTTTTTATTTTTGTTTTTAGATACATTAAATACTCAACGATAACACATGCTAGTAAACATGTGCTTATCGGTTTTGTTTGTTGATCGGAGTGGTCTTGACTTTACATAAAATATTTCACACACACAACCTGTCATAAAATATTTTATGTCAGCTTAATTTGAAATTTTGTGCAAATTATTCCGATTACAATGCTTGCGTGTTCAAATACTGAAATGAGCGTTATGATATTTATGTACGGTCGTGCCAGGGAATTCTTTAAAAACACGTCGATTCTATGCGGAAAAGTTTCGTGATCGTCAACTGGCCTCGCATGTACTGTTTCAGACGGTGTTTCGACGTCTAAGAGAAACTGGTTCGTTTAAGGAAAGGTCTCATGATACTGGACGGTCAAGAACAGAATGTATATCGGATGTAGGAAAAAAAATTTTGTATATTGTTGTAGAAAATCCTGAAAGAAGTGTGAAGAATATCGGTTCAACTGGGTAGAAGTAGCTTCCTGTTTGGAGAACTCTTCATGAACAACTACTATACCCCAACCATTTTCAACTGGTACAAGCTGTTACCAAGCAAGAAGGATATTTTGTGTTTTTTGTGGTTTTTACGTGAAACTGATGAGCGACCAGATCTCGTTGCAAGCATCCTTTTCACAGATAAAGCCGGTTTTACTAAACATAAAATATTTATTTTCTACAATAATCACGTTTGGTCTGACAAGAATCTTCAAGCTACAGTTGAATCCAGACATCAGCAGTATCTCAGTTTAAACATCTGTTTAGGCATGATAAGGAGTCAGTGGTTGGGACCGATAGTTTTACCGCAGCGCTTATCAGGGGCAACATACCTCAATTCAACATACAAAAATTGGACTCCACTTTGGTCATTTGTATTATATTCATTGTCAAGTTGATGAAAATTATTATCAATAGTAATATCACAAGAGAGTGAGAATATATTGAAAATAATTCGACAGATTTTCGAAAACTTGTTGCTATGGAATAGACACGAGACCCCGTAGGGCTCGAGTGGCTATTCCCGAATGGCAGCAAGTTTGAGAAAGACTGGAGAATTATTTTCTAATTATTTCTCACTCTCTAGTGGTATTCGGAAGATTATTTTTTAATGTTTAAATAAAAAATACTGCATAAAAATACAACTTTTTAATATTATTTCTGTACATTTACAAAATTAATTAGTGTTAAAAGTTTGTATGTGAAATACACAATTATTTTGTAAATGTTTTGTCCGTGAGTGGTGGATTTTGCAACATTCTTCTGTTCTGTTGTGTTAAAAGTTATAACTTCTCCCTTGTCTCTTAGGTTATTAATCAAACTTGAATGATGTTCATTATTCAACTGCAGGTACGGTTTCAATGAACTAGATAAGCTGTAGCCCGTAATTTTTATTATTTCCTGCTCGTTAACACCTGCTTTCGCTAGATGAGACACTGCACTTGACCTTGAAGAATGGTTCGTAATTTTTATTTTTTTAGTGTCCAGCCCAATCATGTCCGCCGATTCTTTTATCCACTTCGACATTATGTTCACCTCCAACGGTATATTTTTGTACCATCCTGAAGAATACGGTTTATCCCAAGCAATGTTTACTGTTAAAAAAAGTCTGTCAGTTTTCATATGTTCGTTCCTCTTGCTTAGCAATTTCTTGAGCAATCGGACAGGACACGCATCAGGCTTTTCAGTATTTGGTATTAACCATTTACTATCAGTCAACTTTTGTGCGCCACCTTGCGCTGTTTTAGAGAAAACCGGATTATACTCTACTCTTCCAGTGGCCAAACCAGCATTGTCTGTTTCTTCTTGAAAATAATGCACTAAACATTGACAACCTTCTCCCCCACGCCATGCTAGCTCATATGAAGCAATGTGATAAAAGCATTTTTGCAAACCGAAGGGTGTCTCTTCGTCGTAGCGTTTTATTATTTCCATGATTTGTTCATTAGTTAGAATTGCAGAACTTTGCTTCCTTTTTTCTGGCACCTGTTGTAATATCTTACGTTTTGTATTTCTGGCTTCTCTCGCAGATTTAAATTCGATATCTTTAAAGGGGTCTAATTTTCTACTAAATTCGTTGTAGTACAACTCTTGCATTAATGGCGGTTTTATTCCACATTGTTTTAATAACGGCTTCTTTGTATCTTCTCCATTGCACCTTTTCATATTAAATCCCCAGTCTTTCAAAATGTTTGCCAGTTTTGTGACTGGTGTATTTCCTTCTAATTTGTAACCCCGTTCGTCGCACAATGATTGGAATTGTTTCCATATTGAATTATTACTAACCATAGTATTTTTGCACGAATTTTCTTTAATCTGTGCGTTTATATCTTCAACTGATGATCGCTAAATCGCTTATGGTTCATTGCTTCCAATTTGCAATAATACTGGTGACAGGTGTCAAAACTAGAAAATACGTTGTCGACAAACAGAAACAAAATACTAGAAAATATTCTCGGGAGAATAATGTACTAAGATTATTCTCACTATAATAATATTGTGATTGCACAGAATTAAACACGTGTCGGCAAATACTGCTAAACGATTGGTTAATAAAATTATTAAAAAATAATCAATATAATAATTACGTAAAATATGATGCCTGAATAAAATGCGCAATTGTTTGTCCCTTCGATTAAAATATTTTGACAGCATATACAGTTGAAAAAAATTTCAGAATAACTAAAACGATTTCGATTGGAATTAAGCTCATGTTCCACTTATAGATTCTGGAAAGCACTTATTGGAAACAATATAATATATACTTTCTAAAATTTGTTAATTATGAATACTTTTACGTATTCTAAATCAACTCAGACACTTATTTTCTGATCATTTTAAAAAATGCTTTTCCACTGCTCTATGATTTTTCTATTACAAATTTCATACAGTTCAAGAAATTCTCCTTTTCATCATTTAATTGGTTCAATAAATTCCTATTTATAATCAATTAACGTTACTTTAAGTTTTAACTGTTTGATTAGGTTATGTTATTCGTTTAAATTAGCTCTTTTCGCACCATTTAGCTAATTTGTTTTCTGCTATTGTAATTTAATTTTAAAATTTAAAAAAATTATCATTAATACTTTAATAATCTCTTCGCATAAGAACCTGTTAATATGGATATAAATAGTATTATATGTTGAGCACTTGTGAAATATTGAAATAACGAAATAAAACAAAACACTTTTTTCACAAAAATAGGTTTAATAAACTAAATGTACATTTCGTGTGCTCTGCACACATAATAATAATAGTACTGTTTAAACATAATATCTACGAGACAATATATAATATGAAAATACATCATATACAGAAAAATTAGAGGTAGGGTGAAAACAAATTAATGAAAAATTACAATGAATCTTAAAATACAATTTCTGAGAATGAGTTCATGGGGAAATACCAAATATCTATGAAATAAACGAGGGGGCATCGAGTTGGACTAACGGCAAAAGGATTAGGGATTACAATATAAAATATTAATGTGAATGAAGAATTTAGTACCTGTTTACAAGATGTCTTAAGTATTTAATGTTGTCGGTGTACATGCTAACAGTTTATTATTGAGGGGTGAAATATCATTATTTAGAAGATAATTTTTGTGTTTTTTCATGTATATGGCTTCCCACATGTCTAAATTTCTATTACTGATTTTTTTAACTACTGGTTTCGACAAGCGATTAGTTTTGAAAATTAAAAACAAACTAGAAAAGAGAAGGCTGAAAGCTTCAAAAATCACTCTAACACCAGACACTTTGAACAACAAATACTGTAAGATATCATTTCATAAAAATTGGCATAACAGCGTAATAAAACTGTTTAAAAAATACAATTTAATTGCAGCTTTTTCCAACAATAATAAGTTACAACAGTGTCTAAAAATAAAAATTGTTAACACAGATCCGTTTAAAGAGTCGGGCATTTACAAAATAAGTTGTAATTCTTGTCCAATATTATACATCGGGCAAACCAGAAGAAATGTTCAAACACGATACAAAGAACACATGGCTCATGTTAAACTACACAACATAGAAAAGTCCGCATTAGCTCTACATCATAAAGATACAGGTCACAACTTCAATTTAGAAAATGTTAGTTCAGATAATAAAAGCAGTAATAGAAATTTAGATATGTGGGAAGCCATATACATGAAAAAACACAAAAATTATCTTCCAAATAATGATATGTCACCCCTCAATAATTAACTGTTAGCATGTATACCGAAGTATACGGAATACTTAAGACATCTTGTAAACAAATTCTTCATTCACATTAATACATATTTTATATTGTAATCCCTAATCCTTTTGCCGTTAGTCCAACCCAATGTCCCCTTTGTTTCATAGATATTTGGTATTTCCCCATGAACGCATTCTCAGCAATTGTATTAGTTTTAAGATTCATTGTAATTTTTCATTAATTTGTTTTCACCTAGCTCTAATTTTTCTATATATGATGTATTTTCATATTATATATTGTCTCGTAGATGTTGTGTTTAAACAGTACTATTGATGATGTGTGCAAAGCACACGAAATGTACATTTAGTTTATTAAAACTATTTTAGTGAAAAAAGTGTTTTATTTTATCTCCTTATGGATATAAATAGATTTTCTTCCACTGTTTAATTTTCCTAGAAATTATTCTTGTTTCGCAACTAAATTCTTGCAATTTGGCCGTAATGGGATTATCACGGGTATTCTGAATCGTTAGTAATAATACATTGTTTCTAAATTCGCTTTAAGAATGTCTCAAATATATACAATGTTAGTTAGTAGTTCTTAGAATATGTTATTTTAAGAGCGTTTACGGCCAAGGAAAATTCCGATCAATTAGTCGCGTTAATAAATGTGTGTGTGATGATGCAATATAAGTAAATGAATCTGATTCAAATATATTTTTCTTGTGAACTTGTCCTTGAAACAATGTTGGTTATTGTTAACTTATTTTATTACGATATATTGTTAATTAAAATAAAATTAATTAAAATTTTTTATTCCTAGAATATATTAAGAAGATGATTTGGGACGTTAAAATTTCAACATAATAATAATTCATGCGTTAGCATCTCTAAACAGCTTAACGCCAATTACATGAGCCACTGCTGGGTGGGTCATGAGTCATGAGTTGTTGTTATAGCCACACTTGTAGAGCGACTTAAGATGTTTAGCTGTTGGAATTCACTTTAAACGAGAAGGATAATCACGAAATCTCTAATAGGCGAGTCCAGGGTCCGATCATGGGACCACTACAGGATGAGCTAGTGCGTTGCCACTAGTCCAGCAATTCTCAACTTTCTTAGCTCCGCGACTCCCCAAATAGTAAATGTAAATAAAATCAATATTTCGCGCGATTCGCTATGTCGACGATCTTCTTGAACTAGGGTTAATACCATATTTTCAATAATTGGGAAATTCCCGGGGACAGTGGCAAGCATCATGCGAAATGCTCTGCGAATTGTGGAAAGATGGTGCCTTGAGGAGGAATTAACGTCAAGGACGGAGCGGACATCGTCGGTGGGGCTCCTCACGACTCTCCAGCGACAGGCTCTGTTGGGAATCACGGGAGCTATAAACAGCACGGGAACCGCCTCCATGGAGGCCATCGTGGGTCTCCCTCCGCTGAAACTACTTGTAAAGGCGGAGGCAATGGCTGCGATACTGAGGCTGAAGGCCAATGACGCATGGTGTCCTAATAAGGTTGTAGGGAGCCATACAGATATCACAGAAACTATACTGGAAGAGCCGATATTTCTAATGCCGGCGGACAGTATGGCACCTGAGATTATGTTTACAGCTAAGCTGAACATATTTATACCGACTAGGGAACAGGCAAAAAGTCGCTCGATCGATTATGGTGCCGGCAACTGGTACACTGATGGATCACAATCTAGTCAGGGGGCAGGTGCAGGCATATGCGGAATGTGCCCTAGAAGGAAGCTATCGATATGTCTGGGGAAACATACTACGGTTTTCCAGGCCGAATTGTTTGCAGTCGCAGCCTGCGTCGAGGAAATTCGGTAGGGCGGCTGCGCAAACAAAAAAATTAGCATAATGACTGCCATTATGAACCCATCTAGCAGGTCTCAGCTAGTGAATAACAGATCCTGAATAAACTGGCACAAGATAATACTGTGTCGCTGATATGGGTGCCAGGACATGAGCGAATTAAAGGCAATGAGAGCCGACAAACTGGCCAAAGAAGGTATGAATAGGAACTTCATAGGACCAGAACCTGTATGTGGAATCACTAAGGATTCCGCTAAAAGGGAGGTCTGGTTATGGCTAGAAAAAGAACATAAAAATAAATGGAGGTTAACGGAAGGTCAACTTCATACCAAAACACTACTAAGGGAGCTGGACGGAAAGTCTTCAGCCAACCTAATTCGTAGTAACAAAAAAGAAATTAAAATAATTACCGGGTTAATAACCGGACATTGTCCTTTAAGGAAGCATTTGGGGCTTGGTTAGCGAGCCATGTGTAGGAGATGTGAAAAGCAGGAGGAAACTAGCCTTCATGTAATATGCACGTGTGAGGAACTGGCTTTTATCGAGGACACAAGACTAACAGAGTGGAACTGAGAGATCTATTGGGGATAGTACAAAGAGCAGTATACTCAAGTGCCTGAACGTACTGGCGTCCAACCTAAAACAAGAAGAAGAAGAAGAAGAAGAAGAAGAAGGAAGAAGAGCTAGTGCGTTACCACTGGTCCAGCGATTCTCAACCTTCTCAGCTACGCGACTCCCCAAATAGTAAATGAATAAAATCAATATTTCGCGCGATTTGCTACGTCGACGATCTTCTTGAATTAAGGTTAATACCATATTTTCGAAAACTGGCAATTTTAATTTTTCAACAGGATATTGGACAGTCGCATCCCGTAAGGATTACTATGGAGATTCTAAATAATGCTAATGTTCACCGCTCACCAAGACCTTCTCGTATATGGTAGGACAGAGGAAGACTAATTCAGAACCAGCCCTAGACAATAAAGGATTTTAGAAACTTGAGCATACCATAGGCTACTATTGTCCTAAAAGTTTTGGCACATAATTCAATGAAATTAAAATTAAATAAACATGAAATAATATCAAGTTGCCTTTGGTAAAAAAAAAATTGTTTGATTGTTTACTATCAGTTGACAATTAATTTGAAGTTGTTGATTCACAATGTCGTAGCCAAGTGGTAGATACTTTTTCGAAGTTCTACTTTAAACTTCGAAAAAGTATCTACAACTTGGCTGGACGGGTGCTCAATTTTGATATATTCCGAATCTTAGAGAATGAAAATATTTCACGTAGAACGATTTATCGCATTATAGCGGAATATAAACAGGGAATACCATGCCTTAATCTCCAAAGAAATGAAAGACTCCGGGTATTTACCGCATAAAGGGCAGAGAGGCTGTTGGGCAGCGCAAAAACTAAGTTGACATGTCAGTGAGGAGACTGGCTCGTTGATACGGTAGTTTGAAGAGTATGGTATGGTTGCAATTGTAAATAAATGGTCTAAAATATAAAAAAAGACGTGCCCAAATGCACCCAAGGCCAACTGCTACGTATACCAAAATGCTGCATCAGCTGAGGCGAGTGCATTTTGCCAGTGAAAAAATCATTATTGTAGATGACGAAAAATATTTCACTTTTAATAACTCTGAAGTAAACTAAAACGCTGGGTTTTATACGGACAATATAGTGAAATGCCCTGACAATGTTAGGTATAAATTCGCCGATAAAAACCTTGTCTGGTGCGCAATTTCTACTAGGGGATCCGACTTTTTGTGGGAAGAGTAAGAGGCGAAGCTTTGAACAGTCAGAACTACATTAATAACAGTTTTTTTCAAATTGGTTCAATTCATCAATGAACATAATGCTGATGATAATATTATGTTTTGACCAGACTTGGCATCGTTCCATTACTCTAGAGATACTCAAAACTGGCTTGGACAACACCACAATACCTTTTGTTCCTAAAAACGATAACTCTCCAAACTTGCTTCAGACTCGCTCAATAGAGGATTTTTTGGCTTTCCTGTCGAAGAAAGTTTATCGTGAAAGGTGGGAAGCCCAAAATGAGCAACAACTAAGACGGCGAATTTACGAAAAACTGAGTGAAATAGATTTGGAGGCCGTCCGTGCTAGCTCTCCATGTATTTATGGCGACCGGTATAGTTGGCTGAAAACGGACAAAATCTTGTTGGGATGGATTTAAAGAAATACTTAGAAGTAACCACTTTCACAATGACCTTCGACAGAGGAACAAAGTCATAGCAGTCATCAACTTGACAGTAGTACACCATTAATATAATAAAAAAGTTGAAATATATAATACACCAAATATTACATTTGCACACTGCTTAATTTCGAAACTAATTAGTAATTTCACCCACATTCAATATCTTATGATAAATTTACCTCAAGTGATGTGCAGACATAAATTTAAAAATGGTAATTATCCCTCACAATACGATGACGGAACGCCACTGGGTATTTGTTTACAAGCAATGTATGTATACAACAAATAAAGAAACGGTTTTCGAAATGTAAACATAAGGAAACTGGATTGATCGGGTTTTAACCGACCTGATACAAGGAAATACTAATGGAAAATCACCTGAAAAAATACGGAGACACGCTTGCGAGTATCAATAAGTATGTATGTATATGAAACTCGCGAGGTAATGTAAACGGACAGGTACAGGTAAACTCTGTGCGTCTACATCAATACACAAAGTATCTACATGGTATTCGGTGTATATGTGTGTGTCTTATTGGTTGAATATTTTATAATTAAGTGTGATTCGATGGTCTGGAATTTGTGATACTATTGACGTCAAATGAATAAATTAAAATATTGTTTTCTCTTTAAAGAGGCATTGAGAAGAGATATTCTAGGAAAAACTAAATAACTTGAAGAAATTAGCATTTCTATTACATAAACATCAGAATTAAATAAAAAATCGTCCTTAAAACATTGTTTTTTTATTTCTCTAGAAATTATATACCCCGCATATACAGGCTGATTCATTTTCGGCCCTCACCATGGGGATCTCGCTTATTACTGGAGATAGAGTATAGGTTTAAATTTGGCAAAGTTGATAAATTTTGTGTTTGTTATAAATCCGTAAAGAAAATAGACCTGTGACAAATGACATTCGTTTAAAAAAAAACGCAAAAACCCAATTTTCTTCTTTTAACTGTAGCACCGGCATTTGGCCTTGTAGAGAAAATATAAAAACACATCCTTGTGGCTATTTCTAAACTTCTATCCAGTGGTGTACTCTAAATTTTTATACGACGTTTCGTTTCTTTCTGTCCATCATCAACTATCTAATTTCTTATAGGCGCCATATTGGATTCAGACATCTTCAGAAAGAGTTTTTTTTTCTGATTACAACCATGTACCACATGCTGACTAAAGTTTTTGACATTAGGTTTTATTTGAAAGAATAAATTATAAGATTAAATAAGGTAGCCATGGAATTTCAATCTGTCAAACATTTCATTTATTGTTCATTAATAATACAAAAGTGTCATACACTAACGAAGAGAAACGAGAGATGATAAGTATTTTTTATTCTTCGAACCGAAATTCAACAGTAGCGAGTACAATATATCTACAATTATATCCAGAACGACAACAGCCTCATCGTTCCATTTTTCTAGATCTCGACAGAAATTTGGTCGAGAATGGATCGTTTACTAAGCCGCGTAATGGTCAAGACAACAGGAATTTAAATGAAAATCGACAAGATATTTTACAAATGGTAAATTAAAAGCGTGTTTTCAAATTTCATGTTAATCTTGTATTTTTATAGATAAATAATAATCCATCAATTTCTACACGCGAAGTAGCGTCAGAGTTAAATTTGTGCCAGTCCAGAGTTTGGAGAACTTTACATAAAAGTAGGTTTAAACCATACAGGATCGATCCATGTTAGTCACTCTTTACTGCCTGAAGATAATTTGAGAAGGCTAGAATATTGTAATTGGTTAATGGGAAGGATAGAAAATGACGAAAATTTTTTAAGCAAAATCGGTCAGATGAAACAAAATTTACAAATTCTGGAATGTTCAACAGAAATACGGAGCACTATTGGGCAGTACAAACTCCCCGACAATGGAATAAATGTTTGGATGGGTATTTTGGCAAATCGTCTCTAGGACCAGTTATGTACGAAGAACATTTAAATGGAGAAAGATATTTCAACATTTTACGTACATACGTATCTGACTATCTTGACGACAATATCCCATTAAATCAATTACAATATTTATGGTGGCAACAAGATGGCGCACCAACACACAATGCAGCTGTTGTTAGAAATTTCTTAAATCAAGAGTTTGCAAACCGTTGGATTGTAAATAGGGGAGTTGTTGAATGGCCTGCGAGATCACCTGATTTAAGTCCGTTAGATTTTTTTTATGGGGATATGTTAAAAATAATATTTATAAAGTAGATGCGCCACAAAACATTGAAGAATTACGAGACAGACTTCAGAATGCCTTCGATGCAGTTCCTAGAAGAACTATACAAAGGGCAGTACAAAATGCCAGAAGGCGTGCCCAATTGTGCATTACCGAAGATGGCCAGATAATTGAACATTTACTGTAATTGTTTATTGTTTACTTTTCTATGTATTTTTATTAATGTTTTTGTTATCTTGTACTCGCTACTGTTGAATTTCGTTTCGAAGAATAAAAAATACTTATCATATCTCGTTTCTCTTCGTTAGTGTATGACATTTTTGTATTATTAATGAACAATAAATGAAATGTTTGATAGATTGAAATTCCAAAGGCTACCTTATTTAATCTTATAATTTATTCTTTCAAATAAAATCTAATGTCAAAAACTATAGTCAGCATGTGGTACATGCTTGAAATCAGAAAAAAAAACTCTTTCTGAGGATGTCTAAATCCAATAAGGCGCCTATAAGAAATTAGATAGTTGATGATGGCCAGAAAGAAACGAAACATCGTATAAAAATTTAGAGTACACCACTGGATAGAGGTTTAGAAATGGTCACAAGGATGTGTTTTTATATTTTCTCTACAAGGCCAAATGTCGGTGCTACAGGTAAAAGAAGAAAATGGGGTTTTCGCGTTTTTTTTTTAAATAACGAAGGTCATTTGTCACAGGTCTATTTTCTTTACGGATTTATAACAAACACAAAATTTAACAACTTTGCCAAATTTAAACCTATACTCTATCTCCAATAATAAGAGAGATCCCCATGGTGAGGGCCGAAAATGAATCACCCCGTATACCCGGTAGATATATATATATATATACATATACAAGTGTCCCGTATCGTTATGTTCATATTTTAGGAGTGTAAAGTAGACTTCATTTCAAGTAACAAAAACGCAAAACTTGTATATCCATTTTATTTGTTTCAAAGTTACAGATCTATGAATGTGATTGTTAGATCATGAAAAAAAAATGTAATCCTAAAGTCAATAAAAACTGATTTTATTTAAAAAAAGTACAATTAATAATATTTTCGAAAAGTCCACCTCCTTGTTGAATGCAGGTATGTGCCCGTAAGCCAACAGAAAGAGTACTTATCCGAATTTCATACTTGTTTTGTCGGATTTGCTCGGCAGCCAGGTGAATACGATCCAACAATTCATCTCTTGTGTTCGAAACTTGCGCGTAGACTAAATTTTTCATGTACCCCCATAAATAAAAGTCAAGGGTATTAAGATCAGGTGATCTGGGTGGACATGCAACAGGACCACCTCTATCCATCCATCTTGGATAATTGACGTTAACCCAATTTCGGACAGCAATTCCGAAATGTGTTGGTGTCCCATCCATGTGAAACCACATGCCTCGTCGAACATTCAGTGGGACATCCTCTAAAAGACCTGGCAGTTCGTCAATAAGAAATTGAAGGTAATTGTCCGCATTTAACCGCCCAGAAAGAACGACAGGACCAATCAACAAGTCATCGATTAGGGCCGCCCAAACGTTAATAGAAAATTCGTGTAGAAATTTAGATGGGCGCATAGCTTTGGGATTTTCTGATGACCACCTGTGCAGGTTTCTCAGATTTGTAACACCACTTCTCGTGAACGTAGATTCATCTGTCAAGAGGACTGTTCTGCAGAAATTAAAATGAAGCCGTGACTGTCTTAATATCCAGGTAGAATAAACTAGACGAGCATAGTGGTCTGTCTGAAGCAAACCTTGTCCCCTGCGGTAGTGATATGGATATAAGCCCTCACGTTTTAAAATTTGTCAAACTGTCGTTCGTGGCACTCCTAGTTGTCTAGCGATTCGACGTACACTGAGCTACTGCTTCTTCCTCTAAGTCTGCTTGACAAATTTACTTCTCGGTCGAAAAGATAATCACGCAGTCCGCATTACCGAAATTGTCTGTGTACTTCCAAAAACGTTCTTTAATGAGGAATGCGACTATCGGGAAACCGATGTCGATATTCAATAACTGCTTGACGTGCACTGCCGTTACAGTAACCATACACAAAATGCATGTCCGCATACTCTTGAGAAGAAAATCGGTAAGGCATTTTGAATAAAAAAAAACGTGTCCACTCACTAATAAGCTGTTGTATGAACTGAAACGTAATGTAATCCTTTATTAAAAAATGCAACGTTAACAGTCATCTGAACATTTGTTTATTGTATGATATTCATGGTTCAGCACTTACGAAATAAGTAACAATCTTCTTTATCATAAATCAATTTCCAGTACTCTTTTTTGTAGATCTCCAAGAAATTACTGTATGCACTACGCCACGTGTTTATTTATTTTAGGAGAACATTTTACTATGCGACGTTAACAATCACAGGCCTGTTATTGAATCGTATAACTTTTTTTAAATAAAATCAGGTTTGTATTGACTTTAGGATTACATTTTTTTTCATGATCTGACAATCACATCGTAATCATAGATCTGTAACTTTGAAACAAATAAAAATGGATATACAAGTTTTGCGTTTTTGTTACTTGAAATGAAGTCTACTTTTTTACACTCCTAAAATTGGAACATAACGATACGGGACAGCTTGTATATTGTTCAATGAATAATTCAAAATCAAACTAAAATTAATTTAAGAACACCTTACTCCCACTTTCGTGTGGCAAGTTACTGTAAACAAACAAACACCGAAGAAAAAAATGAATGGTAGGCTATCGGACAATGCACCGAAATATAACCAAATCTCTCCATTAGGTGCGAGCGCGGCCAATTTACATATGTATATGTATTTTACATTCTAAAAATAATAAAAAAAATGATTATTAAACAAACAAATCTTATTTACAGTTGTTTTCGAGACGGTTCCCCAAGCGTCCAAAACAAGCTTCCTCGAACTTTTCTAGCACTTTCAATATTAAATTTACTCTTGAGTTTCGTGGAAGTAGAAAGATTTTTGCTTGATGGCCAATTAACGGAGAGGTAGCGTAGCCGACCGAGTTCTTAGTAACTGCTATTAGCACCTCCGCAAAAGTGTGTGCGAAGAAAAAAGAAACAAGAGACGAACGGGAAAGCAAAAAAAAAAGACGTAAAATTCTTCGCCAATCTGAACGAGGCGCAAAGGTCGTCGCTAATCCGAAGATATCGTGTCGCGAAGAACACAAATAAACGAGAAAACGGCGGCGACATCGCGGACTATTCCCGACTAGTTTCGCCCGGAGCCAAAAAGAATCCGGATTAAACTGGTTTGGGAACGTGTATAGCTTGTGGTAATCATATATACATAGGACATTCAAAGTTATTTTACACATAACAATGTATAAGAAGATAACAATCGTTTCTAGCGACACAACTAACAATAAAAAAAAGTGTTTGAAAGGCATATTTATTGTTAGTTTTAGTATTTTTCGTTTTAGAGTTTAAACAGTAAAATTATTTGATTAGATTAAGAATAACAAAAAACAAAAAACTAAGTCCAAGATTGGTTCATGTTATGAACCAATCTTGGACTTAGTAGATAAATTTTTGCAGTCTTTATAAGGAGGTTTAGTTCATATGAATTTACCTAAACAGTCTACCTTTTACATCTCACATTACTCGGACGATTAGATTTCACAGATTAGGAACATGGCTTTTGGCAGTGATGATTCAAAAGTTTGTAGGTTATATTATTACCTTCACATCATTAATAACCAAATGTTATAAATAAATGCTCTTCTATGGTTTCTGAATAGTAAAAATATTTAATTAAGATTTTGAGAAATATTTGTAGAGTGTAAGGGATCTTGGCAGGGTAGTTCTTAATATTTTTCTTACTACCGTGTTTCCACGAAAATAAAACCCGGCTCTATAGTAATTTTTGCTGCAAAAGATGCGCTAGGGCTTATTTGGGAGGGGGTCTTCTAATGCATAATAATTAGAGACCGGACGCATCGGGCCGAAATTACGATGGATCATATAAATAGTCTGTAACATCGTTAAATACAACACGCAGTCATTGAATAGCATTCATTCGGTTAACCGCACATCTCTTTTTTGTCGTTGAATTGTGACGCAATTACTTCAATATTAGAGTTAAATTCCTTTCTTCAAGGGCGTAGATAGAAGCGTGAGGAGTTTTTAAAAGTTACATGTTTAAATGACGATGCTCGATATTTGAAAATATAGTCCGAACAACGCATTTTTAATCCGAACATCGAAACAATTCCTGTTGCGTAAATAGGGGAATCATCGGTGTTAAAGTGGGAAAATCAGCGATTTGCGACGTCAAAAAGAACAAAGAAAACATTTTATCATATGGCGCCACATCCAATAAGCGTAAAACGTTAAAAGTGAGTGCATATCCCGACGTTGATAACGCGGTTTATACCTGGTTTATCCAGGAAAGATCTAGAGGTAAGCACCAAAGTGAATGACTTATATCTATGTACGTAAAACTTAAATTATTGTGTCCCAATATCGGGAGAAATCGTGAAAAGGCTAAATTCTTTTATGACCAAACTCACAACAATGATAATTTTAAAACTAGTTCCGGATGGCTTGATAAATTTAAACAGAGGTATGGAATTCGACATATGTCAATTACAGGAGAAAAATTGTCTAGTGACAGAGCCATTTCAAAATTTTCTTCGAAATAAAATCGAGGAAATGCAGTTGTCTCATGACTAGAGACTGGATTTTATGCAAAATGCATATTTGTTGTTTTTTGGTATATTCCTTCTATACTGTGTACTTATTCATTTTCCACCCTCAAAATACGTTTTTTACCATTTCTTTAGTGCATATAATGCATATTTGGACACTTTACCATAACTGCATATGCACGTACATATTTCATAATTATTTTGCATATTTATGCATATATTCGCCATTTTCATAAGAACCATAATAAAATCTGATATTTAAAGATATTTAATTTGTTTGTGTAAGCGTGAAGGGATTAGCATTCCTTCAACTTTGCATTAATGACCCATTAAAAGTCCATATAACGAATCGACACGGTCAACATGTGTGTAACTTTTATTCGTACTCACGTTTCTTTGTAGTGTTTCTTTTACAATTATGACGTAGCGTACCTTCTGATATATATGTCGATCTCCGTTGAGGAAGAGCGTCGCATCTCGTGCTAAGCTCTGAAGTAATCTATTGACCTGTAACTTAAATCTAATTTCTGCATTTTACGCTTTGTACATATTCTGCGTAGGCAGGCTTCAGTCAATTTTGACCTTGTTTAAATATTGAAATCTCATTACTGAAGTGTAAGTTCCCTACCGATTTCGTGCTTCAGGTGAGTTTATAGACAGGAGGACGACTGTAATTTTACTGCAGCTTCGTACTCTGATTTCTTCTGAAACTTATGAACTATCATTTATTCGTTTTCCCTCTTTCATTTATTTAGGGCTGTAATTTCACGGCTTAGGGAGTGATCTGCCGTATTAGCGTCTGCGCGGGGAAAGTATCCCGACATAGGCATCCCGTTGAGAAGGCGCATCGATTTCCACAACCTTCTGGGACACCGGAATCCTCGATCTGGAAATCTAAGGTTCTATTCACGCAAGGTAGTGTGGGAAATTATTTTAGTATACTCATTTCCAGTAAAAGTCGAAAATTGCGAAAACCGTCAGATTTCCGGTTAATTTTATTGTAGATAGACTCATTTAATGTTAAAACTTTTTCTATTCTAAAAACTGAGAGCGAACCACATGTTGCACTGTAACGCATCTTTATTTTGTAATATATAGAGAAAAACCTTCTGTTTTTCCGATAATTTTATCGTTGTATGACACATTTAATGTTAATCTTTTTAAAATATAAAAAAACCGAATGCGAACCACATGTTGCACTGAAATGGTACATTATTATGTCAATATAGGTAAACTTTCGTAAAATTATTATTATAGAGAATTCTTTCGAAAAACTAAACTTTTTATTCTAAGTACTGTTAAGATTAGATATTTCCTATAATATTGTATAAATTCTTAATTTATCTTTCGAACTTTGTGGCTTTTAGCGTTTTGTTAAAGTAATTTAAATTATAACTTCTATCCCTTACATTATTGTAACGTAGCTTGTTTAAAGTTCGTTTGTTATATTCATACTTATCCCTTCACAGGATAATTATATTTTACGAGCTATATTAATTTACTTGATTCAACCCTCAGATTTTTAGAGAATATACATACTGGTACTAGGTCTCTATACCGGGCTGAGTTCTAATTATTTTGTTTATCTTATATCTTAGGGTAAGATTTAGATATTTATCGACATAGATTTATTTAACATCGAAGTAATTATAAATCACTTTCAACTGCTTAATTTGTGACAATCCAGTTAATGTAATAATTCTTTTATATAATCTAGTATGTTATTTAGAGTAAATTACTGAGAGTACAGCGTGGTCTCTGTTAAGTTCGTCAAAGCTTTGAAGTACTACTGATGCCTGTAAATTAATTAAGTACTTGTTCACTTTCCGAGACTTATTTGAGTTTTTCTTATAGGATCAAGCAATACTGTAGAGTTTTAATTTTATTTCGCCTAAGACTTTAACTTACTTTATTTGTATATTCTTTCATAATACTTTGTTTCGAACAATAAATTTATGTTTACTGTTATTTAGTGTTTGAGTTTGTAAGCCCAGAACCCGAACGAGCAAAAGAGTTTTAGAATTTTTAATCAGGTAGCCGAACACCCCAATATAGTGTTCTAGTGCCCATCAGGCCCGAGGGTGTTCTGCGTTAACCATAGAACTTGCCAGTCCGTACGCAGTGGTGCCCAATTTAGATGTTGCGTTGTGATGGCCCACGACGCTCCCGCTTTCTTATACTGAGCTGGTCGGCAAGTTTTTCTAGGGGCCTTTGTAGATCTGAGGTATATTTACCCGAACTGTTTGGAGGGACAATAAATTGTATTTTTGTTGCGAGGCTAATCAATTGTCGCAGAGTGTATGTAATTAACAGTTAAAACAATGAAAAAATGAAACTAACTCACCGTACTTTATTTATCTTACGAAATATAAACTAATAAATAAAACAAATTATAAAAACTACTCACGCTTCTATCTACGCTCATGAAGAAAGGAATTCAAGTATAATATTGAAGTAATTGCGTCACAATTCAACGACAAAAACCAGATGTGCGGTTAACCGAATGAATAGTGCTATTCAATAACTGCGTGTTGTACTTAGCGATGTTACAGACTATTTATATGGTCCATCGTAATTTCGGCCTCTCGTGTCCGGTCCCTACTCATTACACGAGCTTAGATCAAAATCAGTCGATACCTATTGCCATCGACTTTTATAGAACACAGATGGGCAAGATTTAAGAATGCCGAGGTAATATCTTAGCTAGGGACAGTGGCGGCTGGCGCATAAGCGCTGCAGTGCTGCAGAGCTCCAAAAAAATTGGGCGGGCGAACCTGTATTAGTTACAACTAGTTTTCTTTTACATAATTTTTCCGACATTTCTGATGTTTATAAAAGCGATATTGTTGTGAAAATTCTCCCCCTGTATATCAAAAAATTTGCATATTTTTCTACATCATCCTGTAGAGGACATCAAACCCTACAATTTGCCACCTCAATCATCAAAATCCGATCAGTAGAAGCCGAGATATACGCTTCCGAAATTCCAACACTAACGCCGGTTATATATATGTAGTATATGTATTATCAAATAATATACAATAGGCGACCTGGGCGACCAGTGGAATAACCAACCTAATTCGCGCGATCGCTCACTTGTTCCTTATCTGGTCCACACGTACGTGCGCACAGAGCTCTTGCAAACACCCGCGCGCACCCCGCTACCCCCGAGGATGTCGGAAACCAACGCCTGATTTTATAAGGCATATTCGCTGCATTCTGTCCAGCGAGTTTAATGTAAAAACGATAATATTAGAGTGCGCGTGCTTGTTTTTTATAAACTCTGTGTATTATGGAGGTGGTCTTTAATTTAATTAATGTGAAGAGATTCTTTAAATATTCATTCGAAGAAAAGCTAAAATTAAAAGCAAATGGTAGGCCATTCGTAGATATCACTATTGAAAAAACTGGTGTAAGTAGAGGGAAAAGTTATACACGTAAATTTAGTAGCGATATTTATTCAAAAAACGATTGGATTTGTGGATGCAACAAAAAAAATGCTTTGTATTGTTTTCCCTGTTTACTTTTTGGTGGCGATAAAGCTTGGACGGAAATAGGAGTCACGGATCTAGAGCACTTGAGTTTGAAAATAAAAAGACATGAGAATTCTAAAAGCCATCTTCATAATTGTATGGAATTTGCGTTACTAGGGTCAACTAATATTATGGCTCAACTAGATTCTGATTATTGTGTAAATATACAGAGACATAATGAAAATGTGTCAAAGAATCGTTATATTTTATCAAAAATTATTAATTGTATAAAATTTTGTGGAGCTTTTGAATTGGCCCTTCGGGGACATGATGAGAGCGATACTTCCGAGAATCCGGGGATATTTCGTGGACTTATTAATTTTTCGGCTGAATTAGATGCAACTCTAAGTGAGCACCTAAAAAATTGTTCGGTATTTAAAGGCACGTCCAAAGAAATACAGAATGATCTGTTACAGTGCATACTTGAAGTCTGCCAAAAACAAATAATTGAGGAAATTAATAATTCTCCGTTTTTGGCGATCATGGCGGACGAAACAACGGATGTTGCTGCAGAAACTCAAATGGTAGTTATTTTTAGATATGTTCGTGATGGTGAGCCAATTGAACGTTTTTGGAACTACGTCATTCCTGAAAAATGTGATGCAGAAACACTTAGCAAAACAATTTTAAGTGTCATAGATGCTTTAATTCAAAATTCACCTAACAAACTGATTGCACAGAGTTATGATGGAGCAGCGGTGATGAGCGGACAACACGCAGGCGTTCAAGCATTGATTAAAAAAAAGTACCCTTTTGCGCACTATGTACATTGCTATGCCCATCAATTAAATTTAATTATATCTAAAGCTGCTTCTGCAAATTCGCAAGTACGTGTATTTTTTGGAAATCTACAAGACCTTCCCGGCTTTTTTAATAATTCACCCCAACGAGTAGAAGTGTTAAACAAGATTGTAAACAGAAGGATCCCCCACGGCGCTACAACCCGTTGGAATTTTAATATCAGGACCATTAATGTTGTGTACGAAAATAGGGCCTCTCTCATTGAGTGTATGGAAGAAATAGAAGAACAATTCTCCAACAACACAGTCTGTAGTGCAGCCGCCTCTATTCGCCGTACATTAAATGATCCGATCTTCAATTTTTGGCTGACTTTTTTCCATCATGTAATGCCCCATGTAGATATCCTGTTTAATCAATTGCAGCAAAGAAAAATTGAACCCACTCTAGTTAAAGACGCTATCGAAAATTTTGAACGCAGTATAGGCCAAGTTCGAAATAATATTGACAACATCATAAGTGAAGTATCAGATTTAATAAGCGATGAGCCACCACCAGAAAAACGCAAACGTCCAAATAACAGCAGATTTAATCATCGAATTTCGGCTTTAGAGGTGTGTGATGTTATTCTAAATTGTGCAAAAGATCGATTTCATTTTAAAGAGCATCTAGTAGTGGCATCACTTTTTTTTTCGGAATGCTTTGGAGAGTATTGCAGTAAATTTCCTGAGGACAAAACTCACTTCCGCATGCTCCTATTATCCCACCCTTGATAAAGAAAGATTACGAACTGAATTGTCTGTTATTTACTCAAGAACTGATTGTAGATCTTTAAAGGGCGCACTACCTCTTCTAAAATTTTTAATAAAAAACAATCTGGGAGATACGTTGAAGGAGACTAGAAAATTATTAGAAATTGTAATAACAACTCCCATGACAACATCAGAGGCCGAACGATGCTTTTCAACACTAAATCGAATTAAGACGTTTCTCAGAAATTCAATGACCGAAGATCGTTTAACATCTCTTTCCATGCTATCTATCGAAAAAAAGTTTATCTCCGAAATAGACAATTTTAATGACAAAGTGATAACAAAATTTGCAAATCGAAAAGAACGTAGAATAGATTTAATTTATAAGAAATAATTTGTTAGTAAAGTAGTGCTTGGTGACTCTTATTTTTTCGTGTAACAATTGACAATCGTTCCAGAAATCCATTACTTCAGTGCGGAAGGCGAAGAAAGCACGATAAGATCGATGGGAGACAACCTCTTACTGCCCGTGCAAGGTAAATTTTTTTGTAAAACTTGCAGAACACCTTAAAATTTTTAGCACGAGCCGCCACTGGCTAGGGAATATCATTGATTGAAAAAAATACAGAAAGCCGAGGAATGATCACACTTGACACAAGATGGAGTAGCTCTCAATTATGCGATAGCCAACGTCGAAAGGACCTTACATGGCACAATCAGAAGAATATAATGCTGCAATTGAATCATTCCTTTAAAAATTTAAATAGTTTCATTTAATATTAACCACGATTTCGAAAGGGACCCGGTATATATTCTATTGAAATACACTTCTATGTATTCTTTCTAATGATGCTGCGAGGTGTAACGCACTGAAAGGAGAACGTGGTACCATAAATATTGGCGCGTTTGTTCACATCCGAACGCTTCTAGAATTTGTCCATAATAAATTCTATGCTAATTCAAATTGTTATGTACGTTTATTAATTTACGCCTTTCCTTGTACACAAACAACTTTCATATTCCGCCAGGTCTGCGTTATTTGTGTAATAATTCAGGTTATCGCAGCGATCTATCATTCAAATCGCCGAAGCCGTACATGTTTAGCGTTTGCGAATCTCGTCATCCTGTTCCGAGAAACGAGAATCGAGCGCGCTGGAAAATCCGATATGCATAAAAGATGCGAGGGGCTTGTACCTGCGTCGCTTGTGTCTTTTCTATTTTTTCCTCGTCCGATTCTTTCACCCACAGACTGGCGTCGAACGACCGCCGGGCGACATCGCAATCCTCGAAATGATAACGACAAAATGCGTCGTCAATAACCGCAAATCGCTCCAGCACGCATATTTGTGTACGGTGTTTTCTTTTAATTCCTAAAACTGTTTGTCGATTCAAGTTTGTTTCTGCTTTGATGGTTGTTTATTTGGGACAATTCGTGAATTAGCCAATCATTTAACTTCGCGTTTAACGCCACATGTATTTGTACTTATAAATAACAGATTTGGTGTTGAATATTTATTATATTTATTCAGTGACATTTTACATTGTGTAAGAGGAAGATGAACACTCAAGGTCTCTTGCATTATTATATGGTCGACGATTGCATTGTAATTTTGGCGATCAATGTGGGTGTGCAGATGTTACTTAAATAATAATTATGCACTAATGCGCTATCTACCATTAAAAATGTTATACCGAGTGTCCTTTAAGTAAAAAGACAACGTATGAAAAATTAAAAGATGTAATTATATAGAACATAAATCGAAAATATTTTTTCAAAATTCCCTTTCATAAGCGAAAAAAAGTCAAAGATATTTAAAAAAATATAAAAAAAATTATCACGCCACTTTGGGACCGACTATATTATAAAAACTTCAGAGATGATATCTTATAGTTGACTGACAATAACAAAAAGAATAGTTTTGTTATTATTGATCTCGCTTTAAGTATCCTTAGTTCGATATGTTTTTACATTTACTTCTTTGACTAAAGATAGATTGTTACTAAATAGGAAGTTAAATGCCCGTAAATATTACATGTTCTTTTAATATATCGTCTTTAAAAATTCATGTATAAATGTATAAATTTCTTACAGCTGACTCGTACCAGGCTATTGAGTCCTTATTATACAAAGCTGATTATTCAATGTTATCTTCTACAGTTTTTATAAACGTAAACTTTGCAGTGCGTGTATTCAATAGCGGCATTCTAAATCCATATTAATATGTACTTCATATTAATTGGCACATCTCGTAACAAAAAAAAACATTCACGTATTACACAAGAAAGGATGGTGATTTAGGTCAGTTCTTAAAGTTTTCATCCACAAATCATTTACAGCAGATATATCAGTACGAAATTGAATTGAGGTTATTGAGCCCTCAGGGTAAATAAAGTTTCCAACACACTTTTTTGGATATATATATACATACATACATATATATATATATATATATATATATACATATATATATATATATATATATATATATATATATTGAAACGGCACTGAGAGCTCGTTATCTCATATTATAGTAAATAATGCGTGATATTAATGTTGAAAATGTGTTGAATTTTCAAATAATGGGCGCCAGTGATTAAATTAATCACAAATATACCTACGTCCTCTGTGTACATACAAATGCACTAACAGCAGTCGGAAAGCATGATATTAAATATAATAGATAATAAAATTCCTCAGGTTTAAAAGTCGGTCTGCGAATTATCTCCCTAATTGTAGTTAGGTGTCTATATAATATGTTTAACTCAACAACTAAATGCTAACAAATAAAACAGTTTGAAGTAATAAAAATAAAATATATTGCAACAAAAATTAGAGAACTGTAACAAAGATCGTGACATAGACATGTGTCTATAAATAGAATTATGATCTAAACATGTGTAAATACAATATTGCTAAACATAGTGTTGGTGAACAAAGAAAACTAAGTTAAATAATATTTAGGATTATTTATGCTAATATGGTAAGTACTACGGTGTTATGGATGTTAAATTATGCTTGTATATATTCAGCTAGGGTAAACGATGCATAGATAATAAATACCGAAGTTTTTATTAAAGTTTATATAGGTTATTGTGACTTGTTTATAGATATGTAAATTTTATAGGCAATGAAATTATGAATGGATCATTCAAGAACCTGTGTTCCAAGATTTTGCGTGTTGGCTCCAGCTGGAAGTGTTGTAGTCGAGCGGCAGCAAGTACGGCGTTCGTATTCTTGATATGGGTTTGGCGTCGTTCGTTCGTCCAAAGGGCTCACGCGTTGCAGTTTGGATACTTGTAATGATGCTTTCGTCAATATACGGCGTATCTTCGATGATGAGAAGCTGGTTTTTACTTAGAAAGGTTGGCTAATTTTCTGCGTTTCAAATATAGATAATTTCGATGAGATCAGTTGAGTTTGATTATGGTAATTTAATTTTTAACTAGGATAATTACACAAACGCGGCCATATATTGTAAAATTCTTTTTCGGCGTCCTCTACGTTCATTTACTTTTCATGGCCTATTTTTATATTGGCAAATAGCCTCGAAACTTTATTATCATAACATCGTTGGTGTTTTGAATTAAATAGATATTACATTTCTAATTAAATTATAAAATTTTTTAAATAATTATCAAATACACTTTGTTTACTTTTAAATGTAGGTTATGTCATTATTATGTGTTCTAAGTTGCATTCTTACGTGTTTTGGTTAAATTTAAAAAGAGGGCGTGTCTAATCAGTATCAATACACTATTTCAATGTGGATAAATTAGATATCGGTAGCATCGCGCGAATTATTTGAATTGAAGAAATATGAAATAGAAATATAAAATAAGTTATAAAAAATAAAAATAAGTTAATTTGAATTACTGTTCTCGTTGTATTAATTTATAAACATGTTGATACTAATTTTACAATCTTAATTTGCCAATTTCACTCTTTTTGTAATTGTAATATGCATTGTTTATCTGTTCTTTCTCATTTCAGATGCCGATATATGAGTGCAATATGAACCATAACAATATATATATATATATATATATATATATATATATATATATATAATAACTTCGTGACCTTGGCAGCCTAGCATATGCGCTACAAAACTCTAGGGGGGTCTGCCCGTTGGGCAGTCAGGTGCCATTCCGCCTTTCCAGCAAGAGTGAGGAACCATGCTACGCGGCGCTATCTCGTCGCCGCGCAATGCACACACCACTAGGACCGGTCCTGGGCGACAACCTGGCTAGGCTGCCGTTAACAGCACACACACGTTCGACGTGTGTGCTATGCCCCCGCTTCGGCGGAAAACGTTAAGATGGCATAAGTGTGACCATCGTCGACCGAGGTAGCCACTAAGAGTGTTCCCTTAGTTGCGATAAGCAACCCCGTACAGGGTGCGCTTCGCCTGTCTGCGCCTTGCCTCGTTGGGGCGGGGGTCAGACCGTCGAAGTACTGCACGGAATTGTAAAGAAGTTGTCGGGAAAGGGTTGGCGGCCCTACGCAACGGCTGGTTATCCGACCTCTCTAAATTCATGCGACCGATCACTAAACACACGCACGAACGCACCGACATACAAAACCCTACACTTACGCTCTCACACAAAACCACACACCCATAGAGAGACGCAAGCTGCCAGCAGCAACCAACACACAAGTTCATACCCAGAAGGAGACACAAATTGCTAGCAGCAAACAACACATATTTTCACACCTTGTTATCTATTTTTTGGAATACTAAGGCATGATTTATTATTATTACTAGAATGTATCTTTGAATAATTTAAACCATAGCAACTTAATTACTTGACATTTATATCCTGTCATTCATATTTTGTATTCTCTTGAAAAAGGCGTATACAGCCGAAACATGTAGAGTTTTTTAAATACATATATTTTGAAGTAATATACAGACCTTTAATCGCCTACTGATTAGGTTTACTATATATATATATATATATATATATATATATATATATAGATAATTATTTCGTGACTTTTGTATGTTATGGTAGATTTATTTAGTTACTTTATTTAAGGTCTGGTTTTACTTAAAAATGTTAATCTTACATGTTTCTTTGAGAAAGGCATCACTTGCCGAAACATGTAAGATTATTTTAAATATATGCATTTTTAAGTATAACCAGAGCTTAAATCGACAACTAATAAAAACTACCATATATATATATATATATATATACCTACCAACAAACTACAATATCTGTTAATTGATGGAAGTGTTATTTGTGAGTTGCTAGTGACAATTATGTGTGAATTATTTAATAAAACCGCCAACGCTTAACTCTAGCTGTAAGTTTTCTTTTGTAAATATATCAGTGTGAGAGTAAAGTGTATTTTGCAATTTTATAGCTACTCTTTATGAAGTCAAAAATATATTGACGAAATATTGAGTTAAGAACAATTTAGTTTTAATTAAAACAGACTGATAACCCAAATAGTAGTGAATTTATATTAGTACGGTCAAGAAATTTTCTAGAATTAGTTACGAAATCAGTTTTTTTCAAGACATATCCAATACTTTTGGCATTGAAGTTGCAAAGAAATTTGAAACGATGGTCATCACTAAACATCAAACTGACGAACAAATCAAATAGAAGAAATTTCTTATTAAGATGCAGAAAATCAGGCATCATACCAAAACACATAATTGACACTATCGACAAACTACAATATCTCTTAACTGATGGTAGTGTTATTTGTGAGTTTCTAGTGACAATTATGTGTGAATTATTTAATAAGAGTGCCAACGCTTAACTCTAGCTGTAAGTTTGCTTTTCTCTGTAAGTGTATTTTGCAATTTTATAGCTACTCCTGATGATGTCAAAAATATATTAACGAAATATTGAGTTTAGAACAATTGAGTTTTAATTAAAACAGACCGATAACCCAAATAGTAGTGAATTTATATATATATGTAAATCAAAAACATTTAATTTGTTATTTATAGACTCACAAACTACATAATCGATTTTGATAAAATTTTGTGTGTGTGTTCCTTATGTTGTGTGGAAGGTTATGATCATATTTTTTTTCCAAATTTTATCGGCAAATATTAAAGAATTAACAATATGTGAAATTACACGAATTTCTGTAGGAAACGAAGACATTCATACATGCATACATATATGCAAACATACATACATGTATACATACATATCTATGTAAAGAGTGTCCCACTAAGACCGCTTATTTTGAATTTAGCGCCATTTTTTTAGTGTGTCGGTCGTATGGCGTTGTTGTTTGACAGCTGTCATGTACGAAAATTGAGGTTTAGTCATGAATAATTACATGGACGCACAACGCGTACAAATTGTAAAAATTCACTGCCGAAATGGTGGGAGGTTAGCGAAGCCAGTTCGAAAATGCCGTGGATTTTTCGGACACAATAATGCACCTTCTCGGAGTACAGTGGTCCAATTAATAGAAAAATTTGAGACGATTGGGTCAGTTCAAACCCAGAAGACATCTATCTGTGTTCGTGCGACTCGGTCTAATGAAAACATTGCAGCACTTAGTGAGTGTTGACCAGAATCCTTTCACCTCGATTAGCCATCGTTCTCAGCAATTGAGACTTTCGCGAAGTAGTTTACAGCGCATTTTGTGATCGAAAAGTAGTCGGTCGATTGACTTGAAATTTTGACACAACGTTGCATTCGAATACGCCAGTGTTTTTATAGTTTAATGATTTTTTTTTACTCAGTGCGGCAAAAGTCTTCCAACTCCGGGGAAATCTTCGCTGCGCTTCGACATAAGTTCGCAAAAATTTCTCAAATACTTGATTTTGTAGTATTTTTTTTTATTACAAATCGACGTTTGCTAATCATGTACTCTATTTACGCTTAAAAATAATGTGTATAGGTTAGATGTAAATGCCAGGAAGAGGTTTTCTTTTAATTATGAAGGTGGAAAAATTATGATTTAACAAAATAACGAACTTGCGGAACCTCTAGAACCATAAAATTAACACGTATTTTTAATCATAAGCATTTCTTCAATCATAACATCATTAATAATAATGACATTACACTATTAATTACGACAGAAATTCACTTCTAAATGGTAAACACACTTCGCAAGGTATTCGGCAAGAAAACAATTTGTTTTCTTGTTTTTTGATGGTCGAGAATAATTCCGCACATAAATCACCAGAGATTTGCGTCAATAACCCAAAAAAAGAATCGACGGCGACTGATTTGCTAAACAATAGTAAGACATTTACATAAAATTACCGTAAATTCGGGATCCTGTACCTGTGCGGAGATCGAATCGTTACCATAACATTTGCATATCGAGAATGTGATCAAGGAATTTAGAAAATTTATGTTGACAGCGAGAATTAGTCAATCGGCTCCCGAATTTTCATTAAAGTCATAATTAAACGGCGCACGCTGTGGAATTTAACGCAAAAAATCGATTGTTTGTCATTTTCGAAAGGTTATTTCAAGAAAAACACGTATTTTTAATGTTTGGAATTCCCTGCGCTATTCGAATATGTATTTTTAATAATAAATAAATTTATACGAAAGTGATTTGACGAGAGACTGACATTGCAATGAAATACTTATTTTAGGATAAAAAGTATATTTTAATTTTCAACATAATTCTCATTCAATTCCCATATAATCACTGTAGCGACTTTTCAATATTTCTACGCCATCTAAAACCTAATCTTTCGAAAGCTCGTCTAAATAGGCACTCGTTGCTACTATCACCTGCGCATTTGTCGCGAATCTTTTGCAACCAAGACATCCTTTCATGTTTGGGAACAAGAAAAAATCAGTCGAAGCCTATGGTGGACGAGGTAGTAATTCGTATCCTGCTTCGACGAATAGTGGTTGTAATAGCGGAATTTTTTCGAAATAAATGCAGCATCGAAATGCGTCAGTACATCAACATAGTACTCGTATACTTTTTCTTCTTGTTATAGGATAACATTCTGAACTTACTGCAAATGAGAATTAATGAATATTAAATCTCATTTTTACATGTCAATGTCGCCTTATGTGATGCATTAATAACTACAATCCGACAAACCAAGTTCGTACTAGCATGTATAACACACCTCGTCGCGACTACGATCTTACTGGATAATTAAAAATTACTGAAAAGCAACTTCCATCAACGGGAACGTACAGACGTCAGTAATTTTTAATTATCCTAACAACCAGTAAGATCGTAGTCGCGACGAGGTGTGTTATACATGCTAGTACAAACTTGGTTTGTTGGATTGTAGTTATTAATCCATCACATAAGGCGACATTGACATGTAAAAATGATATTTAATATTCATTAATTCTCATTTGCAGTAAGTTCAGAATGTTAACTATATATACACAGAGTAGAGAATTGAAAAGCCATATCTGTCTTCGAGATACCGTACATTGATAAGCTTCAATTAGAGCGAAATGCGTCTGTTCGTTCCCGTTGATGGAAGTTGCTTTTCAGTAATTTTTAATTATCCTAACAACCAGTAAGATCGTAGTCGCGAAGAGGTGTGTTATACATGCTAGTACAAACTTGGTTTGTCGGATTGTAGTTATTAATGCATCACATAAGGCGACATTGACATGTAAAAATGAGATTTAATATTCATTAATTCTCATTTGCAGTAAGTTCAGAATGTTAACTATATATACACAAAGTAGAGAATTGAAAAGCCATATCTGTCTTCGAGATACCGTACATTTATAAGCTTCAATTAGAGCGAAACGCGTCTGTACGTTCCCGTTGATGGAAGTTGCTTTTCAGTAATTTTTAATTGTTATAGGATGTCTCCTGTTTATTCATCGGATGATGATATTCATCTATTTGGAAGTCTTCCGACTGGTCTCTTTCCAGGTGGTGTTTCGCCTCTGGTTATTCTTGGTCGTCGCTCTTCTATCATTCTATTTACATAGTCATTTCATTCTTTTTTCCGTTTTTTTTTTAGACCATTTGATCACATCTTACAGATTGCGTTCGAGCTCATTTCAGCTATCCTCATTTTTACTTTCGTCTTCTTGGTTTCAGCTCGAGTCTCCATAGCATATGCTACGGACACACTAGTGCTTTATAGATTTTCACCTTGCTCTCTGTTTGCATGTATTTATTCTTTCATTTTGTTTCTCTAAGGCAGCCCGATATTTTGAATCCTTTTGTTGGCTGTATTTGTGCTTTTTTTAAGCAAATTACGATCGCTTGATAACTCCACAACCATATGCTTGAAGCTCAACACTTCCTCTATTATTTTCCGTTCCAATTCTAGTTTGCAGCGGATTGGCTCTTTGGACACCAATACAATTTTTCGTTTTTTCCGTCGCTATTACCATGTTGTACTTGTGTAATAATCTTTATACTCACTATCAGCCAATAGTAACGCATTGTTTGCATAGCATAGTATACTTATATTTTTTCGGCCCATTTTATAACCTGTAGCGTTTAAAAATATAGTTTTTAAATATTGTTTTGCGCTGTATTGCACTTGCCTTTCGAGTGTACCCCGTCGTATTATGCATGTGGTCGACCTATCACGCGATTGACTTACAGTGAAATGATCGGTTGAGATCGATGCAGTCTTGACATACATGGGAATGTTGTGTGGTATCGTTCCGTCTAGTATATCGGTCAGGGTGTATGTGCATGTGTATTGTCGATTTTGTTAATGTGTGAAATACCGTAAGTTTTGGAATATACACCGAAATAGGTGGAAATAGCTGCACTTTATTTAGTTAACATCAATATATGATTGGATTTGGGCCGTCGTCTACGCCGATGTTTGTTGTGCGCTTGGCCATCCATAGGTGAGTTATACTATCCCGCCGTTTTCTTTGCGATATTTCTGTGCATTCATCTACATATATCACCTTTGCTAACGCCTAAAATACTATTTTTAATGCTCCTGCTACTAGTAGTTGCCGATAACTTTAACACCTATTACATCCAAAATATCGTTTGGAGGAATAAATTACCCTACGTGATACGTGAACGGAGGCGGAATAGTAGTCATTGAAGTGGAGTCGGCATCGACCTAAACTTACAATCCAAAAGATACGTTTCCGTCTGATTGCACTGTTCAACGAATAGTTCGCCAAAATTTTCATTTGTCGCAAATATTCATAACTTTTTATAATGCTTTTGAACGTTTAGTAATGTTTTATTGTTTACACTATTTAACATTTATGATTGTGTATTGATTCTTTGCATTGTTGTCTTTATTTAGTAGTAAATTTCGTACACAAGTTTGTATTTTGCTTGTGAGTGTATACCCGAGATCCGTAGTAAACGTATATTTTTTTGTTATTATATAATATACAGTCTGGTTAAATATACCGGCACGCTCCAAAATATTGGTACATTTATTAGTATGAATTTTAAGTATAAATTGATGACGATCTATACTGTAAAATGCCTTGGGGTAAAATTTCGAAGTATTGTATTTTTTACAATTTCAAGTTCTATTGAGCTTAAAAAACATACATCAATCGTTATAATTTTAAAGACATTCTTGACTATATACAAAAATAACTTACCGTTGACTTGTGTCTGCCAAACAGCATCGCCGACACCCCACAGACCAGAGGCGATGAAGAACACTGCCGGATTTGTGGGATGCGGCTTCCAGATAAGGAACCAAGCAACCAGCGCCGTGTGCACTATGGCACCGAGAGCCATTATCGGCTTCCTGCCGATATATTTCATCACAGATCCAAATAGTAGACTGCATAGAGCGTTGACAACGCCGAAGCAGATCATCACATAACCCACGGAGGGGATGCCCAAGGCACAGGAGACGTAGGCCTGGGTGAAATCAGCACCGATGAAGGCTTGTTCCATACCGATCCATATCGTAATCGGTATTAGGAGTTGTTGGTATGGCTTTTTGAGTTGATAAGCGGTGGCTGAAAGTAGTTGAATGCCAGTCAGTTCGACACCGCTGTTTCGCCTTTGCTTTTCACCGTATCTGTAAAAGAGAGGAAATTATAGTTTATTTGTTCTAAGAACAAAGGCTCTGGATAAAAAGCGAACATCTTTAGCATTGTAATTAGGCAATAAATGTTCCGTACCAAGGCGTATATTATTAAAAAAAAAAACATAATGGAAATTTGTTTTGACATTGGAAACTGTCTAATTTGGGAATATTGAAACGATGTCATCATTGGGACTGTTTCTTCTATTCTAATATTTTGTTTTGACTTTCAACAAGACAGTCTACACGGAGCTATCATTTTTAGTAATTTTATTATTTACTACTGGTTTTTCCTACACGGGAGCATGTAGCGTATAATTTTCCATATAAACTTCAATACGAGATGTACTGTCTCGTGGGGCCATCTACATTTAAATAATAATACTGCCATTACTGATATTATATTATTAGGCCCATAACTTTTTTTCTACTGGGAACATCGAGGATTTCAATAGCTTTAAATCTTCTCCTGACAAGCGGTCCATTTTGCAAAAAAAAACAGCGTAAATCGGTCCAGTAGTACTTTAGTCTAACGAACACACATTCGAACATTGTCTTATATATATATATATATATATATATATATATATATAGATATATATATATATAGAGATATATATATATCAAAAATTCTTTAAATTCGGGTAAGCGGTCAATTAAAAAACTCCTTTATTAAATTACCCTATATTTCGCAACACTTTGTCGCTTCTTCTGGGGTAACTACAAGATTAATGAGAAAAATAACAACAAATAAATAAGAGTATAAAACAGTACTAAAAATACTTACAAAATGTAGAGTTAAAAATAATAAAATTGACGTACAAAATAAAAATGATTAGATATAAAAAATAAAGTAACTATAGAAACAAGCCCTAAGAACTTTTAAAAAACATATATATGAAAAGTTAAAACATGAAAAATAAAAAATATAATGCAATATAAATTAAAACAGTATATGGACCAAATAACAAAACGATTTAAGATCGTCAACTAACAGTAAAACCCAGTATATTAAAATAAATTATACTAAGACCATTAGTATCAGATCTATAATTTATGTTATTTGTCTCCCTGTTAAATAACATAAATTATAGATCTGATACTAATGGTCTTAGTATAATTTATTTTAATATACTGGGTTTTACTGTTAGTTGACGATCTTAAATCGTTTTGTTATTTGGTCCATATACTGTTTTAATTTATATTGCATTATATTTTTTATTTTTCATGTTTTAACTTTTCATATATATGTTTTTTAAAAGTTCTTAGGGCTTGTTTCTATAGTTACTTTATTTTTTATATCTAATCATTTTTATTTTGTACGTCAATTTTATTATTTTTAACTCTACATTTTGTAAGTATTTTTAGTACTGTTTTATACTCTTATTTATTTGTTGTTATTTTTCTCATTAATCTTGTAGTTACCCCAGAAGAAGCGACAAAGTGTTGCGAAATATAGGGTAATTTAATAAAGGAGTTTTTTAATTGACCGCTTACCCGAATTTAAAGAATTTTTGATAATATATCACGGTCGATCATTTCTTTTCAATTGATATATATATATATATATATAGATATATATATATATAGAGATATATATATATATATAGAGATAGTTTTTCTTATTATTTTATCTATTTTGTTTTATTTAATTGGTTTTTATTTATATAAAGTAATTAATCACTGCTCATAATGTATTTAATTTTGTAATTTTGTCCTATTAATGGTGTACAATAATCACATTATTAAAAAGAAATTTTAGCCAGACCGCTTTACGGCAGGCCAATAATCCGGCTCGAAGGACCAAAAGATGATTGAGGACGATGTATTTTTCGTATTTCTTGATGTTTTACGTCGTTTTGCGAATGATTTATCTACTCAACAGTTTGTAAGGTTTTGTAGGCATAAACTGATGAAAAAAAGAAACACAGAACTTGTTATTAGTAATTTTATTCAAATCAAATGTTGCACCTTTCTGAACATTAACAACAAGGCAAACAAGCAGTATTATGTGTTAAAGTGTGTGAACAAAATAAGTGATTAAAATAAGTGATAAGCTCCGTGTTATATTTTTTCCATTAATATACCGTCACCAAATAACTACCAAATTGATATTACTGAATCATCCGCAAGTCAAACATCAATAAATAATATACATCCTCCTCAAATAACGTCACACTTTTTACCTTTTATTTCTTACGTATGTTCATACAAATATTCATATTTAATTAGGAAAATTTCTCAAGAACTGATGTAAGGAAATCCTGTTATTTCATATAGAAGGTTAAAATGTAAACAAAATTTTACGAAATTTACGTTAATTTCCACACCTTCTCAACTGCTAATTTCACCATTACATCTTTCTTTACATGATGATCACAGTACCTGTGTTTAAATATAAACACAAGTAACTATGATCGTACATCAACATATTAAATATGTATATACAGAGAGGAACATGTTAATTTAGATGTAAGTAGCGACCGCTACTACATCTGAAGTGAGAGAAGGTGCTTCGCACACGCACACACGTGCAGAGTTCGACATTCCTGACGAGTACGCGTCCTTGCCTAAAATAAGCAGAATTAATGTACGGTCATTCGACTTCTGCACAACAAAAACACATCTGAAATAACCTCAAGCCTGTTTAACGGCTCAAATTGTAAAGTAACTCCAACGAGACGGAGCTGCATGTGTATATATGGTGATTTAAATGTAAATTTTATGAAGTAATGCTGAAGGTTAATTATTTGTGTACGGGCAAGCCACGACGACAATAATAGATATTGCGGCAGAGAAGCAGTTTTTTTGTATAATCGCACAGCATTTTATTACAATCCACGGTCTGCCCATTTACTTTGCTAAACTAACCAGTTATTCGTTTTGTGGAGTTTTTGTTGTCTGCAGGATGTGTCCGCATTTGAAAATTTCAGAAAATTTAGCAAATAAGATGTGTGATAATTTCAAAGAGTGTAAATCACCTGTGCATATTATACGAACTCCATTTGATGGTACCTTCACTTGTAAATAGAGGGCGTTAAAATCATCGAGATAATTCTCTTGAAAAATTTAACAAACTTAGATATACAATGCGACAAAAATCATCCAGTATGAGTGTATATTATTAAACTACATTTTATATAAATATTTACTGCCTTGGGAATAATAAAAAATCAAATTTTCATTGAATGATTCGTGCCCTTTCTATGGAAAATTAAAAAAAATAGTTTCAGATCGACGTAAACAAATACATTCCGGTATTTGCATGGGCATGCTTCTAATAAGATGATCTATGGACCAGCTCCGTGAAAACCTTGTAGGGTATCATGTAGGTATTGGAAAAGTTCATAGGAGGGTTAGAAAGCATACCAACTCTTCGACCTATCATATCCTAAATATATTCTATGGACGATAGGTTTGGCTACCGCGCAGAGCGATTGAGAATATTGACGTAGTCCCTTGCAGGAATTGTAAACTAACAACTACTAGATGAGGACACGAATTGCCTTACTGGAATGTGGGATTACTTAGCTGTTGGATATATGGCAAAGCGAATGGTTTCAAAACTTTGTAATGTACTTTGAGCATCTAAATAGCTTTAAAGGCACACTAAAGGAGTGTTACTTTCTATGCTAATTTCACCTAATCAATTCAAATTTCAAAAATTGCCATTCTACCCTCGACATTGAACTCGTCCCACAAACGAAAACGAGGTTCATTTGAAAGAACAATATTGTTTCACTCTTCATCCCAATCTGTCTGTACTGTAATATATATAAAGCGTTGACAAGTCTTTCCGGCCCATTGGTTAGTAATGTCAGGTTTGAAAGCAGATGTCAGTTTTGAAAGCAGATGTCAGTTTTGATAACAGATGTCAGTTATTGAAAGCAAATGTCAGTTATTAAAAGTAGATGTCTGTTTTGAAAGCACATGTCTGTTATGAAAGCAAATGTCAGTTTTGAAAGCAGATGTCTGTTTTGAAAGCGGATGTCAGTTATTGAAAGCAGATGTCAGTATTTTGAAAGCAGATGTCAGTTTTTAAGGTTTGAAATTGCTAATTATTACTCCAAAGCTATATAAGTGTTTAGATAATTTCTTAGCCGTTCATTAAATAACATTAATGACATTTGCTTTCAAAACAGACATCTGCTTTCAATAACTGACATTTGCTTTCAATAACTGACATCTGCTATCAAAACTGACATCTGCTTTCAAACCTGACATCTACATTGAATAATTGACATCTGAATCATTAACATTGTTTATAATGCATTTCTAAATAGCTTGAACCAAGGTCTATCGTGGCTTAAGTAGTAAAGCAACGGTCCGGCAAACCGTAGACATGGGTTCAAGTCCCAACGTAGGCAATATTTTTCAATTAAAAATTTCGTATGATTTGCTTTGTAATTTGTAGACAGCAATGTTTACATATATAATATTTTCGTGACCTTGGTATGATATGGTAAATTCAATCAGTCGGCGATTAAAGGTCTGGTTTACTTCAAAGTATATATATATTTAAAACAACCCTACATGGTTCGGCAATGATGCCTTTATCAAGGATATAAAATATAAATGACAGAATACAAATGTCAAGTTGTCAATGTCGAGTTGCTATGGTTTAAATTATTCAAAGATACATTCCAATTGAATAATAATAAATCATGCCTTAGTATTCCAAAAACAGATAGCAACGTGTGAACATATGTGTTGTTCGCTGCTAGCAGCTTGTGTCTTTTTCTGGTAGCCGCTAAGAGTGTTCCCTCGGTTGGCGATGAGCAACCCCGTGCAGGGTGCGCTTCGCTGGTCTGCGCCTTGCCTCAATGGGGCGGGGGTCGGGCCGTCGAAGTACTGCACGGAAAAGTAAAGAAGTTGCCGGGAAAGGGTTGGCGGCCCTGCGCAACGGCTGGTTATCCGATCTCTCTAAATTTTACGCGACCGGTCACTAAACACACGCTCGAGCGCGCCAACATACAAAACCCTACACTTACGCGCTCACACAAACACAAAACCACACACCCAGCGGGAGACGCAAGCTGGCAGCAGCAACCAACACACAAGTTCATACCCAGAAAGAGACACAAGCTGCTAGCAGCGAACAACACATATGTTCACACCTTGCTATATGTTTTTGGAATACTAAGGCAGGATTTATTATTATTCAATTGGAATGTATCTTTGAATAATTTAAACCATAGCAACTCAATTATTTGACATTTGTATTCTGTCATTTATATTTTATATCCTTGATAAAGACATCATTGCCGAAACATGTAGGGTTGTTTTAAATATATATACTTTGAAGTAAACCAGACCTTTAATCGCCGACTGATTGAATTTACCATATATATATATATATATATATATATATATATATATATATATATATATATATATATATTGAGCGATGCGTATTTGTTTTGCAAACCACTGTTATACATAATAATAATGTTATAGTGAGGTGTATTGAGAAGACGACCATTATCCAACCAAGCAAATAAGTTACTAAGGTTACTAATTTACGAAGGCGCCAAAATTAAATGTACAGTTTGCGATATGTTTCTAATGTGCTGGACGAAAACCCACTGAGAACGACAAGTGAAGAGTACAAAGCATATATTAAAAGAAAACTGGCGTAAAATCGAATGAGGAATTTTTATTTGATTTTTGTGTAACAATGATTTTGTAATCTATCGTATACTTTATTAATCAATGAATCACTTTATTCATTCTGGATTACCACAATTCGGTTACCTATTCGGACAACGTGTTCTACTACGCTTTATAAATTTTCAACTTATTATTATTTATTTTATATATATATATATATATATATATATATATATATATATATATATACTATAAAGCGCACGCCTACGATGCGTAAAAACATGAAAGTCGATAGTCTAAGTGTAAGTATAGAGTTGATAGGCAACTATGTAGAAAAATAAATCACATTTTCTTGTACTATTATAATAATTTGCACGTTTTCGCCAAATATCCCTCGTATAGAAGTCCCTAATAATACTTGAAACAAAATAGAGCGCCTATACTTTTGTAATGCACGACAAATATAGCCACGTTATATCATAACGAACTATTAGACACCCGCGGAATAATAATAAATATTTCATATTCACACAATACGCAACAATTAGGTAATGGGAGTGCATAATATACTGTACGCAATGAATACAAATTTTTTGAGATCGACCGACTCAAAAAGCAATAAATAATCTAATATATTTTGTGAAGACGAAACTTTTTATAGCGGGTCATGAACATTTTCACGAATATGTGACGTGTATTCAAAAGCCTTGCTTTCTTTTTTTTGCACAAATTAGATAAGCACCTTCGAAAAAAAGGTTACAAATTTCAATAGGTCAGAGTATGATGGAGGGAATGTTGGTTTTGGGAAAATGTCGATACTTGATTGCTTTGATCTAGATAAAATTTAAATGCAATAACATCTTTTAGAAGCATTATAGGAAAATATAACTAAGAACTATGATAGATATACAGTTGGTAAGAACTAAATTGGTACACGTTTTGTTAATAATTAACAGAAACAAAATATAAAAAGATGTACTTAAAATCAAAACTGCCTTAAAATTGATCAAATATCATAAACACTTCCCAATTTATAAACGGTTCTGGATAAAAAAATATGAAAGAGGCACCTTCGAAATTTTGGCTTTGCATTACGGGGGCTGGTGGGATAATTTCTGAAATCTAATAGATTAAGTCCGCGCTTTTCATATTCGCAAAATGTACGAGGGCGGATTTATACATAAGATCTCCAACTCTATAAATTAATGACAAGAAAAGACAAAATAATGAAATTACTCTCAAAATGAAATAAATTTGTTGTACTACCAATGATAATTATTTTTCCACATGATCACCATTTAGTGTAATACATTTCTCCAAACGCTTGTTACAATATTCTAGTAAGTGGACGCTATATATATATATATATATATATATATATATATATATATACAGGGTTAGTTAAAAGTATGGAGACGGCGATTTATTGTCGTTAATGTTCATTTTAGAGATTTATGTTCAATATAAAAGTTTGTTGGGATATTTTGATCTACATTTGAGAATATTTGATTTTTTTTTCTTCAATTGTTTTTTAGTTACGCCGTCCGCGCATTTTTTTTAAATGGGAACTAGTAAATTTTACTCTACCATTCGATAGAGGTTTTTTTTCTCTTTACAATAATATTTTTGTTTTTTTTTAAATTCATTTTAATAGTTATATAATGAAACAGATATGCAAAATACATATCCGTAACTGTAAACATTGACAAACACCTCGTATTTTTAGCATTTACTTGTGTTCAATACATATGTTTCAGCCATCTAGGCCTCATCGGTTGAACTAGTGAAGCAATGTATATACTAATTAATACAGATCTGTTAAAAAACGGATCTGTATCTGTATCTACATTTACGCTAAAATCGTCTCCAAGCCATAACCAGTTTCGTTCTATCAGGCGACACCAATATAATCAGTGACATCTGACGGAAGAAAGCGACCAGGCCAGAAAAGGCGACCTTCCGCTCGAATAGCAAGGCTATTACGAAAAAGCGGAAAAATACGTATATTGGTGCTGTCCATTAACACGCGCCAGGTGGCGGTAAATATACAAAAAAGGGATATTTATCAATACGTTTTGCACGTATTACGCCGTTGTTATATAATGAAACAGATATGCAAAATACATATCCGTAACTGTAAACATGTAATAGCCTTGCTATTCGAGCGGAAGGTCGCCTTTTCTGGCCTGGTCGCTTTCTTCCGTCAGATGTCACTGATTATATTGGTGTCGCCTGATAGAACGAAACTGGTTATGGCTTGGAGACGATTTTAGCGTAAATGTAGATACAGATACAGATCCGTTGTTTAACAGATCTGTATTAATTTGTATATACATTGCTTCACTAGTTCAACCGATGAGGCCTAGATGGCTGAAACATATGTATTGAACAGAAGTAAATGCTAAAAATACGAGGTGTTTGTCCATGTTTACAGTTACGGATATGTATTTTGCATATCTGTTTCATTATATAACAACGGCGTAATACGTGCAAAACGTATTGATAAATATCCCTTTTTTGTATATTTACCGCCATCTGGCGCGTGTTAATGGACAGCACCAATATACGTATTTTTCCGCTTTTTCGTAATAGCCTTGCTATTCGAGCGGAAGATCGCCTTTTCTGGCCTGGTCGCTTTCTTCCGTCAGATGTCACTGATTATATTGGTGTCGCCTGATAGAACGAAACTGGTTATGGCTTGGAGACGATTTTAGCGTAAATGTAGATACAGATCCGTTGTTTAACAGATCTGTATTAATTTGTATATACATTGCTTCACTAGTTCAACCGATGAGGCCTAGATGGCTGAAACATATGTATCGAACAGAAGTAAATGCTAAAAATACGAGGTGTTTGTCCATGTTTACAGTTACGGATATGTATTTTGCATATCTGTTTCATTATATAACAACGGCGTAATACGTGCAAAACGTATTGATAAATATCCCTTTTTTGTATCATTTTAATAGCTTTTTTACAGGAAAAATTAAACAAATTAATAACAAAGTAAATTAAAGTAAGTGTTCAAATTGTCGTCCATTAGTAATTTGACAATGACCCAATCGATTTACAAAACTCCGGACAGAGGTCTGTAAAAAATCTCGGGGAATTTCTTGTATCGTTCTGGTAATTCGGATTTGTAAATCTTCGACGTTATCCGGCTTTTCTTTGTAAACTTTGTTTTTTACGTATCCCCAAAGACAAAATCTAAAGGACCCCTAGTATATTACCATTTAAGTTTCAATTCCTTGTTGTTAGTAGTTACATGTGTTTGTAAATTAATAAAAAAACAAAAACAATATATAATTCAATTCACGCAGAAAACTTTCACTAAATCAAAACATTGCAGCGAGAGTGCTGTTGGTTTCTTTTTTCTCGTCTTCTATTGAAACAATCGATATATTACTGGCGCCATCGACAGGGGAAATAATCTGATATTCAGGCACGCTCGACTTTTAAACGTTTATTCCTTATTTCGTGACATTTTAGAAGTAAACAACAATAGAAATGTACTACTCGTGCTAGTTTCTACGATGAATTGAACGCGATATGAAATCAAAAACTGGTACTCAAGTGGAAATAACACCTAAGAAGTCTATATACGTCAGCGGGCGAATATTTATTTGTTTACTGTTTTGTAACTATACAAACGATGATATAATATATGTGGAATTTAATCATTTAAGGCTTACCTACATCTGCCTATAATTATTGAATTTAGAAAGAAGAAAGTTAATAACACCAATACGAGAACAGTTTGAGCATTATCGTCCGTCCCTAGTTTAGTGGCTTATTAATGGCTTTTGAATAAATAAAAAATGTGTCACTGGGTCATTTATATAGGTATTCCTTTATCAGCAGCTATTATATTTCCTTCAAATAATACCAAACACTATAACTTCAGAAGTCAAAATTTTTACAGCTTTCGTTCTGGACTTCTTGCTGTTGATTGGCGTTTCTTGGATGATGCAATCAATGTTAATGTAGCTGTTGATTTGCTTTACGACAAAATTTCCTCCGTTATGAATTTGCGTGTTGCTTGTGAATACCGTGGCGCAAGCTAAAGCATTCCAGCGTGGTTTAATACTAAGAAGGTTTTTGGGACTGAAACGTTATTACGAGGGTGTGCTAAAAAGTCCCTTAAAAGTAGAACAGATGGCGCTGCCACTTCAAATCCAACAGTGTGCTTGTCAAGAAGCGTCTTTCTAAAGAACACACTCTGATTTTCAAACTGATCTGTAACACAGTCTTGTTGTGACAGCGGAAAAACGGAAAAAAAGTTAATTTGGTGCGCTCATTAAACACTTTGCGCGAAAAAACTATCACGCAAACCAAATAAAAAGCTTGAAAAGTATTATGAAAACTCTTCACCATCGATTGGAACCATCCACCACTGGTTTACTCAATTTCGGTGCGGTTATACCAACGCAAGTGACGGCGAATATTCTGGTCGCTCAGTTGAGGGCACCATCCCAGAAGTAGTCGACTAAATCCACAGTATGATATTAAACGATGGGTGAAAGAAGGTGCGCGAACTTGTAGAGGCTACAGGGCTATTACATGGAGGAATGATTTCAATTTTGCATAAATATTTGGATATGAAAAAGCTATCCGCAAGATAGATAGAAGGTGCCGCGTTTGATCAGAATTGACAAGAAACGCAATCGTTTAACAACTTCAAAGGAGTGTTTGGCGATTTTCAAACGCAATCCGTTTCGTAACTGTGGACGAAACATGGATTCATCACAACACACTAGAGACCAAGGAACAGTCGAGACAGTGGACTTCTCGTGGTGAATCGAAGCCAACAAGGTCATAGCGACAGCTTTTTTGGAATGCGCGCGCTGTCATTTACAAAGATTAAGGTAAAACGATCACCGACGCATATTATGCAGAGTGGTTGGATCGATCCGACGCCGATTTGAAGCAAAAACGACCGCATTTGGCGAGGAAAAAGGTTCTCTCCCACCAGGCCAATGCACCGACGCACAAGTCCGCAATAGCAGTGGCAAAATTCCATGAATTAGGTTACGAATTGCTTCCTAATCCGGTATATTCACCAGATTTAGCCTATTGAGACTATTTCCTGTTTCAAAATACGAAGAAATGGCTCGGCGGTAAGAGATTTGAGTCGAAAGAAGAGGTAACCGATGAGACAGACGCCTATTTTGAGGGCCTGGAGAAATTGTATTATTTGGAGGACGTCAAAAAATTGGAGACACGTTAGATGAAGTGTATCTAGCTGAAATGAGATTGTGTTTAAACGTAAAACTTTTTTTTGCCGAATAGAGAGTTCTTCATATCAATTTTCAGGGACTTATTGATCCACTCTCGCACTCGAGATCGGCAGTCAGTGGTACATAATGTCAGTGTCAGGGACGCAGCGTGGACATCATTAATCCTGACGTAACATTTTTCACACGCGAATCAAAATACGTACAGAGAAACAAGTAATTACGAAGTAAGAATAAATACATATTCTCCAGAAGCAATATTGCACAGTTTATAAAACATATCACACATCCTGACTGTTCACGGTTTATATCCAGAGTTCAAACGATAGTACGTAAATCACCAACAATTGTTCCATATTCTCGTGAGTTAATAATTGTCTACTGTAAACCTATTCATACATTGAGAATAACCGTTCAACATCTACCGATGAAATAGGGACATCTTAGATAGTAGATAAAGTTTTCAAGCGACGGCACATTTATCCCCGGTTCAGAAAAATCTAGTTTTTTACCATCAAACAGATCAACAATTCGGCGTACAGTACAAAATCCAGGATTTTTATTTAGAACTGCTTCAAATTTTCTTTTAATTGGAAATTCTTGTAATTGGGAAAGGAATAGACGAAGATCATAATCAATATTCATGGCGTTAGTTATAGAATATCGAGACTTGGTCGGAATTACCTGCAGAGGAACACTTAGATGGGGGATGGTTACAGGTATACTGGAATAATGTCCATGGATATTGGCTAAATCTACCTGAACAGTTGCGTCCATAAATACTTGTTAAACGTATATAATAGAAACAGCATCATTTGGATTCAGTAGCTGTATTAAGCGGGGCACAGATATACCCGGTAGCAGCGGTGGCGGTCAGACTCGGTCTGTTAAATCAAATACGGCAGACATGTCGCTACATGCCTGACGTTACAAGCGGTGGTACTGTGTTCTAGGTAGGATGCTGCTAGTTGTATTTCACCGCTGTTACCGGTCATGAACGTACATAAAATAGCAAGTGAAGAAAATAACTTTATTGAAAAGCTGATAGAAAATACGGATATTCTGAAGATTGAAGGAATGGACGGTAAGTATCTTCAAAACTATTTTATTGAAGTATATTGCTGGATAATAATAAAATTATAAAACATTATCTCTTGGCATATTGATTGTTCCATTTGCAAATTTTTTACCCATATTTGATGTTTCAAATATTCCATCACTATTTTTTCGTAACCTCCAACGCCTATGCCAATAAATTCATATTCTCTATCTATAACAGCCATTAAAGCTATAGAAAATTTGTTCAGGTAGCAGTAGTATAGTGAACCGGTGGACATTTAATGGTTACATGTTTACCTTATATTCTTCCAAGACAATTAGGAAATTGCCAGATATCATTAAACCCGGAAATATATTATTCGCATATGGAAAAATGTGAGGTCAGAGGAAACCCATACCGGGCAGAAAAGGAAATGTATTCGTCGTTACAAGGCTTGGCCAGGGGCACAGCGCATGGAAACATTTATCGGTTTTCCGCAGACACACTCTAATATATCTCTGCCTGATACGACACTTAGTCCTTTGCGGCTGAGTAAGCATTAATAATCAAGCAAATACCTCCGAGGATCATTCAATACCCACTCCTATATCGACTGCTCCAGCGTCAATAGCAAAGTGTAATGAATTACCTGAAATTCCGTGTAGTACTGGTACCAGAAAAAGAAAAAATCAGAAAATATTCGCACTTCACCTGGAGTTGAAATTAAATACATACCCGTTTTTAACACAAAACTTTTTTTTCCAAATTAATTTCAATAAAATATAACACGTAAACAAATGAAGTGAAATTGACATGAGTAATCACAAATGCGTCAACGCCACCGCGTGAATATGTTCGGTGGACGCTACCGTTACTACCGCCACCGCTGTGACCGCGTATATCTGTGCCCCGCTTTATACTTTCAACGTCGTCAAAATGCATGTGATAAGAGGATGCTGTTTGTATCCACGTGTCCCAACGCATTATTACCGGTTTTGGCGGTAGGGGCCCCGTGTGGCAGTTTTTCACGAAACAAATTCTTGCGTGGAGGTGTCTTCACAAAAACCTTCTTGACAGAAGATATCAATTTATCTGTATTCGGGTTGCATTTTTTGACTTTCTCCGATACTCGATGAAGAACATATGCGAAACATGCAATATACGTCATACTAACTACTGCATGTTTGTTGCAAGAGCCGACCAGCCGCCTTCATATACGCAGCTCCATCTATTACAAAAAATAACATTTTTCTCTTTATTTATATCGTTCCTTTCATCCCATAACGATATCAAACACGAAGATAAGTGAATGTTTCTGGAGATTGTCCACGGGACTAGGATCTAGAGAATTCTCTAATAAATTGTTTCGGCGGTAGAATATTTTGTTTAAACAATATTTCTTAAAGCATTTTTTTACAATTCCGCCCTCATTATATTACAACGAAAAAGTTGGGTAAGTATTTATTATTATATAATGTTCTCAAACATAATATATACAAAGTATTTGTAACAACAATACATATGACTTTTTTATTACTGAGAAATAACCTGTTCGCTGAGTAAGTATGTTCTTTGTTTAACAAAAAAAATCGATTAATTTTTATCTGATCCGGCAGCAAGTTCGGCATGTAACGTTGCGTTCAAATCACCGCGTGTCAAATCGATTTCCGTCACCAGAATTGACAAACACATCTGTATATCTGCATGGACGTGTCATTTGGTTACTTTTTATCCATATTACGATAACGGTACATACATTCAGAGAAATTTCAATCAAAATTTAACATCGTATCTTTTGGTAAGTATTGAAAGCAGTTGGAATATTTACGCGTTGAGATAAAAACGTTGTCAATAGTAACGAAATATAATAAATTATAATAAATTCTTTTATGTCTTCATATTCTCCGAATATATTATTGAATACTTCTTACATCTACAGCCTCTATGTGAACAACACAAGTCAGAAATCGAATTAAATCAGAATTTTTTTAATATGTATTTCTTTGGTTCCTGTATCTTTGAGTTATATTTGAAAGTTAGATTGATGAATTACATTTCGTAGTATGCAACGGTCTCCTCTTTGAGGCATGCCGACTCACATAAGTAGGATTTTAGTTTTGAAGAAGTAACCACTCAGAATTATGACTAATGTTGGAAACGTCTAAATCACTATATTAAACTTTTGACGTTTTTATTTGCGTAAGTCAGTTAGTTTATTAATGCATTATACAGGGTGTTAATTAAGTACATGCAATAACTTTAAGGGTCGATTCTTTGAGTGATTTTAAGACAAAATGTTCATATAAATATGGGTCCGCAAATGCAAGGTTGGCATAGGGAAATTATTCCAGCATTTAGTAAACAATTTGACAGTTGTCAAATTATTATGTACGAGGTATTAATTTGAAATTCTTAGAAAGTATCTTATAGTTCAATCTAGTTCAGTATACTAATAGTGAAATGGCAGATATGCATTTCTATTATGGAATGGCTCAAGGAAACTCTAGTGCTGCAAGACGTATTTATCATCAAAGGTTTCCTAAACGTGTAGTGTCTGACAGAAGAAATTTTATAAGTCTTCTGAAACCGGCAGTTTTAAAAGATCAACAAGATCCGATAACAACCGGAAGGCCTGTAACGGTAAGAACAGTACAAATTGAAGAAGCTGTTTTAAATTAAACTGAAGTAAATCCTAATACCAATACCCGGAAAATAGCTGAAGAATTGAACATAACCCATGTAACAATATGGCAGATTTTAAGAGACCGGTAGCAATATTCCTACCACAAGCAATGCATGCAAGTTTTATTGTCCAGGGATTTGCCTCTAAGACTTGCTTTTTGTTATTGGTTAGAAAGTAAAATCATAAGAAATGCAGGATTCTTAAGTCAGATACTTCTTCTTCTTTTTGTGCTCTCTCCGTCATCGGAGGTTAGCGATCACATCAGCAAAGGTCTCTCGATTTGCAGCAGCTCTAATGAGTTGTTCAAAGTTTAATCTGGTCCAGTTCATAATATTCCGCATCCACGATAGTTTCTTTCTGCCAAGCCCACGTTTACCCTCTATCTTTCCTTCAATTATGAGCTGCAGTAGGTAATATTTTTCATTTCTCAAAACGTGACCAAGGTAAGCCGTCTTTCGCATCTTTACTATGTGGAGCAGTTCTCGATCTTTGTGTACCCCTTTCAAAGTTTCCTCATTAGTTGTATGTGATGTCCATGGAATTCTTAGCATTCCTCGGTATGTCCACATTTCAAATGCTTCTATACGGTTCATACTGACAGTTTTCCAGGTCCATGTTTCCACTCCGTATAATAGCGTTAACCAGACGTAACACTTTGTAAACCGTACGCGTAAATTTACATTTAGCTGTTTATCGCACAGTATGTTTTTGAGTTTGAAGAAGTTTTGCCTTGCTTGTTCAATTCTGGACTTTATTTCGATGTCATGGTCCAGTCTTGAGTCAATCCAGCAGCCCAGGTACTTAAAGCGATCAACCCTGGTCAATATTTCCCCGTCAACCCGCAGAGGTATGGGTACGTTTGAATTACGAGAAATTAACATTACTTTCGTTTTGCTGATGTTTATGGCCATATTAAAATCTTTGCATGTCATATTTAATCTGTTGATTATGTTTTGTAATCCTATATCGGTATCCGCAATCAACACAGTATCGTCTGCATAACGGATAGTCGATATATTGACACCGTTTATTTTTATTCCGTCGTTACAACCCCTAAGCGCCTTCGCAAACAGATACTCTGAGTATATATTAAATAGTGTGGGGGACAACACGCACCCCTGTCTCACTCCTCTACAAATGTCAATGTTTCTTGAAGACAAGTTAGTCTCGACTCTTATTCTTGCGGACTAGTGCTAATACAAGTTTCTGAGAAGTCTCAAATCCCCATCATCCAGCCGATTTCCTCCAGGAACTCGAAAAGTTTATCATGGTTTACTCGGTCAAACGCTTTCTCAAAATCGACGAAACAAATATGTATGTCTCTTTGTTGGTCGTGGCACTTCTGTGCAAGGACTTGTAGGCTGAAAGAAAGCTTCTCTCGTACCTAACCCATTTCGGAATCCGAATTGTTCCGAGCCGATGTTAGATTCGCATTTGTTATATATCCTCTTGTGTATAATTTTTAATAGGATTTTAAGAACATGACTCATCAGGCTTATGAGTCTGTAGTCGTTACATTTCCTTGCACTATACTTTTTTGGTAAGGGTATAAAAGTTGATTCAAGCCAATCCTGGGGAATTTTGCCTGACTTATATATGTTGTTAAACAGAAGTAGAAGTAGATCTATGTTTTTCTCATTTATGAGTTTAAGTATCTCTGAGTTTATTTGATCAGGGCCCGGACTTTTATTATTTTTCAGCTGGTTAATAGCATATACAATCTCACTCTTTAGAATATGAGGTCCTCCTATATGTTCAGCGTTGATGTCTAGCTGCTGTCTTTCGTCTGCGAACATTTCGTGAATGTACTTTTCCCATTGTTGTAGCTTCTCTTCTTCATCAATTATTATTCTGCCATCTGAGTCTTCTAGCATATTATGTATTCTTTTGTTATTGTGTGTTATCTTTTTTATTTCCTTATGTAAGTTGTACATGTGGTTTTTGTACTGGAGCTCCTCAATTTTCTCACATTTCTGTCTCATCCAGTTCTCTTTTGCATTTTTTATTTTGTTTCTTATTCCCTTATTTACTTTCTTATAGTCTGCTTCATTATTCTTAACTTCTCGCCTCTTCTCCATTATATTTAGAATTTCTTCAGTCATCCATTCTGTTTTCTTTTCTACATAGATTGACTTTAAATTGTTATTTGTTACTTCTAAAACTATATCTTTGAAGTTGTTCCAAATGTTATCCATGTCGGTTATACTATTATTGTCTATTCTAGTTCTTAAGGTTTCGAGTTGTATGTTTAGTTGTTCAGATGTGTTTGTTTTAACCGTTTCTTCCTTTAGAACTCCCATGTCAATTCTATTTTTAATCCTTCTTTTTTCCATCATTTTTAGCTTGAGACGCATATTAACCACCACCGGGTTGTGATCCGATCCAATATCGGCCCCAGGATAAGTTTTTGCACTAAGTATTGTGCTGCGGAACCTACGGTTAATAAGCACATAGTCTATTTGATTCCTTACGATTCTATTTTTGTTGTGTTGTGGGGATGTCCATGTATATAGTCGTCTTGGGTGGAGTTTAAATAAGGTGTTTGTAATGACCATATTGTGTTCTTGGCAGAATTCTATCAATCTATCTCCGCGATCATTTCGTTCTCCCAAGCCATACTCCCCCACGATGTTCTCAACTTTTCCTTGTCCAACTTTGGCGTTCATATCACCCATTATTGTAGTCATGTCCTGTGGTTTTTAGTAGGATTACTAGTTCATTGTACCATGACTCTATTTCCTTTTCATCCTTACCAGCTGTTGGAGCATACGTCTGAATTAAGTTTATATTCACCGGATTCCCTGATATTTGAATTAGTATGTTTCTGTCCGAGTAAGGAACAAAATTTTTCACTGCTTGACTGACACTTCTGTTAAGTATTATGCCTACTCCATTTCGGTGTTCTGCTTCATTATTTCCTGAGTAGTAAAAGTCAGATACTATTTATAGATAAAACTTGTTTTTCGCGAAATTCAATTATTAATTTTCACAACAATCACATATGGGCCGAAAATAATCCATATGTTTTGATAGAAAATAATTTTCAACAACAGTTTTCTTTTAATATCTAAGTTGGAATTATCGGTGACCACCTCATTGCGCCAAATCTTTTCCACCAAGACTTCATGAGGAAGAATATCGAAGGTTTTTAGAATACGTATTACCTAAACTTTTACAAGAGGTTCTTGTTATTGAAAGATTTCGTATGTGGTACATGCACGACGGTCCTCTACCACACTTTAGTCTAGGGACGCGCCAATTTTTGGATGAAAATTATCGTAATCGTTGGATCTGGAGAGCAGGGCCACAACCATGGCAACCTCGCTCGCCTGATATGATCCCTTGTATTATTTTTTATGGGGACACCTTAAATCGTTGGTGTACAAAACTCAGATTGAAAGTGGATAGGATCTACGAAATAGAATCGTTAATTCATGTTAAATAATAAAAAAAATACGCCAGGTATTTTCCAAAGAGTGCGTAGTTCATTGGTGAGGCGGCTAGATTGTTGTACTGAAGCTCATGAGGACCATTTCCAACACTTAATTTAGTAAAATTTGTTAGTTTAGTTGTTACAAATATTAAATTTAGAATTTATTTGTTGTAGTTACTATTATTATTAATTGAAAAATGTAAATTTCCTAAAGAAATTTTTTTAAGCCGATTTAAAAAAAATATTGTACCTTGAAAACGAAGGATTTACGGACCCATGTTTATATGAATATTTCGTCTTAAAATCACTCAAAGAATCGACCCTTAAAGTTATTGCATGTACTTAATTAACACAGTGTATAATAAAAATTAGCTTCCAAGCAGACTATTTATATCACCCTGAAACTTAATAACTCCAATTTTAGTAAAAATTTTGGGTGGAATAAATTCATTTCCGGACAATATACCGGGCTGGAAAATATTGTGGGAAAGTGCCTAAGTTAAAATACATATGCACTCTTGCGTTATAACAGAAATATAAATACAAGTGGGAGTCAGTCTGTTGCTAGTTAGAGAGGACCACTGCAGATCTTAGCTTGTACTTTATTGGCTGATATATAATATACTGCTTTTCTGTATGCTGAATCTCCTTGATATTCAAATTAGTAAAAGCTTAGTTTTGTCCAAAAAGTAGATTGGGCGAAGTTACCGTCAAGAAAGCGGACTGAGAGAAACTTTCCATCGAAAGCATACATTATTTCATCAAATAAAATCGTAAATAACTTGCAAGATTCATTGAAAATGAATTAAGGATTATTGAAAAATAAACTAAGCTATATTTTGGTTAAGAGTTTTGCCCTTTGTAAATTGAATTTAAAATTTGGTGCCCCCAAGTTGACCGGCGACCAAAAAATATATCGAATTGAGCACTACAAGGACCTTATTGAAATTGATCGTAAAGACTGAAACTTCCTGGACGCGGTCATTATTGGTGACAAAACGTAGTGCTTTGGGTATGAAACGAAGCAATGCATTAGAGTGGTGAACGTAGCCGAAGATAAAGACGATGCCGATTGGTTTCTTTTCAAAGACATTATCCACAAAAAATTCCCCCGTTAAGAATAAATTTTTGTATTGGAACTTGTTTTAAGACCTTGGAATTTCTTTCTATTCACTAACTATTCACTAATGCCAACAAAAGGAAAACGATATGCCATGATTAAAATCTTTCAAGCGGTATTGACACCGATTCTCAATAATATCCCAAAACCTGATACAAAAAAAATCATTTATAGCTATTATTACAACTAGGGGAATATGAATAGTATATTTCCCGTGGTTGGATAGTTACATCCCGAGGGTGAAACCCGAGGGATGTATAGACAACCAAGGGAAATGTATTCATATTCCCCGTGTTGTAATCAATAGTTTTTTTCTGATTGAAACAATATTGTTGTGAAAATGGAAAAATATTGGATTGTATATTTTTGAATTTATCGGATTGGTGACGTTGCTAAGGGCCGTGTTTGTAAATATCATGGTTGACTGGTTTGATTTTCGCGTTATGTTATAAATAAAATTGATGAAATGTCAAACAATGTGCTAACACAAGCGGCGAAAGCCCGTGAATGTTTGGTTCCGGCTAAATCCAAAGCTGCTTACACTAAAGTGTATGAAGACTTTCAAGAGTGGAGAAGAGAAAATTTGGTGAACGGTGTCGACGAAAATATTTTGCTAGCGTTTTTGAAGATTTGGTATTTTGCTATAATTTTTTTAATTTTTGATGTATGACTAATTTATTCTATCCGTAGTCGCATAAATATTCACCAAACACGTGGCCAAAATTATCGATGCTAAGGTCAATGTTACATTTAAAGGAAAAAAGTAATGTTAAAATGTTCGATGAAGTAGAAGCATTTGTGAAAAATAAAAAATCAGAGGTGTTGTCCTGAGAACAGCTCAAAAAATTCTTGCGAGAAGCTCCTAATGAAATTTTTTTGATGTATAAGGTAAAAATTTCATTGTGATTCTCCTCTGTTGAATAGATTGTTACAGCCGTAATTTTAAAAGTCGCTTTAATTATGGAAATCTTTGGCGCCTGCAGAACGAATTGGTGAATATGCTCTCTTCCGATATCGAAGATCGTGGGTCGGTGATCGTGATCAACGTTTCAAAGACGAAGAATGATGTAAATAGGAAATTTACAATTATTGAAGAAGATCTGGGTGCTGTTCGTTTGGTGAGAGAATATTCGGCGTTGCGTCCGCAAGGTGTTCTTAGGTTCTTCGTGGCTTATCGAAATAAGAAGTGTACTCTTCAGTCGGTCGGCAAAAATACCTTCGGAAAGATTCCGAATAAGGTTGCTGAATGGTTGGGTTTGGATAATTCGAAGGCGCATACAGGCCGTTGTGGAAGACGAACATCCGCGACTTTGGTGGCCGATGCGGGAGCCTCAATGACTACACTAAAGAGACACGGTGATTGGAAAAGTTCGTCTGTTGCGGAAGGCTATCTGGCTGACAGTATGTTGCAGAAAAATAAGGTAGCAAAGATGATAGCGGGTGTGGAGGGAGAGCCATCTGCAGCATCTGTTACGGTTCCTGGTGTGTCGATGACGAATTGCGAACAAGATTCTTCATCGTTTGTATCTGGTTGTAATCGCTTAAGCGGAAGGTTTGAGAATTGCAATTTTTATTTTGGTTCTGAAAAGTAGTGTTACTAATGCAAAGACTTTCTTAGTTCATTTGTTGCTTTAATTAGAAAATAAAACATTTCTGATTATTTTTGTTGCTTCAATTAAAAATTATAACATTTTTATGGTGAAATGTGACGTTTCATATTTCCCTTGGGACAATATGAGCGTTTCATATATCCCTTGGGAAATATAAGTGTGTTATGATATATCGTAACCAAGGCAGTATTATTCAATATTGTTTCAATCGGAAAAAAATCAACTAATCCACCATACCATACATTGGCATAATAAATTGCGATAAGACAACACTTTCGCATAACAAGGTTTTAGTCCGGATGCCAAAAATTGATCGATAAGGATACAATGTTTTTAGATTGGTATAGGCTAACTTCACAGTCATCATAGACTAACTATTATCAATGATCGAATCCAGATTTTTTGCACAATCAATTGTATTATTAATTTTAATCATGATTTGTTCTTTTATCCTCTGAATTAATGCAGGGTGACCAAACAAGACAACAGTGGTCTTTTCCGGATTGATCTTTAGTGCATGATTATGCGAAAATGATTATCAACTTCTATTTGAACATCACTTTTAGGAAACTAACGTAGAGCTGCGTATCATTAGTATAGATTTGCACCTGGCAGTGCTTGACACATTTGTGTAAGTGGCTAGTATAAATGGAGAAGAACAAAGAGCCAAGAATGGATACTTGCGGAACACCACTCGCCACAGCCAATTACGATGATACGTCGTCATGTAACCTAACGCACTGATATATTTCGGAAAGATACGAATGTACCAGACTCAATGCTGAAACCAAGATGATATAAAATAGCCAATAAAATTTACAGTTAACAGTATCGAACGTCTAAAATTCAGCATAACCAACAGAGACATAGAATTATCATCTCTAGATCTGAGAATGTCATCTGTGACCTTTAATAGTGCAGTAGGACAACTATGGTTACTTCTAAAACAGGATTGACAGTAAGGGAGCAAAAGCTTGCAAGTGTTCATGAATTGGACTATTTAATATTTTTTCAAATCTTTGCTTACGACAAGAAACAAACTATGTAATATGCCGAAGGCCACAAAATAATTAAAGCTGACTTGTGTTATAATCATTAAAATTTTCCCTCAAGTAAGCCATGTACACAAAAAGTATGTCCTAACTTAAGTTATTAGAGGAGATCTGTCATTATAATTTCAAACGTCGTGATTGTTAAAAAATAATTTGAAATGCTGACTTTTATATTAAATATATTTATAATTTTTATACAAAGTAATAGAATATTATAAAAAATGTGTAAAATGTTGACCATTCTCCACCAAGCATAATCGCACTCTATTTCGAAGAGCATTGAAAACATTGATCAGTATTTGCGGTGAGTTATTGATGTGTTCACATTTTTCTATGATTTTATGTCTTAACTCTTGTAGATTATTAATTGGTGTTTCATAAATAATATTCTTTATATATGGCCACACAAAAAAATCCATGACTGTTAAATCACACGATCGTGGTGGATATGGAATCGCTGTATTTCTACTTATTATCCTATCGCCATAAAATTGTTGCAAAAACTGAATATTTTCAAGTGTAACGTGAGATGTAGCTCCATCCTGTTGAAAATATCCGACCTGGAGTTCATCATTAGTCAATTGATTAGTAAAAGCACTGAGAATTTCGTTACGATATTTCTCCGATGTTATCGTGCCCTCAAAGAATATTGGTCCTATTAATCGGTGATGACTCATACCTACCCATACGCCTATTTTTTCTGGATGTAGAGGAACTTCTCTGTAGAAATGAGGATTTTCACTGGACCACATACGCATATTTTACGAATTAACACAACCTTTCAAATAAAACCAAGCTTCATCGGTGAAAAAAGTATGATTTAAAATATTGTCTGTCATTGTTTGAATAAACCATTGGCAAAATTGTGTTCTTTTTTCATAATCCGTAGGTAATAGATTTTGTACAGAAGTTAATTTATATGGATACATGTGCAAGTCCTTTTTTAAAATTTTTTGACATGTTCCATACGAAAGCCCTACTTGTTGCGAAACTCTGCGAATAGATGTTTGAGGAGATTCTTTAATAATTTGTCTGACATTTTCAATTACGCCGCGACTTCTCTTGAGAGGATGACCGCTTCCTTTTTTCCTTAAAATACTGCCTGTTTGACGAAAAAGATTTACACAATGCATTAGCGTATCACGGAAAGTTTTATAGCTAGGAACAGTATTTGGATATCTCCCTTCAAACTCCGCAAGGCAATTTTCTATTGAATGCTGCCAAATACCATCAATTTTTTGAGATGTCAGGAAGTAACATTCTACCATAAACGCTTTATGCATATCATTAAAGGCCATTACTTTTTCTTTTGATGAAACTTTAAAATATATATTTGACACTGACAGATGTTTGAAATAACATCTTAATGACTAAAGCTACGGCATAATTTTTATATACACGGCCAGCTAGCTACGAGTGAAAATTTTAATGATCGCTCGTTATTTTATATCAAAACTAGGCTTCATTTAAGATAGAGGATGTTAAGCTATCTATTATGAACCTGGTATAGTTCTTCATACACCAGTAACTATTAAAAATAAACGTGGGTATGTAACGAATGCAAGAATTTTCTGCGTAGTTGTTAATGCGGAACTATAATATGTAGTTTCCGCCAAAACAGGATAACAAAAATGGCCGAGAGAAACCTCTAAATATTTAACTATAGTATTGCGGGTATGCTTATGTGTGCGCGCGTTAATTTAATATTGGAATTTTACTGCCAAGGAGGTCGAGATAGCATTAAGAATGGGGTCAAGTATGTAAGCATTTTTTTCTTATAAAATTTGTTATACCCATGCGTATAACAATGCGTCGTAGATTCACACTAATTGTGTATAGTATTCAGTAGAAGTCATTAATTTTGAAACAGCTCTTAAGATGCGCAATTAACAATTCGGAAGTGTTGAATATGTATTAGGAGTGTTCAGTGAAATAGACGTTATTTCTTAAACTAATTTGACGTAAATTACAGACGTTTGAATATGTTAATCGCAATTATGTTTCGTTCTTATGTAACAAACCGAATGCAAAGAGTATGTTGCTTTTCGAGTATTTCTAAGGACACCAACTACTATATTTTTTGCACTTTACGTATATGCCTATTTTCACCATTCGAAGCAAAGGTTGTCGAAGTTTTTGCAAGTGTAAATCAGGTTTCACATGTAAAATTGACCAATGGAAAGTTTTGGTGTCCAATCTAAATGGATCATCGAGATCTTAAAGATAAGATTGTCATACTTGCTTTGCTACATTCAGTTTTCATATCATGTTATAAGTTCGTAGCGTTTAAGAAGAGAGTACAGCGCGGAAATGATTCTCATCTTCAGGAAAATTATCGGATTTTGATGAACATCGTCTGAGCCCTTTAATTCATGCTGATCAACGCCAATCAACTTGAGAATTGGCCATTTCGATTGAGTGTATACGAGGGCAGATTAGCATAAAAAGTCTCCAACAACGCTATTGTGTGAATAGTGGGAATTACAATTGGGACATTGTTGGAAAACAAATATCATTACACTGTGATATATCACTATCACCTACTGCTATTTCCATGTAAGAATAAATATCTTCATTATTAAGGAATAATAACGATTACTGATTAATGAATAACAAATTTTTTTCCTATTTTTAATTTAAATTTTAGTTAAGTTTTAGCAATAGACGACCAACACAATACATATTGGTATCTACTTAGAATTATTAATTTTTTAACACCATGCATGTTCTTTCGGTTGTACACAATAACGTATGGAACATAAGTTTTGAGAAAAAGTTTTGACGAGGAATGTTATTACCAAAAATTATCCAAACTAGTTACCACTTGTTAGTTACTATAATGACATGTTAGATTTGTCAGAAATAGTTTTGAAAGATGTCATATAAGATTGAAATACGAAGGTTTATATATAATTTTGTTGGACGAGTACCTTAACGAGAGATTGTTAAAATTTTTCGAGACCAAAATATTGGACTGTCAACCATTTACCGCACAATTAACGAATGCGCCATGCATAAATTTACCGAAAAGCGAACGACCTCCAGTTTGGCCCCACATGATGTAAACAGACTCATCCAATCTGCTCAAGACAGAATTGAGACGTCTACGCGCACTTTAGGCCGTAGATTTGGAATTGCGCATAGGACTGTTGGCAAAATTTTGACTAAAAATGATTAGAATATCGAAAAGGAAGGAAGTGTCCCAAAAACACCGCAACCCAGCTAGAGAGAATCCCCAAGATGCTGCCGAACATTAAAGCGTCAACATTTTATTGCCAACAGAGTTATTGTTTTAGATGAGAAATATTTCACATTATCCAATTCGAAAATAAAGGGTAGTGATGGTTTTTACACGTCCAATATTGCAAATTGTCCTGACAACGTAAAATTCAAACCGAAAGTGATATTTGCCGACAAGATTATGGTCTGGTGCGCTATTTATCAAGCAGGAATTTCAAGACCTTACGTTGGGAGAGTTAGAGGTACACCTGTGGATGCAAACGTCTATATTCGCAAATGTCTATTTAAATTGATAAATTTCATCAATGCTTATCATCCAAATGATGATGTAATATTCTGGTCCGATCCTAGCTTCATGCAATTATGCTAGAATCACTCAGAACTGGTTAACTGAACATAACGTGAATTATGTACCTAAGGAAGACAATCTCCCGAACGTACCCCAGGCGCGCCCTATTAAGGAATTTTGGGCACTACTGAGCAGAAAAGTTTATGACAAGGGTTGGGAAGCCCAAAATGAAGAACAGTTATGGGCCAAAATATTTCAAAAGATCCGAGAAGTGAATATGAACGTCGTCCAGAGAATGATGGGGAGAATTCAAAATTGCGCGCCATTGAGGACCATGGGTCCTTATCAGTTTTGTGAATTTAGTGTTTGTATAGCGCAATAGTGTATAATAATTTTCCAATGTTTATGTTTTAATAAAATTTTTACCACTAATCGATTTTTACCTTTGATTTTTTTCTCAAAACTTATGTTCCGTACGTCATTACAACTTTAGGAAGAATCATCCCAGGTAACATTTGCCGAATTTCCCCAATTATTTTTAGTAACTTTAACATTCAAATATCAAAATACCAACCAGACCCGCTATTGTATATCATGTATAAATAGGTAAGTTAATATTTGGATGTTGACGTTACTAAAAATAATTGGTAGATTTTTGAAAAATGTTACCTGGGATGCGTCTCTTAAATAGTCTTTAAACATTTATATATTTTATTTAAAAGTTGGCGTGTAAGTACAATTACAAATCACTGCAAATCCAAATATCCTTCTTCCCATTTGCAAAAAAATCAAAATAGAAACCGATGTTTTCTCTACAATATTATCGATATTTCGATGAAGAAGCATCGATATTAAAGCATTGATATTTTAAGGTCGATACTCCGGTTTCAAAACATCGACGTCCCGACCCTAGTGGGAATAGAAACAAGTTCTAACTTACGGTAACGGTAATTTCGAGTAATTCGTCTTAGCATGCAAAGTTTAATTTTCCTGTGTACCGTCGCTGAGAGTTTCTGAGATGCGTATCAAGCAGCATCAGTCTATGCTGCTGGAAAGATACTTTCACATCACGAACGCCAAAATAAGACTTGGCTAGGGGCTTCTATCTGAGGGACACAGCCGCAACCTCTGGAAACTGTATTAACATGCCTTCACTCCATATTGAACACATTCAATATATCCATAACAAAATAATTTTAAACATACTTGAGTAGATAAAACCGCGTCGTATTTTGTACAAAACAAAAACATTTTCAATATAAAAAATATTAAAAATTTGGTGTGGAGAACACAATATAAATTCATATTTTAATGAAAATATCTCGGCATATAGACCTATGGATAAATTTTACCGACAGCGGTGTTCTAAACAGTGCTGCAGTCCTCAACTCCGTCGGCTTAAGGTCGTAATTCAATCAAGAAAAAAGACCGTGACGACATCAACATGTCATTTTGCAGCATAACACTCGTCCCCATCTTATTAACATTACAAAAGGGACCCAGCCCGACTAGTCCCAACCCGAACCGTCTCAACCAAACCCGTCCCAACCCGATGCAACCCAACCCAACTCAATCCGACCCAACCTAATTAACGAAATTTTACGAAATTCGATGAAGCTCGACGAATATCGACAAATACAATAAAATCGACATACTTCGATAGAAATCGATGTAAGTCGACGAAAATCGATGTAATTCGACTAATATCGACGAAATTCATCGAAAATCGAAATAATTCGACGAAAACCAGCGAAATTCGACAAAAATGGAAAAATCTACGAAAGTCGATGAAATTCAACGAAAATAGACGAAAATCGATGTAATTCGACGATATTCGAGGTAAATCGACGAAAAAAAACAACGAATATCTAGATATTTCGACGAAAAACGAAACTCGACGAAAATTACAAAAGGGACTCAAAAAGTTGGTTGGGAGGCAATTCCATATCAGCCGTATTCTCTTGATCTCTTGATATCAGATTTTCATTTTTTTTCGCTTTCTTTCAAATAACCTTTGAGGAATCTTCTTCAATAACTATGATGCGCTTCAAAACTGTCTGTTCATGAAACTGCTGAAGTCATGGAATAGAGCGCTACTTACCCATAAGACTAGCTCCCCTGATCGCTTAGTGCTACTTAGGAGAAATTCTAGAATCTGTTCTTTTTCCCTATCTTCTAAAGTTGGAGGATGTGATTTTTTAATAAAACAAAGTGGATATCCGTGTAGCAAGACTAGTAAATATGATAAAATTTTAGAAAATTTATGTTTCCTAAAGAACTGTTTTGCCTGTCTTTGACTTGGGGAATTCTTCCGAATTTCCCAAAATTCAGCCCACTTCTTCATGTTTTCTGTTTTAATAATTGGTTTTGCAGAGCCGAAGGGAACTGCAGTTCTGTGAAGGCTGTGGACAAGACCTGTTGAGCGAATTTGTCTCATTTTCTCATTAGACCTACAGCCTCATTAGACCCTGGCACCTAGGCTAATGTCACTTTCTTGTGATCATTGAGCTCGTTTAGTGCCCATTCACAATTCTAAACTAGTCTACCTTTAACTTGTACTAAATCCTGTGCCTTTAACATTGCTTGGCTGTCGGAGATGGCTAGTGTGATTTGTCCCATCCACTGATAATAATAATAATAATAATAATAATAATAATAATAATAATAATAATAATAATAATAATAATCTTTATTAACCTGAAGATCACAGCATTATGAAATAGGTTTCGTCACCAAAATATGTACCTTACACTGTTAAAATTAAAATTAAATTAAAATCACATGAAAACATTCCTACGTATGATAGTACTCTTGAACACTATAAAAACATTCATTAATAAGGAAACACTTTAAGTTATATTTAAAATTCCTGGTCGTACTACTAATCCTTATATCTCCGCCAAACGGTTGAATATGCTAACACAGGCATAGTAAGGAGATCTTTCATATGCTGTCGTTCTGTGGAGGGGTATCGGAAGGACTCTCCATTTCGCGTATTATAGTCATGAGTTTGGGCATTAATCGGAAATAAATGCTTATTCTCATATGCAAACACAGCACACTTATATAGGTATATTTTTGTATTTTTGTCACATTTCGCAGTTATTGCTTCCGTTGGTTTATAAAAGTTCGCTCTCACCGTCTTAGTCGTATTTAAGATTAAACGATTCTTACAACACCATTCCTCGAGAGCCCCCATATATGATATAATGCGGTTACTTCTGCTTGAAATACCGTAGTACCTCTACTTAGGTTCACTTTGATTTTCTTTTTTTTGAGCCTATATATTCCGGTTCCAAGGCCTTAGTCTGTTTTAGAAGCGTTAATTATAATGTTTAGTTCTTTGTTTCATATTTATTTAATGCAATTTCAGAAAAGTGCTAGTTACGTAACAAAAAAAAGTATGATTGATTACTTCGATATAATTAAATTACAAGTTATTACTTAGAGCGCTGTATCTAAATGATTAATTATTAAAAGCGAGACGTTATCCAAAAAAGAGGCCTTTACGTCACAACTAATAAATATTCAATGATCTTCAATTTACATCTCTTTAATTTCTTTAACATTATGGGATATTAATTTAGTTTTTGTTTTCTTTGTTGATCTTTATACGCAAAAGAATAATGAATGTAATGCCAAGCAATTCTTTAAGTAAAAAAGTTAATCGACTGAATAGATGCTTACCTTGAAAGAGGATCCACAAGCGTGGCTATCAGGATAACTGCCACTATGATACAGGCCAAATAGATACCGGATATTTCGTAAATTTCCGAATCATTTGGTCTGGCCAGATTATCATTTCCATTAGTATTCACCACGCAGAAATTCGCACCGCATGTATTGAAGTCCGTAAGTGTTTCGTTCGACGATCCACCTGGTCCACCATGTGGGTTACTTAATACTGTAAAGAAGAAAATCATTATTAATAAATCTGAACAGCATTAACTTCTTACATATTTGAACATTTTACTATAAAATATTTTATTATTTTTAACACTTGAAACATACCGGGTGGCCAGAAAAAAACGAATCCTGTTTCCATAGGTATATGCTCTTCAATAATGAAGTAACAGAAGTTTAAACTTAACTTAAAAAATAACAATTACACGTTGATAATTTAATAAACAACTTAAATCGAACCAACCTTTTGTTAAAACAAATGAAGTTCTGTCTGAGTGACATTTGTAGTTAGTTGCCACTTTGCAATTGGTATAGTAACATTTCGTACAAATTAAAGTACTTTTTCTCGTAATAATGGTACCTCATTTGACGAAGTCTAATTTAGACATAATTGCCGTGCGTTATAGAGAAAAAAACTGACGTGGGAAAAGAATTGCGAGAGAGTTTCCAGGCAAGAGATGGCTGCTTTCCAGCATAAATCGTGCTATTCGACGACTTGTAGAAAAGGGATCTGTTTACAGAAAACCCGGCAGCGGCAGACCTGTAACTGCTACAACTGATGAAAATTCAGAAATCGCAAAAGAATTGTCGTGGTCACAAGAAAATCAACCGAGAAATCATTTATCTTAGCGTAAAATAACAGCCAGGCTAGGAATTAGTCGCAGGTCAGTACAAGTTATTCAAAAACGTATAGGCATTAAATGCTACAAAAGGCTGCAAACCCCAGCACTTGTACTTAATGCAAAAGACCGTCGATCATCAAGAGCTCTGCGACTGTACAGGCGGATTTCGAACCTATGCCGTCTAATTTTTCAAGATGAAGAGGATTTTACGCTTCAAGTACCTCAAAACAGACAAAATAACAGGGTTTCTTCTTGTTCTTCTTATGTTTTGGGTTGGACGCCAGCACGTCCAGGCACTTGAGCACACTGCTCTTTGTACTATCCCCAATAGATCTCTCAGTTCCACTCTGTTAGTCTTGTGAATAACAGGGTTTATTCGACAACCAAAAACAATGCTTTTCAACCAGAACGTTTGTACCGCGGGAAGTCGGGGTTCTCTAAAAGGCTCATGGCATCATGCGTCATATCTTGGAACGGAAAGAGTCGCCTATTTTTTATATCCTCAGTTAACAAAAACAAACGCAGATAGCTACATACGACATTTTCGGGACGATTTACTACAGGAAATGCGTCGATTATACCCGAATAATGATTATGATTTTATCCAGGACAGCGTTCCATCCCACAGAGCAGTAAGGACGTAGCAGTTTTTACTAGAAAACACGACATCTTTTATTTAAGCAAATCAGTGGCCGTCTAATTCTCCAGACTTTAATCCTTAAGATTACTCAACGAATTGCAAGAAAAAGTGTATTCGCAAAGACGAGAACCATTTGCAAACATAGAAGATCTGCGCCGACAGTTAGAAGAGGTGTGGCCTGAAGTGTCTGTAAATTTGATCAGGCGAGCGATTTTTCAGTTCAAACATAGATTAAGAACTGTGAATTTACAAAATAGACATGGATATACAAATATTTATAAGTTCAGCATATAAACTGTAGGTAGAATTGTATTCTATTTAAGAATATCCTCAACGTGTAATTGCTTTTCTGTAGTTGATATTAAAACATTCAGTATTTCTTTGTTTTTTAAAATATTCGTTTGTAATTTAGCAGGAACAATTTTCAGTACATTGTCTCTTATAAAGTAAAAATTGAAATCGCTATCTCATAGCCTTCCGGAGATGTAAGGACTTAAAAACAGGATTCGTTTTTCTTTAGCCACCCGTATATTCGAAATTTGGCAACATTAAACTAGGGATTCTTAAAATTGATTATTATATTATTGATACACTCTTTTAGTGGCAGCTTGTCATTTGGGTCATTTTGTTAATGACTTCCCAATCATTTCTGAAATTATATAGTCTAACAATAAACACGATTTTTTATAGTTAATTGTGTTCAATATCAAATAACACATCACAAATACAATTTTCCTTTTTCCTAGTACGTAGTTAATTTTATCTATACAGGGTGTTACAAAAATATGGGTCAATCCGTTAACCATATATTCTTTGGGCTAAAATAATTGGACTTTTCTTATGAAACTTAATACTTTAATGCTTTTCTTTTAAATATACAGGGTGTCAAATTTAACTTTTGAAAAAGTTTATATTAATATCTCCGGTGTGTTTTGAGACATTTATACTTATTTGACTCTGCGTTGCGATTTTTTTAACAATTTTATTTTCTTTATAAAGTCTATAACATAAATTAAAATAATCAATTTTAAGAACAAGGATAAAATTGAACAAAATATCGCAACATAGTCGAATAAGTAAAAATGTCTCAAAACACACCGGAAATACTTTTTAAAAAGTTAACTTTGACAACCTGTATATTGAAAAAAAGGGTTCAAATAGAAAGTGAGATAAGGAAAGTTGCATTATTTTAGGCTAATGAATATATGGTTAAGGGATTGACATACTTTTTTGTAACACACTATACGCTGTTAGTCAAGTAAGCTGGTATCGTGTAATGACGACACTATTTTAAATACATGTGATCGTTTAACGAATTAGACTGAAGTTCGCGTATAGCAAAACCTTTGTGATTTAAAGACTTCTCTGAGTCAACACTAGCGCGATAATATCGTTTTTCTACTCCCATACTTTAATTGTATTATTAGATATCAGGGACCTGTACTTTAAGCGTGTACATTAAGATACAAATTTTTCATTATGATACAAGCTTATAGTAATAGGAATGCGACATTCCAATATTCGACCAATGTCATGAACATTTGACAAATCTAAATTTTGACAATTCAGTCAACCATATTGAACACAGTTGTCATTTGAAATAAATAAATTTTGAATATAAAATGCAATTTTTTTCGTTATTATAGCAGGTCGTAGAAAAAATAGTGTATGCAATTCGCATTTAATGGCTATTAAGACATTCGTATCCTTTACGTAACCCTCATGCTCGTGTCTTAATAGCCATCATTAAATGCTCCTTGCATAATATACCGTATGAGCAAAAATGATTTAGATAAGGGGTGGCCATGATTGGGAGGATCACTGTCTTTGATAGGTCCAACTTGTGCAGAACTGATACAATATATTCAAATCTGTATTTCTGCTAAATATGGCTTCAACTTTTTGTCTCAGCTTGTTTCCAAATTCAGAAGGCATACTTTTCATTCGATCGATAACGGTTTCTGAGTTAATTATCGCCTCTTTTAGGTTAATATCTTGATTTTGTATGTAAGTAATCGTATCTGTAAGACACTGGAAATTAAATTTAATAAAGTTTAGCAGGTTTTGTAGATTTTTAATTTGTATCAGGTATTTAAAATCAGAAATACTTTGCGTATCATCATCTTGAAGATGAAAAATATTATTTTTTAATTCATCCAAATGTTGTGAATAGAAAAATGTTGCTTCCCCACCTAGTTAATACAGGAACTCGGGATAAAGGCAAATTTGGAAGTATTTCTTTATATAATGCCACTCGTGAAGATGCTTTGAAATAACTTTTTAAATGATGAAACTAACTTATCAATATTTGGAAAATGATCTCTGGTGTATTCACATACTGTGTGTAGTGCATGTGCTGCACAGGTAACGTGTAGCATATTGGGATAAAATTGCTTTAATAACTTCCCTGTTTTTAACATATACGGTGCCGCATTAGTCAAAAATAATAACACCTTGTCTTTATAGTTGTTATCCGATGACAGAATATTATGAATACATTGATCAATTACTTCTGCAACTGTTTCACCATTTACGACTGGCAATATTTTAGTTGCAATTAAGTATGGTTGGTATGAAGTTGTCAGATGAAGAATACCAACAACTACATTTAACACATATCGTCCCATTACATCCGTTGTTTCGTCTGCACTTACCCAAAGATAATGACCAGATAGGTTGGTTCGTATTTTTTCAATGGTTCTCAAATAACATTTTGATAAGTGGTATTTACGTAAAGTAGATTCATCTGGTATATGACGATCAGTATATTTTGTAAGAAACCTCTTGAGGACTGGATTGTTAAGCTTTTTGAATGGGATATTGGCCGCCATGAAAGCTTCACACAGTTCTTCGATAAAAGTGTCAGGTGCAGATGGTCATGTATCTTGATGAGTTTTCGAAGAAACATGTCTCTGCACATTACACTTTTGTGGACGCCTTAAACTTAATGAACAGGCACTGCAATATATCTCGGTATCATTACGAATATGCAACCAATCTGTATGGCCTCTAATCCATCCTACCATTGCACTTTAGGTCAAATGACTGGTTTTTGAGGCAAAAAATCCATTTTTAAAGTGTACTTTTTTTAAAAAATGAAAATGGCATTTTGTACTAAACATTTTCAAATATTCAAAAATGAAAAATTAGAATCAGATAGCAATCCATGACTTAAGGCCAAGCTGTCAAAGTTGTAGTTTTTTTGGTTTATTTTGTTTTCTTTATTTCAGCTTTTAAGTGCCTGACATTTAAGCTATTATTTAAGAAAATATTAACATATAATAAAATGTTTCTAAATTGGAAAATACTAATTCAGGTACGTTAAAAAATACAATATGATCATTTATATTTACCCTCTAGCAAGCCATGAAATTATTTCTTGAAAATATCGTGTTGGTAGGTGACAAATAAAATACATCTGTCATTATGTGTATGTTCTGATAAATAAAACTCATCTGTCATTAATGTATTTATTAATTGACACTTAAAAATGTTTACAATAAATCATAAAGTTTTTCTGATCGAATCATACTTTAGGAATGGTGTAAAATTAGAAAATGGAGAATGGTCGTACTCCTTGCAGCCTTGTATAGAAGAATTTCGGGCAGAATTTACAAATTTTCCAACAACATATGACAGTTTGCGGCAATTAATTCAAAAGTCAGTGGTTAAATTCCGTGAAACAGGGTCTGTGTCTCGAAAACCAGGTGCTGGTAGACCACTAAAGCGGACAGTTGAAAATATAGCAGATGTTGAGGGACGAATAAATCAATCACCTAAGAAATCGATTCGTAAGCTTTCACAACAAACACAACTGTCATATGGGACCTGCCAGAGAATCCTTAAAAAAGACTTACAAAAATTTCCATACAAATTTCATTGCGTGCAAGAGCTTTTACCAATCGATCATGTAACCAGAGTTAATTACTGTCAGTGGTTCTTAGGTGCGATTAATAACGATGACGTTCTTGACAAATCCTTCTGGTCCGATGAAGCATGGTTTCATTTATCAGGATATATAAATAAACAAACAATGCGCATCTGGTCTAGTGAAAATCCACATGAAATTCTTGAAACACCCTTTCATTCACAAAAAATAGGCGTTTGGCTTGCTGTTTCTCGTAGACGGATTACTGGTCCAATATTCTTTAATAATACGATAAATGCAGAACGATATCGTAATAATTTATTGCTGCCATTTGTAAATCAATTAAATGATGATGAGCTCCGCGAGGGATATTTCCAGCAAGATAATGCAACAGCCCATAAGACAAGAGAAACGATGGAATTATTGCATGAATTCTTTGATAATCGAATAGTAGACTTTCCACCACGATCTCCGGATTTAACAATTATGGACTATTTCATTTATCCACATCTAAAAAATAGAGTATTTACGAATCGTCCACATACAATTGAGGAACTTACTAATGCTATCCGAAATGTCTGTGAGGAAATTACACCACATAATTTAAGGAATGCCTTCAATAATATGAGACGAAGAGTTGCGCTCTGCATAGAAAATGAAGGAGCTCACTTTGAACATTTATTGTAGCTGTTTTTATTATTACACTTTTTATTTTTTCAACTGAAACGTTTGTATGTAATTATTTGTCAAAATGACAAAACCTAATCTGTCATCAGTATAAAATAACCTATATCACACACACGCTGCAAAATAAGTTAACTTAAATTATGGTACCAACTTACGTTTAAAAAAGAAAAATGTCATTGCCTTCTAGAGGGTAGAAATATATGATCATATGGTATATCATTGATAAGTGATAAGTTCCAAAAAAAATATTGTTGTAAATTATTTGCTATGACAAAGTGTGTCGTCTTTTCTGTGTAGTTTTGCTTATCGACCGTGTGTTTCTTGGAGTAGTACTTCGTTTATTGGAACGTATTGTTTGAGCACTATATATGTGGAGAAAGTTAAGGATGTGTACTTTCATGTGTTTGTAGAACCAACTGCCCTAAACTGCTCTAAGTTATATATATTTGTTTTAAGATTGTCTAAAAATTAAAAAATATGGATGTTTTAAAAATAAAAAATTTGGATATACAGTGTAAACTCTATATAACGACACTGAAGGGACTATGCATTTATGGCGTTATAGAGAGTTGTCGTTAAATTGAGAGAAGAAAAATCAGAATTATAAAAAGAAAAAGTTTATTTCAGACTAATAAAAAACAATCTTATTTGAACGCTATTGCGTATAGTTTGTTATTTTTGTCTGACGTCTTTTGCTGCACCAGTAATCTTGTATTTTTTTACTTATTTTATTCATATCTTGCGATGTTGAGGCATCTTGATGATAAAGTAAGTACTTTTCCAATAATTTAGCTGCTTCCAAAGCTTCCTTAATGCTCGGCTCAGGCTCAGGCTTATGCGTCTCATCTTCTTCAGCTCCTTGTTCTTGAACCTCAGTTTCTCTCACTGAATCCAAAATTTCTTTGTCTGTGAGTGAAGCCGTTGTGAGCAGGCAGTCGTCTACTTCGATGTAGGTTTGAAGATTATCCGTAAAATTTCCTGCCATGTTGAACTGTTGAATCCACTCAGTTAATGGAAGGTCATCGTCGCTATCAAACTCAGGTTCTGTTTCCACCTCATCACTCGTAGAATTGGTACAAAGTCCAGCATGTTGAAAAGAGTACTGTATAGTTGTGGATGTCACATTTTCCCAGGCTTTAGATAGATTAGCATTTTCAAATCCGGAATTATTTGCGTCTATAACAAACATCGAGTTTTTAAAACACTTGCAAGTCATACTAATTGCTATTTCTTGTAATTTTGAGCTAAGTATCGAAAACTTCAAGAGTTTTTGCTATGCAACTGCTGAAATATATTTTAAAAATTACAAATGGTACCCAATGTCCGCGACCTTGCATAAAATTTTAGCACATTCTTCACAAATAGCACAAGCTTCAATCGTGCCTCTCGGATGCGCTGGAGAAAATGCTTCTGAGGCGAGAAACAAATTTTATAAATAGGATCGCATTGAGCATGCCCGAACTTTGGTAAGCAACATTAAAAAATTATGAATTTATAAGAATAAGACGCTTCCATGAAACATTTTTGACACATTTTTTTATAACTGACACGGGACATTTAAACGTCAAAAAATATATAAATTTCATTATTAGGCTATGATTCTAGCAACAAGCTGCAAATTATTGTGTCGAAGATGTTTCTAAGTTCGTTGTTAGTTTGCTGGCTAGTAAGCGAGGAGTTCCGAAAAGTTTCTGGAGGCCACCATTACGTTCAATCTAAGATTAATGTAATTGATACACATATAGACGAGTACCCTTTCACGGCTTACCTCAGAGTGCAAAAGTCTCATCAACACCAATACATTTCTTGCATGGCTACGTACATTCATAAATATTGGATATTGACGGCAGCGCATTGTATAGTTCCACCAATTTATAAAATTATGGTATACATGGGCATGAAGAAAAGGGGTGAAATAATAGGATCGACCGTTCAAACTCGTAAAGCTATCAAATGGGTCAGACATCCTAGATATCGAGAGAGAGACAAGTGGCATCCCAAAATTAGCGGATTTAACATGGGATTGGTGAAAATCAAGAAGCCGTTCAAGGTAACTAAATACGTGCGCATGGTTAAACTTCCTCAGAGACGTAAAGTTTATGATGGTTCAAAAGTGCTCGCCCTAGATTGGAATTCAGTGAGATTTAGCGAGAACGTAAAACCTTCGTTGCGTGTTATGCACGCGACAGTGTGGGATAACAACAACAACGATTGCAGAGCAATTCCGAATAAGCCGATATGTATCAGCTATTCGGCGAAGAATAAAGATTTCGGAGACACGGGAGGGCCATTACTTCACAGTGGAGTCGTCGTAGGAATTTTGGCTTACAAACTTAAATACGGGGCAGTTTACGAAAACGTTTATGTATATATGAAATGGATTATGAAGCAAACAAATACGATGAGGCACGCGTTAAAAAGAAACGGTTATTGTTTGAAGTTTAGCCCACATGATTTCTAATGCTTAATTCTGATAAGTTGATGAAATAGTTTAACCGGAAATAAGTTATTATAGTTACAGTATCAGAAACTTAGGTTGAAAGTGTTAAAATGTATCTTTAATAAATAATTTAAAATAAAAACAGGATTAAATTAATTTATCTACTATCATTATAACGAGCCATCGAAAAAATTCATAATTGGAGTAGACTGTGGAATTGGGTTGATGATACTTTAGCCACTTCCACATAATGACACATTACTTGATGCTTGACAGTTTCATTTGGTTTCATTGTAAAAAAAGGTTATGGCATTGAAATGATACTACAACAAAAAAGAAAACAAATAATTTATTTAATATCGAAATCATAATCAAAATTTACATATAGCTACAGAAGTTGTTGAAAATGTTGTCCATTTACATCTAAACACAAACCAACTCTTCTCCGCAATCCAGCAAAAACTTTATGCAGCATTTGCGGTGAGTTGTTGATCTCTTCACACTTTTCTGTTATGCGAATTCTCAGTTGTTCCAGATTATGAATTGGCGTTGAATAAATCGAATTTTTGATGTATGGCCATACGAAAAAATCACATATGTCACTACTGAAATGGTGTTTTTGGATTTTCATTCATAATATGCTGAAAGGCTTCAATGTTATCAGCTGTACGTTTAGATGGCCGTCCACTTCCAGTTTTTTGACCGACGCTACCAGTCTCTGAATAACTTTACACAATTTGTCAAAACATTGTAAAAATCATTGTAGTCAAACACCAATTCGGGATGTTCTTCACTAAAATCAGTTATGCATTCCGTAATTGAATACTGCCACTCGCCATTTACTTTCACACCTGTACGGAAGTAACATTCGATAATTTTTGCTTTTTGTTCTATGTTGAATACCATTTTTTAAATAAATTTAATTTTCTTAATAAGAGTTTTGAAAAATTTGACACAAACTTATAGTTTCAATGTCAAATAATAAATGTCATTATTAGAGAACGGATCCAATTTCCATAAAACGCAATCGGCAATTGGAATTGTGTATAACGTCGCTCAGTACATCCCGGCGTAATTCAATGAAGTATTTGTTTGACTTACTCGGCCACCTGGTCTCGCAGCGATAACAATGGACAACCCAGCTATTGTATTCGGAGAATATAGTGTTTTCAGTGGTGTCGTGTACGTAGATAAAATAAATAAGTTTATCGTATTTCGTAAAAGAAATAGCACGTACATTCCTTTTCTTTTCATTTAAACAACATCTTCCAATTATTTTCACGTAGGTGTGCATAAAATTTCGTTATTTAATTTCGTTTATTTGGATCTAGAATATTCTTACTTTTTCAGACAATGGAAGAGCGTCGAGAATGGCATCGTGAAACAATGGCGAGTTGGATTGAGGGCCATACTGATTGTATGTACATTGCCAGTGATTCCGAAATTTATTGTGAAGTGTGTGAAACGTTATTGAAAAATTGCAATAAATCAACCGTAAAACGTCACGTAGGATCGTTAAAGCACGAAAAAAAATTGGACCCTTTGGATTCTGACAATTTTAACGAAGAACTCTGTGAAACTTTTATGGCAGCTAATATTCCATTATTTAAATTGAACAATCCAATTTTGAAGATATTTCTGAAAAAATATACTGGTCGAAATGTTCCTGATGAATAAACTTTACGCAAATACTACGCGATCATTTAAATTCTAAATTAGAGCAGTTTGTGAAATTTAAATTAAGTTGGTATATAAGTACTAATTTATAATTTGAATTGTCAAAGTGAAGTTTCAAAATGTTTGATTTAGAACATAAGATTTTTCTTACAGAATGTTATTTTAAAAACGCCGAACGACAAGAGAATGGTGAATGGACATATTCAGTACCGCACTGCATCAATGATTTTCAAAATGCCTTCCCTAATTTTCCTGCGGATTATCAAAAATTAGTCCCAGAAATTTACACATGTGTGGCGAAATTTCGTAATGTTGGAACTGTAGGTAGGAAAGTTGGTAGTGGCGCGCCCAAAAAAAGAACTCCTGAGATTGTGGCAGATGTTGCAGTAAGAATGGAACAGCCTCCAAAAAATCTCTTCGCAGATTAGCCCAAGAAATAAACCTATCATTTGGAACTTGTCAAAAAATATTAAAACAAAATTTAAATCTTTATCCCTATAAGATTAACGTCGTTCAAGAGTTATTCCCTCGAGATTTTCCTGTCCGAATAGAATACTGTCAGTGGTTTTTGAATAATTTAAATAACAACAACACTTTGGATTTAACATATTTTTCGGACGAAGCATGGTTTCACCTATCCGGCTATATAAACAAACAAAATATGCGTATTTGGTCTTCGGAGAATCCTCATGAGTTTATTCAATCGCCTCTCCATCCGCAGAAAATTGGTGTTTGGCTAGCGGTTTCTCGAAGGCGTATATTTGGACCAGTGTTTTTTGAAGGAACGATAAATGCTGAGAAATATCGAAATAATTTACTTGAACCGTTTTTCCAAAATCTTCATGATGACGAACTTTTACATGGGTATTTCCAACAGGACAATGCAACAGCTCACAAAACAAGGGAAAGTGTGGCTCGAATTCGCGAGTTTTATGATAATCGAGTCATTGAATTTCCGCCTCACAGTCCGGACCTAACGATTCTTGATTATTTCATTTATCCGTATCTGAAAAACACAGTTTACAAAAATAACCCACATGATCTTGAAGAACCACAAGAGGCAATTTCTAATGCATGCAACGCTATAACCGTTCAGATGTTGGAAAATGCTTTTGAAAATATGAAGCGGAGGATCAATAGTTGCATTGCAACAGGGGAAGAACACTTTGAACACCTTTTGTAATTCACAATAAAACTAATTTATCTTGTAATGCTTTCATTTCCATTAAAATTATATCGATTACACATAAGATTGACAAATGTCACAAAGTATAACATAACCGCAAATTTCAATTAATCAATAATTGACATTCTGGACAATCTAATAAAAAAAAAACCCGCCTGATATAATTTAGAATTTAAATGATCGTATGGTATTATGTTTCTATGTGCTATACGAGAACAGTAGAACGCATTACAAGCCATCTTTTAAATCAATACATATGGATAAGAGCCGACGAAACGGTGGATATGTTAGGACGCTGTGTGGTAAATGTTGTAGCTGGTGTACTACATCCAACTATTCCCTATAACTCATATGTAATAGCAACAAGTGTTATAAATAGAGTTGATGCGGAAACAGTTGCTGAAACCATTAAGGAGAATATGCAAAAAATGCTTCATTCGGACGCCACGTACAAAGAAAGAATACTTTTATTTGTCAGTGATAGTGCTGCGTATATGTTAAAAACAGGCAAACAGGCAAAACAGACATGCTCTCCACAGAATCTGTGAATATATCAGAGACACTTTTCCGGAAGTTGATAGACTTGTATCAGCTTTTAAAAAAGTTTTCAGAAAAGCACCATTGAGAGTTATTACTGGAGTGGGAGGCAGCTTTCACTGCCTCCCACTCCAGTAATAACTAGAAGGGGAACATGGCTGGAAGCTACTAGTTATTATGCTGAGAATTTCGATAGTCAAAAACATTTCGTAACACTGCTAAAGGAGGGTGCTAGAAGTATTGGTGAGTGCAAGGAGCTCACACAAATCCCAAATTTAAAAAATCAGTTGTACTTTCTTCACGAACACTTTGGAAAATTGCCAAAACTAATCACTTATTTTGAAAATCGAAATCTCAAATTAAATGACGGATTAACCACATTAGATGTGGCTGTTAATAATTTGAAAAGTATTCCAAGTAACTTCGGATGTGGCCTTCGGCAAAAGTTTGAAGCAATTCTTAATAGAAATCCAGATTTAATTACATTGCAGCAATTATGTATGGAGACAATTCCACAAAATCTAACGGCTAAATATGAAGAAATAAAAGAATATTTCCAGTATGCACCTATAACCAGTTGCGATGTAGAAAGGACGTTTTCTATTTATAAGGATGTACTTAATTCAAAGAGAACAAAATTGGCAGAAGAAAACCTTGAGAAACTATTGTTAGTCAATATTAATACTCCTTTACTCAACTTGAACGACAAAATGAACAAATAAAAATGTTCCAATTATAGAAATAAAATTAAAAACTTTAAAAATACAACTTTTCAACAAATACATATGTATTTCGTAATTTTATAGATCACCACCCGTTTGTTTTCCAATTATATAAATAAAATTAATTAATAAATATGTATTTCGTAATTTTAGATAGATAGATCACCACCCGTATGTTTTCCAATTATATAAATAAAATTAAAAACTTTATAAATACAACTCTTCAACAAATAAATATGTATTTCGTAATTTTATAGATCACCACCCACCCCACCCGTTCGTTTTCCAATTATATAAATAAAATTAAATATTTTAGAAATACAGCCTTTCGCCAGTACTGCACTGGGCTTTGCGTCATGTGGTAAGCGTGTCCGTTCTCTAGTCATTATGTGGAAGTGGCTAAAGTAGCAACCCAATTTCACAGTCTACTCCAATTATGAATTTTTTCGTTGCCTCGTTATAATGTCGAACTTTACGACATCTCATCAAATGTCATCATGAGATACTTTACCTTACTAGTGTGGTAATGAGTTGTTTTACAGCAATAGTGCGGTAAAACAGTAAGTGCATTGAAATTATTGAAAGGAATAAAAATTAACTAATGTTTATTTAATTGTTAATTGTTTATTTCAAACATTACTTATTATAAACCTTAACAACAAATTTTTTACAATTAGATACGTTTATTCCAGCAGAAGAAGAAGCGAAATTATTGCTTTCAACGCACTAGGTATTATAAATACTATTGGTTTTTTCTCCAAAAACTTCACAGACTATATTCTTTTTCTTTGTAAAGAAGTTTGTATATAACCCTCCGCAACGCTACTCGACTTCTACCCTCCATGTCTCATTAGGGATTGTATGTCGGCACCAGTATCTGCGAGTAGGGAGCCGGAGTACCTCCGAAAGCAGTGATCCGTAAATTGTTCAGAGTTTGATAATCCTAGAAATATTGCAATTTCTTTTGGTATGCGCCCGAAAGTATTAATATCTATTGGTTGAGAAGTACATTTTCCATTTTTATAAAATATGAAAAACAGATCATGTTTTGCAGTACATGAACGAAAACAATCAAGACAGTCAAAATCAGTGATGTTTCCTTTAGTAATAGCAAATTCTCTTAAAATATTGGTTTTAGTATTTGGTATTCTAATTTTAATAAATGTTGTTTCATCAATTATATCAGTCACTTTTAATTTCATTAATTCTTCTCTACGGCACGCATGGAAAACGCCAACAATTAAACAAACCTACAAAGATATGTTATTTTAAAATAAATTCTACTTATATTTCTAGTGTTAATATGTTACCTTTTTCAAATAAATGACAATAATCACTAGCTTCTATTAGAAATTTTTGTATATCAGCTCTTATAAAAACACTGAATTTCTGCGGCCTCCATCTCACTTTTTCTCTTTCAAAAACGCCAATAACTGGATATATTTACTGATGTCTATATTTTTCTTTATTGAAATGGTACTCCTCAACATGGAATAATGTGTGCACAAAGAAGACGACTTTTCTATTTCGGCTTTACCACTAAAGTACGCAACAAAATTTTCTCATTTATATTAACTACTTTTTTGTCACTGCACCAATTTTCAAATTTCTTATATTATTTTTCATATTTATCTTGCGATTTAGCAGTAATCAAAGTGGGAATTGCAAATTTGCTGCCATTTCAATATCAAATGTATTTTCCTCATCAGAACTCATGATTGTTAACAACTTTATTTTGTAAATAATTATTTATTTGACACTGACAACATCTTTAATGACAGGACGCGAAGTGTAGTTAAATATGGTCACAGCTTACTATTTATGCAGCATTCATTAATTTAGTTTAGTACGAATATTTTTGGACTTCTTTTAAAAGACATAATAAAAGTTAATGATAGTAAATAAAGTTTTGTACAATATTCGTATTGTAAATTCATATTACGACCCTCGATGACTTTAACAGCTTGTGTCGTAATAAGAATATTTACAATACTTTTATCGTAAATAACTATTAAATCATTGTATACAGTATGTTGCCGGTGTCCCAATAGGAAAAACTTCATTGTAGATTTATGAAAAAAAAACATTCTTTATTAAAGTTTTTGCTTGATCGACAATACACAAATAACACTAGACTTTTATTAAAATAAATTTCATAGTAATGCGTAAAATAGTTGTTTTCTGCAAAATTCCTTAGTCCTTAGTTGTGTTAATATAAAGTTGTAACAGAATAATTGAAACATACATGAGTGGGTAAAGCCTCACCAGTTTTGTATAATACAAAAGTATTTTTATATAAAATATTATATATAAAATATAAAATATTATTAAAAATCTGGTGTGAAGAACACAAATTGAATTTGTGTTCAAAGAAAATAGTCTAGATTTACAGGTTTAAATATATAAAATACTTTTCTAGGGAATCGTAGAAATAACCGTACAATATAATACAATACATTCATATTATGCATATAACAAATTATTTTACGTGTAATTCAAAAATTTTAATCAAATATATTTCTAGAATTTTATTGACTTCATCGTCAGTGCATCTGCACTAGAACGTAAAGTTTTTATACAAGTCGTCGGCCAAGCAGAGAACAGATGGTCACACAGATAACTAAAAAGTTAAGTTTTTAATATGTCAAAGGTCAACGGCAATATGAAAATTTCACATTAAAATATTATGTACCAAAATGACTAGAAATTTAGAATAAATTCAAATACAGTAAAAAGAATATTATGTTAAAAATAAAATCATTAACCACCAAAGCTAATTATAAATTGAATTTAAATCGTAACTAGATTTCAAACATCATATAAATATATTACGTGACACACTGCCACCAAATATGAATGAATACAAAATTCGAAGCGTTAATTAAATTTTAGATCAAATATGAAATTTATTATGAAAACAAAAGATATGTAATTAAGAGTAATTAAACTTCAAGACGTTAAATTAGTTCTAGAGGTATCAAATACTATGGCATTAAAGAAAGTTCATACCGTTTCTACGCTACGTCCACAGGAAGTTGTCTACAGTTGGTGTCCACAGCCATTCAAACGGAAACGGGAATTACATGAACATTCAGCTCTCAAAAAAAAACTTGAAAATTTTACCTCTCCTTGTAAATATGCTTTCTACACTTTACGACGCTATTTTATTCGAATTTTTTCATAGAAAAAAATTCGCCTTTAAGTAGGATTCGAACCCACGTCCTCTGGCTTGCCGGACCATTGATCTACCACTAAGCTATTAAAGGCCGTGATTTCTAATCTTTGTGGGGATGTCTTGAGTTACATCAAGGAAACAGATGATATATATATATATATATATATATATCCCCCTGCCCGTAGTACGGCAGTTGTGTAAATTGTAATGTAAATATGCTTTCTACACTTTACGACGCTATTATTCAAATTTTTTCATAGAAAAAAATCATCTCTAAAGGACCTAGCAGTTCGTCAATAAGAAATTGAAGGTAATTGTCCGCATTAAACCTCCCAGAAAGAACGACAGGACCAATCAACAAGTCATCGATTAGGGCTTAGGGCCAAACGTTAATAGAAAATTCGTGTTGAAATTTAGATGGGCGTATAGTTTTGGGATTTTCTGATGAGCACCTGTGCAGGTTTCTCAGATTTGTAACACCACTTCTCATGAACGTAGATTCATCTGTCCAGAGGACTGTTCTGCAGAAATTAAAATAAAGCCGTGACTGTCTTAATATCCAGGTAGAATAAACTAGACGAGCATAGTGGTCTGCCTCAAGCAAACCGTGTACCCTGCGATAGTGATATGATATAAGCCCTCACGTTTTAAAATTCGCCAAACTGTCGTTCGTGGCACTCCTAGTTGTCTAGCGATTCGACGTACACTGAGAGTTGGATCCTTTGTAACAATAGCTACTGCTTCTTCCTCTAAGTCTGCTGGCAAATTTACTCCTCGGTCGAAAAGATAATCACGCAGTCCGCATTCCCGAAATTGTCTGTGTACTTCCAGAAACGTTCTGTAATGAGGAGTGCGCCTATCGGGAAACCGATGTCGGTATTCAATAACTGCTTGACGTGCACTCCGTTACAGTAGCCATACACAAAATGTATGTCCGCATACTCTTGAGAAGAAAATCGGTAAGGCATTTTGAATAAAGAAAACGTGTCCACTCACTAATAAGCTGTTGTATGAACTGAAACGTAATGTAATCCTTTATTAAAAAATGCAACGTTAACAGTCATCTGAACATTTGTTTATTGTATGATATTCATGTTTCAGCACTTACGAAATAAGTAAGAACCTTCTTTATCATAAATCAATTTCCAGTACTCTTTTTTGTATATCTTCAAGAAATTACTGTATGCACTACGACACGTGTTTATTTATTTTAGGATAACATTTTATTATGCGATGCTAACAATCACAGGCCTGTTATTGAATTGTATAACTTTTTTTTAAATAAAATCAGTTTGTATTGACTTTAGGATTACATTTCTTTCATGATCTGATCACATTCATAGATCTGTAACTTTGAAACAAATAAAAATTAATATACAAGTTTTGCGTTTTTGTTACTTGAAATGAAGTCTACTTTACACTTCTAAAATTTGAACATAACGATACGGGACACTTGTATAACATACCTAAAATTTTAGGACAACTCTCCAGTTCGCCGTGCTATAATGATTCAAAACTATTGCGAGGAACATAATATCAATGTTTTACAGTGGCCCTCAAAAAGTCCCGACCTTAATCCCATCGAAAACCTATGGGGAACACTTATTAAAGAAATACATAAGCACGATTTTCGACCACAAAATGTGAATCAGTTAAGGTAACGAATTACTGATGCATGGCAGCAAATTACACCATTGTATATGCAGCAACTTATTTCTTCTATGCCACGACGATTACAGAAAGTAATTGAAGTCAATGGAGCTGTGACCAAGTATTAAGGACATACAAATTGAGAATGAATAATTGCAACTTTTTTAAATAAATAACAGCCATGGTCGTATTAAAAGTAATTTGATGCGTTTTAATTCCGTCTGGTAAGCAATGCACATGAATTAGTTTTTAAATCTAACATTTTTTTCACAGATTATCAGAATTGATACACATAACCTCCAATTTTGTAAACGTCAGTTAATGTCTGGGAAAGTGCACTCACAATATGTAAATTTTAGAATTCTGGAAGTGGTTAAGGCAAAATTTCTTGCTAACTGACCGTACATTAAACTGGCTTACTAATAAAAGAGCATTTTAGTAATTGTTTCATTCACAAAAAAATATATACAAAATAATTAACATTTTCCTCTCTTTACTTGACGAATCGAATAAGAAAATTTCCGCATTGGGTGCCACCGGAGCTTCCTACGCCACTAAATATCATGTATTACTGAGATAAATAGCAATATTTATTTCATATTTATAATTTATTCCAATACTATGACAAAACCGTACAATAATATAAAAAGAAAAGTTCTTATAATGTTTAATTTATAGTGATGATCAGATGAACTACTGGCTTGTCTAAACCACATCGTATATACAGCAATGTTTTCGTAAACTACTTCCTTCCACGAACTCATATTTGAACATACTCCAATTACGTAATCTTTATATATTAATGGACTTCCAGCGTCATTCGTCGTAAGATAACTTTGAGAATATGATTTAATACAAATGGGATTAGCTGATTTGCTCCGGCAATGTTTCTCATTTTGAGGCCACACTTTCGCATAAGCAAAACGAAACCTTTCTATCCTGTCAACTATGACGACTTCGGCATTACTATAATCAAATAGTCTCTTAGGGAAGAATGCATGTCCTACATAGTGTGTCTTTGTAAAAGGTTCGGTAACCGCCAGCAAAGCCATATCAAAACCGTTATTTGGACTATATGACGGATGTATTTTCATCGAAGCAACAGTTCGTCTTTGAACTCTACGATCTATATCTATTCGAGTTACATCGTTCACACCCATGTATATAAATATTTCGCTGTTTTTATTATATACGCACTGAGCAGCGGTAATAACCCAATATAAGGAATAGAGGCTACCTCCACACGAAAAATCGTCTATTTTTATGTAAGCGAAAAATGGGAATTGATCGATTTTTCCAGTGTGTTCCCTAAGCATCTTAGAGGTACGATTTTTAACACCTACTACACTTCGGAATGTTACTATCATTATACAAATAAATAAATAAGTATTAACGGCGGCGTTTTTGCTGTAACATATTCTCAGAACAATCAACATTTTATCTGACAGTTTAACTATGGAAATGCCAAAAATCTAAAAAATATTATAGACTTTTGTCATTTCCACATAACCATAATTAGCACCAATAAATTTTGGTGCGCTATTGGTTTGACAAGTAACTGTGGATGAATGTAAGAAAACAGCGAAAACTTCAGAGCCAGAAAAGATAACTGGTAGACATTCTGTGCTGCAATTTTTTGATGAGGCTGTCAAAACTGCTGTTCGTCGAATTGTTCACAACATGTTTCGACAAAATGAACTGGCCCACGTTAGATAAAGTGCTGGCTAAAATAAATAATAGTAGCGAACTGCCAAATATGAGTCGCTCAACATTGGACCGCTTAATGAAGCAACTAAATTTTAAGTGAGAATATTTATAGTAGGGATATTTATATATCTAAATATAACTTATCTAAATATTATAGATAACCTTAAACGTGGCAGAAACAGTGTTCTTATTGAGAGATGATATCGTAAGATAGAGACAATAATACTGTCGTGATAAAAAAAAACGGGACAGTGTCAAAATCGTTATGTCAATTTCCTTTATTTTTTAGCATTGTAATTTTGACGATATTAGATTAACTTTCACGTCAAATTATTATGTCAAATTATATATCACAGTTGCTAATTCAAAATTGAAAATGCCGTATCTTTCGAAAACTAATAAAGCCAGACTTGTTACTAGTTTGAAAAATGGGAAATCATTAAGAAGTATATCGGTTCAATTTAATATTGGTAAAAGTTCAGCCGCAAGAATATATAAAAAAAATGGAGGGAAGAGGATAATTTAAATCGGAAAATAATTTCCGCACGTAACAAAATTTCGAATACGCAGGAAGACGAAACATTAGTTACTGAGATTAGGCACAACCCTTTCAAAACATTAAAGGAAGCTATAAGAACAACACAATTTCCTGTCTTATCTTGTAAACACAATGGTTACAAGAGAATGAAATTTAAACTTGAGATATCCAGCCCTACAGTCCTTATCTAAATCCTATTGAAAATGTATGGGGATTAATAAGATAGAGCTTCTACCCAGGAAGAATTTTGGGAGATTGTTCAAAATGCTTGGCATCAAATTTCTATAAATGTTGTACAAAATATTGTCGTTTCAATGTCTACAAGATTAGATGCAGTTAATAATAACGGTGGAATGACGAAATACTAATTATTTTAATGTAATAATTATTTTAATTTAATAAATAATCTTTCTCTATCGTTTTTAGTAATTTATATTTACATTTATTTTAAAAATGTTTAATAAATGTCAATAAGACACATTTTTGACAATTCCTGACTACTACTATTATGAGATTTATGAGTAAAGATAGCCACTTAAGTAGTCACAATTTAAACCCACGCAGAAACAGTGTCCCGTTTTTTTTTGCTCACGACAGTATCTGAAAGATATGTTATTATACTGATCCCAGAATAGACCAATTTTCTATTTAGATGAAACCTGGTTGAATGAGGGCCATACAGTGCAGAAGTTATGGATGAACACAAGGGTTTTAACCCACAGACAAGTCTTTGCGGAAGGACTTACAACAGGATTAAAAAAGCCGTCTGGTTAAAGGACGTCGCCTGATAACATTACATATTGACAGTTCGGATGGTTTCATGGAAAATGGTTTGTTACTGTTTGAGGGGAAGAAAACCTCTGGCTAAGGATTGGTTCACTAATATATTACCTTATCTACCAGAGAATGCTGTCGTAGTAATGGATAATGCACCGTATCATAGCCGCAAGGCTGAAAAGACACCAACAACATTGTGGAGAAAAGCAGACATACAAAATTGGTTACGAAATAAGGCATAGATTATGAGGAGCATATGGTTAGAGCAGAATTATTGAGCTTAGTAAATATGGTCAAAAGTAAATGTAATTGATGAAATTGCGAAGTCAAAAAACAAGACTTCTTCGTTCACCTCCATACCACTGCGAGCTGAATTCGATTGAACTTGTGTGGGCACAAATAAAAAATAGAGGTAGCTGCAAAAAATATAACTTTTAACTTGATTAAAGTTAAGCAAATTTTACATAATGCTATCAATAATGTAACAGCAACAACTTGGCAAAAATGCATAAATCATGTTATTAAAAAAGACGCTCGGATGAAAGATATTGATGGAATCATTGACGAAGTTATAGAACCATTCATAATTTCTCTGGGAGACGACAGTGATTGTGATGATTACATTTCTTCACCAACGTCACACTGAATTCAACAATCTTCAAATAGTTTATAAAATAAGATATTTTTGTTATTAACTTGTTAATCTGTTTAAATTGGAACTAATTGGTCATACACTGTTACAGTTTTAGAATTTAAGCTATTTCCTACTGTATTGCATATTATATATTACATACAATGTTTATCAGTAAGGACATGTACTATTTGACCTTTTTTTTCAACAAATAAATGAAATAACATGTGTTTTTTAGACAAATTAACTTATTTTTATGTGCTGTAATTACTACATTTACCATTCTGTTGTTTTAACTGTGGATTTATCTCTGAACAATCCATATACAATTTGCTACAGATTTCATATTTCAAATAGATTTTCAAATTTAAATTTACCGCGCAAAATTAATGTATAGATTGTAATTAGGGCTGGGGGGCCTGTTCAGAATTTTATCTCTCTCTCTCTCTTTGGAATATATACCATACATGACTAACATGACACAGAGAAATTATTCCAACTAAATTTGAATGGTGTATTTTACTGACATGTTGACATATGTGTTTAAGTGACATAAGATCATGTATCAATGTCAAAATAGCAAAGGTATGCTAATACCGTTCAATTCGAAATGGTCACAGAAATAAATAAATACGTTTCTTTGCAACGAAAATGTCTATTAACTACTTAATAATTCTTTGGATGTTATTACAAGAATTTTTAAACGTGACCAGTAGAAAGAACCATAACCCAAAACAAACTGGACATCGACGTACATTTAGAATTAATATAGAGGAATATCCATTCATGTCTTACGTGAAAATTCAAAAGCCCTCAAACAAATACACCGGTTGCGCTGCTTCATATATAGATAAACGTTGGTTGTTGACGTCTGCATGCTGTTTAGCACCCCCAATTGTCAAAATAATGGCATTTATGGGTATAAGTAATAACGGCCAATTAGACGATCCGAAAGTACAGAGACGTAGAGTTATCGAATGGCACAGACATCCCAAGTACCAATTATCAAACATAAATGGTGGATATAACGTAGGACTTTTGAAGCTCGGAGTGCCTTTTAAATTAAGTCAACACGTTCAATTAGTGAGACTTCCCCGCAGGGGCAGGAATTATGATGGGTCGAATGTCGTCGCTTTAGGTTGGGGTATCTTCGGTAGGAGGGGTCATCATAGGGATCCATTACGAAAGGTAAACACCAAAGTGTGGATAAATAATGATAGTGAATGCAGTGTCGTACCGAATAATCCGATATGCGTGGGCGGTAAAACTAGTAACGTTAACTTCCGGAATTTCGGAGGCCCTTTGATGCAAAGTGGGATTGTTGTCGGTGTCATGGCGCATAGAGTAAATAACGGTGTCGTCTATGAGAATATATATCCGTATTTGAAGTGGATCAAAGCTAATACTAAAACTATGTTGTAGAATTATTAAGTATGTTTTGTGTGTTTGTAGGTTAGGTTAAAAGAAGAGAAAATGTATGTTAATAATATAATAAATACAATCTTAACATTTCAGTTTTCTTTAACGTTAAACTTCTCTAAGTATCTTCAAACCAACCTAATCGTTATTGATGTACAAAGGGTATTTTATAAATGTTTATGCCCAGAGGGCGACGATCGCCCGAGACCATACACATCTATTAATACCTGCGGTGCATACTTTTCTATTATACTAGTTCGCTATTGCATCCAAAATATAAATATTTAAAATTCAATTTGATTTTAACAACAACGCGAATTACCATAATTTGGAATATTTGAAGCAGGGGTCAAAAGGATACCAGCCAAAAAATTCTAAAGTTCTGTCTAGAGAAGATGTTCTAAAATTTATTCACGAGGCACTGAATGAGACATTTTTAATAATCAAAGTTGCATTAATATTTGGTGTATTTGGTGGATGTCGACGGCAAGAACTTGTGTGTATGCTAGTTACTCACGTAGAAGATAGAAAATCAGTATTCGTGGTATACGTACCAGAGACAAACCCATAAAAACCGTTCATCATTGCGAAATATCTGTGTTTAAGCGATCCTGAGAAGTATACATGTCTGCGTCGAACATCGGCAATTCTTCTGACAGAGGCTGGAGTCAGTATGATCACGTTAAAGCACCATGGAGGATGGAAGAATACGTTGATTGCTAAATGATATTTACAGGACAGTATATCTTCAAAAAATAAGGTTTTAAGGATGCTGGATTCCTTATAGAAACTTGACACCCAGACAAGGAAACATGAATCAACGTTTGCTAAAGGCAATCTAACTATCACCGGATCCTTCCAGAATTGCCAGTTTTATGTGAATTCGACTAGATAACGTTAAATATATTTTGTAATTTTACTAATAAAGTTTCTTCTTCTTCTTCAGGTGCCATCTCCTCTCAGAAGGTTGGCTATCATCACGGCTATTCTCATTTTTGATGCTGCGGCTCTGAATAGTTCAATGGAGCTGCATTTATACCACTGTCTCAAATTATTTAACCAGGAAATACGTCTTTTTCCTATATTTCTTCTTCCCTGTATCTTGCCCTGAATAATTATCTGTAGCAGAGCATATCTTTCCCCTCTCAATAATAATAAAGTTTATTAATAAGTTAATCAAAAACTGCCTTTTCTGAACCTTTATACCCGTGAGCGCCATAAAGTATACTATTATGTAGTTGATATTCAAGCAATAAAAACACAATAATGAATTAGTATGACATAAATAAAATTCAACAATGCACAGTGGGACGAATCGACGACGAAGGTGTTCAGAAGCTGTTAAAGCTGTATCAGATGCTGTTGTCCAAACCCATTTCTGACCTGTTCAGAAGCTGTTAAAACTGTATCAGATGCTGCTAAGTTTTTAACTTGAGCTAATTATGCAAATTTAATAAATCAAATCGGCGGATTAATTTGGAATAGTACGATAGTCAATTCGACAAATTGACTTGTCTGTGGAACAGAGAGGTCAATCTGTTCCAAGAGATATAGTATATTTTAGGTCTTAATTCGACATTTACTGATCGATGAAAACAAAATAGAACTCCGGCCTAAAAAATTAGCAAGCAAATTAGCAACCGCAGATTCATCGAACTATCCCCTTTCATATAAAGTTAGATGCTCACCCCAGCTTATCTTTCCCCACCACAATTCCCTACAAAACATGCAAAATGAACCTCCATAAGAAAATACATGGGATTTTGCGCTAAATCTTGCGCTTATCTACTTATAAAGTGTGTTTTTTTAAAAGGTGTAGGATTATAAATTGAAATAAAAACACAAGTGTTGGGCAAACGCGAACTCTGTAGTTTCATGACATTAGTGATGGAAAATGATTTCGGGCATATGGACACCATGGGAGCGTTTGAGGAATGTTTTCCTAGAGCACCAATTTTCAACTACTTTTTCGAGCATTTCAAGCCCTGCTACGAATGGACGCTCAATGTTGGTTTCTAAGGCAGCAAAAGTTATTGGCGTGTTCCCATAGACCAATGACTACATATAGCCCCACAGAAAATAGTCCAAAAGTGTCAAATCACATGGCCCTTTAATCCCCTGTTCGAACTTGGCACCGTGCTACGGATTACGACTAATGACATCATAAATTACCTATCCAAGCTAATGAGGAATTGTTAAGGGCGTACATAATACGTATACTAATAATATGATTTGTCACAAATTGATAGGGTAATTTATGAGATTCAGTAGTATCTACTAGTTATATTCTAACTTTTGTAGTGATAAGTCGGAAATTACTTACAATGGAAGGTCGTATAATTGAAAGTTCACGCGGAAATGAGCATTTAATAGTTGAATAGTTGAATAAAGAGGCTAAAGTGTTAAAAAGTGGGGAATCATTTTGGCGATGTATATAATAATCGTGCAAAGAAAAGTTTTTACCACGTTTGTCACGATAAAGACATAACCGCCAAATTATAAGCAGTTGCGCAAAAAAATGGATTAGTTTAGAAGGCCCCAGCCTTCTGGGGCCTTCTAAATTAATCCATTCTGTGCTAAAGAAAAATTCTGATAATCTAGACACGCCCTGTAAGGGATATTTCTTACATTCGAAAGAATGTATATTATAACCGCAGAAAAAAACAATCATCACTACCCCAATCTACAGAAAAGGCTATGAATTTACTGAAAAATTTGGAAATCTGCACAATCAAGGAGGAAAACTTATTATTCATCAATGATGAAAGCAAGAAGATTGTAGTATTTTCCTGTACTGGCAATATCCGCTATTTATGTAACAGTGACAAAATTTACGTGGACGGTACATTCATTTACAATCCACATTTTCAGCAATGGACATTATATTCCTTTGGTGTTTTGTTTGCTCCCAGTTAAAAAAAAAAAAACAGGATACTTACAAACATTTCTTTGTGTCTTTAAAAACTAAGTGTGAAAGTGAGAGTTTTAATCTAAACCCAAAAATAGTGGTATCGGGCTTCGAAAAAGTCATTCATAACGCTGTTGTTTCCATGTGGACAGATGTTAAGTTAAATGTCGCTTCCATCTTGTCCAATTATGGTTTAGAAAAATTCAAAATGTGGATTTAACTGCTGAATTCAAAGACAAAAATAGTGAAATAAGTGGCTTAAATTTGTTTTCGGGTTGCCATTTTTAAATTCAAGTGATGTCGGAGATTGTTTCGCATTCGATTTCGTAGAAATTCAACCAGATGACGAAAGGATAACTGCCTTTTCTGACTATCTTGTGGAAAATTTTATTGGAGAAGAAGCATTTTTCCGCGACTCCAGAACGAACTACAAGCGTTACGAGTCTTTTCATTCAAGGTTCAATGGTAACTTCTATACTAATCATCCAAACATCTTCTCCTTTATAGAAATTGTTAAACAATTTCAAACAGACTTTTATATAAAACTTCAAAGTTTAAGAGTTTAAGAATACAGTTTAAGAATGCACTTACTCAGAAGTAATATAGAGCATCTTAACGCACAGGAAATCTCATGTTTTTATTTTGTAAAATGTGTATCGTACATGTACAGCGACTATTAGATGTTGTACATGTATAGATAATATTCTATTAATAATATTTTAATAATTGTAAATATTTAAATATGTAGAAATTTGTTTTAATCTCCGACAAGAAATTCCATATTTTTGTGTATGTACAAAACTGTTTTTTTTTAAAAACCTTTTCAAATTAACTATAGATCGTTCCAACCTCCGTATTCAGTATGGGATATAATAGCAACTTTTATGTCTTACTATCCTTAGTTGCTATCACTAACGCTATCTTCACTTCCGGTTGCTATGTTGCAACTTATTGACATATGCTGTCGGCATCGACAACAGTATCTATCTGTCTATTAATATCAACTGTCAACCGTCATCTTCCTAATTTTAAAATATTTCGTTAAATTGTTAATTTGTTTATATAGTTGTACAAATTTTTCATTTCAGAACACTACTATCTTTTTCAAGCGTGCACAGGGTAATATGGGTATTTTTATTGATTTTTATAAACGTTATAACATAATATAAATGTAATTACAGTTTTCACTGCATTAATGGAGCCTGTAGGAAGAAAACGGCGCAAAGGAGACAAATTTAGCCGTAAGGAGAAGTGTATGATTGCAAATGTTTTCAATTATTTCAATAAATCAATGAATGTGAGTGCTGCCGTCAAGAAGCAAGTAAAGCTTTGGCTATCTCAGACCGTGCAATATATCATGTAAAACAGGAGCTACGAACTGGTTTATTATCAAGTCCAAAAAACCTAAAAAAAGGAAAGGCATACAGCTAAATGATCGACTACATACATATGATGAGAACACGCAAGCAGCTATTCGACGAAAAGTGCATAGCTTTTTTATACAGAATATGCCACCTACATTAAATACAATTCTTGCTGCTGTCAATGCTGATGATGAACTTCCTAACTTCAGTCGAACAACTTTACATAGATTGTTACACGATATGGGTTTCGAATTTAAAAAAGTAGGACGAAAAAGTATACTCATTGAACGAGATGAGATTATTAGGTGGAGGCACAAATACTTACGAGAGATCAAAAGATTTAGAGAAGAAGGTACAATTTACTTCTTGCTATTTGACATGGCTGTAACTATATATTATTTCAGGTCGAACTATTATATACACTGACGAGTCATGGGTGAATACAGGGCATGCGGTAAATAAAACTTGGACAGATACTACTATTCAAAATAGTTGACAAGCTTTTATTTAAGGACTAAGCACTGGTTTGAAATCACCAACCGGGCTTGGACCTCGTTTTGCATTAGTTCATGCTGGTGGTGATAATGGGTTTGTTCCTGGTGTTGAATGAGATGGATTCAGAAACATATGAGGATTGGTTTATAAATAAATTACTTCCAAATATACCACAGAAGTCAGTCATTGTTCTTGACAATGCTTCCTATCACTGCAGAAAATTGGAAAAAATTCCAACAACAGCATGGAAGAAAAAAGATATCATTGATTGGCTGAGTGAAAAACAAATACAAATCAGTAACGATATGCTAAAAAGGGACTTACTGTATTGCGTGTCACAAATTAAACCCACAATATGATAAAAGTAGGATTGACGAATTTGCAAAAGAAAGAGGTCATGAAGTTCTTCGATCACCACCTTACCATTGCGAGTTAAATCCCATTGAAATGGTATGGGCACAACTTAAAAACTACGTAAGAATGAATAATACCACATTTAAGGTAAAAGATATGGAGCAATTAATTCGAAGAGCGTATAGCACTGTAACAGCTAATAATTGGCAAAACTACATCAAACATGTAAAAAATATTGAAAAGGAAATGTGGATAGTGGATAATTTGCAAGACGACATCGAAGAATTAATTTTTCACGTAACACATTCGTCATCATCTGAAGATCAAAGTGATTCCTCGACTGACTAAAAAATTAACATGAGACATAGATATGTGTGTGTAATTGCTATTCCTTTCTTAAATATTATTGTATTATATACGTATTTGTATGATTCCAGTTCTTTTTGTTACAAAAGTGGAAACTATTATTTGTTAAAGGATCATCATCGTTTTTAATTTAATAAATTGCATAACACCCCAATATCGAAGTAAATATTCACTGTACGTTGCATAGATATCGTTCATATGTATATTTGTTTAGAAATGTGTGTAGTATTGTTAATAAATATTGAAATACAGCTATTTTCCTTGTAGTATTCTTTCCTATAATTTTACGTGCAGCGAATTCGCTATGCACTCTGTTAAAATTTAGTTACTTTAGTAAAATAATAAGCACAATGTCATATGAATCTCAATAATTTTGCACCTTCAACGTCAAAAAACGTAAGTAAAGGTTATGATTTGATCGCGTGAAATGTCAAATAATTAACCGGAAATGTCAATGTACAGCTGATTGGATGATTTGGCAACCATGAAACAAATTCCCATAAGACGTATACTGAATACGGAGGTTGGAACGATCTATAGTGGTTTTGTTTTTGATATAAATCCATTTAAAAAGTATCTAGTTCGGAGTTGATTGCCCAATTTAGGAAGAGATTAACGCGGAGGTAGATGGTACCGACTTCGGTTATGCCCCGCGTTAATCAATTTAGTATAGGTGCCGAGTTAGTGTCCACGGTGACAAATTCGTGTGCGCCCGTCGGTCGTACGATTTTGACGCATGCTTAGTTATTTTATCCAACACCTCCTAATAATAGACCTGTAACTATGGCGATTTTAAATCAATTATGTAGCTTATAACTCACTAGTGAGTTAAAAACATAATTTATCTCACTAGTGAGTTAAAACAAGGTGAAATTTAGATTGCATAGAGACATTCAAACTGCTATAGTATTAACACATTTATATTAATTCTAAAGGGTAAACAATAGCAACTAATTAACATTTACATTAATATTAAAGTTGAAGGAAATCCTCTTTGTATCTGACTCTGCATTCAGGTTATTCGAATTAAGAGTTATACTAGAAGACGTAATTGAAGTATCCTGAACAGAAATTTGATGACCAGAAGTCGAGGACGTTAGACTGTCTGGACCTTGTATCTTGCTGGCTATATCAATCTTGTTGGATACTGAATCTTGTATATAACCTTCTGCCACAGTGGACGACTTCCACCCACCATGTCGTTTACTGTTGTAATATCAGCTCCTGCGTTTGCCAGAAGAGATGCTGACGAACGTCTCAGGCTATGTCCTGTATATAATTGAGCTTCTGGTAGGTTCAGGAAAGATGCAACTTTCTGAGGTATCTTAGAAATGGTGTTAATTCCAACTGGCTGGATAGTGCATTTTTCTTTCTTGTAATTTAGGAAGAATCTGCCATATGGAATACCTTTTGGTCTCATACAGACATATTTTCTGTAGAGGTCAAGAATATCTGTTGTAAATCCTTCTGCCATAACAGTGAAACTTCTAGATACGTTTGTCTTTGTGTCAGGTATCGAAACATACAAGTATCCTCCTTTATCTTCTATATCGTCAACTTTCAGCTTAGTTATTTCATCACAACGACACGCACCTGATATACCATTATTAAGGCAACCTGCATAGAATACACGAACGAATAATGAATAAATACTTTGAATTAAATATAAGAAAATAAATAATACCTTCATCATCAAATATTTATTGTTAGGAGCCTCATTCAGTAACTTCTCTATATGTAGCCTCTCCAAGATTTTCGCCTTTTTGGACTTGTGGGTTCTTGCCTCACTCTTCAAATAGGAAATCAGTTTTCCGTATTTCGATATGTCACTATTCATATGCACTTTCAAAGTACTTCTTAACATGGAATACTTCGTCCACAATGAAGAAGGTGCTATTTTTCTTCTATAAATATGGAAATACGCCAGCATAACTTCTTCGTTAATTCCAGTGATACTTTGCTGTTTTCTCCATTCTTCAAAATGACGAAATTCTTTGTCGCAATTATCCTTCGATTTTTTTGGCAGTAATTTATAACATGCTGCTTGAGCTTCTTTCTTAACTTCCAGCGGAATGAAAACAGCCTCTTGCAACTCTTCCATTACCATCAACTTTTAACTGCAGTATTATTAATCAAATAATCAATCACTAATTTTGTTTGCTTGTTGATTTGCATTATTTATTCTCCATAGTAACTGCATTACTGTATATGAACTTTTTGCATTAGTCGTTTATAATTTAAATTTGACATGGAACGTCAAATTTATAAAACATTAAAAGCCATTTTGAACGGATCTTAAGAGGTGTTGGATAAAGTTTTGTATTGCACACGTGTGTTAATTACAAATAAGTCACTTGAGAAAAGTAAACATTTTCTGGCGTGACTTATTTATAACATAACACACTTGTACAATAAATAACTATTAATAAAATAATAAGCAAAATGTCATATGAATCTCAATAATTTTGCACCTTCAACGTCAAAAAACGTAACTAAAGGTTATGATTTGATCGCGTGAAATGTCAAATAATTAACCGGAAATGGTAATGTACAGCTGATTGGATGATTTGGCAACCATGTAACAAATTCCCATAAGATGTATACTGAATACGGAGGTTGGAACGATCTATAGTGGTTTTGTTTTTGATATAAATCCATTTAAAAAGTATCTAGTTCGGAGTTGATTGCCCAATTTAGGAAGAGATTAACGCGGAGGTAGATGGTACCGAGTTCGGTTAATCTATTTAGTATAGATGCCGAGTTAGTGTCCACGGTGACAAATTCGTATGCGCCCGTTGGTCGTACGATTTTGACGCATGCTTAGTTATTTTATCCAACACCTCCTAATAATAGACCTATAACTATGGCGATTTTAAATCAATTATGTAGCTTATAACTCACTAGTGAGTTAAAAACATAATTTATCTCACTAATGAGATAAAACAATGTGAAATTTAGATTGCATAGAGACATTCAAACTGCTATAATATTAACACATTTATATTAATTCTAAAGGGTAAACAATAGCAACTAATTAACATTTACATTAATATTAAAGTTGAAGGAAATCCTCTTTGTATCTGACTCTGCATTCAGGTTATTCGAATTTAGAGTTATACTAGAAGACGTATTTGAAGTATCCTGAACAGAAATTTTATGACCAGAAGTCGAGGACGTTAGACTGTCTGGACCTTGTATCTTTCTGGCTATATCAATCTTGTTGGATACTGAATCTTGTATATAACCTTCAGCCACAGTGGACGATTTCCACCCACCATGTCGTTTAACTGTTGTAATATCAGCTCCTGCGTTTGCCAGAAGAGATGCTGACGAACGCCTAAGGCTATGTCCTGTATATAATTGAGCTTCTGGTAGGTTCAGGAAAGATGCAACATTCTGAGGTATCTTAGAAATGGTGTTAATTCCAACTGGCTGGATAGTGCATTTTTCTTTCTTGTAATTTAGGAAGAATCTGCCATGTGAAATACCTTTTGGTCTCATACAGACATATTTTCTGTAGAGGTCAAGAATATCTGTTGTAAATCCTTCTGCCATAACAGTGAAACTTCTAGATACGTTTGTCTTTGTGTCAGGTATCGAAACATACAAGTATCCTCCTTTATCTTCTATATCGTCAACTTTCAGCTTAGTTATTTCATCACAACGCACCTGATATACCCATTATTAAGGCAACCTGCATAGAATACACGAACGAATAATGAATAAATATTTTGAATTAAATATAAGAAAATAAATAATACCTTCATCATCAAATATTTATTGTTAGGAGCCTCATTCAGAAACTTCTCTATATGTAGCCTCTCCAAGATTTTCGCCTTTTTGGACTTGTGGGTTCTTGCCTCACTCTTCAAATAGGAAATCAGTTTTCCGTATTTCGATATGTCACTATTCATATACACTTTCAAAGTACTTCTTAACATGGAATACTTCGTCCACAATGAAGAAGGTGCTATTTTCCTTCTATAAATATGGAAATACGCCAGCATAACTTCTTCGTTAATTCCAGTGATACTTTGCTGTTTTCTCCATTCTTCAAAATGACGAAATTCTTTGTCGTAATTATCCTTCGATTTTTTTGGCAGTAATTTATAACATGCTGCTTGAGCTTCTTTCTTAACTTCTAGTGGAATGAAAACAGCCTCTTGCAACTCTTCCATTACCATCAACTTTTAACTGCAGTATTATTAATCAATCACTAATTTTGTTTGCTTGTTGATTTGCATTATTTATTCTCCATAGTAACTGCATTACTGTATATGAACTTTTGCATTAGTCGTTTATAATTTAAATTTGACATGGAACGTCAAATTTATAAAACATTAAAAGCCATTTTGAACGGATCTTAAGAGGTGTTGGATAAAGTTTTGTATTGAATACGTTTGTTAATTACAAATAAGTCACTTGATAAAAGTAGCTCACTCGTCCTAGCGGACTCGTGAGCTAAACATTTTCTCGCGTGACTTATTTGTAACATAACACACTTGTACAATAAATAACTATTATAGTCATTATTCCTTCAATGTCGTAATAAATATATTGACAGGTGTTTAAATTTGAAATGCCAGATGAGCAGTTGACATATTATATTCCGAGATGACTTTAATAATAGTTTGTAATATAAAGAGTGTAGTGAATTTTTTTATATTTACCTGTCTTGTCACAGGAACACTTCGAAGTATAACTAATGCTCAAAGAAATATTGGTAAAAGGTTTATACGTGATACCACAGCAACTATTGATATGTTCCCTTATCTCGCCCATATAAGAACTTTTGATCCAAAGAACGGATCGTTGAGCTTATGCGCAGGTACGCTTCTAACACGTAGATGGATTTTAACAGCGGCCCAATGTGTGTACGAGAAAAAACCCGAAGTACTAATATACATGGGTGTAAATGAAATAAGTAAAATAGAGACTGACAAAGATGTACAAAAGCGTTCTGTTTCTAAGACAAAAATGCACCCGAAATATAAGCCCGGTGATGGTTACGATATAGCTATGCTAGAAGTCGCTACGCCCTTCGACATCACACATAAAGTAGTATGTGCTACGTTGCCGGAAACACAGCAAGATTATAGTACTGTCGATGTGTTTACCGTTGTCTGGAAAAACGATTTACATGTATGGCCGTACGGTGTATTGGGTCATAATAAGAATTGTACGTGTAAATCACCCTCGCCCATTTGTACTAAATCGTATCATAGCAAATCACTAACTTCGAATGACGCTGGAAGTCCTTTGATTTATGACAGTTACGTGATTGCAATATGTTCGGATGTGAGAGAAAAAAATAAAATCCTTTACGAGAATGTAAGTGCCCATAAAGATTGGATTATGAAAGCTAGCAGTTCATCTGAACGCAATAAATGGGATATCTTAAGTAATGTTATTTTTGTTATTGTCTATGTTATTTCATAAGAATATGTTGTGAGTTGATAATAATATAATAAAAGCAACAATTTAATTTCTATAGGCTTTTACGAATATATTAATTATATACCGTATGAGCAGGCGTCCTATGGTCAACCGATGTTACCCGAAATCAGTGCCACACAGAACACACCACAAACAAGAGTTAGGAACTCTTGCAATGCATGTAGAATTTTCACGAAGCGTAAAGAAAAACTTAAAGTAATATCAATTGTCACTTTATAAAATTAAAAATAACGTAGTTGTATAGAAATACGAGTCAGAATAGAACAGGCGAGAAGCACCTTTACAAGGATGAAAAGGCTTTTCTACTGCCGAGATTTAAACCTTGACTTAAAAATACGACTGATGAGATGCTATGTGCTATCTATACTATACTATGGGATGGAGGCCTGGACGCTGAAGGTAACCGACATGAAGAGACTGGAGGCATTTGAGATGTGGGTATACCGGAGAATATTGAAGATCTCATGGGTAGAGAGAAAAACCAACGTAGAAGTGATGAGACGTATGCATAAGGAGAGAGAAGTGATTCCGACAATTAAGAGAAGAAAACTGCTGTACATGGGACATGTCATGATGGGAGAAAAATATCAAATACTACAAATAATTATGCAGGGAAAAATCCCGGGCAAGAGATCTGTAGGAAGAAGACGGAATTCATGGCTGAAGAACCTTAGGGACTGGTTTCGATGCAATAATAATGAACTGTTTAGAGCTGCGGTTTCAAAAGTAAGAATTGCTATGATAATTGCCAGCCTTCGAAGCGGAGACGGCACCTAAAGAAGAAGAAGAAGATAGAAATAAAACAGCCAAATTCTGCTGAGAGCTGAACATAAAATAAAAACTCCTAAAAACTAAATACAGTCACTAGCATTTTGATCGTCAATGTCATTAAAAACGTCTTCTGTCACGAATTAAAAATTTTCTCTATAATTGATAATGACTTTTGACAGTAAGTGTCAAAAATAAATTTATTTATCAAACTAATGGCACCAATTTCTTATTTAAATAAAGTACAAATAATTTCTTTAATTGAAACTGGACTATACGAGGTTACCTACCAGCTCAAATGGAAACGTCCAAAAATTCAGTAAGACGCTAGAGCGAAAGAGGATCTCTGGAAAGGTTACCTGGTGTTAAGACGTCCTGCATCTGTACATACAGTTCATCGTCGGGTTCAGAAAAGAAATTTAAAGAGCTACTTAGCAGCTAGAAAAATCACACTTACTGCCATGCACAAAGAAATTAGAATGGGTTTCGTTAAAGATGAGAATTTTTGGGAGATGAAAAAACGTTCAATTCATCTAAATCTGGACGATTGAGGGTTTACAGACCAAGGAACCAAAGATATAATGCGTAAGTTCTCAGTGAATAGGTGGGATTGGATATTCGCATGTACTCCTGGAATATCACCCCACATGGAAGAACACCTTCCAAATCCAGTTTATATAATGGGTGTCCCAACAAGAGCGCCGGATTTAATTTTAAAGAAAAACACATTTATTTTTTGAATAAAGCAAACATTTTTATTTCAACATAAAGAAAAATAGTTCCGATTAAACGTGAAATACAACATCAGGCAAATAGCCACCACGAAACCTCTGGTACAGAGTTATTCTTTTGTTGAAATTTTGAATAACGTGTTCGCATAAATGTGGCTGTATTTCACCAATAACGCGCCGTATTTTCTTTTTAAGATGTTCAACTGTTTCAGGCTTATTCGCATACACCTTTTCCTTCACATAGCACCAAAGAAAAAAGTCCATCGTTGTCAGATCGCACGATCTTGGTGGCCAATGTTGATCGCCAAATCGAGAAATGACAGTAACACCATTGTTTCACCTGCTGGTGTGGCAGGTCGCACCGTCTTGTTGGAAAAACATGTCCTCCACATCAATTACATCCAATTCGGGCCACAAAAACTCCGTTAACATTTCGCGATACCGCACACCATTAACAGTTAGCGCATTTCCAGCCGCATTTTCAAAGAAATACGGCCCAATCACTCCGCCAGCCCAAAATGCACAGCAAACAGTTACTCGCGGTGGATGCATTGGTTGTTTGAGTATCACACGAGGATTTTCAGCACCCCAAATCCGACAGTTTTGCTTATTTACGTAGCCGTCGAGTTGAAAATGTGCCTCATCTGAAAAAATTATTTTATTCGAAAAATCCGCATTCATTTGATGATGTTCCAACACCCAATCAGCAAATCAGCAAATCCACGGCGCTGCGCATGGTCCCTTAGCTTGATTTCTTGCACCAATTAAACCTTGTACGCGTGCAAATGCATATCTTTTACCAAAATTCGTTGCATAGTGCTTCTGGAAATGTTTAATTCTTGACCACGATGCCGAATGGAAGTTTCTGGATTCTCGGCCACAGATTCCCTTACTGTGGCTATCTTTTCGAGTGACCGACAAGGACGACGACGAACAATGATCTTCTGATCCATCAGCGTAAATTTGGTCTCAAATTTTGTAATTAAACATCTCACTGTCGATTCATTTGGAGCATTATTGCGACCGAAAACTTGACGTAATTGGCGAACTATTTTCGCAAAACTTGCACCATTTTTGTAATGTGTTTTTACAATAATTAAACGTTCTTCGTTTGAATACTTCTCCATATTCTTAAATCGCGTGGTCTGTACGTGACAACTGTTAAATAAAAATCACCGTACAACTCGTATTAACAAAATGGCACTCTTGTTGGGACACCCATTACAAATTTTAGAAGGCGTGATGTTACAAGTTTTTCTAGAAAACAACTTTACATTCTAGCAAAATAACTGCCCAATTTACACATCGCGGCAATTAAAAGAATGGTTTCAAGATCATAAAGTAAATGTGCTTGACTGACCGAGTTTAAGCCCGAATACAAACCCAATAGAGAATATGTGGGGAAGGTTGACGAAACCCATAGGAAGCAGGCGTATGCAATATCAAAATGAGGAGGAATTTTTGACCGCAGTACATGACGCCTGGTATAATTTTCCTGAAAATTATTTTAGAAATTTATGCTTATCCATGCCTAATCGTTTAAACAAAATAATTGAAACTAATAGAGAAATGACGAGATATTATGTTCCTTTAAAGTTTTTTTATTGTTCGTGCCATTTTTGTTTTCAGCTTTAAATAAAGATGTATTTAATGTTCAATTTCTTGATCTGCTGTACATAAAAAAAGATTGACAGTATTGACAACGTCAGGCAAGTATTTGAAATCATTGATTGTATGACTTACTATAGAATATTTTCGTGTCAGAAATGACAATGACGACCAAAATTTAATGCTGGTGACTGCACCTAGTTGTTCTTAAGAAACCAAAGAGAATTTAATAAAAGTTTAATGATTCAATATACACTTGTAGTGAAGGACTAATAATGGTAACTACATTGCTATCAGAAATTTTCATGAACCACTTAGAATCCATCATTTTTAATAATCCCCTAAAAAAGCATATTTTCTTTTGATATAGATGTGTAGACGACATCGAACTTTGTGTCACCGGAACACAAAGACATTTAAACTTGCCACAGGAATTCGTAAATTCTATTCACAAAAATAACGAGCGAGCAAAATAAATCGAGATAGTAGGAGGTTGCGTTTATACAAGTTGAATTGACAACTTGAAATAGATGTCCTACAAATGTCATGTTTTCTAATTTATTGAAAAGTCTATAATAATAATTGTTGGAACTGTTGTTGTTTTTTTGTTATATAGTGTTTATAGATGTCTTAGTTGATAGGTTGAATCAAATTGAAGCCGTGCCCTAATTTGATGCACGTAGGTTGGTATAAAGTAATGTGGTGTTCCGTGGAACCCATGCGTACCAAATTTGGACACAGCGTAGGTACGCATTGCACTGTGCTGAGTAAAGAAACATGTTAACCACATAGCAATGGAATCGAGAAGTAGGAAATTTAAAGCGAGGACGGGGCAAAGAGGGTTATACCACCACTAATGCTGCGGTAGACGTTTAGCGTGATAGTGATTATCAGATTTGTCAGGTTGATTTCTTCCTTTAAGGATATATTAAAAGTTAAATTTATAACAATAACAGACCAACAACTTTACCAGAGTTGCAACAATAACTATTATTCCACGTTAGAAGAGCTTTTTACGATAGAATGGAATTTTGTTTGTTGCAAGGAAGGCAAACCTTTGAACATTTAATTTAATTGAGAATTTTATTTCATTAAGAATAAATTTTATTTTGTTTTAAATAATTTATCTCTTATTTTTATTTTGACAATAAACAAGGTTATTAAGAATATTACAAATTTCCTTTTTGGTTTAGACATCGCAACAGATTACAAACAAATAAAAGAAACACGTTTTTGCATTCTCAAGCACAGCTGATATCCGACTGTCTGGCAGTAGACGTTTAGCGGTGACAGTCACTGTCACCGCTAAAAGTCTACTGCAGCATTGACGGGGGTATAACCCTCGTTGGCCCGTCCTTGCTTTAAATTTCCTACTGGTCGAATCTATCGGTATATAGATTTATATTTTGACAAACTGGACAGCTGGCGGAGACCTTCTTCGCGATGGTTTCTTCCGTACTTCTCTGATAAGATTCTATAGCACGATGACATCTGCCCCTCTTCACAATATCTTGTAAAATGTGCTGCGATGGATCTGGCTCATTCTTGCTATTGTTCGCATCTCCTAGTGGAGAAAGCACGAGTTTCTCCCATGTTTTTTTTAGTTACGTGACAGAAAATAACATGAGCATTCACCACACCCGTATTTGTTAGTAGTTCAAATATAATTTTTCGGTACCATTTCATACCTCGTCGAATTGTTGAAGCGTTTGCAACTTTTTGATCTGACACATCTATAAAAGCTTTTGCTGCATTATATTGGACTATAGATGAATGTTTTTGCTAAGATGACTCGTTTGGTAGTAACGTCAACCATTCCTGCTACACTTTTAGTAGTTAAAAATAAAACGTCACGTTTGTCCTTCCATTTTCCAACAATTACATTAGTGTTGCTTTGGAGAGTGGTCATTTCACCTCGTTTCAATTTACTAATTACCACTGGTTTTAGATTGTACTTGCTATTACTACGCAGTGTCCCAATTAAATGAGTATTCTGCGCATTTAACTGAGTCAACGTAAATAATAGACGCTGTACAAATATAGCTATGTGCATTCAGTGAATTCAGCGACGCAAGAAATATTTGCGTTATTGCTAAAGTAAATAGAGTGTTAACGAAAGATTCAGATTTTCCACATTAAAACAAAATTTTTGGTGATAGTGGGTATACAAATTCGTTAAATAGTTATAAAGATTATTTTAATTATGCTAGTACTACATTATTGCATGTCCAATGGTCGTTCTCTGCATATAAAAACATTTATTTCTTACTGTTAAAACATACCTGATGCTTTAAATATTTAACCGAAGTTATCCAGTTTGTGCATCTGAAGATGCTACTTAAAAGGGTAAATATTTATTTCTGCTAACCCCTTGCATTTTTTTGAAACGCGTGCTACTAATAACGTTGGCAGTGCCGATTCTATTGATTATTAACATTTTGTAAAATTTGAGTGTTATTCATATTACATATTTCTAAAAACTTATTTTTATAACTTTGTACAATCAATGCATGTTGAAATGTTCGTTGCTCGCGATATTCTTTTAATTTTTAGTAATCGTAACTTAACACAGATTTGGAGAGGCTACTGTTAAGGAAATTTCGGCAACCCCACACTCTGCTTTTAATGAAATTTTGTAGAATTGTAAAGGGGTCAAAAATATTAGAGTTATTTGGTGTTATTTGTTCAAAATTTAAATTAGAAATAAGAATTTCTTAAAAAAAACACATTTTTCACTTAAAAATTAATTTTATGTGCTTTTAAATTTGACGGCTTAGTTGGCTTTGAAAGACAATTTCATAAAAATCGGAGTTTGCAGTTTGTCCAACTTCCTTGCTTAAGACTAAAAATCCTTATTTTATTTTTTAAACTCACCTAATGATGATATCAGATTGCCCCATAATTCAGCTGTTTGCCACGCTAGGAAAAAGAATCCAAAGAATCTGACGATAATTCCGTCCACAGCCTGATCGGTTAATTTCGCGTAAACACCGGCCACCTGCGTTAAATAGGTGGCTTTCGAGGCCCACATAGGTGCCGCACCAATACCTAATATCACGCCGGCAGGAACTAACGTGTAAAACCTCGGATAAAACTGCGAACCGATGTACGGAGCGTAACAAAGCATAGATAAGCACAAGGTCCACTTAACGGTGAGCCGTTTGATCAGAAACGTCGGCACGAATATACAACTGACGACCAGGGCCGCGTATATGGCACTGAGGGAGACCGTTCCCAGACCGTCTTTGGCGTTGATACTGCTTTGGAGATTTGCCGTCCCTTGGAAGGCTGTGAATTGGATCATGAAGGCGAACGAGACGGCCGAAACGTTCTTTAAGATCCGCCATTTTTCTTTGCGGGATAATTTGAATTTGCCCTGTTGGGAGGCTTCTTCGTCTGTTAGCTCGCGCGGTTTCTTTACGATATCGTCTACGGCATCGCCGTCACCTTTGAAGCCGTCATTATCGTATGCACCTGTTACTGAAACCGTATACACCGAGTCCGTGTTGTCAGTTCTGTTGGCAGAACCGTTGCACGGCTCTCCGTCAACGTTGTTGCCCAACGAAGCGGTCATATCTTGGCCGCCTACTTGACCTTCCTCAATCTGAAAATACAAAAAGAAAAAAATTAATAAACATCAACACTATTAATAACAATTTAAATAAAGTAAAAAGCGATAAAATGTTTAGAATGCATAAAGGCGATCACTTAGATCAAACTGAAATGATTTTAATACTTTTTCGTTTAAAGTTTTTTGTGCAACATTTGCTCTATTTGATCCAAATTCAGCAAAAGTACAATTGCCTACTAGTTTCACTGTATCTACTTCTTTTTGAATTCGATAATGTCTTTAAAAAACTAATGAATGATTCTTAATCCAAATAGTTTTTGGCAACATCACTTCGCCGTATGCGCCTTTAAAATTCATGTGTGTTATGTTGGGCGGTTTTTTAACTTTTGGTCGACCAACAGCTGTTTGCGATATTCGGTCATTTTCCCTCGTAGACTGTTGGAAATGTGTTCATAACTACATCCTTTTTCAAAGCATATCTATTAAACTAAACAGTACTATGTACTCTACATGCATATTTCCTGCTGTCACCGACAGCAGGAAAATGGATATATTTCTTGATGCCACTAGCGTTCCACAAGGATCTAATCTGGGCCCGCTACTTTTCAATGTGTACATTAACGATTTCTGGATGCTTATAGATTTTAGAGTTCTCGCCTGTACAGATGATTTAAAGATTTTCAATAACATCGTCTCTCTAACACTCTTTACTTCTGCAGGCAAATCTTATACTTATTGATGAATGATATGCAAATCATCTAGTGCGCTTAAATGTTGATAAATGTGCTATTTTTTTCTTCTTTACACGGTTATTCTCAGTTTAGGAATTTTGGAGTGCTTTTTAATTTTCAATTATCCTTTATACTACATGTTACTAGCATTTGTTCATCCGTCTCCAAGTCTCTTATACAAAGCGATCCTGTGATGCGTTTGACTAGAAAGTCTGAGGTGCAGGATCGGGGCATACTTTTTCACTCGACACTCATATTATCTCAACATGTTTGGTAGATCTGTGCCTCAGCTTCAAAACCATTGGGATTTCTTGTTAGGTCGTGTAGCAACTTCAGCAACATTGGCTTAATTGAGAATTTATATTATGTCTTGTGCGATGCAAGTTGGAATATGCCTCTTTAGTCTCCTTATTACACCTATCAACAAATTTCTCTTGAGAGAATCCTGAAGAGGTTCCTGAAATATCTCTCCTTTAGCGTCGCTGGCACTTATCCTAAATAAGGAACAGATTACAATAGTTTTTTGTCGTGCCATAGTATCTTGTCGTCGGGAGATGTATAGTGTTAAATGCTTACTAAATATTTTATCAAATGAAATCGATCGCCCAACGATATTACCCTATATTGACTTAAACGTACCCAGTTCAAACACTGGCAAATACACTACCTTTAGATTGCCCAGAGCGAAAACAAATGCGTTTTTAAAGTCACTGGTCTATATTATGTGAAGACTTTTGACAAGATTTACAGTGATGTTTAAATTACGAGATATGGAAAGATGTAATTAAATATAAAATATAAATCTAAAAAAATATTTTCCCAAAATTCCCTCTCATAAGCGAGAAACAAAATGACAAAGATAATTAAAAAAAAATCGACTATATAATAAAGAGCTTTGGGGATGATATCTTAAAGCCGACCGACAATAACAAAAACAGTAGTTTTGTTATTGTCGGTCTCGCCTTAAGTGTCCTTAACTCAGTCAGTTGTCGATCGTCACGTGCGTTCAGTATTATTAACATTTATATCTTCGATTAAAGATAGATTGTTACCAAATAGGACGTTAAATGCTCGTAGAGCACACATCCTGCACATATAAGGTCTAGTAGAGGTTTTTGTAATGTATCAACCTTTAGGACACTGTTTCATGCATTGGTACTTCCAAAACTGGAATACGCATCCAGTATCTGGTATCCATGCCATAACTATCAACAGCTGGTGTTGGAAAGAGTGCAGAAGAGATTTTTAAAATACAGAGTCGGTGGTACTTAGCCACCGGCTGCAACCGACTATGAATACTTACTACAACTGCACGAATTTAAGAGTTTAACGTCGCGAAGGAAGATAGCTCGCGTTGAATTTCTAAGGAAACTAGTGAACAACCGAGTTGACTCTGAATATCTTCTTTCGGACTTTCTAGTACCGACGTACGCTACACGTTCCAGATACTTGCTTGGTAGCCAGAGCTAGATCCTGATCTCTTCCATATATAGTCAACCCTTACCTTTACATTGCCTCCTCTTGTTTCTTTGGCACACATTTTTATTGTTTGCAATATGCATACTTTTGCATATATTTACGAGTATCTTATTATTCATATTGTGGTTGGTGTTCATACATACTATATTCTGTGTACTTAGCTTCAATTTATTTGTATTGTCCTTTTAGGGGATTCGTCTGTCGGACTATAAAGAATATTATTCTCATTATCTTACATGTTCTTTTAATATATCTTCTTGAAAAATTCACATGGAAGTATAAATTTTTAACAGCTAACTTTTTGTACCAAGTTATCGAAACCTTAGCATAGAAAACTGTCTAAACAATGTTAGCTTCTAGAGTTTTTATAAACATATTAACATTTTATATTTTCGGCTGTTGTTGCAGATACTTCTTGGTGAAACATTTTAACTTCATACAGTAAATAATAAAAATAAATTAAAACACTTGGCTTGTTTCACTATGAGATTTATTTAAATTTTCTAACATTTGTTTCGGCTGTTACGCCATTCTCAAAGAGATCTATAAATCTATTTATAGATTTATAGATCTCTTTGAGAATGGCATAACACATAAAACACTTGGCTTGTTTCACTATGAGATTTATTTAAATTCCCTAACATTTGTTTCGGCTGTTATGCCATTCTCAAAGAGATCTATAAATCTATAAATAGATTTATAGATCTAGATTTATAGATTTATAGATATAGCCAAGTGTTTTAATTTATTTTTATTATTTACTGTATGATTTTATATTTGTTACTTCCCGTAACAAAAAAAAAACATTCACGTAATATACAAGAAATGAAGTTGTTTTAGGTCAGTTCTAAAAGTTTTCATACACAAATGATTCACAGCTGATATATTCGTATGTAATCGTATCGAGATTACTGTGCCCCAACTAAACAAAGCTGCTTCATTGTAGTTTTTATAAAATCGACAGCCGTTTAGAAAATGTTATATTTTAGAGTTTTTATAAACATAAACATTGCAGCATATGCTTGCGTGTAAATTCAAACGAGGTATCCATAGGTGGATTTTTTCAGCTGGTTTTATAATTTGGAGGGTTCGCGTCGTAATTTATTCAAAATTTCTTGGTTTTATATTCTAAATAATTGCATCTTTCCATTTTTCATATGTTGTCTCTTTATTTCAAGGACAGCCTACATAATCCATGATGGTCCTGTTAGTAGCAACCGCTGTTGGAAAAATAAAGATTATTATTGAATAGTATCTATTATAACGAATCAGCACCATAGCCAAAACAAGTGTACCACTCAACATACTCAAGAACACCGCTTTAAAATCTAATTTGTCCGCAAATACCGCGTATTAAATAAAAACAAACAGGAAACGATCATACGCGGCCATCCGACTTACGTAATAGATCTTAATCTCGCAGATAATTTTTTATCTCTACATCAGGAATGCCTCAAGGTTCATGGGCCGCTCCTTCGATATGCTTGTTTCATTCTATATATACATACTCATGCACATATAAACGTACATATCGTACACGTTAACTCTTTTCCTGTCATTGAAAAGACCAACATCACCTGTCTCGTCTACGCGATTTTAATTCGTTACTAACAACATGAAAGTATGCGCATGTATATTGTACTCGTTGGATTTTTAATTATTAAAACGTACGCGGTTCTTGAAGGTTTTTTTGGCCCCTTTTTGTGTTCCATTCAACGCGAAATAAATACCAGTCAATTCTGATGCATGAAATCGATTTAATGTGAAGATTTCGTGATGGTGTACTTGATGTTCGCATAATTAAATATAACTTCAAGATCGGGGACGTAATTGGATTGGCGAAATTACTCTAACGATTTTAATTTGCTGTTTTTTATTACTTTATTAGGTACACCAGATAAGTTTGATTATATCAGCTTTGTTGGGTAATATTAGGGACGTGGAAAACTGATTAATTATATCGGCCGCTATAACTAAACGAACACCAAGAAAACGTTGATGTATTTTGCTTAAATTTTGTGGAAAGATGTATTTTGTTCGTATTGACGAACGATGCTAATTTCAGTAAGATACATTCGATTACTCGACTCACAAAAGGCGTTCGACTGCGTCCAGTATAAGGGGTTGCTAGAATGCTAAAATTGCTGAAATGAATAAATACTGAATCACAGGTTGCGCCGCTAATTGGTTCTGTACTTACTTTAAAGATAAAACACAATTGTCAAGCAACACTTTAAAGATAGCAACTCTAATATTACATGCGTATGATCCCACAGTCTGCCTGTTATCAATGGAATACCGCAAGGCTCTGTTCTTGGACCTGTTATCAATGGAATACCGCTTGGACCTGTCTTATTTTTTTACCTACAGTCGATAAAGTATTTCTTTGCAGTTCGTATTAACCAAAGTCCGAAGCGCAAATTGTACCGTATCTCTTTCTAACACACATAAATACGCGCTGTAATACAACAGACGTTAGTCATTTTAAGGTATTTTTATGTCTTATACACTTCGCAAAAAATACGCAAAGTAAGTCGTTGCAATAATGTTTGTTTGTTTTGTTTTATGACATTGTCACGCATTAAGTTTAAATTAATTTTTCTTTTCTAATTTTGTGAGGTCTATACGCTTAAGGTACATCTTCTTATTTCTTTCAAAAATTAGTAAGTTAAAAAGTACAGTTTTTTCTCTTAACATTTATCACATGCTCCCATGTAGAACCCTTTTGCCTGGTTTGGTAAAGATGAATTACGGTCCTCCAATGCGCAATGCACGTAATTTGAGTCACGAAGAAATTATCCAAGCGATTTCGTTAATTAACAATGGTATGAGTCAAAGATATGTTGGTAGGGTGTTAGATGTCAGATAATCTCGCAACTGGTGCGCAGGTATAAAGAAACTGGGAGATATAACAGGAGACCAGGACAAGATAGGAAGCGGTCAACTACGGCCATAGACGATCGCTTTTTTCGACTTACAGCCTTACGAATAAGGCCTTGTAGTGCAAGCCAGGTAACAAAACGAACTGCTTACCGTATAAAATGTAAATGTTACGTTTCGGATGATAAGAAACCTACTTAAGGAACAAGAAATACATGAAAAAATACCGGCCAAAGGCCCCATATTCACTAGAGAACACCGAGTTCACAGACTACAATTCGCGAGAGATAATCCTGATTGGACGCTGAAGATTGGGCTAACATTGTGTTTACAAACAAGTCTAGGTATTGCCCGTTGGCATCAGATAGACGCCTGCTAGTATACAGACGAGATGGTGAACGCTTCAGTAAGTGAAAATTCATGAAAACAATAAATTTCGGAGGTGGTTCGATTATGATATGGGGAGGTGTATCTTCCGAGGCTTAGACGTAGTTGGAGGTTATTCATAATGGCTCTATGACCGCTCTATGACATTAGGATTATCTTAGAGCCACTTGTGGTTCCAATTTCACCTTAATATAGGCCCGAATTTCCATTTAATGCATGACAACGTTCGCCCCCACATCGCCAACAGTGTACAAAATTACCTAAATGGGGCTGATATACGTGTTTTAGAGTGTCCCATATACGCCATCTATTTCCGAGGATTTCTCCATTTAATTATGCCCTTAGGGTTATCTACGGCTGAGTAAACAGTGAAGCCAGTTCGTGTGCGTATCGAGCTTTCGTAGAATCGCGGTTGCGGTATGATTTGGGCTTCTGGGGAAACAGTGTGGATGTGGGAAGACTCTTTATTTTATTCTGCAATAGAAATGTCTTCGTGCAGTTTTTAAATTGGAACTTACTGACTCGTGCCGAGAAATATTTAGAACAAGAAAAATACATACGCTTACCGGTCTCTACATTCTGGGGTGTGCTTTGTGTGAGATGGGGCGTTTGACAGATATATCTTGAATCACAAGTACAGTACGGGACGGAGTGTCAATTTTGCGGTACCACAAACAACTTTGACCAGGGTACAAAAGAACGAAACTAATCAGGTGTTAAATATTTATATCATATTCCAAAGTACATTAAGGACTTGAGCAGGGACAAAAGCGTTAAAAAAGCATTAGAAAATTTGTTATATATACAATCTTTTTATACTTTAGATGAATTTTATTTGAACAACAAATTTTAATGTGTGTTGTCTGTGTTAGGCTTTATTTTATTTTTATATATTTACATGTACAGTTAAGCTCATATAAATCTAGTATAACTTGGCAAAATTTTCTAATATTGCTTAGTGTTTATCAATCTTTTTTTGAAAGACAAACCAAAGTGTAGAAAGAATATTTACAATAATTTGCACAACTGCCGTACTACGGGCAAGATATATTCATCTGTTTCCTTTGATGTAACTCAAAGCATCCCCATAAAAGTTTCTAATTCAATGGCCGGCAAGCCAGAGGTCGTGGGTTCGATTCCTACTTGAGGGCGAATTTTTTTCTAAGAAAAATTTGAATAAAATAGCGTCGTAAAGTGTAGAAAGAATATTTACAATTATATTACATCGCGAAGACGCAATTAATTTGCACAAGTGCCGTTCTACGGGCAAGATATATTCATCTGTTTCCTTTGATGTAACTCAAAGCATTCCCATAAAAGTTTCTAATTCACGCCTCAACAGCTCAGTGGTCGAGCAATGGTCCGGCAAGCCAGAGGTCGTGGGTTCGATTCCTACTTGAGGGCGAATTTTATTCTATGAAAAATTCGAATAAAACAGCGCCGTAAAGTGTAGAAAGAATATATACACAAACCAAATGTCAAATAATTTTTTAATACAATTTAGAAAACACAAATAAACTAATACTTAATTGATCCGCCATTTGCATCAATTACTACCCTTAACATTCTAGGCACAGAATTAATGAGGCTTCTTAAAAAAATAAGTTTTTCAAGAATGTCTTCCCAAGTATTTTCAATAAATTGTTTGCGACATATACTACCTTCATTTTCACATCTTTTTTTAGCTTGTAGTACTGTAGATTTGTTCAAATGAAATTCTTCTGCGACTTGTTTAATGGTGCGACTTTCCAAATTTAACAAAATTTGTATTTTGTCTGCCGGAGTCAGTCTTCTTGCCATTTTGGATATCAAAAAGTGACAAATGTCATTTTGCCGTTATAAGAATTAATTACGACAAAACAAAAATTCAAAAATGGTTTATACTAGATTTGTGTGAGCTTAACTGTACTTCACAAGTACTATACACTTGTATAATTTTGAACAAATAAAGATTATTATTATTAGATATCTTTCAGAATAATTGAAACATACATGAGTGGGTAAGCCCACCAGTTTTGTATAATACAAAGGTATTTTTAATAATATAAAATATTATTAAAAATCTGGTGTGAAGAACACAAATACAGGTTCACTATTAATATGTTTTGTTGAATGTGTCCGAACATATGTGGAACATGGTTATGTGGACAGGGCGAGGTCCTTCTGACAACAGGCAGCGCTGAATTTACTTCTACGCGCGGTCTGGATAATTTCTGTGATATGGCGATGTGTTTTTTTTTGTGATATCCTTTCTCCAGCTGGGACGTACCGATGAGCCTGTAGAAAGGCGAAATACGTATCTGCGTCTCTGGGGAGGGATATGTTCGGACACGTTCACAAAAAATATTAATAGTGAACCTGTACTTGTGGTCTTCACACCAGATTTTTGATAATATTTTATATTATTAAAAATACCTTTGTATTAGATATCTTTATTTAGTACCCAGGTTTTGCTAGCGTATATTACTATTGGTCTTATAACAGTCCTCTATGTTCTAGTTTTTATTTTTGACGATACATATTGTGTTTTCATAACATCTTTAGTATAACATCATTAGCTACTGGTTAACTTTTGCGATTCTGGCTTACACGTTCCTCCGTCCTCTTTCTTCTTTTTGCACTTCTTACTATACACTTTCTCAAATAGTATGTGTAGTAGTTCATATATTTGTATTTTCAGTGCGTTTTATGATTTTTACTAATTCTCTTTTTGATGTTATTGTGATTTACGTATAATTATATTTGTTTGTTTATAGTAATTTCAAATTACAATAATCTGAAACTTTATCCAAATTAACACAAATTTTGAACGATTCTAAGTTCGCTCAAAATTAATGTATTCTTTTTCTTAGAGCAAGCACAACCGAAGCAATTTTCGTATTATTTTTGAAAAACACTATCACAGCATCATATGAATGAAAAGTAATTTATCATCCTGATAGTAATGTATCATCCATAGTAATGAAATACAGTTGCCCGTTATGTAACATCAATGTAAATTATTTTTAATTTGCATCAGGATCATGTGTAAGATTAATGTTATACACGGAGTATTATATCATGTTAATATGGCTTGATTATTTAATCGTGGGCTACGTAAATCTTTGTTACGTATTCTTGAGAGGTGATGAGTAGTTATTTTGTATCTCTAATAAGAAAACCGCATCGTAAACCTATCGGAGTCCATTGTTGTAATAGATAAATGGTATGGCTATTGAATGCAAATCTTTTAATTGCTCTTATTATAATGTCTTAAACATTAGAATACCTTTTTTTTCTGGGAAATATTGTTTCTTAAAGTTTATGTGCAACCTTGAACAAAACTGTTAATTGCTCTCACAACCTTAAATTAAATTAAAACGTGTAAAAGTGAATGAAATATACTATGATACATTTTATTAACGATTGCTTACTTTTCTAAACGGTGTTGTATGTGATTCTAAACGGCGCTGTATTAAAAAAAAAAACTATTTATCGAAAATAAAACACGGGCATCACCCTTGTTATTGTTATAATCGTATAAGAATGTGTTAATTCAATTTTAAATTATATTTCTGGGCAAATATATCTCGAATTTAAAATATGACTTCAAACTTAGACATTTTCTGTATATTCGTTGCAAATAGAAATTCAACTCAAGTATCTACGTTCTTTTCGAATTCTGACGTACAACACGTCTTCATAATTATATCATGTCGCATATCATTTTAAAGCTTTTTCACAAGGGATATTTTAATGATATTTGTTTCACAAATATCGCAACTCTTAGCTCGTGCTTTCAATTAATTCTTAATTCAGGACATCTCCAACTTCGATCTCTCTCCATTCTAGGCCATAAAACAAAACCTTTTTTTCTAAACGAGTGCTCTCTTACACAAAACTCGTCCTACTTCTTAGTCCAGCTGCTAATTTTATTTTAGTTGCATTCACATTAATTTAACTAATTAATTTCTTCTTCTGTTTCAAACATTCGTAAGATTACATATCGTTCAAACTCTACACGTGCTGTTCCAGTTTCAAAGCGCCGTCCGGCTTTGCTTTCCACTTGTCCGATTACATATCGTTCAAAGTCGATCTTTCCACATGTCCGATCGTGTCGTGCTCGCAACACAAAGGTAATCTGTATTGTTCAAATATATATTATTCTTTCACTTAATTTAAATTTAATTTACTGCATAATTTAACTTTCTTTCCAGTCCACATTTCTTTATATTAAATTGTAGTTACTTCGATACAAAATAATACAAATCTGTATAAAAACAAATTTGTATCTGTATATGCATGTACACACAGTACGTATTTACCAGCGTTTGCTTCAACTACCAGACGCATGCGTTTCTGTGTAACCACTTTGTCAATGATAGGTTTACGAAGACAAACGACTGTATGTACACTTGCGGTCATGTAGCAAGTTTTGTCCTATCCGAAGACATCATATAACCTCATGCCATCTGACGGACAAAACCGACCACGACGGTGGAAAGTGTTTCTTCTTCTCTTCTTCTTCTTCTTCTTCTCGAAAAAATACGCATATTACTGTGAGTTCATTAACTCGTCGCCAGGTGGCGTAGTATAGCAAAAACAAATTGCATGTCGATGCGACAATTCACATCAAGCTTTGATACAAAATAATACAAATCTGTATAAAAACCTGGCGACGAGTTAATGGACTCACAGTAATATGCGTATTTTTTCTTTTCCTGTAATAGCTTAGCTATTCGAGAAGAAACACTTTGCACCGGCGTGGTCGGTTTTGTCCGTCAGATGGCATGAGGTTATCTGATGTCTTCGGATAGGACAAAACTTGCTACATGACCGCAAGTGTACCTACAGTCGTTTGTCTTCGTAAACCTATCATTGACAAAGTGGTTACACAGAAACGCATGCGTCTGGTGGTTGAAGCAAACGCTGGTAAATACGTACTGTGTGTCCATGCATATACAGATACAAATTTCTTTTTATACAGATTTGTATTATTTTGTATCAAAGCTTGATGTGAATTGTCGCATCGACATGCAATTTGTTTTTGTAGTTACTTCACTAAACTTCCGCTTCAACATATTCTCTGATACTAGTATCTATTTAACACAAGCAAAATTTATATACCCTAACATTGTCCCCACCCTAACATTCTTCTTTATTCCTTAATCTTCAAATGACGTTGATCATCCTCAAACAATTCTAACACCTATATCTCGACGGTTTGTTTTTATTTAAGTAGAATATGCCAAATATTTATTTTCGTTTTTCTTATTCTGATTGCTCAACTTTGTTTAAGGATTTAATTTTATCGTAGACGTTTGTGTATTAAATTGACATAATTTAATTAATTAGTAGTTTTTTCTGTTGTCTTTGTTCATGAAAGCAATCACAATCATTTTAGTAGCTTCGTTCTCAAACCATCCTTCTTTTAATATCACCTGGTGGGTTTTAATATCGTCTGTGAGTACCCTGGGGCGTAGGCCAGTGCATACAAACCAACAAAGTTATAAAATACACGTAGGTGCTCTTTTCCTCATTTTTGAGGTGGATAATTTTTGACAACGTTTCAAAATGAACTACACGACGTTCTTCACTTACTAGTCTGGGTCTGGTTCGTTGGTTCTCTATTTGACTATAACATCTCGCTCACCAAGGTAAGTCCCAGGAGCACTACTAAGTTTGGTAAGCTGTAATAGCCAGTTGCGTGTTAACCACTTATTGTTACGTTTACCGGTAGCAGCATTTCACAAACAAAAGCAATAAACGCACTCCACATGCAAGGCTTACATCTATACTACCTAGAGAGTACAGCAACTACAACCGGAAAATTATCCTGAACATATGCAATTTTGTGAGTGGATAAATAATAATCCTTGTGTTGTATCGCGCATACTTTTTACAGATGAAGCAACATTCTTCGGTGACGGCATTAATAATATTAAAAACTGTCTTGTATGGTCACACGAAAATCCCCACGCAACAGTCGAAAGTAATTTCCAACACAAGTTTTCGGTAAAGGTGTGGTGTGGTATGGTCGATGGTTACTTAATTGGTAATTTTATTTTGGAGAATTCAGTAGTTATCGCCTCACAGCAAATAACTACTTACATTTTCTTACAAAATAATTTACACGGATTACTAGAGGATGTTCCTTGACCTTGATCACCAATATGCTTCTGGAACCTCCTATTTAACCTTCACCTCATATTCACCACGTATTCCCACTCACCCTGTATAAGGTCAATTATCCTCAGCCGTTTCTAACATCTCCTCATTGACCTTGATCGCCAATATATGCTCTACTCTAGCGTCACGAAAAAAATTTTTAATAGGAACAGGGACGATGGTGCTAAATCTAATATTATTTTTTTAAGATATCGACATGCGTATTAAATATTGGAGTTGAAGGAAATTATTTTAAAAAGTAGTAAACAGTTTTCGTATTTCCTTTCTATTCTAGTTATGTCAGGAATGTACGGCACAGTATTAACCCAATTTAACAATATGAGAATTGACTCCATTTCGCTAATAAACACTTTTTTTTAAACAATGAATACAATACCTTGTGTCTAATAATTGTAACAAATTCACATCCATTAAAAGTACAAGAAAAAAGAAAAAGTAACTTAGTTCTCATTCCTTTTACACCATCTTGCAAACGATAAAAATCGACGGGAGTTGATGGTTATTTAATTATTTTCTTATTAGTCTAATTATACTCAACACTGATAATTAGAGGTGGGAAGCATACTTTAATAAATTGTGATTGTGCTGTTACAAAGTCTGGTATTAATTAAAATTAATGTAAGAATTGTGAATGACTACCGATGTAAATGCAAACACTACAAAACACACTAAATGTATGTTATTTTTTCTACAAATAGAGTGTCGCGAATATGTTTTAAACCACCTGGATAAGTTTTATTTATCACAAGGTTAAGAATTAGAATCTCTCCGAAAATACCTTATTTGTTATTATCAGAGACCGGACACATCGGGTTGAAATGACGTCGTCATTACGACGGCCGATATAAATAGTCTACAACATCTGTAAGTACATCACGCAGTTATTGAATGCACTATTGATCTGGCTAGCACGCACATCTGTTTTCATCGAGAATTGCGACGTTTTTTTGTTGGATATTTACAGTTAAATTTCTGTTTTCATGGGCGTAAATAGAAGCGTGTAGAGTTTTAATAATTTTGTCTATTTAGATCATATTTCGTAAGATAAATAAAGTGCTGTGAGTTAGTTTCTTGTTTTCATAGTTTTAACTGTTAATTACATCGTAATTTTTGTGATAGATCCTGTTTAATATCGTTTGATTGAATCTCCTTCTCCCAATTATTTCGACGTAAGTGTGCATTGAATTTCGTTCAGTTTCAATAACTTACGCATACATTTTTAGTTTTTAATTTATTTAGATCTAGAGCATTGGTTAAGTTACTTTTTCAGATATGATATGGAAGAACGTCGAGAACGGCATTGTAAAACAATGGCGAGTTGGATTGACGGTCTGTCTTGATTGACTGATTGTATGTCCATTGTCAGTGATTCCGAAATTTATTGCAAAATCTGTAAAATATCGTTAAAAAATTCCATGAAATCGTACGTACAACGTCACTTAGCATCGCAAACACATGCACAGAAATTGGAACCGTTGGAATCTGACAATTTTATCGAAGAACTCTGTGAAACTTTTATGGCGGCTAATATTGCATTAAATAAACTTAACAATCCTACTTTAAAAATATTTCTCCAAAAGTATACTGGTCGCAATGTTCCTGATGAATCTACCTTACGCAAATATTATGTTTCTAAGTGCTACACGAAAGCAGTAGAACGCATTTGAAGCCATCTTTCAAATCAGTACCTCTGGATAAGTGCCGACGAAACTGACGATATATTAGGACGCTGTGTGGTAAATGTTGTAGCTGGTGTACTACATTCAACTATTCCATATAACGCATATGTAGTAGCAACAAAAGTTATAAATACAGTTCATGCGGAAACAGTTGCTAAAACCATTAACGAGAATATTCAAAAAATACTTCATTTGGACGACAGGTACAAAGAAAAAACACTTTTATTTTTAAGTGACAGTGCTGCATATATGTTAAAAACAGGCAGACTATTAAAGGAAACATATCCTAATATGCTCTCCACAGAATCTGGGAATATATCAGAGACACCTTTCTGGAAGTTGATAGACAAAGAGAACACATTTTACAGAAGAGAACCTTGAGAAAGTATTGCTAGTAAATATTAATACTCCTTTACTCAACTTGAACTACAAAATGAACAAATAAAAATGTATTTCGTATTTTGTAGCCGTATATACAGGGTGAGTTTTTTTGAATGTTTAGCATTGGGATCTCAGAAACTACTGGAGATAGAAAAACGCTTAAATGGGGAAAGATGCGCAGTTTTACGAGTTTGATTTAAAACTGCTTTTGTTTCTCCGATAACTTTCATGGCTTATTAGATATTCAAAGAAAACTAAATTTTACGATTTTCTTTTAAAGATGCTTAGCATCGTTAATAGTAATTTTAGAGAAGCAGTGTTCAGACAAAAGTTCTAGGTAATTTTACGCCAAATAAGACTATGTAGCTATTATTTTTTTTTCGCTCACCATTATCACCATCGAGTTATGACACAAACTTGTGTTTTTTTAAATGGAAACCATAGTTGGTTTTGACATCATTAAAAAGCTTATTTTTTGCTGATTACAATGACATAAGGTTTGATATGGTTATTTTAAAAAATAAAGAGGATATAGACATTTCTATGATTGTTCACTTTATAAGATAAAAACTTAAAAAAAAAAATGTTTGGTGTTTTGTAATTCAAAAAACGAAAAATCTGAGTTACAATAGTGTTCGTTGGAGCAGTCGAGATAAATATACTAACATTGCTTTCACGTTGAGTCACAGAAGTGAGAGCTGTTAATTTTTACTTTTAAGTCAAGTTAATTGTCAAACATTGACAATTAACTATTAATTAATTTAATTGTAACTTAACTATAAGCGGTGCAAACGGCCGTTAATCATAAGTTTGCATTGGCTATGGAATTTTCTAACGTAGAAAAGCGTGATATGGTTGAATGTTACATTCAGTGCCAGAAAAATTCTACTAGAGCTGCTGAAGTTTATTTTGAAAATTATTTTGATCGACGTCAGCCGTCGCTACCTACTTTTAAGAGATTATGGGATAATTTAGCAGATTATGGTTCGTTCGTTAAACCAAAATCAAAAAAAGGGATGGATGAAGATAGAGAAATAAACATATTAGCAAGTGTCGCTCAGAATCCATCTACATCGACCCGACAAATTTCAACAGAAATGGGCTCCTCTTAACGCACTATTGTCAGAGTGTTGAAGAAGCATAAATTTCGTCCCTACAAATTATCAGTATCACAAACTTTACATGAAGGTGATAACATCAGACGAATAGCTTTTTGTAGATGGTTTGAAGATCAGTGTCAAAACGATCCACACTTTTCAATGAAAATATTATGGACTGATGAATCTTGTTTCACAAATTGTGGAATGTTTAATAGGCACAATGAGCACATATGGTCTCAAACAAATCCACTTCACGTTGAACATAGGAGACCACAAATTAAATTTGGGTTTAATGTTTGGTGTGGTGTTATAGGATCAACTGTTCTTCCTCCTTTTATTTTTGATGGATCACTAACTGGCAATCGTTATCTTAATTTTTTACAAGATTTCGAGGAAATGTTAGATAATTTAAATTTAAGAACCCGAGCAATGCTGCAATGGTTTCAACATGACGGAGCGCCTCCGCACAATCAACTGAATGTTAGAAATTATTTAAATTTGAACTTCCCTAATCAATGGATAGGACGAAATGCACCCATTGAATGGCCGGCTAGATCCCCTGATTTATCAGTTTTGGATTTTTTCTTGTGGGGTGTACTAAAGGACACAGTATACAAAAGAACATATGAAACAATCGACGATTTAAGAGAAGCTGTCTTAGTTCCTTTTAATAACATCGATAGGCGTAAAGTCCGCAATGCTACAAATTCTGTTGTAAAGAGATGCAATTTGTGTATTAATAATAATGGAGGTATCTTTGAATATTAATAATGTTGTGTGCCCTTAATAAAAGTTCTTATAGTTTTCATTTTATTACTACATAAGATTTCAAAATAAGTTTTTGTTTGGTTTGTATTTTATCAGTTCGAAATTCAAATGTTTTCCATAAAAACCATAAAAATGTCTATATCCTCTTTATTTTTTAAAATAACCATATCAAACCTTATATCATTGTAATCAGCAAAAAATAAGCTTTTTAATGATGTCAAAACCAACTATGATTTCCATTTAAAAAAACACAAGTTTGTGTCATAACTCGATAATGGTGAGCGAAAAAAAAATAATAGCTACATAGTCTTATTTGGCGTAAAATTATCTAAAACTTTTGTCTGAACACTTTTTCTCTAAAATTACTATTAACGATGCTAAGCATGTTTAAAGAAAATCGTAAAATTTAGTTTTCTTTGAATATCTAATAAGCCATTAAAGTTATCGGAGAAACAAAAGCAGCTTTAAATCAAACTCGTAAAACTGCGCATCTTTCCCCATTTAAGCGTTTTTCTATCTCCAGTAGTTTCTGAGATCCCAATGCTAAACATTCAAAAAAACTCACCCTGTATACCCGTTTTATTATTATATGTATAATTATATAAATAAAATTAAAAACTTTAAAAATACAAATGTTCAATAGTACGCTCGTGGGCGATGAGTCATCAACCTCTCGTGTCCGGTCTCTCTATTACTCTATTACTAAAGCCGATTGAAATGTGGAATTCCAATGGCAGAATGCTTTAACTTTATCATTTAGTTTGACTTATATTATAAATCATATTAAATGAACTAACTAGAGGGTAAATTTATTTTATCATGTGGTTTAACCATCACGAAAGATATAACGAATAAATTTACTTTTTAATTCAACAGTAACTTAAGCAGTACGATATTGTAATTACATTTAACTGGGCTGAGATAAATAGAAAGTAAAAATATTCCAATTTCCTAGAAATATCAATTGTTTCCTTGATTATCCACCTTAATTTTTATTAAAATGGGAAACTTTCCATGTCATTACCAATATAGTCATTTTGAAGAAATTAAGGCTTGGTTCACAATCTATTCAAGAATGTTTATGCAGTAACGCTAAACAAAATTAAATCTTAGATGTATGTATGAAGATATGAGTTATTTCTTCCTAAAATGGGAAATACAAGGCCATTACAATTAATTATTTGTTTGTATGTTTACTTGCCGATTAAGTAGTTTCAAGTAGACAGAAACGAGTTTATTATCTCTTATTAATTGCTTCGGAGTTTCTAATTTGATGTATTAACTAGACACAAGAAATAAGATAATTTCTAAAAATAGGTCCCTGCAATGATGTAAACTTTTATAAAATTATGCTTTACGCAAAAAAAATAGTCGCACCTCAAAAAAGATTTCTCGTGTTTGATTTATTTTTCTTTTTAATTTTTGAACGGAAATTATAAAAAAAATAGTTTACAAAATAGTGAAAAATTTGTAAAGGTGTCTCGATAAGAACTTGAAATTAATTTGAATCGCGCGCCATTTCAGTCTGTCCAATGTTTAGTCAGTTACAGTTGGTAGGGAGTACTCATAGGGAAACATTGACAATTACAAAAATTTTTCAAGAACGTTTATTTATTGTGAAAACGCATTACATAAATGGTGAAAATTTTACAGTAATAACAAGTTACGAGATTATTTTGGTGTACATCGTCCATTGCAGCTTGCTACTTAAAACTTACTGGAAGAATTTGAGCAGTCGTTTTCATTGAAAAACGAGAGACCTCTACAAGTTATCGCATTGGAAGCTCGGTCGATAACTTTGTTGCTGTGAAAGCTAGTGTCACAAAACATCCCAATACCTCCATTCTGCATCGAACGCAGGAGTTAGACATTAATCGCAGCACCCTCTAACGAATTTTGAGGATAGATATGTAACTTCATGCGTATAAAATCCAACGGACTCAAGAACTGAAGCCAACAGACACTTCGTCAACTGAATCATGGAACAACAGTAAGTTAACGAAGCATTTCACAACAAAATCATATTTAATGATGAGGCACATTGGCATCTGAACAGATTCGTCAACAAATAGAATTCTTCGGATCTGCGGAACAGAAAATCTATATTTCAGGCGGTAATTTCCGATGCACTGTCAAAAGGCGACAGTTTCGTGTGCTATGTGGGCAGGAGGGATATCGGACCGTACTTTCTTGAAAATGATCAAAGCGCGTCCGTAACTGTCAATGGTGTTCGCTATCGTCGCTAGCTGACAAAGTTTTCTTGGCGGGATATGGATGGAATGGATGTAAATGACACGTGGATTCAACAGGATGGAGCATGCATGCAAAATAATGACGTTACTGCAAACATAGTTCCCAGGTCGTGTCATCTCTCGTTTTGGCCGCCGAAAAGATGCGATTGGACTTACTCTTCTGGGGTTATTTGAAAACGAAAGTTTATGTGAATCGCCCTGAAACAAATTCAACAACTCTAAGAAGAAGTCGAAAGCAGCCTTCATGAAATTCAGCCACCTTTACTCGAACACGTCTTATCAAATTTCGACGAAATGGCACATACCTACTAACGGAGCCGCGCCATTTGACTGATATTTTATTTCACGTTTAATGTCTTTACAAATCAATAAAAATTTCGAAGAATTTCATTAAAAAAGTGTTTCTTTTTAAATTCAAAATTCAAATTGCTATTGAGACATATACGAGGGATAAGCTTAATTTAATGAGAATAAGAAAATCTAGTAGACTGTGAAAAACAATCATATAGTGTTTATTTAGAGCAACTTTTTATCTGTCATATGACATTTTGTTGTTAAAATTACGTTCGTTATAACTAGACTGCGGAACCGACGCTATCCCGAATCGGGTGTGATTCATTGCTGCCGACAATGTACAAACGATCAACTTAACAGTATATATGAATGTTATAGCGCGATGGTATTGATGAAAGTTGGCTGTTTGTACGTCTTTCAATGCAAACAGACGGAGTGTGAAATATATTTCGCCAGACTCGTAATAAAGCCAATGAAATGTATATACGGAAATTTATTTTTAGGAAAATAAATAAAACACTGAAGTTAAATGAATTTAAATTAATTCAAGATATATATACACACAAAATGCATTTACTTTTTACAGTGAAAACATTCAAAATATTGAAAAAGTATAAACTTGAAATTAATTATATCACCTTAATTACAGGGAATGCTTTGTCACACCACAGTAAACATTTTTTTATTATTATTAGTTATTTAGAATTATATATTGTAATTCATATTCTAAGAGTAGTTAATTCAAAATGAGCTCGGAAAGTGAAGATGAGCATTTGCATGTATTGCGAAATAAATTGTAATCGTCCTGTAAATATGCTTTCTACATTTTACGACGCTAAATAAGTCGATTTTTTTAAAAGAAAAAAAATTCGCTCTGAAGCAGGATTCGAACCCAAGTCCATGGCTTGTCGGACCATTGCTTTAACCGCCAAGCTATTAGGAACTGTGATTTCATATCATTGTGGAAAGGCCTTAAGGGGCTATACCAGTGTGACACTTTCAAAAAATCGACTCAACAATTTATACTTTCAAGAATATCCTGTGAAAATTTCAAGGCGGTATCTCTAATACTCCACGAATGGCAGCCTTCTAAAGAGCAACCGCTCGCAGGTATAAACTGCCCCATCTGCGAATCAAGCTGGCGGAGTTACGTCATGAAGCATCATCAATAGAGGGATGAACAGCTCGGAGAAAAGCTTCAGCCTCTCAGCAGGGCACTATTCGAGGAAGAGCAGGGTCCATTGTATGGGTCGGGTATGGCTGATTAACAGTTTTTATGGTAAATATCATTTTATCTTGCAAAAATCGATAGTTAAATCTTCAAACGCGAGATTTTTCAAATTTGCTGACAATGTAACTCGAAGAGATACTGCGTAGTTTTGAATATATTTACTCTGCGATGACGCAGGATATTTTTTATTGGATGAAAATTGACGATTTGGCATTGAAAGAAACGACCATTTTATAGGCAAGAAAACAGACTTTTTTTCATAACTACTCCATTTTGTTAGATTTTTATGTTTTTCGAAAATCTTACTTCATTGTACAGGAAAAACCTTCCAGTTTAACGACATTTTTTCCTTTTTCGGTTTCAGCTACTCAATCGACCGGAATCATGTCAGCAGTGGAGGAACTTTTTTTTGGGGCCTCTGAAAGCTGCGCATAAGTCGCTTGGATCTGAATATGAAAAAAATTATGTAATATAGGTCAAATATAGCCAAATATATGCTTAATTTTCCGAAACATTTTTTGAGTACTTTTCTTCCAAAAAATTCCCGAAGTTCACCCAAATTTTCAGCGTTTGCACTTTTTCTTAATGTGACTTTAATTAAGAAAAAGTATGTAATCGTTCTGTTTATAATAGTTACTGTTTCGTATTGAAATGTTATATTATTTAAAATATGCATTATTTAGTTAATAAAATCATAAATGAGTTTCGAAAAAATGATAAATTATTTTGACATTTGTTTTATGTTCTAGAACGAAAGACTTTGGCGTTCTAGAACATAAAAGTATTTCGCAGCTAAGTGACAAAAAAGATATTTGTTCACTATTAATATTTTTTGTGAACGTGTCCGAACATATCCCTTCCTAGAGACGCAGATACGTATCTGCGTCTCTGGGGAGGGATATGTTCGGACACGTTCACAAAAAATATTAATAGTGAACCTGTATTTGTGTTCCGGAGGGATATGTTCGGACACGTTTACAAAAAATATTAATGGTGAACCTGTATTTGTGTTCTTCACACCAGATTTTTAATAATATTTTATATTATTAAAAATATGTTTTTTGTTACTTAGCTGCGAAATACTTTTATGTTCCAGATTTTTAATAACATTTTATATTATTAAAATAGTATATTAGAGAACTAGTGTCATAAGACGATGTTTTGTTGTACGAGGCCAAGTTTGGAAAACGAGCCGAAGGCGAGTTTTCCAAAGGACGAGGACAACAAAACGTCTTATGAAACGAGTTTTCTATACTATTTTTTCTATTTCGCATTTCCATAACTTTTAAAATTTGTATTTTTCATAGCATGCAATTTGTATAAAATAAGTGACATTTACTTTTTTGACATGTAAATGTTGGTCAAACTGACATTCCCTATTTTTAAATAGCAAATGTCATTTAAAATTTATTATTTTTATTATTTTAATTCAAACAGGAACTATAAAGAAATGATCGATAATTCTAATTACCTAGGCGGGACACCACCGAATCTCCGTGAAATAGCAGAAAATACATCTGGAAATTTATTGCCAGAAAAATCTCGTGTAGTATATGAAAAAAATTATCAGCAATTTGAATCTTGGTGTATTGAAAATGAAGTTCACATACTATCAGAAAATGTTTTATTGGCATATTTTAAGCTACAAAGTGAAATAAAAAAGCCCTCGACACTATGGGCATTATATTCTATGTTGCGTTCTTGTTTAAATATCTATAAGAACTTCGATATATCAAAATATTCTAAACTACAAGCATTCTTAAAACGTTGTGGACAAGGATATCAGCCAAATAAATCTAAAATATTAGATATGGAACAAATTGAGCATTTTATAGAAAATGCTGATGATAAATTGTACCTTGCAGTAAAGTTATTTCTGTTTTTCTATTAAAACACAATTTGTATAGAATTTTCATTTTAGGTTGCATTATTAATAGGTTATGCTGGAGCTTGTAGACGAGATGAATTAGTAAATATGTCAATCAATGATATTGAATATAAGGATGATTTCATTGTTTTTTCGATACCTAAAACAAAAAATTATTTACCTAGAAGTTTTGCAATCACAACCCCTAAATGGATTGTTTTAATAAAAAAATATATAAGTTTAAGACCAAAAAACACAACCATTGAACGTTTCTTTCTTACCTATCGCAATGGATATTGTATATCATGTCCAATTGGAATTCATACAATAGGCAAGATGCCTAAACTTATTGCGGTCTTTCTTAAATTACCAAATCCTGAATTATTTAGTGGACACTGTTTTAGACGTTCCAGTGCGTCTCATATAGCAAATAAGGGTGGTGATTTGATTACAATTAAGCAACATGGAGGATGGAAATCGTCAGATATAGCTGAGGGTTATATTGATACATCCATGAAAAGAAAAATTGAGGTTGCCCAAATGTTCTCGTCTGAACAAAATACATCAAGTGGGTGTTCAAGCGTTTCACAGCCACAATCTTCAAATAAAAAATCTAAAGTTATTGTTGAAACTAATACTACAAGGAAAACGTTAGTTTCCAATCAAAACCTACCTGGCATTAGTATAAATGCTTATGATTCATCGCAAGTTAATGTACATGTTTATACTAATTACAATAACTAAAATAAAATACATTTACATAATTATATTTTTATATTGAGTTTTGTGCTTCATTATTACCTTGTTTAAGTACTAAAATATAATAATAAATAGTCGTTATTCTACATTCATGTATCATCTTTTGTATTCTGGTAGGTACATAACCTATATTAAGCAGCGTGTCAAATATTATTCCAAATTGAACAGGAAACCAACACTGAATAATGAAAGGTTGCGTCTCGAAATAAGGTTCATTTCGAGCCGCGAATGCGTATCAAAATGAGATCATTGTGTGTGCGAAATAGAAAAATACCTTTGTATTATACAAAACTGGTGGGGTTTTGCCACCTCATGTATGTTTCAATTATTCTGACAAAAAAGAGCCACTTGGTCAACTGAAAATTTAACGAAAATGTAAACTTTTAATAACAGTTTTCGAAAAAAGTATTTTTGTTCAAAAAAATTCGCAATCATTGAAAACAAACAGAACGCATTTGTTTTGGCTATGATATTATCATTAAAATCTGGAGGATATGGTGGACGAGAAAGTAATTCGAATCGTAATTGATACAATTTTTTTGCAATTCCCGATGAAAAAGATTTTTCTTGTCGTCAAATGTGGTCATTTTTTTTATTACCAAATTCTCCAAATTAGACAGAATTGTAACTGTTGCCTAAACTATTTAACGCAAACTGTACAATTAAAAAAAAATTAATTAAACAGAAAACAATATTACGATGTTTTCTGTCGAATAGTTGAAGCAACTACAGCAAACGCCTTAACACTTTAGAAATGGCGTAAACGCCACGGAACGTGCAAAGCGTTCCAAATATTCAAGCAGCCGGTGGGTATGGTCATACACACATCGTAGGTGGCCAAGGTCGTCCAGTAAAGACGGCGGCCAACAACCCCGCCATCTCGTTGCTGGTGCGGCGCTCGCTGCCGGCGATGTCGGCGTTGAGGTTGCCCGTAATTTATTCGAAAGACTGTTCTGCACGTCCCTACGGACGTTATTTACAATTGAAGATGTTGGCGAACTTAAACTAGTCGATCCATGACGGCGCCGTATGTTTCACTTAGATAAATGATGTCTGAATGGTACCTGACTTGTATTGTATACACTGTTGTTCGTAAATATTTGAACACGCACTACAAATAATAAGATAAAAGAGGTTTTATTATATCTACTTAGTTTCTTTAGAGTGTCTGTGTGAATCAACAAGAATATATAAAATAACATTATGTACATATCTTTGTATTTTCTGTTATTTTGGCCTTTTTATATACTACACAGTAGAGGTGCGAATTTTATGGAAAATGTAAATGTCATCTGAGCCGAGGCCACAAGTCTGAGATACCAATCGTAGCTTCGGTATAGATTTGAAATTCGATCTGATTCAATCGGAATTTCATCAATGGCATCCGAAGTGCAATTAAGAGTGGGCAAATTTGAGGTTAGGAAGTAAATTGGCTTAAAACACAATTTTTTTGACATATTCAGTTTTATTGATACCAATGTAAAGTAGAAATATGGGAAAAGGTTTTGTTTAAGTATGGCAATACGTTAAGCACGTATAAAGCATTTGTACAATATGAAACAAACATGTAAATAATTTACATATCTGTAACTATGCGCATGGACAATACACCTCGTATTTTCAGCATTTACTTCTGCTTAATACATATGTTTCTGCCAATATAGGCGTCCTCAGTTAAGCTAGTGAAGCAATTTATACAAATTAATACAAACCTGATATAAACAACTGGTTTGTATCTGTATTTAAATTTACTGAAATAGCCCGCAAAGATCAAGCAAGTTCCGTCCTATAAGAAGACAACTATGTATTAAGCAGAAGTAAATGCTGAAAATACGAGGTGTATTGTCCATGTGCATAGTTACAGATATGTAAATTATTTACATGTTTGTTTCATATTGTACAAACGCTTTATACGTGCTTAACGTATTGTCATACTTAAACAAAACCTTTTCGTATATACCGCCATCTGGCAGGTTGTTAATGGACTACATCTACATACGTATTTTATCGTTTCCCGTAGCAGCATAGCTGTTCGAACGATAGGTAGCCGTCCGGACAATGTATCTTTCGCCCGTAAGATGTCAATTATTAAATAGTTGTCTTCTTATAGGACGGAACTTGCTTGATCTTTGCGGGCTATTTCAGTAAATTTAAATACAGATACAAACCAGTTGTTTATAACAGGTTTGTATTAATTTGTATAAATTGCTTCACTAGCTTAACTGAGGACGCCTATATTGGCAGAAACATATGTATTAAGCAGAAGTAAATGCTGAAAATACGAGGTGTATTGTCCATGTGCATAGTTACAGATATGTAAATTATTTATATGTTTGTTTCATATTGTAGAAATATGGGAATTAATAATGGAATATGATGTCGAGCAAATGTCCACCTCTAGCACGTCGGCAGACGTCCGCTCTTTTCACAAAATTTTGAACCACATTTTGCAACAAAGCTTCGCCTATCTCGGCAATGCAGAACCGAATTTCATCTTTCAGAGCGTCAGTTGTTTGTGGTTTGTTCACGTAAACCCGGCCTTTCAAATGGCCCCAGAGAAAATAATCAAGCGGCGTTAAATCACAAGAACGAGGCGGCCAATTGACATCGCCAAATCGAGAAATTACGCGACCGGGAATTTTCTCATGCAATGACTGAATTGTTTGGCCGGCTGTGTGGATTGTGGCGCCGTCTTGCTGAAACCAAAGGTCATTGATGTCAACATTAGCCAATTGTGGCCACAAAAAAATCGGTTATCATGGTTTGGTAGCGCAGAGAATTCACGGTGACGGCGTTTCCTTGCTCATTCTCGAAAAAATACGGGCCGATGATGCCGCCTGACCACAAACCGCACCATACGGTTACTTTCTTTGGATGTAATGGTTTCTCGAGGACTGTTTGTGGATTTTGTGAGCCCCATATGCGACAATTTTGTTTGTTTACATAACCGCCTAATTGAAAATGGGCCTCATCACTAAAGATGATTTTGTTGAAAAATGCGTTGTTTTCGTTCAGTTTTTTAAACAGCCAATTCACAAACGTTCGACGCAAACAATGGTCGGCCAGCTTTAATTCTTGAAAGAGTTGAACTTTATAAGCGTGAAGATGAAGATCTTTATGCAAAATGTTGCGCAAAGTGCCTCTGGTGATGCCCAATTGTTGCGAACGTCGACGAGTTGATGTTCCAGGCTCATTCTCAACACTTTGCTGTACAGCGGCTATGTTTACATCACTACGGCCACTACGAGCGTATTGTTTTGGTCTATTATCAGCAACAGTACCGTGAGCCTCGAATTTAGCGATTAAATTACGCACAGCGGTTCGAGCAGCAGGAAAAGCTGCTCGAATTTTACGAAGTGATACAGTAAAATTTTCACCATTTTGATAGTAAATTTTCACAATTAAAATTCTTTGTTCAAGAGTGTAGCGTTCCATGGTTAAAATTTCCCAACATTTTACTAAATAAATGTCAAAGGACGACAGCACAATTCTTGAAATTTCATCTTTTGACAGCCAAATTAATTCCTAACCTCAAATTTGTCCACCCGTTATATGTACGAGGGGATATTGATATCTAGTTAGCCTAAGCAATTTTCCTTACACAAAAATTATGAATACAGTTCATGCGGAAACAGTAGTTAGAACCATTTACGAGAATATGCACCAAATACTTCATTCGGACGACACGTTCAAAGAAAAAATACTTTTATTTGTCAGTGACAGTGCTGCGTATATGTTAAAAACAGGCAGACTAGTAAAAGAAAAGATTTCCAAATATGCTGCATATTACTAATGTAGCACATGCTCTCCACAGAATCTGTGAATATACCTTTCCGAGATACCTTTCCAGAAGTTGATAGACTTGTATCCGCTTTTAAAAAAGTTTTCAGAAAAGCACCATTGAGAGTAGCTCTTTACAGGGAAAAACTGCAATCTTTGTCACTGCCTCCCTCTCCAGTAATAACTAGATGGGGAACATGGTTCGAAGCTACTAGTTTTTATGCAGAGAATTTCGATGGCTTACGATGACGATGCTTGAAGTATTTCTGAGTGCACGGAACTAATACAAACCTTGCCAAACTTTGGAAATTTGCCAAAATCAATCACTTACTTTGAAAAACAAAATCTCAAATCAAATGATGGATCTAATGTGGTTATTAGATGTGGCTATTAATAATTTGAAAAATATTCCAAGTGACTTCGGATGTGGCCTTCGGCAAAAGTTTGACGCAGTTTCTAATAGAAATCCAGATTTAATAACATTGCCGCAATCTTGTATGGGGACAGCACCTCAAAATCTAACTGATAGATACCCTGAAATAAAAGAATATTTCCAGTATGCACCTATAACCAGTTGCGATGTAGAAAGGACGTTTTCTATCTACAAGGATGGATTTTATTCAAAACGAAGAAATTTTACAGAAGAGAACCTTGTAAAGAAAGTATTGCTAGTTCATATTAGTACTCCTTTACTCAATTTAAACTACAAAATGAACAAATAAAAATGTATTTCGTATTTTATGGATCACCACCCCTTTGTTTTGCAATTACGTAAATAAAATTAAAAACTCTTTAAAAATACAAATTTTCAATAGTACGCCCGTGGGTGGTGAGTCATCGGCCCCCTCTTGTCCAGTACCTAGTGATTAATAAGAACGACTTAAACCACACAAAATTAGGTGTACCTAATTTCATTGAAATAACTGTATGTCCTTTTTCTAACAAAGTTGAAACTCTTACACGTTCATAATTGATTAAATGATGTGGTTGGATCATGATTTTTAATTTTAACTTTATTAACTTAAATTCTATACCAGCCAAGAAATTATCAAACTCGTAATTAAAACATAAGGGATGCTTTAACTGGAACTTCATCGACCCAAGCAAATCTGTTTAATCAAACTTGACATTAACTTTCGGCTTTTTTTCAACAGAAACGTCAAAATTACTTTGCAGTGAGATAAAACTACTAGATCACGTTTAGATACAATTAAAAATTTTTTGAAAATACAAAAATTAAAGAAAATGTATTAGAAACATTCAGTCGTACTTTAGTTTTGAACATGAGTTTATTGAAACTGTTTTTGTTTGGTACAAAATATTTTGAAATTAAATTGCTATTTGAATACTAATATTTCAGTTTACAAGCGTCAGCGCAGTACATAAATTAAAAATTTAAATACGACATCTCCTGGAACGAAAACATATTGACTAAAACTAATAAATCTTTGTTGAAGATACTCCATCGACTGACTCTCTATCGTGGTGTATCTGTGAGCGCAACGGACTGTAACCCAAGCACGTCTATACTTAAATACGTGTATCTGTGATTGGATTATATGCTAAGGTTCGTAAGGTAAATGCGTGCAGATGAGCGTGGCCGTCGTTTTTGTATTCCGGCGGAGAAGTCACCGATCGTTCGCTCGTGATTTCGCAGCGATTAGAAAACTGAAAATTATTCGCGAACGAACGCCGCCTGTATAATAAGGAGAGTTTCTTGTAAATCCGTAATTGCGGACATGAGTCTAAACAGAGACGGATTGAAAAAATACTCAGATTTCAAATAGATTTGAAACGCTTCCGAAATATTCTAGGATTACTGTGGCTTCCCACACTCTTTTAACAATTATATTAATACACTATGTACTAGACTAGAGGGTGAAATATGTTAAGGATAATTACTAGTAAAAAATATTTCTTTGAAGACTGTGGTTAAGTGAAATCTCAAAAAAGCTATCAAACCCCTTATCGCAATTAATAATAGTAACGAGCGATCATTAAAATTTTCACTCGTAGCTGGCCGTGTTTATAAAAATTATGTCGTAGCTTTAGTCATTAAGATGTTATTTCAAACATCTGTCAGTGTCAAATATATATTTTAAGTTTCATCAAAAGAAAAAGTAATGGCCTTTAATGATATGCATAAAGCGTTTATGGTAGAATGTTACTTCCTGACATCTCAAAAAATTGATGGTATTTGGCAGCATTCAATAGAAAATTGCCTTGCGGAGTTTGAAGAGAGATATCCAAATACTGTTCCTAGCTATAAAACTTTCCGTGATACGCTAATGCATTGTGTAAATCTTTTTCGTCAAACAGGCAGTATTTTAAGGAAAAAAGGAAGCGGTCCTCCTCTCAAGAGAAGTCGCGGCGTAATTGAAAATGGCAGACAAATTATTAACGAATCTCCTCAAACATCTATTTGCAGAGTTTCGCAACAAGTTGGGCTTTCGTATGGAACATGTCAAAAAATTTTAAAAAAGGACTTGCACATGTATCCATATAAATTAACTTCTGTACAAAATCTATTACCTACGGATTATGAAAAAAGAACACAATTTTGCCAATGGTTTATTCAAACAATGACAGACAATATTTTAAATCATACTTTTTTCACCGATGAAGCTTGGTTTTATTTGAAAGGTTATGTTAATTCGCAAAATATGCGTATGTGGTCCAGTGAAAATCCTCATTTCTACAGAGAAGTTCCTCTACATCCAGAAAAAATAGGCGTATGGGTAGGTATGAGTCGCAACCGATTAATTGGACCAATATTCTTTGAGGGCACGATAACATGTTTTTACTAATCAATTGACTAATGATGAACTCCAGGTCGGATATTTTCAACAGGATGGGGCTACATCTCACGTTACACTTGAAAATATTCAGTTTTTGCAACAATTTTATGGCGATAGGATAATAAGTAGAAATACAGCGATTCCATATCCACCACGATCGTGTGATTTAACAGTCATGGATTTTTTTGTGTGGCCATATATAAAGAATATTATTTATGAAACACCAATTAATAATCTACAAGAGTTAAGACATAAAATCATTGAAAAATGTGAACACATCAATAACTCACCGCAAATACTGATCAATGTTGTAAATGCTCTACGAAATAGAGTGCGATTATGCTTGGTGGAGAATGGTTATCATTTTACACATTTTTATAATATTCTATTACTTTGTATAAAAATTATAAATATATTTTTACAAGATCTGGGAAGAAAACTATACTTTTGGGAACAAACTATTTTATTGTTCTTCAAAATATTCGCCTTTATGGTCTATACACTTTTGCATACGTACGAACCAGTTTTCAAAACATTTTTTCCACTCTGAAGGTTGTATCTCAGAAACGTGGTTTTCAAAGGCTTCGACTGCTTTTTGAGGTGTTGAAAATCGCTGTCCACGCATTTTTTGTTTCACAGTTGGGAACGAAAAGAAATCATTCGGCGAAAAGTCATGTGAATATGGGCAATGAGACATTATTTCAACACTTTTCTCCTTCAAATAGTAACTGTTAGACATGCTGTATGGGAATTTGCATTGTCGTGATGAAGAATAATGCGACGTTTTCGGTTGTTCTTCCTGATTTCGTCTATAACTTTTGCCAAACAAATTACTGTATACCATTCAGCGTTAACAGTTTTTCAATCCTCTAAAGGAATTGTTGCGATGTGTCCTGTACAGCCGAAGAAACAAGCGATCATTTTCTTGGAAGTGCTCCTTGCTCGAACAACTTTTGTGGGGTTCGGTTCGTCTTGGAACACCCATACAGTAGATTATTGCCAGTTTAGCCTCAAAAGAACGCTGTATATTTGCTGTACAATATCTGCTATTCGATCTGCTATATCGACGGACTTGGTCGATATCGTTGAATGTCTTTACCTAAAATCAAATTGGTAGTTTGGAGTTATGTTGCTGTTTTCTATAAGAGGCTTCTTAAGTAGCAACTTTTCAAATAGTTTTGAAACCATTCGTAGTAAGGGAATTAGACTATAAGATTTAACATAATTAAGTGGTTTCCCCGGTTTTGAGAATACGATAGCTTCTGAAACCTTCCAGAATGCAGGAAAATGTGTGAATCTGCATGTTGCATTATAAATATATATGACTATGACTGTATCTTTCTAAGGAATTCTTTCAAAATTTCAGCTGCAATAAGATCAAAACGTGGCACTTTTTCAGAATTTAAATTCGTGCTGATTTCCTTTGCTACATCTTTTGAAGCGGCAGGAATATTGTTTCCTAAGTTTTGATAATCTATCTCAGGTTAAGATAATTCCCCCATCGTTTCGTTTGGTGTTAAAAGCCAAGTATTCAGCAAGTAAGTCCGGTTTATGTTTATTATCTCTGGTTCATGATTCAACGTTAATTCTGATAGGAACAATAGAAGTTATGGGTCTGGTTTTGTAAGTAATAATTTATTCTTTCACCCTTAAGCTTTGGAACTTGACTTCTTAGTTTTTGTGTTTTATTGTTGAAAATGGTAAATTAGCATTTCTGGAACCCGTACCTTACACCAATTTTGTGTTTAAAACGAAAAACAACATAAAAAAAACATTCAAACAGAAAATCTTCAAATTTCTAGTGAAATCAGTCGCCGAATTGTAAGTGCGATTGGTGTGAATATACCACATCGAGGACTTCAAAGATGACATTACAAGACGTCATGTCATATATATGTTTATTTATTGAATCATATAAATACAAAATATGATTAAATTTCGAAGGTTTCCGCGGCTGATGTAAGTAATATAATCTTCTATCGCGTAGATGTGTGCTTTTTGACGTCTTGCTGTCAATATCGTCAGCTTCTTCGAGGCCTGATAAGAGATTCTTTGTCAAAAAAACTAGCATAATATATCATAGAAAATAAAACAGTCACTTGAATGACAGGAAAAAGAAACTTACATCAATGTCTCGATCTCCTGCCATCATAATTTTTCCTGGCGAAATACATTTTGTTGTCGAGTAGTAAAATAATTAATCGTGATAGTAATTTCTACGTCAACTAGTAGCACAAAAGAATATTATTTATGTTATTTCATATTGCTGTCGTTTACGAATTTGGGATCGTACATGTGGAACATATTCACTGAACCATGGAACAGTTTATTCAATGAAAAACACAAAAAAATTATAACACAATGTGATCATTTTTGAAAACCATCATCTCCTATCGTGTGTGATGTTGTTTATGACGTTGATCATCCTCGATGGACATTAGCTCGCTCATACAAAGACCTTGGCCACACATCTATCCGTGAGACGGTAATCGCGTGTTTCCGACAAGTTCCCCATTTAATAATACTGATTAGCCGATATGGGAAAATTGATATACTCTGCGTAATTAACGACCGCGAAATACGCAAACATACCTGCACGGATGTGAAAATGAGATAATTTTTAGAAAATAACAAATATCAGAGAAACATTAGTTATTGAATCTTAAAATACTGAAGTCGGAAATACAAACGAAAACATAGTAACGATGGAAGGATTCTTGTAAGATTTTTGAAAATTAAATCTGTGAATGATTGTACAGTAGAGTTTCATAACTGATGGGCACTTTGTGTAATAATTTATTATTTATTTAGGAATGGTAGGCATTTTATTAGAAGTTGCAAGTTAATTAGGTGGGAGTTACTCCTGATTGTTGTAATATCATCAGTAATGTTCGCTTGTTTCTTCTACACATGATGATTTAAAAGTAGTTAAACTGAGAATAATGTAAAACTTTAATTGTTTAACATTGAGAAAAGAAAAAATATAGATCTCTAAGATCGCTAGTTAGGGCAACACGTGCTAAACTGGTTTGTTGATAAACATGTATCGGTACAAATCGCGTTTAGTTACGATGCATACAAATTTTCAAGCATAATGTTTGTTTAATGGTAAAACGCTATTGTTTTTTAGTGACGCAGTAAATCATAAAATAAAAGAATGTTATAACAATATGCCAACATAATGACGTACCAACACAATAACCACATTTATCTTCGTCGTTGGACGGTGTTTACGGTTATTTATTTCATTACGTTTGGAACAAAATCTTTGAACATTATGATCGTCCCACTAGACCAATTCAAATCGTAACGTCACGAAAAATTGTATTTAATAAAGAATTGCTATTCCTTCACTTGAAACTGAAGGAATTATCGGCAATGTCTAGCATTTCAAAAGCAAATATTCTCCTAATTGTGTATTACTATGTACAGTCGCGAGCATGGAAAACGGGCCATGTCTTAATACTAAATTGCCGGAATTTTAGCTATGTGCAGTCACCGTTCAAATGTTATTATTGGGTGTATTGCCGTCACACTGTCACACATTTAAAATGCCACATATCACCAATTTAATAATATGCGCAATATATGAATATACTGCAAGATGTTATACTACCTCTGTGTTTCACAATTATTCTCAGAAGGCAACTATACAGAGTTATTCAGATTCGATGCTCACCATTAGGATTTCGTAAACCGTAAGAGATACAAAGAAGGTTAAATTAGGGCAAAGTTGCGAAAATTAATGGGGATTAATATGCCGCAAGGAAATTTGCATTATCATTTTTCGTTTTTGAAATTTTTGATAAAAACCAAATTTTCACATTTTTTTCTCTCGTCAATAACTTGGTTGTTATGCAATAAATTGAAAAACCAAAAGAACTTCTCCATAGTAACTTTTTCTGTTGCATTCAGCGGCGCTCATCATTTTTCGGTACAACGTTTCCTCACTTTACAACCGTCATCAACTAAAAAAAATTAAATACGGACCTGGATTTTAAAATTACTTTTGTGATTGCTACTTATCTTTGTAATTTATTATTTATTAAACCCATTATTCCCTTTCGGGACGTAGGGTAATTATACATTACATACTCGTATAGCAAGTATGTGCACTTATAATGTCTCTATGTATTTTTTCCATTTTATTCGGTCCTGGGCAATGCTCCTCAGTTGTGGGATGGACTTGTTAGTCTCTTCCATAACTGTTCTCCTCCAGGTGGTGCGTGGTCTGCCTCTCGCTCTCTTTCCTTGTGGCTTTCAAAGTAGGACTGTGTGAGCTGGTGTATCAACTGGCTTTCTTAATGTATGACCAAGCCATTTATATTTCCTTCTCTTAATGTCTTCATTTATGTCGTTTTGTTCTGTTCTATGCCATAGTTCAGCATTTGATATTCTTTCCGGCCACCATATTCCTAGTATATTTCTAAGGCATCTGTTTATAAAAGACTGGAGTTTTCTCTTGATTGTTGAGGTAACCATCCAGGTCTCTGAGCCATAGAGGAGAACTGGTTTCACTGTTGAGTTGTACACTTTGATTTTTGATGATAAGCACAAACTTTTAGAGCGCCATATTTTTCTCATACTTGCAAAAACTTTCCGTGCCTTGTCTATTCTTCGCTGTATATCAGATAATGTTCCTCCATTGCTCGAGACAACACTGCCAAGGTAAGTGAATTCCTCCACTACTTCTATCTGTGTGCCTTCGACTTCTATGTTTGTTGTATCTTTGGTGTTAATTTTCAACATTTTAGTTTTATTTTTATTTATGCTAAGGCCATTCTTTTTTGATTCCGCAACAAGGTCATTAGTTTTACTCTGCATGTTCCTAATGTTCGATGAAAAAAGGCATACATCATCTGCGTATTCGATGTCCTCCAAAACTTCCGTCAGCCCCCATCGTATTCCTCTCTTCTTGTTATTTGTTGTTGCGTAGAGTACCGTGTCCAACATTATCCAAAAAAGCAGCGGTGAGAGTATGCAGCCCTTATCTTTGTAATTTTATTATAAGGGTATTTCTTGACATCGTCACTGACGTTCAACCCTCTTCGTACCTCTTACGGTTTACGAGATACCAATGGTGAGTATCGAATCTGAATAAGCCTGTATATACCAACAGGATAATTGCCCTGTGCATAGTTCTCGTATAATGACTAATTGGTTCGTTGAAAATAACATTAATGTTCTCAACTGGCCGGGTAATAGCCAAGATTTAAACATTATAGAAAATGTTGGGGTTTGCTAATGAAGAACATTCAAAAACAGCACGTTCGACCACGAAATAAAAGCGAACTATTGGAAATCGTTGAACACAGAATGGAAAGGAATATCAAACTATTATATTGACGTGCTATATAAATCTGTAACACATAGAGTGGAATTACTTACTGCTGGAAATCAAGCTATAACGAAGTATTAATATAAAATTAAAGTTGGTGTACCTAATTAGAAATATTCCCGTTGTAGTGATGCTATTAACCATTTTATAAAATATTTAGTAAAATTATGATGAGTATGTAGGAAGTTTTTATTAAAATGCAATAACCTAAACTCAGACATATAACTTTAGAACTATTATTGACTGTTAAAGGTAGTAGACACTATCTAAATAAAATAACTGACTAAGTACAACTCTTTTCTATATCAGACCTAGAACATACCTAGTACATGTACCTAGTTATATTTTCAATTGAAAACGTGGGAAATTATTTAAAAAAACGCTTTGAAAAAATTAAAATCGATTGATAGCTCGCAAAGAGGAAAAAACATTATAATAAACGGTTAAAATAAAAGAATGGTTAAAAGTAAATAAACATTTCTAAGAGCTTCTTTGTATGCATTAATTTTGGAATTTCTACAAATAACCATAAAACAGTTCTTGCAATCCTTTTTACACCCAATGAATGTATATATCTTAACAGTAAAACAAATAAAAATGTTATCCACTTTGTTCAGCTCGCTTCTTTTCTTCAGAAAAAGTGCAGTATGAATTGCAATTAAGAACGTGCTTCCTTCAGTTTTTTCACGTTGGATGGACACAAAACGTAATTTACTGCCACATACATGGCGCCAGACGGTATAACTAGACACCCAGGGAAAATTTCAAGTATCCGGTATTCTAAACTTAGCGATTTTAAAGCAAAAAAAAAGTCGCTTAACTTTTTTTTTGCTTTAAAATCAAAATTTTTTGTCGTATAAAATCGTCGTATCGTTATGTCGAAATTTTAGGAGTGTAAAGTAGACTTCGTTTCAAGTAGCAAAAACGCAAAACTTGTATATCCATTTTTATTTGTTTCAAAGTTACAGATCTATGAATGTGATTGTCAGATAATGAAAAAAAATGTAATCCTAAAGTCAATACAAACCTGATTTTATTTAAAAAAAGTTATGCAATTCAATAACAGGCCTGTGATTGTTAACGTTGCATAATAAAATGTTATCCTAAAATAAATACACACGTGTCGAGTGCATACAGTAATTTCTTGGAGATCTACAAAAAAGAGTACTGGAAATTGATTTATGATAAAGAAGGTTCTTACTTATTTCGTAAGTGCTGAACCATGAATATCATACAATAAACAAATGTTCACATGACTGTTAACGTTGCATTTTTTAATAAAGGATTACATTACGTTTCAATTCATGCAACAGCTTATTAGTGAGTGGACACGTTTTCTTTATTCAAAATGCCTTACTGATTTTCTTCTCAAGAGTATGCGGACATGCATTTTGTGTATGGCTACTGTAACGGCAGTGTATGTCAAGCAGTTATTGAATACCGACATCGGTTTCCCGATAGGCGCATGCCTCATTACAGAACGTTTCTAGAAGTACACAGACAATTTCGGAAATGCGGACTGCGTTGCGTGATTATCTTTTCGACCGAGGAGTAAATTTGCCAGCAGACTTAGAGGAAGAAGTAGTAGCTATTGTTACAAGCGATCCAACTTTCAGTGTACGTCGAATCGCTAGACAATTAGGAGTGCCACGAACGACAGTTTGGCGAATTTTAAAACATGAGAGCTTATATCCATATGACTATTGCAGGGGACACGGTTTGCTTGAGGCAGACCACTACGCTCGTCTAGTTTATTCTACCTGGATATTAAGGCAGTCACGGCTTCATTTTAATTTCTGCAGAACAGTCCTCTGGACAGATGAATCTACGTTCACAAGAAGTGGTGTTACAAATCTGAGAAACGTGCACAGGTGGTCATCAGAAAATACCAAAGCTATACGCCAATCTTAATTTCAACATGAATTTTCTATTAACGTTTTGGCGGCCCTAATCGATAACTTGTTGATTGGTCCTGTCGCTCTTCCTGGGAGGTTAAATGCGCATAATTACCTTCAATTTCTTATTGACGAATTGCCAGGTCTTTTAGAAGGTGTCCCACTGAATGTTCGACGAGACATGTGGTTTCATATGGATGGGGCACTGACACATTTCGGAATTGCTGTTCGAAATTGAGTTAACGTCAATTATCAAAGATGGATTGGTCGAGGTGGTCCTGTTGCATGGCCACCCAGATCGCCCGATCTTAATCCCCTTGACTTTTATTTATGGGGGTATATTGAAAATTTAGTCTACGCGTAAGTTTCGAACACAAGACAAGAGTTGTTGGATCGTATTCATCTGGCTGCCGAGCAAATTCGACAAAACAAGTATGAAATTCGGATAAGTACTTCTTCTGTTGGCTTGCGGGCACAAACCTGCATTCAACAAGGAGGTGGACATTTCGAAAATATTATTAATTGAGCTTTTTTTTTATATAAAATCAGTTTATATTGAGTTGAGGATTACATTTTTTTTCATGATCTGATAATCACATTCATAAATCTGTAAGTTTGAAACAAATAAAAATGGATGTACAACTTTTGCGTTTTGTTACTTGAAATGAAGTCTATTTTACACTCCTAAAATTTGAACATAACGATACGGGACACTTGTATAATAATAATAGCATTCTAAGATATTTTATTAGTTTTTTCTCGTCAAAAATGGAAAATAAATGACAAATGTGAAAGATCAGGTTAAATAGTTTACACAGCAATAGTGATGTCCCAATCCCGATAGAATAAGAGGTGCATAATTTACCTGCATGCATGTATACAAAGATTAACCTCCCGATACCGAAGGGTGTAAAAACGACTCGGTTGACGAAGGGGGTACATTATGTACCCCATATTGCAAGTAGGTAAGTATACTCACAAAAATGCTCATACAGCCACTCATGAAAGTAAAATGAATAAATAAGGCAATATTTTTTCTAAAAAAAAAATTGTCCATGCATGGTAGCAACGTGTGAATGTAAATATTTCTTTCTACATTTTACGACGCTAATTGTTCGAATTGTTAATTGAAAAAATTAAGCAGGATTCGAACCCACGCCCATGGTTTGCCGGACCATTGCTCCGCTACTTGAGCTATTAAGGACTGTGTTACCGAATACATAGAAAGCAATATTTACCTTTACATGACTTCGCGAAAATGCAATTAATTTGCAACAAGTGCCCGACTAGACAAAATATTAACATCTGCTTCTTAATATAACTTAGAGCATCCCGATGTATTCGGAACTACAGTCCGTATAGCTCAAGTGGCAGAGCAATGGTCCCCTATGAACGTGGGTTCGAATCCTGTGTAAGGGCGAATTTTTTCAATTATAAAAATTAAGTAAATGCAATTAGTTCGTAGCATTGTATATGTATTAAATTTGAATCTGATTTTATTTGAATTAGTTTTTGTGGATAAAACTCTTCAAGCTTAAACGTTATTGGCCAAAAACATATTTACGGTACCATATCTTCAAACGTGAAGCCTTCGAAAAGGTAAATAACAACGAAACGCATTTTTTGCTTTGAAAAAGAAAAAAAAACAATTTAACGTTCAAAAATAGACAGCTACTTCCTTCTGTCGACACTTATACGTGCTAATATGTTAGATCCGCATGTTCTAAATGTAAATAACAACTAATCAAAAATTACTACGTTTAATATTACTTGAAAGAAGTAATGACAAACGAAAATATTGCCAATACATATAAAGCATTAATCTAATATTTGCACAATAATCTCGTTTAAAATAAACTTATTTTTACTACATATGTTTTATTTGTAAATAATAATAAATTTAACGGTAATCTGTTACATACGAGGTGTGACTATAAAATAACGAGACCAATGCTGTAAAACTTTTTATTTGAAATGTATACATATTTAAGTATTAGCCCTTTAATATACTTTTATACTGATTAAGCAAACATTTCAACAGAATGGGTGTTCAATATTTTGCATAAACATTTAAATATGAGGACTGTTCTCTTTCAACATTTATTTATAATTTTTCAAAGTATTCTCCTCCACAGTCAAAGAATTTTTGCATCCTTGAAAACCAATCTCGAAAATATTTTCTCCAATCTTCTGGCCGTAATTTATTTATTTAATTTTTTAAAGGCATTAACCGCTTCTTCGGCCGATGTAAAACGTAAACTCCGTAATTTATCCTTTACCCGTGGAAATAAGAAGTCATGAGGTGCTAGGTCTGGACTATAAAGTGAATGACCCATTATTTATATCTTTTGGGCATTCAAATACTCAGTTGTTCGAGCGGCAATGTGGGCCCGAGCGTCATCTTGATGCACGATGGTCCTTCCTCGTGGGCGTTTTTCGCGAACATTTTGGAGAACCCGAATCAAATAGACTGTAGTGTACCATTCTGAATTAACAGAACGTCTATCCTCCAATGCTACAGTGGAAACATGCCCAGTAATTCCCAAAAATGCAGCGACCATCTTGTTTCGGATTTTTTCACGAACAACTTTTGCTGTAGAGTTAGGCCAACTCATTCATAAAGACCCAAACTGACGATTGTTCCTTTTTTTCAAGCTCATAGTGGTCCACCCATGTTTCAACATCTGAGATGATGTTGTACATAAAATGACACGATCCACGGTCAAAGCGATCTAGTGTAGATCTGCATGACCTCACACGGTCTTCTTTCTGAATTGAAGTCAAGTAGGTTTTGAGGAGGATGCAGTTTTTGTTCGAGTAAAGGATTTCTTCCGCGTTGAATGTGAGATATTTGCTAAATTTCAAGTGTTGCAATAATTTTTTGGCGCAGTGTAGTGAAAAGTGCATTTTTATTATCCAACGCAAAAGAAGCGAAAATCTTTACAGTTGCTACACAAAATTTGTCTAATTGCGTTACGACTTGCCTCATCCGCCATATTTGCCAGATTTGCCTTCCAATGATTTCTTTTTATTTCCAAATTTAAAAAAAATGACTCGGTGGAAAGAGATTTCAGACAAATGAAGAGATGATATCCGAGACAAAGTACATTTTGCAGAGTTGCCGAAAAATTACTTTTTGGGTGGTTTGAAAAAAATGAAAACTCGCTGGACTAAGTGTGTATATCTTTCCAACTTCAAATTGAGAATAACCAACTTCGAATTGAGAATAATCAACTTCAAATTGAGAATAATAAACTCCAAATTGAGAATAATCAACTTCAAATTGAGAATTAATAAATTTGCAGAACGTTTGTCACAAAGCAATACCAAACGTCTGTGTTACTGAGTATCATTTAGCGTCAGTGGTGAGACATTTACTGATATTCACAATCCATTACATTAAAAAACGCAAAGCTGACAAAGTTAAACAGCAAATTTGGGCTGTATATAACACTATCAAGGCGACCGGAGAGGGCTTGCGATTAGTTTTGGCATTAAAAAATCGACTGCCTACCGATGGGTAAAAATCAAGAAAACGTGGAAAAGCCATGTGTGGAACAAAAATTTGTGAAAATCACGGAGGAGCATCGTCAATTTATCCTTCAATACATTGAAGAAAACCCAAAATTAACATTAAAAGAACTTAAACTCAGGAAGTGGATCATTAAATAACAGTATCTAAAGAAACACTTCGAAAGCATTTGGACAAATTGTTGTTCAAATTAAAGGACATACGAAAAGAACCTGAAAGAGCAAATAGTGATGAAAATAAGAGAAAAGGTCGTGAGTATATTCAGCAACTTTTAATTTATCAAGCGGATAATGTGCCAATTAGATACATGGACGAAACAAATTTTAATTTATTCATATCAAGAAGACAAGGACGATCAAGAAAGGATCCCGCTGCAGCAATATATTGGCTGGTTGCGGCGGAGCCAATATAAGTATTGGTAATATGGGAATGATTCACAACGGGGTCAGAAGAGGTACCTTGAGAATGGAAGACGCAAATCAATTTGTCCGTCAGTGTTTGAGTTCAGCTTATAACATTTTTCAAACTCATGTGATGTTAGTAATTGACAATGCTCTGTGCCATGGCGGTATAGAAACTGTATTTACTGAAAACGAATTCAGCAACCATAAATTGCTAAGACTTAGTACTTACAGCCCAATGTTAAATCCTATTGAAATGATTTGGTTCAGCTTAAAACCTGCTGTTAAACGGAATTTAAATCTGCGTTTGCCATATATTTTAAGCTGGCGAGGGTAGAGCAAATTTAAATTAGACGGAGTTTCGTCTACATAATTAGAGGATGTTATTGTAATAATGTTATTGTAATAAATCCTGTAATAATCCAAGATATGTAGCGCATATTCAACGATTTAAATTTAAACGATCTAATCATGTAATTTACAAAATCAATTTATTAATTGTGGTTATAATACAATAAAAGCAGTTTTCATTTGTAATTATTTGTTATCATTTTGAATGTATTTATTCTCAATTTGAATTTGTTTATTCTCGATTTGAAATTAATTATTCTCAATTTGAAATTGTTTGTTCTAATTTTGAAAGTGCTAGTATAGATTTGTAAAGGGATTATGTCGAAAAATGAAATATATTTTTCTACGACCCTTTACAAAAAGACATTTTTCGTCACCGAATACTGCAGCGCAAATTTGATTTCCATCACTAGTGAGAGAAAATCCCATCAGAAAGAGGTATGAAGAAGTCTAAGTAAAATTCATTGAATAGAGGGATAATAGCGTAAATTCATATTTTTTAATTTTGCTATAATGCCATAGGCGAGATCGTAGAAAAAGTGCTTAACTCGTCGAAATCACTTTTTTAGCTCGCGAACATTTCTCTCGCTTAAAAATATGTTACTTTCGTCACTCGTTACGCAAGATTACTATTTTTACCCAAAAGTATTTCATTAAAAAGTCACTCCCCCGTCAAACCGCACCGCCACATCGATCATCTTAAAAGTGCACGTTACACCAGCAGAAATTAACAATTATTACTATTATTGTGCAAATTAATTGCATTTTCGCGAAGTAAAGTGAAATAAATAAATGTTTTCTACATATACGACGCTAATTATTCGAATTTCTTTACTGAAAAAAAATTCGCCCTTATACAAGATTCGAACCAACATCCATTGGTTTGCCGAACCACGTTTTTACCATTAAGCTACGAGGGTGTATTTTTATGTTATCTACCTAGCCATGAAACAAAAGAGTGACGACGTCAAACAAATTATTGAAAAATTGCTGTCACTCTTAGAAGTACATGTGCTAAGTTGTGTTTAGTTTATGCTGTTTATAGAGATTTGAGACGGTCTATTTCTCGATAAAATAAGTGAAACTAAGGTTGAACATCGCAGCGTAATAAAGTTCCTGACAAAAGAAGGCAATGGTCCAAAAGCAATTCATGAGAGAATGGTTGCTGTGTATGGGGAAGATACACCATCTTATTTCCAAGTAAAATATTGGTCTAAACTCTTTCGATGGGGCTGAAAGTCAGTCAATGATGACCCAAAGTCCGGACGACCCATTGAAGCTCGAACTGAAGACATTGTGCGAAAAGTCGAAAATTTGGTACTGAAAGATCGGCGTGTAAAGATCTCTGTCATTGCCAATGAAGTCTGCATATCCGAAACAAGTGTCCTCAAAATTTTGCATGACGATTTGGAGATGCAGAAGGTGTCTACGGTGGATACCCAGATTGCTTACACCTGAACAAAAACTGTACAGAAAAGAAGTTTCTCAAGAAAATTTGGTCAAGTTGTAGAGGGACAAAACATTTTTATCTTGAATTATCACCGAGGATGAGACTTGGGTATATTACTGGGACCCTCCTACAAAACAAGAATTCATGCAGTGGGTTCATAAGGGCTCTCCACCACCAAAAAAGGCCAAGACACAATTTTCTGGTAAAAGAACTGATGGCAACTGTTTTCTGGGATGCTGAAGGAGTCTTGCTAATTGAATATATGCCGAGAGGGTTTACCATAAATTGAGAGGCCTGCGAAAACACAATTAAAAATTTAAAAGCTCTGCTCTGGAGGAAAAACGCCCGCATTCTTATCCACAAAAAAACTTGTTGCTGCACGACAATTGTCGGGTTCATAAGGCAAACAAAGTTCAGCAGATAATCAATGACTGTGGGTTTATAGAGTTAAGGCATCCACCTTATAGCCACGACCTAGCTGCGTCAGATTTCTTCTTATTCAAAAATTTAAAAAAGCATCTCAGGGAAACTCAAAGAAGCTGTTGAAGAATATTTTGCGGGGTTACGGAAGCAATTTTTTTCTGAGGGTATGGGGCAACTGGAAAAAATATGGAATAAGTGTATTAGTGTTGAAGGGAGTATGTAGAAAAATATTTTTTTTTGTTCTCTTATGTGCTTTTTTTCATGGCTAGGTAGATAACATAAAAATACGCCCTCGTATTAAGGGACTGAAGTTCGAATTGTCGGGAAGTTTTAAATTACATTAAGAAACATATATTAATATTGTGCCCGTAGTTGGCAAATTTGTGCAAAACAATTGCATTTTTGCGAAGTAGTGTGAATGAAATAAATGCTTTCTACTTATACTACGCAAATCTAGTGTGTATACGATGTGTCGTATATGTAGAAAGCATTTCTTTAATTATTGAACAAATCTAAAATAATTCCTGTTAATAATAGAGAAAAAAACATACCGTTCATTTAGCGATAAATGTCAAAGCAGTACTTAGCAACACTCACTACCACAACAGCTATTTGAAATTGTAACACAGTCAGAGACACGCTTTTTATCCGTTGGCATCCAAGGCGCGATTACATGACTAACAACGACAATATGCATTTTATTATAATAACAATAAAACGTAAAAGTATAAATAATTGAGTATAAACATTACAACAATATCCCATCGTGTTCTTTTATGTAACAGCAAATGGCTACCGCAGGAAAAAATGGAAAAGTCTAAGTGTAAGCGTGGTAAGAACTCGCGCATTCAACATATTTCTGGTATTAAAATGGATAAGATATCAACTAATTAGTAATACGCCGAGGAGTAATTAGAGATTACACAGTGTGGTGAATATAATTTTTCTTAGAAATATTAATAAAATTGTTAATAAATTATAGTTTGTCAATATTAGAAAAGGGTAAATGTGCAATTCTCTTTTCCTTCTTCATCCTCCTCATTTAAACAGAACTACAAGGCTGATCCATTTGCTCCGCCCCTGATCCATTTACAAACCAAAACAATTACTTATCTTCACGTCGCAATGTAACTATATATAGACTAACGCTTGAAACTTACAAGTCTGAACCTGTTAAAGCGTGCCTATAGTAGACGTCCGAAGTCAGAGAGTCATATAACAGTATCAAAATGGATCGTGTCGAGCAACGAGGGGTGATTAAATACTTCATTTAAATGAGATGACCCCTACTTAAATTCATCAAGATTTGGTGTATACAGGTGATTCAATTTCGGCCCTCACCATGGGGATCTCTCTTATTATTGGAGATAGAGTATAGGTTTAAATTTGGTAAAGTTGTTAAATTTTGTGTTTCTTATAAATCCGTAAAGAAAATAGACCTGTGACAAATGACTTTCGTTATTTAAAAAAAAAACGCGAAAACCCCATTTTCTTCTTTTACCTGTTGCACCGACATTTGGCCTTGTAGAGTAAAAATAAAAACAAATCCTTGTGGCCATTTCTAAACCTCTATCCAGTGGTGTACTCTAAACTTTTATACGACGTTTCGTTTCTTTCTGGCCATCACCAACTATCTAATTTCTTATAGGCGCCATATTGGATTTAGACATCTTCAGAAAGAGTTTCATTTTTCTGATTTCAACCATGTACCACATGCTGACTAAAGTTTTTGACATTAGGTTTTATTTGAAAGAATAAATTATAAGATTAAATAAGGTAGCCATGGAATTTCAATCTGTCAAACATTTCATTTATTGTTCATTAATAATACAAAAACGTCATACACTAACGAAGAGAAACGAGATATGATAAGTATTTTTTATTCTTCGAACCGAAATTCAACAGTAGCGAGTACAAGATATCTACAATTATATCCAGAACGACAACAGCCTCATCGTACCATTTTTCTAGATCTCGACAGAAATTTGGTCGAGAATGGATCGTTTACTAAGCCGCGTAATGGTCAAGACAAGAGGAATTTAAATGAAAATCCACAAGATATTTTACAAATGGTAAATTAAAAGCGTGTTTTCAAATTTCATGTTAATCTTGTATTTTTATAGATAAATAATAATCCATCAATTTCTACACGCGAAGTAGCGTCAGAATTAAATTTGTGCCAGTCCAGAGTTTGGAGAACTTTACATAAAAGTTTTAAACCATACAGGATCCATGTTAGTCACTCTTTACTGCCTGGAGATAATTTGAGAAGGCTAGAATATTGTAATTGGTTAATGGGAAGGATAGAAAATCATGAAAATTTTTTAAGCAAAATCATCTGGTCAGATGAAACAAAATTTATAAATTCTCGAATGTTCAACAGAAATACGGAGCACTATTGGGCAGTACAAAATCCCCGACAAAACAGGGCTAGAAGACCACAACATCGTTTTGGAATAAACGTTTGAATGGGTATTTTGGCAAATCGTCTCTTAGGACCAGTTATGTATGAAGAACATTTAAATGGATAAAGATATTTAAACATTTTACGTACATACGTATCTGACTATCTTGACGACAATATCCCATTAAATCAATTACAATATTTATGGTGGCAACAAGATGGCGCACCAGCACACAATGCAGCTGTTGTTAGAAATTTCTTTAATCAAGAGTTTGCAAACCGTTGGATTGGAAATAGGGGAGATGTTGAATGGCCTGCGAGATCACCTGATTTAAGTCCGCTAGATTTTTTTTTTATGGAGATATGTTAAAAATAATATTTATAAAGTAGATGCGCCACAAAACATTGAAGAATTACGAGACAGACTTCAGAATGCCTTCGATGCAGTTCCTAGAAGAACTATACAAAGGGCAGTACAAAATGCCAGAAGGCGTGCCCTTGTTTGACAGATTGAAATTCCAAAGGCTACCTTATTTAATCTTATAATTTATTCTTTCAAATAAAACCTAATGTCAAAAACTTTAGTCAGCATGTGGTACATGGTTGAAATCAGAAAAAAAAACTCTTTCTGAAGATGTCTATATCCAATATGGCGCCTATAAGAAACTAGATAGTTGATGATGGCCAGAAAGAAACGAAACGTCGTATAAAAATTTAGAGTACACCACTGTAAAGAGGTTTAGAAATGGCCATAAGGATGTTCTTTATTTTTTCTCTACAAAGCCAAATATCGGTGCTACAGGTAAAAGAAGAAAATGGGGTTTTCGCGTTTTTTTTTTAAATAACGAATGTCATTTGTCAGAGGTCTATTTTCTTTACGGATTTATAACAAACACAAAATTTAACAACTTTGCCAAATTTAAACCTATACTCTATCTCAAATAATAAGAGAGATCCCCATGGTGAGGGTCGAAAATGAATCAGCCTGTGTGTATATGTATATATATATATATATATATATATATATATATATATATATATATATTGTAAGAATTGACAGCCACACGTTGGTATAGTATTGTCTGTATTGTCTGTTTTAAATGGTATATGTTCGTAGAAACTATAATTAGTACACATCCCTTGTTTGGTAATTGTGTATATTGGTTCAGGTATGTTGATGACATATTAATTTGCTTTAACGGTTCAGATAGACAATTAAAAACTTTACATAATTATATCAACACTATTCACCCCAAAATAAATTTTACTATAGAAACAGAAATAAATAAAAGCATTAATTTTCTAGATTTAACCCTATCACACAAAACTAATAAACACGAGTTCGCTATATACCATAAACCAACACATACAGATACTACAACACACGCTAATTCTTTTCATCCTATAACACACAATTTATCAGCATACCAATCAATGGTATATAGATTAATTCATGTACCTATGAGTAAAAGTAATTTCGACCTTGAACTAAATAGAATAAACACAATAGCATTAAACAATGGTTACTCTATAAATATTGTCAATAACATCCTAAATAGCCAACAAAAATCTAAAACCCTTTCCTTAGTTTATCCAAAATTAAAATACAAGATAATTAATTCCTATAATTCAATCACTTACTTAGGAAAAATTTCGGAAAAAATTGGTACTTTCATTAAAAAACTTAATAACGAACATATATCATTTAAAACAGACAATACTATACAGAACATTATTAAAAACAACAAAGATAAAATAGACAAAGGATCAAACTCTGGTGTATATAAGTTAACATGCGAAGATTGTAATAAGGTATACATAGGACAAACGGGGAGGACATTCAAAATTAGGATGAAAGAACACGAGAGAAGCCATAAAGAAAAGAAAACAGATTCAACTTTCGCAAGTCATTGTATAGATATCAATCATAGATTTAATATAGATTTCAAAATTTTACACATTCAAGAAAAAAGTAAAAAACTTAACCTGTTAGAAAACTTAGAAATTAATAGATACAGGTAGTTTAGGATTAGCTTTAAATGACCAACTAGATTTAAACAACTCCCCTCTACTAAATTTAAGATTGTAAAAATTTTTCCACCACCATTACCCCAATAATTTTCACATAAATATTCAAACTTGTATTGTACATATTCAGTATTTCATCCACCTGATGAAGCCATTGTATGGCGAAACAATATTGTAGTGGTATTTACAATAAAAGAATTTTTAAAACTAGAAGTTCAATTACTTATTTCTTAGCATTTTAATAAAGATTATGAAATTTGCAAACGGTGTGATGATTTGGAGGTGTATGTCTGGAAAGAGTATAGGAAAGATGAAGATGATAGATGGAATTGTTAATGGCAATAAATATCAACAAATTCTGAACAACAGCCTCATACCTGGTGCAGAAGAGCTCTATATTTTTCAACAGTATGATGCATCATCCCATACGGCAAAATCAACAAAAAAAATGGTTTGAGGAACATGACATGAGAGTTTTAGCATGGCCTTCGAGCAGTCCAGATCTCATCATTATTATTGAGACCTTGTGGCACCGCATGAAAAGTTACTTAAGGAATAATCCTCAACGAACAATAAGTGAATTAAAAACAAAAATCGCAGAAATTTCACCAGATTATTGCAGGTCGCTTGTGGAATCTATGCCAGCTAGAGTAAAAGCTGTTACAATGGCCAAAGGTGATGTGACTTCGTTTTAAGTAATGTAATAAATGATCGCCTGAACATTGAGTTGTCAATGTAATTTCTTCATTTATTAATTTGTTAAGCTTCTATGTAGTTTGAGTATGAGTAAGATCTATTCTTTTGATACAAAGGTATTTTTAATAATATAAAATATTATTAAAAATCTGGTGTGAAGAACACAAATTCAGGTTCACTATTAATATTTTCTGTGAACGTGTGTGTTAATAGTGAACCTGCATTTGTGCTCTTCACACCAGATTTTTAATAATATTTTATATTATTAAAAATACCTTTGTATTATACAAAACTGGTGGGGTTTACCTACTCATGTATGTTTCAATTATTCTGATACATTACACATGCGGTTAAGCCGCAGTATGAGTGAAGACACAAACAAAATGCAGTTTTCTAGAGAGTTTGGCTGTGCCAATCTTTGGAAGGACGTCGTTACTTCACATTAATTATGTGGACGGTATGCGAGGTACTTCGGCTGTCTGACAATAGGCAGCGCCGAATTTACTTCTGTGCTCGGTCTGAATAATTACGGTGATAGGGCGAAGTGGTTCTTTTCTGTGAAAGTGTCTGGGAATATCCTTTCTCCAGCAGGGGCGTACCGATGAGCCTGTAGAAAGGTGAAATACGAATCTGCGTCTCTGGGGATGGGATGTATTCGGACACGTTCACAGAAAATATTAATAGTGAACCTGCATTTGTGTTCTTCACACCAGATTTTTAATAATATTTTATATTATTGAAAATACCTTTGTATTATACAAAACTGGTGGGGTTTACCTACTCATGTATGTTTCAATTATTCTGATCTATTCTTTTGATAAATATAATCTTTCATTGTGTGCCCAAGTTAAATATGTGAATATTAAATCAAATTACAAACTCTCAAATAGAAAATCAGATCTAAAAATTGGTATTGTCCGAACATTAAGTTGATAAACAAATTTAATTTTTTTTTATAAACATCACCTTTCTAGATATCTAGTGTTCCCCTTGTATTATCTTCCTATATGGCACGGTTTTACCACAGTGCGAGGGAACATTAAATTAGTGTTCACTTCTCAAACTGATTGGATAAAACGAAATATAATATATTGTGCATATAGGTACCATATTAGTAAATCTAAGTATTACCCTTATTTAAGAATTAAATAGTGTTTTTCGAGAAAAGCAATACTGCTACATGTACTATAGGTACAATTTAAAAGCAATTTGTATAATACTTAAAAGTATTTTCATAAGTAGACCCGACATTAGAAAGTTATTCGAAAAATGTATGTTTGCAATCAAAGCTGCTGCCTACTTTGTTTACTGTGCCGTTATGTAATACTAAAAGTTATTATTAATAACGAAGTATTCGAACAATTTAATATCCATTGCTCAAGGACAAGTTTACTTCTAATCTCTACGAAAGTGTCGCGGAAACATCGTAAAATAATTTTGTTTTAAGCAGAAACGCTGTGCAATTAAACGTAAGGATAATAATAATTTTACATTAAAATGTTCATTCTAATAGCGTTACGTTACAACGATATGCAGATTTTTAATTAACAGTGTATGTTAATGACAGAAATAATGAGTGAGAATGTAAATAATATTTGTGTGTTTAATCATTTGAATGCCATTCATTCATTCTGTGACTAAATTAATACTTTTGTAATACTATACAACTTGTATTTTTTATTATATTAACGTACGGTTACTGTTAAAGTCAGGAGCATAGATATTGTAAGCATAGACCGGACACATCGGGTTGAACTGACGTCGTCATTACGACGGACGATATAAATAATCTACAATACCTGTAAGTACATCATGCAGTTATTGAATGCACTATTGATCTGGCTAGCGCGCACATCTGTTTTCATCGAAAATTCCGATGTTTTTTGTTGGATATTTACAGTCAAATTTCTGTTTTCATAGGCGTAAATAAAAGCGTGTGGAGTTTTATAATTTAGTCTATTTAGATTATATTTCCTAAGATAAATAAAGTGCTGTGAGTTAGTTTCCTGCTTTCATAGTTTTAACTGTTAATTACATCGCAATTTTTGTGATAGATCCTGTTTAATATCGTTTGATTGAATCTACTTCTCCCAATTATTTCGACGTAAGTGTGCATTGAATTTCGTTCAGTTTCAATAACTTACGCACACATTTTTAGTTTTCATTTATTTAGATCTAGAGCATTGTTTAAGTTACTTTTTCAGATATGATATGGAAGTTTTAATTCCTTATAACTTTTTTATTATAATTTTTTTTTTGTTGTTTTCAGTATTTTGTAAAGAAGACTTGGGGAATTTAAAATGGAACAGTACACAATTAAACAACGTGCCAAAAACGTTGAACTTTATTTCTCAAATCAACGATCCATCGTTCTGACTCAGCCTGCATATCGTCGTTATTTTAATGTGCGGGTTGGACCCTCAGAGTCAACAATAATCCGTCTGGTTGCAAATTTTCGAGAACAAGGGGCAGTAAGGAACCTTCCTGGTGCCGGCAGACGACGAACGGTGCACACGGATGACAATATTGAACGGGTACAGGAGAGTATTCGGGAAGATGGAGAAACATCAACCAGGAGACGTTCGACACAACTTGGCCTCTCAAGAGGGTCGCTGCAGAGAATTTTGCATACAATAAGAATGGTTCCATACAAAATTCAGCTTGTCCAACAATTGAAACCGACAGATTACCAGCAACGACTTGATTGTGCAATTTATTTTCGTCAAAAAGCAGAAGAAAATCATGATTTTATTCATAATTTCATTATGAGCGACGAAGCCCATTTCCAATTAAATGGGTTCGTTAATAGGCAAAACTGCTGGATATGGGCTACGGAAAATCCAAGAGTAGTTCAACAGCGAGAATTACACCCACTTAAGTGTACCGTTTGGTGCGGTGTTTCGTCGGAAAGGATAATTGGCCCATATTTTTTTGAAAATGAACACGGTATCGCCGTTTCCATCACTGGTGTTAGATATCGGACAATGTTGGAAAATTTTTTAAGGCCAGCCGTGGAAAACCATCCGCAAGTATGGTTCCAACAGGATGGAGCCACAGCGCACACTGCGAGGGACACAATGGCTCTTTTACGCGACATCTTTGGTGAACGAATTATTTCCCGTACAAGCGATTTTAATTGGCCTCCGCGTTCACCGGATTTAACCGCTTCAGACTGTTTCCTTTGGGGTTATTTGAAAGGAAAAGTCTATATTAATAAGCCTCGAACCATACAGCAATTAAAAAATAATATACGCGACGAAATCAACAACATAACACCTGAAGTTTTGCGAAAGGTTATGGAAAATGTTTTGGAAAGAGCACGAATATGCGAAGCAGAAAAGGGCCACCACTTTGCGAGATATAATTTTTCATAATTAAATTAAAAATATTCTCCATTAATATACTGTATTTAAAATTTAAAAAAATGAATAATTATGTCTTAAATAAGAAGTTATAATGAACTCAAACCCCTTCGGTCATTTTGGGCCACCCTGTACATAGTGCCGATGATAATGTGGTGGCCATAGGCTTGTGAAGTAAGTGTGAGTGAAGTTAATTTTGAATCGTTTACAGAAAATATATGTACTTGTATCATAACTCTTAGACAAATTACTATATCTAAATGTTCCATTTGCCACAGGTAAACTCACAGTAGGTGCTCCTTATAATCCGCTTAGTGTAAATTCCAGTCATTTTAAAATATTTTGAATCTTACTATACATCAATACGTTAAGCACGCATTACGCATTTGTTATAAATGAAACAGATATGTATTACGCATATCTGTACAGTAACTTACTTAATTTAAGCTTTTTTAACAAAGACAATAGCCGAATTTATTACGATTCTGTACGATGAGTTACAAAACACTTAAAAAGTAGAAAATGCTATTAAAGTAGGCTCCTAATTCAGTTTGTAAAATGACTTCGTCATCTTCTTCTGCTTATTGGGATCTGGTTGATCTGTTAATTCCGAGCTTGCCTCTGTAAAATTTCCTGGGATCTGGATTGCCACCTATCTCTCCATCTCTTTAATGGTCTTCCAGGCGGAAAGTTGCCAGCTGGTCTATCTTCTAGTACAACACATTGTAGTCTGTCGTCTCAGCCTTTTAACGCGGTTATACCACTCTTTTCTCCTTTGCCAACCCCATCTCACCATATCTTCCACATCGCACTGTTTTCTAACGCCAATATTTCTTACTCGATGTCTTCTCATTTTCCCGATTATCCTTCTTAGTACTGTCATTTCTGCGACGGGCAGCATGCTCTCGCTTTTGCTGGTATCTTCCTGTACTTCTATTCCATACGTCATTATCGGCCTTACGCATGTCTTGTATATTAATCTTCCTCTCCCTTCGCATATAAGGGTTAGCCCTCAGACAGCAAAAAGTCAATTGTTACAAATTATTTGAGTTTAACAGCTCGAAAGTTATGTCACTGTTATCCCATCTTTAAAAATCGTGATGGATAAAATGGAACTTTCCGTCGAAGATGAGAAGCGACCACGAAGATTTCAATGTCCACCCCCGAAAGTATTGACGCAGTTCATGACATGATATTATCAGACGGTCGAATTGGTTTGAAACATACAGCTGAGGCACTAAAGATTTCATATGAACGCGTCCAGCATATAGTTCACGTCGATTTAAATATGAAAAAAGTTTCTGTAAAATAGATTCCTAAATGCTTGAACGCCGAACACAAACTAGCAAGATTGAAAGCACCACGGTCAATCTGTGCCCGTTTTGAAGAAGATCCAGACTTTTTGAACCGTCTTGTGATTATGGATGAAATATGTGTCCATTTTTATGCCCCAGAAACAAAACAGCAATCGATGGAGTGGAAGCATCATGGTTGTCCAAGACCGAGAAAGTCCCGAGTTCAAAAATCCGTTGGAAAAGTTCTTGCTACAGTTTTTAGGGATATCCGTGGAATAATTATGATCGATTACATCAAAAAGGATCCGATCATCACTGGAGATTCTTATTCTAAATTACTAACTACTCTGAGAGAGAAAATTAAGGAAACAAGACGTGGCATGTTAGCGAAAGGTGTGTCGTTTTTGCAGGACAATGCTCCTACATACAAGTCGCGCATACCTATGAATACAATTCGGGATCTAGGTTTAGAATTAATAGAACACACACTCTATTCCCCAGACTTAGCCCCATCAGATTTTTGTTTGTTCCCTCGATCGGAAAAAAGTTTAAAAGCACGTCAATTTTTGTGTAACGAAGAGGCAATAGAAGCTGTAAAGGGCTGGTTTGCAGACCAGAAAATTTTTTTAGAAGGTTTACGTTTAGGTTGCAATATCGTTGTATTAAGTGTATAATTCAAGAGGTGACTATGTTGAATAATAAAATATTCCCAACTTTAAACCGTTTCAATAGTAGGTTAAGAATCTATCAATACCCCCACGTATTTACAGGTTTTTCGTTTTCTTTTAAACAGATTTTGACACTTTCGTTGATAATTTTGTCAAAACTTTTAATCAATTACATAATTTACTAGTAAATCATTGTATATTACCCAATAGAAACTCCTAACAACGGACCTCAGATAGCAAAAAGTCAATTGTTACAAATTATTTGAGTTTAACAGCTCGAAAGTTATGTCACTGTTATCCCATCTTTAAAAATCGTGATGGATAAAATGGAACTTTCCGTCGAAGATGAGAAGCGACCACGAAGATTTCGATGTCCACCCCCGAAAGTATTGACGCAGTTCATGACATGATATTATCAGACGGTCGAATTGGGTTGAAACATACAGCTGAGGCACTAAAGATTTCATATGAACGCGTCCAGCATATAGTTCACGTCGATTTAGATATGAAAAAAGTTTCTGTAAAATAGATTCCTAAATTCTTGAACGCCGAACACAAACTAGCAAGATTGAAAGCACCACGGTCAATCTGTGCCCGTTTTGAAGAAGATCCAGACTTTTTGAACCGTCTTGTGATTATGGATGAAATATGTGTCCATTTTTTAGCCCCAGAAACAAAACAGCAATCGATGGAGTGGAAGCATCATGGTTGTCCAAGACCTAGGACGTCCCCAGTTCAAAAATCCGTTGGAAAAGTTCTTGCTACAGTTTTTAGGGATATCCGTGGAATAATTATGATCGATTACATCAAAAAGGATCAGATCATCACTGGAGATTCTTATTCTAAATTACTAACTACTCTGAGAGAGAAAATTAAGGAAACAAGACGTGGCATGTTAGCGAAAGGTGTGTCGTTTTTGCAGGACAATGCTCCTACATACAAATCGCGTATAACTATGAATACAATTCGGGATCTAGGTTTAGAATTAATAGAACACACACTCTATTCCCCAGACTTAGCCCCATCAGACTTTTGTTTTTTCCCTCGATCGGAAAAAAGTTTAAAAGGACGTCAATTTTTGTGTAACGAAGAGGCAATAGAAGCTGGAAAGGGCTGGTTTGCAGACCAGAAAATTTTTTTAGAAGGTTTACGTTTAGGTTGCAATATCGTTGTATTAAGTGTATAATTCAAGAGGTGACTATGTTGAATAACAAAATATTCCCAACTTTAAACCGTTTCAATAGTAGGTTAAGAATCTATCAATACCCCCACGCATTTACAGGTTTTTCGTTTTCTTTTAAACAGATTTTGACACTTTCGTTGATAATTTCGTCAAAACTTTTAATCAATTACATAATTTACTAGTAAATCATTGTATATTACCCAATAGAAACTCCTAACAACGGCCCTCAGATAGCAAAAAGTCAATTGTTACAAATTATTTGAGTTTAACAGCTCGAAAGTTATGTCACTGTTATCCCATCTTTAAAAATCGTGATGGATAAAATGGAACTGTCCGTCGAAGGTGAGAAGCGACCACGAAGATTTCGATGTCCACCCCCGAAAGTATTGACGCAGTTCATGACATGATATTATCAGACGGTCGAATTGGGTTGAAACATACAGCTGAGGCACTAAAGATTTCATATGAACGCGTCCAGCATATAGTTCACGTCGATTTAGATATGAAAAAAGTTTCTGTAAAATAGATTCCTAAATGCTTGAACGCCGAACACAAACTAGCAAGATTGAAAGCACCACGGTCAATCTGTGCCCGTTTTGAAGAAGATCCAGACTTTTTGAACCGTCTTGTGATTATGGATGAAATATGTGTCCATTTTTATGCCCCAGAAACAAAACAGCAATCGATGGAGTGGAAGCATCATGGTTGTCCAAGACCTAGAAAGTCCCGAGTTCAAAAATCCGTTGGAAAAGTTCTTGCTACAGTTTTTAGGGATATCCGTGGAATAATTATGATCGATTACATCAAAAAGGATCAGATCATCACTGGAGATTCTTATTCTAAATTACTAACTACTCTAAGAGAGAAAATTAAGGAAACAAGACGTGGCATGTTAGCGAAAGGTGTGTCGTTTTTGCAGGACAATGCTCCTACATACAAGTCGCGCATACCTATGAATACAATTCGGGATCTAGGTTTAGAATTAATAGAACACACACTCTATTCCCCAGACTTAGCCCCATCAGATTTTTGTTTGTTCCCTCGATCGGAAAAAAGTTTAAAAGCACGTCAATTTTTGTGTAACGAAGAGGCAATAGAAGCTGTAAAGGGCTGGTTTGCAGACCAGAAAATTTTTTTAGAAGGTTTACGTTTAGGTTGCAATATCGTTGTATTAAGTGTATAATTCAAGAGGTGACTATGTTGAATAACAAAATATTCCCAACTTTAAACCGTTTCAATAGTAGGTTAAGAATCTATCAATACCCCCACGTATTTACAGGTTTTTCGTTTTCTTTTAAACAGATTTTGACACTTTCGTTGATAATTTTGTCAAAACTTTTAATCAATTACATAATTTACTAGTAAATCATTGTACATTACCCAATAGAAACTCCTGACAACGGACAGTCTTCTTTGACTTGGCGGTGACACCATCCTCTTTTGGACGAACGCCACAGTATCAGCCAACTTAAAATGTATCACCATTTTGGCGGACTTAGCGCTCAAGCGTCTACTTTAATTACAATAATCGAAACTGTTTACACACGACAAAACAAAACACTACGTACGAGGTATTTTACACGAAGTCTTCGACGAGAATCCCGAAGTAAATTGAAAAATTTACAAAACACGCACGAACTAACTCAAATCGTAAATAATTCTGTTGATTATTGCGCAATAATAGACGAGTACTGTACAATCTTTGGGACCATACAACATACTAACGGCCACCAGCTTTGTTCGATCAAGTATAATAGTGTGACTTTCAAAGACCTCTATCGAACTCACAATCAATGGTTTTCTCACAAACGTGGATCTTCATAAACTGAGAGATTAACGTAAAACATTGCATAATATATACACATTTTTACGTTGTTAGAACTAAACCTTAAAAACCGGACACACTCTTTCAATATCAAAAACATCTACGTTTATGTAAATTTGTGTCACAGATGGAAGCACTTCAGCAATTAACACAAATAACACTGTCTAATTTATTGTTAAAGGTTGTCGCTTGAATAATAGATGGAAAAAAAACAAGAAATTAAAAACAAAGCGACCTTATTGATAAGGTTTCGTGTTAGACTGAAAAGAAACTCGCGACTTTTCACGCTTTATAGGTGAATACGCAATGAGTATAGTAGAATGAAATATTTTCCGATATGAATAAGTTGTTTGCCAATGAGAAGAGGCGATTGCTTTTGTTTTGCGATTTTTAAGTTTAAGCGAAATCATTGTTATGTTATCAGACGTTTTCTCTGCGTTTCTTAGTAATTTCTTATCGGTTAAAATATTGCACGTATAATATATATATTGCAGAGGTATTCATGCTCGTAATTATAATTTTTTTACCTAAAAAACATTAGGGTAATATACAATGCGTTCAAGATAAGAATTATGCAGTGTTACACATTTGTTTACTTGTCCAGTTGTTAGCGATTTGGAAACTAAGTCATGGTGAATTTTATATAGGTCGAAATAATTTTGTTCATTAATCTTTTGCGCATTTTTATCAATGACTTTTAGCATTATTCACGGAGAATCATAAATCCACACACATAAAACTGCCTTTAGTGCCTATAAAATTTTTATAGGTACGAAATTGAACCAAGAACGACTTGAATTTATTATGATGAATGAAATTTTTCTCATTGCCGAAGTTTCAACGGTAACATCCCCAATTATCTTAGAGCCGCTTTTCTGTCTGTAATGTTGTGGCCTGATAGCTGTACTTATCAGTAGAGCAGATCAATTTCCGTGCGCGCCATGTGCGCCGATGTGAGGATGATTGTATTGCATCAGAACTAATAAAAAGCATTCAGTATGTTTGCTACTTGCTTAGACTTCATGTAAGTGTAAGCATACGTAATAAAATGTCGTCGACACATAAATCGAGAAAACGACCGTTGTCAGACGAAGTGAATAAGTTTATTATGGATTTCCCGGACTTAATATACGATAGCTCAAAAATTAAATGTTTAGTGTGCAATACATATCTAAAGTGTTGGTCAAAAGCACATTGTAAAGAATAATAATAACAAAATTAATCGACAACAGTTTATACATGAACTATGTGTAACTATGATTGTGTGTACACTGCCGTTTACCTTGTTAAGTTTAAATGATCCATTTATTTCATTTTGGAATATACGCGAATCAAACATTACCGAGCACAAACACTTAGAAGGGATGTAGCTACTAGTAAAAAAACGTGGTAATCTCCTAGCGTTCCCCATTCGAAGCTGCGGCTGTGCAAAGTTGACCTTAGGGAAAAGATCTCAGGAATATAGGTCAGGTTTGAGCAGGCATAGCTCCGACACCGTTGCAGCTAGGATGTTACCATTTTTTTTCCTGATAGGTACATACTCTGTAAGTCCGTATGCAACTTGATATCGGAAAGCCAGAAATAATATCACATTATAATTTGACAATTACACAGGACAACAGACAATTACGACACGTATAAACAAGAACGAAAAAAAGTAAAAGAATTAGTAATAACGGCAAAGAAGGACAAATGGAAAAAGTTTGGGGAAGAAATAGAAAAAAATAGCAAGGAAAATCAAAAACTATTTTATGGAGCACTAAAATCGATAAGAGACGGAAAAATACAAGAAACAAGGTACATCAAAAGCAAAAACGGAAATATGTTGACAGAACCTAAAGATATAATCAACAGATGGAAAGAATATTTGGAAGAAAATTTAGAAGATGAGATAACTATGCAAGAATTAGAAGAGGTAATACGAAAATTAAAGAACGGAAAGGCACCAGGATATGACAAGATAACAACAGAGATGATCAAAAGCATGGGAGAAACAGGAAGGGAGTTGTTCTTGAAAATTCTTAACAAAATATGGAAAGAAGGGAACTTCCCAGAAAACTGGCACCGGGCTTTAATAGTACCAATACATAAAAAAGGAGACAGGAGAGACTGTGACAACTACAGGGGCATAACACTACTGAGTACAGCCATGAAGATATTCGAGAAAATTTTAGATGGAAGAATTAGAAATATAGTGGAGAGTACATTAAATGAGGCGCAAAGTGGATTCAGAAAAGGGAGAAGTGCGCAAGATCACGTTTTGACGTTGAAACAGATAACCCAGAAAGCCATATGTGGGAAAAAAACCGTATTTCTAGGGTTCATAGACCTGGAGAAAGCGTTCAACAAAACACCGAGGGAAAAAGTATTAAATATTTTGAAAGAAAGAAGAGTAAGTGTTAAAATAATAATTTACAGTAACAACGTTAACACTATCATAAATAATAATATAGAATCTGAAACATTTACAACTGAAAACGGTCTGAGACAAGGAGGCAGTTTAAGCCCAACGCTTTTCGTAACATATATGGTTGAAATAATAAAGAAATGTACCACAAAAACTAGCAAGTACAATGTTGGTGGACACTTACAACTACAAAGAGTAGATATCTCGGAGGGAGTTTTCGCAGATGATGTCGTTATAATCGCTAAAAGTGAAAAAGAATTACAACAGAATCTAGAAATATGGAACACAGAGCTGGAAAACCACAGAATGAAAATAAACAGAAAAAAAACAAAAGTGATGACGATAGGAGATGCACCAAAAAGCATAAATATAGAAATAGACGGGGTAAAAACAGAGCAAGTGGAGACTTTCCAATATCTTGGAGTCCCAATAGACGAAAAGGACACACAAGAAGTAGAAATAAACCAGAGAATAGAGAAAACGTTAAAGCTCTATTATATGATGAACAAGAAATTCATAAACAATAAAGAAATTTCGCGAGACACAAAAATGAAAATATTTAAAGCGATATTTAGACCCATACTAACATTTGGCTGCGAATCCTGGGTTTTAAGCGAGAGGCAAAAAAGCAAGTTACAGGCTGTCGAGATGAAATACCTGAGAAGAGTCCGAGGAGTTACCAAACTAGATAAAATAAGAAGCATGATAATACGAGAAGACCTGGAAATAGAATCAACACTCAAATTCATAGAAAAGAGACAGTTGGGTTGGTGGGGCCACTTGCAAAGAATGGAAGGCGTAAGACCAGCTAAAAGAGTGTGGGAGGCAAAAACACTGAAAAACAAAAGGAGGGGTAGGCCAAAAACGCAATGGGGTGGAGTAATAGCGAAAATACTGGAGACAATGGAAAGAACATGGACAGAAGCAAAAAAAATGGCGGAAGAAAGAAAAGGATGGAAAGAATTTGTAGACGCCTAGAATAAAAATACAGTTTCGTCCCGACACCATTATATGGTGGAAGGGAATTTAGATTAATTATTATTATAATTTGACCAGGAAATGGAAATAAAAGAATCAAAATAGTACTGAGACAAGACAAAATCCAGCAAGTCAATGAATACAAATACCTAGGAGTAACACTTGAAAGAGAGGGAATTATGCAAAATGAAATAAAGGAAAGAATAAACAACGCAACAAAGATATATCATATTCTGAAAAGAGCATTAATACGGGAAAGATAAATTAGTAGGAGAACAAAACTCACTGTCTACAAAACCATATTTAGGCCTACAGTGAAAGCTGGGTGTTGAACGCCTCACAGAGGAGTAGCTTACAAGTCATTGACATGAAGTACCTCCGTGCAGTTAAAGGAATTACATGCAGGGAGAAAATCAGAAACGACGACGTAAGAAAGGAATTGTGGATCGAGTCTATAATAAATGCTATTGAAACGAATCAGCTGAAATGGTTTGGCCACCTCATCCGAATGACGGAAAACCAACAGGTGAAACGTATATGGATAGCAAAAATACAGGAACAAAGGAGAAGAGGAAGACCAAAGAAATCGTGAAACGACGAAGTAGAGAGAAGCGGCAACACTGACCAAGAACAGGAAAGCATGGACTAAGTTTGTGTAACATAGGACCCAGTATTAACTTTACGCACACCTTACACCTCAGAATAAAAGGTTATTGATTATATATGTATAAGTTGGCAAAGCGACTGGATTCCGTGGACGAGAAATGTATAGTTTATTCATGTGGTAGGACAACTCGACGTTGGCCTATGGCCATATTTTTTAGAATGGTTGTTATTGCTTCAGTAAATGCCTATACACTGCATCAATCTTTTCGTGCTAACACTAAAGTTTGTAGATATAAGTTTGTGAAGCAATTAGCGATGCACTTGATTACCTCTAACAAGGAACGTCGATTCAGCAATCCCCGTATAACTCGGAAGAATGTAAAAAAATTTCAAGTCCCAGATCTGGAACTACAATTTTTGAGAACATTCTGAAAACCTAATAATCTAATTTAGCCTTTTGTCTACATTTAAAAGCACGTTTAAAAGATTTAAAAACGCGTATTTAAAAAAAAATTCCTTTCTTCTGTTAATATGTTACTGTCGCTTTAATGTTTCCAACTTCGTTTATAATCAATTCCTTCTTAGAGAAAATTTTTACCTTTCTATTTCATCTGTTAAAGTTTTAAGCAGCTATTCTTTACAAACGTTAGTTTTTATATATTACTCGTATTCGTAATACTTGGTCGATAGTATGACATTTCGAAATCATTAATAAACGTAAAAATATTTTATCATTGCAATTTTGTATCAGGCCTGCGATATTTAATCATTCATTGGCGTTCGTCAACCTAATTTCGGAGAATATTTTCAATGCCATGACTGGCAAATCCAAATAGATCAATATTTAATTTGAAACGCAGAAATTCTTATAGATAAGTTATTAGTGTTGTATATATGAAAAATGATTGAAATTTTTTTCCACAAGCTGGAACACCAATTCAGAAACTTTATGCTGATATGCCTGGTTTTTAAATTTGAATTTGTCAAAAATTTGACGATGTAAAAGTCAAACAAGCAAATAAATAAAAGAAGTTTGTTGTTTTTATTTTCAAAATGGTCTTTAACGTCGAGGAAAACACATGGATTGTAATGGCCTGTTTTGGAAGCGACTTGCAAAAAGAAGATGGTAATTAGTAAAGATTAGATTATATGCATCAAAAAAACCTAATAAATATGCGTATATACAGGGTGAGTCGTGAAGAATCGACCAAACTGTAGGAGTGTATTCTACAGGTGAAAGTAATGTAAAAAAACTCAAATGTTGCTATCCGATTTTTATTTGTTTTCGAGTTATAGCGTAATTAAAAATAAACAAAATTTAATACATTGAAGTTTTTGTATTTTATTGGTATTATCGTTCTTTATAATATATTTTCAAAAATACCGCCATTCATTTCAAAACATTTTTTACATCCATCTACCAAGGGCGCTGGTTGCGTTCCTGATTGCGTCAGGTTGATGTTTGATATTGTCAGCAGCATTCATAATCCGTTGAATTAGTGCTTCACGAGTGTCCACTTTTACTTGATACACTTCATTTTTTAACCAGCCCCATAAACAATAATCGAGTGGCGTGAGGTCTGGAGACCTAGGAGGCCAACCAATGTGACTACCACGTCCAATCCAACTCCCTGGAAACCTTTCAGCCAAATGTTGCCTGACTGCACGAGCGTAATGTGCAGGCGCTCCATCGTGCTATTAGAAGATTTGGATTCTGATGTTTATGGGAACATCCTCTAGCAGTCCGTGCAGTTCATTTTCTAAAAAATGTAAATAGGTGTCTCCCGTGAGGCGATTCTCAAAAATGTAAGGACCAATTAAAAAACCATCGATCGTACCACACCACACGTTTACCGAAAATTTATGTTGAAAGTTACTTTCGACTGTTGCGTGTGGATTTTCGTCTGACCATACATGCTGGTTATGACAATTATTAATACCGTCACGGGTGAATGTCGCTTCATCCGTAAACAGTATACGCGATACAAAACGAGGATTATCATTTATCCATCGACAAAATTCCATACGCTGATTAATTTTCTTATTTTGTTTACGGTGTCAGTATAAATACTTCCCACTTCACCTTTTCTTAAGGTACTTTCATCGAGAATGTTATGTGTACAATATTTTTGAAGTTTGTATTATTCAACTTAAGGGAAATATCAGCACTAACTAAAGCGCGACATAACTCTTCATTAAATAATTTATGGTGGGTTTTATTTGTTCCCAATTCAATACAATGTAAAATTGGAGGGTTCTTTAACTCTACAATTTTTCAATTTGGCAGCATGTGAAGATGTTTTGATATGTTGATCTACTCGAATTTTTTTTTTCACAGGGGATCTCTGATGTAAAAGAGCAAAGAACGTGCACCAAATTCTGCTTCAAACTTGGTAAAACGGCAGCGGAAATTTTGAAAATGCTTAAACAAGAGCTTGGTGAGGATGCTTTAGGTCAGGCGTAAACTTATGAGTGTACGACCGTTTTAAAAACGGGTGTGTGTCGGTTGATGATGATGAGTGTTCCGGAAAATACGCCACAAAATGTGTGGCAAAAGTACGTGATGCTAACCTGCAAGACCGAATGAGAACAATCCATGACATTTGTATTGTTGGCCTGTCGTACGGTGTTTATCGACGTATTCTGTCCGGCGAATTCAACATGCGGCGTATTGCTGCGATGTTTGTGCCAAGGTTACTCAGAATTAAACAAAAAAGGCACCGTGTTCATGTGCGGACAGATCTGAAAGAAACTGCCAAAAGGGACGCGAATTTCAGTACTAAAGACATTACTGGTGACAAATCAAGGGTGTACGGGTATGTTATAGCTTTTATAACATTGCAGCTGTTACGTATATAAAAATACAATGTGTGTGTGTGTAACTTCAATAGAGGTACATATTTACATTCTGAATATTTTGAATTCATAGGCGGAACATGACAGAATTTTCAGGGGGTTTTTAAATTTGAGAATCGCGTGGTAATTGACTAACAATATTTTTAATTCATATTCTATATAATTACATCTTTCCAAATTTTCTTATGTTGTCTTTTTATTTCAAGGACAGCCTGTATGTCTTTCCTTATTAGTATTATGATGTTTTTTTTTTGTATATTTTGAGCACAATAATTTTGTTTTAGTATTTACTGTGGACGGCCTACTAAATATTATTATTATTATTATCAGTATTATACTGCTATTATTATTAAGGAATACGCCTTATATTTTGGTTTTGTTTCTTTACTGATCTAGCGTTTAAAATGTTAATATTTGTAGTATACAAATACATTTATGATTTATTGACGAATAATTTATTACAAGAAACGTTAGATACCGACCTTGTGAGCCAGCGTGTCGTCTAAAACGTTCAGTTTTGAGAGATGTCTTTCATAGGCTTACCTGAAACAAACAACAAGCACATATTAATGTATAGAACAATAAAAAATAATTAGTAAAAATTACATGTTTTCGTAAAATCAATTACAAAAACAATGTTCAAACAAAACTGTTTAAATTGGCAAGATTAATACTCTACATTATATCGGGTGTCCCAATAAGAATGCACAATTTAAAAGGGCGCCATTTTCGTACCGGTCGGTTGGCAGCTCGTGTTTTTGGTTAGCTGTCAACTAGACGTATTACGGTTAGTGAAAATGAATCGTCTTCAAGACGATTCAAACTTACTTCAAGAACGGTGAAAGCTCCTTAGAAACACTTCGAAGATTGCGTGCAATATACGGTCGATGAAACGTACCAGATTCATCGACAATTCGTCGAGTAATTCAAAAATTTCAACAAAGTGGTTCAGTTAGTAATGTAAAGACACCAAGAAGAAATCGTACAGGCCGATCTGCTGAAAATATTGCTGCAGTAAGGGAAAGTGTTGCCCGAAATCCCCGAACTTTGATTCGCCGTCGATCACAGTAATTGAATATTTTGAAGAGCACAATGCAACGAATTCTGACAGCGGACCTTCATCTTCATCCCTAGAGGGTCCAACTTACGCAACAGCTATTGCCAGACGATCATTTACAACGGCGTAATTTCGCTGATTGGGTGTTGGGAAATCTAAATCTGGATGAGGATTTTGCACAAAAGATTATCTTTACTGATGAGGCGCATTTCACCTGGCCGGCTTTGTCAACAGGCGTAACTGTCGAATATGGGGCGACGATAATCCTCGCATAACAGTTCAACAGCCGATGCATTCACAACGAGCCACTGCATGGTTTGGCTTTTATGCTGGTGGTGTGATTGGCCCTACTTTTTTCAAAATGCTGCAGGTAATGCAGTTACGGTGAATGGCGTACATTATCGGAACATATTACGTGAGTCTTTTTGGCCCAAACTGAACGGCATAGACATCCAAAATAAGTGGTTCCAACAAGATGGCGCCACCTGCCATACTGCGCGCGAGACTTGTGCGTTATTGCAGGAGAGCTTTCCGGAGCGTGTCATTTCACGCCAGGGAGATCAAAATTGGCCGCCAAGATCGTGCGACATGACACCATGTGATTCTTTTCCCTGGGATACAATGAAATCACGTGTTTACATGGATAATTCGAGGACAATCCATGAGTTAAAGAATCAAATCGAGTAAGAGTAAGGGTTTGTCAACGAAGTTTGGGCGGATATTTGTCCGATATTGTTTTCCAGATGTGTAAGTGCAAGTGTTTCCGTGTAAGTGCAATATATACTGATAAGTTGCAAATAAAAATGTTTCAAATTTTCAAGTAACTTATGCGTTTTATTCACAAATTAAATTGTGCATTCTTATTGGGACACCCGATATTAAAATCTAATTGAAAATCAAAAACTTATATTATGGGTGAAAAGAGCCCCTCAAGTATTACGTAAGCACCAAGTCTCTGCTTTGCTTATTTTTTGATGACATGGGGGTCGGGGGGGGGGGGGGGGGGGGAGTCTGAATGCTGATTACGTCAGCAATATTTATTTATTTACAGTCAGGAATTCAAGTGTCTTGGACTGAGGACGATTAATTTGAGTTTATCAAATTTTTAAATAGAACAAAATAAATAGATATCGTTTATATGTTAATGTAATATAATATTTAAATATGATGTTAATGATTTGCTTGAATAAATATTACATGTGTAGTAAATTTCTTTATAGTTTAAAAATTGCTTATTTCATTGTGATAGACTTAATAACTATGATAGATAGTTGCTTATGAATAACAATAAAGAAATTTAAACAGATTTTGTAAAAAATATACCAATGCTTACGTAAGCATAAAAAGGGAAACCTTTGCTTACTTTTGCTGAGAAGGAGAAGGGGGTTAAAAATTATTAAAATTCTGCTTACGTAATACTTGAACGGCTCCAAATTAAAAAATACGAAAAAAGACTAGATTTCATTAAAAACATCGCGTGATACAATGGTTTTGTCACGGAAATAATTAATAAATTAATTAGAGAAACTAATTTAAAAAAGACAATTCGCGATTCCACATGTTTGTTACCTCAACAAAATCATGAGAAAAAATACATCTATTTACCACACCATAAAATTACGAAAAACCTAAATAGAGTTGTTAAAGAACGAGGTCTCCAAGTTGCTCTTCAGTCCGAAAATACAATTAAAGCTCTCCTTGGTAATACCAAAGATAAAGTAGATATGAAGCAGAAAGCGGGTATATAACGAGCGATGAAGATAATTTGTAATCGAGTCAACCTTGAATCCGAAAACGTATGTATTTACTTGAACTGCACTTACATTACAAACGTCAAGTAAAATGTCAGTTGACAGCTAAAATAACAACAGTTAATGTAAACTATGCAACTGAGGACGAATGTATTTACGACATACAATTTCGGTTTCAAGGTTGACTCGTTTACAAAATATCTTGATCGCTCTTTATGAAATTAATTGCTGCGATTGTAATTTGAAATATATAGGTCAATAATAATAACCCGTTATAAACAATATATATCGCATACTAAATTCAGTAGACCAAAAAAATCGAGTGTTGCCCGACATGTATTAGAAGCGGATCATAATACAGTAGATTGTTTAAAACTTATTAAAAATATCAGCAATCCAAGGGATCTGGACATATATGAATGTATTCATACCGTTCTTAGTGTATAGGTGAACGCGCTGTAAAGTGTTTGGCGATTCTTTGTGTTGGCTTTACTATGGCCTATATTCAACACTGTGATTATTAATTTTATCTGCTGACGATGACTCAGCAGGTAATTATTATTAGTAGAGAACGGACACGCTTACCACCCAGTGCAGTACTGGCGAAAGGCTGTATTTCTAAAATATTTAATTTTATTTATATAATTGGAAAACGAACGGGTGGTGATCTATAAAATTACGAAATACATATTTATTTGTTGAAAAGTTGTATTTATAAAGTTTTTAATTTTATTTATATAATTGGAAAACATACGGGTGGTGATCTATACAATTACGAAATACATATGTATTTGTTGAAAAGTTTTAAAGTTTTTAATTTTATTTCTATAATTGGAACATTTTCATTTGTTCATTTTGTCGTTCAAGTTGAGTAAAGAAGTATTGATATTGACTAGCAATAGTTTCTCAAGGTTTTCTTCTGTCAATTTTGTTCTCGTTGAATTAAGTACATCCTTATAAATAGAAAACGTCCTTTCTACATCGCAACTGGTTATAGGTTCATACTGGAAATATTCTTTTATTTCTTCATATTTAGCCGTTAGATTTTGTGGAATTGCCTCTATGCATAATTGCTGCAATGTAATTAAATCTGGATTTCTATTAAGAATTGCTTCAAACTTTTGCCGAAGGCCACATCCGAAGTCACTTGGAATACTTTTCAAATTATTAACAGCCACATCTAATGTGGTTAATCCGTCATTTAATTTAAGATTTCGATTTTCAAAATAAGTGATTAGTTTTGGCACTTTTCCAAAGTGTTCGTGAAGAAAGTACAACTGATTTTTTAAATTTGGGATTTGTGTGAGCTCCTTGCACTCACCAATACTTCTAGCATCCTCCTTTAGCAGTGTTACGAAATGTTTTAGACTATCGAAATTCTCAGCATAATAACTAGTAGCTTCCAGCCATGTTCCCCACCTAGTTATTTCTGGAGTGGGAGGCAGTGACAGAGATGGAAATTTTTCCCTGAAAAGAGCTACTCTCAATGGTGCTTTTCTGAAATTTTTTTAAAAGCTGATACAAGTCTATCAACTTCCGGAAAAGTGTCTCTGACATATTCACAGATTCTGTGGAGAGCATGTGCTACACAAGTAATATGCAGCATATTAGGATATGTTTTCTTCAATAGTCTGCCTGTTTTTAACATATACGCAGCACTATCACTGACAAATAAAAGTATTTTTTCTTTGTACGTGGCGTCCGAATGAAGCATTTTTTGCATATTCTCCTTAATGCTTTCAGCAACTGTTTCCGCATCAACTCTATTTATAACACTTGTTGCTATTACATATGAGTTATAGGGAATAGTTGAATGTAGTACACCAGCTACGACATTTACCACATAGCGTCCTAACATATCCACCGTTTCGTCGGCGCTTATCCATATGATTTGATTTAAAAGATGGCTTCTAATGCGTTCTACTGTTCTCGTATAGCACCTAGAAACATAATATTTGCGTAAAGTTGATTCATCAGGAACATTTCGACCAGTATATTTTTGAAGAAATATTTTTAAAGTGGGATTGCTAAGTTTATTTAATGGAATATTAGCCGCCATAAATGTTTTACAGAGTTCAGATGTGTTTTTGGCGATATTTTACGGATTTTGTAATAAATTTCGGAATCACTGACAATGGACATACAATCAGTATGACCGTCAATCCAACTCGCCATTGTTTTACAATGCCGTTCTCAACATTCTTCCATATCATGTCTGAAAAAGTAACTTAAACAATGCTCTAGATCTAAATAAATGAAAACTAAAAATGTGTGCGTAAGTTATTGAAACTGAACGAAATTCAATGCACACTCTTACGTCGAAATAATTGGTAGAAATAGATTCAATCAAACGATATTAAACAGGATCTATCACAAAAATTACGATGTAATTAACAGTTAAAACTATGAAAACAAGAAACTTACTCACAGCACTTTATTTATCTTACGAAATATGCATAAACTAATAAATAAAATACATCATAAAAACCCCGCTTCTATCTACGCTCATGAAAACACTTTAAAAAGCACTATATTCTCGGAATACAATAGCTGGCTTGTCCATTGTTATCGCGGCGAGACCAGGTGTCCGAGTAAGTCAAACAAATACTTCATTGAATTACGCCGGGATGTACTGAGCGACGTAATACACAATTCCAATTTCCGATTGCGTTTTATGGAAATTGCGTCGGTTCTCTAATTATTAGCTATCATTAACATCGCGCGAAATTGTGCAATGTTTCTGCACGGAAAAGAAAAATATACATTTCATATAAATTCATTTGCTGTTTAAGTTATAATATATTTGCGTAATATATTGTATATTAAATCGACAGCAAACAATAATAATTAATCAACAATTTCAGTAGTGAAAATTTTTCTCAGAATATCAAAAACCTATACTAATTAAATATGACATCCTTCAGTGAATGAAGGAAATATTAGTGTCGCTCAAGTTTATAATACATGTAAATAATTAAGTATAATTAAGTCGCATGTAAAAATTATGAACGAAAAACAAACCAATTAAAGAAAATTATGGTGTACGTGTATATAATTTAGTTGTATGTAAAATCAACGTAATTTATTACAATGATTTATTTTATTTTACTCTCCCTCCACTCTCAGTTGTAAATATTTATTAAATAAATTTTAATTAAATAAAAGAGTACTAGAATAAATAGAATAAATTTAAATAAAACTCATAAATTATAAGAATACCTGAATGTCTTGTAAATAGGGAAAAATCGATTATATATTCTGTATTTCTTGGAAGAAAATATAATAGAAAACAATTAAAAACACAAGATTGAATGAAACAAGTTTAGAAAATAACAAGTAATATTATCTGATAGAAACAGAAGCAGAGGTAACAAAATTAACTTCTAAAGTACAGAAAAAAATACTTAAAGTATATCGCGCCACAGATTAAAATCTGCAGCCTAAGACAAAAAGAAAAAAAAACGCACTATATTTACATATTAAAACAACCTTCCGGGAAGTTCAGAAGTATGACGTTCAACAGGTATAAAAGCAGTAAACAAAAACATGAATCAGAGTAAGTTAAATAGGTAAGAAAGAGAAATCAGTAAATAAACATAACGGGTGTTCAGAAACATTCGAAGTCAAAGTAGTCCTTGAAAATATGAAGTCAGATATAGATTGATACATTTACTTAATACAATTTTATAGGTTATCATACACGCAAATGTCAGTTCATGTCGAAATATATTACTTTAATATGCCATATTAATTAATATAAACTAGTCAAGTAATGATTTTAGAAGGTAACAGTAATTAATTTGCAAATTTCAAGTTAAGTATTTTGATATTTTAGAGAATTCTTGCTGAACAATAGCACCTCTTCATGCGATAACTGGAAAAAATTACATAATCCAATTAATATGCTATTCATTCTTGTGTAATAAAGCTCATCTAATCTGTAGTAACATGTAAAAAGACAATGCAGAATTAAGAGGAAATAACTTTACAAGTAAAGGTTTTATTCATCTTATAGTGACAATAGTATCTAGTTATCATACTAGTTTAATATATTAACATTCAACAAATTATTGTAGGAAATGGCTTAAAATATATTTGAAACAAATAAATTGTTTGTAGAGTCCTTAGATTACAACCTTATAATAAATATCATAAATTGCAGTTGTATAAATTACCAACAATAATGACCATAATTATAAAAGATGTTGAAAATGTCCACCACCTTCTTCCAAGCATTTTACGCACCTCCTCCGAATGCTACTAAATACATTTTGCAGTATGGGACTATTACTAATTTCACTAATTTTATTTATAATTCTGTCTTGGAGATCTATATAATCTTGCACTGGTACTTGATAAATTGAATTTTCTAAAAAAAAGACCATAAATAGTAATCACACGGTGTAAGATCACAAGATCTTGGAGGAAATTCATGATCGCTGTTCAAACTAATTAAACGATTTCCAAACACTTCTTGTAACATATTCATTGTTTCCCCCGCTGTGTGAGCTCTAGCACCATCTTGTTGAAAGTATCCCAAAGCTAGTTCATCATCGCGAAGTTGATTAAAGAAAGGCAATAGTATTTCCTGTCGATATCTTTCTGCAGTCAAGGTACCATTAAAAAAAATTGGACCAATAATCCTTCTTCTACTTATAGCGCACCAAACACCAACTTTCTGAGGATGTAAAGGAGCTTCAACATAAAAATTATAGGGCTTTTTATCACTCCACATTCTCATGTTTTGCGAGTTAACATATCCACTAACATGAAACCATGCTTCGTCTGAAAAGAAAGTTTAGGACATCATCATTAAAATTATTTGTAAACCATTCGCAAAATACTACTCGTCGCGGATAATCAATATCGAGGTTATACGATATGGGAATAACTGTAAATCTTCTTTTAAAACTTTATGGCAAGAACCAACTGACAATCCGGTTTGTTGAGCAAGAGTTCTTACTTAAGTTTTAGGGGCATCAGTCATTATTTCTCTAACATTCCCAATCATTTCTTCTGTCCGGACTTTTGGTCGCCTACCACCCTCTTGGCGTCCCACACTACCATTTTGTCGAAAAACTGGAACAATTCTGATTAGTGTACACTGAAAAGTATTATAATCAAAAGCAAGGTTGGTAAATTCATCTCGAAATTCTTCCAAACAAGCTTGAATTGAATACTTCTACTGGCCATCGATCTTTTGACCATTTCGAAAATATGCTTCAACCATGAATGCTTTGTGTACGTTAGTAAATACCATTTTGAAAATTAAAAAATATAAATTAGTATCTTAGATATTAGATTCTGACAATTTTTGACAGACAACAGTTGACATTTAATAATTATTACAAATCAGATACTTAAGTAAAGATATACGATTTTTTGTTCAGAGCCCACTTGACTTCGAATGTTTCTGAACACCCGTTAGTTAAGGTTAAAAAATACAAAAACTACAAAAAAAATAAAATAAAAATGTATTAAATGGAATATATCAAATTATTCTACAAAATTATGACGAATATAAACAACACAAGGACTAACAATGTGTATTCTGTGGTATTCCACATGAGATAACTAATGTCAGGGAAATGATACGAGGTGTGTAACTTAAATAACGCGGCTGATTTTTTTTACATTTTTTTATTCGAACAGAATTACTATTCAATATTGTCTCCCTCAAAATAACTTCCTTGGAAAGCCACACAGTGTTGGAGACGGTTCTTCCAATCCTCATAACAGTGTTGGAACTCGGATACTGGAACAGTCCTCAACTGGTCGGTTACAGCCGTTTCACTATTTTCGAGTGTCCCAAAATGAGGTCCCTTGAGGTGAGTTTCCAATTTCGGAAAGAGCAAAAAAGTCACAAGGACTCAAGTCAGGTGAACAAGGAAGCTGAAGAGACGCAAAGACTATTTTTACTGGCCAAAAACTCGTTTGCTGAAATTGCTGTGTTGTCGTAATCCAACACTCAGTTGTACTCGACGATGAAAAAGGTCATACGTGTGACACCTAGTATGACCTTTTTTTCGAAGTTTTTCAAAAATCTCTCGGTAAAAGTGTTAATTGACCTTGTCTTGAGGTATAAATTCTATGCGGGCGAATCCCTGGCTATTGAAAAAATATATCAGCATGCGTTTGGTCTTCGATTTGCTCATTCTTGTTTTTTGAGGCTTTGGAGAGGTTGAAGTGTGCCATTCCATGATCTGACGCCAAATACCCAAAACTCATCACCAGCAACGACACGTCCCAAAAAATCGAGATCATTGTCAATCCATTCCAAAAAGTCATCTTTCCCTCCTGATGTCCTTTTAGTCGTGCGAAAGATTTTTTGTGCAACCTTTCTCATCCCAAATTGATTGGTCAAATTCTGTTTATCTGTGGTGCGAGTCAAATTCAAGTCTTCCCCGATCATTCAGACTGTCAACCGACAATCTGAAGATACGTATCCCAGAGTATCGGTAATTTGGAAACTGCTACTAAATATCTAACAGTTCCAGGGCCAATTGGAATGAAAGATTTTACATTACGTTTTACGAAATCACGAATCTTCTACACTTACGGTTATGCATTTCAATAAATTAAAACATAAGCAAGTTGTCAATTTTCTTAATAATGGAGATCGTTTGGAATTATGTACACCATTTAGTTGTTTGCCAGCAGATATGTCGACACTTTCATCAGTTTTTGAAGACGAAGGCTTTGCGCTGCGTGGTTCATCTTCAATCGAATCTCCACCGAAACACCTTGGCATAGACCTGCTGAAATAAAAAAAAAAAATTTGTTGTACTGTGCAAATCTGAAACAAAACCTGATAGCATACCGTTGCTCGAAATAGGTATCAATCATAGAAGATAAATGGCTGCTGAAAGACGACTCTGAATCAAACAATACATCAAAATCCTTTACAACATGATGCAGAACACGTATCATTTATTTTATAATCATACCGTATATCTATCTTTTTACGCGTATATAACACCACGTTCGGTTATATTGAGAAGTAGCCTGTTTCAAATATTTTACTGATAAATAAGATTAATATTTATCTGTAAGGTATTACAATGATGGAATGTTGAAATTGGGAGAAAAAACATTATTAGGAAACAAAAAATTCACAATCGAAAGACTTAATTAGATCATCAATAAATACAAGGAACGGTGAAGGACCCAGATTAGACCCCTGTGGAATTACCGATGTTACAATAACACCAATAGAGCAATATATACGTCACAAGAAGCTCTCTGTTGTATAGATATAATCGCAACAACTCCACCCGCCTGATATGTTTGAACATGTTTGGCATTCAATAACGATATTTGATCAGAATAATTGAAACATACATGAGTAGGTAAAACCCCCACCAGTTTCGTATAATACAAAGGTATTTTTAATAATATAAAATAATATTAAAAATCTGGTGGTGAAGTACCGATGAGCCTGTAGAAAGGCGAAATACGTATCTGCGTCTATGGGGAGGGAATGTTCTGACAAGTTCACAAAAAAAAAAAATTAATAGTGAACCTGTATTTGTGTTCTTCACCACCAGATTTTTAATAATATTTTATATTATTAAAAATACCTTTGAAGGATATTTGATTCTTGCAATTTAGTTGGTGCAGGTCATTTGCAACATCTATTATACATTAATTTCTTGTTATGTAAAATATGTTTTGTCAAATATTTTGAACAATTTTTCCTAGTAAATAATGTCGTAATTGTTTTTATACTATCTTGTAAATAAACTCTGTTGTTGTTAAAACAGTATAACCAAATCTAATAAAAGCAAAGCCTACTATTTCTATTTGAATTTTTTAAACTGACCTATTATTACCAAAAATCAGTACAAGATCGAAAATATGTGTATGGAACATTTTTGCTCAGAGCGACCCAAGAAATTCCTTAAATTTTTCGAAGGTATTTAAAAATACTCTGTATAACGTATACAGGGTTGCTCAGAGTAAGTGTCATTAATTTAATTATTAGGTCATACTACTAAAATATATGCCAATTGTGTTATTTTTAATTTAAAAAAATTTAAAAGCCGATATGTGCCGTATGTATCTTGCGTGTCGTTTGTAGATATGCACACGTATTTTTTTACATACAGTTTGTTTACAATGAATGAATGTATACATAAGTAAGTTATAAATGAACCTCGACAAAGCAATGGTAGAAGTATTTTTAGTTTGCCTGCATAAATAAATGGAAGGAAGTGTGCACACCTGCACATTTGTATGAAGGAATAAAGAAAGGTTTACTTATGGAAGAATAATTCATTGATAAATAGAGAACGCGCGATTTCAACGATGTTGGTAGGGTTCATTGGACTCTCGATACAACAGCTGGCTACTACGTGCGATACCAAAACGGTTTTATTTAAATACTTTAAAATTAAAAATTAAAATTAATAATTACACAACGGACTTTTTGGATAAATTTCTTTTTTAATTAAATATTAAATAACATGTTTAATCTATAATTAAATTAGACACTTATTAAAGACGCTTCTTAAAAGACACTTATTCAGAATAATCCAGTATATGTATAAATTGATTAAACAAACAGAAAATTATGAATCACATGCCTCATAAAAATAGTTTTTGTTCTCTTGACGTAAAATCCATTCATACCTATAAGAATTTCAACCAAGCATTAAAGGTCATATTGTTATTCAATAGTGGCGCATAAAGTGGTAATCATTTTTATATAAAATAAAACAAAGACCACGATTTATAACATCTACGTATATAATTTCCTATCAATCCCGTACACGTTTCAGAATCGGACAATTCAACTTGATGTAATATGTAAAATGTGTCCAAAAAGGCGGAAACTATGAAACTATAAAGATTACGAAATCACATACACATTTGCATGTGCACATATACACACGACTAACATCGCGGTATTTATTTCCTGCAACATATAGACAATAAGAGGAAATAATTAGTTGGTGCAGATATCCGGGTTTTCCCTCGAAAAATTGTATTGTATTAGAGTATTTATGTACGCTTGATGAATTGAATGCAGCTCCGGTAACGGTTATAGAGCAACTAAACTTAAATATTTATTTACATTAACATTAGGAAGCGATTGTGTATCAATTATTTTTTTAAATTCAAGGTTAAGATGATTTCTTAATCATAAACTTATTATTCAATTATCCCCGGAAAACTATGAGGTGTCAAACCCAGTGACGTGTACAGCCGCAACCACTAATACTCGTTCCATTAACTCAGCTAAATAGGTTTAATTGTAAATTAAGGATTCAAATAGCATTGTCATGAGGACATGCTAAATTATTCAAAATAATGTCATTAATGGAAAATCTGTTATTTTTTTTTGTGTCGGAAGTTGTTGTGATAACTACTTATTTTTATATTATGTATATATATATATATATATATATATATATATATATATATATATATATGAAAAATTTTGTGAAAAACTGCATGTAAAATGAGATTTAATAATTATTGATTCTCATACACATATATATATATATATATATATATATATATATATATATATATATATGTATTTAAAAAACTCTACATGTTTCGGCTGTATACGCCTTTATCAAGAGAATACAAAATATATTTTGTATTCTCTTGATAAAGGCGTATACAGCCGAAACATGTAGAGTTTTTTAAATACATATATTTTGAAGTAATATACAGACCTTTAATCGCCTACTGATTAGGTTTACTATATATATACAAAATATATTTTGTATTCTCTTGATAAAGGCGTATACAGCCGAAACATGTAGAGTTTTTTAAATACATATATTTTGAAGTAATATACAGACCTTTAATCGCCTACTGATTAGGTTTACCATATCATACCAAGGTCACGAAGTTATTATATTTATATATAATATATATGATAAACTTCATGCGTATGAGAATTAATAACTATTAAATCTCAATGACTATCAAGCCGCTACGACAACTGTACCAGTTGTCAGTGCAAATGAAAAATTTGTGAAAGTCACATCCGCCCGGAACGTGCAGACACCGGTATTTCACTGTGTTTACAGATTTTTTACAGTTTTTTTCCGGGGCCCAAGGATATGCAAAACTGACATGCGACAGCACGTCATACACAATTGGCGTGTCATGCATGAGCATGAAAAGGACTTGTTTTTAAGTTTTAGTAGTTTGTAGATATCCAGTGGACTAGGTGTTTTAATATTTTCTTCTTTTCATTTCTTAAATCTCAGTAGATAGAGCACTTACTAGCAGCATGTTCTTAAGTATAAACCTCACTTAGCTTGTAACTTTGTAGTTTGATAGTTTTTAATATACTTTTGTAGTTAGTCTATCGGGTGCATGCTGCATGACCTCAGTGAATGGGGGAGCGACGGGGGAAATGGGGCGGCCCGTCCTCTGTATAACATCTGCGCCCGCCGATCAATAAACATCTTGAGCCACCGCCTCCTCGTGGTTAAGGACCGAAACGAAGTCCAGATAACTATGTAATGCAGCAATAAAAATTCTGGACACGGCCAAAGGTGGCTTGATCGGCAGAGGCATCACTACACTCAACTTCTCGAGAGGGGGGAGTGGCAGATGCATCACCACACTCAACTTCTCGAGCGGGGTAGTCTTCCGTCTTCGCTTTCACCACGCCTCCCAAAAGTAGAGACAATACAGCCTATTTTAAACTTTAAGGCGATAGGCTTACACAAATGAAGGAAAAATGTCTTTACAGATGTGACTTTCAGTAATTTTTTATTTCTACTCACAACTTGTACAGTAGACGTCGCGACTTGTTGCGTCTACAATCTGGGGCAAAAGTGATTCGCCGAATTGTAGAATTTAATGCAACAAATTGCCCAACGACAATCGCTGAGTTGAAAACGAGGATTCGAGAAAAAATCGCTATAATTCGGAAGTGTTTCAAAGTGCTATGCATAATCTCAGCATTCGCTTCCAGGAATGCATACGTTAGAATGGCCTTATCTTTGTTGACATTGTTTTTAGTGTTTAAATTCAAGTTTTTTTGTTGGGACACTTAATGGCATGTAATTTACTTTAACAATAAAACTTCAAAGTGACTTCAAAATTTACCGTTTCCCTGTGCCACCCTGTATATATTGTCAAGCTCTAATAGTTTTAATTGCCCCTCTGTACAAAGACGTTCATAATTATGTAATGTATTAATTGAAATCTGATACCTGACTACTATTCGAATATTTATTATTGTTCACTGGCATGTAACCGTAACTGCAACACGAATTCCTCGAGTATTTACGTCGACAGCTCCAACCGACCACAAAATCACTTTTCCCGTAAACGTAGCCTACTTTGTCCAGTCAATTTAGAACGAAATCTATTATCGTTCATCTCTTTTTATTGTACATAATACGTCGTCTAACAGAGCACCTCTTATTTATGATTGTTTTATATAAATTATTACCCGAATCTTACGGTGTGTTAATTAATTATTTGGCTACTATTGTTGTAACTCTATTTATGTACATAAATTCGATGTATATAAACAAAAATTCTAGAAAGTATACCAGAGACCTACTTTTATGTATTATACTCGAAACACGTAGAGTTTGTTAATTGGAAAATACGACATTTGAATATGCTGTCGATGTTAATATTCTATTTTCACTATCTTCTTCATTTTCACACGGGAAATAAACGAAAAGAACATTAAAAATTAACCGTCTTTAATTGTAATATTTGCATGATCTCTTTTAAATAGCTAATTTGCAGTGATGAAGTGAATTTCTAATGGTACTAACGAAAGGGGATTATAAATAACACAGGCCTGCGTTTTTCAACTCTTTGAATGTTGATTTAAAAATTTTAACTGTTTTCTAGTAATTGGGTAGCGCTGATTTCAAATCTGCTTTTATTTTTTTTTGTATCACGTAAGGTTATTTTTCAAACCAGTAAAATCAAAAAATATAGAAAAATCCACGATTTATTTAATTTATAAGCTAGTTTTATATTATATTAAAAAAAATACAAAAATATACACATAGAAACTATTAGAAATAGTAATTTATTCTTTATGCTTCTTAAAAAAACGTTTTCGTTTTTCAGAAAAGCTTCGTTTGGTTGTTTTTCTGTCATATTCAGCTAAAGGAAGATCTGAAGGTAGTTTCTGGGGCAAGCAAATTTTTTTGTTTCAACCTAGACCCCAGTACTGCAGAAAGATCTTTTGAAAGTTCCAAATCTCTTACTAAATCATTCAGTTCGGCTTGTGAAAATAGCTGAGGTTGGTTTTGACCTGAGGTTGATGGTTCAAAATCACTATCCATCTGTACGGAGCCGGAAGTTGAAGAGGTTTCAATATCTTCTTGTAGTACTTCGGGGGGTATAGGTATAGGTAGGCACATGATCACTGTGAGGAACTGGTCTGATAGCTGATTTAATATTGTTTGGGTACAAAATATGTTTCATAGTTTTTCTATTATGCCCCTTAATATCACAAAGGCAAAAGTAGCAATCTTCATGATGATTTTGCGGTTCTCTCCAAACAATCGGTATTCCAAAAGGAAGGCTTTTCTATTCCCTTTGGTCCAATGTCTTAAACCTTCTTCACATACGTTACAAACAACGTGCGGTGCCCAATCTTTATCTTGATTTCCTAATTTGATTTTGAAATAAGCATAATATGCATTTTTCACAAATTCACCAATTGGTCTCTTAAACTTTTTCAAGACGAAATATCCACAAATATAACAGAAATCATCTGGTTTGTTTTTGCAACACCGGCTAGACATATTTTTAAGCAATGTTTAGTTATCAAATACCACGCACAACACTAAAGACAAATTAATTTTACTTGTTTACTGATCGACACTCAGAGGTATAATGAAGTAAATGACATTAAAATATACATTTTGTTTGGAGTGATAAACTTGAAATCCTTCTTCGCAGTACTAATAAAGTGAAAGCATAATAAATAGGATTTGGCAGGTAAAAATTCCCGGAAATCTTGTCCAAAATTAATATATGTAATAAAAGATTTACATCAGGTAATGAGAGCCAATTTAACAAATTTCTTTAAAACCACAACAGAAAATCATTTTTGGGTTAATACCTAGAATTTGAAGTAGTACATTCATTTTAAAATGTATTAAAACGCCTATTATAAGATTTTTTTTATATTTTTTTCTTTTTCGCAAAAAAAAAATCTGTGGGTGGGAGACCAACTGTATTTTAATTAGTTATTGCTACATAAAAACTGAGCTTAACAAACAAAAATCACGTCATCACAAATTTTATGCAGGCCTGTGTAATTTACGGATTTGTGTTTGTGGATGAAGGTTGGTTATGTTTCATTATTTTGGGCATGTTAAAAATAAGTGAAAGTATATTGTAAAGTATGTGACCGAGTAAACTGAAACATTGCTGTGTTAGAGGAGATTGCAGTGATACAGGAAACCGCAGACATCGTTTCCCCAGAAAACAACCGATGTTTATGCTTCCCGAATCCAAATATAAATGTCAAGATAGTATACATTAGGAAGATATGACAGTTATGTAAAATTAGAATTTATTGCGCCGTTTAGCAATTTCAAATAAACATTTAATAATAATAATAATAATGAATACGCAGAAAAGGACATCACAGATTCCTATAGTATAGACTTTTAGTTAGCTGGACACCCGTTAATCGCGTGTAATTTACTGTTCTTTATACAAAAATTTCCATTCTATTTTCATTGTTCTATGATCAGTCAGTTGACAGCCATCATGACTACCGTACAGCAGAAAGCGCATTGTGTTTTGTGTTACACTGAGTTAGTGCAACGTTATTTTCGGCGAACTTATAAACAAAATCCGCCTACAGACAAAACCATTGTTCGTTGGTTTAATCAGTTCAAGAAAACTCGAAGTGTTGACATCAAGAAATCTCCAGGACGGCCACGCACATCGGAATAGGATGTTGAGCGTGTAAGACAGTCATGTGCCGAAGTCCTAAAAAGTATATTGCCCGAGGCAGTTTGGAACTTAGTATGGCTAAAACAACTATTCAGAATATTCTTCATTAAGCGTCTTAAATTACATGCTTACAAAACGCAACTAAAACATGAAATAAAACAGGCAGATAAGCCTAGGCGCATTGATTTTGCCGTACATATGCTACGTAACATTGGCGACGATGGAAACTTGTATCTTAACAACATTTTATTCAGCGATGAGGCAACATTTCACATTAATGATTGTAACATAACTGTCATATATGGAGAGAACAGCAACCAAATGAAGTTTCCCAATACATCCGTGATTCATCAAAAATTAACGTTTGGTGTGGACTTATGCAAGATCCTGTTATAGGCGCTTTCATGTTTGTAGAACCATTTATTTGGACATGTTTGAAATGTATGTGTTCCCTCAAGTTGAAGAAATTGAAAGGGATGTCATTTTCCAACGGAATTGAGCTCCATGTCACTACAGCCTAATCGTCCAAGAAGCTCTCAACAACAGATTTCCTAACCGTTGGATTGGGAGGAATTGTCCTGTTTTGTAGCCACCTAGCAGTCCTGATTTGACGCCATTAAATTTGTTCTTTTGGGGCTACGTTAATAGCCTTGTCTGTTCTGAAAAAATTCGTGACCTAGAGCATCTGAGAGAAAGAATCAACGTAGCAATTTCAACTGTGACTCCTGAAATGTTTCAGAACACCTGGCGGGAGGAAGTCTATCGTCTAGATGTCTGCCATGCGACGGGGGGAGCTCACATTGAAACTTTTTAGATGGGATAAAAAAATTTAAGATTTGCTGCATCTTTTAATATACAAATAAATATTCTACCATTTGTATTAAGATTTTTATTTCGCTTCAAAATCGCGGACACCTTTTTCGATGACCCTGTATTATATTTTTAAAAACATTTTCGTAATTCCAAAATATTTGGCCCGCCAACTATTCTGGAATTACACGTAGTATTAAAAAATATACATTTATATAACGAAAAGAGAATAATTTCAACTGATGTAAACAATTTCTTAATTTCATCATTAAAATGGCAATTATATTATAACAAAAGCAAAAATGACGTTGTTTGCGAAGGTATTTCTTTCTTCGCATTGCGCTAACTACCCACATTTACATACGAAAGACAATAGTGCCCGGAGACGACATTAACATAACACAATAACAACCACAGCAAATTACATAAATATTTACAAATACTTTTGGTCAATTTCTTGGCCAACGACTTAGTCAACCTACTTCAGTCGGTTTGACCATTGCCAACATATTAATACGTGTTATTGTCGCGCATACGTTGGCACGCATATGTTAACTGTATGCTTGCGCACGCGATTAGTTGAACTTTGCTCGTAGACGTTGGCAGATGGAGATTTGTATACACCAAGATATCATAAGGAAGGTCACGAGTATTTTCTCTTGAATCTCCTCAATTACTTTTGCGCAAGTTACAACCCCACTTGTCTCTGTTAAACTGAAAGATACATTGACTCAAAGTCAAAAGCGTGCGGTGACTGATAGAACATAGTTCTACTTACAAATTAGGTAAAAAATAATTAAAAGAGGTGTCCTATATAAAAATATTTACGATTTGTGCTTGTTTATACATTTATTATACGAGGGACAGTCGGAAAATTTCGGAAAAAGTTATGAAGAAAACATTCAATACGCAAATAAATTTATTGTTTTCCGAAACAACCATTAAATTCTATGCACTTTTCATTCGTCCAAACCAATCATTAAAACATTTACGCCATTCTGAAGTTGGCGTTGTCAAAATGTGTTACTTGAATGCAGTGACGGCCTCTTCTAGACAGCAAAAACGGTGGCCTCGTATTTCTTTTTTGATTGTTGACAACGTAAAAAAATCGTTCTGGGCTAAGTCAGGACTATTGGGCTGGATGAGTTATTAATTCGAGCTCTTTACTTCGCAAATAACACTAATCAACACAGTTTGATTCTCTTATACACCAATACGTGTAGTTTATGTCTTTTCTCATGCTGACTCTGAATCTGATTTAAAATTTTCTCCATCACGTCCGGAATTGAGACATTTTCTTAAATAGTTTTTTCAAAAAACGCATTAAATTTTACAAAATTTGAAAGTTATTTTTATACCGTATGGATTTGGGGTGAGAGAATGGCGGAGAGGTAAACGATACCCCACCAAGTACGACAGATAAGAGAGAGGGGACGGTTATAGCACCAGGCGCCAGGCGTGTCTGTGCTCAGTCTGAACAGATACGTCGACGATCGATGTGCAGAGTAATTATACTTAGAACATCGATTGTATTGGCAAAGTACACACAACCAGAAAAAAAATTATTTAACTCGATCGAATCGACGCGACTTCGTCATGCGTCATGATCATGATTGCCCCCCTTGCCCCTCACCCCTCCCCGCTTACTTTCCCCCGCCGCCGTTGCCACTGTGGATAAAAACCAAAGGTTTTCGATACTTACCTTTCTTTCCCTTCGAATGCAAATTAGTTTGAAAGGTCACCCACAGCGGCGTCCTTAATGGCCTCGTTCAATTTATATAAAAGCAGATAAATCCATCAATAGCTTCACTTTGTGTAATAGTCGTCAAAGGTAAGAAAACATCAGATACAATGTCTTCGGTTCAGTTTAACCAAAATATACCAAATGAACAACAACAAAATTTAGATAATCCGGTCAGAAGAAGCTAGTACTACGGAAATATTTCATTTAGACCCTGATGGTTACTACGACAAATCAGACGGGTTTTGTCGTTTGAATGTAAGTAGCTTCGATAATATTAAACATTCTTTATTGAAATTTCAACAATTGTCTGCAATTTTTAGTTCGAACATTGGTAGATTCTCTTTCAATGGGAAATTACTAGAAACATTTCCAACTTGGGCATATAAACCAATTTACGATGTTTCTACTCACTATAACTACGAATTCAATTGCACACAATTCATATTTATATATGACACCATAGACCGCAAATGTGCAATTTCATGTCATGGTTGTATATCTAAATTTAAAAAACTTGTCATGAATTATTATGATATCACATTTTGGTATATTCACGAGCATAGGCTACAACATACGCATTGTACCTGGTGTTTATATCCAGCGACGACTATTAATAAAACGTGTATCTTAAATGATTTTGTAGAGGCCGAAATGAGTATGCCTCCGGTGGTTATTGGCAGTCAGTCCAGATGCCGAAGCATGAACTTAGACGACTGGGAAACTCATTCGGCTATTCTCAGTAATCACTAATTTTCTTATTTTTAATTAAAGATACCTTCAAGTAACAATGGCAACGATGGAAATTCAACCTCTACTACAACCGATAGAGATTGGAGTAGAAGCTATGGAGAATTGTCAACGGGAGTGTCTCCTGAATTTAATAGAATTAATTTGGATGGATCCATTCCAAGTACCTCTTCTAATAATGTGGTTGGAAATGTCCATATCCCATTGTGACAAGGACCAATATTTAACTGGCAAGAGGATTTGCAAGAACTTCTTGATGCCACTGCGGAAGATATCCAAGGAGATGAAGGACGTGAAAATAGACGTATCGTCCGAAATTTCGTTCGTGAAGTTTGTGGAGCTCTTAAAGGAGAAAAACTTATTCATGACGTTTTGCCAGACATTACTTCCGAACAAAATGAAAGATATTTTAGTAGATGTTTACAACAAAAATTTAAAGGAGGGTGCTTTATCTAGGTGTGGCACGAAGACCACGCCCACATTATCCACGATTGCTGCTGGAGTGGAAGATATTGTAGATGTTCCAGAATTGTTGGATTGCCTATCAAGCGAAATTCACGCAGAATTAGACGAACCTTCGACATTACCAATCAGTATATCTTCAACCTCACAAAATATTTCATTGTATCTAATCTAAGAAAATGTCTCAAATTTTCTTAAATAGTTTTTTCAGAAAACGCATTAAATTTTACAAAATTTGAAAGTAATTTTTATACCGTATAGATTTGGGAGTGAGAGAATGGCGGAGAGGTAAACGATACCCCACCAAGTACGACAGATAAGAGAGAGGGGACGGTTATAGCACCAGGCGCCAGGCGTGTCTGTGCTCAGTCTGAACAGATACGTCGACGATCGCTGTGCAGAGTAATTATACTTAGAACATCGATTGTATTGGCAAAGTATACACAACCAGAAAAAAATTATTATTAATTCATGTTTTTTCTTTATCATACCATAGAATTGTATTTTTAATTTGTTACGTTAGCAAACTTTTTATTTTTTCGATGTAGCGGTTGTGCATCAGTACTTTTTCACCTGAAATCCATATTACAGGTTTATGCAATTTACTAATAGGTACACAGAATTTTTTTTTACTTTGATGGAATTATGCGTCCGTTTTCTCAGAATATTTTAAATTTTCTCTTTAAGTGCAGCATTTTATTTAGTTACGTTAGCATAGTTTTAATTTTTTTTTACTTGTTTATATTTTCTTCCTTGATGTAGCGTTTGTACATCACCGCAATTTAATTATGTATGCAATCACAGTGTGCTATTTAGAAATACACAGATTTTTCTTTCGTTTTGGTGGAATTATGCGTTTGTTTTCTCTGAATTTTTTTTTAATTATTGTACACCATTTATGCATTTTTATAATTATTATCTGCGGTACAAGACCTCTCATCTTTGAAATACGTTGCGTATACACATACGCAATACGTATGTGTACACCACACCTTCTCCTGACGTATCATTGCTTATCCAATCATACGTATCTGTATACCACACCTACATCTGACCTATCCTTATGCTGGTCTATGCTTATCCAATCAAATGCTACACTATACATTCAATCAACATATCGGAGAAGTAAAGCGGCGGGGACGCGTCTTGCGCAGCAGTGTCCTCTCCTTACCTCGTTTACACACGATATAAGAAAGATACTACTAAAAATATTGTTCTGTCGAATATTGAGTGGACATGTCTGAACATGTCCTTGCATATTTACTACGTCAGACCACTTAAACCACGCCCATTTTTGCTCTGGAAATAATAAAATTAAGAATTGGTAGATGTGGATACTATGTGGGTATATGAAGAGCTACACATGGTTATTTCGATTCAATATAAGTTCTATATCTTTGCGCCTAATATTGAGGAGGATAGGGAATTACCTGAAAGTGTTTGATTCCAACAATTTGGAGCACCCAATCACTATGCCCTTAATATTAAATGTTTTTTAAGCGAAACATTCCCAAATCGGTGGATTCGTCGTAGAGGATTCATTGAATGCCCCGCCCCGCACGATCTCCAGAATTGTTCCTTTGGGCTCATTTAAAATCTGTAGCTTATACTAGACGACCGCATAATCTGGACGAATTACGGCAGAGAATAATTGAGGAAGTGCAATTAATTCGTGAGGAGGCTTTCACAAATGTCAATCAAGAATTTGTTCAGAGACATGCATATTGTCAAGATTTCGAAAACTTTCTTAACTGATATTGATTTTGTTTATATTTTCTTTTTGTTGTATTTCTAAATGATGCTTAGTTATGTATTAACTATAGTCAAATGTTATTTTTTGCGGATGACACGAAGATTTTCAAAGCTATTGAGAATAATATTGACTCGTTTTTATTACAATGTGATGTAGATTCATTCGTTGAATGGTGTTCCTATAATGGGCTTGAATGCAATACAATAAAATGTTTTTCAATCAGGTTTGGTTCTGCCTGTTTGCATAATAATTTATATTTCATTAATCAAGATGCCTTACAGAATGTTGAGCATATCAGAGATTTGGGGATTATTTTTGACTCTAAACTTTCATTTAAGCCGCACATTAATTATCTAGAATTAAGAAGAAAAAGTTATATTTTGTTAAAAGATTTTCTTGTAAATTTACAAAAATTGAAACATTTAGAACAATATATTTTTCCTATATATATATTTAGTATTAATGTATGCATCACCCATTTGGAACCCTTCAGAGCTTGGGAACGTATAAAGAGTTGAGTCGTTGAATAATATATTTTTAAGGTTTACGGCAAAAACAGAATGTACAACCAATGCAATATATAGATCATGATTATAGTAATATAAGGCAAAAGTTAAAGATTGAGACACTTGAAACCGCAAGATACAGAGCTGGTTTAATACTAGCATTCAAGATATTGAATAATACTATTAATCGTCCAGAATTATTAAGCTTGTTTAGTTTTCGAGTGCCTAGCAGGCAATTAAGGCAGAGCAATGTATTATTTAGATTAAAACTGTTAAGAAATGAACAGAGGTTAGGTATGGTTGAGAGATTGTCGATGGAATGCAATGAGAACACAGAGTGGTTTGACGTTTTTGGTACTAGTTTATATACTATAAGAAAATTATCCAAGTTTGTACTTGTTTATGACTAGGAAATAATGAATTATGTTTAATGATAAACGTTAAAAAATTTATATAAGAGTGTAAATTGTTGGGACTCAACCCAGGGGTTCTACAGGCTCATCGGTACGCCCCTGCTGGAGAAAGGCTATCTTCAGACACATTCACAAAAAAGAATCACATCGCCATATCACAGAAATTATCCAGACCGAGCGTAGAAGTAAATTCAACGCTGCCTGTTGTCAGACAGCCGAAGAACCTCGCCCTGTCCACATAACCAATGCGAACCAACGACGCCCTTCCAAAGATGGCACAGCCGTCTGTCTAGAAACTGCATTTTGTTTGTGTCTTCACTCATACTACGGACTAACCGCATGTGTAATGTATCAGAATAATTGAAACATACATGAGTGGGTAAACCCCACCAGTTTTGTATATATTTTTGTATCTTTTGTGTATCTTTGGAAGGGCGTCGTTGGTTCGCATTGGTTATGTGGACAGGGCGAGGAACTTCGGCTGTCTGACAACAGGCAGCGCTGAATTTACTTCTACGCTCGGTCTGGATAATTTCTGTAATATGGCGATGTGGTTCTTTTTTGTGAATGTGTCTGAAAATATCCTTTCTCCAGCAGGGGCGTACCGATGAGCGTACGTATCTGCGTCTCTGGGGAGGGATATGTTCGGACACGTTCACAAAAAAAAAAAAAATTAATAGTGAACCTGTATTTGTGTTCTTCACACCAAATTTTTAATAATATTTTATATTATTAAAAATACCTTTGTATTATACAAAACTGGTGGGGCTTTACCCACTCATGTATGTTTCAATTATTCTGATAAATAAATATTTTTTGTTAATTTTTCTTGTTTTCAATCAAATTTGCATTATCAGATTTAATTAAATATCTCTGTCCATGTCGAACAAAAGGGTGCCAAACCTTATTATTAGTGAACTCCCAGAACAAAGCTCTATCGAAATTCGTAAAACTATACAGAGTGTTACATTTCAAATAAAAAATTTAACATCGGTTTCGGCTAAACCGGACGTCTGATTCGGATATAAGCAAACTCATCGAGTCTCCGATTTGCATTTAATTAATTGTGGAAAGTCTTATTAAAGTCTAAGTAGCCATATCAAAGATATTCAAATGGATCCATATAGTTGCCTAACACTGTATATAACGTCTTTGCATCGTCTTCAGATACTTAACCCTATATTGCACAAAATTTAATTTTGCAAAATAATTTTTTTATACAATGTTTTTCAACGTCCTTTACACGTAAAAAATAACAAAAAAAATATTAAATTAATTTTTCAAAAATTTTCCAGTGTTTTTTTTTAGCCCATTTGGGAAAATTGTGCCAACATGACACAGTCACTAATATTGTACGAAAATTATGTGTATTCATTTATTACATCCTACATTATGGTAATCAAAGAAACAATTCTTTTTTTCATATAAACATAAATATACTTTACATTTGACACAATATATTCGACTTTTTCCATTGCAACCTTTCAGACGGCAACGATTGCGTTTTTCGGAATGTAGGGGCCAGTGACCAATACCATCAGTTCTGGTTTCAAAAGGAGGTTGAACTCCTTTACACTTCTTTTTTGTCTGCTGTGGCTCAAATGAAGCATTGCTTGGCCTCCCTCGTTTCTTAGTTGATGCATTACTTGCCCCTATCGTGGTCAGCACTTTTGCTAATTCGATCTTGAATTGTAGGAGAGGTATTTCTCCATATCTCTGAGGCTGATCCCGACTGTGACGTTGTGCTATTCTTCTGTACAACAGCCATGAATTACATACAACGACATCTATCAGGTGGAAAAATAATTTGTGATACCACTTTTTGGATCTGGTTCGAATTCTATACAGACCAAGTAGGGAGTCCAGAAGATCCACCCCTCCCATATGTTTGTTGTACACCTTTACAACGTCTGGGCAGGTAATATCCTTCCTAGCCTTATCAGGTTTGAAGAATCTTTGAACCTTGTGTGATGGCTGACTGCCAGCAAAAGTGGATAGCAGCGTGACCACCTTGTTGTCGTACCACTGTACAGCCTTCACTTGCTGGTTTCTGTATTTGGTTACTTTTTCTACAAAAGAACCTCTACCTTTTTGTTTCCAAGTCTTTTCCGTGGGAAAGCTACACCCCATTAACCTGTTTGTTCTCACAGTTCCTACACAATCAATTCCATTTTGTGACAAATGGGAGAACAAAGGAACGCTCGTAAAATAATTGTCACAGTACAATTTGTGATGCAGATTCTTGGGTATGTGGCGACTCATTCGAGCAACAACATTACTTGAGGAACCAAAATCTTGTTCCCCTTCTGCTACTTCTGTTTGTCCAGTGTACATTTGGAAGTCATATGAAAAACCACTGACCCCAGAAAGAACCCACAACTTATAACCCCACTTATGCGGTTTCTTTGGATCGTATGTTTTGAATGAAATTCTACCCTTGAAGGGTACTATTTGTTCATCACAAGACAAGTTTTCCTCCATTGGTATTTTACTGCACACGGACTGAATATGATCAATAGCAGGTTGAATTTTTACAGTTTTATTTTGCATTTGCTGATTGTCGTTGAAATGTAAGTATCTTTTTATTTCTTGGAAACGGTTGACCGGCGCATAACATCAGCAACTTGGGGTACTCGCGTGTCTGCAACCCAGTACTGTCTTGTACTGGGCAATTTTATTATTGACATCCACAGTAAAATGCCAATAAATTTTAGTAATTCGTCCGTTGTAGTGACGAAAGGGCGATTTGGATTAGTTTGAACAGAATAAAGCATTGACATGTCTACTATCATCTTCAGAAATTCATCAGTGAAGAATAGTTTGAAAACGGCGTAAGGAGTGACAAGCTCTAAAATTTCGTCTGGTAAATCAGTGTTACCGCAAAACCGTACATTGTCGTTTTCTGTGAAAGTCTCTTCCTCCTTCCACACTAATTTCTGACTTTTAGATTTAAAAGAAAATTGGATATTTGCTAAGGTACTCAATAGTTGTTCGTCTTCAGAATCGAATTCGTCAAAATTTTCTTGATTATTAGCCTCATTTTCAATCACATTTCGATGTTCTTGAATTTCTTCAACAGCATCTGCTAGAACAGAATCTTCACTATCACTAGGAATATCTCTAAGCTGGTAAGAATCATTTGTCTTTCCATAAAAAGATCTCGAACTGGTGGGTTCCCACTTTTCATCCATTTTATATTTTGTGCACTTTATACACAGTGTTCCCAAAAAAGGCACAAATACCTGTGTCAATGTTTACAGGTAAGTATATATGATATAACAAAAATCAAATAATACGTACCTTTACTATACTGTAGCACACCTTACAAAATTTTTTTGAACTCGGAAGCAGACTTTATAACAAAACTAACATCACCAACCAAAGTTGACAACAGGTAACCTCAAATCTGCTTGACATGAATAATAATGAATAATTTTGGTCGAAGTACTGTGCTGCCACCTGTAGCTGAGTAGCCCAATTTAAAGGATAGTGTTCCCTAGTGGGACCAATGTGCATACCAATGTTATTTCTTTGAAAATAAAGTTTTTAGAATGTTTAATTCATGGTGTTCCCGAATGGGCACAAAATGCAATATAGGGTTAATATCTGTTCCGAAAAATAAAATTCTTCCTTTTTAAACCAATAAAGTAATGTAACGAAACTATAGAATACTTGGCAAATATAATTTATTTTTAAAAAACTTCATCCATAAGACGCATTGAAAACACACATAACAGAAGAAAATGGCGTTTTCTTATTAGATATTCTTAAATTTACTTAAGTAACCAGCATTTATAGATGATTATGCGTTTGATTTAATAAAATAAACGAATATAAACAACTTTAATAGAGATTTTTTTTTAAATATTAAAAACATCGCAAGACAGTATTTGCATAAGTCTATGCAAATTAGTTCTTGCTAAAAAACATGTAATGTAATTATATATTCCAAATCTTAATTGAAATTTCCATAAATACACATGCATTAGCGTTTTATAAACACAAAAAAAAATAATCGTCTTCTCTGGCCGGCAATAACAATAAACAAAATTGATAAATGACTTCACTTTTATTATTACTGGGTTGCAAAAAATGTAAGCATAGGTTAACAGAATATTTGTAGTTTAAATAACCATAACAATAACAAATAACCAAGTACACTTTTTAGTAAGTATTATTCGCAGCAATAAATATTGTCAAAACGGTAACTAATTATTCCTAATTCAGCTTAACGTTGCTACAACTAGCAACGAAGATTACTACTTAATGTTAAAATTTGTTGACCAGAAAAATCGAGCGTCGAAAACTATGTATTACATGGATCATAACGTAACGGTAAAAGGGTTAAAACTTGTCAAAAACACCTACAACCTCAGAGATCTCGACGCATACGAAAGCATTCATATCGTTAAAAACAAATTGAACACGCTTAACTCGGTCCTATCCAATACAATTGTCTTTTATCATTCTTAGAAAAGAGGTAGAAAAGGTTGAGGGCGTTGAGAGTAACCACACGGTATTGCCGTTTTCTTAAGAAGGGTAAGTTGACGTAATATCAATTTGTGTATTTATGATTTTAATATTTGTAAACGTATCGCCCCCTGGCATTTCCGATTGCATCCGGCGTGTAGGTCATTCGTACAAAGGCCGTTAACGAATCCAGTTGAGAGTGGTAGTGTGTGTATCTTCGATTAAGAGGAAGTTCAATTTCACGAATAGTACGACTTTGTATATTAATCGCTTATGCGGATCCTATCGTAGCAAGTTAAGTATTGTATAGAATTGCCGTTTACCGATTTTGGAGATAAGAAGCTTAAAAGAGGAATCCTTCCTTTTCTGGCAATATTTCATTGCGGCATTTCTTATATGAATCTCCGGATTAATTAAAACTTCTCTTTCGAAGATAAAATTCTAGGCACTTTACACCTTAGTCTGCAACTACCGACGAAATTGACCCTCCACTGTCAATTAATCGAGAAGAAACCGTAAAAACTAAAAAAAATTTCGAGGGTTGATTGCCCATGTGATGCTCGTTTCCCACTGATTGTATGTAGATACCGACCTGTGGGGAATTTCCTGTGGACGAACGTAGATACAGAGTAGCTCGTATGACTTTCTTTAATGCTATAATTTTTGTTACTTCTAAAATTAATTTAACGTTTTGCAGTTTAATTTTAAGCATAAATTTCCTATTTGTTTTAAAATTAAATTAATGTTTCGAATTTAATATACATTTATAACGAGCCATCGAAACAATTCATAATTGGAGTAGACTGTGAAATTGGGTTGATACTTTAACCACTTCAACATAATGACATTTATTATTTGACATTGAAACTATAAGTTTGTGTCAAGTTTTTCAAAGCTCTTATTAAGAAAATTGTTTGAGTTTAGATGTAAATGGACAACATTTTCAACAACTTCTGTAGCTATATGTAAATTTTGATTATGATTTCGATATTAAATAAATTATTTGTTTTCTTTTTTGTTGTAGTATCATTTCAATGCCATAATCTTTTTTTTACAATGAAACTGTCAAGCATCAAGTAATATGTCATTACACTCATTACTAGAGCTGAGGATGTTTGCGGTATAACCATGGTTATATCATATAACCATAGTAATTTACTATGGTTACATGATATAACCATGGTTATACCGCAAACATCCTCAGCTCTACTCATTACTCATTATGTAGAAGTGGTTAAAGTACCAACCCAATTTCACAGTCTACTCCAATTATTAATTTTTTCGATGGCTCGTTACTTAATCTTATCGGACTGTATATATTAACAAAAATACTGAGTTGAATTTCATACGAACACGTGTTCTGAAAACGGTCGTACGTATATGTTAACTTATACTGACTAGTATTCTGGAATGAGGGGAAAATCTGACAACTTCATAAATTACATAAAGTTAAAAACATTTGAGCATACGATCAGGTTATTTATTTTGTTTTATTTTCTTTAATTATTATTAAATTATATATTTTTAGATATGCTTGTAATTTAACCATAGTAAACAATATTATTTCCAAACAAGGTTTTTATGTTCCAAGAACGTAAATAAACAGAAACATAGACTAACAATAACTACATTAGGGATTTTAAAAACAGTAGTGACTCATAGCTTGATCGAAAAAAAAAACGGTAAGAATATACTAATGAATAATGAGTATGTTCATAATAATAAATTGCCTCATACATATTCATTAACTTATCTAACTAAACCAGACAAGTAAATACAAATTAATTCGTTAGAGCCTTAAACTTAAACTATTAGTTATCATTTTTTCCGGCATGTACATCATTCTTATTTAAAAAAACACAAGACAACTAAGCACAATGGAGCAACATACGTTTTAGATTTATGTAATTATCTAACACAAAAACTGCTAAAAAAAGGAATCTGTGAAGCGTATGTCCTTCCAGGAATGCACATTATATAAAAGGAAAACTAAAATGTTTTATTGAGACTAAACCATTTAACAAAGTATTTACGCGAAAGTCAAAATACATTTTAAATGTAACAATAAGTATATTTAACTTGCTTATAGCAACATATTAATATTAGTTAGTCAACGTATGCCTAGCTAATTTAGAAATAAACAACAATAATTTAAAAATAAGTGGATTCGTACTTTATGAGGCCAAAAATTTTCGTATGGTGAAATGGTGTTTTGAAAATCCAGTGTGATACCTTTTTTAGATATTTTTTTCAACGCAATTACCATAGAAAAGATCAGATTGTGAAAAGATGTGTTGAAATCGGAAATAATAATAAATATGTCGAAAAGAGAACCGAGGAGCCGTTAGTTACATTCATAATTTCTCATTTTTATTTTATATATTCTTACAGTCGAGCCCCGGGATATTATTTTACATTTTGCAAGTTTAATTTCATTTAACGCGTACATATCGCCCTCTGGGCTAATATTTTGTAACCGTATCGCCACCCCTACCGTTTCCGATTTCATCCCGGGTATAGAGGTATTTGTTAGATGACCGATAAACGAATGCAATTGTGGGTTGTGAGTCTATTGTCGATTAAAGGGGAAGTTTAGAATTCGCGGAAGCTACAGCTTGTGTTTTTATTTTCGCTAATGCGAATCATTGCGCATTCTTGGATTTGCCGTTTACTATTATTTGGAGTTTAGAAGCTTAAAGGGGAAAACTTCCCTTTTTCTGGCATTATTTTAGTGCGGCATATCCTATACAAATCTCCGGAATAAATAAAACTACCCCTGGCGAAGACATATCCAGACATCTGACACCTTAATCGCAATTGCCGACGGATTTGGTTCTCCAGGATCGAATAGACGACTAAAATCAGTAATCTTTAGAGGCCTGTATTGTCCAGTGAAACTTCCATTCGCGTCTGATTGTACGTAGAAACCGTGACCTGTGGGCAATTTTCAGAGATCACGGCGAAAAAACAAATGAATTCGTATTCGTTTTCTTAAATGCTGTAATATTTGTCTTTTCTAGCACTAATTTACAGTTTTGAAGTTTTAATATTTACAATTTACCTATCTTATGAGTTATTAATTAATTACCTGTTCAATTTAAAAAAAGAATTAACGTTTCGAATTTAGTTAATTAGTTATTCTTATTTGGAGGATTTATGTACGTAATATATTTATATTTAGTTTTGGTGGTTAATAATTTTATTTTTAACGTAAAATTATTGCTTTCACTGTATTTGAATTTATTCTAAATTTCAAATCTTTTAGGTACATATATTATTTTAAACTTAAGTTTGTTATTGTAACTACTTTTTTTTGTATGCACATCTGCCTCTGATCTCGGCCCGGTCGACGACTTGTATAAAAAAAACTGTACGTATTGGTGGATGAAAAACACTACAATATTGTTTCGCTATACAACGGCTTCATCAGGTGGATGAAAAAATAGTTTTTCATCCACCTGATGAAGCCGTTGTATAGCGAAACAATATTGTAGTGGATTTACAATAAAATTTTTGAAACTAGGAGTTTAGTACTTATTTTTTATCCTTAAGGAAGATAAACAGGTAACATATCGTGAAATTGAGACATCCAAAGACCTCAAAGTCCGCATTCCAAACGTACTTATATGATGAACTGGGTGTGAGAAAATTAGTTTGATGTTGGATTCCGCATCTTTCAACTGAAGAGCAAAAGTCGGCTCGCGTTAATTGCTGCCGGAAAACCTTCAGCCAATTTATAGCATGGTGAGTGATGATAAATCATGGATTTATTCCTATGAACCAAAAAATAAACGTCGGAATTATTAGATCATCCTTCGTCTAGTCCCGACCTATATCTCAATGATTTTTTTACGTTGCCAAAGATCAAGATTGGAATGACGGTCGACGATTTCAGTCACCGGAAGAAACTGTAGATCCCTTCAAAACGGCAATTTCGACTGTCTCACCGAAAACTGAAATAACCGTTTTAACAATTGGTTTGAACAAATGTAGAAGTGTAACAATTTTTGTCGAAAATATTTTGAAAAGCACATTGAGTCGATCCACTGTTTGATTTTATGTCTATCTGCAACGCTAAAAAGACATCCTTCGTACTATTAATTGTTCAATATTGACGTAAATATTTTTAAAACTATGTGGAAGATGTTACGTGATGTAAGTAACGAAATTAGTTGTTTTTGTTTAGCAGAACGCAAAAATATTTACGAAATTACATTGTTTATGATTGCGCTCATACATATCTGGAAATTCAAGACAAGAAAATAGAAAAATGAATTATGTCACAACAATAAGGATTCCTCCGAGCGTTGCCGTTTCGTAAACACCGAATTTTTACTACGAAAACAAACAATTTGTAAATTAAATTTCCCCCAATATCATCAAAATATTACGGCTGTACGTCAAAAAAAAAAAACAGGAAATTTGTCTAACCGGTTAGGTTCGCGTCAAGATAGATTAATGAACGGATAACTCGAACAGTCTAATCACCTTTCTTTCAATTCCTTAGTCGTTCAAACGTCTTCTACCTATTGTAAAATAGTTATGTAATTTATGTAATACCGTTTCGTGTTCTGTTATTATTGCTAGGTAATGTTTACTATTGGTTAGCGAACGAGAAAATACAGATCAACATATATTCATATATATCAACATATATTAGTTTAAAAAAGCTATATTTAAACGACCAGTTAACGTTAATATATTGCTTAAAGTAGGCGCTAAACGAATTAATAATTATTTTAATGGTTCATTGATTTATATACAGTCTTCATTAATTTAATCCGAGTGCTGGGTCATACATCTCTAGGCTTAGCAATTAGAGCGATATGGAACCTTGTGTAGAATGTGTACTTGCCTCTTGCAAAGAAAAAGAAAAAGTTAGTTTAAACAGCACCAAATCTTAGATATACATTTATATAATATTATTTACAAAATATCTAACAATGCATAAAATCAAATAAACCTGATGAAACCTTCCTCTATGGAAATTATAGTTTGTGCATCGATATAACGATCCGATCTTTTAATATCTAAAAGGATTATCGGGGACAATCCGCTACTTCGTGCCGCAGGTACCGAGAAAACTTGTAAATGAAATAATAGTATAAATGAGATTTTCTTAAGTAGAAAAGTATTTATGTCCTGTTTAACATAATCCACAGTTAAAATTTAAACTTTATTATTCTAAAGAAAATCATTATAATTTAACAGATAATATATAACTGTAACTGTATTAAAGAATATTGTAATCGTATTTTAAATATTAACATCCCTTTCCGTCAATTAACTAATTCGTAAAGCTGCTCGGAATATTAGAGAAATTGTATTCGACATGTAGCTATAATAGAAAATTAATATTGCCAACACAGATGTACGAATTAGGAATTTATAATTCATCTAAATGATAGTGGTGAAACGAGTATTGAAAATTCCGGAGAAGGTTAATGCATATATACAGTGTCCACGAACAATCCTTAAAGAATGAAAGGGGTGATCGTAGATACAAAAGTATGAAAAAAAGTTTCCATCAACTTGGGTCCGGAAATGCTTCCTAAGGGAGCTACCGCACTTTAGAGATGAGAAAACTGGTTTTTGGTCAATTAATTTTGAACTACATTTAATTTACAACTCAAATTTGGTACATATTTACAAATGATAACTTTTACTTTCTATGTTAATTGGCAAGTGACTATCGCATACAGTTTTGGAGAGGTGTCAGGGGCCCTATACATTCTTGACGCTAACTTTTTTCCTTTGTGATTAATTATAATTTTTTTTAAGTTTATAATTCTGTGATATTTTTAATGCAAAAAAGGTTCTCTTGCTAAACATCAGAAAAACAAACCGCTTTCAAGAAACTACGTCCGATGTGGAGCGGCCTTGTTTTTATTTCATATTTAGTACAAATGCAAAAAACTAGATGGAAGGATGTTGTTACATTACGGCTTAAACAAAAAAACAATACAGCATAGTATCGTTTGAAAATTGTTAATGTCATAATAATAATTTCATACTATTTAAAGTCAGTTTTTAGTTTATTTATTAACAAAAATGGTTTTACTTAGTAGTAAATTCAGGACTAATTGACCAAAAACCAGTTTTGTGACGCCATCTCTAAAGTGTGGTAGCTTCCTTAAGTCCCTTAAGCTCCCTAAAATCTTAGAAAATATTAACCGTGTTTTTTATTCTCAATAATTTCAGCTTGTCCCTCGTATTATGTTAATTTTTGCAAGCAATACCATATAATGGAATTCGCAATTTTTAAAGTTATAAAATATTACACAAAAAGAAAGTAAATACATATATTCTTTTTAAGTTGCTTTTGTAAATCAGTTGTCAGGTATTTACAGATCTCGCTTTTTCACAAAAAGGAAAGAATAGACCGTTTGCAAATATAATAAATACTAAACAAATTTAAACAACTTATTACTATTATTATCCGACAAATAGGCAGTTCATTACGAATTACAATGTATATCAGAAGCTTGATTACATATCATTTGAATGTTAAATATTTGCTAATTCCAAATTCTTCTTCTATTATGTATGTATATATACTTATGCGCTAAATTTGTAAATTATAATTAACGTTGTATAGTTATGTAATTTAATAAATCAATTGCCAAGGTCTCTTCTTATTTCGGCAAAGTAAATAAAGAAAAGTTTTTTGATATAATTTAATAACAATGGGGGCACAGTCGCGACTTGTACAAATATTGAAGCTAAGCCCATACATGTGTCCCAATACATTGAATTGCATTGTTACACTAAATCATAAGCAAGTAGTTTCATGGTAATTTTTTAAAATATGAAATGGGTTAAGATCCACTTCATAACCAAACATTTCAGAAATAATGGACTCAAAGGTCAGATTCAACTCATCTCATTAAGAACTGAAAATTATAACTGTGTACTGATGGACGCACTCTTTATTTCCACAAATAAATCATGACTTTTATAATATTACTGTTTACTTATTTTTTCACATGTTTTGAACAATAATAGCCTAATAAAGACAAAATTGAACACAAATTTTAAGATCCATCTTTTTTCTCAAAATGTCAACCTTAAGTACTTGTTACCAACCATGTATTAGTATTACATTAGCTTAGCCTTAGCGGCTAAGCTCATTATAGGAGGGGGGGGGGGGGGAGAGAACATTTATAACTTTAGGTTTAAGAATTAGTGGGGGTCCATGTCATTATAGCGACTGGATGAAGGGATCCTTGGAAAAATTTTGTTGGGAACCACTGTTCTAGACAAAGACCGATAAGAAAAAAAAACATTATTTCGGTATAAATCACCCTGTATAATAAATGTTGAGTTAATTGTTGACCGAATTATATGGTGGAATTGGATGATGTAGAATATTATTTACGTTTCGTTTTAAAACAATAAACGATAATGATTATATTTCAACAAGTTTTTAACGTGCCACTAAGCTATTTACCGCTTTACATTTTTCACTTTCAAACTTAAAACATTTTAATCACTGTGGCATATTACAATTTACGTGGAATGCGAAAAAAAAATACGTCCTATTCTGAGAAATAGTTTTCTATTTGTGTTTTCAAAATTGGATACCGCTAGTTATTTTAGCGTTATTTATAAAACAATAATGCTGTCGTAATCAATGTATAAGCAATCGAATGTTATGGTCAAGGACTCCTTATCAATTCTTAAAATACTCGTATTTCAAGTGTATTATTTCACTGACCATACTTACTACATGTATATGTATAAGATATGAAGTCTTTTGATCATTTCATTTAGTTATTTTTAGCCGACTTCCATAAAGAATTATCAATTCGTCATCTATTTTGTTTTTTGTTCAAGTATAACCACTACCAAAGTATAAACTATATACAGTAAGAATGGTAACGCCATTATTGAAATAACGTGTGTTCATTTGAAAAGTCAATCTAGGTTACTTTGAAATTTTGATAGAATAAGACGCATATATATTAGCATGTGTTTGTTGTTCCGTAAACGTAAATCCAAATGACATTTGATAATGTCAATCACAAATATCAGTTAGTGCATAAAATAACCGTGCGTTGATTCTGGTTTACATAAATTGCTTCTCAGTTTTAAAATGGCTTTCACTTTAGAACATAATTTTTTTTTAGTCCAGGCTTATTTTCGAAGTGGTAATAAAATTGATGGTTTATGGGTTTATTCAGTTCAAGATTGCATGGTAGAATTTCAAGTTAAGTTTCCACATTTTGTAATAGATTATATACAATTTAAGAATACTTTGGATAGAACTTTAAAACTTTTTTCTGAAACTGGTAGTCTCTTAAGAAAATCAGGCAACGGAGCAGTTAAGAAACGTACACCTCAAGATGTCAATCGTGTAGAAGAAATAATGGCAAATGAACCACAAACATCTGTTCGACATTTGAGTCAACAAATAAACCTTTCTGTTGGTACAACTCACAAGTTATTAAAAAAAGATATGTAACTTTATCCATACCGTGTCACAGCAGTACAAGAATTGTTAGAAATTGATTAGCCACGTAGACTACAGTTTTGTAATTGGTTTGTAAATATGATCAATAATGGAGAACTTTCGCAAAGAGTCATCTTTACTGATGACGCATGGTTTTATAAAACGGGATACCTAAATTCACAAAATACAAGAATTTGGAGTAGTGAAAATCCACATGTAAGTAATGAAGAATCACTACATCCAGAGAAAATTGGTGTTTGGGCAGCGATAAGCCAAAGGCGAATCATTGGACCAATATTTTTTCAGGGAACGTTAACTGCTCAAAGGTACCGTACGGAAATTTTACAACCATTTGTCAATCAGTTGCATGATGATGAACTTCAAAATGCATATTTCCAACAAGACGGAGCACCTTGTCACTGTACCGCAGAATCTTTGGATTATTTAAGAGAATTTTTTGATGAGCGTATAATCGAAATTAGTCGAAATACTGAATTTGCCTGGCCTGCACGTTCATGCGATTTAACACCTTGCGACTTCTTTTTGTGGCCTTATCTAAAAAATAACATATTTCGAACACCTATATTGAATTTGAATGATATGCTACAGAGAATCGAACAGAAATGCATGGAAATTAACAACAATCCAGAAATGTTGCAGAATATCATCAGAAATTTTGAACGGAGAATTTTAAAGTGCATTGATCTTGAAAGACAACATTTTCAACATTTGTTATAGTTTTCAATAAATACCTATTATTTGTTATTTATTTGTATGTATGAAACAGTCAAAATATACGACTTTAATTTACGACATACTTCAAAATGTTCTCAGTAAATCACATGCTACTAGATTGACTTTTCAAATGAACACTTGTTAAAATATGACCCGGCGCATCGTTCTTTCCTTTATTAAATGCAGGTTGCAAGTGGAAGAGGTAGAAATCAACTGGACGGATTATTCAAAAAGTCAAACAGTCTGATATCCCTTACGCTTGTTTAAGACAGAAAGAGAATACGCGAAAATACCTTCACGTATTACAATGTCATTTCAAAAGATTAAAGGTGCCAATACGGTCATCTTACTGCTTGAAGTTTATGCTGTGCTACTACTCAACGAGTTAACCGAAGTCAATGATTTTGGATGTTAGATAAAGAGGTCGTCCAAGATGGTCCCACATTATCGTGAGCCGGTACCGGGCTAGTACTACACTAGTACAAATAAAAGAGCACTTTTTGTCTATTGGTTTGCTCATACATTAACGATTTTCTCCAACATAAACATATTTTAACTTTATCTCTTCAACGACTTAAAATATCCCCACAGAAAAAAAAAACCAAAGGTGTTAAATCACAACTTCCAATTGGATGCCAATTAATAGTTCCATTTCTGGAGGTTAGAGACTCACCAAACTTTTGTCCCAATAACTCCATAGTTGCATTGGCAAAAATGTGGTGTTCTGATTGGGCTCTTGAGCAAATTTAAATCGATACTGATTTTTCAAAAAAATAATCTTTTCAGATGAAGCTATTTCTGGTAAAACGGGTTTGTTAACAAACAAAATCGTCATTTTTACTGTGAAAATGATCCACAACAGATTCATGAGAAGTCTTTGCATTCAGAAAAAGTGACTTGTGGGCATGGTTTCGTATGGCGTATTCATCGGATCTTATTTTTTTGAAAATGCAAATGGAGAGGCAGTAACAGTGAATGGTGAGTGTTACAGATCAATGTTAACAAATTTTTTGTGGCCAACATTGGATGAAATTGATTTGCAAGACATGTTTTTCCAACAAGCAATACGCGACGCTGATGATGGCTAAGTGGTATCAGTTCTTGAGTCAATACAATCTTATACGGATGTAAACCCAAAGTGGTCATTCTTGAAAGGTCACATTCTTGACAACGTCGATTAATCGACCACTTTGCATCTACTGTAACATTGGCATTTACAGCGACAATATTCTGTTGGTTTCTTAAGTTTCGTTGTTTTATTGGTGTTCTGATATCGTTTAAAGTGAAACTTGTTTCGAATTTTTCAGCGATTCGACGAATAGCAAGCACAGAAGGACGATTATGTGGACAATAATCTTCACGAAGATCACGTTGAGTTTGAACAAAAGAACGACTATTTTTCCAAATTTTTTGAATAAAAACGAAACGTTGTTGAGACGTGCATTTTGCCATGATGAATTGTCAAACAATATTAAACACAAATGACAGCTAGTGACATTTCTACCATTTTAAGTAAGACTGCCATGACTTTTTAAAATCATATCGTCCTTGTTGGGAAGCCCGTTATTTTAACATATTATGAACTCGTATTTATATAAATTTGTATTTAATTAATATACATATTTATGTATTTATAAATTATTGCACGAATATTACAAAATAAACCTTAGCGCATCTACGGCTCAGGGTACCTGAACCTAATTTACATTATCATTAGCTGATCACACTCTTACACCAAGGGATGCTATGAAAGTACGTACTTTCTATTTAGTCAAATTAAAATAAGTTGAAACTATACAAGTGTCCCGTATCGTTATGTTCAAATTTTAGGAGTGTAAAGTAGACTTCATTTCAAGTAACAAAAACGCAAAACTTGTATATCCATTTTTATTTGTTTCAAAGTTACAGATCGATGAATGTGATTGTCAGATCATGAAAAAAAATGTAATCCTAAAGTCAATACAAACTGATTTTATTTAAAAAAAGTTATACGATCCAATAACAGGCCTGTGATTGTTAACGTCGCATAATAATATATTATCCTAAAATAAATAAACACGTGTCGTAGTGCATACAGTAATTTCTTGAAGATATACAAAAAAGAGTACTGGAAATTGATTTATGATAAAGAAGGTTCTTACTTATTTCGTAAGTGCTGAACCATGAATATCATACAATAAACAAATGTTCAGATGACTGTTAACGTTGCATTTTTTAATAAAGGATTACATTACGTTTCAGTTCATACAACAGCTTATTAGTGAGTGGACACGTTTTCTTTATTCAAAATGCCTTACCGATTTTCTTCTCAAGAGTATGCGGACATACATTTTGTGTATGGCTACTGTAACGGCAGTGCACGTCAAGCAGTTATTGAATACCGACATCGGTTTCCCGATAGGCGCACTCCTCATTACAGAACGTTTCTGGAAGTACACAGACAATTTCGGGAATGCGGACTGCGTGATTATCTTTTCAACCGAGGAGTAAATTTGCCAACAGACTTGGAGGAAGAAGCAGTAGCTATTGTTACAAGGGATCAAACTCTCAGTGTACGTCGAATCGCTAGACAACTAGGAGTGCCACGAACGACAGTTTGGCGAATTTTAAAACGTGAGGGCTTATATCCATATCGCTATCGCAGGGGACACGGTTTGCTTGAGGCAGACCACTATGCTCGTCTAGTTTATTCTACCTGGATATTAAGACAGTCACGGCTTCATTTTAATTTCTGCAGAACAATCCTCTGGACAGATGAATCTACGTTCACGAGAAATGGTGTTACAAATCTAAGAAACCTGGTGGTCATCAGAAAATCCCAAAGCTATACGCCCATCTAAATTTCAACATGAATTTTCTATTAACGTTTGGGCGGCTCTAATCGATGACTTGTTGATTGGTCCTGTTGTTCTTCCTGGGAGGTTAAATGCGGACAATTACCTACAATTTTTTATTGACGAACTGTCAGGTCTTTTAGAGGATGTCTCACTGAATGTTCGACGAGTCATGTGGTATCACATGGATGGGGCACCACCACATTTCGGAATTGCTGTTCGAAATTGGGTTAACGTTAATTATCCAAGTTGGATTGATCGAGGTGGTCCTGTTGCATGGCCACCCAGATCACCCGATCTTAATCCCCTTGACTTTTATTTATGGCGTACATGAAAAATTTAGTCTACGCGCAAGTTTCGAATACAAGAGAAGAGTTGTTGGGTCGTATTCACCTGGTTACCGAGCAAATCCGACAAAACAAACATGAAATTCGGATAAGTACTTCTTCTGTTGACTTACGGGCAGAAGCTTGCATTCAACAAGGAGGTGGACATTTCGAAAATATTATTAATTGAACTTTTTTAAATAAAATCAGTTTTTATTGACTTTAGGATTACATTTTTTTTTCATGATCTGACAATCACTTTTTCATGATCTGACAATCACATTCATAGATCTGTAACTTTGAAGCATATAAAAATGAATATACTAGTTTAGCGTTTTTGTTACTTGAAGTGAAGTCTACTTTACACTCCTAAAATTTGAACATAACGATACGGGACACTTTTATATGTTTAATACTATACAAGGATCTTGGTAAGTGTTTGTTTTGTATATTTTATTACCTTCATTCTTTTACTCTAGGTATGTTTTTATTTGCGATTGGTTCTATACATCAACTTCTTTACGCAGGTAATAAACAGATGCTTAGTTCACAAGGACTTCTAAGAAATATGTTTATATATTCTCGCCTTGATTTTATTTTTATTTTTTCCTGTCGGTTACAAGCACCACAGATATATTGTTTTGCACTAAGCCGTTCGTATAATTTCTTATATGTACCGTATAAACAGCTACCAGTCTTAAACGATCAAGAATAAAGAAAAAAAATCCAAAGCGCACCTCTCCACAAAACTGCATAACTCTTAGCGAGCAGATTGCTATTAAAATTTTCAGTTCTCTTTTTCTGTTTTGATTCCCGGAGATGTGTTATTTATAGAAGATTCATGGTGTTACTGGTTGCAAGTAACGCATCGGAGCCCGTAGCTATATATAGCAGAAACTTCTTGCATCTAAAACTGGATCCGTCGTCGGTGCAAAAAGAACAAGAACGGAATATGTTTTTGTACCATATACGGTTGTCGTTCCTACCTTTAAGTAAGACTCGAACTGGCGCTACAACTTCTCGGTCAAAATGTTAAGTTGACACGTCATGATGAAGACGGTGGTTTTCTAGTATTCACGTATTGAAATCGTCTAGACATTATGCTCGCTTTAAACTAAGATGGTAAAGAAAAATATTTGTTAAAATGTTCCTATTAGAGACTTAATTTATATTATGTAATAATCATTAACCACCTCAAAATTTTATAAATTTGAATGTTTTTGGTAGAATATGCAGTCAAACTTGGATAAATCGATGGGTGGATAATTGGAATTCTATTTTGGATGATTTTTTCGAATTTTTCAAACGATTGCTCTTACTTATAGCATTACAGTAAAAATAGTTTTTCTGGTCATGACATTGACATCGCTGATTTTGAAATTGATTACGATAGTTGAAATCGCATTTCAACCACTAGAGTTTGAAATTATCGGAGAACCGAGATTTCGAATTTCAAATTGTTTCACATTCAATTGCTGACAAGAGAAATGTCACTTGATGTATATTTTTTTCTGAAGTGCATTAATTTGTTAGTATGAGTGATGATAGTGATGTAGAGTCAGAAGAAATTATAAAAGTAGCTAATAATGCATTTTCTAGCACATTTCGAAACACATTTACGAGTTCACTTATAGAAAGTTTATGGACTGACTAACTAAAAAACAAAACAAATCATTTTCTGAAGGAATTTTTGGTGCTTATTTAGCAGAATTGACTGGAGAGAAGAAACCCTTAACATTTTTAGTCCAATACTCGATGCTGAGAACTAGTGTTTCTATAAAAAATGACGTCGATATTTCAAAGTATTTAAAATTTAAAATGACCACGTTTATATAGGCTCTTCAAGCAAAAAAAATTGTAAATATTTAAGAAAGTTTTACATTAATACAGCGTATAGAACTAACAACAATTTATCCAAATTTATAAAAAACAATAAAGATTTAACAAATAACAATAAAAAGTCAGGAGTCTATGAGTTAACTTGCGGTAGTTGCCCCATGACTTATATCGGACAGACAGGCAGATCGTTTGAAATACGCATCAAAGAACAGTTTTCTTCATTTAGAAATAATAAAAGTGACTCTTCATATACGTCTCATATTAATTTAACAAACCACAATTTTAATAAAAAATTTAAAATATTACACGTAGAAAATAAGGGCAAAAAACTTAATTTATTAGAGTCACTTGAAATTAATAAATTAAAGAAAACCGACAAGATCCTCAATGATCAATTAGATACTAATAATTCACCCTTACTCAATATGCTATTAGCACCACACATCGTCTTTTTCCATGATTCACAAATACATAAACTTGCTCACTTTCAACAGCTCTCAAAGCGATACCACTTGAGAAATTTTGGCAAACGCCAACCAAAGAATAGTACTCACAGTCGGTAACGCAGATTTTGACACAAAGCATTAATTGTCTCCAAACACGAATACTTCTCATACCATCTTCGTATACTCATTGCCTATCCATGGACCTAATGTTTTGAAAAACAGTCAACAAGAATTTTCAATGATAAATATTTGTTTCTGTTTGTTTTTCTGGATACATAAATAGCAACCCTCGTATATTCAAACTTAAAGGAAACATAATAGCTTAACCATACCTGAGAAGTATTAATGCCTTCCACACTGCGTGATTATGTAAAAAAAGAAAAATAAATTTGATATCCTCCTAAATCCGGCACATAAAACAATAATTAATAGTATTATTACAAATTAATTAAAAAGAATAACATTTAATGTAGATATTAAGACATTTCACTATAGGTTAGCGAATACTTCAACATAAAAATGTTACCCAATTTTTGTCGGTTATTATACATCACGTTCTCACCGCGAGATATAAATGTATTCAAATGGATTTTGTTTTGGTAGAATGAACGAATGAGATCTGCCGAATTAGGTGTGGCCGGGGAAATTTTTTCCGCTTGGCGTGTTGTGATTAGAAAACGAGCGGTGACGAAACACAATTCCGTTAAATATAAATGCTATAACTGCGAGCGAGAATCATTACTTTGGTGCTGCTAAAAAGATGTACGAATTTATTCGTAAATTAAACGAAAATGAAATAATTTTTGGTGATTTGTAAGACTATAAAATATAAAATTTGGGAAATAGTTTTTACATTGTAAATAAAGTTTCAATTAAAGCAAACAAAAGCAACAATTCCTTGTATGTTGCACAAGATTATATAACAAACAATAAGGAGCTAACATCGTCCCTTGCGGAACACTTTTCACCTTTATATTTAGCTATTGTGCTATATTTTAAAAGGGCAAAATATTTTATTGTTCGTTATCTTCTTCTTGACTTATCTAGCGGATAAGTAAACATTACGTTTCTTCACTTCTAGATAGCCCTTATCTACAAAATAAATATGTCGAGAGGTAAAAGTTCTTGATTAATATAATCGATAACACAGGCCTACAAAATTTTTTTTTGGTGCATCTCTGTTTGTTTGAATTGTCGATAAAGTAGGTAATGTACAGTATATTGACATACGTCATTTTAACTCATCAGCTCTAGTTTACCTACTACCCTCATTGTGAATTGTTGTCGGTCTTGTTATGGTCTTGTTCGCAACTAGTCATTATTACAATATCATCGATAAAGTTTGTGTTACTATTTCATTATGGCTAGTACGTCCAGACGTTGTGTTAACGATCCTGATATATTTTGTTATGTTTGTGGTGAATACATACTGAAAAATCAGCGTAAATCGATTACAAACACAGTGCGTCGTTTGTATTTTGCTTACTTCGGCATTGAAATTCTACACCAAGATAAAGTGTGGGTGCCTCATAGTGTTTGTAAAATATGCGTTGAACATTTGCGACAATGGGAGAGAGGGAAACGTAAGTCTTTGAAGTTTGGAGTGCCTATGATATGGCGAGAACAAAAAAATCATTATGACGACTGTTACTTTTGTATGATTAATATAGTGGGCATCGACAAAAACAATCGCCATAAATGGAAATACCCCAATATTTCTTCAGTACAAAGACCTGTTCCTCATTCAGAAAATGTTCCAATACCAACTTTTCACCAGGTAGTGCAGCAATCTCAGGAGGATGAAGCTGAAATACCTATTTCTTCTCAAGTAGATGATGACTTTCAATACTGCGGAATAACATCAGATCCTAAGCCATTTTCACAGAATGAGCTTAGTGACCTCATCAGAGACTTAGATCTTTCGAAGGAACGTGCTGAGTTACTAGCGTCAAGATTAAAAGAAAAAAATTGTCTTTCCTCAGATGTTCGAGTGTCTACATATCGCACGAGAGAGGGAAAGTTATTGAAGTTTTTTTCATCTGATGAAAATTTTGTGTATTGCTGTAATGTGAGTGGTTTGCTGGCTTTCATGGGTTTAACGATCTATCAGCCCAATGAATAGCGTCTCTTTATTGACAGTAGTAAACGAAGTCTAAAAGCAGTTCTTCTATATAATGGAAATAAATATGCTCCCGTTCCAATTGCTCACTCAACATGTGTAAAAGAAGAATATGAGGTAATTTCAAATCTTTTACAAAAAATAAAATATATTGAACATAACTGGGTGATCTGCGTCGACTTGAAGATGGTTAATTTTTTATTGGGTCAACAGAGTGGTTATACTAAATACCCATGTTTTATTTGTCTCTGGGACAGTCGAGCTAAATCACGTCATTGGACTGCAAAAAATTGGCCTGTGAGAGATGCTCTTGTTATTGGGGAAAGAAATGTTATAAATGAACCCTTAGTTTCAAGAGAAAAAATCATTCTTCCGCCATTGCATATAAAATTAGGGCTAATGAAGCAATTTGTTAAGGCTCTCGATAGAAATGGTCAATGTTTCCAGTTTATTTCTCACAAATTTCCTGGTTTAAGTACTGAAAAACTAAAAGCAGGTATCTTTGATGGACCTCAAATACGTAAATTGATGAAAGACACAACTAATTTTGAGACTTGTATGAACGATGTGGAGAGGCTTGCCTGGTAATCTTTTGTAGCAGTTGCACAAAATTTTCTCGGAAATCATAAGGCTGACAACTATGTAGAACTAGTAGAGGAAATGCTGGTGCGATTCAAAGATTTAGGCTGAAATATGAGTATAAAATTACACTATCTCAATAGTCATCTACATCATTTCCAACACAATTTAGGAGATCTAAGCGAAGAACAAGGGGAACGTTTCCACCAAGACCTAAAAACAATGGAGAATAGATACCAAGGAAGGTGGGACAGTCATATGACGGCTGACTATTGCTGGGGAATCATGCGAGATTGCCCGAGTCAGTTTCATTCTAGAAAATCACTCAAAAGACAATTTCTTGATGTTTAATGTCAATAAAATATATATTTTTTCGTGAATTGTGTTTTTTTTTTCGGGAACTAGAGCTGACAGAAGAAAACGGGTAACATTTTTGATATCGCCATGTAAGACATACTTAAAATCGGGTCTAAAATCTCCAGCACCAAAATGGTTGTAGGCCAGTGTAATTGATAAATATAATAGATTAAGAAAGGTTTCGTGTTTTAATTTTTCATTGAACTGCCACTAACAGATCGTTGAAGTCGGTGTTGATTAGTGTTAATATTTATGCGTTTTGGTAAAATTATTCTTTCACAATAGACCAATATTATTGATTGACATACGAGGTGCGATCGAAAAATACGGTGAATAATTTTATTAGGAATAATAAGCTCACATAAAGTTTTAATTAATCTCCTTCAAAGTACTCTCCTAACTCACTGAGGTAATAAGTAAAAATAATAATATAATTATATTATTAAATAATGTTGTCACTTCAAGCAATTGCATTATTCATTCATTAGACGTTTATCTACCGGTTAAAGAATTATAACTTTTGATTTTTGGTGAAGAAATTCCAACTTATTTTGTTTATCAAATATATCTATCTTGAGGATGGCTAACAGCTACTTATCTAAAGCTGGAGACAATATATATTGGTGATTTATTTGGTAGCGGTTTTGTACATAAGTCCATTTGCAAATATTAACTTTAAAATTCTAAGTAGCACTTCTTAACTTCTTCCAAAAATGACAATTAAGATAAAGCAAGCTGAAAGATGTGCTATTTGACAAAACAGTGTAAAAAACATGCAATTGGTATTTGTTGATACTCAATTATTGAGTCATCTTATTGTATGTACTCCCAGTCTATATTTTACTTGCATGTTACCAATTTTATCTTGTCTAGTTACTCACTTTATTTTTCAGATATATTTCGTTCAACAGCCTATATTTTTGGATTTTTGCAAAATATTAAATGAAAAATAATAACTAAATTACACTAATTAACATAAGATATTGCAATCAAGTTTCTAGCAAATATCACCACGTGTAAACTACAAATCACAGATCGCTATGGCGAGATGGATATTTGGCAGACAAGCAATTCTAAACAATTGGACGCCAGTAAGCCGAGACACTTGATCATAATACTCTTTGTACTACTCCAAATAGATCTCTCAGTTCCACTCTGTTAGTCTTGTGTCCTCGATAAAAGCCGCTATCCTCCTCAGCGGAAATTTGGGCACTCTCGCAGTTTCCAATAGATCTCTTTCGAAATGTTTCTGTCTGAGTCCCTTCCACACAAGTGCATATTACATGAAAGATAGTTTCCTCCTATTTCCCACATATCGTACACCAGGGCTCGCTAACCAAGCCCATGCATGCTATACATATTCTTCCTTCCGGTTATCCGGTTAATAAACCGCTAATAGTTTTAATTTCTTTTTCATTACTATGAATTAAGTTGGCTAAAAGTCTAGCATCCACCTCATCTGGTAGTGTCTTAGTATGGAGTTGATCTTCCGTTAGCCTCCATTTGTTTTTATATATATTCTCTTTCTAGCCATAACCACATCTCCCTTCTAACGAAATCCTTGGCGATTCCAGATACAGGTTCTGGTTCTATGAAGTTCTTAGAACCTTTCTTGGGCAATTCGTCGGTCAATCACCAAATAACCTACTTGACTTTCGTCACCGAATTCAAGAAGCCTGAGATGATATTGCTCAGGATACCATAAATCATTTAATTTCAAGCATATCTCGAACAGCTATCGAAGAGTACAACCGTGACGGACCCACTCATTATTAAATAACATTATTTTTTAATATTCTAGTTTGTAATCATTTCTAAGTTTGATTAAATGTTTATTTAATAATATAATAATAATTTAAACGTTATGTATAAATATTATTAAAATCGATTAACTCCTACCGGATTTTTGAAAGTCAGTATACAATGCTAGTTGTGTACAGCACCAAAGAAAAAAAGCGGTGAAAGATATATGTGAGTAAAGCCTTCATATAAAACCTATGCCGCGGTTTGTCGACATATTCGACGTAAAGGCTACTATTGATAATTTTTGATTTTCAATTAGACATTTATAGGTATTCTTCAAATTCACATAGCTTGGACACTATTCAGGGGTAACCCTGTATATTAATACCGTGCAGATTTCAATATTAGTTTTATTTCCATTTCAAAGTTAGTGGTTTTTATTTCACTATTTGAAGAATTATACGCGTCTAAAGTTACGTACTAATCTTTGAGACCACAAATTAAATTGTCGATATTTTTACTAGCATTAAAAAACTTCCAGATAATTAATTCTTTTCCAAACCAATAATTAAATTACCACTAGGTAGCTACAGGTAGAATTAATGCAAAGATAAGCTTCAATTGTTTACATCCACTCCACTTTTGTGACAATTTCAAGGATAAGGGTAATGAGATCAGATAAAAATCTGGTGTAATCTGAGTTGTTAATGCCAACAATATAATTATCTACATAATCTAATGTCACTGATATGTAGTGTTTATAGACCCGGAATAATAATATTAATAAAGAAAAATCAATTAGATAGAAGTAAATATTAAACTGTGTACAAATCAATAACAAAAAGAAAGCGTTTACTTCGTCAAATCATTACAACCAATTTAACAACTGGAAACTGATATCTCCACTTAACATAGGAATATAATGTTAGTTTGTTATAAACTATGATGTTAATTATTTCATACAATACATAATTCAACTTATTTATTAAATTGCAGGCAAATTACTATAATTAAGTGTCTATTTCATACGATTACAATTCAATTAAATGACTATTTTTATATAAGCGAGTATATTAGATCAGTTTGCTCATTAAGTAGACGGATATCGGAATTCTCCTCTGCTTTATCAATTTTCAGGTTTAGCATCAAACCGTTGGTAGTTTATTATGTGTAAACATCTTTGCATTTTAATATGAATATAGTTCTTAAAGCACTTTTCTGCATTATAAGTACCCTTTCTGTTTCGGAGGAAATATCCAGTGTACGTTGGCATAACTAATTTAAAAAAAAAAACATCCCATGTGCTAAACTAAGCAAACTTATCCAGAATATGCTAAAGAATCTAACCAGCAATGGCAAAACCTTGAAAAATGGCTTTCCTCAAGGCTCGGTTCTTGGTCCTGTAATGTTCGACATTTACACTAACGATCTCTCACCCACAAAATCACGAAAATTTCTGTGTGCAGATGACCTGGGTTTATACACCCAAACCAAGAATTTAGAGTATGGAAAATTAAGATCTGCAAGCTTTAGACGAATATTATAAGAAATTACAACCAAACCCTTTAAAATCCGAATAATGCGCTTTTCATTTGTGTAACAAAGAAGCTAAGAGAGGGCTGAATATTGAATTTGGTGGTTATCGGATCAACCGAAGCCCTCACCCGAAATATCCAAGCGTAACGTTTTAGACCGGTCTCTAACATTCAAGCAGCTATAAAATTGCCAGCATGAGTTACTCTTTTTCTGAATATAGTGCTGCTGTGTGTTATCAAAGCTCTCGCGCCAAATAGACATACAACTTAACGATACAATGAGGATCGTCACCGGTACTATTAGATCGACACCTAGTCTCAGGTTATTGATTCATTCTAATATTGTCCCATCGAATATCAAACGTCTCGCCGCAGCACAGAATGAATAGGCTAAGATTACCAACAACATCTATCTTCCCACACACGATAATTTGGAGAGCGTTCCCAGGACCCAACTAAAATATAGAAGACCGATTTTATTGGATACTTTAGCTCAGAACCCCATTAATATGAGTGATTCCTGGATAGCCCTCCTCGAACAACACCCTGAATTGGGGAATAGAAATTGAATTTCTAATCCTTCAGAACCTCTGCCGGGAGTAACCCTCCCACGTAGGCAATAGTCTCAATTAAATAGGTGCCGCACAGGTCACGAAAGGTGTAACTCAATGCTGCATGAATGGAAACTAGCAAATACCAACCTCTGCGACTGTAGAAATGTGAAACAAACTATGGCGCACATAGTAAACGCCCTGCCCCAGAAGTTGGCATCCACGAGCTGAGCAAAGCAGCTCGTACAGCGCTGGACTGGTTTCTTTTAACAACGCTTCTTATATGAAATAAATATACAGTACAAATCTCTTCCCTATAGTCACCTACAAACGTGTATTACGTATGTGTGCGTTCAAGAAGCGAGGAGTGGGACGCACATAGCATGTATGTATGTAGTATGTATGTATCATAATTTATCATACATACATACATATGTACTGTAGATCAGTTTGGATGTAAGCAGTAAGCACATAGATAGTATAAACGTCGATGAATGTGGAACTACCGTCAATAATAGGGACTTTATGTATTATGTAATAATAAACACAAATAAATGTGTACTTTTTGGAAGATTTTAATATTTTTAACGTTTAAAACAATGTCAGATATACCTATAACAATAACAATAAATAAAGCGGTAAATCATAATAACTTCTATATTCTATACATTATAAATAAAACTAGAATTAAAAAATTAAAAAGTAAACTATTTAATGTATTGTATGCTCAAAACGGTCTCCTAATGCAAACAAGCAATGTCCTAATCTGTCATAAAAGTTTCTCTGAACATTTAAAATCGTTTGCGGTTGAATATTTAGGATAGATTCAACTATTTTCGCCCGTAATTATCGTTTCAAACGCAATGGTACGTTGAAAGTTAATTTGAAATACCCGTGCAATTTCTCTTATGCTGCGACCAAGATGATACTGTTTTACGCTTTTTTTTTTTTTGCTCAAGGGTAAAAATATCCATCGTGAATACGGACTATTCGCAAAAGTTGAGCAAACCATCCAACTTGGCAAATAAACTGTAACTAATGGTATGTATCACATGTATGCCTTACTATGCATCGCTTCGTTCTTCCCCACTCCTCGCTTCTTGAACGCACACATACGTAATACACGTTTGTAGGTGACTATAGGGAAGAGATTTGTACTGTATAATGAATTCTCTAAATTAAATTCGTGCAATAATTTAATTTAACGTAAAACATCTTTTGCAAGAACTTAGCACACTGAATTAATTTTATGTCAACTACTTCATATTTTCGTGAATAGTAATTCCTAAATTCTGACATCTAGCGTGTAAAGACTATTACAATGGGAAGTCTTTCTTTGGAGACTGTAGTTAAGTAAAAAAAAAAAGGTATATAACCCCTTACTATATTTAATAATCGTATCCTAAATTCGTATTTCGACAACTAAGTTGTCATCATAAGCAGGTAAAACCTCTAATCAATGTGTTGAACATAGAGCACAGTAAAGCTAACACAGAATCGCGTACAACTAGCGTGTACACTGTGTATATGTGTTAGCTTTACTATGCCACATGTTCAATACTTTTATTAGAGCATCCACGTATACATAGTGTATACGTGGACTCTGTGTAAAATTTTTCGTAATTCTGTGTTTTTAACTTTACTGTGCCCCATGTTCAACACTTTTATTAGAGGTTCTACCTACTGATGATGACAACCTAGTTGTCGAAATACGTATTCAGGATACGATTATTAATTGTGGTATAGGGTTTTATACATTTTTTGAGATTGTTACAATGGCGGTAATTAAAAACTAATGCAATTCTTGTTATGGATGAAAATAAATATTGTTTTATTGTACAATAGCTTGCGATTACAATCTGATTCGCATCGTCATCCAATCGCGAATATCAGAAAAAATATTGTTTTAATACGAGATATCTGGCATCTTTATGAAACGATTAACACAACGACACGTTGATATTTTCATAAACATCGTGTTTTGTGAAGTTGGTGTTAAATGCTTAGCCAGTATTAGAAATTTTGACTCTATAAATAACACTTCCTGTATACTGACTTATCTGTATATGCATTTTAATTCATATTAAGGCTAATATTTTGTGTGATCTATTAAAATTAATCCCGATAATATACATACAATTTAAATCCAAGTATGGAGTTGATTATCTCTTTAAACTACACTATGTAAAACATTATTTGACGCCTACCAATAATGGCAAATAAATAACCTCGACTCCATAACGAAGAGAAAGTTTTACAATTCTATTTTGCACACGCTGAAAAGCAACATTCTACTGTCGTCGAAAAAACATCTGACTGACATATTTTACGAACGGTCGCAAGGTGAACCGTGCGAAATCGTGTATTTATCGCCAAATGTAGTCGTTACTTGTTCCAAAATTAATCGCCGGTACGTTTAATTTGAATATGAACACCGTTATAATTAATAACGGCCTACTCGATTAAATATTCGAAATGCTTTCTTTAAGAAAATAAAGGTGACATTCTCGAATTTTTAACGAGACTGCCACGTATTTTTCGTACACTCTGCTGGCAACTAAAACTTTCTTAAAATACTAAAAATACAAGATATATCTGAGTCTACAAAAACAAACAAAATAAAACATTTAAAATGGGTTTGTATTTAAAAAAAATGAAAACTAATAAATAGAGAACGGACGCAATTTCCATAAAACGCAATCGGCAGTTGGAATTGTGTATAACGTCGCTCAGTACATCCCGGCGTAATTCAATGAAGTATTTGTTTGACTTACTCAGCCACCTGGTCTCGCACAATAACAATGGACAACCGAGCTATTGTATTCGGAGAATATAGTGCTTTTTAAAGTGTTTTCATGAGCGTAGATAGAAGCGGTGTTTTTATAATGTATTTTATTTATTAGTTTATATTTCGTAAGATAAATAAAGTGCTGTGAGTAAGTTTCTTGTTTTCATAGTTTTAACTGTTAATTACATCGTCATTTTTGTGATAGATCCTGTTTAATATCGTTTGATTGAACCTATTTCTACCAATTATTTCGACGTAAGAGTGTTCATTGAATTTCGTTCAGTTTCAATAACTTACGCACACATTTTTAGTTTTCATTTATTTAGATCTAGAGCATTGTTTAAGTTACTTTTTCAGACATGATATGGAAGAATGTCGAGAACGGCATTGTAAAACAATGGCGAGGTGGATTGACGGTCATACTGATTGTATGTCCATTGTCAGTGATTCCGAAATTTATTACAAAATCCGTAAAATATCGTCAAAAATTCGTCACTTAGGATCGCAAACACATCTGAACTCTGTAAAACTTTTATGGCGGCTAATATTCCATTAAATAAACTTAGCAATCGCACTTTAAAAATATTTCTGAAAAAATATACTGGTCGAAATGTCCCTGATGAATCAACTTTACGCAAATATTATGTTTCTAGGTGCTATACGAGAACAGTAGAACGCATTAGAAGCCATCTTTTAAATCAATACATATGGATAAGCGCCGACGAAACGGTGGATATGTTAGGACGCTGTGTGGTAAATATCGTAGCTGGTGTACTACATCCAACTATTCCCTATAACTCATATGTAATAGCAACAAGTGTTATAAATAGAGTTGATGCGGAAACAGTTGCTGAAACCATTAAGGTGAATATGCAAAAAATGCTTCATTCGGACGCCACGTACAAAGAAAAAATACTTTTATTTGTCAGTGATAGTGCTGCGTATATGTTTAAAACAGGCAGACTATTGAAGAAAACATATCCTAATATGCTGCATATTACTTGTGTAGCACATGCTCTCCACAGAATCTGTGAATATATCAGAGACACTTTTCCGGAAGTTGATAGACTTGTATCAGCTTTTAAAAAAGTTTTCAGAAAAGCACCATTGAGAGTAGCTCTTTTCAGGGAAAAATTTTCATCTCTGTCACTGCCTCCCACTCCAGTAATAACTAGATGGGGAACATGGCTGGAAGCTACTAGTTATTATGCTGAGAATTTCGATAGTCTAAAACATTTCGTAACACTGCTAAAGGAGGATGCTAGAAGTATTGGTGAGTGCAAGGAGCTCATACAAATCCTAAATTTAAAAAATCAGTTGTACTTTCTTCACGAACACTTTGGAAAATTGCCAAAACTAATCACTTATTTTGAAAATCGAAATCTCAAATTAAATGACGGATTAACCACATTAGATGTGGCTGTTAATAATTTGAAAAGTATTCCAAGTGACTTCGGATGTGGCCTTCGGCAAAAGTTTGAAGCAATTCTTAATAGAAATCCAGATTTAATTACATTGCAGCAGTTATGTATGGAGACAATTCCACAAAATCTAACGGCTAAATATGAAAAAATAAAAGAATATTTCCAGCATGCACCTATAACCAGTTGCGACGTTGCGACGAAAGGACGTTTTCTATTTATAAGGATGTACTTAATTCAAAGAGAACAAAATTGACAGAAGAAAACCTTGAGAAACTATTGCTAGTCAATATTAATACTCCTTTACTCAACTTGAACGACAAAATGAACAAATAAAAATGTTCCAATTATAGAAATAAAATTAAAAACTTTAAAAATACAACTTTTCAATTTTATTTGTAATTTTATAGATCACCACCCGTTCGTTTTCCAATTATATAAATAAAATTAAATATTTTAGAAATACAGCCTTTCGCCAGTGCTGCACTGGGCTTTGCGTCATGTGGTAAGCGTGTCCGTTCTCTAATTATTAGGCTATACAAAATTCTTACTAAATATATACTCTCAATATTTTTTCTCGTATTTCATTTATATTATGCATTCTTTCGTGGGGATTTCTGTAAACTTTTTGTTTGATATGTCCCCATAGAAAGAAATCATTGGGCGATGAATCTGGAGATCTTGGCGGCCAACCAACTGTGCAATCCTTGCTTATAACACGACCATTGAAGGTGTTTCTCAAAAACACCTTCGCATTTCTCGCACTATGAGCTGAGCAACCACCTTGCTGAAACCAGAGTTCCTCCAAATTGACGTCATACGAGCGAGCAGTGGGAATAATGCTGTTATTTAACTTAGTATAAATATTTAATGGCATTAAGTGTGCCATTGATAAAAAAAGGACCGACAATTGAATTATTTAAAATACCAGCTCATACATTTAATTTTGTGGATATTGGGTATGTACGGGTACATTGAGGTGTCTACCGGTATAATACCATTTTATGATTTGTGTCTTTTCTTGAGTTGTAAAAACGTACATTATTAATATACGCAGAAATAAGTGTTGTCCACCCGGCAAGGGCGTTTGCTAGGGAATAGCATGTTAAATGTGTATGTGTGTCCACCACTCTGCTTCTTCCTCCACTGTTTGAAAGCAGGCATCGTTGGATATAACAAGGTCATCTTTTGCATACGCTATATACGCAAACAGAAATTAAAATTTGTCAACTACTGTATATATACATTTGCCAGGCGCGGCTCGTAATGACGTACTGTAGGGGTACGTACAATGATGCGAGTACCTCGTGTGTTTTCGGCATTTACTAAGAAAACGCTACAGTTAGAACACGAGAATACACGAAGCACCCGCATCATTGTACGTGCCCCAACAGTATGTCATCACAAGCCGCGCTTGACATTTGCCTAACTCTGTATATTTAAGTAATGAATAAATATATACTATAATTATTTATACCCGTTATACAGTATCCCACTTATGAATTAAAAAAAGAATTCGGAGCCAGTACGACCTGATCATCGACGATACTCAATGTGAAAGAATCGATGGTGGTTTAATGACATCATTACGTTAATAAAAAAAATAAATGTGAATTACTACACGAAAATAAAACAATAATTCATGTGTATTTGACTTCCACAATATTCTAAATTAACAATATGTAACGGGTAACACAATTATTACTACACATTACCTTCATATTGCTATTAAAACAGACAGCAAAAACATAATTCAACTTTAATCATCTAAAAAATAATTAAAATTGTGGGCAAACGTGTCACACTTAATAGTTGTTTATTTGTTATTCGCGTTTTATTTAAAAACGATAAAACGATATGCAACGGCACCTGCATTGTAACTCACAAGTAAACCGCAATATTATTGTGTATAGGACAAGACTAACCATCTCTGATAAAACGATATCGTGATGAGTAAATTGTACACAATTCAGAGATTATTACAGACAACGCATAAAAGTACAGAGTCTTAATGAAGAATACACAAAATAAGGGAGAATTATCTTTGTGTAAATTGATTCGTGAAACCACATATTCATTCAACGATAACATTTACCAACAAGACAATTTAAACCTAAGAGTTCATTGAAAAATTAATTTGAAGAAAAAAAATTAATAGTAAGGTGATTTATTACAGTATGTTAATTAGATGTTTAATTACAATACTAATTAAATTCTTAATAAATTACTCAGAAGCGACTTTGCAAAGCAAATAATATAATTAAGGAATTAATAAACTTAAGTTTAAATACAATGTAAATATATCAAAATTAATTTCTACTTTAAATACAAACGTAATTCTTTACGTTTTGCAAATACTATGACAATTGTTTCGACACACAGTGTCTTTTTCAGATGGAGTTGTATTACCAACTAAACCTAAAGCCTGTCAATATATTTAAACTTAAACGAATTGCTATAATTAAGAAATACTTAGATTATTTTTAATTATAGCAATCCGTTTAAGTTTAAATATGTTGACAATCTTTAGGGTTAGTTCGTAATACAACTCTATCTGAAGAAGACACTGTGTGTCGAAACAATTGTCATGGTATTTTACCAATAAAGTGGAAATTAAGTGCAATAGTTTTTTCCAATTTTATTTCATCAGAAGTAATTCTTTACATCTTATTTTTGAGGAATATTTTTGCTGTTTCGCAATCTACACTTACCACTACTAATAGTAATAATCATAGACTTTCACTGTCCAACAGCAAAAACTAATTACAGGACAAAATTGTAAGTTAAATACATACATACATAAGAGAAAAAGTAGCGAATTACATGAATTGATTAATAGAGTCGACAAATATATCATTGTAATGCAAATTAGTAGCTCGACACGTCGTTGTTAGTGGTGATGACTGCAGGCAGCATGTTGGTTCTCGAAAATGGGATGGAAAAAGTATATGAATAGCGGGAACATAATCTAAGAACCATGAAATTAAGGGAAGACATGAGAAAAGGACAATCGAGGACACAATTAACCAGTTTCCATACAAAACGGGCTCCATGTCTTTCCCGGCGATAACTTAGGGCACAAATATCATGCTCGACTAGAAGGGTCGTATAATCAATGCCACGAAGAGGGACACGCCATCATTCCTAAAGGATAAGAACTTGAGGAAGCGACGCTGAATCTTCTCTACCGAAAGCTGGACATAAACATAGTGTGGCGACCATACTTGTGACGCGTACTTCAATTTACTTAGGACCAGACTATAGGAAAGACTCTTAAAAACACGGACATCATTGAAAAATTTACAGAAACGCAGAACAAAACCCAGACTAAGAGAAACAGTTATATACCAATTGAGGATAAGAAGAAGAGCAGCGACAATAAAAATACACACCGAGATCTTTCACTATTCCAACCTTCCGCAAATCTCTACCACGTCATATATACGCCGAACCAACGTGATTAGTTAATCAGATTGGGTTCTACAATAATCGCGCTGTACTCGAAGTACATCATCCAGAGAATTGACACTAGTGTAGATTTTTGAATCACTGCATAAGCCAAAACTGAGCACGACAAGAAAGCAAGTAAGTCATTAATATATAGTTCAAAAAGCAGTGACCCTAGATAAGAGTCCTTTGGCGCACCAGAAGTTGGAATAAAATTATAAGATATAAACCCATTATAAAATACATAGTTAGACCTGTTATTCAAATAGAATCAAAGTAATTGCAATAGTGCACGACTGATCCAAATGCGAATAGTTTATATAAAAGTACTGGACAAAAAGCGAAGGAATATCAAGATATACCTTGCCTAATTGAGTATAAAATTGCAGAAAAACACCGACTCAAAAAATTATGGCAAAGAACAAGAGAGAATTTGAGGATATGGCAAAACTTAACCAGACAATCCGTGAATTGTGGTAGTTACTTAGTAATCATAATAGTAAGGAAATTTATAACCACCTAAATAGCTAGAATATTCTGGAAAGCGACAAAGAAAACAATTCGTACCCCCAATCCTCTCATCGAACATAAAATGAAAAATGTACAAGAAACAATGGCGAAAAAGTTGCAACTCTTTGGAAGTTATTTATCTAGATAATTTCAACTTTCTTCCTCCAACAAAGATGATGATATAATCACATATATTGTGTTCTAGAATCTCCTTATCAATCCGAACCAACTCTAGTAAATTTGAAAATGAACCTTGTTAAAAATATAATTAGGAAAGTTCTGAATCCAAAAAAATCACTAGCGTCTAATTTAAGGAACTATTAACAAAAGATTTAAAGTACTTAATGAAAAATTTTCAAAGCCATTTTAAAAGCAGGCCATTCTCCTGTTCAATGAAAGGTGGGTCAAATTATTCTTATTCCCAAGCTAAGACAACAAGTCTTACAGACACCTCAGCTTAACTACCTATTGCATCAAAATTATTTCAAAAGCTTCTGTTGCAAAAATTGGAACCTATACTGAAAAGGCATTAGATTATCCCTAAACATCAATTTGACTTCAGGCCACAACATGCAGCTATAGAGCAAATACATCTGGTAACCCAAAAAAAAATCAGCTAAGACCTTGAAGATAAATTGTACTGATCCGCGGCGTTTTTAGACATTTTACAAGGCCTTCGATAAATTTTGGCACTCTAGTCGCCTTGACAAAATCAGAATACTCTATCCTGATAACTACTTCCGTATTTTCCAGTCCTACCTGCTTCCTAGATCTACATCTTGACACGTATTTACCATATCAAATCTGGAGATTCGCAAGGTAGCATGCTCGGACCCGTTCTGTATTTACTATATACTGCAGACCTGCCAACGACTTGTGACACAACTACTGCTACATATGCAGACTACACGGTCGTCCTTGCCATTCATATCGATCCTGTTATTGCTTCGCAACTAATGCCAACAAATCTGAACAAAATTCAAGACTGTTAAACCAAATGGCGGAACTGAGTTAACGAAAATATCTGTTCATGTAAGATTTACCACCAGAACTACGCTCTACCACAAAAGGAAGACGCCAAATACCTAGGAATGCATCTTGACCGGAGATTGACATGGAGATAGCATATATTCTTGAAGAGATAACAGCTGCCCCTCAAACTTAGTAGACTATACTGTCAATGTTTCCTACATGTCAATGAATTTCAAACAGAAAATTTAATTATTGTACAATCTTTGTGCAGATTCCAAATAAATTTGGATGTAAAAAAAGCTTTCTTTCTATTGAAAATATCCACAAATGCGACTAAATTGACCGTGAAGTGTGAAAATTTCATAGAATCAATGATGTAATACAATTTTTAATATTTATTAGGAAATCGGGAGTAATTTTAATATAAATATGACAAAACAATAACGCTATAAAAGTAACTGTTCGTTACAAGTTACAAAACAGAAAGAAATAGAAGAGGTATTAAGAAATTAGTCCTACGTGCTGAGAAATTTAAAATGTGTGTTAAGTAAGTATTTATCTAGAGTACATTAAAATACAACCAATAAAAACGAATACATACTACTGATAAATTTAAGTAAGAAAGCCAAATATATTCGACGATTTTTGAAAGTTGTTATTACTTATGGCGTTCAAGTACGGGTAGGAAACAAGAAGTTGCGAAATACTTGAAATGGATTTCTAGAGACAAACTGCAAAATTATCGCGGACTCAACATATAAGAAACGAAGTTGTGAAACAGAGACTGCAAAAAGAGAAAAATATTGTTGAAGAAATAGAAAAAAAACAGTTAGTGTAGCCACTATATGACCACATGACACGCATGCCAGGAAACATAATACTAAAAAGGAACACGAGTGCGTACCGTTCCAAAAAAAAGGAAAGAGATAGACCAAGAACAGGATAGAAAAGACTTATAAGGATGATATCATTGAGTCTGGGCGTCTTCCAGGCTGAATTATTTGCAATCGCAGCCTTCGCCGAGGAAATTGGGGAAACCGAATTTGTGGGGAATTGAAGCAACTCAGCCAGAAACATTTTCGAAGAGATCTATTGGTTCCTATGAGCGTACCCAAAATTTCAACAATATTCGAGATTTTCGGTTGTTGTCGATGTGATGAACTTCTTTGCCTGACTTTGAATGACATGGGACGATATGGGTAAATACGATATTATGACATTGTGACAAACAAAAAATTTAACAAGATTTACCATAATTGATGATGGGTGCAGTTTCGAGCCCTGTATTTTGTACAGAAAATACGTAAATCTTCGGCCTCCTAGAACACCTACGTTTTTTATTTAACATACAGAAATGGAAAATTCATTTCCCTTAATGCTAGTCAACACACTATTGGCGCTGTACCAAAGCAAATTGCGCAATATTTAGGTTTAAAAGAGGCAAATTATATACCGGTCATTCTTTTCGCCGAACTGGAGCGACTATGGTTGTGGATGAGGGTGGAGATATTTTAGCACTAAAACGTGCAGAGGATGGAAATCCAGTTAAATTGACACAAGTTATGTCGATGAGTTCATCAATAACAAAATCGAAATTTCCAGAAAATTATTTCATAGTAACGAGTCTACAAATGCTATGCCGTTGAGGTATACTTCAGCATTCACTGCACTAGCAGATGGTGTTTTGATAAATTGATATTTACAAATGAGTAACAAATGAAATTGTTAAGCTTGCAAACTACACATTTAATAATTGTATGAGTATATTCTAATGTAGGAAATCGATTAATGAATTTATTCACACTCGTTGCGCTTAACAAACTGCGTCGTCGAGGAAGCATGTTTAGGTCTAACACGTCTCGATTGATACTAATTTGTATCATGCATATCGATATATATCGAGTGTCCTTGAAATAAAAAGACAACATATGAAAATTGGATATAAAATATATACCCAAAATATTTTCTCAAAATTCCCTCTTATAAGCGAGAAAAAAAATTATAAAGCTATTTAAAAAATTTTGTCACGCCATTGTGCGATGGACTATATTATAAAAGATGATACCTTAAAGTTGAACGTCAATAACAAAAAAATAGTTTTGTTATTGTCCATCTAGCTTTAAGTTTCTTTCAGTTGTCGATAATTACGTACGTTCGATACAATTTTTCGATTAAAGATAGTAGCGTGACTGTCATCAAATAAAATATTAAAAGCCCATAGAGCACACATCTTACACGTTATTTAATACATCATCTTTAAAAATTCCCAAGCATAAATTTTTAACAGATGACTCAGGTTATCGAACCCTTACCATAACAAAACTTAGACACAATATTATTTTCTAACGTTCTTGCAAACATAAACATTGCCGCCTTTAAATTCAATAGCGGCATTCTATTTCTTACTTCACTTAACAAAAAAAAAAAAAACAGTCTCGTAATATGTCAGTTTTAAAAGTCCACTAATTATTTTTAGTATGATTTTTAAAATGGGTTCGTAAATTAATGTAACACACATCTGAATTTTTAATAATCCACTTACCATGCAGAATATTATAGTCTTTGTAATATCGGCAACTGTTACGTATGTAAACATACAGTGTCTGATACAGTGATAGATCTATTGGGGATGGTACAAAGAGCAGTGTGCTCAGGTGTCTTGACTTATGAGCGTTTAACTCTAAAGAATTAGAATTAGAATGAAAAAAGAGAGTAAACGTAGAAATAAAAGAAATAGGTCGAGAAGATGGAGATTGGTACGAAAGAACAAAGTGGAAAATAAGACGCCGAAAACAGAAATAGACTGTAATAATCTCTTCTTCTCCAAACTGGATTTGGAGATTAAAGGTAATTGTTTTATATCAATTGAAGACATTTAGCGGTTAAAGATGAGCAATCTCAAAACCATTTCAATCATCGACACAAGTAATTCATATGATGCACTTATGGTACGTGCAAATCGTTATATTTCTATTAAATAACAATATTTCGAATAAATAAAATGATTTTCGTTTTTCGTTCGTATTTCTTAACTATTTTTTTTTTTTTTTTTTAAGTCATTTCGATTATTCTTGGGACAGGGTCTAGATAACTAGGATTCAATTAACTTATAAAAACTAATATATAGTTAAACGAAAAGATTGTAATTTATAGTTCATTGTATCAAAATCATGAAAGAAATCTGTATAAATGTTGAGAACCAATTAATTGCTTCCAATATAATTCATTTACATTATTCCGGCACAAAAGAAGAAAATTATCAGAAATAAAATCTATCCAACCTTGACAAACAAGATTTAATAAAAAATAATTAATATTTTTGAGAACCAGAAAGGTCACTTAACAGAAAGAATATGTACGTACAATAATTCGATGTATTATACGAGTATTATAAATATTTTACGGACCTGTTATTTAAAAAAAAATTTAGTCTTAACGTTTCAATATCAACAAGTACTCCAGCCGTTGTAAAAGTAAAAATTCTCTATTGATTTTCTTAAAATTATTAAATGATTTATAAACATGTGGGGATTCACAAACTTTTACACGTTCTTATTACAAACGAGAATAATTTCCATGTACTCATTAGCATAATAACTTCAAGGAATATCTGCGTAATGAATAAATACCAGGACATTTTAAAATTTGTTTATTTACAAAATAAATAAATTTAAATGCCTAAAAATATTTTAATGATTCTAAGTTCCCTAATACAAAAAATACCTTAAATATTTGCTTTAAAATTTGAAATGAAAAAGAAACAATTGATTGCTCAGGAAATATGATAATTTACTAAAATAAAATTTTCTCGAGTCAGTTCCATTTTTCGATCAACTTATAAACTTTAAAAATTTACTATGACTAAATCACTTGATGCCCGTATCTTGATGAAACTTTAGATTTAGGTTAATGAAAGATCGAGATTAATTTTGACACTTGATGTATTATTACTGGCGCCCTCTATGAGGCTATATGCAACATTAAAAAGACATCACTCAATAATATCCTAGTGTACCGAACGGTTCAAGTTGCAACAACACGTTGCTACCCCTGCATGGGGTAGCAACATGGGCCTGCAAGGCTAGTTACAAGGACTATTACTATTATAGTGCGTTCAGAATTATAAGAAACAAACTTTTAATGTGTTTACAACTGTTGTTGCACCCCCCGTGGCGATAGTTAGAGGGCCCTAATTTGTAGTCAATACGGCCAATTGATTCGTATACTGCAAGTAGGTGAACCGTATCCATTCAATAACAATGAGAGAATTATCGCCACAGGGGATGCAACAACAGTTGTAAACACATTAGAAGTTAGTTTCTTATCATTCTGAATGTACTATAAAAATATTTAAGTTTTAATTTAAGTTAGATAATTTCTTAGTAATTCTTATATATTTTGGATGTTTGCTTTTGGTATAGCAAGCGCCAATTAAGTTGGCGCGAGGAGGGGGTGCGTGTCAGAATACATTGTCATTGACGCTTGACGGAACATAATGTCTTTGCTAGGTGATCATAAAGTGATACACGCTCAGAGTTTAGAATTATCTGACATTTGATGTAAAACCAAATACAAATCTCCCCACTACTTCTAATCTTGCGCGAACTTACCCCTCCTCGCGCCAACTTAATTGGCGTTTGCTATACATGTTACAAGTTTAACCGAAAACATAGAAAAACCATAAGTGTCGTTTTTAAATAAAGTTATTTTTTTTAAATAAAGTTATTGTTTTTAAATAATACATAACTATTATAGATTTATACAAATTATACTGACTTACTAATATTAATTTATTAAAAGTGTCTAATAATTAGAGAACTGACGCAATTTCCATAAAACGCAATCGGCAATTGGAATTGTGTATAACGTCGCTCAGTACATCCCGGCGTAATTCAATGAAGTATTTGTTTGACTTACTCGGACACCTGGTCTCGCCGCGATAACAATGGACAAGCCAGCTATTGTATTCGAAGAATATAGTGTTTTTAAAGTGTTTTCATGAGCGTAGATAGAAGCGGGGTTTTTATATTGTATTTTATTTATTAGTTTATATTTCGTAAGATAAATAAAGTGCTGTGAGTAAGTTTCTTGTTTTCATAGTTTTAACTGTTAATTACATCGTAATTTTTGTGATATATCCTGTTTAATATCGTTTGATTGAATCTATTTCTACCATTTATTTCGACGTAAGTGTGCATTGAATTTCGTTCAGTTTCAATAACTTACGCACACATTTTTAGTTTTCAGTTATTTAGATCTAGAGCATTGCTTAAGTTACTTTTTCAGACATGATATGGAAGAATGTCGAGAACGGCATTGTAAAACAATGGCGAGTTGGATTGACGGTCATACTGATTGTATGTCCATTGTCAGTGATTCCGAAATTTATTACAAAATCCGTAAAATATCGTCAAAAATTCGTCACTTAGGATCACAAACACATCTGAACTCTGTGAAACTTTTATGGCAGCTAATATTCCATTATTTAAATTGAACAATCCAATTTTGAAAACATTTCTGAAAAAATATACTGGTCGAAATTTTCCTGATGAATCAAGTTTACGCAAATATTATGTTTTTAGGTGCTATACGAGAACAGTAGAACGCATTAGAAGCCATCTTTTAAATCAATACATATGGATAAGAGCCGACGAAACGGTGGATATGTTAGGACGCTGTGTGGTAAATGTTGTAGCTGGTGTACTACATTCAACTATTCCCTATAACTCATATGTAATAGCAACAAGTGTTCTAAATATAGTTGATGCGGAAACAGTTGCTGAAACCATTAAGGAGAATATGCAAAAACTGCTTCATTCGGACGCCACGTACAAAGAAAAAATACTTTTATTTGTCAGTGATAGTGCTGCGTATATGTTAAAAACAGGCAGACTATTGAAGAAAACATTTCCTAATATGCTGCATATTACTTGTGAAGCACATGCTCTCCACAGAATCTGTGAATATATCAGAGACACTTTTCCGGAAGTTGATAGACTTGTATCAGCTTTTAAAAAAGTTTTCAGAAAAGCACCATTGAGAGTAGCTCTTTTCAGGAAAAAATTTCCATCTCTGTCACTGCCTCCCACTCCAGTAATAACGGGATGGGGAACATGGCTAGAAGCTATTAGTTATTATGCTGAGAATTTCGATAGTCTAAAACATTTCGTAACACTGCTAAAGGAGGATGCTAGAAGTATTGGTGAGTGCAAGGAGCTCACACAAATCCCAAATTAAAAAAATTGCCAAAACTAATCACTTATTTTGAAAATCGAAATCTCAAATTAAATGACGGATTAACCACATTAGATGTGGCTGTTAGTAATTTGAAAAGTATTCCAAGTGACTTCGGATGTGGCCTTCGGCAAAAGTTTGAAGCAATTCTTAATAGAAATCCAGATTTAATTACATTGCAGCAATTATGTATGGAGACAATTCCACAAAATCTAACGGCTAAATATGAAGAAATAAAAGAATATTTCCAGTATGCACCTATAACCAGTTGCGATGTAGAAAGGACGTTTTCTATTTATAAGGATTTACTTAATTCAAAGAGAACAAAATTGACAGAAGAAAACCTTGAGAAACTATTGCTAGTCAATATTAATAGTCCTTTACTCAACTTGAACGACAAAATGAACAAATAAAAATGTTCCAATTATAGAAATAAAATTAAAATCTTTATAAATACAACTTTTTAACAAATAAATATGTATTTCGTAATTTTATAGATCACCACCCGTTCGTTTTCCAATTATGTAAATAAAATTAAATATTTTAGAAATACAGCCTTTCGCCAGTACTGCACTGGGTGGTAAGCGTGTCCGTTCTCTACTAATAATATCAACATTCACGTATTTACTACCGAGAATGACAGCATTGTAGAAAAATGTGCACATTCAGTACATATAGAATCTATTATGTAACAAATGAAGTCATGACATGACTATTCACAATTGATAACCAAAACATTTATCAAAGATATTAACAATTTCATGATCGCTACTGCATCATAAAAATTTCTCAAAAACATTGAATATTCGAACGGTTAACTCACTTTCTAAATAAATAAAATCATTTGTTTTTCTTCGCCAAGTCCTTTAGTTTCACAAGTTCAAGACTAAAATTTATATAAACAAAGTCTTCGCGAGACAATACAGAAGCGAAAGACCTTGAAATCGAAACACGAGAACCGTACAGAAGAAACAATGGAATACTCGCGGCGATACGGTTGACAAGAATCTAGATCCTCGATCGCTGTAGCCTGTGGTAACGTATTCTCGTTTTTAATGGTATTCTAATAGGTTAGGTCAAGCGTTCGATAAAGAAAACGCATTTAAATACTGTGGTGGTATCAAATGCAGGTTTTTCCCATTTTTTGATATCACCCGTATGAAAAGCGTTAACCGTAATATATATCTGAGTGGATTAATTATGTTTTATTGTTGCTTGCACAAGAGTGTAGAGAATAAATAGGACTATGCTATGAAATAAACACAAGTACACAGTTTTGTATGATAGCTAAACTGATAAGGTTAATCCAGTGAACATTTTACAATTCAAGATTTTTTCAATTTTATTAACCTGGCTTTTGGGGACTGTCCCTAATAGTGTATAAAATGTTACAAATAATAATAATAATAATAATATTATTTATTGTCCAACAGATTAATCCCCTAAAAGAACAATACAAATAAACTGATTGTGCTGCACAGAATGAAATTATACATAAACCTTAATTAAGAATACAGTATGTCTGAACACCAACCACAGGTCTTGAGTTAGGTGAGGTTATGTGAGAAGAAGACCGAGGTTATAAAGAAAATAGGAACAAGTTTTGGGCAAATTTTGTTATTATTAATTATTGTTTAATTTTATTAATTGTTGTAGTAATAATTAATTTTAATATATTGCATAAAAATTTATTTTTATGACTTTTCCAGGTACGCACAAATATAAATGTAAAATTCCAGGTTGCGAAAATCGATATTATTCCAATATTTTTCCTGATTCGAGTTATCAAAATAAACACTTCTTCACTCTCCCTTCTAATGAAGGTAGAAAACAGGTATGGTTGAACTCTATTTTAAAACTTGTATTCTAAATAATTTAATGTCTTCTTATTCTATCGCGTTCAAGTGTGAGGAGGATAGTGGGCATGTCTTAACTAATTTGCAATCATTTATGACTTCTATTGCGCCTAAAAGTCCCTAAGATTAGTACATTGGATACGAATGAATTACAAGATTCTTCTCTAAATATTCCGATTAACGATGAGAATGATTTTAATTATCAAGCTGTCACCTATGTATGTGGATTCTTCTTAAAAAAAGCTTAATATAGGCGATTGTGAGGTTTGTAAATCTTTTTTATTTTCTGCTAATACAATGTTTAAGAATTTAGTGAATTAAATAGTATCTTTATCCCACTTTTAGTTTGGTATTGTGTGTTAACATTTATGATTTGTTAAAATACCATGTTAATTCTATTCATAAAAAAATGGTAACTTTGCAGAAGGTTAGTTTTTCATGGTATACTTGTGTTAAATCCGATCATCAAACTTTAGTTCAAGAGCAGTTGTTAAAAAATATATCTATGAGTTTAAGTACAGTATCCGCCAGAATAAACAGAACCGAAATTAAACAATTTAATTTTTTAAACTTTGTAATTTAAATGTTCAAAATGTTCACCATTACGACGCAAAAAAGCTTCATATCGATTTTGTAGGTCACTGAACATATTTATAAAAAGTGGTTGATGTAACTGCCTGAAAAATGTTTGAATTCTTTCTCGTAGTTCTGCAATATTCTCCGGCGGATTTTCTGAGCGAAATATTTTGTCTTTCATCATGCCCCCAATTGTATGCATCAGGTGGCGTCAGATCCGGTGAATGAGAAGGATATTCGAAGTCTGTTCTTCGGGAAATTATTCTATTATCAAAATGCTGACGGAGTAAGTTGAGAGTGCGCGCAGCTGTATGGCTCGTTGCACCATCTTGTTGAAACCATTGTGTGCGCATCCGTAAATTTCGTGCACGGCAAAAGTTCTGTAAATCTCTCACAAAAGGTATGATAATGTTCTCTCTGTAACGTTCTTGGTTTACAGTAAGTGGATTCTGATTATCGTCTTCAATGAAATATGGACCAATTATTCCATGACCAGAAACCGCGCACCAAATTGTAACTCGGACACTGTGAAGTGGTTTCTCTACAATAACATCAGGACGTTCAAATCCAAGGAATCGAGTTGTTTGTCGATTAATATAGCCGCTAAGATGAACGTGACTCTCGTCTGAAAACCATATGTTTTTCATGAAATTGGAATCCTCGTAAATTAAGCTCAATATGCGACCACAGTAAATTTTCCTTGCATGTTTGTCCGCAATGTTTAGTCGTTGTCCAACTTGAATACGGTATGGATAACCACCAATTGATTTGAACATCCGACGTGTAGATGTTACACTGATGTTGAGTTTACATGCAGTTCTTACAAGGCTTCTTTGCGGTGACTGCACAACTTCATCAAAAACACGTCCTGTGTTTTCGTTGGTACACACTGTTTGTCGACGACCTGAAGAACCTTTACGTTGACACATACACTACCAGTGCGACGAAATTTCTAAACAACAGCTAATATCACACTTTTACTTGGGGCTGCTTTGTTAAACTGTTGTTGATATCTTACTACCACCTGTTGTAAGCTTGGACCATCATTGCGACCATTTCCGTATGAGCGAAAATAATGTTCTACCAAAAACACTTTTTCTGCTGTTGTTAAAACCATTTTCAATTCAAATTCAACTCCAGCGTAACATTCATACGTTAACTAATGACAATTAAGTCAATAATAACAAATGCATATTACATAAGCAACTCCATAGCACCTTAGATTTCGGTACTGTTTATTCTGGCGGATACCGTATTAGGAAATTTCATGATGACATTTGTCGGTCTTCTAATGATAGATCTCTGAATCGAAACTCCAGAAAAATTAGGCAGCTGATGCATTTATAGAAGATAAATTAGGTTCTTGGTACGTTAGCAAGTTTAGGGTTTTCTAATCTTTTGTGCATCTGAAGAATTGTCCTTATTATATATTGCTGTTTATTAGAATGTCTGTTTATTTTCTGTTATGAGGATATAGTTTATTTTGTTTTATTGTAAGAATATTGCTATTTTTTTATAGATTTGTTGAATTTTAAATATTTATTTTTCTTATTTATTTTTTAACAGAATTAATTTTTATTTATATGCACGTAAATACGTGTCTGTGATTTCTATATTATAGATATATCGCACTGATGAGATCAAAAAAGATCGAAACACGTATTTAGAGCATATTTAGAACAAAAAAAAATTATAGTAATTTAAAAATGCCGCCATTATGGATTGTTTACGAATTTAGTACTACTATTTCCACATCAGGGTGCACTAGCGTAGGGGTCTAATTTTTAACGTAGAATGAGTCACTCTTATATGATATGGTCATTGGTTGTACCCTAACCACCTTATTTATTCATCCAGCCCCTTCAGACTTCCATTTATTCCCAAAACTCAAACTCAAGCTGTTTCTAGCCGCAAGGAAAGTCAATGTTATTGCAGACGTAGAAGAGTATTTTGCCACGTTGATGCTGAGATTTTAAAACTGATATAATGGAATTTCAGCACCGCTGGTTGAAGTGGATTAATATTGAAAGGAAGTACGTAGTAAAATTGTAGTAAAACGTAGTAAAAAGTGTTTCATCATAAGTCGGCCCTTCCGTCAAATCATCCTCGTATTTAAGTTAAATTTACTATTTTATTGATTCATTTTTGAAAGTTGTGTCTATACACAATGTGAAATAACTGTGAAATAAAGAGACACCGTTTGATAAATGGAAAGATGTTAACTATATAGAACATAAATCTAAAATATTGTGAAATTGTGTGTCAATTACTACGCAAACCCCGAAATTAAAAACAGTCTGAAAATTGTATTACGCGACGCCTATGAACTCAAAATATTCAGAATGTGTATAAATAATAAATACCTCACAAATACATACGCTACAGCGTATGTTTGCATAGTTAACAGCTGGATGAGATGGACAATAACAAAACTATTCTTTTTGTCATTGTCGGTCAACTTCAAGATATCGTCATTTATAATATAGTCGATCGCACAATGGCGTGACAAAATTTTTTTAAGTATCTTTGTTACTTTTTTCCTCGCTTATATACAGGCTGTCACACAAAAAACGCCCCAACCCGTAACTCTGTTAATTATATTTCGATTTTTATGAGATAGGTACCAAATGAAATGATTTGATGAGTACTATGTTTGAGGCTATATTTACTTTTTTCCAGCGCCATCAATTCCTAGCGATTGTCAATTTTTTTTTTCAAATTGCATCATATATATTTTTTTGCATAATTGAATAGAGATTTTTTTCCTGAATCCATTGATGTACAATACATTCATTTTAATTATAAATTTAGAAGATCCGAAATTGGTGGAGACTGTGGCTTGAAATCTGAAACATAAATAAGAAAAACACCCTAACCACAATATATATCATTAAATACTATATACGTGTTTCGGCAACTAAGTTGCCATCTTCAGTAGAATAACCTTAAAACTGAAAAAATGTTAAACGTAGCGTTTTTGGCTAAGGTAAACCTTAGAAGATATGCTCTTCACCAAATCGCCAGTGGGATAACAATTTAGAAGAGAAAAAAATTAAAACACTTTCCAAACATTCTCTTAAAGTGACTTGTATTATACTCAAAATAAACTTGTAGCATGTCAGTAAGTTGATTGAAATTCATGATTTACTTCAAAACTGTCAAAATATGCTTGCTTAGTACAGAAACGTCAAATATGACAGTTACATATGCGTAATGCGTTATTTTTCCATCGCACACTACAGTATAACACAAGTGTCTCAGAGCATATACACACAGTGTTTTAATAATTTTTTTCTTCTAGATTTAATTACAATTAATGTATTGCACATCAATGGATTCAGGAAAAAAGCTCTATTCAATTATGCAAAAAAATATGTACCGTGCAATTTGAAAAAAAAATTGACAATCGCTAAGAATTGAAGATGGCGCTGGAAAGAAAGTAAATTTAGCCTCAAACATAGTACTCATAAAGCCATTTCATTTGGTACCTATCTCATGAAAATCGAAATATAAATAACAGAGTTACAGCTTGGGGCGTCTTTTGTGTGACAGCCTGTATAAGGGAATTTTGGGAAAATATTTTAAATTTATATTCTACATAATTACATCTTTCCATTTTTCATTGACGTTGTCTTTTTATTTCAAGGACACTCAATATGTTTCAATAATTTTATATTCAATATTTTGAAAACCAAACCTTTATTTTTTGTTTAGTTTCTTACGGATCGCATTGTATATTTTCAAAAAACCATCATCTACTGATTCGTAATTACACTTTTTAATTTTTATACTTTCCATCTTGCACAATATCTTAATAACTAAGTAGTATTTGTTTTTCAAATTGATTGGTCTGTACAACATAATTAATACTTGGAAATTATTTCATAATTAGTTCAACCTTTTATAATAAATTATTATGTACAGGCAAAAAATTCCTGTGTTGCATTGTTCGACCAAAGATAATTCGATTACCACGTTTTTCTCCATTCCACTTGTTAAATTATATGGCAAACAAGTTTTTCTCAAATCGCTATTGTAAAAAAACATTGCAGAATGACTCATGTCGGAAATTATTCAATGTTTGTAAACTTTTTTTGCATTAGGTTTAATATTTTTATGGTTATTTTGTTTTTCATGTACACAGATATACGTATGTAAAGTTCTTTAAAATTTCCGTACGTTTAAATTGCAAAAAGAGTCATGATCCTTTAATGTATACACATAATTCACATAATTAATATATTACTTAGTATAATACGTGACGAACGCGTATACTTATTAGTAGAGCAGACCAATTTCCGTGCGCGCCATGAGCGCCGGTATGGGAGTGTAATTCATAATATTATATATATTAGAATATGCGATAGAATAGGGACGCAACATGAGCTTGTTACCGATATAAGTATAGAAGAAGAGACATTTATTCTATCAGAAATAATTAAATATACATTTGGTTTTCTGCTATTAAAGTAATATGCATAAACACACGAAAAATAAGAATAACAGAGCGTTGTATCTACCTATAAATAAAATGGAAAATGTATGAAATCAGTGATTGTGTGAACGACAGAGGATTTAAAAAAATTCTTACCGTTTTAAGCGTCATCCAAGGATTGACAAACTGGAGAAACTCGATTGTATATTTTCAACATCAGGTGTGTTTCTAAAGTTATTTCTAAAAAACATGTCCGCCGTGAGGAAAAAATATGTTTATATTGGGAAAGCGAGCGTTCTACATCTAGTGATGTTATATTCGCATAATCAAAATACTTTGTTAAGCAACTTAACGCATCTGTAGACGTGCCCTCACGAATACGTGTTAAGGTGTCAAAATCTGCATTTCTGTCTAAAACACTTTCAAATTTAATTAGAACACTTTCACTTTTTGCGTCTTCTACAGCACACAGTTGTGCGTGAACATCTTTAACGATTTGCAGTGATTCCTCTAACGACAGCGACGAATTTTATAATTTTGTTATTGCTTCTTCTAGTCCTAAGTAATTCTCACGAATACTTTGTAAATCCATTTTAATCTGGGCATCTTGAAATTTTTTCTGACTTGTATTGATAGCTGCACTTTCTTTCGGATCGAATGATAAAACCACGTCCTTAATTTTTTTCAAAATGTTCATGATAGTAAAACCCCGCCCGTAACCATGTACCCCAACGTGTCAGAATCGGCTGTGGTGGCTCAGGGGTATGGGGACACAATTCGTGAAATTTCCGAATACGTTTTGGAGATTTCAGGAATACTGCCTTCGTACTCGATATTAAAGCATCTACCTCTGGATAACATCTACGAACCTGTTCTGCCACAAGGTGTAGAGCATGGAGTTTACAAGTAATATGTAACAAGTTAGGACAATATTTTCTAAGAGACCGGCCTACAGAACACATGGTTGCGGCACCATCGGTCATAAACATTAATACTTGGTCTTTCGAAAATTTAAATTTTTCCAAAGTATCTAATAGCACCTCTGAAATTTTTTCGGCATTACATTGTTCTAGTCGTCTGGATGCTAATAAAATTGAAGACGTTGGTTGATGTGGTTCCATATTACGCGCCATCACATTAACTACATATTGTTTTTTGCTGTCAGTTGTTTCGTCGACACATAACCACAGTTTTTTATTTTTCAGTTCGGCTTTGATTATATTTTCAACCTGTTTACGCACCGATGGTAAATTCCTTCGTAACGTTGTCGTGCTCGGTAATGTTTGATTCGAGAATTTATTCCAAAATGAAATAAATGAATCATTACTTAACGAGGTAAACGGCAGTGGACACACTGTTGTCGATTAATTTTGTTATTATTGTGCTTCGAACTGCTTACGTGTTCTTTACAATGTATTGTTGACCAACACATTAGATATGTATTGCACACTAAACATTTAATTTTTGAGCCATCGTATATTAAGTCCGGGAAAACCATAATAAACTTACTCACTTCGTCTGACAACGGTCGTTTTCTCGATTTATGTGTCGACGACATTTTATTACGTATGCCTTACACTTACATGCAGTCCAAGCAAGTACCAAACACATACTGAATGCTTTTTATTAGTTCTGATGCAATACAATCATCCTCACATCGGCGCACATGGTGCGCACGGAAATTGGTCCGCTCTACTTATTAGATATCGGAGTCTGTATAATGGATAGTCAAATAACACATTCAATTAAAAACATTGTTATAGTAAGTCCCAACCTTAAAATTCACAATGGGATTTCAATAGACGTTCTACGTCTCTTCGCCTCAAGATAAAGTCCCGGATAACTATTCTGAAGATAAATATATCTGATAAATAAAATACATTTGAATTTCTTCGTCAAAAAAGTGTCCCATTTGGAATGTGGAATATAGGTTGTGGTTTTTGAATAGAACGCATAATATTTGTAACACCTTTGTTTTTTATTCTTCAACATAAATTCCCGACTTTGCGGCTACAAATGCAAAAGATATCATTTATATGAACTTCTCGACTGCTGCTAGCTACAAGAGGTGCAAGCAATAAAGATCCACAAAAACTGGCTTATCAAAAGTTGCGAAATACAAACACCCTCCAGGGACTTACCTTTGGACTTAAAATGACAAAGCAGCTAGTCAGTTACCAACGGCTTAGTGCTCAGTGAGATGGTCTTGCGCTTCTAATCCAAACGTTACTATACTGATCAAAGGCGGCTTGTCTTCGGGATTACACGACATGCGGAGTTCGTATTCACACTAACGAAACCACCACAGGTAGTCTAACGTAGGTTGCGTAAAGAAAAAAAAAGTAAACAGGAGGTGACAACAAATAAAAGAAAAAGTTCCACTTAAACAAAAATAATAAGACAAGTTTATTAATGACGTGGAAAAACAAAATAAATCTCCAGCTTTAGCGACATAAAGGAACATGTATATGGCGTCCCGCAAAAGTAATAAAGGGTAAGGCCCTATCTAGAGTTACAAAAGTGAATAATACCTAGATCTAAACGTATTCTTAAAATATAAAAGAAATTAAAGGCAAAATGTTAGCGTCCAAAATTTCTGAACAATAGTGTACATATGTCGATCTCGGTTTCCGGTTTGGAACCGCGTCGAGTTAGCCGTAATTGCCAACGTTTCGTCCACTGTTTCAAGGCATATCTTCAGGGCTGTACGTAGATGTTCGTCGCTTCGCAGTAGCTTGAAGAATTATTCAAGCTACTGCGATTTGTCGACGGTATATACAGATAAGCCATCTAACCAGTGGAAATTTATCTTCGTCCTCTTTATCTGTATCTCTTTTTTATCTCTCTGTGTCAGGAAGTCTAACCTTCCGTCAAACCATCCTCGGACAGTGTATACTCATATATATACAGATAGGCCATCTAATAAATGGAAATTTATCTTCGTCTTCTTTATCTGTATCTCTCTTTTAGCCTAACGCCCCGAGCCGCAGTGTCATTTTTACAAGTCGCCCATCCAGCAGCTCATTATGGTAAGATCTTTTTAACTAGCGATAGGTAAAATTGGTAAAGCTTTATTTTGCTCATTCTTTCTGATCACCATTGATTTATTTTTAAAAAGATCGAGTCATCTTTCACAGTTTTCCCGCTAAAAATGAAAAAATAACTTCTTGAAATGCGTTATTTAAATACAATACCAATATACATAAATAATCCCTCTGATCAATATTTGCATCACGTAAAATTAGTAAGCGCATTAGTTTTCTCATTATTTCAGGAATTATTCGTAAAAATGAACAAAGGCATTTCATAAATCCATGTCAATTTATGCAAACAGTGATTTTGTAAATATCTCCGTTCACATTCGCATTCCAGACCGCATATACCACATATGGAACAACCCACACCTGTAGAATTTTTCCATTGATGGAAAAAATTGCGTCAACCACAAATTGAAGAATACCGATAAATTACTCATTGTTTATATTGTAATTGTCTTTTCTTTTGGTTCAGTTTTTGTTTTGTGTAATTTCTGTTTCAATTACAATATATTAACATTGATAAAATCAAGTAAAGAAGAACGCAGTTTGATAATGACATTGTATGTCGAAACCGCGGTCACGATTATATGTGAATAAAGTGGTAAAACAAAGTTATTGTTTTATTTTATTTTATTATTGTCAAAATGAATTACCACAAAGTTACGGCTACCAGTATTAATTTTCTCAAGTAAAGAATGTTTAATTATTTTATATTTCTATGAAAGCTGTTGTGTGGGAATCTCCACGGCATGCTTATGATATGTTTCTCGCATAAAAGCGCATAGTTCGCTGCATTTCTGGTGTTCCTTCCGCAACTTCCTGCAGGCCTTATTTCAGACAATACAACATTTTACCTCTACCTGGGGTGTACATATTAGAACTGTTAATGTATATTTTCAAGAAACAAAAACGATTTAGGAAGAATTTCGACTTTCATGTATATTAACACCGGCAGACAAATAATTTCAGGTTGCCGTACAATAAATTAAACATAACCAAAAGATTCCCAATCTCAATGGGCCCAAATATTTTTAATCGACTCGCTGAAAACTTTCAGACTCCCAGAAGTTTAAGCGAAAGTTACGGGATTTACTATTTCTTAACTATTATCAGGATAAAATAAAACAAATTTTAATTAATATCACTATTTTTAACTGCACAAAGTAGTAACGATCGTTTCACTCACACAAGAGCTTCGTCAGACATATAACTAACTTATAAACATAACATTTCTTTACACAAATATACCTTCACAAACATATGTTTTTAATAGTTAGAAGGGATAGGTAGTTTTTATTACTTAATGTCTATGAATGAATACTTTCACATAAATATTGAACTACGGTTTATACAATACAGTTCATAAAGTGATAAAATTAAGGATCTACATTATGTTAAAGAGAGGTAGAGCAGCAAAAATACAATATATGACAGTCTGAATGGTTAGATAAATAAATTAAGTAAAAGGGAATTATTAATTTCTAATTGATCATTGAGGATATTTTCGGTTTTCTTTAATTTATCCCGATAACAGCTGTAATCGAATGTCATCAAGTAAAACAATCGCATACCGTCCACATAATTAATGTGAAGTAACGACGCCCTTCCAAAGGTTGGCGTCGTTACTTCACATTAATTATGTGGACGGTATGCGAGGTACTTCGGCTATCTGACAACAGGCAGCGCCGAATTTACTTCTGCGCTCGGTCTGGATAATTACGGTGATAGGGCGATGTGGTTCTTTTCTGTGAAAGTGTCTGGGAATATCCTTTCTCCAGCAGGGGCGTACCGATGAGCCTGTAGAAAGGTGAAATACGTATCTACGTCTCCGGGGATGGGATATATTCGGACACGTTCACAGAAAATATTAATAGTGAACCTGCATTTGTGTTCTTCACACCAGATTTTTAATAATATTTTATATTATTAAAAATACCTTTGTATTATACAAAACTGGTGGGGTTTACCTACTCATGTATGTTTCAATTATTCTGATACATTACACATGCGGTTAAGCCGTAGTATGAGTGAAGGCACAAACAAAATGCAGTTTTCTAGAGAGATTGGCTGTGCCAACCTTTGGAAGGGCGTCGTTACTTCACATTAATTATGTGGACGGTATGCGAGGTACTTCGGCTGTCTGACAACAGGCAGCGCCGAATTTACTTCTGCGCTCGGTCTGGATAATTACGGTGATAGGGCGATGTGGTTCTTTTCTGTGAAAGTGTCTGGGAATATCCTTTCTCCAGCAGGGGCGTACCGATGAGCCTGTAGAAAGGTGAAATACGTATCTACGTCTCTACGGATGGGATATATTCGGACACGTTCACAGAAAATATTAATAGTGAACCAGCATTTGTGTTCTTCACACCAGATTTTTAATAATATTTTATATTATTAAAAATACCTTTGTATTATACAAAACTGGTGGGGTTTACCTACTCATGTATGTTTCAATTATTCTGATAATTTTAATTTGCTGAAACTCTTCTCACAAGAAACAATTGATAGGCATTATCATAAATAACTTTAGTGCGATCATTAGATTCGGAAGAGAATCTGTAAAATCCCATTCCACGATAATTAAAAAAAATCTAGAGGCACCCAATTAGAAACTGTAACATTGGCCGCTTTTAAATGTATTCTCAACCTTGGTATCTCTAAGAGAAGTTCTGTTTCTGATACCTCATCATAAAAACAAGTAAATTTTGATACAGATAATTTCAACTCTTCGTTGTTTGCCAAAAGCAAAGTATTTGTTTGCACAAACTCAAACAATGAAGCCACATCTTGAACGGACTTTGATGTAATTGAGTTCAATACTGAATCGGTCAAAACAGTCCAACATATCGATTTTTTTCAGCAAGATCTATTGCCTCTTCTACAATGTGACTCCGTTTTTCCTCAATATAAAGGCGAAATTGATAGCTGATTGATCAACACTCAAGCATTTACTTTGCAATGCAATCTGAGCACAATTTATTTCCCTTAGTTCATCATTCCAAAAAAAAAGAAATATGAAATTACTCACAGCAGGCATAAGGTTATGTGCAGCTCCTCTGCTGTCTAAATTTAATTGTTGATCACATAATTCCTCGATTGCAGCCACGATCCCATCGAAATTTTCAGCCAATACTTTCACTGCAGCATAAAGAGCACTCCAACGCGTTGTTGCGAGTCCTTAACTGATGCTTTGCTATGTTTAAGAAGCAGTTCCCAGTGGCTAGTGGAAGCAGAAAAAAATGTAAAAATAGTCTCTACTGGTCCGAAAAATGTTACACATAATACATTTTGTGCAAATGAGTGTTGACCACATAAGTTAATTGAGTGATCTATACATCCAACAAAAATTGCTTCGTTATTTTTTTCTTTAATAATAGTTTGCACTCCTCCATGTATGTCGCTTGTAACAGCTGCATTATTATAACCCCGGGAGTGACACAGCATAATATCTAAACATTCATTTCCAAACTTCTTGAAACCACATAAATCAAGGGCTTTTTTAACTACGAAAATAAAAAGAACAAAATTTTTGGGGAATCCCTGACCGACACAGACACAAAAACAAAAATGACAGACAGTGTGTACACTGAAAAAAAAATCAGAACCATACAGCAGTACTGCCACCTATAAAATTCGCGAAACTGTAGTAATTGTATAACTGCCACTTGTAAACATGTAAATCTGCAGTAAATAATTATTTATTTCATTCATAGCTTTTGCATTTACAAATTATCACAATTGATAAATTAATTTATCTAGTATGGATAACTTGATTAAAATGGCTTCAAACCTAAGTGATTTATCGTTGAAAAACATTGCGATGGTTTGTGTTTTTTCCACGGTCGGGTGTAACCCCCAAACTGGTGCCCCCCACCTTAGCTACGCCAGTGATACGAACTACTTCTGAGATATCGAATGACATGTTGTATGTTTGAGTAGTTCTGTATTTGAGGCCACACCTAAACAAATTACTTTAGCACCATTGTATTTTAAGTCCGAGAATTGTTCGCACAGAGCAGGGTATTACGACTTCGTTTGGCACTCATAATTAGGCCACAATGTAATATCAAATATTAATCGTTATCAACGCAATAAAAACCCGTATGTCACTAAGCTAAGTACATTTTACAAGACGCCCGATAAATGTTGGTTACGGTCTTGACTAGTCAGAGATATCCGCACTAGTTTCGCTCGCCGCTCATGCATGCTGTCCAAATATCCCCGCTTTAATAATAAGAAAATATAAATGATAAATAAAACCAATATTCTTTTTTTAACAAAACGTTTCAAAAAAGAATTAAATAAGTATGAGTGAAGACACAAACAAAATGCAGTTTCTAGAGAGATGACTGTGCCACCTGTGGAAGGGCGTCGTTTCTTCACATTGGTTATGTGGACGGGGCGAGGTACTTCGGCTGTCTGACAACAGGCAGCGCTGAATTTACTTCTACGCTCGGTCTGGATAATTTCTGTGATGTGGCGATGTGGTTCTTTTTTGAGAATGTGTCTGAAGATATCCTTTCTCCAGCAGGGGCGTACCGATGAGCCTGTTGAAAGGCGAAATACGTATCTACGTCTCTGGGGAGGGATATGTTCGGACACGTTCACAAAAATATTAATAGTGAACCTGTATTTGTGTTCTTCACGCCAGATTTTTAATAATATTTTATATTATTAAAAATACCTTTGTATTATACAAAACTGGTGGGGTTACCTACTCATGTATGTTTCAATTATTTTTGATAAATTAAATAAGCTATAAAAAATCGTTAATTTAGTTTTCACAGACAGTGTTATACGTAAACAGTATGTAAAAAATAATTTAATTATACACAATGGAAAATTTCAACAAAAACAGAAACATATTTTTTGTATCTATGTATACTCGTACATATGTTTGTATGTGCTAATGCGAGAGAGCATACGTAATTCTGCGGTCATTATATGCATGAATATTGGATAAGCATTAAAAAACTGCTTACAACGTCGCCAATTTACGAAATGTTGGTGACCCCAAAACTCAACACTTTATTATAGTCGATATTTTTTTCCTTGCGTGTAAATGTCAACGTAAAAAAAATAATATTAGTAAATTATAAATTTGTAATTTAATTATTTTTTATTCTTATGAAAACCAATTGCAATATTACATCTTAGAATTATAATCGTTTTTTTTTCAATTTAAACTGCAAAAATTAAACCATTGTTTAAAAAGGGGTCAAAGGAATAAGTTGAAAATTGTCGATTTCCCTATTAAATGTACCTATTTGCGAATGTTTTAGGAAAACTGTTGCTAATAGATTAATAAGATTTATAGAGAAACATAAATTATTCAATGACCTTCAGTTTGATTTCAGGAAAGGGCGAAGTACAGTTATTGCAATTGGAAATATAGATGAGGGTATTGCAATCTAGGGTAATGGGCTGGAACTTTGGTCAATTTGAGTAAAGCTTTTAACATGATACACCATGAATTGTTAATTGAAAAATGATTGTGTTACGGACTTAAAGGTAAACTTTTGGAATGATTTTAAAGTTACTTAAGCAAGCGCTGTCAATATGTGTAAGTTCATAACGTCACATCGAGTAAATGCACTTTAAAGAGTGGGGTGCCTCAGGGCAATGTATTGGGTCCTCTATTGTACATTATCTTTGTGAACGATATTCCAGCTGACGACATGTATATATATATATATATATATATATATATATATATATATATATATAGTAAATTCAATCAGTTGGCGATTAAAGGTCTGGCTTCATTTCAAAGTATATATATTTAAAACAACCCTATATGTTTCGGCAATGATGCCTTTATCAAGGATATAAAATATAAATGACAGTATACGAATGTCAAATAATTGAGTTGCTATGGATAAAATTATTCAAAGATACATTCCAATTGAATAATAATAAATCATGCCCTAGTATTCCAAAAACAGATAGCAAGGTGTGAACATATGTGTTGTCCGCTGCTAGCAGCTTGTGTCTCTTTCTGGGTATGAACTTGTGTGTTGGTTGCTGCTGGCAGCTTGCGTCTCTCTCTGGGTGTGTGGTTTTGTGTTTGTGTGAGCGCGTAAGTGTAGGGTTTTGTATGTTGGCGCGTCGTGCGTGTGTTTAGTGACCATAAATTTAGAGAGATCGGATAACCAGCCGTTGCGCAGGGCCGCCAACCCTTTCCCGGCAACTTCTTCACACAGGGTGAGACCATGTATCTTAGTATCTTAAGTGTAACTAAATTTTCTTGTTATAGAAATGAAATTTTTTTATATATTGTTCCGTTTTAAATTAGCTTGGTCCGGCACATGTGTTCGGGAAAATACAGTATGTTTACAATGCGAAAAAATATAATTTTTTGTTTTTTGTGTGGGTGGGGTTTTCTTCTATTGTTTAATGAGCGGATAATACAGTTTTGAAAGTCCATCAATCTCGTTACGGTCGTTGATTGTTTTGTTATTTTTGAAAATGTGAATCATTTCTAAAACCTCCCTAGCCTTTGTATTTTTTTGCTTGGTTATTATTTTTGTATTTTCAAAATCAAAATTGTGTTTTAATGTTATCTGGTGTTTTTTTAAAGCTGTCTGATTTTTTGCGTATTTATGTCCTTTTAATCTTTCCTCTAGTAACTGTTTTGTTTGGCCTATGTATACTTTGTCACAGTCTTTGCAGGGTATGTTATATATTGTATGTGATTGTTTAAGTGTTGGTGTTGAGTCTTTTAGTTTTGTGTGTAGGAATTTTAGATTTTTTCCGCTTTGATGTGCTATTTTAAAATTAAATGGTTTAACTATATTGTTTAATTTTTCGGATAATCCAGTTATATAGGGTGTAGGGCTATATGTTAATTCATTGGTTGTTTTATTTATGGCACTTAGTTTTGTTATATATTTTATTAAGTCTCTGTTTTATAATGTTTTGTATTAATTGTGGTGGATAATTTTTTTCTGTTAAAATAGTTTTTACTTTATTCAGTACTGTTGGTCTGAAAACTGGATTGGTGAGATTTAGAGCCCTGTCCACTAACGCCGTTACAACATTTTTTTTTGTGGGATAGGGGTTGGTTTGAATAAAAGTTTACGTATCTGCCGGATGTGATTGGTTTAGTGTACCATTTTGTTTGTATGTTATTGTTTGTTTTTATTAGTGTTAAGTCTAAGTAGTTTATGGAGTTGTTTTTTTCAATTTCAATGGTAAAGTTTAAATTTGGATGGAAGTTGTTGAAACTTTGTACATTACTTATTTTCTTTTCTGGTAACATCATTATGCAGTCATCGACATATCTTTTGAAAAAAGTTGGTTTGGTTTTTAGGGATTTAATAACATTTTCTTCGATGTGTTCTAATACTAATTGGGCTACTACGCTCGATATAGGTGCTCCCATTGCTAGTCCTTCTATTTGTTTGAAATATTTATTGTCGAATTGAAAATATGTGGAAGTTAAAGTTAATTCTATTGCTTCAAGAAAATCTGTTAATGGTAAGTCTGTGAAATTTTTGATGGAGTCCCATTTTTCTGTAATTACTTTTTTTGCTAGTGTTAAAAGTATATTGGTGTACATTGATTCTACATCCAAGGAAACAAGTTTTTCGTTGTTATTTGTTTTGATTTTATCGATCTATTGTTTGAATTCGAAAGTATTTTTAATATAATATTTATTTTGACCTATGACATTGGTTAATGTTTTTGTTAGATATTTTGATAGTTCATAAAACGGGCTTTGAATGCAAGATACGATCGGTCTTAATGGGATATTTTTTTTATGTAGTTTTGGTAAGCCATATATTTTGGGTGGTAGTGCATTATGTATTTTTAATTTTTTGGCTGTTTTTGGTGAGATGATTTGTTTATTTTCCCATTTTTTAATTAATGTGTTGTTTATCTTTTGATATTTTGTTGTGGGGTCATTCTTTAATTTAGTATACGTTTTATTATCATTTAGGAGTTTTAATGATACACGGAAATGAGAAGTAGACATGTTCGTTAATCAATTAAACTTGAAATTTCCGACGATTAAATTTACAGTGGAAAAGGAACACAATGGCAAGATACCATTTTTAGATACTTTACTGATTAGGAATAAACATAAAATAGAAATCGATATTTTCCGGAAAGAAACCAATGTTAATAGATTCATCACCGCGGATTCAAATCATAGTTATCAACATAAGACCGCTTCCTTTAATTTCTTAGTCAATCGGTTACTAAATTTTCCGATAACAAAAGAGAGATATGAAATAGAACTGGATTTCATTAAAAATATCGCGACATACAATGGCTTTGACATAGAAATAATCAATAATTTAATTAGAAAAACAAAAATAAAAAATTCAATCCGCGAATCCACAAGTTTGATATCTCAAAGTAACCAGGAGAAAAAGTACATGTGTTTACCATACCACCCCGTCACGAAAAACATTAATAATGTTGTGACAGAAAGAGGTCTCCAGGTTGCCTTTCGGTCCGAAAATACTATCAAAAGTCTCCTAGGGAATACTAAAGATAGAGTTAATTTGAATTTGAAATCACGTATATACGAAATTAGTTGCGAGGATTGTAATTTGAAATAAATAGGCCAAACAAAACGACCAATAATAACCCGTTTTAAAGAACACATATCACATATTAAATACAAAAGACCGGAGAAATCTAACGTTGCCAACCACGCTTTAAGCACACTACACAATGTGTCGATCACAGGGTTGAAGCTGGTCAAAGCAATTAATAAACCCCGCGAACTTGATGCTTATGAAAGTATACATATCGCGAAAAATAAACCATATTCCATGAATAGCGATAGATCACCGATTCCTTTCAGTTGTCTCTTTTCATTTTTATTACAATAATTGTGTCATCGTCGTTTTAAAATTGAAGTTATTAGGACATGTCGAGTGCCGGTCCCTTAAGAAAGGAATGTTTGTCGTTCTTTCGTTCGATATTTTTCAACTCTGAGAATAAACATATGTGAATGCCTTTTTTCCCTAAGAGGTAAGTGCTTTTCGATCTTTTCGTAGTTTATATTCGCATGTTAAAATTAGACGTGGACGCGGTAAAGTAGTTGTTACGTAAGCGGTTTTCTAGCTTTACTGTGCCCCATGTGCGACTTTTTAATTAGTAGTTTTTACCTACTGATGATGACAACTTAGTTGTCGAAATACGTATTTAGGATACGATTAATAATTGTGGTAAGGGGTTATATACCTTTTTAAAAAAAAATACATTTTATAAAAAAGGTCATTAAAAGTAATTTTATTATTCACCTGCAATGAAAGAAATAAAAATATTTGTGTATTTTAGCCTACACGAATTAGTTTTCTTTCCGATTTTTTTTTTGTGTTAGATAAAGGTGATTCTCTTCACATTAATAGTGGTTGCGGGGGAAACAGGCTCTGCCCTAAAAGATAAGATTAATATTTAACCGTGACTAGGAAGGACGAGGCATACATTTTACAACAAACTGAACCTAAGTGGTATAAATCATCAGTATGTTGCTCTTACTAATGGAATACACGATTTCTTTTAACGTTTCGTTAATATTTAAAATACCGTCAAAGCCTGTTACAACTTGAGAATAATATATTCCATATATGTATGTATGGTACGTATGAATGCTTCAACCATGTGCAAAGTTCTTTAAATACATCATATTTCACATGGTCAACTTATTCACGGATCTGTGGCAAGACAACTTTATAACGTAATTAAAATCACTTAGATATTATAATACGTTTAGGTCTCTGTAGTTTCCAATTAAACAAGTTCGCATATGGTAGTGGAATGTCGTTTCGTTTCTTAATGTTGGCAATTAAGACACGTGACGGTACGAAAATACCCACTAAGCAAAACAATACAAACATGAACTCTGAATATGTAATCGCCGATAAGAAGAAAAAAATATCCTAGGTCAATGTGTAGAGGACAATGGGAGAATTATTATAATTTACGGCCGATCTTGATATTTTATAGCAGACAGGTAACAGTATTTTGTGCCATGTTGTTCGACAACGAATTCAATTAAACCAGTATTCGAAACAAATTATCAGTACGGTCACTATATGATTTCAAATATATTGATATAAAATACTTTATTCAGAAACAAATATTTAGGAATTTATAATACATACAGAAACACCTCTAATTTTTAAGAATTATACATATTACAAAAACAGGAGTATAGGATAAGGTAAAAAGTGTGTAGAATCGTTTGAAAGTTTCTTTAAATATGGGGCAACTCAACTGATCATTTAAAATTCTACTTATTTTATTAAATTTATTAATTTCTCAAACTTTCCAATAAGCTAAGTTTACTACTTTTCTCTTATATACATATTGCTATGAACTTTTCCCCATATAAAATATTAAAATTTATGTATTTATCTTTGAACAGTTATTTTGGATGCTAGTGTATATTTCTTGAAATTTATGATTTTTGTGAAAAAAACTGGTTTTATATTCTAAGCCTGCGCGCTTGATTTGACCTTTAAGGAGACACAAGTGTACTCTGGGTATAGAAAGACGTGTTTATTATAAGATAAATCTTTATCTTTGTTAAGTAACTTGATTTTTGATTAATTAGTAGTTGGTGTTTCTCGTTTTTGTTAATTTTGTACGCTTTCTAACTCATGTGTCTCGAGAAAATATATGAATATATTTTTTATTTTTACGTAAGTAAATTATATTAAAAGATATCTTATTATTATTAATATTATTTTTATTTTGAATTTTGTATTTTTCCATTGTGTTAATTTTGATATATATATATATATTATTCTTAGTTATTTGATTTAAATGACGAAGAACGTTTTTTAAAATTTCTAATATAAAAAAATTTCTGTAACTGAGAATTTTGTACGCTTGGGATATCAAGGGCATCTTTTTTTCATGTGGTTGCACATGTGTTAGAGATTGCTTCGAGCTGTCAATTTTGTTTATTTTGATTTTGTTTCTTGTGGGAAAAATTAAAAAGCATCTTTGTAATTTATTAGTTTTAATTTTGATCGGCTGTCATAAAGGAAGTTTTTTATCGTATGCTGCGGTCATTTCCATACGATATTTTTACCTTAATAATATTGTTTAATGAGGCAATATTAATCTTTATACTTTATAAAGATTTTTTTTTTTAATTTTTGTATTAAAGATTCATTTAAAGTTTACTGTGTGTATTTTTTACATTTGACCTTTTTTTTTCGTTTGTGCTCATAAGTAACTTAATAACATTATCATAACTTTTCTCAAACAAGTTTTGAGTGGCGTCCAATAAAAAACTATTGAACTAATTCTTCTTAATTCTAATTCATCTTGAAAATTAACCGACAGAATATCCAAGCTGGACAGATTGGTTGTGAATAGTGGTATTATCAAATTCAAAACCACTATGCATAGCAATATGTACGATTTTGAAATCTTTATTAAATTTATTATTAAATTCTAAATAATGGTTGGAAAAGACAGTCTGTTTTTCTTTATCCTTATAAAATCTTTGATATTCCTTCATTTTCGCTTCAAAAGTCTGCCCCATGTAGACTATTCACCGGATGGCTTTGTGAATGCTCAACCCTACGCTGCAATGCCAGATAACTTTCATAAATGTTTGTTGAAATATTTAATTTACTTTTAATTTAAAAACTAATTTCAAAACTAATTATCCATATACTGTTAGAAAGCAGACACGTAAGTGAGTTTTATGACTTCAAATTATTATCTGAGTGTGTTACTTACTAATACTTACTCCTCCGACAAAATTTTGTATAAGGTATTTCCGAAATATGTATGTTATTACAAAGTTCGTTTTTTGTAAAATAAAATAAAATTTCTTTTACAACAAATTTCCACGTCTACCGTCTATGCAACGTGAAATAATTTATAATCAAAGCTAATGCGTCTGAACTGTTTCAAAATTTATCGCGGTCTTCCCTCTTGCTGGCGTTCGCCCTATTTTATACAGCCCATCGCGTGGGTTTTTCCAACATCGCGTAACCTTTCACGTCTCTTATTTCACTTTTCCGTATATAATGTATATTTTTATCATTCAATGCATTATATTTTCTAAATTCTTTTTAATTTTACCAAAGTTTGATATTTTAAAATTAAAATTTTCTTAGGTTCAAATCCTTTGTTCAATGAGATTTCTTGCCAGTTTGAATTAAATTTACGTATTTTTATGAACTTTTCGGCGTCTCGCATTTTAATTTTAAATTCCTGTATCGTGATTGATTTTTCCTCGTTTTCGATTTGAGCATTCTTATTCATTAATTTTTGTTTTTCGTTCGTGCACGCTGTTAACCTCACTTTGGTTGACGTAGGTTCGCTTAAGTTCTAATATTATTTTTGTTTGTTTTTATTTCTTTTCATTCCTCAAGTTCTGCTTGCTGCGAATGTTTCGACAAATTTTGTGATTTGTCTGAGACTTCCCTTTTGCTGTTGTAAATGGCTTGTTTTTGTGACGTCTGTTGAATTTACTCCGTCTAGCTTGTTGTCCATTTAACATGTTTCTCTTTCTTTCCGTTATGTTTACATGGTAAGCCATCGCTATAACTAGCATTTAGTATATTGTTTGAACATGCATTTATATTTATTTATTTGTCTCCAGGCTATTTATGAATGGAGTTTAAACTACGGGCTTTACTAGAATTCATGTAATTTAGATGTCTTGTGAACTGATTTTTATATAATATACGAGGGGGTATATATGATATATTCTTAACCTACTATTTAAAACAATTTAAAGTTGGGAGAATATTTTATTACTCAACATAGTCTCGTTTTCGATTAATACATTTAATACAGCGATTTTGCAACGCCTTTAACCCTTCTAAAAAAATATCCTTTTTGGTCTGCAAACCAGTCCTCCACAGCTTCTATTACGTCTTCGTTGTTCAAAAATTGACGTCCTTTTAAACTTTTTTTCCATCGCGGAAACAGATAATAATCTGAGTGGGCTAAGTCTGGGAAATAGGTGTTCCAGTAATTCGAAGCCTAAATCCCGAATTGTATTTATGATAATGCACGATTTGTGTGCAGGGGCATTGTGATACAAAAACGACTTTCGCTAACATGCCACGTCTTCTTTCCTTAATTTTCTCTCCATGGTTGGTTAGTAATTTATAATAAGTATCTCCAGTGATGGTCTGACCCCTTTCTGGTAATCGACCACAATTATTCGACGCATATCCCAAAAATCTGAAGCAAGAACTTTTCCAGCGGATTTTTGTACTCAAAATTTCTTAGGTCTTGGAATACCATGATGCTTCCACTCCATCAATTGCTGTTTTGTTTCTGGGTCGTAAAAATGGACCCATGCATCCATAGTCAAAAGACCTGAATCTCCTTTGAAACGGGCACAGATTGACCGTGATGCTTTTACCATTGCTCGTTTGTGTCCGGCGTTCAAGCATTTAGAAATCCATTTCGCAGAATTTTTTTCCATATCTAAATCGACGTGAACTATATGATGGACGCGTTCAAATAAAATCTTTAGTGCCTCATACTATATGTTTCGGCCCAATTCTACGGTCTATTTTCTATTGTCTATTTTCGGGGGTGGACACAGATATCGGTCTTTCTGGTCACTTCTGATCCTCAACTGAAAGTTTTCGTCTTTTGAATGACGCAATCCAATTTTTGACAGTCGCATATGATGGGCATTGATTGCCAAGTGTGTTAAGCATATCCTCGCAAATTTTCTTTCCACTTAATCTCTTCAAATATGATGCCTCGCTATTTATCGATTTTCACATTGCATTCGACATGGTTTGGACATGGTTGACGTAAGATTTGACAGTGACACTTTTCAAATGTCATTATTTCTTCCCAATTTAACAAGATTTTGTTTTGTGCAAGGAAAATAGCCTAGCCTAGCTAGATATCAATACCCCCTCGTATCTGCAACTTATTTTATGAAGTATTGAATTTCATATACTAAAATACTAAACAATTTTGATGTACCTTTTAATACTTTTATTTGGTACGTAGCTTTATAAATTTATTTATTAATTGAATTTAACCACAGAATTTGTTGTTACGAGGGTGGATCCAGAAATAAGATTCCCATAAATTTTACAAATAGACAACATTTTTTATTCTCATAGAAATTTACATCGTTGGAAAGAAGAAACGTTGCTCTATTTTCAAACATAATCGCCATCTTTTTCTACGCATTTTTTGCAGACGGTACTCCAATTTATGTATCCCAATGTCGTAGAACTCCGCCGCCAACCCATTGAGGGAGCGTTTCACTCCTTCTTTGACTTCATCCTTCCCTATCTTCTTGACACTTTTGAAGAAACTGGCGAGCACAGTCAAGGCGCTTCTCCTTGATTTCTGATGTCAATAGCCGCGGTAACCATCGAGCACAACACAATTTTTCAGTCAAAGCTCTTTCCAGTGTACCGTAAAAACTCCCAGGAATCCGAGCAACAAGTTCACGGACGGTGATCCTCCTGTTTTGAAGCACTTCGCGTTGGACCATCTCGATAACCGCCTCCGAAACTGACGGTCTTCCACTCCGTTCTTCATCGTGGACTTCCTTCCGACCGGTACTAAACGCCCTGCACCACTTTCAGACGTGTTGAACGGCCATACACTTGTCGCCATACACCTCTGTCAATTGACTATGAATATTACGGAACGAGTCTCGCACTTGGCGGGCTCAACAATGGGAACCTCTATTTAGGACGGCTGCTGAGCCAAGACTGAGCGGCGCAGCGAAGCGCGGCCGGGAAAATCGAGAGTGGGGGAGCAGCCGCGCACAGCTGTGTTGCCATATTTCGCCTCGCACCTTCCCGTCCAGCTAGAGCTCTTTGGGAACCTTATTTCTGGATTCACCCTCGTATATTACGTACTGAGCACCCGCACTCAATGCGCAACCCGTTTTAATTTTGTTCTCATTTCTTCTTATTTTTCTTTAATGATTTGTGTTATTATAAAATATCACAGCAATATATTAATGAGATTGAAAGAATTCAAAGAAGATTTCCTTAACTATTTATTTTTCAAGGTCGATAGATTTTTATTCTGAACAATGTTTAGATTAAAACTGGCTCCTTGACCTAGTTTAAATTTTATGATAATTATTAATAATGTGATGTGAGTCATCCAACGATACGTCAGGCGAGTGGTATCACGCGCCGAAAGGAGAAAGCTTATGGAAGGCTCTCGAATGGGCTATAGACCTATTTAAAAACTCGAAATGGAGGGAGACAGCCATTCAACGAGTAATCGTCTTCGGGTTGATATTGTGATATAAATGTGAAACAAATACTGAAATAAATACTGTTATGATTAGTTATTAAGTGTATTTAGTGTTTTATTATGAATATAGTGTATGTTTAAATTATCGTTAGTTTTATTTAAAAGATCCCAGAAAACCAAATATTTTACAATAATATAAATTTGATTCGCCCTCTTTGTTATTTCGGGTTAACTTCCAGGGTACCGTTTTAATACAGTAAAAGTGATAACGCACTGGGATGCTGAATCTAAACATTATTCCTTATAAAGGAATTGAAATGCTTATCGGACATGACAATAAGTGCATTGAATACCGAACAGATTATATCGAGAATTTATGGGGCAACCCACGTACATCACTAGTTAATCAAAAACATTTAAAAAGACAAAGAATATTGATCGCAAAAATTGCGAATAATATTTCTTAATAATCTGCCTTAAGTATTTATTTAGTATCGCTACGAAATAATTACCATATCCTTTTACGTTGAATTTGAATTGTTAATGGACCTATTGTTGAGATCAATTACCTGTTTTATTGTGATAGGTATTTAAGAAACAAGCAATTGAAAAAAAGGAAACCGTGAAAGCTGATAACGTTCACAAAATAAACCAACTAAATAAAATCCCATAATTATTAATGCTGATAAGTAAATTAACATTTCTGTTTAGAAAAAAAGTGTTATAAATCCATTTTAATTAACCTAAATCATATAGAAAACATAAAATTTATGCTAATTTCATTAATATTGGAATTATTTTTATGTAAATTTTATTCACGCGTTGACTTTGAAAAATTTTAAAACTTCCATGCGAGTAAATAACTAAGCTGTGATTCATACCTTTTCAACCGCATAGCATATTATTCAATAGATATTACATATCCATCTACAGCATAGATATCCCTATATAAAACAAAGCGCACAGCTAAACTTATTGTTAAAAATATGTATCCTGTTCAAAGTAATTTAAAACGTATTTTGTTTCATTCTTGTTACACATATGAAATTTTTATTTTACGAGGTAACATTATAGACTTGGAAAGGTTAATTCGGAGAAATATTTATAATCAGATATTGTAATGTTATGAACAGCGGCGGCTCGTGCATCAAAAATGTGGGGGTTGCAAATTTAGTGAATACTAATACTTTTTACAGTAGGTAAACAAGGTAGGTCACTAAGTATATTTTATTAAAAGTAATTTTGCTAAGGTACATATAAAGAAGAAAAAAGGCTTTTAAAACTCACTGATTCTGATCCTGATTTTATTGAAGCAAAAAATCCATGCGACGATCTTTCGCAGTCGCAAATTTATCTTTCTTGAGAAAGCAAGTTCAAAGGCTCCACAAATACTTACACAATTAATTATAATGTTCACTACATATCGATTGTACTTAACTTTCTCGTTGTGCAATGCTATATTTCTTCGATATGCACTATCCATCTGAGCAGCAATATCCACATTCCCAAAAAGCGATAATTGGACTACATTTTTCATATGCCTTTGTGATATACTGTTTTTTAATTCGATCGCTTGAATGATTTAAATCAGTTAAACCCATTTTCGTCCATAATTCTTCACCTTCAAATAGTAAGCAAGGAAAGCAGAATAATGCATTTTTTATACTACAACCGCAAATCCACAAATGTTTATTATAAATATCCTTATTAAATAGTCTATTAAAAGTTCGCGTCTTACTGGAAATCGTTTGTTTCAGATTTAAATTCGGAACAGGTCTGCCCAACCGCTTTATTTCAATTTTTTCGGCGTACGTTCTTTTATAGAACGGATCCACTATTAAACTCTGCACTGAATTCATTATTATTTAAAAATAAAGAGCATAAACACTTTTAAACACACAAATACAACTTTTTTATTCGCTTTTATACCGTTGCACCGTAAGCAAGAAATATGTCTAATGTTTTGGTTGCACTGCTGCTGCAACACTATTGTCATTTATGGAGATATACCCGAAAGACGTTCGACAAAGTTCGTCAGCCGTATAGGGATATATACGTTCGTGGATTGCAATGAGTCTGCAAACCAAGTGTGTTATTCTCTCATTTATTTAACGTATTCATATCCAATTAGATATACCTATTATAAGTAATTTATAATAGTTCATTTATTCTGTGAGGTAGTACAAATTTTTAATTTAAAAAATGTAGAATTACGCTTTTTTTCATTAAATTAAATCTATTAGTTTTGGTGGTTGCGCAAACTTGCAAACCATAGCAGAAACCGCCACTGGTTATGAAGTATCTTACCATATTTATTATGTAAAGTGTTTGGGATTTTAGATAACCATAAATGGAAATTGAAGGTTTGCGAAATATTGTTTTTGTATTTAGATTATTATTTTATTGGTTCCAAATCCGATTTTGTAATTAATGAATAATTATTAGCAGAAATTATGTATACAAGGCACAGCAATAGGTAATTGCCTATCTCCTTTCATAGCCAATTTATTTAAGAGTAGAGTGGACCAATTCGGAGCGAAAGCAGAGGCGTGACTAATGAATTGGTTCCCGCATGCGAAACATTATTAATATCTAGAGATATACTATCACGAACGGTGCTGTTATTATGTTATTAAGTAATATAATAAGTTATTATATTACTTAATACTACATAATACAAATGTATTATGTTTTGTATATTTTAGTTCCAATTTACAGTCGTGTATTGTGTATTGTGCATTATATAGAACAGGAAAGTGTTTTATATTTATATGAATATGAATATCACCTATATTTCTCTCAACACTGCTTTATAGAAATTAGGTGTCAACAAATTTTTGCTGTTCCCTAGTTTTGATTTATTATAATTCCTACCTTTATCCGTCGTCTAAAGTTTAATATAAGCACTTATATTATAAAAGTGCTTATATTAAACTTTAGACGACGGATAAAGGTAGGAATTATAATAACAGCAGAAATTTGTTGACACATAATTTCTATAAAGCAGTGTTGAGAGAAATATAGGTGATATTCATATTCATATAAATATAAAACACTTTCCTGTTCTATAGAATGCACAATACACGACTGTAAATTAGAACTAAAATAAACAAAATATAATACAAATATGTAGTATTAAGTAATATAATAACTTATTATATTACTTAATAACATAATAACAGCACCGTTCGTGATAGTATATCTCTAGATATTAATAATGTTTCGCATGCGGGAACCAATTCGTTAGTCACGCCTCTGCTTTCGCTCCGAATTGGTCCACTCTATTTATGAGTCACTTTGAAGTTATGAGTTATAAGTAAAGGTGGCAGACTATGTGCCCACACTGTCAAATTTAATAATACACGGTTAAATTTTTAAAAAATAAATATATCGAATCCCTATACAAAACGTTAAGAAAAATCATAAATAACTTACCCAACATGTTTACAGTGTTGCAAAAAAATGCGGATGTGCGCGATGAAAAAACTGCACCATAATATATGTTTCTGTATTAGTCTCGGAAAGGTTCGTACGTAGCGACGTATATATATGTTTATATACTGAGAAGGATTGTTCGACGTTGAGAGATGTTATATTTGCATAGTTAAAGTGCTCTTTGTATCTGTACAATGGATCTTCAGTATTGGTAAAAAGTTGCCCTAATTTTGTAAAATCTACATTTTTATCTAGTACACCTTATGTGTATTATTAAATTTAACAGTGTGGGTCACATAGTCTGCCGTCTTTAGTTATAAGTAAAGAAGAAAAGAAGCAATATGTTTTATCACCAATTATCACATAGGTATGTTCTGGCTATATGCATGTGGAATGACAGTACTTCTAGTTACTTGATTTTTAGAAGATAAACAATATATTTTTCAGACATTCACAACAAACATGTCAATCAAGTATTTCTAAACAATACACCACCATTTTCTTACAACTCTAATCTCTGTTCTGCAATTTGACATTGATTGATCTAGAAGGTCAAGACGCCTCCACATCCAACATTTTATATTGATTCATTGGTTCTACGTTGACCTTTATGTTAGTCTCTTTTTCTATTTTGATTTTGGTTTTCCGATTGACTCAATTGTAGTGCTTATATTATGGCAGTAGATACACACCAACTGTACAAATTTTGAGACAGGTAATATGTCATTAGGTTAATTACCTAAGGCCTAAACTGAACTGCACGAACTTTAAAAGGATAGGGATGAAGAGATTTATTTTATTTCTTGATGGGATAATTATGAAATTGTTATTCATTAAGTAATAACTAATTAAATAATATTCCCCGGTAAATTTTGTCGTTGTCATTATAGACAATGGACGAAAATTATATAGAAGGATGGCCCCAAATTTGATTTATTTTATCTTTACATCGTACACACTAGGTCAAAATGCAATTAACTACAATGGGGTATTTATATTTGGTTAGCTTAAGCCATTTTCCTTGAACAAAATAAAATATTGCTATAATGGAAAGAAATAGTGACATTTTAATAGTGTCACTGTAAAATCTTACGTGAAGAACTTAAGTGTTGCTGTGCTGTTAATTTTAAAAGAAAGCGTGTCGAATGCAATTGTGAAAATCGATAAATTGGAGTATCGAGGAATCGTCAAATACTTGTATTTGAAGAGGTTAGGTGGTAGGGAAATTTAGGAAGATATGCTTACCACATCATATGCGACTGTCAAAAATTGGATTGCGTCATTCGAATGAGGAGAACTTTCCGTTGAAGACGAGAAGCGACTAGGAAATCCGATGTCGGTATCCACCCCCGAAAATATTGACACAGTTCGACATGATATTTATCAGACCGTCGAATTGGGCTGAAACATATAGCTGAGGCACTTAAGATTTCATATGAACGCGTCCATCAATTAGTTATAGTTGCACTCTGACTCGTATCTGCGCCAGTATGAGTAAACGCGCACCTACCTCGCCGGCAGATTTTTCATTTCTAATTCTTGGGTAGGCTCCTTCGAAATGTCCACGGAATTGGCTATTTCACTTAATTTAATCGCTCTATTATCACTATATCCTAAACCGTCTGGAAACGTGATAAGTTAACGACACCACTGCGACACTACTGCGTGGTAAGTTAACGACACGTCTCCGCCGTTAACTTACCACGTTTCCAGACTGTATATAAAGAGTTACAATTTTAGGGCGTCTCGATCATGGTTCATCCTTGACACTCGCACGACCCTATTTGAACAAAGCCACCCAGTTTTTTTATCATTGCCAGCGAACAAGCACATACATTCAAAATACTTTTCATCTCTTCATATAGTTCTTCATTACCTAAACCTTTTATGTATGTTTGTCATAAAACGAAATCTGTCATATTGTATATATTTATGTTAGATATAAGTAAATTTAGCATAAAAGAATTAAAGTATAGCATTCCAACTTTTATAAATATTCAGCGAGTATTTTCAAGTGTAAACCACTGTATAATGTACTTTTATTAGCATATTCGAAAGTATAATATTTTCCTTAGATTCCAAGAATTTACATTTACTAATATGTTTATTACCTGCTTTATATATTTAGGTGGTTTCTTTATTGCATACGGTTAGTAATGAACGACTTCAATACACCCTTAGTATGGTTACACATTGTTTAATTAAGTATGCATAATAAGCTCACGATTTCGAAATATGTATGTACCATAAAAATATATTATTGAAGAATGGAACAGGCGCAAATACATTAAGAAGATTTAAGACACCTTATTAATATTTAATTACAAATTCTATATTATTATTATATTTATTTCTTAGAAGGATCTTAAAAACTATCCTAAACATTGGGTATTGTTGCACTTAGATACAATTTTCAACAAGTAATAATGTAGGTAGGTCAAACACAAGAATATATAATTTAAAGAAATTTAATGACACATTTCTCAATGTTATCCATTTCAATACTGAAAACACATCTGATTTGAAGAGCTTCTCATAACAAAGTATTTTGACAGATGACTGTCAAATTTTCAGCCAACTAAAGGATGAAGCTTGAAAAATATAATCAAATTATTTGTCTAGCACCGCCATCTACCTAATTATTATACCAGCCTCGTATATAATAATATGTATTAAACTAAACTAGTGTAATTTTTTTCTCAACAATATCTAGTAATTTGTGCTTTGGTATGTTAAATTTCCATTTTAGTTTTGTCGTATGTAAACTACTTTGTTGCATTATAATTACTTATACATTCCACTACCAGAAAAGGAATATAAAGGTTATGCGTAAATCAATATATTTGTATGGAAAGTATATCAAATCCATTACATTACAATATGGAATGTTGCAAAATATATTTTCACCAATTGCGACACGGCAATCACGGCCAGAAATAATTTCCGTTTGCGTGCAGAATACAGGAAATCTATCTGGACCGAATAATAAATTACATATTCACTGCGTAACAGTACGCTTTATAAATTTATGGCCTTTTTTAATAATTCCCCCTACTCAAGCAGAGAGGTGCTCCTGCGACGCAAATACAATTTGCGAAAAGTATAAGAAATCTTTTTAATATTTTAGTCGTCTGTATCGTATTTTACATCTTCTATAATAACGTTATATGTAAATTAGTGCGTTGAACTTAATACTACTAAGAAAACGCTGATGATAGAACATCGACTTTTTTTTTATTTTAGCATTCGGGATCATTGCCCATAGTGACACGTTAATAAGAAATGAACTGTTAACGAAAAATATAGTTAAATATAAAGAGTTAAAGGTGCGCAAATCAATTCCAACGGGAAGGGAAAAGTTAGAACAAATATGTTTTATGTCCGGGGCCTATCGGACGACTGTACACCAGGGTTGACAGATGAATAATAAGAAATTCACCAGATGTCTCTTCGAAAAGTTGTCAAATTTCACCAGAATCTATTCATCGAAAAGTTTCCAGATTTTTACCCAAATTTCACCAGATTTCTTAAAAAACACCTAGTTTATAAATCATTATACTACATTGCTGCAAAAAGTTTATTCAAAACTTCATCTGAAATATGATAATCAGAACAATTAGGCACCATTGTTTGCCTGTACCCAGTGGCGTGTCGTGGGGTATGAGTTTGGAGAGGCGCACCAGAAGTCAAATACCAAATGACATATAGGCAATTGCGCGAAAAAGTATCCATTTATAACATTTATTTAAGTTGAATAAATACATAGGAATTAAAAAATATTAATACCTACAATAACGACAAAACCAATAATAATTGTAAATCAAAACGGAAAACATCCAAAAAGGGGCTCATTTTAAACAAAAATCCACATACCTTAAAATTCAAGTATGAAAAAACGAAGAGCTGGAACAGCGGAATAGTTTTTATAATGTCATAAAAAATCACTTCACAAAGTAGGTAGCCACGGTTTATAAGTAGGAAAAAGAAAGAACAACATATTTACACACATTAAACTAAACACATAGCTAAAGCATTTAGTCTGTCATTAAGCATGGTATTACTTCGGCTGCTGTCATTGGAGTCGTCACGATAATTTTTTATATTTTCGATAAATGTTTCACTAAGGATATTTTCCATAATAAATAAAAGAAGATTCATTGCTCCAACAATTTTTCTTAAATCTTCTCTCGAGTAAATTACCTCCAACTCAGTTCTTAATCTTGATTTGCTCAACATCGGATATAATGAACATACATCGTTTAAAACAGTCACAGGGGGAAATTTTTTGAAAACTCTGAATATTTATCTTTGTTAAAAAGATCAGCCGCTTGTAAATGACCCCGGTAAGAAAAGCGTTCCTTCATTTGTACTGTAATTATATCACAAACTTCTTTGGCAATAACACTTAGAAAATTATCATCCATTCGCCTTCTTTTATATTATACGATACGGTACGATAGTCCCGTAGGCGGCACTGAAACACTGGCCGCTAGATAACTGCGCCGTAAAATATCCTGGCCTTATACAGCTACCGCCACTGCCTGTACCCTAACACTCTACCACAAAATTAATATTAGTAAGATATAATTTTAAATTCTAAAAGGGAACATTATTACAAGATAATTCAAAAAATAATTACATATATTATGTATATACATATAACGTGCACATCTAAAAAATCGTAGATGAAGAGGTATAGCGGGGAACCATCATGTTATATACGAATTTAGCGGCTTTGAACACAAAAATATCTTACGTTGCTTTGCTTTATATACGAGTACAATGCATTATAATTTTAATTTCCCTCTTAGTTAATAGAGGTAGGTCATCAATATAAATTTGTTTCGTGTTTCTATAGGTCAAATAAATATGTATGTAAGAAATTATGAAGTACCAATTAAAATAAAACAAATTTTCTTGTAGGATATTTTGTTCCAATACATTGCATATAGTGCGTAATATGTCATTCTGAATGTTTACAAATTTCTTATAAAATATGCCCTACTGATGATCTAATCACTAATCATTCTGAATAGTAGTGACTATAACCCAAATAGATAAATCGACGCATCCAGTTTTCGATTGCTCAGATGTATGTATATGTATTTATCTTTCTGAAAATTAATACTCTTAAAAATTCACCAGATATTTTATCAAATTAACATATTTTTTTAAATTTCACCAGATTCTACATCAAAATGAAGTTTTCACCAGATCACCAAAATGTTAAAAAAATCACCAAATCTGGTGAAAAATCATCAAGTATGGCAACTATGGTATATACACAAGCTTCTAAGGTCCAACTCTTCCCAAATTTTCACGCACATATGCGGATACGTCACCGACGTTTTATTATATATGAATCGTAATGAATAATAACAATATGAATAGTAACAACATTTGTATGTGTGTTAGTGTGGAAAAAAAATTTCTAGTTTGTATAATTTGAGACGAAATGTAAAAAAAATTAATCCAAACGACAATAACCTGTTGCCTTTATTGCCATCCAAAGTGGCTGAAAATTTCAAATATAAATTCGAGGAATGAATGTAACATCTTTTTTAACGATATTTACAAATTTAATCATCATAATGAGAAGGACACAAACTGCAACAAGAAAACCAAGGAAGTGGCAAAAAAAAGTGTCCATTGTGTGATAAACTATCTTCTCAGAATAATTGAAACATACATGAGTAGGTAAACCCCACCAGTGTTGTATAATACAAAGGTATTTTTAATAATATAAAATATTATTAAAAACCTGGTGTGAAGAACACAAATACAATCTTTCTCCAGCAGGGGCGTACCGATGAGCCTGTAGAAAGGTGAAATACGTATCTACGTCTCTGAGGAGAGATATTTTCGGACGCGTTCACAAAAATATTAATAGTGAACCTGTATTTGTGTTCTTCACACCAGGTTTTTAATAATATTTTATATTATTAAAAATACCTTTGTATTAAACTATCTTCTACTTAAGCAGATATGATTAAGCATTTTAATGGCCTATATAATTTGAACATTTCATTCAGGAATATGGATTTTTCTTCGCGCGAAGAATTCCATAAATGGCTATGTAATTTTGAAAAGCAAACGGTTGCTAAATTTATATTAGAGAAAACGACAGAGTTGAAACATATACGATGATGCGTAACGACATGACAGTTGACAGAAATATCCAATGTAATTTGAATTTTCCGCTTAAGAAATTTATTTTTCGTGAAAAATAAAATCTTGTATGCACTGGCGTTATGGCAATTATATTGCCAGAGGCCCTCGGGCTGAATTAACGTCCACCTCAGAGCAATATAATACGCATAACGCCCTTGGGGCATACATAGCTATTAAGTTGCTTAATATCAGGCCTACCGGTGTGCTTTTTGAATGGAATGTTATTTTTTTAAATATATTCGATAAGTTGTTTTGCTTCTTCATATAATTTTGGTTCTCATGGCCAGTTTAGAAAATAATTTAGATAAAAAATTCGAGTACTTGAAGAAAAATGTATGCACATTAGTATATTTGCTCATTTTTATTTCAGTACTAATACTATAATAATAACAAAATAATTTTCTTCATTGTCCAACAGAATTAAAACAAAATTTAAATTACATGACAAAATATGACTTAAATAAATACATATGCAGTGTAACTAAGTAGCATTACATGTAATCCAGGTAAAAATAAATAAAAACAAAGAATTAAATAAAAAATCAAATAATTCATAATAATAGAAACAGGTCGAAAATAAATTTTAAAAAAAGAAGAGATCTGGGTAATATTTGTACCATGTGTGATAAAACCATTTTAAATAACATATACGCCCTGGCGATGAAGATGGTGAAAGTATTCGACGAGCGGGTCATTTGTTTTGAAACAAAAAAATTCCACTGAGATAGAAAAGACGATCAGTTTTGTCCTTTAATCAATTAAGCAAAAATCTTGCACCTCATCTATCACTAAGGCAATTAAAATAATGGCGTTCCGGATATGAACCATCATACTTAATTGACAGCCGGACACTAGAATATTTATGTCACCATACTGGCTTTTACAGAAGCAGGGGAACACGGAAAACACATCTGAAGACCAAAGGGAGTCAAAAACTTAATGGGACTTGCCTGCAGGTATTACTCTCAAGACTGATAGGAAAGGAAAATGTAAAGCTAAAATTACTGTAACACATGTTGGGCATGGAAATGACGTCCAGCATATTAAGTTGTCTGAAGAAGAGAAAAAGACCAAAGCCAGCAAATTGTGTACTGGAATCCCATTCAAAAATATTTTAAATTAAATACGAGGAACTGACCTCAGAAGAATTCACCTATTAAACAAGAAAGAACATTGAGATTTCTTTCAATTTGAATTCCACTGTGGTAAGGCACTCTAATGATGCAATAGGTTAGGTATTTTCGTTGGGATGAAATTTTCTTACATGTCGTCTCAAATTATACAAATTAGAAAATTGTTTTGCACAACTAAACACACATACAAATGTTGTTACTATTCATATTGTTATTATTAATATTTATTACGATTCATATATACTAAAACGTCGGGGACGCATGCGCATGTGTGCGTGAAAATTTGTGTTGTGCCCTAGAAGCTCATGACTGTACATAGCCATCGGCAAAATAGGTTTCCTCACAAGGGTAGACTTAGACAAGGATAGGTTTCTGTTAATAGCTTACTTTAAATCCGAATTCTAGCTTTGAAAATGTAATCTATCAATATCATACGAAGACAATTCGTAAAGTAAGTTCCGTTTCGGCCTGGGGATATCAGCGCAATTGCAGCGCTTCGGTGTAGTCTGTTTCAGTGTGAGTCTGCCAGTGCTAGTGAGAGAATCGTTCGGACATTCTTTCGTGCTATTTAAGTCGTTTAAAATGACTGCTGCAATTGAAAATCCCACCTACTGTGAATTGTATCCTGTTATCCAATTTTTGTGTGCAAAGAACATGAAGATTGCTGAGATTCATCGTGAACTTTCTTTTGTTTATTGTGAAAATGTCATGAGTGACAGTATGATTAGAAGATTGTGCCGTATCCTTCGAGAAGGACTAACTAATGACCATTCATAATGAAGAACGGAATGGAAGACCAACTGTTGTGGCGGGTATTGTCGAAGAACAAATTCGTGAAAATCGGTGATTCACAACCACAGAACCGAGTGCCTTTTCCCTTAAATTTCACGTACAGTTTTGTACGAGGTTGTTACTGAACATTTAGGTTACCACAAATTTTGTTCACGATGGGTACAGAAACTTCTTACCGAAGACCATAAAACAAAGAGAATAGGATCGGCACTAATTTTTCTGACAAATTATTTCCTCAGGTATATCGTAACAGATAATGAGACTTGGGTCGCCTATATCAATGTTGAGACGAAAACAGAGTCAATGCAGTGAGGTCACTCTAACTCGCCTACGAAGAAACCTTTAATGTGCTGGGAAACCTTTCTGTGAGAAAAATCATAGTCACTCCAACCCCCCCGTTCTGCGGACTTAAAAACGTACCCTAGTTGATTCATCAGATCAGCAAAAATTATCGTCGATTCAGGAATTTCCACTCGAATACCTTTATACAAAGTAAAAATGTATAATTGAGTTGTTTCGTTGTATAGAGGGTAGTATAAATTAATAGATTTTATACATTAAAAGTAATTTAATTGTGTTCCACGGTTTATATACGAATAGCTGTTATATTAGTACATCAATATGTTAAGTCTTTTTATAATGCAAAAATACATAAGCACAACTTAATAAATGAAAACACGGCGTTGCAAAATATGTTTATTTATAGCATTGCCTTGTGTAATAAGAAACATAATAACAAATTGCATAACTTGGGATTACTACACTAAATTTATATGAGCCATCTACATATATCATATATACATGCATACGACACATATAGACATATGTACAACTTGTTGCAAAAGTAATGTCTACCTTAGTTAACGAGTAAAACTAGCAATATAATCATTTAGAGAGGGAGGTATTATCTTTTCAGAATTTTCGAATTTAACGGAAATAGAGATAAGGGGCCTTTTAAAAAAGAAATTAATTAAGGTTATATCGTGCAAAAACTTTACGTAATGTTACTAACGGCATTTTATAAATTTCCACAGAAGTTGTATGCCAACAAGAAATATTATTAAACACCTTGTACTGATATTGTTAAATTTAATAGATAGTTGCCTGACAAAAACAATTTCAAACATACTTTAGTGAGTTACCTACTCAAGTCTGTTTCAAATTGTTTTTGTTTTATTTGCTGTAGAAGCTGTTCGACTGATAGTGAAGGCAGGTTAATATAGTTTTCGTAGATTAGAACTGTCACTGTGCGATAGAAACCACTTGCATTGTCTTACACTTGTTATGAGGGCGACAAGTATAAATTGCTTTTGTTTTGTACGCTGTCGAAGCTGTTCGACTGATAGTGGAGACACATTAATATAGTTTCCGTCGGTTACAGCTGTGACTATCCGATGGAAACCACTTGCATGTCTTGTGAACGACAATAGTTAATTTAGCGTTCATGATATTGACATTAGCCAATGAGCGGCGTTTAGTGTTCTTCAATAGTGTCCTTTCTGACATTCTTGTGAACGACAATAGTTAATTTAGCGTTCATGATATTGACATTAGCCAATGAGCGGCGTTTAGTGTTCTTCAATAGTGTCCTTTCTGACATGATTTTATGTAGTAAGGCGCAGTCATTGTTCGGAATTTTATCTTTCCCATCATCATGGCACTGATGAATTTATAGCAAGACGAAACACGTCTTTTGATAGCAATTTTCACACAAATATTAACTTGTATTGTATACTCCACACGCGATTTTTAATCATATTTCGATATTATTGAAGATGTTTTTGTTTGATATTTGCCCAGATATGGGCTAACACTAAATATAAAAAATTTATTGCGGTAATATGACTTTTCAGAAGTTAGCAACATTTTTCGCTGTTAAGACCAATAGTTATTCGGAGTTATTTCCACGATATAGCGACCCGACTAAAGAATTGAAACTGTAAAGTCTATTACCGGCAAGTACCTGAGCAGAGCGGCAGGTATGTTTTGGAATGTCGGAATGCAAGTGTACTTTTTGCGTAGCTTGGTTTGTCGCGAATTTTAAAATAAAATGGTTTTAAATTCAAAACTATTGACAAACGAAGAAGGATTATTTATATAATCTTCTCGAATACAGCTACTTAGAAACGACTATTTAACGAAACTAAAGGCGTTCCCAGAGGAAAACCGTTTTACTTGGCTATTTAAACGAATCTTGGTACGATAGCCATGACATTGTCAAGAAAGGCTGGAATGATGAGTCTGAAATGTGTCATTGTTGACGTTCCTGTTTCCAGAGACAAACACATCACTATTACAGACGCTGGATTTGAAAGTGGTTGCATCGTGTTACGTTTTAAACATCTTTGCATATTTACTTAACGTTTTATCGCCCGGTATATTAGGTTCGCTTAAATTTCATCATTTTCATTTTCTCGAGTACGTTGTCGCCATCTGTGTAATTTTATTTCTATGGTATATTCGCCCCTACCGACCGCTGGCGATGCTTAGATGCAGGTGGAGAGATTCATTCGTTGACGAGCCGTAAGTGAGCACTGTGTGACGTAATTGTGCGTAGTTTGAAAAGTCGCATTATTAGCGGATAATAACGCAGAGCGTTAACAGTTTGGAATTGCCGAATACCGTTTATTTGCAAATGACGGAAAAAGACATCTAATTTTTAACGTAATGTTTTTCTATTATTCATTTACCACATATATAAAATTATTTTTCTTAAGATATTCTAAATTCATTTTGTAACGTGTGATTTTCTTCTCTGTAATTTTTTTGTGCCAACATCTGTGCTTGGCCGTCGCTTGTATAAACAAGAAAAAACCCGTCTGGAATTCGTGCAGATGTATTGCAGTTCCTTGTTATTATTTGTTACTATGAACTTGTAAAGCTTTCGTATGGTACCCTATGAAAACTAATTTGATTATTTAATTAATCTGTCTACTAGATTTTTGAAGTCTTTTACTCTTTTTTGCGAATTAATTCATTATACTTTGGTTTTTAATATTTATTCATATTTACGTTATTGTAGTATATTTTTCATTCATTTAATCAACTTTTATATTTTTTTATTTATTGTCTAAATTACTCGTTTTGTCATATAAACTGTGTAATCTTTATACAGGGTGTATGTTTATATTTGTTTAAATTATTGAACAGGTTTATGAACAGGATATAATGTGTTAATATACGAATTAACTCTTTACGAGCTTTTCTTTACCTTCGTTTATGTTGTTTTATTCTATCTTAAGCAAGTTGGAGTTTGAACATTTATTTTCAGGTTGCAGGTATCCTGTGCAGAATTTTGCGTTCCGGTCGTGTATTTAGCGTTTGTATTTTTTTTGTAGTCTGTATGTGCATGCGCTTAAGATCGCGAAATCCCATTTCTTCGTTTTCGGACTTGAGCTTCCGTAAGAAAACTGAATGGCGCTACCTACCATCTTTCATTTTAGTCAGCCACACCCGTCTCCACTAACTAAGGGCATACACGATAAATAGAAGCTCCCGAACTATTGTGCGATACGACTACCGGTTTTGTTTTGATTTCGACTATCTTCAGACGCCATCGCTGCGCCTGCGCGCGCCGTAGGAAGCAATCGGTGAACTACTACTTTCAGCAAAGAACATGAACTCTTTTTGTGTCGATTATCACGTAGATATAACTGTGGATCTGTTTGAAAATTGGTTTACGAAAAAATTGCTGCGTTCTTTATACGTTCAGCAAGTATTACTGTAATGGACAACACCAGCTATCATTCACGGCAGCCTATTAAAATACCAAATAAATCTAGTACAATGCTAGAAATTTCGGAATTTTTGGAAGAAAATTAATTGTACTTTGAAGAAAACTACACAAAGAAACAACTTCTAGAAGTTGAATAGACAAATATTTCTCCAAAACAATATTAAACTGACAATATCGCAGCTTCTGCAGGGCATACAATTTTACGTCTCTATTATTGTTTTCAATCGAATTGAACTGATTTAGAGTCGGCTAAAGCAATTTGTACGACGACATAACACTAGCCCAACATTTAGTGAAACAAAAATTCGTCAAATCCATGAGGAAATATCTCACATTTCATCAAAAAATTGGAAAAGTGTATTACACATTTAATCGGTTTGGAACATGATTATTTGCAGCTTCCACATTCAATTCCGCAATCTATAATACACCTTAGTGAAAATCATAGCACTGACAATAATGATTTTGACAACTACGAAGACTTATAATTAGAGTGGACCAATTCGGAGCGAAAGCAGAGGCGTGACTAACGTATTGGTTCCCGCGTGCCCCATCGCATATACGATTACTTAGTATGTTGTTCACGGTCATCGTGTGTACACGTATAATAGCAGCAGGAAAGTGTATTCTGTGTATTTAATCATGTTGAAGGAGCGTACAGTAAAAAAACCGCTATCATCAAAGTTAGTCAATAGGTTTATTGAGAACCATCCTAGTTTATCTTACAATGGGGTAAATGTAAAATGTTTAGTGTGCAATATATATACAAGGTGTGTATAAATTGGCGGACCCACTACACGCGGCGATGTTCTTCGTAAATTCGGAGTCCAAAATCCTAATACGAAAATGTTGTACCATGCTCCATATCTTTGCACGAGGTTCCTAAAGTTCGGACTTTCAGTCTTGAAATAAGCATTATTACTCGATATTTGTTGACAGAAAGAGCCACAATTTAGAAGAAAGAAGAATTGTTGTTATTATCCTTTCGTTAAAGTTTTCTTTTTGATTTTAAAGTTTGTTTTTAATATTTGTTTATTAACTTATTTTGACGAAAAACACATCTGACAACGTTGTAAAATAATAAGTAGGCAGCCTAATGTTGTTCTAGTCAAATACATTACTACTGTCAAATTCATTCTGAAGACAAAGGAAGCCTGATACATCGTTTTAGGATTAGGACTTTTAACTCAAAATTTGACCAAGAATATCGCCACGTGTAGTGGGTCCGCCAATTTATACACAGCCTGTATAAACCATTTAACAAAATCAAATTTGCAACGCCACGTGCATAGCGCAAGACATAAAGATAGAGACACTGGTGCCGATACAAAATACGAAGTGTTCTTATTTGATTTGTGTACAATGTTGGTTGTGTGTAATTTGCCGTTTACTTTGTTACGCAATGATTCGTTTATTTCATTTCTTGAAAAATATGGCAATGTAGAATTACCGAGCTGCACCCACTTACGACGTTATTTAAAATCTGTTCGTGTACATTTAGAAAATAAAATTAAAGCTAATCTGAAAAATAAAAAAGTGTGGTTGAGTGTGAATGAAACAACTGATAGCAAAAAAAGATCTGTACTTAATGTTATGGTCGTAAAATGGAACCAAATCAATCGCCATCCTCAATTTTATTAGCTAGCAGACAAATAGAAGAATGTACTGCGCGGGTAATTTCAAAAGTGGTGTACAAAATTCTTCGCTATCGTTACAGGAATCAGTGCTAGTTGTGAAAGATACACACGCACAGCTATGTTCGATAGAAAACACAAGAAATGAGTGTATTTTAAGTAAGTTTGAAAGTGTTTTAGATAAAGATTTAGATTTTGCCAGACAAATTTGTGAAGGTTCGTCTACAGATGTGTTAAGTAGTTTCAAAGATTATTTTAATTATGCAAACATCACATCACTAGATGTGGAGCGATCGTTTTCTTTATACAAGCACATATTTTCCTCACGGCGGACGCGTTTTCGAGAAATAACTTTGGAGACGCACCTTATGTTAACAATATTTCATCGCGCTTCTGCAGATTTTCAAGTCACGGAAAACGCATAAGACGGTAAGTTTTTTTTTAATCATCTAATTACATACATTTTAGATTTTATTTTTTATACGTATCATCGAGAACGTTTCATAATCTAGAAAAACCGTCTTACATTTTTTTTGTATCTAACATAATAACAGCACCGTTCGTGATAGTATACCTCTAGATATTAATAATGTTTCGCATGCGGGAACCAATACGTTAGTCACGCCTCTGCTTTCGCTCCGAATTGGTCCACTCTACTTATATTAATTTTATTTGTATATAAATATTTAGTATTATATTTTTGCCTTTAAATAATTATAAAAATATATAATATATGTGCAAATATGTAATTTTATTTTAATACAGTCCTGGTTGGATATCGAAATGTTTCTAATCGCTCATTTGTATCAACATATCTGCCGCTGTGCTTGGGTACTTGCCCGTAATAGACTTTACAGTTTTAATCCTTTAGTCGGGTGTCGGATCGCTATATCGTAGAATGAATTATATACAAATATAGTTTTAAATTTTCGTTCAATTGCATTTTATAAGTGGAAATTCTATAAATTTTATGGTGTCGGTATTCATTAGGCGACTCATTAAGTTTAATCCTTAATACGGTTTATTGCATGTCATTGTTACAGTAGCGCTGTAATAGTTTTTGCAATTTGTATTGTACTGAGAGAGTAGTCATGTCATTATTCATACGAGGGATAAGCTGAATTTATTGAGAATAAGAAAATCAGTAGACTATGAAAAACAATCAGTGTTTATTTAGAACAACTCTTTGATGTTTTGTTGTTGAAGTTACCTTCGTTATTACCCAGCTACTTATTTTTTAAAAGTAAAATAAAATGGAATTAACCTAAAAGTAATCCGAGTAAGTTCGAATCCTAATTTATGATTTTAAAGGAGGTTTAAGCGCTTATGAGTGCAAAGAGAGTTTAGATTCAGTTTTTAGTGAACAAGCAACTTCCTTGGCTACAATTACCGATGGTATAAGGAATTTTATTAGCCGGTTTTCGATTAAAGTTTAGAAAAAATAAACTGTAAAATGGTAGATCGCTTTAACTGTCCACAACTCGTATAATATTGAATTTGTCCCTGATGGTCTAAAGTCAACTTTTATTCAGCATAACTAGACGAACATTTCGTTCTCTGAAAATTTTGGTGTACGGGTGAAATTTAATGCTGTTTTGGTCAAAAAATTGCAGGTTTTTAAGAAATAAGAATACATATTTAATTTTAAAAAATAATTTAAAAACATTAATTTTTTAGTTTATTTTGTACATAGCGTCAGTACGGTGCATTTACTAATATAATATGGAAGACAGTGCAGCTAGAAGTGCTTATTTAATTATTATGTATTTTTTTTTTTTGGGTTAATTTAAATAATGAAAAAGATTAATACAAATTTTTTAAGCTAGAAAAAAAGCTGTTACCAAGTAAAAAAGATATTTTAGGCCAGACTACTTCGCATAGTGCAAAAGGAAAATAAAAGTTTAAAAGAAAATATTTCTATTGTCACTAATGAATTCGAAATTCCTACAAAAAGAAAAGACGAAATAGAAAAACAAATTGTATGAAGTTATAATGATTATTCGAAGAAGTAGAAACAATTCTCGTGGAGATGTTGAAGATGAGGAAAGAAACTTTGCCAATTCTTTGGATGTGTTATTTGTTTATATCACATGTTCATACTGTTGACACATTAACTCAACGAATGTCGTGCATCAATGGCATATAATATATGTTTCCAACTCCTTCGTTCCTAGACCAGTTAACAATAATCCTTCGGTAGCCAGGAAATTATTTTCCAAAATACACCATATGTATCAAAATATGGTCTGATATTTAAATTAATGGTGATCCAGCCTTCTGGGTCCCTCTCCAGGTATTTTAAAATTATAAAATGGCTATTTTTAAATTCACCTTCCAAATTTCTGTCTATCTTTTTCACAGGTCAAAATAATTCTTCCTTCTTTTTTTTTCAATTGATATGGTTATCTTATTTACTTTCATATTTATCCAAGTCAGTTAGCTTTTTTTTAATGCCAGTTTTATATTCAGTAAATCTAAATACCTTTGTTTTTTTTAAATTCAAATTTGAAAATGACATTCATATAGTTAATTACGAATTTTAAAGCACTCCCTTGCATATGTTAAATTTTACAATAATTTATATAAATTGACTAAATATAATTTTCACGATTATTCAACTTTCAAAATATAATTAACTAAAAATATATATGTACTAAGATTCAACTCTAATCTATATTTACAAAATTAAGATATTAAGAATAAGATATAAAATTTTTTATAAACAATAACTATTTCAAATTCAAATAAAACAAATATCTCTTGCATATGTTAAAATTTAAAAATCGCATAGACATAATATTAGTAATAGCTCATCAAGCAATATAATGGAGGTTTATCCCATTATAATATATATATATATATAATATATAATATATATATATATATATATATATATATATATATATTAAAATACTAGACTTTTTTATTGGTTTAGCGACCTTTAATGAATTTCAATATTTTTCTCTACGACGTTTCGACTCTTTTTATTATTGAGTCTTTTTCAAGTGACGACTTATTCCGTTTCAAAACACATGTGTATATGTGTGGTCGGATTTTGTCCGAGACCTTTCTAGGGTCGACCGCGTTCTTCAGAATATTATGTGTGACTACAGTCTACAGTACTACCAGTCACACATAATATTCTGAAGAACGCAGTCGACCCTAGAAAGGTCTCGGACAAAGCCCGACCACACATATACACATGTGTTTTGAAACGGAATAAGTCGTCACTTGAAAAAGACTCAATAATAAAAAGAGTCGAAACGTCGTTGAGAAAAATATTGAAATTCATTAAAGTTCGCTAAACCAATAAAAAAGTCTGTTATTTTAATATTAAGACTCGGCTAATAAAATAAATAAGAAATTTAATTCTTATTAACACTAAATATATATATATATATATATATATATATATATATATATTTAGTGTTTATAAGAATTTTATTTTTCTTATTTATTTTATTGGCCGTGTCTTAATATTAAAAATAATAGACTTTTTATTGGTTCAGCGACCTTTTATTGAATTTTGATGTTTTATTCTACGACGTTTCGACTTTTATTATTATTCAGTCTTTTTCAAGTAACCAGAAACAAGAATTAATACAATGAAAACATTTTTTATCAGTTCCCATTTGTAAATAATTTAACTATATACCCCTAAACACGGTCCTGACCACTTTGCTAATTCCAAAATAGAACAGAAATTAACCTCTCTGAACCAAGACACAGACACTTACAATATTCGAACCAGTGCGTGTCGGTCCTTAATAAAAAAAGGTCTCGGATGTCCCCGATAACACATGTTGCACAGAATGCATGCTTTTGAAACCCAACAAAAAAAACTGTGAGTTTATTGTCATTCAATGTTTTCTTTACTGTATTTGCAGTTTAATTCAAATTTCCAATTCATTTATACAGATGTAATCACTTTAAGTTTTCCTTACTTATCATTAATCTAATTTTAATTTAATTTTAACTTTAATTGTTAATTTAATTGGTAATTCAGTTTTTAATCTAATTTTAATTTTAATTGTTAATTTAATTGTTAATTCAGTCTCACAAAAGCAAACACAGTTCTCATGTTTTCATTGTATTAATTCTTGTTTCTAGTTACTTGAAAAAGACTGAATAATAATAAAAGTCGAAACGTCGTAGAATAAAACATCAAAATTCAGTAAAAGGTCGCTAAGCCAATAAAAAGTCTATTATTTTTAATATATATATATATAGAAATAACAATGTTAACTTATACCCCTAAATACGGTCCTGACTACCATGCTCATTCCAAAAAACAGAAATTAAACCCCCGCAAACTAAAGCATTAGTTCACTTACAAAATCCGCACAAGCATGTTCGTTCTAAGAAAATTGGTCCTGAGTGTCCAAACACATGTGGCACATGAATGCGTACCCGTGTAGAAAAAACAACAATGTGAGTTTTATTTGACTTTTCTTTGTTCCCTTTACGTATTGTATTGTAATTCAACTTTCCTTCATTTTAGCCATTCTTATTTTTATTTTATGTAAGTTTCAACGTTAAATGTTAACTCAATTTTGTAATCATCTTTAATCTAATTTTAAACTTAAAAATTGTTAATATTTGTTAAGTCTCCAATTAATTCATACAGATATTAATCACATAAATGTCCCCCTACCATTCTAAGCTATTTTAATTTAATGTTATTTAATTTTCAACGTAAAACACTAACCTAATCCGTAATTCATTTCTTAATATAATGTTAAATTTAAAATGGTTAATTCAATTGTTATATCACACAAAACAAACACAGTTCTCATGTTCATTGTAATGATTCTTGTTTCCAGATGCTTGAAAAAGACTGAATTGATAAAAGTTGAAACGTCGCAAACAAACATCTAAATTCAATAAAAGGTCGCTAAAACCAATAAAAATCTATTATTTTTAATATTAAAACACGGCCAATAAAATAAAAAAGAAAAACAAAATTCTTTAAACACTAAATATATATATATATATATATATATATATATATATATATATATATGATAAATTATTGGAGTTTTTCGGCTTTTTTATATGAAATAAAAAAAGCCGAAAAACTCCAATAATTTATTAAATGTTATATTTAATGAACGGCTAAGAAATTATCTAAACACTTATATATATATATGTATATATATATATATATATGTATATATATATATATATATATATATATATATACTATAACTAATTCACATTAAAAAACAGAAGAAAATGCCGTAAACAACCGTAGCGAGATTTCAAATTTGTCAAAATTATATTTTCCTATAATATAAAATATTATTAATAAAGTAAAGTTTAATTCAATGTAAATACTTAATTATTTAAAATCACCCACACGAAAATAAAGTATAAAATTACCGGCAGGGACAAGCACAAAAATTTATAAAATAAAACAGATATACAACATAGAAGTAAAATATTTTAAAATATATAAAATGCAAAACCGATGAAAACAATATGTAAGTAACATATAACATATATTATTAATGTATTATTAGTTTAAATTATTTATAGAAAACACTTTGTATTATCAACAATTTATTCCGACAAAGACAATAAAAAAAAGTCGAAACATTAATGAGTATTTTTAATTGATGAATAGTAATCAAGCTGAATTCCAAGAAACAATTAACCATTTTTATTTATATATATATATATAAAGGAAGCAGTTATTAAGAAAAATTGACAAATTTTCTTAAAAATATAAAAAGTATCTACGATAATTGACTGTTAAAAAGTTCTACTTTAGTTCTTTTTATTATGGCTAACCAATTAAATTAAGTGATTTAAGCAGAAAACAAAACATTAATATCAATATTGCAAGCATGCATATTAACATAAGCATCGATGAAAACAAACAATATAAACAACTAAACAATTATTAAAAGCCGTTGCGATTTTTCTCTAAATGAAACAGGTTGAAATCTATATATAAACACGCATATGCAAATAAACAATCGAACGGTGCAGTGTTTCATACAATTTCAGGTCACAACAGTAGTTTTATTGAGGCTTTGTTGTGTTGTACAATTGTATTATTTTCATATGGACGAACACATGTTTCGTGCATTACAGGTAAAATAGAGTTTAAACAAATATATTTCTTCTTATTTTTTAGAAAAAATAGAAATTAAAAGTAATAAAAATTTCCTATTATTCGTAGAAAAATGAAAACCGCTGTTAAATCCACTCACCTAAAGCGAAACGTTGCTGCGTTCTTTAACACAAATTTCTCGTTTACTTATTTTCTGCGCCCGATAGACGGTTTTCTCCACTTGAAGAACCAATTATTATCTAATGGCACTATAAAAATGTTATCTATCGCGACGGGAAAACGTCGAACACCAAAAGTATGCAGTCTCGTTGAGTTCGTTATCGAAATGGAACCCAGTTTCGAAAAAAATATTTCCGCTCGCCACGCAAAAAAAAAAAAGAAAACACTTTCTTCTCAGTACGAAGAGACCACTTTTAAATGTTTAAAATGTTAAAATGCAAATACACTTTGTTCAAATAAACCACGTTTACACGCGTAAAGACAGTGCAAGACTAAATCTATGTGGTAAGTGAAGTCGTTCTCTTGTTCTGGTTTGTCGGTTTTACTTGAAGCAAAAGATACCGCGAGGTACTTCTGTATAGATATACTTCTACTTCTACTGTATACCAGCGACGATGGTGGTGTAGCTTGTATATGTGCAGCCACTGGCACTGTTTTCTATCTGTCTCTCGACCGCTGGTTCGCCCGTTACTTACACGTTGTTGGTGAATGAAGAATTGAAACTGTTTTGAGCACTGCCCGGTAAAGTTAATCTATTATCAATGCGTTTCGGTACGATATGCGTGGGGGGTATATAAATATCATTACGTCACACCTGTAGGTATATATACATATATATTATATATATATAAAACCATTACATGCCAACACAATAGATATATATTAAATAAAGGCGACTTGATGTTATACATATATATGTATATTGTCTCTATCTTAAAAGTGGTACGTTTTAATGATTTACTGGCTCATTGTTTAAATGCATGTCATTTTATATGTGTGGCAACCGGCTGTGGATACACGAAGTGGCGGCTACCGTGGATAGTGGGTAGATATGCGAAGCTGGAAGAAGTGTAATTTGTGTGCGAGAACGATATAGTTTACCTGCGTGTTGGTTGACAATTTTTTTATCAAGCTTTAACTTGATTACGCACACATACACACCGACGGCAGAGATATGATTTAGATCGAGCGCGAGACTGACAAGGTCGTCGCTTAACACTAACCACATTGTGGACTTTTAACAGTTCGCGACGAGATTTTTTTGCTCTCCGTAAATGAATGTCGTAAAAATATGCGATAAAATTCCAATCAAAAATTAAAACCTTTTTTATCAGTGAAACTAATAGTACTATTAAACTTTTTTTTTGCAAAAAAAAAGGTAAATAGAAGCCAAATACAAATTGTTTACCGCTAGTAAAAGCGTAAATGTGATATTTCCCTTGAAATCTCACTTTGAATTAATTTGCAATAAATTTCACTGGAGTATAGTTGAATTGTGGATAGTCAAAAACCGGCGGTGGTAATTTGGGCGCGAAGCTTACCTTGTCCATAACATGAACAAGTAAACTGAGCGCAAGTATTTTAGCGGTCCTTTAAACTGGGCGCAAATGGAAATTGTTTGTTTAATAGAGCCTGACTGTAAAAAAACACATAGTATACATTCATTTCGTATTTTATTTAAAAAAGAACACATTTCGAAATATGCATAAACATACTATTACAGTGACATATTATATATATTATAAATATGAAGTACATAGTCTGCTTATTTCTCCTAACTTATATCTATTCACAAGATTACCAAGCGATGCTAATTTAGCTGTTATCTCTTTATCTTTAAGTCTCGCAGTAGCATGCGAACTCTATTTTAATATTTGTATCAATTTGGCGCTCTTTTATCTTTTCCATTAAGACATAGATAGAGGGATGCGTTGCATAAAATGAGGAATTGAATTTTGCATGAAATGACAACAATTAGTTATTCTTGTTACCGAAGCACTTTCTTCTGTCCACATAGAAGGGGGAAATATTGATAGGACCGCCAATGCGTTCAGTCGATCTTCTGACATTGTGCTTCTCAGAAAAGTTTTAATGCTTTTGAGGGTGGAAAAAACATCGTTCACATTCTGCTATCGACATGGGCGTTGTACAAATAATATCCAACAGTTTGTATGTTTCCGTCAAAATCTTTTTTAAGTCGTTGTCTGTTATGAACACTAAAAGTGGAAAAACACCACCTACGTCACACATGTCATCACTCATAAATTACTGAAAGTTCACTTTTCAATTTTACACTGTCCAACATAGGATAAGATTTCACAGTTTCATCAAAATTTTTTTGTGGAAATGAATGACGGTAAGTGTTAAAATTTTGAGAAACAAATCATTTTGCTGATTCCTAAAATCAAATCGGTCGCTAATTTGGCATAAAATAGTGTCACATACTTCTTTTGCAATAACTCTGTTATCTCCAGTTGTCGTTTTTTGTCTTTTCCTTGCAGGTTCTTAATTACTGCGTTCTTGATTGTCATTGTCAGTAGAATTTCTTAAATTTCTAATGTGAATAATTTGCTGTTTGAATTGTTCAATTGCCTTTTGCAGTTGAGCACTGTCAATCCCATGCATTTGGCTCTGATTAAATAATATTTCAACATGTGACATGATGAAATAGTAACTGAATCCATCCCATCTTCGTCAATAATTTTGTCTAAACATTCTTTTAAAGAATCCTAGTTTTCAAATAATGTTTTCACAGTTCGACTTTTGAAAATCCAGCGTGTAGAAGCAGCGCGTGGTAATCTACGTTTGACTATTTCATCAAGAATTACCGTTCGTTTCGGCGATCGAGAAAAGAAACTTGAAAATTTTTACATTCGTTCAATAATTAAATTAAATTGATGCGCGTAACAGTGAATATAATGTGAATGTGGAAATGTTTTTTTGATAATAGCTAGGACACCATTTGTCTTACCACTCATCACGCCCCATTATTACTTTGAGCGATTAGTTTATTGTTATCAGACCCAGAAGGAGAATTTAAAATAGTTTGCAATTCATTTAGCAAGTTTTTTGCAGCATTATGTCCACCCGGCTTAAAAAAAGACCAAAAGCGTTCAAAAATTTGTTCATTAAACACGTATCGAATAATAACAACCATTTCCTGATTATTAGCGGTGTCTGCAGTTTCATGGGCCACCAAAGCAATGAAATTTGCAGATTTAATTTCTTTTAATATTTCCTGCTTGTAAATTTGCCACATTGCATCTAGCAATTCGTTCTGAATAGTTTTTTGAGGATCCTTTAAACACTTGTGAACCTTTAATATGTATTGTAAACACAGCGTCTAATTCAGCTGCAAAGTTGATTAAGCCTGTATTTTCCGACGTCAATGTCTCATCATGGCCTCGTAACGCTAATTCAAAAGCTCCGCAAAATTTTATACATATAATTAACCGGCGCAAAATATGACGATTTTTGCCACATCTTTGTTGTACTTAATTTAGTGTCGCAAATAAGCACTATCTAACTGTTAACGTATGTCCACTTTGTTTAGAACACTAAAATTCACGAATGTATTCATGTGAGAAACAGAATTTTCGTGTTTCTTTGCCCTTTCCGCGATATGCTTTAAATCGTTCAACCCTTGTTTATTCCACGCACTAACCTCTTTCTTTAATTAATTAAGCAGATAAAACAAAATAGTTTATTTTTTAGTGAACATCCGCAAATTCACTCATATTTTTCATATATATTTTTATTGAATACTCTATTGTAAGTTCGAGTTTTACTTGTTGACGTGTAGTTTATTTGAAGTTCAGGGATAGGTCTTCCTTTCTTCTTAATTAAAAGTTTTTCCTCAAATGATAGCGGGGTTTTTAAAGGATTTTGCACACTATTAACTTCCATCATTAATAACAAACACATGCAGTAAGCGCCGAAAACAATACTATCACAATAAACGCAAGACGTTATCTGGAGTCGAGCGAGTCTGTGCCCCAAAACGACGTATAAAAACATATGGCGAAGATAAGCGGAACCAGCCGATCCATATTCGGAATAGGTACATCTGAACATAGTTTTGAGCGTTTATGCGCTAGTGTCTGTGGTGCGGAAGGAAACTTTGATACCATCGTTATAAAAATACGTAAAAATAATAAAATACAATAATGCACTGAATTACATGCGAATTTCTTTCTGTATTTATCTTGGTGGTTGGGCTGGCACGTGCCCTTGTGCCCTTTAGTACCAGCCGCCACTGGTGTACGACATCATATCGAACACAAAACAATCCTCTACTTCATTTGGGTTTAAATAGGTTAATCTCAATGTGTTTTTTAGCCAGTTGCCAATTTCACTTTTTGATTCATACTCTGAGCCTAATCCAATCGACTTTATCTTTCTGTACCGTGCTTGGTGTAAGTGAAACCGGCAACCATTAATTTCAACATTAGGCCAAAAAATTGAGTAATGCTACATGTACGGCCTTTTCAAAATCTATAAAAACTTTATTTGGATTAAACATGCGACGATATTTTTCATACTTATTGAACTTTAATAAAGAAAAATATGTTTTGTAACATTCAGTAGTCTTACTCGGTAACAAACCAAAAAACCAAAGGAATATAGTGGCCATTTTGCAGTCCATGTATTGTGAAAAATTGAAAGAAATACCTAGGACAAAAGGAAAATGTGCCGTCCATGTAGAGTTGATCCATTTCTGCTAAAATATTAATGTTTGTTTCACATGTAAACACAACAATATTATTTTCTATGTCGTTAATAAACAAAAGAATGCTCATTTTTATTGGTTAATAGCATTTCACTATATGCACTGAGAGCTTCATGCACTTCTTTCTGTTTTTAGGCACTGGACCTGGTAGTATCTTTCGGCGACAGTTATAAATGATTCGTCTAATGTAACCGACATCAATAGTTATGAGAGATGGTGGTAAATGGTATGCTAGTTCTTTGCTAATAATTTTTAAAGACCTTTAGGATATGTCTTCTTCAGATTTTCTTTGCAAGTATTTGAAACTACTTTTATTGTTACTTTTTGTTCGTCTGCTACATGGTTGTGAACATCTCTGAACTCTCTTGTGACTAGGTTATTAACCTTGTAAGTAGTGTATTCCGATATTTCCACTATCAAGAAGAGAACTAAACTAAACTAGGAAAACACGGAACCAAACTAATTTTGGTTTTGCATATTCCGACCATTATAATCGATTAATGTTTAAATCATTAAAGATCATATGTCATTTAATCAGCACCACAATTACTTGTTATAATTAAATTGCTATTTTATTTGATGAATATTCACATATTGACTAATATATATAGAATAATAAAAACTTTTTTCAGTGTCGATAGCGAAAATATCTGTGCTTAATATCAACTCTAATAAATTCAAATAATATTTGATTAGAAATAAACGATAAATGAAACATTTGTTTACTGATAATTGCATTGATGTTTAGAAAATTTCCACTGACAAGCCAATTTTTGCGACCTTTTAAATCGCATTGGTGCTAATGAGAAGAAACTTTTTCCGCAAATAAAATGAGAATAGCAACCGTTAGGCATTTCATACACATAAATTATTCTATTAACGCAATTTATGTCAAATTTGAATGCTAATTCTTTAAGCAAACGCAAATATGCCGCCAGATTGAGGTAATTAATAAGTCTGAGTTTCTCTTCATAACAACATTAGCGCATTTAATATGTTTCAATTTGTAAATTATGAGCAATTAGAATGTGGTAAAACAATATCGTAATGAATTTTTGAATGCGTATTCTTGCGAAAATATTACTTAAAATTTTAAACGAGGTAGTACACAAAAGTTTTAGAAATGTAGCAATAAATAAAATTGGATTTCAATCACCGCCGTTACTGTCAAAGTAGTCCCCTTGGGAGCATTTCTGATACGAAAGAAATGCGTTCGGGAGGTCTTCTTTTATTAATGTGTTAACTTCAATCTATCTCTATCGTGTGAAATCTTCGCACTTTTGATTCAGACACAACCGTACTTGTTATGACCAGGGCCTTAGCTTAACAACGCAGATTGAGACAGGTTTACAAAAACGGCTGAAGATGATTGGGGTGTTTGTTGATCTGACTACGGCATATGATACGGTCTGGAGAGAAGGCCATCTCTATCTATTTCTCAACAAACTACCGATCTTTATTAATCAACGTGCTTCGCGAAAGGCCCTTCCAAATAATAATAGGAGAGAATAACAATAAAGTGAGACTTCTTAATAATGAATTGCTTCAAGGATCGGTACTTGCACCTGTCCTGTTTAATCTATATATTCCTTACATAGCACACACAAAGACAAAAAGTTTAGATCTGCCGATGATCTGGCTCTTGTCTTCCGAAGTAAAACCATAGAGGGAGCTAATAATAACATACCTTCAGAGGACCTGTCCGTGCCGGAAAACTACTTCGTCGACTGGAGACTACACACCACAAATATGAATAAAACAGAAGTGTCGTGATTTCACCTCAATAATAAACAAACGCGTCTAGAGCCCCAAACAACTTGCTACGCTATAATCCTTACCCAAAATATCTAGGGGTAACAATGGATCAAACATTCTCATTTAAAAAAATCTAGAGGACACCCCAGCTAAATAAACACTAGAAATAACATAATCCACAGACTCTGCGGTACTGCATGGGGCCCGAACGCTTCCACCCTTAAAACGTCAGCTCTTAGCCTTGTTTACTAGGTAGCTGAATACTGCGCCCTAGCTTGGCTAAACAACTGCCACGCAAAGATAATGGACATCATACTTAATGAGAGCACGAGAATAATTAGCGGTTGTTTAAAAAGAACACCTCTACCCTGGCTACTCGTTCTAAGCTATATTGCATCTCCCACCATCGAGACAGGAAAGTTTGGTTAGAGAATATAAGAATATGATGTCGAATCCTCGCCGCCCAGTGCACAGTAACCTGCCTCATGCCAGTCTGCCTCATGCCAGTCGAAGTCTACATCTCCTCCACTCTAGCAGAATATCTTATAGTAGAAAATTTCATCCCAAATGATAGATGGATAGAGTATTAGGAAGCCCTAAAACCCGCTCATATCACTGAGCCTAACGTACCCTGCCAGAATTGAGCTGCCTAGCAACGAATAGAAGATAGTCAATAGAATACGTCCCACGACATCTGTCGTGGCTCATTCTATAAATTGGGACTGACTAAGATACCGACTTGCCAATGCGGAGAACCTCACCAGACTATTCACTGTATTACAGCAAAGTGCCCCCTTATAACATATGTGAGATGAGTAACTTCTTTGGAGCCACTCTTTGCGTGTTAAGCTAGATCAATGGCGTTGATTTTGAAATTTAAGTCTGTTCTGTGTAGATGTATATATAACTTTAAATGTCAATCCATGTAAGGCATACGTTAAATAAATAATAAATAACCGAGTTTAAAACAGAATTTTATTCAGATGTGCCTTAAGTTCCCTCAAAATTCCCCCGAAGCGATCATTAAAAAATCGTACATACAAACACAGCAATAAAAAATTGTTCACCAACGAAGAACGTTCCCACTAACCAGGGTTATCGTAGAGTCTTAATTATAACTAAGAAATAACCGAAAACTTATTGCTCGTATTAATTGAACCCCATACAGGCTGATTCATTTTCGGTCCTCACCATGGGGATCTCTCTTATTATTGGAGATAGAGTATAGGTTTAAATTTGGCAAATTTGTTAAATTTTGTGTTTGTTATAAATCCGTAAAGAAAATAGACCTGTGACAAATGACCTTCGTTATTAAAAAAAAAATCGCGAAAACCCCATTTTCTTCTTTTACCTGTAGCACCGACATTTGGCCTTGTAGAGAAAAAATAAAAACACATCCTTGTGGCCATTTCTAAACCTCTATCCAGTGGTGTGCTCTAAATTTTTATACGACGTTTCGTTTCTTTCTGGCCATCATCAACTATCTAATTTCTTATAGGCGCCATATTGGATTTAGACATCTTCAGAAAGAGTTTTTTTTCTGATTTCAACCAGGTATCACATGCTGACTATAGGTTTTATTTGAAAGAATAAATTATAAGATTAAATAAGGTAGCCTTTGGAATTTCAATCTGTCAAACATTTCATTTATTGTTCATTAATAATACAAAAATGTCATACACTAACGAAGAGAAACGAGATATGATAAGTATTTTTTATTCTTCGAAACGAAATTCAACAGTAGCGAGTACAAGATAACAAAAACATTAATAAAAATACATAGAAAAGTAAACAATAAACAATTACAGTAAATGTTCAATTATCTGGCCATCTTCGGTAATGCACAATTGGGCACGCCTTCTGGCATTTTGTACTGCCCTTTGTATAGTTCTTCTAGGAACTGCATCGAAGGCATTCTGAAGTCTGTCTCGTAATTCTTCAATGTTTTGTGGCGCATCTACTTTATAAATATTATTTTTAATATATCCCCATAAAAAAAAAATCTAGCGGACCTAAATCAGGTGATCTCGCAGGCCATTCAACAACTCCCCTATTTCCAATCCAACGGTTTGCAAACTCTTGATTTAAGAAATTTCTAACAACAGCTGCATTGTGTGCTGGTGCGCCATCTTGTTGCCACCATAAATATTGTAATTGATTTAATGGGATATTGTCGTCAAGATAGTCAGATACGTATGTACGTAAAATGTTTAAATATCTTTGTCCATTTATGTTCTTCATACATAACTGGTCCTAAGAGACGATTTGCCAAAATACCCATCCAAACGTTTATTCCAAAACGATGTTGTGGTCTTCTAGCCCTGTTTTGTCGGGGATTTTGTACTCCCCAATAGTGCTCCGTATTTCTGTTGAACATTCCAGAATTTGTAAATTTTGTTTCATCTGACCAGATGATTTTGCTTAAAAAATTTTCGTCATTTTCTATCCTTCCCATTAACCAATTACAATATTCTAGCCTTCTCAAATTATCTCCAGGCAGTAAAGAGTGACTAACATGGATCCTGTATGGTTTAAACCTACTTTTATGTAAAGTTCTCCAAACTCTGGACTGGCACAAATTTAATTCTGACGCTACTTCGCGTGTAGAAATTGATGGATTATTATTTATCTATAAAAATACAAGATTAACATGAAATTTGAAAACACGCTTTTAATTTACCATTTGTAAAATATCTTGTCGATTTTCATTTAAATTCCTGTTGTCTTGACCATTACGCGGCTTAGTAAACGATCCATTCTCGACCAAATTTCTGTCGAGATCTAGAAAAATGGTACGATGAGGCTGTTGTCGTTCTGGATATAATTGTAGATATCTTGTACTCGCTACTGTTGAATTTCGGTTCGAAGAATAAAAAATACTTACCATATTTCGTTTCTCTTCGTTAGTGTATGACATTTTTGTATTATTAATGAACAATAAATGAAATGTTTGACAGATTGAAATTCCATGGCTACCTTATTTAATCTTATAATTTATTCTTTCAAATAAAACCTAATGTCAAAAACTCTAGTCAACATGTGGTACATGGTTGAAATCAGAAAAAAAAACTCTTTCTGAAGATGTCAAATCCAATATGGCGCCTATAAGAAATTAGATAGTTGATGATGGCCAGAAAGAAACGAAACGTCGTATAAAAATTTAGAGCACACCACTGGATAGAGGTTTAGAAATGGCCATAAGGATGTGTTTTTAGTTTAATAGAAGAAAATGCGGTTTTCGCGTTTTTTTTTTTTTTAATAACGAAGGACATTTGTCACAGGTCTATTTTCTTTACGGATTTATAACAAACACAAAATTTAACAACTTTGCCAAATTTAAACCTATACTCTATCTCCAATAATAAGCGAGATCCCCATGGTGAGGGCCGAAAATGAATCAGCCTGTATACATAATGTTATAAATTACAGCTATTAATGTTGATTTGTTTGGTTTCAGAAAGCAGTAGATTGAAGTAACCCGCAGTATGGAGAAGATAGAGGCCCGCAGTATGATACCTTCATTCGGAAGGTTACAACGCCCGGCAGATCGACGATTAAATGATGGCTGTTTATGGAAATGATAGTCCGTCATTCGAATAAATCACGACAAAGGGAAAACGACATTATGTCTGTTACATGTTCTACATGTCCAATCCAAACAAATATATGCTTTTACCGCACAAGCAAAATTTCTATATAATACTGCTTTTAAATTGAATGCTTCTATTGTCTTGTGATATATCAATATTCGGACACGTAATCTTAATTGAATAGTTCTACTGTGTCTTAGGTTACGAGTCGGAATATTAATATACATAAATATACGAAACAAAACAATAGAGCAGTATTTTACAGAAATTCCATTTGTGAGAAAACACCCATATTTATCCATTTATCCAAATTGCTACATGTACACAAGTTAGATACTATAATGTCGTGTAGTATTTCCTTTCGTTTGTCCAGGTTTGCAGTTTTACATTGTTGTAAGGTGGAAAAGGAATTTTCAAACTGGCCACATGTCCCTTACAGACGTTCCAAGGAATGGAAGACCATCACACGGACGACGCTATCACAGTGAAGAAAGTGGACGACTTTATTCTATTAGATCGAAGAGCAACCATCCAAATAATGATAAATGAAACTCATCTTAGTCTCATTGGAGATTGGTCTCATTGTGTGGAAAATTATTCTCGAAGAACTGCACATTTCAAAGATGTCAGCACACTGAGTTTCACGATTATTGAATATTTTTTCCATTTTATTTCCATTATGTAGCTCATCATCGTGTAATTGATTAATGAAAGGCTCAAGTATTTGATTTATTTATCTTTAAGCAGTTATGGTTTGTTGGCAAAGTATTATTCGGCTACGGGACATTGCAATCCAAACACCAATCTTAAGACTCTGTAAAAGAGCCTCACGATGAAAATTAGGATTATTCTCACTCCACATATGCGTAACTTATTATTTATTAATGTAAATAAGATTCGTCTGTAAAAAATGTTAAGTTAGGGATATCGTTATCCATATGGTCGTTAAACCAGGTACAGTACGATACTCTCTTCTGATAATCTGCTGGCAGTAACTCCTGATACATCTGAAATTTATAAGGAAACATGTTCAAGTCATGTTTAACAATAGTACACGTTCCATAACTTAAATTGGTTTCGTGTTTCAATCCACGCAAGGATTGGTAGGTTCTGCCTGCATGCGTTGCCTAACCTGGTCAATAACATAATCATATCTAACACGTCTTCGTCCAGATCGAACACTGTCACTGATATTACCAGTTTCTTCAAATTTGTCCACAGTTTGTTGAAGTTGCCGAAAAAAATCTCGTTCAAATATGGCGAAGTTGGGAAATCTCTCAAACTGGGAAATTCATTCAAACATAAACGAAGCGACCCAATTACCATTTTAACCAAGATTTCCATTACTGTAGTATGATTTAATAATAAAAATTTGATGTTCTGTTTGAAACATTTTCAATTATAACCAGCTGACTTGAAAGTTGTCAAGTAAATGTCAAAGCTAATTGAAATAAATAATTTCATAGATATCTCGTAAATTCCACAGCAATAGCGATCCAAAGACTTTTTGATCATATGTTCTTAAACTTAAAGGGGATATGTAAATGTAACGAAGAAATAATCATCCTTGCGTCACATTAGGAACTCGAAACAAATTACACTTTTCTACCTTATATGTGCCCTCATAATTAGTCAGTTACGGACGTTCGGTTCTTCATTATCGCTACGGTGAACAAATTTATCACTTGCCTTACGTAACTTGTAAGTATTGCTTCGTCACACGACCAGGCCGATACGCCATTGTTGATCAATAAATTACGTATATGTATCTATTACACTATACAGAGAGACATGTGTATATGTGTATGTAAAAGCAAGGCTTTGTTTACTAATTCTGGTTCTAATTATAGGAGGAACTGAAATAATAACGATTGCTGTTGCATAATGAAAACGAAAAATAAATCATTTTGTAATTATGAATTTGTGGGAATTATAGTTGGGATTTATTTGTTTGTTTGTTTGCTCGAGTCATTAATGGCACGTTTGCCCCAACAATTACGTGAAAATTAGTCCAGCCAGCACCTATACGTAATCTGTTAAGGGTTTTCCAAAGGAAATACTTTTCCTTGAGATTGGTCGAAGCCAATTAGATGGTGTTAGTCCACTAAATATTCATGTTTCAATTGCAGTCTGTGCTGGTTTGTAAATTTTGTAGAAGCTCCGTATTGCAAACTTTCAAATTGCGGATTTTTCTATTTAACAATTTTTCCCACAAACGTTTCACTTGAAGTGAAAATGCGTGCAAAATTATTAAAAAATAACAAACACCCCACTTCTACACACAAAAGACAAATTACTAAAGTCAAGTAAAAATCATTTGAATCAAGCAATTTTCATTGTCACATACGAGCAAGAAAGTATTTTCTTGGTTCAAGTAATGTTAAGAAAGCTTTAGACAAATTTTAACATTTGTTTGATACCGTATATGTATATATTCAATGCAAAACAATAATATTCATAATTGTTTTGTGTTTTATGTTTTACTTAGATTTAGTTTAGTTTATAGATATTTAGCTAATTACTGTCTTTAATTTCATACTCATCAATGTATTTAGTAAACAAATGCCGAAATTTACAAATGATGCACATTTCCTACTTGATTTAATATAATAAATGTAATTCTAAATATAATAAATGTAATTCTGTGGCCCGTCACGTGCCTGTTATTTTGTTAAATATGCAAAGGAGTAATTAAATGTAAAGGTCCATTATGGGCTCTACGTTTACAGTTTATAGCTCTCTTTGTCCTATTCATTGAGGGTTCTTCCGTATACCTATTAATTCATATTCCAGATTTCTTACAATAAGTTTTAATATAACGCTTTTGTTACAAAAGCGTAACAGAAGCGTTATACGTGCATAAACGTATAGATATACTTAAAACCTTTTTGTATATTTAATGCCATCTGGCTCGTTGTTAATGGACTACCCGTATTTTTTTTCGTTCTTCGTATCAGCATAGCTGGTCGAACGAAAAGGTCGCCTTTTTCGGCAAAGTCTCTTTCGTCCGTCAGATGTCACTTATTAAATAAGTGCCACCTTACAGGATGAAATTTGCTTTATCTTGTAGGCGATTTCGGCTTAATGTTATATACAGATACAAATCTATTCACAAAGATTTGTATCATTTGTGACATTGCTTCACTAGCTTAACTGATGACGCCTAATAGTAATGGCAGAATCACGTGTCTTAAGCAGAAGTAAATGCTGAAAATACGAGGTGTATTGTCCATGTGTACAGTTACATATATGTATATTACATGTCTGTTTCAATTGTAACAAAAGCGTTATACGTGCATAAACGTATAGATATACTTAAAACCTACCAATTTTTATTTGTTTTAACGTAAGACAAAAAAATATTGCTATTAGAATATGATTCGAGAACTTTTATTTTTTCTCATACATCAGTGACCCACCCTAGTGTACATATATAGATATTAGGGTCACCTTTTATCTTTTTACAAAATATGGGAAGAAACAAAATTTTTGGTAACAAACAATTTTATTGTTTTTCAAAATATTCGCCTTTATGGTCTATATACTGTTGCATGCGCACGAACCAATTCTCAAAACATTTATTACACTCTGAAGTTTGTATCTCAGAAGCATGGTTTTCAAAGGCTTCAACTGCTTCTTGAGGAGTTGAAAATCGCTGTCCACGCATTTTTTGTTTCACTATTGGGAACAACTTCATTCGGCGACAAGTAGGTAAATATGGACAATGAGACATTATTTCAACACTTCTCCTTCAAATAGTCAACTATTAGACTTTGTATGGGAACTCGCATTGTCGTGACGAAGAATAATGCGATGTTTTTGGTTGATCTTCCTGATTTCGTCTATAACTTTTGGCAAAAAAAATTACTGTATACCATTCAGCGTTTACAATTTTTCAATCCTCTAAAGGAATTCTTGCGATCTGTCCTGTACAGCCGAAGAAACAAGCGATCATTTTCTTGTGCTCTTTGCACGAAGAACTTTTGTGGGGTTCGGTTCGTCTTGGAACACCCATACAGTAGATAGACGCTTGGTTTCCGGCTCATACGCATGGTCATGTTTCGTCACCTGTGACCATCTTGTATACGGATTTTATGGTTCTTACGCCGAATTTTTTGCGCATCTCTTTACACCAATTGACACGAGCTGCTTTCTGGGCTTCGGTCAAGTTATGTGGAATCCATCTGGAACATATTTTTTTTTCATTGTGCTTCATTATCAAAAGTTGACCGAAGCGATATAATGCATTCTCGTGGAGTTTTTATATTCGTAAAAAATCATCCACCGAAGACCTTCACGAGTAATCTCCATTATTTTACAAACTAACTGTCTTAAAACTGTCACTGTCAACAAACTACGGATTGCATTTCTAAGCTATCGCGGATTGTCAAACTTTAAGAATATAGTGATTACATATGTCAAAAGCACCATCTAGTGGTCGATTGTAAAAATATAAAAGGTGTCCGTCGTATGTTTTTTAACATTTTTGTATTACTGTATATTACATCTGATGCTAGTTAAACATCGATATGTAAGTTTTATGTGTTTATTTTAAGGTGTTTGACCAAGAAAGAAATCCTTCTAATCTTCTTTCAAAAAAACTTCAAGAAATTTTGAAGAGGGTATACATTCTTAATCCCGAGAAATAATTGTAGATAAAACCACGAATTTGGAAATTCTAAAGTGTTAGAAGATATGTGTTTTGTTATGTAATAAACAAACTTATCATTTTTCCTTGCAACGCTAAAACTTCATTATTTACTTAAATATTGTTAAAATACACGAGTATGTAAATTGTCCTTTTGTATCAACGATCACATGTGCTAATCAAGCATTGTGTAAATTTTTAAATTATATTGATAAGAGAACCACGCGCCGAAAAATATATGCACACATAAACCTAATAAAATAATAAAGTAAATTTAATAAAATAAGCAATTCGGTGTTGAAAATAAAATACGTTTATAAAATATTAGAAATATATATTATTTCAAGAGAAAATATTCATTTTTTGTACTCTCTTTGTACTGATATTTCTTGGGAATATTTTTGCAGTTTAAAAATTAAAAAAGTATCAGTAAATACTTCTACTTCACGTTCGCCTCTTAAATAACCATTTTTTGATTATGTTCTTATATCGGGTGTTTTTTAGCTGCATGAGAACTATTGATATCGATAACTATGGTTTGACAGCTGAGAATGTCAAACTGTGTTGACATTTCTGTTCAGTAAGGTTTGGCAAGTCATCATGAATCGTTTAACGCCAGAACAACGCTTCCAAATTGTGGAAATTTACTTTGAAAAAAATAAATCTGTTCGCGAAGTTCATAGAGCACTTCGTCCATTTTACGGTCAACATAATCGGCCTAGTGAGCAAGCAATTCGTGCAGTTATTGATCGTTTTCGCATTAATTTTACTCTTCTCGATTCAAAACCATCAACAAGACAAAGAAATGTGCGTACCGAAGAGAATATTGCTGCTGAAGCGCGAAGTATTGAAGAAGACGCCGAAATGTCGATTCGTCGTCGTTCTCAACTTGTTGGCCTCTGTCCTTCGACTACGTGGAAAATTTTACGTAAGGTAAGCTTACGTGCCAATAAAATACAGCTCGTGCAAGAATTGAAGCCAAACGACCATCGTTTGCGTCGCATTTTTGCTGATTGGGCTCATTTGAAACTGGCCGAAGATGAGCATTTTTATCAAAGAATTGTGTTTAGTGATGAAGCTCATTTCTGGTTAAATGGCTACGTCAATAAGCAAAATTACCGTATTTGGAGCGAATCCTCAAGCCGTTAAGGAATCACCACTACATCCATTAAAATTGACTGTTTGGTGCGGTTTACACGCTGGCGGCATCATCGGTCCTTATTTATTTCGAAATGAGCAAGGAGCTGCCGTTACGGTGAATGGCGAGCACTATCGAGCCATACTGACTGAATTTTTGTTTCAAAAAATTAATCAGCTAAACATCAACGACATTTGGTTCCAACAAGACGGTGCAACTTGCCATACAGCGCGCTTAACAATCGATTTATTGCAAAATCAATTTGGTGACAACTTTCTTTCCAGAAGTGGTCCTGTTCACTAGCCCCCTCGTTCGTGCAATTTAACGCCTCTTGATTACTTTTTATGGGGCTATGTTAAGTCATTGGTTTATGCCGACAAACCAGCAACTCTTGAAGCATTGGAAGCCAATATTCAAACCACCATTGACGCCATACAGCCAGATTTATTGGAAAAAGTAGTCAAAAATTGGACTGCTCCAATGGATAAAGTAACTCGTAGCCACGGTGGACATATGCCGGAAATCATATTTAAAAAATAAATGCCATGAAATTATCTACCAGATTATAATAAAAAAAAATTCATTCCAACAATATTTCTGTCTTGTATTATCATTTTAAGTTCTCAAGCTCTTAAAAAAACACACAATATTAGTATGTTCTTTAGTTATGTAGTTGTTTACGACTGCCAATACTTTGAAGGAACTTGTTCTTGATTTCATTCAACCTTAACGGTGGAATTCGTGATTTTCAAGAAAATTAAGTAATATCTAAGTTATCTATTAGTTGTGTTATGCTTAGCGTATACTAAACAAATTAAGTTTTATTCAATCATTGCTTTTTCTCCGCACAGTGTTTTTCATAAACACAGTATAAAACCTTCGCATTGCTAACATTCTCAAGGAGAACATTTGTTTTCTCAAACATCTGGCTATCCTTACTTCTACGAAACGAGAAGCAAAATGATAATTTTAATAGATGACTTGCCTATATACACACTTCAATTAGCAGACGATCAAGCCGTATATGCAAGCGATAAAAATGACTTGGAATATATGAGACCTAGGAAGAATACCATCGATGGGGACTTACAATAAACACAAAGAAAACTCAATGCCTCTGCATAGGGGAAGGAGCAACTAATCTAAAACTGGACAAGAATGGCACCATAAATGTAAGCGACCAGTACAAATATCCGAGTATAATTTTTGATCAAAGTGACATAGATGGTGAAGAGATAAGATCTAGAATAAACAACGCACGAAAGATAATTAGCTGCCTGAATGATATATTCTAGAGTTTAGAAAGTGGACAACAATGGAAAGGCAATATATATTGATAGACTCGAGAAGTAGGAAATTTAAAACAGGACGGGGCAAAGAGGGTTATACTCCCCACCAATGCTGCAGTAGACATTTAGCGTGACAGTAACTGTCAGATTTGTCAGCGCTTGATCTCTTCCTTCGGAGATATATTAAAAGTCAAATTTATAACAATAACAAACCAATAACTTTTAAAAGACCTAAAGTTGTACCTGATGGAATATGGAATACTATTAAAATACGTAATTTGGTCCCGATATGCTTTAAAAGTGAGCTATAGTTACCTAGTTTTCCTTTTTCAATATATTCATTAATATTTCAGTTAACTAAACCTGCAGAAATTGTACCAGCTTTATATGTTTAATATATTTGCAATATTTTATTGAAAACATAAGTACATTAATACATATGATTCTTTATGAAAACCTAGCTCGATAGAGGCAAACTGACAACAGATTTGAATTTATAGTATTCATATTACATATTCATATTATACAGGCTTAGTTAAAAGTATGGAAACGGCGATTTATTATCGTTAATATTAATTTTAGGGAATTATGTTCAATATAAAAGTTTGTTAAGATATTTTGATCTACATTTGAAAATATTTGAATTTTTATTCTTCAATTGTTTTTTTTAGATACGCCTGTCCGCGCATTTTTTTTTAAAATGGGAACTGGTAAATTTTGCTCTACCATCCGATAGAGAATTTTTTTCTCTTTACAATAATAATTTTGTATTTTTAAAATTCATATTAATAACTTTTTTACAAGAAAAATTAAACAAATTAATAACAAAGTAAATTAAAGTAAGTGTTCAAATTGTCGTCCATTAGTAATTTGACAATGACCCAATCGATTTACAAAACCCCGAACAGAGTTCTGTAAAAAATCTCGGGGAATTTCTTGTATCGTTCTGGTAATTCGGATTTGTAAATCTTCGACGTTATCGGGCTTATCTTTGTAAACTTTGTTTTTTACGTATCCCCAAAGAAAAAAATCTAAAGGACTTAAATCTGGCGAACGGGCTGGCCATTCAATGGTTCCTCGTCTTCCAATCCATCTGTGGGGAAAAACGTTGTCCAGATATTGACGAACATTTACACCATAATGTGGTGGGGCGCCATCTTGCTGGAACCAGATACTGTCTTTGGGCAGGTGTTCATTGTTTTCATGAGGATAGAGCGTAGCACAAGCAGGTATTATTTCATTTTGCAATAACTGCAAATACAGAGCCGAAGTTAAATTGCCATTGATGAAAAAGGGACCGATAATATGACCGCCTAGAATGCCAACCCAAACATTAATCTTTTGGGAATACTGCGTATGGTGCTCCAAAAACCAAGAAGGATTTTCCAATGACCAGTACCTGCAGTTATGTCTGTTTACTTCACCGGTAAGGCAAAAAGTAGCTTCGTAAGAGAAAAGAATATTGTTGACAAAATTTTCATTATTATTGCAAATATTTAACATTTCTTCAGAAAATTGTAATCTCCTATCAAAATCATCTTCCGTTAACTCGTGTACAAGGTGTACCTTATAAGGTTTATACTTTTCACTTTTTAAAAATGACACGATCGATGACTGTGAAATATTGAAATTGGCCGCTAATTGATTGGTTGATAAATGGGGATATTCAGATACAGCCAATAAAATATCCAGTTTGTTATCATCGCTTTTTGCTGTTCTAGGTCTACCACTCCTTGGCAAATCTTTAACGCTGCCCGTTTGTTCAAAGCGTCTTAAAGTTTTACCAACAACGGATTTAGAAATTAGATTTCTATTTGGATGCGTATTATTAAATAAATTACAAACGTCTTGTAAACTTCTGCGTATATCTCCATAACCCCATCATAAGTATTTCAATTCGTTCATGTTCACTTAAACTCGCCATTGTAAATATTAACAGCAACAAATTGCACAAATGAATTATTTCTGTCAAAGATTTGACGTACACAATAACCACTGATAAAATTATGTCGCTCAAGTTTGTTTATCGCTACGCTTCTGTCTATCTGCGATGTACCGAACATCTGTTAAACACATGAACCGGCCTTTTCTTATAAAAAAGTTATTAAAATGAATTTTAAAAAAACAAAAATATTATCGTAAAAAGAAAAAAAATTCTCTATCGAATGGTAGAGTAAAATTTACTAGTTCCCATTTAAAAAAAACTGCGCGGACAGGCGTAACTAAAAAACAATTGAAGAAAAAAAAATTCAAATATTCTCAAATGTAGTTCAAAATATCCTAACAAACTTTTATGTTGAACATAATTCCCTAAAATGAATATTAACGACAATAAATCGCCGTCTCCATACTTTTAACTAACCCTGTATATACAAAAACAACAAGTAACAAAAAAAGTTGAAATTCACTTGTTTTATTGGGAGTAGGTAAAAACAGACAAATCGATTAACTAAATTAAATGTAGGTGTTGAATATAGTCGTTATAGTGTGCCATCGCCAAAAAGCATCAAAATGTAAAACATAAAACCAAATTATGCTTTGATAAAGTATATTCAAAAAAACACAAAAACAAAACATACTCTTTTGTAAAAATTTGTAAAGTTATTAATTGTCTTGACGCGCCTGCAATGTCATCAGTTGGGTCACCTTTTATACCAATCATATTTTTGGGAACTCGGGATAGATTTCAAAATTTGCGGTCTGGCCTTCAAAAACTGGAACTTCGCTGCAGGTCTCATTGAAGTTTGTGTAAACTTGCATCACAGCTTCTAGTGTCGATATCTTCATCTACGATTTTTCTGAACTCCAGTAGTTGTTAATATTAGAGAACAGCCGCTCAATTGACGCACTTGTCCCAGGTAAACAAAATATAAACTGACATAAAATCCCACAGTTCTATAAATCTTGACTTGACCCGGACCCTTGATTCGATTTAAAAACTTCAGCCCACCCCGCTTCAGTATCAATATTTTTAAAATTCCACTCGGAAATTGTATCTTCTGAAAGTTTAACTCGTAATAGACTAACTTAATCGAATAGTTCGTCCTTATTCAGCGTCAAATCCAAATAGCCTTCAAAACACAAAATTTCATTCCATGAAATTTGTTTTCTTAAATTTAACAATTCAAAAAGCCTTAATTCGTTTAAATTTGTCCTCCAGTCCTTTAAACAACTTACACAATTTGAACAAAATAACCTGACCTTTGAGATTAAGTCCTTGATAGTTTACACTACCTTCCATGTTGTCAAGTTGTAAAAGCGATTCTCTCACTTTAAGCGGCAAAAATTCAAACGATTTTGAAGCTTATATTGAAGGTCGAAATACTATAGAGCGGCTTCCAGTGCGCATATTTTATCGCCTTCTACCTTTAATATGACATTGCGAAACATAGAAGCAATGTTTTGCACAAACCACATACAAATTTCGCTTGTTGGTCAAAAAATTGCTTTAAAATCGTTTGACGATTTGCAATTTTTTGCAACTTCAAAGAGAGAAAGTACATTTAAATGTACTTTCAAGGACTGTAGGACAGTGGCAGAAAATCCTACTAAAATAAGTACGTATGGTCATTCTAATTATATATATATATCAGTTTTCATTCAGCAAAAATTGTGTTGACCTTTGTTATCAACCCTTTTCAAGAAAGGTTCCTGAATATTTTTATAATTTTTAGTCACAATTTTAAATAAATAGTAACTCATAATTTTACGATAATGTAACATTATGTCAAGAAGATAATACCATAATCCACATTTTTCTGCAAGTAAGATAACATCAGCATTTTGGACGTAGCATTTCGTGAAAATCGAAAAAAAACAATTCACGACAACTTAATTCGATGTAGTCAGAAAATGAGTAATAAGCTAATGAATAGATAAATAACTCATGCGTAAAAGATTAACTAAAAAGAAAATAACACACTTGAACAATATACATATATTAATAAATTACATAGCAATTAAAGTGAATTGTAAATGTACTAATTACAATTATTTATACATTTACACAATGCACATTTTAAGGTAAGAATTAATATCATTGAAATCTAAAAATTGTATTGAATTTTACGGCATATTGCAGAAACGTTTGTTTGGTGGTATAACTGGATATAGTCCCAGACTGAAAAATAATCCAGAAGTCAATATTTATCATTATTTAATACATGTAAATATATATAATTAATCATGTACTTACAGCATGTAAGTTTATAGGTAATAAAAGTTTATTTTGACGGTAATTTACTTTCGTTTTAGTGGAATTGTTGTTTATGACTTTTCTTATTAGTAAAATGTATACATAGGGTCAAACGGAAAATTTTCATACAAGTTTTTATAGTGTTTATATTATGAAATATACATATTTTTTAATTAACATTATAAGATTAGACATCTACACGCAATATTTTTACTTTGAATCTGTTCGCGTGTTATATAACTTGCTTACAATATATGTATATACAGTGTACTCTCTCTTAAGGGGACAGCCATGGGACCGAAAAATGTGTCCGCTTATGAGAAGTGTCCGCTTATGAGAAGTGTCCGCTTATGAGAAAAGTACTAAAAGAGTAAATAATAATTTGTAATATATTTATCTTTAAACAATTTTATTTCCAAAACAAGAACATATAAATATTAGATAAAGTAAACAGAATTTTCATTAACATTTTTGCGAGAAGTAAAAAAAAACAAAATTTGTTATGCAGGGTATTCAAATAGATTTAAAAAAGTCAGAAATTTTAGCTTGGCGCGTTTTTCCTTTAATTTCATTATCTTGGAAATGTTTTGAAGATCAGTAAGCAATTGAACACCTTTAAGGTCGCTGTGATACAAAGAAAAAGCCTTTAGTTTTCTTATAGCTAAATAAGCCTCTTTATAGGAAGTTAACTTATCTTCAATTTGACTTTCTAGCTCATCTTCGGACGAGTTGGCGAGCATTTCTTGGGAAGCAATTATCATTTCAGTATTAATGTTTTCCACATCTTCATCATTAATCAAGACTTCATTATCTAAATTAATATAGTCTTCGACGTCAATTTGGATTTGGCTCTGAACTTGATTAATAATATTGGAGAACTGAGCAAGTGCTGATAGTGGAAGCTCATCTTCTGCGGTCCAACCGCTATCGTCATTTAGGATATCTGTTTTCTCAAAACCAGCTTTCCTGAAACAATGTTTTATTGTCTGGGGACCCACTTGCTCCCACGCTTTGTGTACGAAATAAACGACATCTAACAAATTTATTGATTTTGATAAATCCAAAGCAGAATTTGCGTCTTCCATCTGCAGCAAAATATTTTTTTTAAATAACGATTTGTACAAAAACTTAAAGTTTTTTATAACGCCTTGATCCAGGGGCTGACAAAATGCTGTTGTGTTTGCTGGAAGAAAAATAACTTTAATATTTTTCAATTTAAGATCGCGAGGATGAGAGGCCGCATTGTCTAAAAATAGCAGGACGTTCCCTTCTTGAAGTTGCATTTTTCTATCGAACTAAGCTAAAAAATCAGTCATCAAATCAGACGTCATCCAAGCCTTTTTGTTTGATCGCCACGTAACTGGTAAATTGTTCAAATTAATATTGCGAAACGCCCGAGGTTTTGCAGCTTTCCCAATAACAAAAAGGGGTTCCTTTTCTCCAGCCATATTGACGCAGTGCAAAATCGTTAGCCTATCCTTAGCCATTTTTCCACCAGTGCATTTTTCACCTTTTAATGCAAATGTTTTATCGGGTAATGCCCGAAAAAACAATCCAGTCTCATCCGCATTATAAATATCTCGTGAATCATATCTTTGAATCAAAGATGGCACTTTTTCAGTAAAACTTTTGACATCATCTTGGTTTACACTAGCGGCTTCTCCAGAAATGGCACGGATGGTTATGTTATGCCGTTTTTTGAACCTTTCCAGCCAGCCAGATGATGCACTAAAATCTGCGTAATTCAATTTATCTGCAATTTCTTTAGCCTTGCTCCTGATAAGTGTGCCCGAGAGAGGAATACATTTATTTCGAGCCTTCACAAACCATTCGTAGCACAATTTATCAATGTTAACGCCTTTGACGTTCAGCATACTCCTTTTTCTATCCGGATTGACATCAGTGTCCCACAATCTTAAAATTTGGTCTCTGTTTCTGATGATACAAGCAGCTTGAGTTTTACTGATCTTACATTTCTTTGCTGACTCGCGTACACTAAGTTTCTCATTTTTTTGAATTTCAATGACATTAACTTTGTCTTTAATAGTCAACACTTCTTTAGGCATAGCGATTCAAGTATGTATACAATAAGAATCTATAAATGTACTATGTATTTACATACTACATTCAAAACAACAAGCTGTGCGTATTTAGGGAATTCTTCTTTGTACATACACGTATTATTCAATAAGCAACATCTGTACGAATATGAAGAAGAGTAAACGGAAAAACAGTGTTACAGTGTTGTAAGCTGTCCGGTTATGGGGAACTAAAATCACTTTGGTGTGGGAAAAGAGTCCGCGTCCGGTTATGGGAAGGTTGTCCGCTCAAGAGAGAAAAATTTTAAAAATCCCTAAGTAATCTTTTGGTACTGCAAAAAGTGTCCGTTTATGGGAGGTGTCCGCTTAAGAGAGGTGTCCGTAAGGAGAGAGTACACTGTATACACTACCGTTCATAATTATTTACCATTTTATATTACGGTAATAAATTTTTGAATTATTAAAAAAATTAGTGACCAATGTATTAGTAATAATAATAATAATAATATGTAATAAGCAGAGAGCGGACTGGAGCGATTGATGATTCATAGCCCATAGGCGTCTGCCTTGTATTCGCAGTAGGTTTGTTTCTGTAAGCGACCCGTGAGTTTAGAACAATTTGAATACGAGTGGGCAGCTCCACAAATGGCACATGCCTACATATGCAGTTAATATGTATCTGTCAACGCACAGCAGAGCGTTTGTAATAAACAGTTTGGTAACCGGCAGCAAATACTGCTGAATCAAACGTAATGCTGACAAGCGAATTGCGTATCGAATTTTGAATAAAAATAATTTACAAAGCACAACACTCAAAACTATGTATTTTCTGTAAAACACTGAAAGTGTAAAACATTACAATGAACAACTAAAATTTGTTCAAGGTGTTCCTGTGTTAAATTAGTTCTGTTAGATGTCAAAACGTCTTTAAAAATAGAAAATGTCCGTTCCACATTAGAAAATGACCCATGATGTATTCACATACTCTACGTAGTGCATGTGCTGCACAGGTAACGTATAGCATATTGGGATAAGATTGCTTTAATAACTTCCCTGTCTTTAACATATAAGCTCCCGCATCAGTCAAAAATAATTGCATCGTGTCTTTATAGTTGATATCCGATGACAGAATATCATGAATACATTGACAAATTACTTCTGCAACTGTTTCACCATTTACGACGCGCAATATTTTAGTTGAAATTAAGTATGGTTGGTATGAAGTTGTCGGATGAAGAATACCAACAACTACACTTAACACGTCGTCCTATTACATCCGTTATTTCGTCTGAACTTACCCAAAGATGACCAGATAGGTTGGTTCGTATTTTTTCAATGGTCCTCAAATAACATTTTGGTAAGTGGTATTTGCCCAAAGTAGATTCTTCTGGTATATGACGATCTGTATATTTTGTAAGAATCCTCTTGAGGACTGGATTGTTAAGCTTTTTGAACGGGATATTGGCCGCCATGAAAGCTTCACACAGTTCTTCGTTAAAAGTGTCAGGTGCAGATGGTCATATGTTATCTTGATGAGTTTTCGAAGAAACACGTCTCTGCACATTATATTTTTGTGAACGCCTTAAACTAAATGAACAGGAACTGCAATATATCTCGGGTATCATTACGAATATACAACCAGTCTGTATGGCCTTTAATCCATCTTACCGTGGTTGCCCTACGAGAATTCTCCATAGTTGATGAAAATAAAGAGAAATACTAAGAACAGAAAGAAATGGACTAAAAAGAAGAAACGAAAACTACTCCAAAAGTAAGGTAGTAAATTAAACTGAATATTTATAAAAAATTATAGGATATACAATATAACAATATAAAACGAATTTTTGAAAATACTAAACGTTGTAACAAATAGCACTGAAAGAAACGAAACCAGAAACAATCTCTTATAGAGAAGAATGGAAAATATACTATCTCAAGAACAATAAATACATATATGTATATGCATGTAACAAGTGTTCATTTGAAAAGTCAATCTAGGTTACTTTGAAATTTTGATTGAATAAGACGCAAATATATTAGTATGTGTTTGTTGTTCCGTAAACGTAAATCCAAATGACGTTTGATAATGTCAAACACAAATATCAGTTAGTGCATAAAATAATCGTGCGTGGATTGTGGTTTAAATGAATTGCTTCTCAGTTTTAAAATGGCTTTCACTTTAGAACATAAAATTTTTTTACTCCAGGCTTCTTTTCGAAGTGGTAATAAAATTGATGGTTTATGGGTTTATTCAGTTCAAGATTGCATGGTAGAATTTCAAGTTGAGTTTCCACATTTTGTAATGGATTATATACAATTTAAGAATACTTTGGATAGAACTTTAAAATTTTTTTCTGAAACTGGTAGTCTCTTAAGAAAATCAGGCAGCGGAGCAGTTAAGAAACGTACACCTCAAGTTGTCAATCGCGTTGAAGCAATAATGGAAAATGAACCACAAACATCTGTTCGACATTTGAGTCAACAAATAAACCTTTCTGTTGGTACAACTCACAAGTTATTAAATAAAGATATGCAACTTTATCCATACCGTGTCACAGCAGTACAAGAATTGTTAGAAATTGATTACCCACGTAGACTACAGTTTTGTAATTGGTTTGTAAATATGAACAATAATGGAGAACTTTTGCAAAGAGTCATCTTTACTGATGAAGCATGGTTTTATAAAACGGGATACCTAAATTCACAAAATACTAGAATTTGGAGTAGTGAAAATCCACATGTAATTAATGAAGAATCGCTACATCCAGAGAAAATTGGTGTTTGGGCAGCGATAAGCCAAAGGCGAATCATTGGACCAATATTTTTTCAGGGAACGTTAACTGCTCAAAGGTACCGTACGGAAATTTTACAACCATTTGTCAATCAGTTGCATGATGATGAACTTCAAAATGCATATTTCCAACAAGACGGAGCACCTTGTCACTGTACTGCAGAATCTTTGGATTATTTAAGAGAATTTTTTGATGAGCGTATAATTAGTCGAAATACTGAAATTGCCTGGCCTGCACGTTCATGCGATTTAACACCTTGCGACTTATTTTTGTGGCCTTATCTAAAAAATAACATATTTCGAACACCTATATTGAATTTGAATGATATGCTAAAGAGAATCGAACAGAAATGCATGGAAATTAATAACAATCCAGTAATGTTGCAGAATATAATCAGAAATTTTGAACGGAGGATTTTAAAGTGCATTGATCTTGAAGGACAACATTTTCAACATTTGTTATAGTTTTCAATAAATACCGATTATTTGTTATTTATTTGTATGTATGAAACTCTCAAAATATATGACTTCGTAGGTTAAGTAGTAAATTTTAATTTACGACATACTTTAAAATGTTCTCAGTAAATCATATGCTGCTAGATTGACTTTTCAAATGAACACTTGTTATAACAGCATGTAAACACGAGAATACACTTTGGAAATTAGCGGACATCATTTTTTAAGAGATTATTTCAACGAAGTCATCGAAATAATATATAAATGTATATTCCGTGTTACACGCCACTGTTGAATTAAATTTATGAAGGAATGCACACAATGTACTATTCATAACGACGGAAATAACAATATCTGCTCGACGGATGCAATCAAGCAAGCAAGTGGAGCACAATAGTAGAGCACAATTTCTCGAATTTCCGCTGTACCATCTCTAGCTGACGACAATAAGTTTGGTAGTGTGAATACCATATCACTAAGCCATACTCGAGACGAGACCGAACCAACGAAAACAAGAGAACTATCAGAGCCCGTTCATCAGTAAAAGTACCACGGTTTCTAATTACAAACCCCCGGATTTTTCTCGCTAACGAAGTAATAAAATTAAGATGTTCACTGAATGCAAACTTCGTATCGAATAATATACCCAAGTTCCTAACCAACTCAACACGCTCCAAACACGAATTATGCAGTTCGTAATTAAAAACAATGCTCTCAGATCTTCTGTCGAAAGACATTACCTTGCACTTGCACATATTTAGAAAAGTTTGTTGACCGCGCACCACTGAGACACATTTTCAAGATTACATTGCAATCTTCCAGGCAATAAATCACTGGAATTTTTTTTTGTATGTGCATGCTTTCTAATACAAAAGAAAACACAAATTCCAGATGACAAAACAGACATAAATAACCTCCCAACAATATTATTAGTACAATAGATATTTGCCTGGAAATTCTGCTTCAGAGACATAAACACAATGATAAACGTGCTCCCTAAAGGCAAACATTGTCTTTTCGGCCAATAAGATTCTGGCAACAATTGTTTGGTATTCCAAAACCGTATTCTTTATCGACTATTTACAGAAGGGAAGTACGATAACTGGTCAATATTAGACTGATATAATTCAGAGAAACAGTTTTGTTCTATAAGAATAGCGCGCCCTCATATTCATCCGCTTTTATACCCGTAAATTTGTCGATTTAGACTACAAATTGCAATCCACCATATTCAACAAATCTGGCTCCGAATGATTTTTTCTTCTTCCCAAATTAAAAAAAAATGGTTTGGTAGAGATTCGGAATAAATGGGTGACACCCGCAGCAAACGCCTATTTAGACAAACTTCCGAGAAGAATGTTTTTTTTTTGGACGACTTAAGAAATGTATACATCCTTGTATAACAATTACATACTTTTTAAATTTTCTAAAAGCATAAGAAATGATATTGATTAAGTATAGAAAAGCTTTCAATTAAGCAAAGAAAACCAATAACGATACCCATAAATTCAATTAGTTAACTGTATTCATCATTATAAAGACATAAATCGGCGAAAGCAAACAAAACCCGCGGATTATTTCATGAATTTTAATTGCTAATCCTCTCTCTAACGTCGGATGAAATATATACAAAAAAAAACATGTAAATATGTGGACATTTAGTACATTTATATTCGTCATTAAGTTTATACGAGGCGCTTGCATAAAACGACCGTAAAACACAGCCAGTCTATATTTAGATCGGAAATAAATTATCCAAGAATTTTAACGCAGAGCCCGTCAGTTGAAAAGTACAGTTAAGGATGTTAATTACGGAAACCTGTATTTCTATACATTTAACATGGAGCGACTTACATTGACATTTAATGTTTTATTAGCGTCTACTTGCGAGTAATTGATTTACAGAGGATTATTTGCAAACAAGATGTTTTTGAAAATCTAACTCGCAACCAAATATTAATTTTAATTAAATTATAGACATATAATTCACCCATGATTTTCGGTAAACATATATTGAAATATTTAAGAATTAAATTATTAAATTACGTTTTACAGCATAAGTAATTAATACTTAGCCGCTTATGCAATATTTCAATACAATGTGTTCCACAATATGCGGCCTGTACGTTCAACTAATGAGAAAAAAGAAGACAAAGAAATATGGAATTTAGTACTCAGTTAAAAGAGATGAAAACATACTGGGAAAAACTGCAGAAATGATATTTCAGAACATTTCCAGAAGCTTGAAAGATTGTCCGAAAAAATGGAAGCTGATCGGTAGTGATTTTTTCAAAAGTGAATTTCAGAGACTGCTAAAACTTGTTATAGGTTAAAGTTTTTCAATAGTGTCAATACTGAAACAGACACTAAAAGTATACAACAGCATCTTGGTTATTATGACCCTCGCAAATTTTGGGATTTTGTGCGGTGAATTTCATAGACTGCGAAAGCTTGTTGTAGTTGACATTTCTCAATCATACTGAAAGGATAGAAAAGCATGTCATTAAAATAAAGATAACACGGACGCAGTTAATTATAGGGCAATCTTCATTATTTCCACATTCGCCAAGGTATGAGTTGGTTGTCTATAAGGTCCTGTCTTTCAGATTCAACTCTCACATTTCTTCTTTCCAACATGGTTTTATTCCCAGATGATCTAGTCACGAACGCTTGTTCTACTAGAGACCGGAGGCATCAGGCCGAAATTACAGTGGACCCTATAAATAGTCTATAACATCGCTAAGATTAACACGCAGTTATTGAATACCACTATTCATTCGGTGGCTAAAGATAAGATCTTTCCAACAGACCGTAAAATTCCTAAAACTTTAGAAATCATTAAAGGACCTCAAAGGAACTAATTTACCATATAAACTAAGGGTTGGAAACGTACCCTTAGGTCAAATTAAAAAAAAAAAAAAACCAACCTAACATTTTGTATATTTTTAATACGTCCAGAACACGTAAAATACAGGATAATCGTGTAAATTGTGTGTGCTCCTGTTAAAATAAAATATCGCTTTAAACTATTTATGCTATACCAATCTTCCTTTTGTTTAAATAATCTCGCAAAACGATGTTAAAAATTGTTATTTTTAGGGTCCATTTTCGCATAAAAATCGACATTATCAAAAACGTTAGCTATTTCAGACCGCCAACTTAAACATTTACTAATAAATATTACTGTTATGATATCTGTCTATATCAATTAATTTTTTCTCTACGTCAATTGTAAAAAAAAAACCTAGGGCCAGAGGCCACGAGTGAACCAAAGCGACGCCATACACAGTAAACCTGCTTACAAAACGTCCAACACAGGTGGGGGGCAGTGACTTGCGATCGCTATAATTTTCATTTTTTTTTTATTTCAAATAATTCACATATATCCTCATTGACGTTTGGAAAAATTTACTTGAAATGGATACATAAAAATATAAATAGTAAAACTCTATGTGTTTAAGTTGGCAGTCTGGAATTTCAAACGTTTACGATAATGTCAATTTTTATGCGAAAATGGACCCTAAAATTAACAAAATTTAACATCGTTTTACGAGATTATTTAAACAAAACGAAGATTGGTATAGCATAAATAGTTTAAAGCGATATTTTATTTGAACAGTAGCACACACAATTTACACGATTATCCTGGATTTGACGTGTTCTGGACGTATTAAAAATATACAAAATGTAAGGTTAGTTTATTTTTTTATTTTTTATTTGACCTAAGGGTACGTTTCCAACCCTTAGTTTATATGGTAAATTAGTTCCTTTGAGGTCCTTTAATGATTTCTAAAGTTTTATAAATTTTACGGTCTGTTGGAAGGATCTTATCTTTAGCCCATTCGGTTAACCGCACATCTGTTTCTTGTCGTTGAATTTTGACGCAATTACTTCAATATTACAGTTAAATTACTTTCTTAATGGGCGTAGATAGAAGCGTGAGGAGTTTTTATAATTTATTTTATTTATTTGTTTATATTTCGTAAGATAAGTAAAGTACGGGAGTTAGTTTTGTTTTTTCATTGTTTTAACTGTTAATTACATACTTCGTAATTTTTGTAATAGATCCTGTTTACTATCGTTTCATCGAATCTACTTCTCCCAATTATTTTAACGTTTCCAGATCTACATTGCATCGCAAAATGTAGAAAGCATATATATATTTACTTTACTTCGCGAAAATGCAATAAATTTGCAAAACTCCCGACTATGGGCAAGATATATATCATCTGTTTCCTTGATGTGACTTAAGGCATTCCCACAAAGATTCGAAATCACGGCCTTTAATAGCTTAGTGGTTAAAGCGATGGTCCGGCAAGCCAGGATGGTGGGTTCGAATCCTACCTCAAGGCGAATTTTTTTTCTTTAAAAAATTCGAATAAATTAGCATCGCAAAATGTAGAAAGCATATTTACATTTACTTTACTTCGCGAAAATGCAATAAATTACAAGGACGTTTGCGTCGTTTACGAAACGATGTAACCTATGAAATAATTTACGAAGAAAGAGATCAGAAAAATGGGGCAATGGCTTCCCCCTTCATCACGACAACGCACAATGCCATACTTCGCTTCTGATCAGCTAGCTTTTGGCCGAAAAGAGGTTCCTGTCTGTCCACATCCGCCTCATTCTCCAGATTAATCACCATTCGACTTCTGGTTCTGCCCAAAAGTAAAAACCGTGCTAAAAGGAACATGTTTTGACCATTCCCGACATTGAGAGAGCAGCGACGGAGCGGTTAAAAGTCCTTCCGAAAGAAGCCTTCCAGATATGCTTCGAATCATAAAATTAACGTTGGGATAAATGCATCGCTAGCAAATTTGATGATCTTCGACGTAAGTAAACTTTACAAGACAAACATTTTAAAAATGTTGGGCATAAATGTACTAAACTGTGAACTAAGCCACCAGCACAGAGAATTGTTGTACAAAATTAAAAAATATCTCTTACTTCAAACTTGTAAGGTCTTACCAAAGTAGCAGTTAATTTAGAATTAAAATAAAGGAACTGCATGTGATAATTTCCTCATATAATCTGGTGACCTTTCAACAAGTTGGGAATCAATTAACGTTGCTACCATGGCCCCCATAATGGTGGGGCTGGGTGGACCGCGGGGCCCGCAATCCTACGCAATTTATTTTTGTTATCATAATTTAATGCAAACTAGAAAAAAATATTTTAAATATTTTTTTCTATTTTGCGTTCGAAATGAACTCATTATGAAACCCAAAACAGTATCGAAATGAGCTTCATTTCGATACGCTTTTTTTCATTTTTCAATGTTGGCGTTGTTCGAATACAGAAATAAATATCATTGCTGTCATTTGATTTTAAGAATTTATGTACATTTGACAGATATGATATATGTCCGTATTTTACACAAACAACGTATGTTGTATACAATTGACAACAACATATATATGTTTCTATGTCACTCATGTTTATATTTTTAAATGAAATATCAAGTAATGTTGGCGAAAATTAATAAATAATATGTAATATAATATACTTCGCGGATAGCAAGATTTAAATTTGAAAATGTCAAGTATCAATGTGACCAACTGCATGCTTTATATAAAAATTAAACTCTGAACTTTCAAATTAAATAATTCCAATTTAAGCAATTTATTAATGTAAAAAACGCAAAATAGAAAAAATAGTATAAAAAACTCGTTTCATAAGGCCTTTTGCCGCACTCGCTCTTTAGAAAACTCGCCGCTATCGCGGCTCGTTTTCTAAACTGATCTCATGCGGCAAAATGGTGCCTTATGAAACTTGTTTTTTAATATACTATTTTATCCAATGAAATTTTAGTTTAAAATTTAAAATATCTACTCATGATAAACCCTTCGTCATAAATAAGCATTTTCAAGCAATTTTTTTTGAACCTGTGTAACTGCAATTAGACTTGTACGATTCCAGTAACAGTGTCAACGGCTCAAAGGTCTTTTGGTAGACTGGCGAACTCTTTAAAAACTTGGCAAGGGAACACAACAGGCCAACGTCGTCTTAACCATTTAGCAATTGAGAATACATTAATTAGCCAAATCTCTTGACTTTTCCGACGTAACTGATCATTTTAGTCAAAAGAAAGCTCGGAAGACTGTTATTAGGTAATCTTATTTTGTAGCCAGTGTTTAAGACTTACATAGATCCAAGTTTTAGTTTTTTATAACTATTTTTATTTTAATCTTAGTGTGTTAAATAAATATATCTGCTATGGTTATTTTTAAGTAAAATAATTTTGTAAATAAAGTTTAGTTTGGACTTATAAAATAGCTACCATAATTATATCCTGTATTTTCAGGCGAAATTACATTCTAAAAAGAGTATGGATAAGAAAAAAAAACTTGCAATTATAATGTAACACGCCGTAAAATAGGGGGGCGGGCCCGTCTCTGATCCTGGGTCCAGGGCCCGTAATCGAATGTGGGGGCCGCGATTGCTACCAATACAGATTAAAAAAAGACTTTACAAAGATATTTACATCATATACAAGCATGATTGCGCAAAAAAAAATCTGTTCAAAATACGTTCACCTTAAGAAGAGAATCAGTGCTTCCTAATCTACTTAAACACAAATATTACAAAATCTATCGTAATACAGTTCAAAATAGTTATTACACAACACTCCCTAATTGTTTTGAATACATGTCTACGTATGTAATCAAAATTGATAGAATATATTAAAAATAACAGGAGATACTTCGAAATAAACAGCTGATTAAATAAATTCAAAAATAAAAATATTTTTATAATTGCGAAAATATTATTGCCTCTCCCATTAAGAATTTTTATTATTAATTATTAAGTGTATGTATATTGCTTATTAATAATATAAATTGAAGGAAAAAATATTAATTATCAATAGGAGATGATAGCACTTATTTTGTTATGTTTAAAAAACACTTTGCCACTGATTGTCGTTTATAATTAATTCTTTAGACGGTTCCGGGTCAATGAGCGAATAACATAAATTGATAATAGAACGTACGGAAACAATATAAACAATTTTCTAATTAATCTAATCACTAAAAATTTAAAATTGAATTAGTTTATGTTTTCGATGGATAGACATGATTTTAAATCTTAATTATGAACACAGAAAACTTTCTATAACTAAAACACAAAACTAATGAAAGCGTTAATTTCAATCACACCTGCCATTGAAAATAACGTGTTCAGAAACATTCGAAGTCAAAGTAGGCCTTGAAAATATGAAGTCATGTCTGAGATAGATTGATACATTTACTTAATACATACAATTTTATAGGTTATCAAATTAGTATCTTCGATATTAGATTCTGACTTAAGTAAAGATATACGATTTTTTGGTCAGAGCCCACTTGTATAATTTACGCCCACATATGGAACTGTATACAAAACATAGACACACGGTTAAAACCGTATTACGTATGTTGAAATTAGAATTGAAAATACTTAGAAAACGAACATTTAGGTATAATTAAAAATTCATTGTGTTTGTAGCCAAAATTGAATTCAACGTGTTTTTTTCTTGAATTAAAGCAATTAAAATTATTGAATTGAGTTATAATGTTTATAATCGTGTATGGCATTGTTCACTTTTACAGATCTACTGCCGCAAATAGTTTGAAAAAGTCTTTAAAATAACTAAAAGTAAAGAACTAAAGACGATTATAGAATATTAGAACATTGGAAAAGAGAAATTCAATATTATATAAGACAAAATGTAATTCTCTTGTATTTTAAGAAACTACATGAGATATTATCAGATGTATTTAATAATATAAATATGTATTATTCTCTGAAAGATTGTCTGGTATTTTCTTGTTATTGTGTACAACTAGCTGTACGGAGATTTTATTAAATGACTATATTACTTCAAAATGAGATTGTTTTTCTCTAATGGATAAATGAAACATATGTATGCACCTGCACCATTAAAAATAAATGATACATTAATTAAATACATTAAGACAAGTTTTTAAAATGATAATTATTACATGCATGTAACAATAACATCTGCCTATATAGTATTTCCAGTTATTTAATTGTAATTCATTTATTGGCGTAGGCATAGTAAGCCAAATGAAATATATTCAAAGGTAGATGTGCATTTTCTCATTAATGACCGTTCAATAATTCTACAAATCATAAAATAGATAAGATTTCTGTTAGTACTTACATTTGGTAATCCACCGTTTTAAAAAATCGATATTCCACTTGAAAGTAAACACACACAAACACAAGAAAAAGTATATGTTTAGAAAAAAACACAATTTTTGCGACAGGTCAAGTGTTTTATCACATGCACTATGCACAATATACATAAACAGGTTTAGATGTCATAAAATATGGAGTTTATTGGCTACATGTCCCCCAAAACACACAAATAATATTGAATTTTACTCATTTTCTTTACACCTTGAACCAAAACAACGGGTAAGCTAGAATATTACACATTTACAAGATTTTTGAGGTTAAATCATTAGATGAATTCGAAGTTCAAATCGCGTTGCCGTTGAAGGTGAAAATGCGTCAGAACTTTGTGAAATGGTTTTCTGCTGTTTTGCATGCGTTTACACGTATGAAAATTCACAATAATGATGATAAATTGACGGTTAAAGGTCGGTGAAATCTATTAATGGACGCAAATGGCCGTTGCAAAAAAAAACATTACTTGAACAGGAAGAATTATACTTGAGTTGTTTTTGTTCGGGTAGGCATGTTCGTAAATTGCATTTTTTCCTTTTTTTAGCATTAAAGGAAACGGTAAAGTGTGAATAGGTCAATGTAAATGAAACATACAAGGTGATATGATGATTTAATTCAAATAATTTATTGATGTATAATAACGTGTTTGTGTCCATGTAATTTAATAAAAATATCCAGGAGTAAGATAAATACTTGTAAAAAGATGAGTGCGTTTAACCACCATTAATTACGCTTTTATTTAGGGTGCGTACCTAAAATATAATACGACAACCCAAAGGTTATTATCGATTAATTGCGATTTTTCATTGATTAGTGGTGGTTGTTAAAATTTTACACTGGTCAATAAATTTAAACATTTTTGAAGTAGCATAGATGAAAATAGGTGTATATTAAAATAGTTTGTGATCTTAAATCAAAAATTGATTCGCTAAATACTGTAACACAGTTTTTTTTTGTTACAGGGGTTGGCGGTCAGATAAAAAAAAAATTCAACATATTTTTAGAATCTAATGTTTATTTAATATAAACATGTAAAACATGTTAAATATAAGCAAAGATATTTTAATAAGGAACATCATAAAGAATATTAGTATGATAGGTTATCATGTTTATTTCATTGTCACTGCATGAGCTAAAGGAATAGATGGTTTTTTGTTTCCATTTTGAAACCAGACTGCTTTTAGGTTGTATTTCGACGAATCTATGAAAATACGCCATCCGAGAGGTACATCTTGAAATGCCCACTGATATAGTATTATTATTACAGACAAATAAAACAACTATGAGGCGATAGTAAAATTTTTAGCAGCATGTAAAATTAAAATATAAAGTTCATGAAATCGACATTCCTTCCTACCTCTACCTATTTGGATTTACCTTTTGACTATTGGCCGTTTTTTGTGTGCGCCAACTTCGATAGGCCTCCAAAGTGTGAAGTGTGTATTTCCTAATTACAGTTTTGTTGTTTTTCGTTTATTTTTTATGCTCTTTTGGTACATTACGGGATTCAAATTTTGCTTGGTGGGCTTATGGACAAAGATCCCGAAAAGCTTTTAAAAAAAGAAAAAAGGTACGTCTTTCAGATTAAGCTCATTCAGTAAACTATATATCATAACTAGGGACCGGACACAAAAGACCGATGACTCATCGTCCAAGGGTGTACTAGTTTTTAATTTTATTTATATAAATGGAAATCAAACGCGTGGTGATCTATAAAATATGAAAGTCGACACTCTATATAGTGAAAGACCAAAATGTTGACCGAAATTTCACTATAAAGAGTTTTTCACTATATAAAGAGAAAAAAAATCGCAAAATTGAATTATTAGAAAAGATTTTATTAAACATTTGAAAGTTTAAATACAAAGCATGTAGGGTAACATGGTCAACAATGAACCACTGATTTGTTTAACACTATAATTTTTGTATTTATCGTTCCATATTTCTAAAACTATGGTGATGGATGCAATATGTATCCTCCTCAATAATTTGTTACACAAAATGTGTTTGATATGTAGACTTCGCAATAAAAAACGTAATTTGAACAAAACTGACAGTGGTTTATTGTGTACCAGGGTAGGTACTGAATGAACCAGACATAAGTTTAGGATGAACCACTTAGGTACAGAATGAACCATTATGATAATATAAAGAAATAAACAAGACTATGATAAAGGAACTTTATTAATAAACATTCAGAAAATAGACACATTATTCTTTACTGAAATACTCAATGAAACATGAAACGTTTAAACTAGGTATATATTAAGCAATATTTATATTAGAAAACGATACTGAAAATTTGTAAGAAGCCTGTTGTCGCTTTGTTGATCCACTTATGGAGGGCTGCTGAAGAATAAATTTAATGTTTTCCTCTTTAACCAGAGAAAGGTCAGGTACTTCCGGTCTGCAGAATGTTTCCAAATCTTTAGATTTCAGTTTTAGAAATGAAATGTACCATTCATTGTCGTTGTTCCTATGTTCAATTACTTCTCCAATATAAAAGAGCTTTTGTTTCTTAGTGGCAAAGGATACAAACACATATTCACCTATATTGGGGTATCTTTCTAAAGGATTATTTAAAATGCTGTCAGCCAAAACGAGGTAATCGTGTTCATCATTTAGTTCTTCATAGTCGTCATCAGTATCTTGAAGATCGATGTTGTCAGATACATCTGTATCGCTGAAGTTGCTTTGTAGAAGTTGACGCTTTACTTTTAATCTATTTCTTACACTTTGTGTTCTATTTTTTGCAGCCCCTTTTGCTGCCACAAGCTCATTCTTTTCTGGTGTGTCTGTGATTATCATACTGCGTCCCGCTTTACGTTTTCTTGTATTTTTGCGTGGAGCAGCTTTTATAGCTGGTCTAAAATCAAAGGTATCAACAAACTGATTTTTGTCACTTTGTCTAGTAGGCTGTGGCTCATTTTGATCTGAAGAGTTTGTGAGTGTCGGCATGTTCGATATACTTGGCTCGGTTGATTGAAAAGTCAAGCTTATATTGGTACATTTTCGGTATTTTCCTGTTGTTTCGTTACTGGTTGTTGTGCTCATCGCATTGATCACAGTAATTTCTTCGGTAAATTGAGAAATGCTTTCATTGGCGTCTTTTGGCTGGACAACTAATGGATTAGGACGATCAGTAACCGTACTTGGCAAGAAATCTTCTTCTGAGAAGAGGTTCTTGTCTAATGCAAAATACCTGTTTTTTTGAAGGCATTACAAATGTTAACTGGAGTCATTGCTCTTTTATGTGCATAATCAATAAATTCCGCCACATCGTAAATTGTAACTGGACATCCTGGATTACGGAGCAAAAAGGAATCAATAGCAGTGTTAAAAAACTTTTTAAATGGGACAAATACCCCTACATCCAGAGGCTGCATCTTCGAAGTTGTATGAGGATGGAGTGTTAAAATAGTAACACCGGATGATTTGGCTAACTCTAGAGCCTTTATCGACAGATGTGCCTCATGGTTGTCCATGATGAGTAAACTTTGATTGTTCATGCTGCTATTGGTACACCGGATAAAGTGAGCCATGACTTCGACGAATATTTCCGAATTCATCCAACCAGAGGCAGCTGCTAACCCTAGAGATCCTGGTGGTGCACCCTTTAACATGTGTTGCTTGAAATTTTTCAGGGGAAAGACAATAGCTGGAGGTATTGCTTGTCCGTTAGCACTGATAATGCAGCAAGTGGTTATTAGTACACCTCTCTCACCACTGGTAACTTTGGACAAATTCTTAAAGTTTTTGGGTGCTAATACTTTCTGCGGCTTTTGTACTGTCGTCTTTGCTGTCTCATCTAAATTGAAGATACGAGTTCCATTGGCAAATGTTTCATTTCGTTTAAGAACATTTTCAAGATTTGTAAAAAACTTGTGTACTGTTTTTTCGTTAAATGAAGTGGCTCTTGCTAAACTACATGCTTCTGGTTTTTTTAATGAAATATTTGGATGTCGCTGACGAAAACTTCGTAGCCAATCTAAACCTGCCATTGAATTTAATTTCCATTGATCTGGCATGGGTATCTTGTTTACTGTGGCCATTTCAAATGCCAGTTTGCGGCAATCAATTGTTGTAATCCCATAGAATAACTTAGCGCAATATTCTATGTAATTTTGGAGAGATTCTTCCTGTTCTAAAGAAAACACCTGCCGATTCTCATAATTCGACACTAAACGAAGATTTCCGTCATTATCTTGGCCTTTACTACGATCATAATATCTCCTAACAGTAGGATAGGGTATATTACTTGTTTTTGCTGCTTTACGAATTGATGTACCATTCTTAATTAAATTTAAAGCTGTTATCATTTGCTCCGCTGTGTGGCATCCTCGTTTGCGTTGTTTAACACGTTTACGAGCCATTCTGAAACAAAGAAGTTTTTTTTTTAATATAATATGCTATTTAATATGTAGGGTACACATTGAGCCATGGTTCAATCAGTACCCAGTGGTTCAATGTACACCATAGGTATATTTCGTTTTTCAGTTCAAATATTCTAACAACTGTTGTGAATACAACAGTATTTTTCATCTATTATGGAACACTAACAGCTAATATTTACTGTACTTTAGAAATTATTGCCAAATACTGATTTATAAACAAACAAATACTCACCTTTTTTTTACAAAATCACTTACAAAATGAAGAACTCTCAACGCACGTCTACACATCAACGCAGTTCCGACTCGACTCAATGAATTGAGATTCGGGTAGGAAGAGGCAAATAACCGACAGAGCGGGACATACGAATCGGTTATAGTTTTAGAGAAATATGAATGGTTCAATGTGTACCACTGGTTCATTGTTGACCATGTTACCCTACATAATATACATATTGTACACATTACATATTGCAATGAATAGTGGGTTGATAATTTAGCACGCCACCATCCACAACTAGTTTTTCCAACTAGGTTTTCTCAGTCGGTGAATTTTCAAATCTGAGACCTCTAACTTCTCGGACTCCACTTAGGAAAGACGTGTCTAAAATATGAGTTGAGTGCCAGTACACTTGTACACAAAAATTTATTTATCTCTTTTATATAAGTTAAGTTTGAACTAATCTCTCTTTAAGTTTCTTTTAAATATATTCTTTTACATAGGTATTAATTAATTAGCAATATTGGAATGAGTAAATAAAACAAACACAGGTTAAAAATTGAAATAAAAATTTTATATATTAATACAAAAATAAAAAAAATTAAAAAATATATCTTTACAAAGTATAAAGATGTATCATATAACAAAGATACTGGAGGTAAAAACATTCATTGACAATTGACCGCTAAATGAATAGAAAACGTCCTCCTTAATGACTCCGAACAAAACTTATATAAAAATAATCAAGCTTTATAGTAAATTCTTCAAAGGAAACTACTAAATATACTCAGATAAATATATTACACGAAAAATACTTATTCTGATAACAGTTATTTTTTTTGCCAAAAATATTCTAGTCGTTAGTGAATTTTAAAAGATTAAACATTCAAACATCGTAAATGACGTGTACACTTATGTATGATTACTTTAACTCTACTTCTATAATAAAATATAGAAGGTAATTACATATGTACGTACTTACTATGTAAATCTATATGTGACAGTTTACATTACATGCATATACACTTTGTTAAGCTAATATGAGTGCACATGAAACATGTAAATTGCTTTATGCACTTGTACGTACACCAAAATTTAATATTTAAGTTTATTTTCTACCTTTTATAATATGTAACGAATAAAATTTATTAAATCTATTACGTTTATTTATTACAACATTACCGCTATGTACTTATTTTTATGGAAGCGCGCGAAACAGTTTAGACATAAACACATCTTTCACGTATTATTTTAGAACTTTTGACTGATGCTTTGGTGCTACAAAAGCACACCAACGAGGCTTTCCTTCAATAGGTAAATGAATTCCAACATTCATTGTACAGTTTACGCGGTGATTGCTTGGCTATCAATTTTTTTCAATTTGTTTTTTTCTAGTTTTAATGTAGCTTTCTGTTTTGGTTTTGTGTTATAATTTCCAATTAATCATATTCTAAGGCAGAAGTATTCATTTAGACGTTTTTTTTTGCATTCATTTGCTTCGTATTGATTCGTATTTATTCATTACTACTTTTATAGTATGCATTTTTTTCATATACATTAGCATTAGAGCATTAGGCATAAGCATTGAGGATAGGAACGAATAAGTATAATTAGTAACTTAATATTTTCTTAGCAGCAAATATTTTTAAAATGTCTGTTACTGTGATGTAAATTTTAGTGTACAATTCAATTCTTACATTTTATAAACAATATACACACTGGGTTGGGTTGGGCTGCGTTACGTTGCGATGCATTGAGTTGCGTTTTGACTGTTTTGTGACTGTTTTGACGTTTCGAAACAGTCAAAACAGTTAACAAAGCCAAAGCAGTCGAAACTGTTAAAACAGTCGAAACAGACAAAACAAAAAAAAACAGTCAAAACCGTAAAAACAGTCAAAACAGTCAAAACAGTCAAAAGAGTCAAAACAGTGAAAACAGTCAAAACAGTCAAAACAGTCAAAACAGTCAAAACAGTCAAAACAGTCAAAACCCAATACAATTTAACCATCCCAATCCAACCCACGCCAAGCCGAGCCGAGCCGAAAGGAGAGCCGAGAACCGAATCGAGCCGAGAGCCGAGTTGAGCCCAAAGCCGAGAGAATTTTTCAAATTTTCAAATATTCAAATTTTGAAATTTTGAAATTTTGAAATTTTGAAATTTTGAAATTTTGAAATTATGAAATTTTGAAATTTTGAAATTTTGAAATTTTGAAATTTTGAAATTTTGAAATTTTGAAATTTTGAAATTTTGAAACTTTGAAATTTAAAAATTTTGAAATTCTGATATTTTTGAAATTTTAAAATTGTCCTCGATGGATAGGACGAGGGCGGTTGAATCCTATGGCCTCCACGTAGTCCTTATCTAAATCCATTGGATTTATTATTATGGGGCTCCGTGAAAGGTTCAATTGACATTGTCAACGTATTTTTCAAGCTACGACCCATATCCGTGAAGAACGAGCGGTGTTAAATCGTGTAGTTCGAAAGTTTACCGATCGGTTAGAAGCTAGTATTCACGCAAATAGCAGCCACATTCAATATCTCCTTTAAGCACTCCACCTGGTTCACACAAATCTGCCCTTTTAAAAAATAGCCGTTAAAAAAGGAGGAAAATAGAAATTTGCCTGTGTTCTCACAGAAAAAGAAATATGAACATTCAATTAAAACTTACAGATATACGAGTAATTTATTATTTCTTGGAGCGAATCTAATATTAAGTGAACTAAATTACAAATTTCATATCGTCATAAAACTGTTATATCGCTTCAAATTTTTAAAGAAACTCGATATTGTATTTTTTCCGGGATATTACAAAAATCAGGTCATTGACCTACTTAGAAATAACTACAAGACAGCTGATGCATAAGAAAATTTATATCTAGTAAATGAATGAATACATGTTTATAAGACTTTCCATTACATTTCTGAAATGTGAGAGGGATTTTTTGGTGAGCTTGAACAAATAAATGCCTATTTGTTTGTTGAATTGACAACGCATAAACATTTCTGTTTATTTAGATTCCATATGAATACAGAACCGTATTCGAAAAGTTTGCATACCTAAATTTCTGCAATTTCGATAGAATAATTTTTTTTGTAGATTTGATTGCGCTCTTACGTATCTATTATATATTAGCGTACGTTGGGGTATTTCATTTACACCCTGAATAACGCAGTCCCATTTTTTTGTATGAACAAAATATCGCAACCTTAGTAATAGAATAATAATAATAATAATAATAATAATAAAAATAATAATAATAATAATAATAATAATAATAAGACCAGACCAGACATCACGTTACGAGACCATAACAATGGCATTACGTACCTCATAGACATCTCTGTGCCAGCGCCAGCGAATATCCAGGCGAAGCACAGAGACAAGATCGACAAATATTTACCACTTGCCCAAGATGTTAAAGAAGTGTGGTGCCAAAACAAAGTGATTGTAGTACCCATCATCATCGGTGCTACAGGAGAAATACCGCTGAAGTTACATGAGGCTCTAAAGACCCTAAATATACATCCTATGACATATAAACAGCTTCAAAAAATTGTCATACTAGAGTCAACGAGCATTGTGCGGCAGGTGCTGAGCCAGCATACATGATAAAAACAACCACGAACACATCTCAAACCGAAAAAAAAAACAATCCAAAAGAACAACGTTACAGTAGATCCATGAAAAAAAAAAAAAGAACAACGTTACAGTAGATCCATGAAAAAAAAAATACAAAACAAGAGAACAACGTTACAGTAGATCCATGAAGAAAAAATTAAAAATTTAATATACATGTATAATTCTACCAATGTTTCCATCCATATCAAGCAGGATAGATGTTGATATGCTTGCCCCGCGGCCGTTTATCAACTTTTTCCCTTTCTCCCGAAAGGAGCGCACACATCCATAATAACAGCCCTATGAAAATAAATTTCAATGGGTAGGTATTATAATTTTAATATCGGATCAATTTAGACAAACCGAGTTAATCTTGCATTCATAAAAACGTGTTTACAATCGCGCAATACATGCGTACCACACGAAATAAATCTAAAATAATTAATTTTTTAGTGTTTTGTGTCAAATAGAATAGTTAATTGCACATTAATTATAATTTGATCTTTATGTATTATCTTCTTAAATTACACGGTTTACCGCAGTGCAGTGGACCGTTAAAATAGTGTTCATCTTCAAACTGCATGTATAAAACGACATACTGTACATCTATTTACATGTTCCTTACTGTATATACTAATTTAAAAACAAAATAATTTTAATAACATTGGACAACATACTTTTCGCGTGAAAATTCCACTGGTTTATTGTAATGCATTATAACGTTTTGATTTCCAATGTGTATATAAAACTTTTTATATTCTTTGGCAAAATAAAAAGGTTTTTGTTATTGTCGCATGTAATTAGTTAAGTAGTAAAAGTGTGAGTCGGTTTGTTATTACATATTATTGTTGTTTTTAGTTTAAAACTGAATAAATGAGACAGGTTTTATATTAAAATTTAATGCTGTATTTACCACATTATTTACATAAAATTCTGAACATATTCCCTTATATAAAATAACAAATTTTAATTTAAAATAAAAAATCTAATACATAAATAAGTTTTCTGTGTAATTATCTCCTTTTTTTTGCTAATAATTGAATTGAATTGATTCGGCATTTACTTAATGAAGATCCATAATAAAATAGAAATAAAACTACGATTCTAATTTTCACTTTTAATCTTTAATCGTAACACGACAGTTGTTTCGCCAGCACAGTGGCTTCCTCAGGTGCTTACATCTAAAGAGTACGTTACAAACTAAATTAAAAAATATATATATATTAAATCAAGAAGGTTGGTATTATTTTACAATGTTTTTAAAGAAATCTATGAATTTACACAAGTATTGTCGGTAGTGAGAAAATGTGGCACATCTGGTCGGCCCTAACTGTTATATTTTAGGGTACTAAACATGTTTACGCATAAAATTTGTTTAATAAACTACATACACATTTATATTATCGTCTAAACAGATTTTAAGTAAATAAATTTATTAAAGGCGAGTTATTTAAATCTAATTGGTCATTTAATAAAATTTGTGAGTGTTTTAATTTATTGATTTCGAAACTTTCCAGTAAATTTAATTTGTTGCCTTTATTTTTTAAATGCAGAATTTGAAAATCTTTATTGAAAGTGTGGTTTTCTTCTAATAGATGATTCGCAAAAGTGGAATCTTGTTTTTTATTTCTAAACGAAAAACAATGATCGGCAATGCGTTTTTCAAACGATCTTCCTGTTTGAGCGACTTACATCTTACCCCATCCACACATTAACTTATAGACTCCAGACTTCTTGTTTTTGTCTGTTTTATCTTTATTGTTTTTAATATGTTTGGATAAATTATTATTAATTTTGAAAACCGTGATAATATTAAGTTTTTTTAAATAACTTGAAATATGCTTATTAAGTATCCCAATGTACGTTTGTAATCTAAATTTTGAATTTTCCTTATCCTTTATTGCAGGATATACCATAGAGATTGCTTTCTTGTGTTGTTGTTAGCATATTTTCAATTAAGGTATCTGTGTAGCCGTTATTGATAGCTATTTGTTTGACTAAATTTAATTCTTTTTCATAATTTTCTTTGGCTAGTGGATTATAATTAATCTATGTAAAAAACTATGGAAACTCGCTAATTTGTGTTGTATGGGATGTGTTGACGAATTATGTATAGTTATGTCAGTATGAGATTCTTTATGGTAAATATTAAAACTCAAATTTATTGTTGAATTTTTTAATAGTTAGATTCAAAAAGTTAATGCTATTGTTTACTTCGTTCCATGATAAATTCCATATTTTTATGAATAGAATTGGCGAATTCTAGCAGCAAGTTTAATTGTCTTTGTGTTCCAGTGAAACAAAGTACAATATCGTCCACATATCTATGCCAGAAGAAAATATGCTGTCGTTTAAGGCGAATGCCGACAGCTTAACATCTTAAGTCGCTCCACTGGCGCATACATAACAATAACTCATGTTTTGTGTTTGTTTCCCTGTTTTTGTTGTCTATCTATTTTAGAATACTAATATATTTTAGAATAGAATTGGAATGTATCTTTGAATAATTTTATCCATAGCAACTACAAATGTATAAATATGACATTAATATAATGTCATTTATATTTTATATTCCTTGAAAAAGGCATTATTTGCCGAAACACGTAGGATTGTTTTAAATATATACATGTTGAAGTAAAACCAGACCTTAAATCGCCAACAAATTGAATTTACCATTATATACAAAGGTCACGAAATAATTATCTATATATATATATATATATATATATATATATATATATATATATAATATATCAGTTGATAAATTCTTGGTGTTTCTCGGCTTTTATTTGAAATATTTACAAATATTATCAAATTAGTATGTAATTGCGAAGTAAATGTGAATGTAAACATTGCTGCCTACAAATTATAAAGCAAATCATACGAAATTCTTAATTGAAAAATTTTGTCTACGTTGGGACTTGAACCGAAGTCTATGGTTTGCCGGACCGTTGCTTTACCAATTAAGCCACGATAGACCTTGGTTCAAGCTAATTAGAAATGCATTATAAAGTAAGTGTTAATGATTCAGATGTCAGTTATAATATCTGCTTCATACAACGCAGTTCAGGCAGATTTTACTCTGGATATTAGTTTTGATAATGCGATTATTAGTCATGAATCGTCAGTTAATTTGCTCGGTGTTGGGGTTGATGAATGTTTGGGTTGATGGGATTACTGCGAAAAATTGACCAATAGCATCAGCTCCATATGTTATCAAATTAGAATTCTGAAATATGCACTACATGTTGGAGACTTGATCAGAATTTTACTATGGGCAGGTGTATTCCAGGATTTCTTTTGGAATTGTTGTGTGGGTGTCTTCACGGCGTGCTTATAATGTGTTTCACGCAAAAAAGCGCACAGTTCGTTGCATTGCTTGATGTTCCTTCCGCAACTTCCTGCAGGCCTTATTTCAGACAATACAATCATTTTGCTCTGCCTGATGTGTACATATTAGAGCTGTTAATGTACATTTTCAAGAATCAACAACGATGTAGGACGAATTCCGACTTTCATCTATACAACACCAGGTAGAGAAATAATTTCAGGTTGCCATACAAGAAAATTAAACATAACTAAAAGGTCCCCAATCTCAATGGATCTAAATATTTTTAATCGTCTCCCTGAAAACTTTCAGACTCACCAATTTCCGGAAGTTTAAGCGAAAGCTACGCGATTTTACTGCTGCTTAATTGCATATATTCCATAGGGGAATTTTTGACCGTCCTTGAGCGGTGACAGTCCATTGTACAATTTATGTATTTTACTGGAACGTAAATCTATTTAGCTATCTATCTACATGGAGCAAACATTGAAAAATAAAATAATTTTTTGGTGATTTCTTGCTAGGCTCACTAATTAATGAACCTCCTTTGTATATTCACGAATTAAATCAAATAACGAAAATTCACGCGCAAATATTACACAGGCCTGCATTTTTCAACACTTTGAAAGTTGATTTAAAAATTTTAACTATTTTCTAGTAATTGGGTAGCGCTGATTTCAAATCTGCTTTAATTTTTTTTGTATCACGTAAGGTTATTTTTCAAACCAGTAAAATCAAAAAATATAGAAAAAACACGAGTTATTTCATTTATAAGCTAGTTTTATATTATATTAAAAAAAATACAAAAATATACACATAGAAACTATTAGAAATATTTATTTATTCTTTATGCTTCTTAAAAAAACGTTCTCGTTTTTCAGAAAAGCTTCGTTTGGTTGTTTTTCTGTCATATTCAGCTAAAGGAAAATCTCTTCTGAATGTCCAACAGTAATCGGCCATCATTTTTGTGTCCCAGCGCCCTTGGTATCTTTTTTCCATCTCTTTAATATCCTGGTGAAATCTTTCTCCTTGCTCTTCACTCACGCCCCCAAGGTTTTCTGGGAAATAGTCCAAATGGTAATGTAAAAAGTGAATTTTTATGCTCATATTGCAACCAAGAATCCTGAATTTTTCCAGCATATTTTCAACGATATCAACATAGTTTGTGTCTTTATAATTCCCTAGAAATTTATGTACAACTTCGTTAAAAGCATGCCATGCATGTTTTTCCTTATCTTCCATCACATTTTCAAATTCTTGATCTTTCACCAAGCTCCTAATCTGCGGGCCTACAAAGATTCCCTCCTTTAATTTTGCCTCTGACAGAGTCGGAAATGTTTTACACAAATATTTAAAACTATTTCCTTCTTTGTTTAATGCCTTAACAAATTGTTTCATAAGTCCAAGTTTTATGTGAAGCGGTGGAAGTCAATAAGACTTTCGCGAATTACATTTTTGGTTCCAGGTGTTGAAGTCACCCTTTGTAGCCAGTCTCTTTTTATCCAATGCTGTTCTCGATTTCTGCTATCCCACTCGCACAGGAAACATGGAAATTTAGTATATCCAGACTGCTGACCCAAGAGAAGGCTTAAAATTTTTAAATCTCCACACACTTCCCAGTTGTGATTTTCATATTGTATGCTTAAAAGTAATTCCTGTAAATTTTCATAGTTTTCCTTTAAATGAACAGAATGACCGACCGCAAAACATTGCCATTATGTAAAAGAAGAGCTTTAAGGCTCCTTTTTGAAGAGTCGATGAAAAGTCTCTAGTCAGAAAGTGTGTACTCAGGAGCTCCGAGGAAAGTAAGTAGATCAGCAATTGATTGGCAGTACACGAGTGGTCCGTTTTGTGCAAGATATTTTACAAATCCAGCCTCACGATTTCTATACCAAGAGAAGGTAGAGCAAATTTTTTTGTTTCAACCTAGACCCCAGTACCTCAGAAAGATCTTTTGAAAGTCCCAAATCTGTTACTAAATCATTCAGTTCGGCTTGTGAAAATAGCTGAGGTTGGTTTTGACCTGAGGTTGATGGTTCAAAATCACTATACATCTGTACAGATGTATAGTGATTTTGAGCCGGAAGTTGAAGAGGTTTCAATATCTTCTTGTAGTACTTTGGGGGGTATAGGTACATGATCACTGTGAGGAACTGGTCTGATAGCTGATTTAATATTGTTTGGGTACAAAATATGTTTCAAAGTTTTTCTATTATGCCCCTTAATATCACAAAGACAAAAGTAGCAATCTTCATGATGATTTTGCGGTTCTCTCCAAACCATCGGTATTCCAAAAGGAAGGCTTTTTCTATTCCCTTTGGTCCAATGTCTTAAACCTTCTTCACATACCTTAGAAACAACGTGCGGTGCCCAATCTTTATCTTGATCTCCTAATTTGATTTTGAAATAAGCATAATATGCATTTTTTACAAATTCACCAATTGGTCTCTTAAACTTTTTCAAGACGGAATATCCACAAATATAACAGAAATCATCTGGTTTGTTTTTGCAACACCGGCTAGACATATTTTTAAGCAATGTTTATTTATCAAATACCACGCACAACACTAAAGACAAATTAATTTTACTTGTTTACTGATCGACACTCAGAGCTATAATCAAGTAAATGACGTTAAAATATACATTTTGTTTGGAGTGATAAACTTGAAATCCTTCTTCGCAGTACTAATAAAGTGAAAGCATAATAAATAGGATTTAGCAGGTAAAAATTCCCGGAAATCTTGTCCAAAATTAATACATGTAATAAAAGATTTACATCAGGTAATGAGAGCCTATTTAACAAATTTCTTTAAAACCACAACAGAAAATCATTTTTGGGTTAATACCTAGAATTTGAAGTAGTACATTCATTTTAAAATGTATTAAAATGCCTATTATAAGATTTTTTTATATTTTTTTCTTTTTCTTTTGTGCAAAAAAAAATCTGTGGGTGGTAGAGACCAACTGTATTTTAATTAGTTATTGCTATATAAAAACTGAGCTTAACAAACAAAAATCACGTCATCACAAATTTTATGCAGGCCTGTGTTATTAACGTTTTATTTAGCGAAATAATAAAAAGAAGTTTTAAAGGAGATAATGTACGTGTATATATTTCTTACAGCATCTTTTGCTATCTCGAAAAAGAACCACTTAAAATTATCTTCTAGGTAAACAATTGTGAATGCTTCTTGTGATGTTAATTAAAACAAAAATAGCTATTTTCCTTATAATTAGAATAAACAATTTTTTGCCAACATCGTCGTAAAAAATTCTTTTTCTTTTATTGGCATTTGCGATATTAATATTTTCTGTTTATTTCATTTTAAAATTTTATTTTACATGTTGTTTGTTGATAAATATTGAAATACGGACGTACGAAAGCGCAATGGGCCAGACAAAATAAAATATAATCTGGACAGAAGATAAAAATATCAAAACGTGTCTGCTTAACTTGGGATAAAAGCTATTGCCCCTGATTAACGAAGAGTACATTCTTTTTCCAATACCTTATTTCCGATACATTGTTAAGAGTTTATATTAGGTTTGTTCTAGCAGCAGTAAGAATCTATTAGGTATTGTATAGCGTATGCGTAATACTAATATTTTGTTCTGGCAAGTGAAATTACTAATTTCTTGCTAATAGCAAACTGTTCTAGCAGGCGAAAATTGTAGTTACGAATTGATTGTGGATCATCCAAACAATTCCTGGATTTTAATAAAATTTGAGATTTGGGACATGCGCATAACTCTGTAACAGGTGAGGTGTATTTCGGGTCAATTCGAGTGTATTAACGTAAACGATATCACTTTCTTTTTAACGGGAATAGTGGTTTAAATTAATTAAGAATTAAAAAAAAAATATGGTAATATTTATAACATATAGTTCATAAAGTATAAGTTTTCAGTTCAAGGTCAAATTCGAAGCATATGATTCAAATCAGTACTGCAGAGTCAAATGAAGTCGGTATTCAATCGCGGAAACAACCGTTTGTCATCATAAAATATAAACGTCATGTTTCAATATTGTCAAAATTTTAGTATGCTACTTGCAATATAACCAAAGAAAGCCATATACATAACCTACATGTCAAAATAATAATAATGAGTAAAGTGGGAACATTAATAGTTCAAAAGTATTGTTTCTTTTCTAGTTCTGTATAAATATATTCTATCCAAGAAAACTATGCCGAAATTATTACTTTAATATTTGAACAAATTATTTTAAATATTATTTATAATTATAAACTCACGAAAATATTCGATCAAAAATTTATTTAAAAAGAAATATTTCAAGTCAGATATCAATAGTGAAATGAGGTATTGAAAAGATCTTTAATGTTAAAAATGTTTGCATTATTAAGAACGACATACCTACCAAAATCATTTTCTTGCACTATATCTGGGTTAAGAAGATTGGGAATATATTAATTTGATGAATAATTTAGATTTCTACTTAACTTATATATTGTTTATATTTTAAATAAATTGAAATATATTGGAAAAGAATGTAAAAGTTATGTTCGTAACTCTTAGAAAAAGAATTAAAACCTTTTCAAAGTTGTAAATATATGTTGTCAAATTACATTTATAAAATTATACATAAAAGAAACATTTATATAGTCTACATTTAATATTTTATTGTTTCTTAAGAAAATAATGGTATAATAATACAATCCAAATCCATATTATCCTTTATTAGATGAAGATAATATTTAACAAACACATGAGGATTTTCTGATAACTACATTTGATAATTTTGCAGGTTAGTACACTACCAATAAGAAAAAAACAAACTTCATTCATATAAAACTTTGCCACGAGATCTTTATCATGTAATGTTTCGTTGAACCAGTGGCAGTAATTTCTTCGCTGCTTTATATTATGTGCATGCAAATGATACACATTGATGGTTTTTATGGCAGTATTAATGTAGCCATATTAAACTTATACAAAATATAAATACAAAAATATTTTGTCAAAATAAGATAGTTACCTGCTTATTAATGTTTAGTGAACTTTTATAGAAGTAAACTTTCCTGTTTCATCCAAATAAAACCTCAAAAATATTACTTGTATTATTTGCAATAGGTATGTTATTTTTAATGTGAATGGAGTATATATTACAAAAATGAATGAAAACTAGTCAGTTTTTGATTCTGACTCAAAACCTGAGACATTTACATTATTATTGGAGCAATCTCTGCCCTATCAAGAAATTGCTCCCGCTATGCTATTTTTTAATTAAATTTTCCGTATGCCTAGCACAATTATACCAAGTAATTTCATCACACTGTTGCAAAGCTTCATTCCACATTTCTTTAACTCTTTCATCTGAATAACCATTTCTTCCAATATTTGAATTATAATAGTTTTTAACCTTAGTCCTAATCATTTCAATTGCGTTCAAGTGACAATGGTACAGAGGTAATCCTAAAACTTCATGTCCACTCTCACATTATTTCACCTATAATAAATATCTTCTCTTCTTTATGATATTTTACTAATTGAATTAATTCATTCTTAGTCATTGCAGGTGAATAGCTTCTATCTTTTTTTCTCAACCATTCCATAATTTCTGTTTTTTTGAGGAGGTATTTGGTTGTTTATTTTAACTAGCGCTATGATAAGGAGCATTATCTATTATTATAAGTGATGGTACCTCAAGATTTGGTATAAGCTGATCATTTACCAATTGCTTAAAGGAGTCACCATTCATTTCTCCATGGTAATCACCAGTGATTGTTTTTGATGGAAAAATCAGACTAACCCCTTTAATGAAGCCATTTTCTGTGCCAATATGTATAATAATAAACCGATTACCATCATAGTCTTTGGGTTTCCTAACACTTTGTATATTATCATTTTGCCAGGATTTCATTCTATTCTCTTTCGAAAAGATTCAAATTTCATCAAGGAACATAACCTGACATAAAGTTGAATTTAAGTTATTCATATATTCCCTTAAAAATACATTTCTCATTCAGACTATATTTAATTTCTCTGTGAGCGCTCTCCTGTTACACTCTTTCTTATATTTAAAACCAATATCTTTAAGCAATATTGCTAAAGTAGTTGTACATGTATGAACAAATTCTTTCATAGCCAAAACATTGCTTCAATTTTTTAAGGTAAGATGTTTTTCTGAAAAATTTTAACATGTAATAAATATTTACAATATATTAAAAACATACTTTCTTTATACATGTCATAAACAGTATTTCGAACTTCCATTTTAGTTGCTTCTGCTAAGTCCTTAGTTTTTGCCTTCTTACAAGACCTTTTTTTGCTAGGAGACGATAAGACTGGATTCTGAATGTTACGATGTTTAATAGTGTAGACCGTTCTACTAGAAATATTATATAGCTTCTGCTACCCTCTAAAATAAAACTTATTTCATAATACCGCCTTATCTAACTGATTATGTGAATTACCTCATGAACGCGGTCGATGGACATAAATGGTCCACCATTCTCCTTTACCTGTTAATAGGCTGTAAGATTTAATACTAGCTGTTTCGCTTGAGAACCAAGAGGTTTACTTGGCATCTAAGAAATATTCTGTAAAATAAATAGGTTAGAAATGTCAAAGTAATAATCAAACAATTTCGTACTTATTGCCACTAATTGATATTACTATTTATTATCAGTATTGTTCTCAAAAAAACAGATTTTGTAATTTTTGATAAACTAAATATTCAAATTGGAAGAATGCTTAACCTAGAAGTCAGAATACCGGAAACAAAGTCAATAAACAACAATATTGACATAATTTGACAAGTCGAATATTTTAAGACTATCTCCTAGACAACCTACCCTTTTTATTTAATATAATATTTCAAAGACGTACGTCTTAACTCAAAATGACAAACGTCTGTAGTATTACAGCGCGTGTTCATATGTGTTAGAAAGAGATAAAGTACAATTTGCGGTTCACACTTGGGCAGTACGAACTGAAAACTTATACTTTATGAACTGTATATAATTGGTTATGGTGTCAGAATACCTAATAATCGGGAATGGAAACTAACGGGTGTTCAGAAACATTCGAAGTCAAGTGGGCTCTGAACAAAAAATCGTATATCTTTACTTAAGTATAGCAAACGCCAATTAAGTTGGCGCAAGGAGGGGTAAGTTCGCGCAGAACTAGAAGTAGTGGGGAGATTTGTATTTGGTTTTACATCAAATGTCAGATAATTCTAACCTCTGAGCGTGTATCACTTTATGCACTTTTAGCAAAGACATTATATTCCGTCAAACGTCAATGACAAATGTATTCTGACAATTACTTGAATAGTGGGGGTGGACGTTTTTAAAAACGGCTTCTGCGCACCCCCTCCTCGCGCCAACTTAATTGGCGCTTGCTATATCTGATTTGTAATAATTATTAAATGTCAACTGTTGTCTGTCAAAAATTGTCAGTATATAATATCGAAGATACTAATTTATATTTTTTAATTTTGAAAATGGTATTTACTAACGTACACAAAGCATTCATGGTTGAAGCATATTTTCGAAATGGTCAAAAGATTGATGGCCAGTGGAAGTATTCAATTCAAGCTTGTTTGGAAGAATTTCGAGATGAATTTTCCAACCTTGCTTTTGATTATAATACTTTTCAGTGTACACTAATCAGAATTGTTCCAGTTTTTCGACAAACTGAACAGCGATCATGAATTTCCTCCAAGATCTTGTGATCTTACACCGTGTGATTACTATTTATGGCCTTTTTTAAAAAATTCAATTTATCAAGTACCAGTGCAAGATTATATAGATCTCCAAGACAGAATTATAAATAAAATTAGTGAAATTAGAAATAGTCCCATACTGCAAAATGTATTTAGTAGCATTCGGAGGAGGTGCGTAAAATGCTTGGAAGAAGGTGGTGGACATTTTCAACATCTTTTATAATTATTGTCAATGTTGTTGGTAATTTATACAACTACAATTTATGATGTTTATTATAAGGTTGTAAGCTAAGGACTCTACAAACAATTTATTTGTTTCAAATTTATTTTAAGCCATTTCTTACAATAATTTGTTGAATGTTAATATATTAAACTAGTACGATAACTAGATACTATTGTCCCTATAAGATGAATAAAACCTTTACTTGTAAAGTTATTTCCTCTTAATTCTGCATTGTCTTTTTACATGATACTACAGATTAGATGAGCTTTATTACACAAGAATGAACAGCATATTAATTGGATTATGTAATTTTTCCCAGTTATCCCATGAAGAGGTGCTATTGTTCAGCAAGAATTCTCTAAAATATCAAAATACTTAATTTGAAATTTGCAAATTAATTACTGTTACCTTCTAAAATCATTACTTGACTAGTTTATATTAATTAATATGGCATATTAAAGTAATATATTTCGACATAAACTGACATTTGCGTGTATGATATTGATAACCTATAAAATTGTATTAAGTAAATGTATCAATCTATATCCAGACATGACTTCATATTTTCAAGGACTACATTGACTTCGAATGTTTCTGAACACCCGTTATATACTTTCGCTATTTAGTATCACACTTTTGGGGCAGATGTCGCGCAGAATGTTTCGCTTGTTTTAGCATACGCAATTGCAAACTAATTTCAAATTAATAATTTGCTTGCACATGCGCTCTACAAAAGTACATCAAACTATCAGGGATTCTGTGCTAGAACAAACCTATTATTGCATTATTTCTCATCTTTGCGATATAATTTCACGTTTTTTACGTTAATTAAACAGCTATGCAATACTGTATAATTGTTAACATGCCATGTTCAGTTAAACTGTGAAATGCTCTTTTTAATGAAATAATAAAAAATAACACTCGACTTTTTAACAGTTCCTCAAACGTATTAGGTACATATTGCTGTCAACTCTTTCTCTCTCTATCGTAAACCTTGGGTATTGTTGCCAGTATAGTACAATTTCCGCGAGTAAGCAGTGCGTTACTAGGAAAATCGATGAGTATAAAAATGGATCTGTTTAGAGATTTTATTTTGTTAAATGTATAGCTTATTTTTATAAACGTTAAATGTAAATGTTAATATGTATTAGCGCTTGTATAAAACACAAGCAGGTATTTCTATTCCATTCTTAATTAATAAATATGTTTTGTGGTTCTTACGGAGTTTTTCATTTCTTCCATAAATAAATATGTTACCTATAGATTTTAAATAACTATATGGGTGATTCATACTGCGATAAAGTCGGGGACGAATTCATGAAGCTATTTTTGTGGACCTACTCTTCTCGGGGACAAGTTTATGTATATTTTTTCAGGTACGAGTTTAACTAATTACTTAATTTTATTTCTAGGGACGAGTTTAGGTACGTTCTTTTTTTGAGAAGACATAAATAATATTACTTTAATTTTATATGTTTATTTTTATAAACACTTGTCTTTGTCTTTTATTCTTCGTTTCTCAAGGAAATCTCAAAGAGCATCAGCTGTATCATCATAAATAAAGGCCGGATTATATGCAGTTTGCATACATTTGCATATTTGCATAATATATGCATTTTGTATATTATTTGCATAATTTGCAATAATTCAGCATTCAATTTATTTACATATTTTGTAGTAATGCATCATTTTTTCATATTTTAAGTATCCGTGTTTTATTTATTTACTAAATCAAATTTATTATGAGCATTACTAAAAATATGTCGTGGATGTAACAAACAAACAAAAATTAAATTAAGCCTCTTCCCGTTACTTTTCCGATAAGCGTCTTCAAGAATTTATTAATGCTCTTCCCATACATCCAGGCCGGGACAAAATTCCAGGAAAAGCTAATACCTTAAAACTTATAAATATGTAAATACAAAAATATATTTTACCAGAAAATTAAAAGTATATGTGTTTCTTTGCTATTCGGAGAAATTTATTCCCATATTCGAAAGTAAGTTTATTATAACGTCATTTTACGTTGGCTTTCCGAAGTGTAAAGTTGTGAGTTGTGATATATAATATCAAAAATGCCGAAAATAGGATGGATTGCACCTTATTCAGAATTGCGTATGGATGGAGAAAAAGTGTTTTGCGTAGCATGCTGCAAGATTGTGAGTAAAATTTTAAGTTTATTTCCTCTTATTAATTAGTTAATTAAGTTTTAATTATTCCTTTATCTTTTACTAACATTTATTTTACAAGAAAACAACCGATGATGTGATATTTTTTTGCAGACTACAAGTGAGAGAAAGTTCTAAGTCGACCAACATATGAAAACTTCATCTCACGCTGCAAAACTAATAAAGATGAAATTGGCGAAGAAGAGCCAGCAAACATCACCGCAATGTTTGCCATCAACTTCCAAAAAATCGAAACAAGAACAATTTAATGAAGATTTGTGTCAAATGCTTGTATCGGCAGATATTCCACTAGATAAATTAAACAATTTAAATGTCAAGTTATTTTTGCAAAAGTACATCAGCAAATATAACATTCCCGACGAGACCACGTTAAGAAAAAAATATATTCGCTGTATCTATGCAGAAACATTGAATTAAGAAGGTTGTTGCAAACAATTATATTTATATATGCGTAGATGAAACTACTGATAGAGTGTGGGCCGATACATAGTTCATTTAATGATTGGTATCCTTAACGTATCGGTTCCAGTAAAATCTTATTTAATTTCATCCAAAAAGTTGGAAAAGGCAAATAATTTGACAATAACAAGGTTTATATAGGAAGAACTGGCAACTTTCTTCTTACCGGAATCGATTTCAATAGAAAATTCTATTGTTTTTGACGTATGCTGCACCATATATGGTGAAGGCAGCTTTCAACTTGAAAATCTTTTACCCAAATTTAATTCACACAACTAGCTTGGCGCATGGACTAAATAGTGCTGCAGAAGAAGTCAGAAACGATTTTCCCTTAGTAAATACTTAAATTAGTAGTGTTATGGAAGTAATTTTAAAGGCCCCATTACGAGTTCAGTTTTACAAACAACATCTACCCGGTGTTCCGCTTCCTCCTCAACCAGTAATCACACGATGGGGAACGTGGCTGGAGGCTGCTATTTTTCATGCAAATCATTATGACGGAATAAAGACAATTATTATGGATCTTTATAGGGATGCACAATCTGTGATAGACGCCCAAAAGGTGTATTCGAGTAAAGAAATACCTGAACAGTTGGCGTTTATTAAAGCCAATTTATTTATTTATTTATTTATTTATTTCCACTTCTATATTGCAGTTGAAAAAACAATTTATGTCGCTAATCGAGAGCGTTGAAATAATAAACAAATTTGAAAAGTCATGTTTTGATGTTAAAAGAGGAATGGGACAGTCCGTGTATGAAAAATTGCTGAAATGAAATATGCTCCTATAACAAGCGTCGACGTAGAACGAACCTTTTCAATATATAAATACATGTTTTCAGACAGGCGTCACAATTTTTCTGTTGAAAACTTTGAAAAATATGTGATTGAAAATTGTTTTCATAGTTAATTACGTTGTAAAATGTTCTAAATAAACTTGTAAACATAATAGAATATTTTTTTACAGTATTCCATTTTCTAACATGCATCGTATTTTTTACCTGCATATTTTTCATAAGGAAGTGCATATTTAGGCGCACATTTTCAGTTTTTTTTTTTGTATATGATCCGGCCTTTAATCATAAATATTCTCACAGTCATTCAGAACTGAATAATGATAATAAGTAAAGTCTATGTAATCCATTCTCATTCATTTAATTTACAATTGCATTTATCGTGAAGTAATTGAGTTATTTGTGGTCTCATTCTGAGCGGAAAGATATATTAATTGTTCTAAGAATATCATTAACATTTCAACTAATACAATGTAATCTGTAATTCAATACGATTAATCGATAATAACGATAACTCCTGCAGAAAACTAGAAAATATGTCTTATCAATATTAACATTATGAAAATGTGAAATAAATGCGTAAAAATCTACATATTTCTAACTAGTTCCAACCAGTCCAAAGTTTGTCCGCATTTCTTCCATGTGAACAAGCATCCACGTCTTTATACTGAAACAATTTAAGTACAAAATTACTGAACTACAATATCTTTTTATCAACGCAATATTCTAGAAGGATCAAGGCATAGAATGCAAAACACATTTCGACTTTTAACACTACTAATATGACGAGAGGAGCGTGAACATCGTAAATCCCACAGTAAATATCAAAGTGAAAGATTTAGTGATTTTTAAGCACTTTGTTGGCAAAATATTTGCCATCAAGCTGTGACGTTTGTTTGCCAAGTTATGCGTCTATTATAGAAGTTTTAGAAGAAAAAATGCACGTATGTATATGCTTGCTTATATGTATATACAAATATACATACAAATGAAATGGTGTAAATAGTTCAAGGTGCAGAGATGACTCTATGTATGTCTTGCATTAAGATTAATTTATGCTGCCGGGGCGTTATATAAGTATTTGAAATGTGTGAGATATATTACCTGATGGTACACACATATGCATATAAATTTAAAAAATAATTTATGTTAAAGTTACAAGTTTACTATGTTAAGGTCGAAAAAAATACACTTTCTGTAGATAAGACATGTTTAATTTAAAATAGCACCTGCTTGTTATTTATAAACATCCATGAAAAATAAAATAATAGGGCTCAAGGTTGCTGTTATCCTTGAAGAGATTATCTTAATCAAGGATGTTGCATACGAAGGTGCTAAAGAAAAAATTTCTTCCGCCTTGAAATTCTAATTCTCGTCTTCGCCACATACAGTGAAAATCCCCTAATTCGAACCACCTAAATCCCAAAATAAATTTCGAGTTAGAGAAAATTCGAGTTACAAAAAAATGTTAAAATTCAACAATTTATTCATATTCCATATTGCTATGGATTTTTAATTAAAAATAATTTCTTCTTCTTCTTCTTCTTCTTTCGATAGGCGTATCGCCTGTTTAGTTCCGGTTTCTTTGTGGCGGCAGTTCTTGTGAATTTGATTGCCAGCTGTCTCGCCAGCGTTTTGGTGGTCGTCCTATGGGTCTTCTTCCGTGAGGTATGTTGTTTCATACTATTCTGGCCATTATGTCGGGAGTCATTCGGCTGACATGGTGGTTCCATTCTCTTCTTCTTTTCCGTATCCATCTGACTACGTCATCCGTTTGACACTTCTCCCTTATATCTGTATTTCTTTGCCTATCATGTAATGTGTATCCTGTTATCGTTCTTAGAGTCTTCATTTCGGTTGTTCTTAGTGTCCTCTTTGTTATCGTCGTTTCCGCTCTCGTCTCCGCACCATATGTCATCACCGGTCGTACGCATGTTTTGTATATCCTTGATTTGCATTTCGTACTTAGGTGTTTGTTTCTCCAGATTGGATACCTAAGATGTCCCGATATTGCTGCTGCTTTGTTTACTTGTTTCCTCACCTCATCACCAAAAACCCTGCGCTTGTAATTTTGCACCCAAGGTATTCGATTGACATGGTTTGGTCGACGGTCTTATTTTCTATTACCAATTTGCAGCGTACAGGTTCTTTTGCTATGGTCATGCATTTGGTCTTGTCTATGGAAATTTCCATGTTGTGTTTTCCTGCCTGTTTGTTGAAAGCATGTAACATTCTTTGTAGGTCGTCCTCTGATTCCGCAATAAGTACTGCGTCATCAGCATAGCATATTATATTTATGTTGTGTATGCCCATCCGATATCCTAATCCGGTGTTCTTTACAGCAAAATAATTTAAATATTTAAAATAAAATATTTTTGGATAGTTGTGTATATTCAAAACGTTTTAAATTTAACGTGTGATAGAAACTGGTATATCCGAGGTCGATCTCTTCGAGAGGCCTAGGTAAATTAAAGGAGACCTAGATCAGCTATTATACGAGATGGTGGTGTTCTTTGAAATATATATACATATATATATATATATATATATATATATATATATATATATATATATGTATATATTAGTTCGGGCTCATTTTGAACGTGTTCTATAGTTGATGGCATTTTGATATTTAATTCCCGATATTTTTAGAGATATTTATTCTCGTATTTTGATGAAATATATTTAATTAAGCAACCGTTTCTCGTAAAAGTGTCTCCACATTTTTTTGTAAGTAATATTAAGATAATATGATGTCATATATTATTATACTTCTATTGTATTGAAGTTTATAGATAAGAGAGTTAAATTGTAAGAAATACAGATAATACAGTTTATATATTAAAATTCTTTGTAATTTTATAGATTGAAAAGTTTGTTCGACGGGAGTCAGGGTTATTTTTTGTGCATGTCTGTTTGCGCATGCGTAATATAGAACGTGTATCAGAATTGGATTATACAGTGTGGTTCTCTGGGGAGAAATTAATAATGAACTTTATTCAAAATAATACAAATCTGTATAAAAACAAATTTGTATCTGTATATACATGGACACACAGTACGTATTTACCAGCTTTTGCTTCAACTACCAGACGCATGCGTTTCTGTGTAACCACTTTGTCAATGATAGATTTACGAAGCAAAAGACTGTAGTACACTTGCGGTCATGTAGTAAGTTTTGTCCTATCCGAAGACAACAGATAACCTCTTGCCATCTGACGGACAAAACCGACCACGCCGGTGCAAAGTGTTCTTCTAGAATAGCAAAGCTATTACTGATAAAGAAGAAAAATACGCATATAACTGTGAGTCCATTAACTCGTCGCCAGGTGGCGTAGTATAGCAAAAAATAGATTGCATGTCGATGCGATAGTTCACATCAAGCTTTGATACAAAATAATACAAATCTGTATAAAAACAAATTTGTATCTGTATATACATGGACACACAGTACGTATTTACCAGCTTTTGCTTCAACTACCAGACGCAGCGTTGTATGTACCTATAAATAAAATGGAAAATGTATGAAATCAGTGATTGTGGGCACGACAGAGGATTTATTAAAACACTTACCGTTTTAAGCGTCTTCCAAGGATTGACAAATTGGAGAAACTCGATTGTATATTTTCAACATCAGGTGCGTTTCTAAGGTTATTTCTGAAAAACATGTCCGCCGTGAGGAAGAAATATGTTTATATTCGGAAAACGAGCGTTCTACATCTAGTGATGTTATATTCGCATTATAAAAATACTTTTTTAAGCAACTTAACGCATCTGTAGACGTGCCCTCACAAGTACGTGTTAAAGTGTCAAAATCTGAATTTCTATCTAAAACACTTTCAAATTTAATTAGAACACTTTCACTTTTTGCGTCTTCTACAGCACACAGTTGTGCGTGAACATCTTTAACGATTTGCAGTGATTCCTCTAACGACAGCGACGAATTTTCTAATTTTGTTATTGCTTCTTCTAGTCCCAAGTAATTCTCACGAATACTTTGTAAATCCATTTTAATCTGGGCATCTTGATATTTTTTCTGGCTTGTATTGATAGCTGCACTTTCTTTCGGATCGAATGATCAAACCACGTCCTTAATTTTTTCAAAATGTTCATGATAGTAAAACCTCGCCCGTAACCATGTACCCCAACGTGTCAGAATCGTCGGTGGTGGCTCAGGGGTATGGGGACACAATTCGTGAAATTTCCGAATACGTTTTGGAGATTTAAGGAATACTGCCTTTGTACTCGATATTAAAGCATCTACCTCTGGATAACATCTACGAACCTGTTCTGCTACAAGGTGCAGAGCATGGAGTTTACAAGTAATATGTAACAAGTTAGGACAATATTTTCTAAGAGACCGGCCTACAGAACACATGGTTGCGGCACCATCGGTCATAAACATTAATACTTGGTCTTTCGAAAGTTTAAATTTTTTCAAGGTATCTATCCAATAGCACCTCTGAAATTTTTTCGGCATTACATTGTTCTAGTCGTCTGGATGCTAATAAAATTGAAGACGTTGGTTGATGTGGTTCCAAATTACGCGCCATCACATTAAGTATAGATTGTTTTTTGCTGTCAGTTGTTTCGTCCACACATAAGCACAGTTTTTTATTTTTCAGTTCGGCTTTGATTTTATTTTCAAGCTGTTTACGCACCGATGGTAAATTCCTTCGTAACGTTGTCGTGCTCGGTAATGTTTGATTCGCGTATTTATTCCAAAATGAAATAGATGAATCATTACTTAACAAGGTAAATGGCAGTGTACACACAATCATAGTTGCACATAGTTCGTGTATAAACTGTTGTCGATTAATTTTGTTATTATTGTGCTTCGAACTGCCTAGTTTTGTACTAAACCTGACTGGCATAAATGTAAATGTCACAGCTATTTAACTACAAAAACTTACTATTTACACTTAATTTTTTCAGGTATAGGTAGATAATATAAAAATCTCTTTTCGTAAATACACTGTTGGAAAAAAGTGACGAGCACACCCTGTATAATCTGAAAAAGTAGTTCTAACGCAATGAAATTTGGTTGGAAGTAGTACTAACGTAGCATGGAGAGCAGCGCAGCCCTGCTGGGAAGGGATGCATTAATAGCAGGAGTATCCCCCGCGAGCGGCGCGTACCATCGCTACACGACGAGGCATGGAGTCAATAAATCATTGTATGGTAGCGGGAGGGATGTCCAACCATGCTGCGTCCACTCGCCTCCATAGCTCCTCAACGTTACCCGGGGGAGCCGGATAACGTTGAAGTCTACGACCGATCATATCCCAGACATGTTCGATCGGATTGAGATCCGGAGAACGTGCCGGCCATGGAAGCATCCGTATATGGTTCTCTTCCACAAAGGTCTGGTCAACACGTGCAGTATGAGGTCGGGCATTGTCGTGCATGTATAGAAGACGAGGGCGCTGTCGAACGTAGGGAAGCACAACGGGCAGTAGCACCTCATCTACATAGCGGCGAGCCGTAATCGTATGCTGTATACGCAGCAAACATGTACGTCCACCATGTGTAATAGCACCCCATACCATAATGCCCTGCTGGCGGTGGATAGGGCGTGGTTGCATGCACTCCTCGAGGTGACGCTCACCACGTCTCCGATGAACCAAAACTCGCGCGTCACCGATGCTCAATTTGAATCTTGATTCATCGGAAAATAAAATATGCCGCCACTCGACAACCCACTGATATCTAGCCTACACCCACTGGCGCCGTGTACGGCGGTTCTCGTGAGTCAGTGGAATCCGCTGCAACGCACAGCGCGCTCGTAGTTCACTTTCTAGGATACGCCTCCGTACAGTTCGTGTAGTGAGTACACCTTCCCTTCCTGCTAGCCAAACGGCTCCAAGTTGCCTTGAGGAAGACGTACGCGACGCTAAAGCGCTGTGCAGAACGGCGCGATCCTCGCGTGTTGTGCTCGCTCGGGGCCGTCCCGCTCTCGGCTGAAGGCGCGTACGTCCTTGCTCCATCAATTCTCGCCATGCCCGCTGCACTGCCGATAATGGCCGCTCGAGACGGCGCGCGATATCACGGAAGGATACTCCTGTCACGTGCATCCCCACAACCATTCCTCGCTCAAACTCACTCAGATAACGCGAACTGCCTGCTATCACGCACAACGTACGATTACAACTACCCGCTTCCATCACACTAACAATAACCGGTTTCTCCCTCCCCGCATCGGTCTACATGGAGACAACATATTATATATATATATAACAGCTCTACAGGCCTTCGAGGCACTTGCCTTTTATTTCTTCTACTACTTTCTTCCATTTCTTTCGGTCCCTCACTCTTTCTCTCCAGTCATCAATTCCTTCTTCCTCTATATCCTTTATCACTTCCTGTAACCACTTTTTCCTTGGCCGACCTCTTCTTCGCTTACCACCCTCTCCTCCGTGCAGCACTCTCTTCACGATTCTTTGTTCCGGCATCCGAGAGATATGTCCCAACCAACTAGTTCTTCGTGATCGAATTAATTGAGTTATATTTGGTTTTCTATACATTTCTTCTTTGTTCTTCGTCGCCACCTGCCATCCTCCTCCTTAACTCTTCCAAATATTTTCCTAAGCACTCTCCTTTCCCAGATTTTCAGATTTTCTTCTTGTTGTTTTGTCATGGTCCATGTTTCGCTTGAGTATAGAACAGCTGGCCGGATTATTGTCTCGTATATTCGTATTTTAGAAGTTCTGGATACGTGTTTTCATCTTAATATTCGTGTTAACGCGCCAACTGCTCTATTTCCTCTCACCATGCGTTTTTCAATTTCTTTTTGTTCTTGCCCTTTACTGGTTAGTGTTACACCCAAGTACTCTACCTGTTTCACCTTTTCAAATTTACATTCGTTTCGACCTGATTTGAATCTGGTATATCTACTTTCTTCTGTCACTTCCGCTCTCATTTCCATATACTTTGTCTTCTCCTCGTTCACCTGTAATCCGTGTTTTCTTGCTTCTTCCACAAATTGTCCAAATACTTTCTCTAGTTCCCTCTTTGACCTCGATAATATGGTTACATCATCTGCATATGCAATAACTTGTACTTTGTTGTGGAAAATTACGCGTTTGTTTGAATGCTGCTTTCCCTCATGATTCCTTCCAGCACCAGATTAAATAGGTCAGTCGAAAGCGGGTCTCCTTGTCTTAGTCCTCTTCTGGTTGTAATTTATTCCGAGAACCTTCCATCCACTAAAATTTTACTTCTCGAATCCGAGAGTGTCATTCTTATTAACTTTATTAGTTTGTACGGTATTTGTAATTCTGCTAAAGTTTCATACATTTTTTCCCTAGAAATTGAGTCGTACACCTGTTTAAAATCCATGAAAAGCATGTGCAATCCTAGATTTTGCTCATAACTGTTATTTTGCAGCATCTTTAACGTGAATATTTGGTCTGTTGTTGATCTACCAGCCCTGAAGCCCCCTTGATATTCCCCTATTATCTCATTATCATATATCTTTAGTCTGTTTCGTATGATTTTTGCCACGACTTTGTAAGCGACTTCCAGTAAAGCTATTCCCCTGTAATTTTGACACACTGTTTTGTCCCCTTTCTTGAAGATCGGGCATATGACTGCCCTACTCCATTGCTCCAGCATTTTTTCTTCTCTCCAAATCCTTAGTACTAAGTGATGCAAGCATGCACCTAGTTCCACTCCTCCTTGTTTTATGATTTCTGCTGGTATACCACTCTCACCTGCGCTTTTGTTATTCTTAAGTCCCTTAATTATTTTTTTTAGCTCCTGTTCTGTTGGTTCTTTTATTTCTTCCTGCTTGTTACATTCTTGTTGGTGTTGTTCTGTTGGTGTTGTTGTTTGTTCCTCCATCTCTACCTCTACATTTAGTAGTTGTTGAAAATACTGTGCCCATCTACCTAATATGTCCTTTGGATCTCCTAGCAGTGGCCCATCTACATCTCTACAGTAAATCATTGTTGTGTCCTTGTTCTGCCTTGTTCTCTTGATTTCTTGGTAGAAATTTCTGATCTCCCTGTTTACATAGTGTTCCTCTATTGCTTTTAACTGTTTCTCCAACATCATCCTTTTTTTCTGTCTGCATATTCGCTTCGCGGTTTTCCTTTTTTCTTCGTAATTTCTAATTTTCACCACTGTTCTGTTTCGATCTCTCTCCAGTTTTGCTTTATTTCTCTCCATTATCGACTCTCTACATTCCATATCATACCATTCCACTGTTCTTTTATATTCCGCCTTTCCCAAACAGGTGTTTGCAGCATTTGTCATTGCAGCCTGTATTTTACTCCATTCTTCTCCAATTGTTTGACTTTCTACGCTACCTCTTAGTAGACTTGATCTTATTTCACCTTCTAACTCCCTTGCCACTCGCTCCTCGCCAAGTTTCTTTAAATTATAAGGAGACAACATAATGCTCCCCTAAATCTACGCATTTATCTTGACACGTTCAGATTATACAGGGTGTGCTCGTCACTTTTTTCCATCAGTGTATTAAAATTGTCATTTTGTAAATGTAACAGTCCATATACGTATTAATTACTGACGTAAAATAACTTCTACATCACTACAATCTAAAAAAAACAAGAATTTCCTTTCATATTTTTACAATTATGATATGTTTACTCATTTCATATCTAACAATACAATATTATTTTTGCCAGCATAAAGTGGAATTATATGTACTTATGTTTCAATTCATAATTCCTTATGTCAATATTTACAAGAAATATAACTTTTCGCTAAGTCACTAAACGTACAGACGGAACTTATAAATGATTTGCTTGCGATCAAATCCGTTAAGTAATTCGAAACATAAACGAAAGATGACCGAGATTATGTAAAATTGCCCGTTATAAATTTAATAACGTATATATTCGACAAATAAGGAATTATGAGTAAAAAAACACATTTAATTCCAGCTACGAGACATTGTAACAATATTAGTATTCAACGCATTAAATAAAATAAGGAAATAAGTAATTAATACATAAATATGAAGGTATTATTACACTGAGAAAAATAGATTACTACAATTGTAATATCCCATATTACAAACGATAGATACTAGAGCGACAACTATCGAGGGGTAATAAAAAATTCATCGTTGTTCTGGTTTCTTAAAGTGGTTCCATGTAGAATGCAGTTGCAGTAAAAAAGTATAGCTATAGAGCGTTTCACGCCCACGATGAAGTATGGGCTCTTATGGAGCATTCCCCTCTTTTATTTTCTGTAAGAAATTGCATCGCGCTATCCTTTTCCACTGCTCACTATGTCGAAAATTTATTTTAATTTTTATTGGGGATTTTTAATTCGTTCAGATAACCAGACTGCTACAGTACAGTGGTTTGTTCACTTTGTTTTCTTGTCAAGTGTCAAATTGTTCCTTTCCGTATTTTTATTAAATATTATTTGTTGTTCTTCGTTCTTGTTATATTGCTATAGTGTTATTATATTATATGCCTAATATTCTTATTATTATATATTATATTCTCTCTCTCTTTATTATATTCTCCCGTTGATGTTTACAAAAGTTTCTGGTAAGAATGTGAAGGAAATGTGCTCGTAAATAAAAACATTACCATTACAGATTCTAAACTTCAGTAATGGAGCCTGGAGAGAAAACATCACGAAGGGGTGAATATTTTAGTCGAAGAGAAAAGCAGATGATACTAAATGTTTTTTATCATTTTCTTAAAAAACCTATGACAGTTACTGCTGCTGCTGCTGAAGCAAGTGAAGCACTACATTGTTCAGTACACAGCATATACAACATGAGAAAGGAACAAGAAAAAGGGCCGTTGTTGAGTCCAAAAAAAAACAAGCAGAAGAGAAAAGGGGTACAGTAAATGCTCGTCTACACCGTTATGATGAAAATATACACGCACTTGTACGACAACAAGTTCATAGATTTTTCATGCAAAACATACCACCCACTGTGAATACAGTTCTTGCTACCATCAACAATGACAATGATCTCCCTACTTTTACACGATCAACATTATATAGACTTTTGAAAGATATTGGTTTTGAATTTCAAACTGTAAAACGGGAAAGCATACTCATTGAACGAGATGATATTATAAGATGGAGACACAAGTATCTGCGAGATATCAAGACATTTCGAAATGAAGGTAAAGTTTCTTTGTTCTTTATATAAAAGCATATACCTATAATAATATTTATTCCAGGTAGGTGTATAGTTTACACAGATGAGTCGTGGGTTAATGTAGGACACACAGTAAGTAAAGTCTGGCAAGATACTACAATAAAAAGTACTCGAGAAGCATTTGTTCGAGGATTGAGTACAGGATTAAAATCTCCGAGTGGTCTTGGTCCTCGCTTTGCATTAGTACATGCTGGCAATGAAAATGGCTTACTTCCTGGTGCCGAATTTACATTTCTATGCAAGAAAAATACAGCTGATGCACATAATGAGATGGATGCAGATACGTTTGAAAGCTGTTCATTGAGCATTTATTGCCAAATACTCCCGAAAATGCTGTAATTGTTCGAGACAATGCATCGTACCACAGCAGAAAGGTTGAGAAGATACCTACAAATGCATGGAGAAAAGAAAATATAATTGACTGGCTGACTGAAAAAAATATATCCGTTGAAGATAATATGTTAAAAAGAGATTTGTTGTTTAGTGTATTACAAGTAAAATATCAATATGACAAATATAAGCTTGATATGTTGGCGAAAGATGCTGGCCGAGAAGTTCTACGTTTACCACCTTACCATTGTGAGCTGAATCCAATAGATGGTTTGGGCCCAAGCGAAAAATCACATAAAGAGGCACAACACTACGTTCAAAGTAAAAGATATGGCACCATTAATTATGAGTGCCTATAGTAATGTGACAGCTGACAATTGGAAGAATTATATTCAGCATGTAAAAAAATTGAAGAAGAAATGTGGATTGTCGATGGATTGCAAGATGATGTTGAGGAGTTTATCATCCATGTGGGAGACTCAGGTTCAACTGATGATATGGAAGACGATTTATTAACTGACCCTATCGGCTATTCGAATGCTGCTTCAACATCCAGTGGATTGTAGGTCTGTTCCAAGAACGAATCTCTGACAGTTTGCATCTCTTTTAGCCAATTGGTAGGCAGTATTATAGTACACGATGGTGGCTGTAAAACAGATTTAAATTCCGATTCACTAAAAATAATAGGGATTCTTCTCGGAACAAACCTATAATTAATGTTACTACAGCAGTCGAGTTTTAATTTGAAATTAAAAATTAGGTTTTTAAGATGTTGATATTTTTATGTTATTGGTTCAATAAATCTATATTGCAGTATTTTTGGATGTTTATGGTCTACACAAAAAAACTTTTTATGATTATTGCTTGTATTCTAATAGACAAATCAAACTATTTTTTATAATAAAGGAAACCAATATATTAAAATAATTGTTTTAATTCAAAACAAACCTTGAGTATACTAATGGTGTGTTGGTTAAACCAAATTATAACTTAAACATACAATTTTAAGTAGTTTGTTAATATAATGGTTTACTTTTCATATACATTAACTAGAATTATATTTCACTTTTATTTACTTTTTCTTGGCATCGAAAATATTATAAACAGATGCAAACTAAGAATAAAAATTTTAAAATTTTGTTCATTATAAATACAATTAAGGTTATGCCAATACAATACTATTGACAGCAGGCCTGATTAACAGCAATATAGGTATGTTGGTAGGAATGAGTTCGCGACTTGGCAACTATGTACGCTATCTCCATATGGCCTGTACTTCATCATGGGCGTGAAACGCTTTATAGTTATTCGAGTAGTCGTTTGGGCCATTTCCATCCTTTGTAGGATTTGACGTTTCGCCAGTTAATCGATTGCGGTCTTCAGGGTGGCCCAGGATTTGAATAATCCGACGTTTCGGCAATTAGTCATTACAAACTTCATTTACATACATATAATTATTCTCATTTGCAAGGAAAAATGAAACAACTAAGATTGATAGAATAAAGACAATCTGTGCACTAATGCATAAAACTTTGATTTCTACACTTCATAATATATCTGTATGTAATCATAAGTAATTGGTAACAACATATTTTCATGTGAACTCCTACAAACGATGGAAATAGCCCAAACAACTAAGGCGGCAGTAAATTAACTGCCCAAACGTCAGATTATTCAAATCCTACAAACGATGGAAATAGCCCAAACAACTTGTCTGTTAATCTTCCATCGTCAACAACTTCTCCTCACGAGAGAGCACGTTATGGTAAAAAAGATTAGCATACGGCTAGGAATCCTTAAGAGTTTGTTACGTGATCGTAGCTACGTCCTCGTTTTGGTCGCGAATTAGCGTCTTTTTCTATTTTATTCACAGTAAACAAGTCTCCTTTCAAAATCCGTTTGCAATAAGCCTTGATGATTTTGAATTTTGTAAGGGTGAAATTTATGTTATTTTAAAATCCTTCTTACAGCAGTGACTTCTATCCCGTGTTCTTTCGAAATTATCCTTGTAGATACGCGCGGATTTTCCACAACGGACTGGACGACTGTCACTTCATTATCTTCTGTAACCATAGTCTTAGTTCTTTCATGTTTGACGTAATTCACTGAACCCGTCCGAAGAAACCTTGTCAACAAATTTTCAAACGTCTTAATATCTGGTGCTCTTCGGTGAGGATACTCCATAGCATATGTTCTTGATGCTAAAAGTGGATTTCTATTGCTAGCGCCAAGAACAAATACCATGTCTATTAGCTCCTCTTTCGAAAAATGCATTCTAAAGAAACACAACTATAAACTATTACGGCATGTAAATAAAAAATAATGACAACAAAACGATATAACTGACAATAAGATAACTAATAACTAATAACGAACAAACGGAAATCGATAATTAACTAGCCGAACTTAAATTATAACAATTAAACGCGAGTACAGCAAAGAGGAACTACAGAAAAACAGTTTATATGGAAATTTTTAAGTAGATATTCGACGTTTAGTTACACAGCAATTTTTGCTTAATATCATTTCATGGCCAACCAACCAACTATTAGATGCAGTGAATATATTTTATAAACATAGGTATATCCCATTAAAGGGTTATAACTTACTTATAATAAATAAAACTTATACTTATATAAATACTTAAAAATACTAGCAATAAGTACTATGTTATTGGTACCACTTTAACAGCAATTTTACAAGGAATTTGCTTTCTAATAAAAAAATTATAGTTTCAATTTAAAAAAATTGAGAAAATAGCCTTTTAACTTTGAAAACTTTGGCACGACATATCTAACACTCTGTATATGTTGTCACGTTGTTCACCCTCAAAACTTATAACGTGTTAGTCCATAAATTAGTAACAAAAGAGTTACGTGAGGCACTGCACCCATTTTCAGGCTAAGACTTAAAATGTTAGACGCTGCAACTGTCAAGATTTTAACAAAATTTGCAATAAAACCAAAACTAACAGTTGTAAGTGCACATTGTCATATATCATTGCAAAGATAATTTGGGTGGCTATCATCGTAGTAACAAGAAAGTATAGCAATTTATTTAAAAAAAAAAAATGAAAGTGGTTGCGGAAATTTGGAACACCCTGTAAATATATAAATCAAAATAGAAAATTCACTGTAGCATACTACATGTGTACGTAAAATTTCATTGCTACAACTTTATTAGTTTTCATGCTAAGCTCCGCCGACACACTATTACCGCACCCGGTATAATATTTATACAATAAAATTATACTTATAAATTAAACTAATGTGAGGAAAGGTTTTACGACAGCATACCTATAACCAGTAAAGTGCCAACAAATACAATGATGTTAGAAGATGAAAAGGTAAAACGTTTTTATTTTATCAGTCAACTTCATTTTATTAGTTTACACTATATCTGTTGTTACATGCTGTCGCAAAACGTTTTTATGTAATGTATTAAAGTTTATTTTCTTGTTTGCCCATATTTTTTTAATATTTCATAACGTATCATATATGCTATCTTACATTAAATATAAAGCAATTAAATAAAATTTATGCAGTTTATTTTCATATTTCCGAAAATTCGGTGAAACGTACCATTACTAATTTTACGATGCAAATAATACCGATTACTGATATAATACGGCCAATAAGATGAATGCCGGCACCGTACATTAAACTTGTACTTGTGTAAAATTAATATCAAGTCTCAAAGTAATTAAAGTAAACAAAATAACCAAAATAATCAAAGTAGGCGAAACAACCAACGATTACTGAAGATTTGAGTAACGAATAGTAACGATTTCTTAAAAATACCGAAAATCAACATGTGTACTATATACACTCTAAAGGGTCCAGGGTGGCTTGGCTTTCTCGGCTTTCAGCTTATAGACATTTAACAATTATATTATACACACACCTCAAAAAAATATTAAAATTCTGAAGATGTCTACTTTTCAGGTGAATCATGTTTCATTATTACATAATAAATACTTTTATTTTTGATTCCGACTAGTACTACTAGCAATCAGAGAAGTTAAAGTATTTTAATGCATTAATTAAGTCTAGTATTTTATAATCAATATTTGATTGCATTACCATAACCACTAGATTTGAATTTTATTTAATTTAGTAGTTGTTTACTGTTGGCAAAGCAGGTCCTCCCCGTTTAACGGTATTTCGCAGTCTTAATATTTACGGAGAATAGGCAAGTTTAGCGTTTTGGAATTTCCCCGTCTAGAAAACAGCAAAGTATTTCTTCTTAATAACACTAATTGTGAATATATAATGCAAGCGATACATGTAGACACATATACATGGCCGTACGAAACCAGTAATTATTACAAAATCACACAATTACAGCTTATGGAAGGTACATACTATAAATATGTGATAATTTTTTGTTGTAAAATAATGGCTGATTATTAATATTAATATGTATTTGCAGTCGCGATTATCTGATACTTCTACTTATTATAATTAATTAAAAAATATTATTTTTTTTGTTATGCTGTTGTATTGTGCTGTATTAAAACTAAATTCGAAGAACAATTAGTATGTTATTATATGGAATGAATAATTAATTCCAGCATCATTAGGTACGGGAAATGCATTCCAGGAATAATAAATTATTCAAACTGTCACATCTTTTACATAATTTTTACGAAATAAAGCATGAAGTATATGATGTAATTATCAGAGTTTTCATGAAAAATCAGGAAAAGTTTCTCAAGGATCTCAAGTAGATGGGGAATTATTAGAAATTGCATCTTTTATGTCAGGGCCTAGATGTTTGTTTGAATTTCAATCAAAGCTCTTTTGGGGAAAATGTTCTAGAATGGATTTGGATTTAACGAAATTATCTGGAATTACGACTGACGGAGCACCTTCAATGGTTGGAAGTAAATCTGGGATAATAACTATGTTAAAAGAGTATTTACAAACTAAAAACATAGATACCAAGGAATTAATGCAGTTTCATTGCATTATACATCAAGAGGCCCTCTGTTCAAAATTATTGGGATTTGAAAATGTGATGAAAGTTGTAGTAGTACCTACTGTAAGCTTTATAAAATCACGAGGTCTCAATCACCGACAATTCACACAAATTCTCGAGGATATTGAAAGCGAATATGGTGATCTCCTGTTTTACACTGAAGTAAGGTGGCTAAGTCGTGGGTTGTCACTAGAGCGGTTTCTTAACTTGATTGAAGAAATCAAAATATTTCTGGCGGAAAAGAAAAAGGACATCTCCGAACTCGACAACCGTGAATGGCTGTGTGACTTAGCGTTTCTTGTAGACATCACAAATCACTTGAATGTCTTAAATACGCGACTCCAAGGCAAAGATCAATTGATTTCGCAGTTATACTATCATGTTTCGTCCTTTCAATGCAAGTTGAGTCTTTTCAGGACACAGATCAATTCAGCCAATTACAGCCATTTTCCGAACTACAAAAAAATTATGGAGAAATTCAATAAAACTGATGTCAATTTCGCTTATGTTAAAAAAATTGATGTTTTAATACAAGCTTTTCATGATCGTTTCCTAGACTTCAAAAAAGTTAAACCTCTATTAGACATTTTCAGCAATCCTTTCAACATTTCACTCGAAAATGCACCGGAATCAATACAGCTGGAATTGATAGACATGCAAAATGATGATAATTTACGAAACAAGTTTAATGAAGGTAATTTACTCAACTTTTACCGTTGCGTTGACAAAACCGTTTATAAAGAGTTGAATAAATGCATTGAAATGCGCAAGCTTATTTGGATCGACGTTAATTTGTGAGCAAACGTTTTCAGTGATGAAACTTAACAAAACAAAAAATCGAAACCGTCTGGCAAATGAATATCTGGAAGCAATTTTACGTGTGGTGACAAGTAATGTGGAGCCAAACATAAATAAAATTGTTAGGTCAATGCAATGTCATGCATCAAAATAATAAAACATGAAATATTACATTGTAATGATTAGATTACATTACGATTACATAATTACAACAAGCATTTTTGAATGTTCTTTTATTTTTATCATTTGTAGTAATTCATACTATTTAAAAATAAAAATATTTGTGTTGATAGGTATTCTTTGTAGTGGCCCGTCCTTGGCTTATAATTTTCCCGAGTGGCCCCTGTTCCCATAAGTCTGTGCATCCCTGATGTAGGGGAAGCGGTGCTTTTCTAGTTTCCACGGTATACACGCCACTAATTTTTGTACAAAAAATAACATAAACTAGAAAAAAAATAAAGAATGTTGTGTTTTATTACTTGCTAAAATAACAATTGCTTACGAAGACGAAAATAAAAAACAAAATTCTGATTGCATAATTTAGATATTATTTGTGCAAGAAAAAACAAATATTTTTATGTGTGCCGGATGGTTTGATTAACGGAAAACAAGAACGAAAACATCGTAATTTACATATACTGGTTTATGTTTAAGTGTGCTGAAGAGGCGGCTGTATAATTTTTTATTATTATACACTAAAATATATGGGTACGTATAAATTAGCAAGTAAACAATAATGAATATTATTTGATTTCCAAGAATGAAATCTCTATTAACCTTCGCGAAAAGTGTTAACAAAAAGAAGACGTTCGTTCATTTGCGGTTTCTTGATAATCATTACAAAAAATAATGAAAAATTTCCAGCTGCTTTTGCCGAAGGCTTTAATAACATTGTACAAAAGAACGCATGTAAGGGAAAAATTAATTCAAAATATTTTTTTTTAATTAATAGTAACTACTTTTTAGTATAAATAAGAAAGAAAATGGAAATATACCAGGTCATTCATTATTAGTGCGAAATATGGTCGATGCACCAAAGGCGTGCGCTTGATAGTAAGTAAATAAAATATATGTACAGTGCTTCTCAAAAGTCCCCTCCCCCCCTCTTATCTTTGGAACGATTATACATACACATGTGAAATTTGGAAACAGAATATTATAGGTTATAGACTTCCCTACTAGTGATGATAGATGACGAAATCGTCATAGATGACGTCACAAGGCCATTGTGACCAATAATTTTAAATGGAACGTTACGGCAAGCGACACGTCTTTTAAAAGGTATCGAAAAAACCTATTCAATGATACTAATTTTGTTTGTGTTTGAGGCAGTTTTAATGGCTCATTAGTAAACATGAAAATTTAAATTCCATTCAGTATGATATTAAATACAGATTTAAGAAATAGTATGTACTTGAAGAAATTGCTCGAAGTGACCTCTATTTACTTCCTGACAGTAAAATATCATATTTTTAAACTCTTCTCGTACTTCTTCAAATGTGTCTGCGGAAACAGCATCACATTCTGCAACAATACGTTGTTTTAAAACGTCAAATTGTCAAGTTAATACTAAAATTCCAAATTCAAGCTCCGCCTATGGTTAGTTGTCAAATAATCTGATGTTTTTGTTAGTCTCCAATATTCGACGTTTTTGTAATTGTCCAAGTTTTTTGTACATTTAATAATTTGTGTATTGTTGATCGAACGTCTCACTGTTTTTACAGCTTTTAATATTTTTGTACATTTTAATAATTTGTTAAACTGTTGTGAGTCGAAAGTTTAAGTGCTTCAAGAAGCGAAATGGTACGTGCTTTAGGTGATAAAGTAGCAGCGGTCCTAATTCTTGGTGAAACTAGACAAAATATTCATGCAGCAGAACGCATTTTTAATGAGAGGTTTCCCGATCGCCCCATTTCGAGGACTTATTTAAAGGAGCTTCTTCGTAAGTTTGAAACAACGGGTAGTATTAATGATGCGAAACGATCTGGCAGACCACAAATTTCTGATGAGAAAAAAATTGATATACTGGCAGAAGTAAGAGTTAATCCTACTTCTTCAACAACTGAAGTTGCATCTACCTGTGAAGTTAGTCGAAGTACAGTACACAGGGTGTTGAAAAAATACAAATTTCATCCATACAAATTAAAAATAGTTCATCAACTCTCAGACGACGACCCAGACCGAAGACTAGAATTTTGTGAAAATATGGAAACTAAAATTAACCAACAGCCAGACTACGTCAAAACAATTTGTTTTAGTGACGAAAGTACTTTCTATCTAAATGGAAATGTAAATACACAGAATGTGAGGTATTGGAGTGACGCAAATCCTCACCTGTTTCGTGAAACACATACCCAATTTCCCCAGAAGGTGAATATTTGGGCAGGTATCCTGGGAAACCACATCGTTGGGCCTCTTTCTTTAAATACTAATTTAACTGGTGAGGTTTATCTGGAGATGTTGCAAAACGCAATAGAACCGTTAATCCTTGAAATTTTGGAAGATAATCCAGATGAATTCGGCAATTTGGAAATAACATTCCAACAGGATGGTGCTCCTCCACACTATTACGGTGCAGGAAGACGGTATTTGCATGAGGAGTATCCTGGTAGATGGATTGGACGACGAGGTTCAACGGAATGGCCACCTCGATCACCGGACCTCACACCTTTGGATTTTTTTCTGTGGGGGTACCTTAAATCGAAGGTTTACGCCACTAAACTTGACAATATTGACGTTTTAAAACAACGTATTGTTGCAGAATGTGATGCTGTTTCGGCAGACACATTTGAAGAAGTACGAGAAGAGTTTAAAAATAGGATATTTTACTGTCAGGATGTAAATTGAGGTCACTTCGAGCAATTTCTTTAAGTACATACTGTTTCTTAAATATGTATTTAATATCATACTGAATGGAATTTAAATTTTCATGTTTACTAATGAGCCATTAAAACTGCCTCAAACACAAACAAAATTAGTATCATTGAATAGGTTTTTTCGATACCTTTTAAAAGAGGTGTCGCTTGCCGTAGCGTTCCATTTAAAATTATTGGTCACAATGGCCTTGTGACGTCATATATGACGATTTCGTCATCTGTCATCACTAGTAGGGAAGTTTATAACCTATAATATTCAGTTTCTAAACTTCACTTGTGTATCTATAATCGTTCCAAAGATAAGAGGGGGGGAGGGGACTTTTGAGAAGCACTGTATATATCGACGCTTAAGAAACAATACCTCTTATCTCCAAAATGACAATTTTACAGGAGACACAAAAAACCTTTTAACATATATAAATATTCAAATTCAAATTACTAGTGGTTTGTTTTTACGTATTTGAGATTTAATAATGATTTTTCAACAACAATTGCAACCTTCGGCTTCATTTTTTATTTATAAAATGGAGATACATGGTATTATTTTTTTACTGTTATAATTATTATAATGATACGAGGTATTAAGATAAAAAAAATGATTCCAATAAAGATTTATTACATAAATTCGTTTATTAAAACGATGCAGACAAAAGACTACAAATAAATTCCTAGTTTGTAGAAAATAAATCATAACTCCTGACTTAGATGAATCACTGATGTGGAAGGCTGTCATAAAAATGATGACATTCTTTCGGTAAAACTTCTTTCCGTTGTTGAAGATGTTGCCATTTGGTGAATTTAATTTTTATCGGATTCTTATATAATTTTGGCGGAACGATGTTCGAATTAAGGTTTTCTGGTTTTCTTATTCGTTGGGGCAATTCCTTGTAGTCGTCGGAAAAAACAGACTTGTACATAATTTTACCTTCTGGTAAATATTTTAAACATCGTATTTCATTGACTCTGAGTAAACCTGGCCTGATTGATGATACGAGTTTATTGCTGGTATAATCTGAGAAAAAATCAAATGAGAGGTACTTCACATCATAAGGTCGTGGATTTTGTCGTGCTTCTCTTGTAACAGCAACATAATCTGAAGGAAGATGGATTACTCTGTTTTTTAGTTTATTTTCAATCACTGCGTGTATGGAGTCGCACTCCATCTGAGTGTGTCCACGCTCTAAATACTTTTGCTCTATTATAATGTTGTTAGTAATTGAGAACATCAGTAGGGCACTTGAAATCACAGAGTTTCGATTCTGGTATGTGCAACCATCTGTCCAGATCACAATTGGCTTTCCAGAGTCTTTGTGCTTGCCAATGTAACCAATGAGGCAGCTAGCAAAAACAGAGGCTACAAGCTCACCTTGCGATTCATTCCACCAGTAGCAGGTAGCATCATGTGAAGTTAAATCAAATACTGTGTAGTTATGAACGCATAACTTAGTTTTATAGTACAAGGCACTGGCATTAAAAAATGGTGCCAATTTAACAGCCTGTACATCTGCAGTAGGTACAATGCACTCATCTTTCTCAGCTCCCTTCTTATCTTCATTTTTTTCTCTTCATCTTACTTGTTCTTTTCGATCAATGTGTTTTCTGTATTCTTCTTCTTTCAGATTTCCTATATTGTATTTTATGCAGATGTCACATGCATCTTTCTTGGGGTGGCATATGGAGATGTTTTCTTCTGATACAACTGTATCAAACACTTGCCTACTTAAATGTGAAATTTGTCTGTCTCTACAGTACTCTACATAGTGATTGAAGAATTGTGTCATTGTAGTGAACATTGGTTCCAAATACAATTTATCAGTTTGTTTCCGGCAATAGTGAGATGGTAATTTTGGTATTGATTCCAAGTAGGTAACTAGATTATCCTTTTGTTCTTTCTTTTTAGTTTTTCTCAAGATTTCACTCCGCTCTTCATTTCTGTTCTCTCTACTAATGGGAATGCCAGCATCATCTTTTTTTTCAGTCACCCGGTTCCTAACTGACCATTCGCCCAAATCAAATGTATTTAAGAATGTTTTCTTGCAGACTTGTTTTCTGATTCCACAACTTTTCAAATGGTAAACCAAAGTTGAACTTCTTCTTGAATTATTTTCTTCCGTTCTTTTTCTTGTAGCAATGTGACAGTCAACTAAGGAAGACACAAAAACTTTTCGTTGCTCCCAATCCATATCATTCCAAAACCTTTCATATTGTGCAAATCTTTCTTCTTCATTTATTTCAAGGCAGAACCTTTTACCAGACTTTTTACACATTTCTGAGTTACAAATGCCCTTCTTTTTTCTTGGACTTCTTATATTATCCTGAAAAACCTCGTTTGTATCTCTAGGTCTTCTATATCCTAGATATTGCTTTCCTTTCATTCTCAATTTTCTGTTATTGTTTATTTTCCAATTTTTCGACTCAGCCTTTTTATTTTTTTTGGGTTTGGACTTTTCTTCTTCTTGGATAATATACTCGACATTCGGTGATGACAATTGAATATGAGATATAATTTGTATTTTACTGTTGTTATGGTCAGGGTGAGCTGTTTCACGAATCTGGACAGTGGCAGTGAATCCTCCGGATCACTATCAATAAATAATTCTTCATTATTGTTACCCTGGGCTGTATTATTAAGGTTCTCATCACAGCCATCTACTTGATTGCTTTCATGACAATACATTATTTCTTCTAGTTCGTTCTGCCCAAACTCATCTTTACTGACTTTGCCTATCTTTGTTACCATTAGATCTATGTCATCCCAAAACTCTTTATCCATTTCTAGAATAATAGCTTGATTTTTTGTTCGATCATCACACTTTGGGCTCTCGTCTGATTGATCTAAAAGCAAATAACAGTTTGGTTAGCGCTTTGAAACATAAGCAGAAAGAAAGTGACAATACCTTGCTGAATAACCCTATACTTATTTGTACTGCAGGTGTCCATAACTTCATCAGATATTGAGTTTGACCGACTGACTGTTGAATTGTGTTCAACTGTTTCTCCAACGTAACGTGTTTTTTCTAGAAAAAAGTAGGTACGTACCTTATTTGTAAGTAATGATTTGATATTGTCAGTAAATATTACCCCGATTCAATCTCACACCATATTCATTTGTTCTAAAGGCCTCCATGATCTCGTCATCATCAAACATATTATTGTCATCGTTTTCTTCATCCATTTTCGTCACTTTCGAGAAAAATTCAAGTAACCACAAGCCCAAACGTGCCGATTTACACAACGATTTGATCCAGACTGACAAGAAATAACTCGTATATCCCCTCCACGTGCACCCTTTTACCGCTAGAATACCACGTATCTCCAAATTTTCTAAAGATTATGGAGACACGAGTAATTGTGTTGATCCTGGTGATACGAGGTATTTTATCACGTCGTATTCTAAGGTTTGCATGAATCTTGCACATATGAACTATTGGGAACAGATCAATATAAGAGTGTTTATTGGTTTGAAGTAATAAACTCATTTTCAGTAAAAATGGAGATAAGAGAAATTGTTTCTTAAGCTTCGATATATCAAAAACGCTTTTACCCTAAAGGGTGTCGGTAAGTACAGTCTAATCTAAATTATGCACTAAATTTCTCCATAATGTTCGGTTACTGGCCAATGACTTTCCTTGTTTCCAGCTCTTTTCCCTCTTCTGGATGCTATTTCCAATGACATCCTCCCATACTTGTCGCGGTCTTCCTCTTTTCCTTTTATACTGGACTTTGGCTTCATATATTAGCTTTACTGGTCTAGTGTCGCCCATTCGTTGTAAATGCCCCCACCAATGTAGTTGCCGCTGTTCGATAAAGTCCATTATCGATTGTATCTCCAGTTCCTCTCGTATTTGTGTATTTCTCATTTTATCCTTTCTAGTTACGCCTCTCACACTCCTAAGATATCTCATTTCTGCAGCCTGGATTTTGCTTTTTTGTCTATTATTAAGTACCCATGATTCACATCCGTATGTCAGAACTGCTCTGTAGACTGCTTTGAATACTTTTATCTTGGTGTTTCGTGATATTTCTTTTTTTCATAATGAAGTTCTTATTCATTGCGTAATACAATTTGGTTACCTTTTTAATTCTTTCATTAATTTCTGACTGATTTTTCCCAGTGTTTTCTATCAGGACACCTAAATAATGAAACTCATTTACTTGTTGAATAGTTGTTCCTTCAATTTGGATATTTAGTTGTTCTTCGCCTGTGGTCATTACTTTCGTTCTATTTTTATTTATACTCATTCCTTTTTTCTTAAGTGTTTCGTTCCATATATCTATACTTTCTTGCAGGTTATTTCCATTTTCAGCTATTAGTACTATGTCATCTGCGAATGCTGCCTGAGCTACTTGTATCTAGATATCTAGATTTCTGTACCCAATTTGAATTTTTTTCGTCTGTATTGAGAATTGTCTTATTATATGGTCCATAAATACAATGAACAGCACGGGACTTAATCCTCCGCCCTGCCTTAACCCATCTTGAAATACAAATCCCTCGGATCTCATGTTCTCATCTCATATAATTTACGTTGTTCTGATATAACCGTTGGATATTCCGTATTATTTTTTTGTTGACTCCCCTTTTTTCAAGAGCTTTCCATATTTCATATCTTGGTACTCTCTCAAACGCATTTTCTAAATCAATAAATGCGAAATATGCCATTTTCCCTTGTTGCAATCTTTTATTAACTTCCACTTCCCAATCTTCTGGTATATTTTCGTATTTCCACGCCATAATAATGATCTCCAGAAGTATCTTTGTTCCTACTTCACCAATGTTCTTAATCATTTCTACCACTATTTTGTCATTTCCAGGTGCTTTTCCATTTTTCAATTTTTTTATTACATCAGTTAATTCTTCTAGAGTAAATTCTGTATCCTCATCTGTTATAAAAATAACATTCAGAATGTTTTAGATTGATCATATAGAAAAGCAATTCAACAACACAATGAAAAGGTAACAAAAAATAGGCATGTGTTAAATTTAATAATAAATTGCATTAGATTTTGTAGCGCGTTTGAACTGGCATGTCGGGGTCATGATGAACAGCAAACGTTGAATAACAAGGGCATTTTTCGGGAATTGATAAATTTTATGGCAGAATTGGATAAATCGCTCAGAGATCACATCGAAACAGCACCGGTTATTAAGGGATTATCAAAAACGATACAGAATGAGCTGCTTGATGCAATGTTGAACGTGTATCATGAACAAGTTGCCAGTGAAATTAAAGCAAGCGACTTCATATCTGTGATAGCTGATGAAACCACAGATGTGTCCAATCAGTTTCAGTTGGTGGTTGTTTTAAGATATGTATATTGTGAACGCGAGACCGGTCGAAAGATTTTGGAAATTTCTTCTGCCTAGTGGACATGATGCTAATTCTTTATCTGCCTCCATCCTTAACGAAATTAGTTTGCTTGTTGATGACCCAGAAAAACTGATTGCACAGAGCTCTGATGGGGCAGCAGTCATGAGTGGTGCTATTAACGGCGTGCAAAGACATGTCCAAGACCAGTAACCAAGGGCTAATTTTGTACATTGTTATGCACATCAGACAAATCTAATAATGTCACATGCTACATCGAGCAGTAGTAATTGCAGAATTTTTTTTGCCAATCTGACGGGATTATGTACATTTTTTTCCACTTCACCACAACGAGCTGCAAGATTGGAAGAATTCCTTCAGAGAAAAAGATTGCCTCGTTCTTCAAAAATAAGATGGAACTTCAATTCTAGGACAGTGAATACAATATATGAGCACCGAGAAGAAATAATTGAAGCTCTAAAACAAATCGAGGGAGAAGCTAGTTTACCAAACTACCATTCATCAAGCTAGTGCCAATTTGCGAATTTTAGAGCAGGAAAATTTTATCTATTGGTTAACTTTCTTTCATAAAATTATGCCACATGTGGACATATTGTTTAATCAATTACAAAATGTCAATACAGATGCATTAAAAATCAAGAATAATTTAGATAATAGATAATTTTGAACGCGCTATTGGAAAAATTCGAACCGAAATCGCTGACACAAATAATCAGTTGGTTAAACAAAATGACTCAGAACTGACTCCCCGACCATCAAAGCGGCGAAGAGAGCGGCGAACTGATGGTAGCCAAAGAAGGAGGGACACTATTAAAGTGTGCGATATTATTTTGCTAGAAATAAAAACTAGATTTTGGTATACAGGGCACTTAATATTAGCAAACTTAATTTCTTTTAAACAGTTCTGCTCCTTTCAAAAAAAATTTCCGGAAGATTGCCTTAAAGAAGCAGTAAAATTTTATCCATGCCTCAATGAAAGCAGACTACGAACTAAATTAAGCGTTCTATCTTCTAGAGAAGAATTTAGGCAAAATATAGAAATCGGTGCTGTAGATCTGCTAGGTCTTTTGCTGGATGGATTAAGCGACACCTTTAATGAAGTTGTTACGCTTTTAAAAATTGTCATTACAATCGCAATGACAACGTCCGAAGCGGAACGCCAGTTTTCACGGCTGAAGAGAATAAAAACTTTCCTGAGAAAGACAATGAAAGAAGAGAGATTAAATGCCCTTACTATGTTATCTTGTGAAAAAGAATGTATAAATGATTTCCCAAACTTTAATGAAAAAGTGATAGAACTGTTCTGCAAGTCAAAGACACGTAAAATTGACTTCGTTTATCGTCAGATGTAATTAAACTGTGTAGTGTAATATTTACTATTCCCTCAAAACAAACTCTACAATGAACAGTACCTGTCTGGAACAGTACGTCGGTGAAATTTATAAGGATTGGGTAAGCGTTTTTGTATTACACTTTCTAATTTTGAAATTATGCACTCCCTATGTGAACCACCCCGAGCCGCCACTGCATGAGATCAAAATTAATTTGAAAAATATTGAAAATCTTCGCCGTAAATGGATTTCTACCAAAAATATTGTATTTCTTAATGAGTATAAGCGCTTAAGATCTCTAAGTCTTTAATTTCTTGAGCGTACAGTGTTTACATAGCAAAGATAGAAGAAAACATTAAATCAAACCCTAGAGATTTGTGGAAATTTCTTAAATCCACTAGAATTCCTGGTACTCTCTTTGACAATGATATTAAATGCTCCGAACCTTTAGACATAGTTAATACATTTGCCCACACATTTTCAAACGTATACTTGCAAAATGAATCCTTTACGTATTGTCTATCTGTCACCTTTCCTGCGATTACTGTGAATGAGTTGGTTAAATACGTGTCCAATCTGAACAATAAATTTACTAAAAACTTTAAAAATATATATAGCCCCTTACCACAATTACTAATCGTATCCTAAATACGTATTTCGACAACTAAGTTGTCATCATCAGTAGGTAAAATCACTAATCGAAGTGCCGCACATGGGACACAGTAAAACTAGCACATCTGATCAAGCAACAACTTTACTAATAAATTTACTGCTGATGACGACCTTCTATCAAGCTTCTTAGTACGTGACTGCAGATTTGTATTTGCCTCCCCTTTAGCTGTGATTATGAATCTTTTCATAAAAATAGAAACCTTTCCTGATCTATGGAAGCGAGCAAATGTTTGCCCCGCTCATAAAATGGACTGTTGTCAAACTATTGTCCTATTTCCATTCTATCCAATTTTGATCTTTGAACAGGTTTTATATACTAGAATCTATGAAAATATTAGTTAGTTCTTACCCCACCACCAGCATGGCTTCCTTCCTGGACGTTCCAGAAATATATCACATTATCCAATTCGGAAAGTGATTTTTACACGTCCAATATTGCAAATTGTCCTGACAACGTAAAATTCAAACCGAAAGCGAAATTTGCCGACAAGATTATAGCCTGGTGCGCTATTTCTCAAGCAGGAATTTCAAGTTGGGAGAGTTAAAGGTGAAGCTGTGTATGCAAACGTCTATATTCGCAAATGTCTATCTAAATTGATAAATTTCATTAATGCTCATCGTCCAAATGATGATGTAATATTCTGGCCCGATCTGGCTTCATGCCATTATGCTAGAATCACTCAGAACTGGTTAACTGAACATAACGTGAATTATGTACCTAAGGAAGGCAATCCCCCAAACGTACCCTAGGCGCGCCCCATTGAGGAATTTTGGGCAATACAAAGCAGGAAAGTTTATGACAAGGGTTGGGAAGTCCAAAATGGAGTTACGGGCCAAAATATTCCAGAAGATGCGAGAAGTGAATATAAACGTCGTCCAGAGAATGATGGCGAGAATTATACCAAAATTGCGCGCCATTGAGGACCATGATCAGGGCCCTTATCAGTTTTGTGAATTTAATTTTTGTTTGATGCAATAGTGTATAATAATTTCCCAATGTTTGTATTTTAATAAAATTTTTACCACTAATCGATTTTTACCTTTGATTTTTTTCTCAAAACTTATGTTCCATACATTACTTGTGTCAACAATGCGCTCGAAATAATAATAATCTATTTAAACAAGATTTAAACTCATATCTGGTTACAAGTTCTAAAAATAATTAGTACAACAACAAAAAAAAAATTAATGTGAATGGTGAAGTAATTACAAATCGATGTGATGTTATTCTTTTGTTCACATTTTTCCGGTTTTAGTTGCAAAGAAAAAAATTTTAATTGACTTTATCCTCTTTGTACATATCTCAAGGTGATGATTTGTTTTCAATTCCATAGAATTATCTTGTAGATATTATTGTTTGTTGGATTATTTCGTTTACGAATTAATTTTCATTAAAATCTGTAGGGAAATATCTATCGAATACATCGAAGACAGTGCATCTATCTAATACATTGTCGAAAACAACGAAGGATTCCGTAAAACATAAAATGGAAGTTTTAATAGTCCACATATTAACACTAATAAAATTTTAAATTAAAAAAATTATTTCACGATACTTTGCTATCGAATGTTGATAAGGAACAGTGCCTGTACTAGGTACGTTCCGTGTAAGTTAAACTCGAGGTCAAACCAAATCATTACTGCTTTAATAAAGTAGCTAGTTTGGTGATAATAACTAGTTTCATTTACCTAATGACATCTAATGAGTTCATAAAACAAACATAAAAAATTCAAACCTCCATTGTGTGTTTCGACAATGGGATACGCTGGAATTGTATGCTTTTTATTGGCATAATTACGCAACTTCTTCGAGTTAATGTACAGTAAACTTGTATACAGTGTGTTACGGAAAGATTACTTTACACTTTAAGTTTGTAGGGCTTGATTCCATAATCGAACATAAACGGAACAAATTTGTTCGTATTCGAATTTTTATTGACTTACAAACACCGTAACTAAACGTTGGTAAGACGCAAATACAGTTCTTCAGCCCTAACACGTCTTATTAGTAGATCAGACCAATTTCCGTGCGCGCCATGTGCGCCGATGTGACGATGATTGTATTGCATCAGAACTAATAAAAAGAATTCAGTATGTTAATACTGGTAGCCGTAACTTTGTGGTAATTCATCGGTGCGTAAACAGGTGGAAAATAAAATCAAAGAAAAAACTGTGGTTATGTGTTGACGAAGCAACTAACAGCAAAAAACAATCTGTAGTTAATGTGATGGCGCGTAATATGGAACCACGTCAACCAACGTCTTCAATTTTATTAGCATCCAGACGACTAGAACAATGTAATACCGAAAAAATTTCCGAGGTGCTATTAGATACTTTGGAAAAATTTAAACTTTCGTAAGACCAAGTATTAATGTTTATGACCGATGGTGCCGCAACCATGTGTTCTGTAGGCGGGTCTCTTAGAAAATATTGTCCTAACTTATTACATATTACTTGTAAACGCCATGCTCTACACCTTGTGGCAGAACAAGTTCGTAGATGTTATCCAGAGGTAGATGCTTTAATATCGAGTACAAAGGCAGTATTCCTGAAATCTCCAAAACGTATTCGGAAATTTCACGAATTGTGTTCCCATAGCCCTGAGCCACCACAGTATACATCTTGAACATTTTGAAAAAATTAAGGACGTGGTTTTATCATTCGATCCGAAAGAAAGTGCAGCTATCAATACAAGCCAGAAAAGATTTCAAGATGCCCAGATTAAAATGGAGATACAAAGTATTCGTGAGAATTACTTGGGACTAGAAGAAGCAATAACAAAATTAAAAAATTCGTCGCTGTCGTTAGAGGAATCACTGCAAATCATTAAAGATGTTCACGCACAACTGTGTGCTGAGAAGACGCAAAAAGTGAAAGTGTTCTAATTAAATTTGAAAGTGTTTTAGATAGAAATTCAGATTTTGACACTTTAACACGTACTTGTGAGGGCACGTCTACAGATGCGTTAAGTTGCTTAAAAAAGTATTTTTATAATGCGAATATAACATTACTAGATGTAGAACGCTCGTTTTCCGAATATAAACATATTTTTTCCTCACGGCGGACATGTTTTTCAGAAATATCCTTAGAAACGCACCTGATGTTGAAAATATACAATCGAGTTTCTCCAGTTTGTCAATCCTTGGAAGACGCTTAAAACGGTAAGTGTTTTTTTAAATCCTCTATCGTGCACACAATCAATACATTTTCCATTTTATTACAGTACATACAACGCTGCTATAATATGTACTATTCTTATCTTTCGTGTGTTTATGCATATTACTTTAATAGCAGAAAACCAAATGTATATTTAATTATTTCTGATAGAATAAATGTCTCTACTTCTATACTTATATCGGTAACAAGCTTATGTTGCGTCCCTATTCTATCGCATTTTCTAATATATTACGAATTACACTCCCATACCGGCGCTCATGGCGCGCACGGAAATTGGTCTGCTCTACTTATTAGTAACTAATATGTTTTTAACATTAACATAAGGTTATCATCATTTTAAATTTTTTCTAACATAGATTCACAAAACTTTAACTTATGTATTATATATATACTTATTATGTATTAAAAATCCTAAAAAGAAACGGTTATGATACCGTTTTACATAAACAACGTCTATTTATTTAATCATTCTCTGTTATTCGCTTTTCAATAAATGAAATTAGAATACCATTCTACTTTTTTTACATATCTCCTATCAACATTTCTTAAATTTATAACCGGTTGTAACATAATGTATTTACGGCATGTAGTACGCTGATTGTCCAATAAAAAGTAATAGGGGTATACTCCGTGATGGGGAGCTGCATCTGCACCGTACCGGCGTTTAGTTAACTGGCTTCCACGGTGTATACGGGCTGATTCATTTTCGGCCCTCACCATGGGGATCTCTCTTATTATTGGAGATAGAGTATAGGTTTAAATTTGGCAAAGTTGTTAAATTTTGTGTTTGTTATAAATCCGTAAAGAAAATAGACCTGTGACAAATGACCTTCATTATTAAAAAAAAAACGTGAAAACCCCATTTTCTTCTTTTACCTGTAGCACCGACATTTGGCCTTGTAGAGAAAAAACAAAACACATTCTTGTGGCCATTTCTAAACCTCTATGCAGTGGTGTACTCTAAATTTTTATACGACGTTTCGTTTCTTTCTGGCCATCATCAACTATATAATTTCTTATAGGCGCCTTATTGGATTTAGACATCTTCAGAAAGAGTTTTTTTTTCTGATTTCAACCATGTACCACATGCTGACTAAAGTTTTTGACATTAGGTTTTATTTGATAGAATAAATTATAAGATTGAAATTGAAATTCCATGGCTACCTTATTTAGTAGCCATGGAATTCCAATCTGTCAAACATTTCATTTATTGTTCATTAATAATACAAAACTGTCATGCACTAACGAAGCGAAACTAGATATGATAAGTATTTTTTATTCTTCGAAACGAAATTCAACAGTAGCGAGTACAAGATAACAATAACATTAATAAAAATACATAGAAAAGTAAACAATAAACAATAACAGTAAATGTTCAATTATCTGGCCATCTTCGATAATGCACAATTGGGCACGCCTTCTGGCATTTTGTACTGCCCTTTGTATAGTTCTTCCAGGAACTGCATCGAAGGCATTCTGAAGTCTGTCTCGTAATTCTTCAATGTTTTGTGGCGCATCTACTTTATAAATTATTTTTAACATATCCCCATAAAAAAAATCTAGCGGACTTAAATCAGGTGATCTCGCAGGCCATTCAACAACTCCCCTATTTCCAATCCAACGGTTTGCAAACTCTTGATTTAAGAAATTTCTAACAACAGCTGCATTGTGTGCTGGTGCGCCATCTTGTTGCCACCATAAATATTGTAATTGATTTAATGGGATATTGTCGTCAAGATAGTCAGACACGTATGTACGTAAAATGTTTAAATATCTTTCTCCATTTAAATGTTCTTCATACATAACTGGTCCTAAGAGACGATTTGCCAAAATACCCATCCAAACGTTTAATCCAAAACGATGTTGTGGTCTTCTAGCCCTGTTTTGTCGGGGATTTTGTACTGCTCAATAGTGCTCCGTATTTCTGTTGAACATTCCAGAATTTGTAAATTTTGTTTCATCTGACCAGATGATTTTGCTTAAAAAATTTTCGCCATTTTCTATCCTTCCCATTAACCAATTACAATATTCTAGCCTTCTCAAATTATCTCCAGGCAGTAAAGAGTGACTAACATGGATCCTGTATGGTTTAAACCTACTTTTATGTAAAGTTCTCCAAACTCTGGACTGGCACAAATTCAATTCTGACGCTACTTCGCGTGTAGAAATTGATGGATTATTAATATTATTATTTATCTATAAAAATACAAGATTAACATGAAATTTGAAAACACGCTTTTAATTTACCATTTGTAAAATATCTTGTCAATTTTCATTTAAATTCCTGTTGTCTTGACCATTACGCGGCTTAGTAAACGATCCATTCTCGACCAAATTTCTGTCGAGATCTAGAAAAAATGGTACGATGAGGCTGTTGTCGTTCTGGATATAATTGTAGATATCTTGTACTCGCTACTGTTGAATTTCGGTTCGAAGAATAAAAAATACTTATCATATCTCGTTTCTCTTCGTTATTGTGATATTTTTGTATTATTAATGAACAATAAATGAAATGTTTGACAGATTGAAATTCCATGGCTACCTTATTTAATCTTATAATTTATTCGTTCAAATAAAACCTAATGTCAAAAACTTTAGTCAGCATGTGGTACATGGTTGAAATCAGAAAAAAAAGCTCTTTCTGAAGATGTCTAAATCCAATATGGCGCCTATAAGAAATTAGATAGTTGATGATGGCCAGAAAGAAACGAAACGTCGTATAAAATTTAGAGTACACCACTGGATAGAGGTTTAGAAATGGCCACAAGGATGTGTTTTTATATTTTCTCTACAAGGCCAAATGTCGGTGCTACAGGTAAAAGAAGAAAATGCGGTTTTCGCGTTTTTTTTTTTAATAACGAAGGTCATTTGTCACAGGTCTATTTTCTTTACGGATTTATAACAAACACAAAATTTAACAACTTTGCCAAATTTAAACCTATACTCTATCTTCAATAATAAGCGAGATCCCCATGGTGAGGGCCGAAAATGAATCAGCCTGTATATTTAAATTTCTAAGGCATTTTATTGTACATATGTATCTTATATTCTCATTATTACCTATAGGTTGCATTTTTTAGAATTTGTTGATAAAATCATATTTAACGAACAACTACATATAAATGTCTTCTATAATCATGTTTTGTGACCTCAGTTAATTGAATTATCAGCTGTCCTTCAAGGCTCTAATATAGAACCGTTTTTATTCAACATATTTATTAACAACTTACCATTAATAATCTTAAAATCAGTTTACTATTATTATATTTCTACAACATGTAATCCAGATAACGTAAGCCCTGTACTTAAGAGCCAACCTGTATTATTACACGTTTGTATCGTTACATAATTTTAATGAAATCTCCTTCAGATCGGTATAATCTCTGTTAAAGAGTTTCGGCGCAGAAATCCAATGACAAACGAATGATCGCTTCGTGAATAAAAGCGAAGCCGTATTTCTACCATACCGAAAGGGTATTATTCCGTTAATAATCGTGTCATCAGCGTGACAGACGAGAACCGGCAATTTCGATTGTTTTCGCGTGTAGCGACAACGAGACGAGTTAATTAAAAAGGATTTCGTGTATTTGCGACAAGTGTTCCTCTTGTACTAATTAAAGAGAATTTATGAAGCAAATGATGTCGGTTTCTCACATTAATTTTGGACTGACACCGAAAAAAAAAAACTATTTACGTCTGAGGATATTTGTGTGCAATAAATGGCGATTCGAAAATTTGACAAATAACGACCTTGAACCGGAGTCGATACGCTGTATGGATTCTACGTTGTTTTCCGAAATTCGAGATTTAATTCGATGTGAATATTTATTTCAAAAATAACAAAGCCATGTCGGACATCACAATAGAGCTCTTTAATTTAGCATTTATTGTTTTGTTAATTAGTTGTAACAATGTCATCTGTAATATACATTGTTTCCATGTTAAATACTTGAATATGTACATAGATAATCGGAATTTTAAATAAAATTGATAAACATATTTTGTGTTTTTATGACAGTACGTATACGTGGTACATTCTCTTAATTTTGTGCCTAATACGAGGAATAGTCGAAAAATTTCGAAGAAAACATCTAATGTCCAAATGTTTTTCGAAATATTTACCATCATATTCTATGGACTTTTTCATTCGTTCAAACCAATCATTGAAACGTTTATGCAATTCTGAATTTGGCGTACGCAAAATGTGTGACTTGAAAATTCTGTGATGGCCTCTTCTAGACAGGAAAAACATTTTTTTTTGATTGCTGGAAACGCAAAAAAATCACTTGGGACCAAGCCAGGACTATTGGCTAGATGAATCATTAATTCGATGCCTTTAGTTTGCAAATAATCGACCGTTGCGCGAGCGACATGATTGGCGCATTAGAGTTATTTTTTGCCATTCATCACTATCTTCGGGCAAGCAAATTGTTGTATAGCATTCCGCATTTACAGTTCAACGATCCTCCAATAATTGTAGCAACCTGAGCAGATTTTGGAATGAAACATGCAATCATTTGTTTAGAAGTGCTTTGCGAGTGAACAACTTTTGTTGACAGAAGTTTATTTTGAAAAACCCAAACTGTCGATTGTTGTTTTGCTTCCGGTTCGTAAGAATATATTCACGATTAGTGGCAGAGCAATGGTCCGGCAAACCATGGACGTGTGCCCAATCCTGCTTAAAGGCGAGTTTCTCAATTAAAAAATTTGAATAATCAGCGTCGTAAAATGTAGAAAGCAATATTTACAGGACAGGCTTGTCTTTATACTTTAATAATGTATGATCATCTTCCACTTCTTCATATTTATTGCAAAATTTAATTATTAGTTCTACATTCGTTATAAATGTAACAAACAGTTTTGCTTTCAAAATAAGCCTACAAGACCACCCACACTTCGTTGTTCTTCAAAAAAAATTTCTGGTTAAGCTTTTGTTTCGGTTAATGCAAAAAAAGTAATCGCTGGAAACTAAATTTGATTTTTAAGAAAAATGGTCTATCTGTTGAAATCTGCAGTTGCTAACCTGCATCTTCAGCTACTGCAATAGTGTGGACAGGCGTATTATCATGTCTTTCATTAGTTTTGCATTAAGTTTCTCATGACTAACCAATGGCAACCAATGTACTACACTATTATACGTGTTAAGTTGTTACGAATATTTTTTTCAACTGCCCTCGTATACTCGGTATTGTACATTGTAGTCATATTCGACCAATTGGAGTTGATATGCTTAGCTCTGTGAGTGTGCGTGTTTGGTGGTGTAGAAACATTGAGAGGTGTCTTTGCGTGGCACTTAAGTTTGAGATATCAAACAGACTGGTCGTGTAAAAGATTTGAGAACATTTTGTATTTTGTGTAGTGTACCGTGCAAGTTACGGATAGAACACCTGTCAAGGTGGATATTTGATCTAAATCTTCTGCTGAGTCTCTTTGCATCATCTTTCTATTGGATTCAACACACACAGTCTTCGATATAGAGGCCCATCAACATCTAAGACGGGCATTAAGCTACCGTTAATCAGTCTGGAGTTAGAAAAGACTAGAGCTGATTCGGATAATTGTAGATTAAAGTACTACGGGAATTGAATAGCAGAATTGTGTTCGACCACGTGGTTGGATTCTTGACCTGGTGTTTTTATCAATTTTTGTGTGCGTGGAATACAATTCGCCTTATATTTCGTAGTTGCAGTCTAAACTTCATTTTTACTTTTTCTTTTAGCTGGCAGTCCCGAGCTTAGATCTTGGACTAGGCTGTGCGAGTAGGTTTTCATGGTTTTTCTTCTCCTTCTAGGCGAATGCGGACAGCTGTACATCTGAAGTCGCTCCACAGGTGCAGACATAATAATAACTCATGGCTTGCAAATGCCCCCTATAACACAGGCCTACTAATTTTTTTTTGGTGCATCTCTGTTTGTTTGAATTGTCGATAAAGTAGGTAATGTATAGTATATTGACATACGTCATTTTAACTCATCAGCTCTAGTTTACCTACTACCCTCATTGTGAATTGTTGTCGGTCTTGTTATGGTCTTGTTCGTAACTAGTCATTATTACAATATCATCGATAAAGTTTGTGTTACTATTTCATTATGGCTAGTACGTCCAGACGTTGTGTTAACGATACTGATATATTTTGTTATGTTTGTGGTGAATACATACTGAAAAATCAGCGTAAATCGATTACAAACACAGTGCGTCGTTTGTATTTTGCTTACTTCGGTATTGAAATTCTATACCAAGATAAAGTGTGGATGCCTCATAGTGTTTGTAAAATATGCGTTGAACATTTGCGACAATGAAAGAGAGGGAAACGTAAGTCTTTGAAGTTTGGAGTGCCTATGATATGGCAAGAACAAAAAAATCATTATGACGACTGTTACTTTTGTATGATTAATATAGTGGGCATCAACAAAAACAATCGCCATAAATGGAAATACCCCAATATTTCTTCAGTACAAAGACCTGTTCCTCATGCAGAAAATGTTCCAATACCAACTTTTCACCAGGTAGTGCAGCAATCTCAGGAGGATGAAGCTGAAATACCTATTTCTTCCCAAGTAGATGACTTTCAATACTGCGGAAAAACATCAGATCCTAAGCCATTTTCGCAGAATGAGCTTAGTGACCTCATCAGAGACTTAGATCATTCGACGGAACGTGCTTAGTTACTAGCGTCAAGATTAAAAGAAAAAAATTGTCTTTCCTCAGATGTTCGAGTGTCTACATATCGCACGAGAGAGGGAAAGTTATTGAAGTTTTTTTCATCTGATGAAAATTTTGTGTATTGCTGTAATGTGAGTGATTTGCTGGCTTTCATGGGTTTATCGATCTATCAGCCCAATGAATGGCGTCTCTTTATTGACAGTAGTAAACGAAGCAGTTCTTCTACATAATGGAAATAAATATGCTCCCGTTCCAATTGCTCACTCAAAATGTGTAAAAGAAGAATATGAGGTAATTTCAAATCTTTTAGCCTGTGAGAGATGCTCTTGTTGTTGGGGAAAGAAATGTTATAAATGAACCCTTAGTTTCAAGAGAAAAAAATCATTCTTCCGGCATTGCATATAAAATTAGGGCTAATGAAGCAATTTATTAAGGCTCTCGATAGAAATGGTCAATGTTTCCAGTTTATTTCTCACAAATTTCCTGGTTTAAGTACTGAAAAACTAAAAGCAGGTATCTTTGATGGACCTCAAATACTTAAATTGATGAAAGACACAACTAATTTTGAGACTTGTATGGAGAGGCTTGCCTGGCAATGTTTTGCAGCAGTTGCACAAAATTTCCTCGGAAATCATAAGGCTGACAACTATGTAGAACTAGTAGAGGAAATGCTGGTGCGATTCAAAGATTTAGGCTGTAATATGAGTATAAAATTACACTATCTCAATAGTCATCTACATCATTTCCAACAAATTTAGGAGATCTAAGCGAAGAACAAGGGGAACGTTTCCACCAAGACCTTAAAACAATGGAGAATATATACCAAGGAAGGTGGGACAGTCATATGATGGCTGACTATTGCTGGGGAATCATGCGAGATTGCCCGAGTCAGTTTCATTCTAGAAAATCACTCAAAAGACAATTTCTTGATGTTTAATGTCAATAAAATATATATTTTTTCGTGAATTGTGTTTTTTTTTCTCGGGAACTAGAGCTGACAGAAGAATACGGGTAACATCTTTGATATCGCCATGTAAGACATACTTAAAATCGGGTCTAAAATCTCCAGCACCAAAATGGTTGTAGGCCAGTGTAATTGGCGTCAAGCTGTTTGGGGAACGTTAAGACATGAATTATTATTCCTTCTGGTGGAGGAGAGGTTACAAAATATTAATTTTATTTACATTTACTATTTGGGTGGTCGCGGAACTAAGAAGGTTGAGAATCACTGACTTAAACGAAAATTGTTACGGTATATTCCCAGTCAGTCTAGGAAAATCTGGTAATATCACATGGGCGTTTGCGCAGCGACGTTATTGTGAATCAACGTAAATCAAACCGGCGTAAACCGAGAGCTAGCTGTATATTCGTTGTTCCAAGTGAAAGCAACCACTTTGAAAACAATATTTTCATGTACCTTTCTTCTCTAGAAGCATGATGTAAGATTCATTAATATGCTAAGGTTAGTATAATTTTATGAACTTGGATGAAATGTTTACTCACCTTCTAACACAGCAATTAATACTACTTTTTATTACTACATTATTTACATATGCATGTAAGTATGCACGCTAGCTGTACGTAAATAAAAACACTTTATATTTTTAGTATAAAAACGTCCTTCTGCAGTGTGTACAGATATATCTTCGCAATTCCTAACTGGTACTAAAGGTCACGGTTCTCTTTAAGAACACCGCATGGATTTGTAATAGCCTGCCGTTCATTTATAAAAAAAACATCAATATGCAACAGACTTATTTGCGTAACTATCATTCTCAAGCATTTACATGTGCAAATGTAAGTGTTCATACATTTGTATAAGACGAACGTTTCGCAAATATTAATACGGAGCTGTAGATGTGGATATATTACATGTTAAAAGGAGCGGTTTTACGACATTTTGATGGTGACTTCCGAATTGGGCTGGCGTTATTGCTGTTTGATAGGCTCCTGACACTTTTCATACGGGTCTCGTTAATCATCGACCGGGGTGGTCCTAGCGACGATTTTTCAATGCGAAATGGCGGACAGACGTTATGGATGGCATTCTAATTGACCTCTTTTTTTGTTTAAAGTTAGGGAATGACTGAAAAGGTTACGTATTTATAAGCGTTATAATTTTCTATATGTGCATCGTAGTATGGAAAATTTGCATTAAAAATATTCCATACCTAAATACTGATAAAGGAACTTGGTAAAAATAGAGTTTCTTTTATTATCGACCTATATCGCCTGCCATATTAAAAATTATATACACCGTGTCCAAACTAATTTGTCCACGACTGTTAAATTTGTTATTACAAAGCAATAAATTTTAATTTTTTTAAATTTTGCTTTTAGAAACTATTTACAATTTTCGTTTCTTTTATAGTTCTAACAATAGTAATAATAACTAATTTATTCTGTCTCGTCAGATTTTGGAAAAGAAGATATTGAAAAGTAAATTAAATAATATCAATTAAGTATGTACATTTTATGATGGTATGATGCTGTATGGTATCGGCCTGTTTAAAATATTTTTGATGCGAAACATCTAAAGGCGCGCCGCGGGGGTAAACTCGGCTCTTGAATGCCATCACGCGACGACCACTCAGTCAGCGCTCCCCTCTCTCCGCCATACCGCTGGCACTCCCCTAATATTTATATCTGAATGTCTATGCTTGGAATTAATCTTAATTACCATATAATTATCGTATTTAAGTATTCAATTAGCGAGTTTGTTAGCTTTCGTTCCCTAGAATTTGCTTTTTTGGTTTCTAATATTTCCAAAATAGTTCAATTTTTGACTTGCATTTATATTATATAACATTTTACAGCTATCGATATCGACAAAGTGGAGATTGTATCTACCGTGCTCTGCAAATCCCGTATTTTTATTCCTTGAATAATTAGCTTTTTGATGTGAAATACCTAAAGGCATGATACGGGGGTAAACTCGCCTCTTGAATGCCATCACGCGAAGACCGCTCAGTCAGCTCTCACTTCTCTCCTCTATACCACTGGCGCTCCCCTAATATTTAATTCTAAATGTTCTGCAAATCCCGTATTTTTATTCCTTGAATAATTGACTTTTTGATGTGAAGCATCTAAAGGGGCGCAACGAGGTAGTGGGAATTTCTTGATCGACCGTCTCACTCACAAAGAAAACAGCAATTCCTTGTATACCCTAGTTGTAAACCGAGTAGAATTGCTACAACTTTGAGGTCTGCGCTGATATACCATTTGTACATTTTATAGTTAATTCCGTCCAGAAGAAAAGTCGTATTTTCATACGTTTCTTTAAGTGGATTGCGTGGCCAACGGGGATGGATGCACAAACATTTCCTATATGAAGAAGGACATCTTTCAAACACAATTTCGAAGCATCGATAAGAAGATGCCATTTTTCGGGGTAGTGGTGGTGACTTAATGCTTAATCAAATAGTCGACATTATTGCAGTATGAAAGACCCACAGAAATATGTGTGTCTGGATCAGTTTCCATCCTTGGAGTCTAGATCCTAGTATTTCTGCTTTAATTTTTGACAAATTCAGGTCTCAAATAATATCATTGAATTCTAACTGATTTATTATGCGTGGTCCACCCTCTTCAGATGGCAAATATTCGTCATCGCTGGTCGATAACTTGACACTTGCTTCTTCTGGTTCTGTAATATAATAATCTTCACTTGAAACACCTATGAGTCTTGGTACTGGCAAGGCTTCCAGATAAGATACTAGACGAGTGGTAGAGGGTAGATTAGCAGAACTAATATTTTTATTATTTTTGCTGAAAACCCCGAAAGTTTTTGTGCAGCAAAAGTAGCAATCAGTTGAATATCCGTTTGCTTACGCTAAATCCTAGGTCTTGCAAATGGCATAGCGCTTTTCTTACTGTTTGACCAGCCCCTCAGAGTAACAGCACAGCGTGCGCAGCAAATGCTGGAAGGCGATAGCTTTTCTTGATGTTGAATGGTTAACCCAAAATAGTGAAAATATAACTTTTCTACTAAAGGTGTAACATTCCGCTTGTACTGCTGGGTAGTGAAATCTCTATATACATAACACAAATGGTTTGGATTATTTATACAAAAAGGCATTCAGTTATCACAAACCCACTTACATTGAATTGATAGCTCTTTATATTTTATATGAGTCCTCTTGATTTTTGTTCGGTGGTCGGGGTTGCCCCCATTTCCACTCCAATTTCATTACCCGGGGTTGTGTATGTTTTGTGTTATTATGTGTAGTTGTGTGTTTGTGTGTTACGTTTGTTTATCCTATATGGAATGCTGTGTGTTTTGCTACATTTTTGTGTGTTTGTGTTGACCTCTGTTTATCTGTTAATTTTTGATTTTTTTCGCGGCTATTTGGATATCGTTATCCTCTGCGCGTCTTTTAATTTGCTTAAGTCCGTCTTTTTTAATTAGTCTCCGTTTTGGATTTATTATTTTTCTTATTGTGGGGTTTTCGTGTGACTGTATTGTTTCTATTGTTTTTAGTGTTCGTTTGCATATTATTGTTTCCAGTGTTTCGAGTTTCGTCTCTTTATGTATCTGCGCGTTTGTCATGTATCGCGGTGCATTTATCGCGAGTCTTATTACCTTGTTTATTTTCCCTTGTACCGATTGTCTTTGCTTTTCGCTGGCTTGATGCCATATTTCTCCGGCATATGTTGCGCCCGCGAGTATTATCGTTTTTATTATTAATATTTTATTTTCCAGTGTTAGTTTGCTTTTGCCGTTTAGTATCGGGTACAGTGCGTGTGTTGTGAACCCTATTTTTCGTTTTAATTCTTTAATATGCGCCGTGTATGTTAGTTGTGAGTCCATTGTGACCCCGAGGTATTTAACTTTTTCCTGCCAGTGTATTGTGTGGCCTTCGAGTTTGACTTCGTCCGGCCTTTTGTGTCGTTTTCTGTGTTGGAAGTAAATTGCCGCGGTTTTTAGTGGGTTAATTTTAATTTTCCATTTGTCGTACCAGTCCTTTAGGAGGACTAGATTGGTTTGTAACTGCTTGTGTATGTACGATGTTCGTCTGCTACTTATGTATATAGCGGTGTCGTCTGCGTATTGTGCGATATTACATTTTTCTATTGTGGGAATATCCGAAGTGTATATGTTATACAGGAGCGGTCCGAGAACGGATCCTTGTGGTACTCCTGCTGCTATGTGTTCGATTGTCGATTTTTCGTTTCCGATTGTGACATTAAATGTACGGTTCTTTAGGTAGTTGTCGGTTATTTTTATTAATGTGTTTGATATTTTGTGACGTTTCATTTTGTGTATGAGGCCGGCGTGCCAAACCCGGTCGAAGGCCTTTTCAATGTCGAGAAAGATTGCGCCCGTTGATGTCGATATGTTCATTTTTTCGGTTATGTGTTCTGTTAGTCTTAGTGCCTGTTGTGTGGTAGAGTGATTTTTCCGGAAACCGTATTGAAAATTTGGGATTATGTTTTTGTTTTCGACTTCGTTTTCAAGTCTTGTCTGTATTACGCGTTCTGCCAGTTTACTTATTGACGGAAGTAAGCTTATTGGCCGGTAATCTGCGGTTGTTTTTGTTGTTTTTCCAGGTTTGTGGATCATTATTATCTGCGCGTGTTTCCAAATCGCGGGATAGTGTCCGTATTTTATTATTCCATTTATTATGTCGGTTATAATTTGTATTCCGGTTTTTGGTAGGTTTTTTATTGCAATGTTAGTTATCCCATCCGCTCCCGGAGCTTTTCGGTTTTTAAGGTTTTCAATTATTTTTTCCACTTCGTCGGTATTTGTGGCGTCGATTTCTCCATCTGTTATATCGATTTTTGTATTTCGTTGCCGTTCAATTTGGTTTGTGAATGTGTTATGCTTCGGTATTGTTGGGTTCGTTTCGAATTGTTTCTTTAACGCGTTCGCGAATTCGTCTGCTTTTTCTTTATCAGTTATTGCCGGTCCGTTTGCTGTTTTTAGCGGTGGAATTTTGTTTTTTTTGTTTGTTAGGGCTTTTGTCATCTGCCAGAGTGTTTGATCTTGCGTGTTAAGGGATTCAATTTTGTTATTCCAGTTTTTATTATAGTGTTCGATCATGTCAGATTTTATTTCATTTGTTATCGCGTTTAGTTTTGTTTTTATTACCGGATTTAGTGTTCTTTTATATTCTTTAAGTATGTTTTTTTTGAGTCGTAGTTTTATTTTTAGTTCAGTCGGGATGTTAAGTTTTGTGTCGATGGTTTTAGTTTTTGTCGTTTGTGCTATTGCATTTTTTATGTCATTTTCCAGTGTGATCACTGCTTGATCGATGTCTTTCGCGTTGTGAATTTTTACTGTTCTGAGTACTAGGGATTCTTTGAATTTTTCCCAGTCTGTCTTATTAAATGTTTTTTTCGTTCTAGTTGTGTCCATGTCAAGCGTTAATATCACTGGAAAATGATCTGAGGAGAGGTCGTTTATAGTTTCTATTGTATGTGTTGTGGTTATGTTTTTAAGTATTGCTATGTCTAAAACGTCAGTAGTGCCCGTTGGTATGTGTATGTGTGTGGGTTCTACCGGCCCGATTACATTGAGGTTGTTGTCTTGTGCTATTTTCTTTAGTTTTTTACCGTTTTTATTTGCTACTTTTGAGTTCCAGTTTTGGTGTTTCGCGTTAAAATCTCCCGCAAATATTGTAGGTGTGTTTTGATTGAAGATCGTTTGTATGTCTGATTCTACTATGTCTAATCCGGAGGGAAGATAACTTGCGTAAAGGTTTATCGGTCCCCTTTTTGTGTTTATTTGTATGCCTGTGTTTTCGATTTTATCGAGTGTTTTGTATTCAAGTTCGCTGTGTTTTATTGTTTCGTGTACGAGTATAGCGGTTCCGCCGCCTTTTTGTACCGGCCTATCGTGTCTGTATGTTTTGTATTTTTGTATTTTTAATGAGTGACTTGGTTTTAGATGTGTTTCATTTAGCAGCATTACGTCTATTTGGTGTTCGTCTAAAAATACGTGTAATTCATGTTTTTTGTGTGTTATACTTTGTGCATTCCAATAGGCTATTTTAATGTTGTGTTTGTGATTCATTGTCTGCGTGCGTGGAAAAGTTTTGTAAGTTCGTTTGTTTGTTCGAAAAAGCTTTGTGTTTGTTGGAGTGTAGGGTTTGTCGAGCTAAATGTTAGGAATAGTTTCCCAATCATGAGTGCAATTGCGTCGTCAGCTTTTTCGTGTGAGTTAAGTGTTGGTTTTGGTGTATTTTCCCGGGTTGTGGGTGTGGGTGTGGTTGCGGTGATGTTATTTGTCTGTTGTCTTTGAGTCCACGCGTTGTGTTTTGGTAGTGGTGCTTCTATGAGTTTGCGTGTTTGTATTGGTGTGTTTATTGGGTTATTTGGATTCTTTTTGCATGATAAGCTGAACGAGAGGTGAGCTCCGCCACAGTTTGCGCATTTAGGGGGGGGTGGTTGACGGCTTTGTGCATTCATGCGTCGAGTGTGACTCTCCGCACTTCATGCACGCGAAATTCACGTTGCAAGTACGCTGTTGATGACCGAATTTCTGACATCTGTGACACTGTACGATGTCTGTTCTAAGTCTGAGGGACTCTACTTTTACTTCTAATCCGCAAACTGTGTGGATGTCGAAAATTGACTTATATTCTTTGTCTATTTCTATTAAAATAAGGGGGGCTGGAAGGCGGTCTTTACCGTTCATCCTAGTGATTTTTGCGATCGGATAGTTCCTAGAATCTAGATCGGCTTTGATGTCTTCGTCGGTTAGGAATTGGGGTACGCCTCTGATGACGATTTTTAATTTTTTCTCGCTACGGAGTTGGTATGTGAAAGATTGAATGGCTTTTTCGTTGAGAATTCGGTTGAGATTGCGATAGTCTTGTTCTGTTGTTGGAGTGATTTGGACTCCGGCCGGGACGGACCTGCTTTGTGTGTATTGAATGTTGTGTGTTTTCATTAGATCTCGGACTCGATACCATTGTGTTGGGTCAGTGATTGTAATTGGGGAGATAGAAGGCATTTTGGGTAATTGGATTGTGTTGTTTGCTGTTTTTGTGTTTGTTTTGTGCTGTTTGTGTGTGTTTGTGTGTTTTGTGATGTTGGTACTTACCCCGGGTTTCTCTGCGGAGGTGGAGGCTGTCGGTTCTTCTTCGCTGCTGTCCATTGGCGTCGTTTCTTCTTTCTTCGTATCTTCGTCGATCGTGCGGAGTGCTTCGTACATGTTGCTCGTCTCTATTTCCGGTGATTCTGTTTTCTGTCGTTTGTTGGATTTTCGTGGTGGTTTTTCGTTTTTCTTGAGTTCGTTCATCTTGTTGTCGAAGGCGGTGTGCATCATCTTCATGAAGTTTTCCATTGTTTTCTGCAGTTCTTCGTATGTGTCGATATTCTGTAATATATCCATTGCTATACGTTGGCCGTTGCCGTTGTTGTCGTTTGTGCCAGCCATTTCTTCTGGTTTCGCTTCTTTGTCGTAAATATATTATATTATAGTATAATATAACGGTTAATGTATTCTATTACTACCGATGTGCTCAGAGCAATCGATAGCGTGCGAATGGGCTCTTTATATACGCACATAGTCAGATATCTACCAATTCTTAATTTGATTGGCTCAGGAGCAAAAATGGGCGTGGTTTAAGTGCTTTGTCGTAGGAAGCATGCAAGAACATGTCCAGACATGTCCAAATACCAAAAATCCAAATATTTTTAGTAGTAACTTTCTTATAGAAAAGTAAATTCGAAATATTGTAAAATTCAATGCCTTTTTTAAAAAATCTATTTAAGAAAATATCTCAAAATCCTGACGTGATAGAGCAAATTTTAAATCAAATTCAGAATCAGCGTGACAAAAGAAAAGACTACACGTATTGGTGTCTAAGAAAACCAAATTTTGTTGACCATTGTTATTGGAGGCACGAGCTCAGTTAAATTTGGCAAAGTTTCAGTATTCTTTCTGCAGATTATGACATTTACATATTTACGATAAAGCTATACCACAGATTATGTACAAGCCTCAACATGAAGATGTGTTAGTCCTCAAAACCATGCTGGTATTATAATCGTAAATGCTTTAAAAATTTGTCTGTCAAAATTTCAACCATTTTGGACGCTCAATTGTTATTTAGCTGTCGTTTGTGTCAGTCGATGTCAGTGTTTTGAAGTTTGGAAAATTGGAATTAAATACAGAAAGTGGACGAGAAAAACTATCGTTTTTCAAGAAAGTGTAAAAAGCACCTAGTATATAGTATTATATGTTGAGCACTTGTATTGAAATAACGAAATAAAACAAAACACATTTTTCATAAAAGTAGTTTTAATAAACTAAATGTACATTTCGTGTGCTCTGCACACATCATCAGTAGTACTGCTTAAACATAATATCTACGAGACAATATATAATATGAAAATACATCATATACAGAAAAATTAGAGGTAGGGTGAAAACAAATTAATGAAAAATTACAATGAATCTTAAAACTAATACAATTTCTGAGAATGAGTTAATGGGGATATACCAAATATCTATGAAACAAAGGGGGGTATCGGGTTAGACTAACGGCAAAAGAATTAGGGATTAACAATATAAAATATTATGTGATTATGTGATTGAAGAATGTAGTACCTGTTTACAAGATGTCTTAAGTATTTAATGATGTCGGTATACATGCTAACAGTTTATTATTGAGGGGTGAAATATCATTATCTAGAAGATAATTTTTGTGTTTTTTCATGTATATAGCTTCCCACATGTCTAAATTTCTATTACTGCTTTTATTAACTAAACTAACATTTTCTAAATTGAAGTTGTGACTTGTATCTGTATGATGTAGAGCTAATGCTGACTTTTCTATGTTGTGTCATTTAACATGAGCCATGTGTTCTTCGTATGGTGTTTGAACATTTCTTCTGGTTTGCCCGATGCATAATTTTGGACAAGAATTACAACTTATTTTGTAAATGCCCGACTCTTTCAACGGATCTGTGTTAACAATTTTTGTTTTTAGACACTGTTGTAACTTATTATTGTTAGAGAAAGCTGCAATTAAATTGTATTTTTTAAACAGTATAAAAGCCATATATACATGAAAAAACACAAAAATTATCTTCTAAATAATGATATTTCAACCCTCAATAATAAACTGTTAGAGTAAAATTACTTTCGGATGAGAATAGCGCAGAAACACATTTTAGTAATTAGAACGAGAGACCTCATAAATGAGAGAAACAGCTAGTAGTATAAATCCGTGTACTATACGAGCCACAAACGTTTATCGATTATTTGTCAGTCGATACCCGGCGCTCGATCTGTGTGTTTCGTAGTGGTCTTGTACGTACATTGCTCCCGCTGCCGACTGCTGCGACTGCTCAATGTTTTTAAGGTGTTCAGTATTTTTGTAATGTCATCGCTCGCGCAGCTTCAGTCTCATCCGAAAGTAATTTTACTCTAGCATGTATACACCGACATCATTAAATACTTAAGACATCTTGTAAACAGGTACAAATTCCTCATTCACATTAATATTTTATATTGTTAATCCCTAATTCTTTTACCGTTAGTCCAAACCGATGCTCCCCTTTGTTTCATAGATATTTGGTATTTCCCCATGAACTCATTCTCAGAAATTGTATTAGATTTAAGTTTCATTGTAATTTTTCATTAATTTGTTTTCACCCTACCTCTAATTTTTCTGTATATGATGTATTTTCATATTATACAGTGCCATTGTAAATGTCTGAAGACAGTTCAAATTTACCGCCGTAGTTTTTAGTGTAATTCATATTTTGACGTTTGCTATTCTGTGGTACATCTAACAAATTCGCAGTGACGTTCGTTCATATATTTGTTTGGTTCTCGTATTTTCATATTATTTCCCTACTTTTATTTTCGATTTTTCTTTTGCATTTACATAAAAAAACTGTTCTTATCAGAACTATTATTCTATATTTTCCGTTATTTAGGTAAGTTTAATAGAAACCTCTAATCAATACAATTAAAATGACTGCTTTTATTTTTTAAGTATTGTAGCAGCATGCCATTTACGGACGAGCAGGATGCTTTTATTCTAAAAGCACATTACTGTAGTGGGACTCTTAGAGAATACGGTGAATGGTCATATTCATTGCAATCTTGCCTGAATCAATTTCGGGAAAATTATCCTAACCATATTGTTTCATATAAAATATTTGCCCAATATAAAGATAGGGTTATTCGCCGCTTTGAAACTAAAAATTGTATTTGTAAGGGTAAATCTAGTGGTCGACCAATAGTCTTGACAGAGGATGTTGTTGATGATGTTAGACAACGGATTGTGGCAAGCCCAAACAAATCTATTCGAAAATTGGCTGCACAAACAGGTAAATGCATTTCATTAACGTTATTTTCATTACTAATTTTATTTATTCATTTAAGGTCTGTCATATAATACCACTAGAAAAGTTTTAGTACAAAATTTGCATATTGCTCAATATTGACTATGAACGTAGAGTGCAATATTGTCAATGGTTCAATGAAAATTTAAATAATGATGATATTTTAAATGTGACATTTATGTCAGACGAGGCTTGGTTTCATTTATCAGGATATATCCATAGCCAAAATTATAGAACGTGGGCAACTGAAAATCCACATAATTATGTAGAAACCAGCTTGCATCCATTGAAAATAGGTGTTTGGATAGCGATGTCAAGACGACGAGTCATTGGCCCGATATTTTTTAATGACACTATTAATGCTGAGCGATATCGTACAGAAATACTGCAAACTTTTATAAATCAATTACACGATGACGAATTGCAAACAGGATATTTTCAGCAAGATGGAGGGAGCTCCACCTCATGTAGCTCATGATACATTAGAATTTCTACAACAGTATTTCGATGATAGATTAATTAGTAAGGATCGTTGGCCATCACGTTCACCTGACCTAACACCTTTAGATTTTTATCTGTTTGGTTATTTGAAAACAAAAGTTTTTGAAAATAGACCTCATTCTATAGAAGAACTGCAAGCAGCAATTGTTAATGAAGTTGACAATATAGATGAGCAAGGACTCCACCGCATATTCTCAAATGTTAAGAAGAGAATTAATTTAAGACTGGATGCTAATGGTGGACATTTTGAACATTTATTGTAGTGCTTTAGTTTTTTCTGAGTTAGGTTAACCATTTATAATATAACAATACTATTAAGCCACAATTCTCAAACTTCACCAGATTACTGAAAAATGCTATTACGAGGTGTGGCAATTAAATAACGAGACTGCGCCCCTCCTACCCCGTGGTCGCATGGTGGGAGGTTGTCAGTGGAATGTAGTCGACCTTGAGCCTTCCCGAGCAAGCATACTTCGTTTCGTCGCTGTAGCTGCTTTAGTTTGCTTTTGAGACTTGGTTGTAGTGGATGCTGTTGTGTAGTCGTGCCGCGATCATGGTGAACATAAAAGTCGAGCAGCGCGTTAACCTGAAATTCCTAGTGAAATTAAAGAAATCACCCACGGAATGTTTTCAAATGTTAAAGGAGGTGTTTGGTGACAATGCTATGTCACGTGCACGAGTGTTTGAGTGGCACAAACGGTTTTCTGAAGGTCGGGAAGAAGTTGAAGATGATGAACGTCCCGGACGACCTGTGACTGTCAGAAGTGAAGGAAACGTCCAAAAAGTCAGCGAAATTGTGCGGAAAGACCGACGTCTGAGTATTCGGATGATTGGCGACATGTTAAACATTAACAAAGAGACAGTGAGACAAATTTTACATGATGAATTAAGCATGAGAAAAGTTTGTGCAAAATTGGTTCCGAAAAACCTCACTCAGGGACAAAAAGACAATCGGAAGAACATTTGCTCTGACATCATGGCACGACTCGCAGATGATCCAGACTTGCTCACAAATGTCATCACATGTGACGAAACATGGATTTTCCAGTATGACCCGGAAACTAAACGTCAATCCATGCACTGGAAGACCCCCTCATCGCCAGGAATGAAAAAAGCGCGAATGAGCAAATCCAATCTGAAGGCAATGTTGATCGTGTTTTTCGATATCTAGGGTGTTCTGATGATTGAATGGGTTCCTGAGGGTCAAACCGTAAATCAGCAATACTATATAGAAGTCCTAATGAAGCTTAGGGAACGTGTAAGGAAGAAAAGACCAGATGCATGGAAGAACGGCTCATGGATTCTTCACCAAGACAACGCGCCAGCCCACAACGCCCTGTCTGTGAAGCAGTTTTTAGCTGAAAAGTGCATTCCTGTGCTAGAACATCCTCCGTATTCGCCTGATCTTGCTCCATCTGACTTTTATCTTTTCCCAAAAGTGAAAAGTGTATTGAAAGGAACACATTTTGAGTCGGTGGAACACGTAAAAGTAAAAATGGCAGAGTTGTTGCGCAGTATCACAAAGAATGACCTACAGCATTGCTTCGAACAATGGAAGGCACGTATGCAACGGTGTATAGATAGGGGAGGGGAGTATGTTGAAGGGGATAAAAGTGTATTGTAACTTTGTTTGCAATAAATCACATTTTTCACATCAGTCTCGTTATTTAATTGCCGCACCTCGTATATGGTTTTCTGTAAATGACTCGTAGATAATTTTATATTTATATTTTCTTTCTAACTTACTTGTCAAATAAATGTAATAGATATATTGTATCTCTGGAACTAACTTAATATATTTTATGCTAAATTGTGTTTTTGATTATATTTACCTTAATTATTAATGTGATGTACATTGATCTGTTTGAATAATGTAATGCATTAATTGTTAATAATAGTTACTATCTAACTTAATATTATTATCTATAGTGAGAATATTATTAATTTTGAATGAATTTAGTAGTAATAGCAATATTTAAAACACAAATTAATTTCTTATTTAATAGTGAACCCTCTAATACGAAACGCCACTGAAGAAAAATAATAGAAGCAAATTTTAAACAGATACTAAGTGTGACCCACATTAAAAAAAAATGTTGGCGCTAAATTCAAACTATCATCAATCATTTACAATCGCACTGTATATTGTCTCGTAGATATTATGTTTAAACAGTGCTACTGATAATGTGTGCAGAGCACACGAAATGTACATTTAGTTTATTAAAACTATTTTTGTGTAATGGTGAAACGGCATCAAATTATTCATTCTTGATTCATTAATTCTTATACGAATTGTATTATTTTTCAAAATTTACCATTGGATGCTAGGCCTAATTAAATAGAACCAAAAATGTAACCCTGAGATACACTAACAATATTTAAGAGTCTAGACACAAATTTGCGTGAATGACTGCCCATGTGACAATCATATACGAGGTGCATTCAAGTTCTAAGGCCTCCGATTTTTTTTCTCCAGACTGGAAAGAGATAGAAGCATGAGCAGTGTTTTAAAATGAGCGTGCGTACGTTGTCAATACGTCACAGAGATGGCAGCACTGTACGGCAGATGGAATTGTAGCGGCAGCGTCGAGAATGAGAACTGTTTTAGATACCTAAAATGGCTAGGTTTTCCTTACTTGAACAGCGTGCAATCATTCGTTTTCTGAATTTGCGTGGTGTGACACCAATTGAAATTCATCGACAGTTGAAGGAGACATGTGGTGATGGAGTTATGGATGTGTCGAAAGTGCGTTCGTGGGTGCGACAGTTTAATGAAGGCAGAACATCGGGTGACAACAAACCGAAACAACCTCGGGCTCGCACAAGGGTCTGACGACATGATCGAGAAAGTGGAGAGACTTGTTTTGGGGGATCGCCGAATGACAGTTGAACAGATCGCCTCCAGTGTTAGCATTTCCGTGGGTTCTGTGCACACAATCCTGCATGACGACCTGAAAATGCGAAAAGTGTCCTCCAGGTGGGTGCTACGAATGCTGACGGACGACCACAAGGCTGCTCGTGTGGCATGTTGCCAAGCAATGTTGACGCGCAACCAAGGCATGAATGGGACTTTCTTTTCGTCGATTGTGACAATGGATGAGACGTGGATGCCATTTTTCAATCCAGAAACAAAGCGCCAGTCAGCTCAATGGAAGCACACAGATTCACCGCCACCAAAAAAATTTCGGGTAACCGCCAGTGCTGAAAAAATGATGGTGTCCATGTTCTGGGACAGTGAGGGCGTAATCTTTACCAATTGTGTTTCAAAGGGCACTACGGTGACAGGTGCATCCTACGAAAATGTTTTGAAGAACAAGTTTCTTCCTGCGCTGCAACAAAAACGTTCGGGAAAGGCTGCGCGTGTGCTGTTTCACGAAGACAACGCACCCGCACATCGGGCTAACGTTACGCAACAGTTTCTTCGTGAAAACAACTTTGAAGTGATTTCTCATGCTCCCTACTCACCTGATCTGGCTCCTAGTGACTTTTGGCTGTTTCCAACAATGAAAGACACTGTCCGTGGCCGCACATTCACCAGCCGTGCTGCTATTGCTTCAGCGATTTTCCAGTGGTCGAAACAGACTCCTAAAGAAGCCTTCGCCGCGGCCATGAAATCATGGCGTCGACGTTGTGAAAAATGTGTACGTCTGCAGGGAGATTACGTCGAGAAGTAACACCAGTTTCATAGTTTTCGAGTGAGTAGTTAGTTAGAAAAAAAATCGGAGACCTTAGAACTTTAATGCACCTCGTATATTAGACGTTTGATTTTCGATCACTCCCGTATGTCGGAAGTTAAAAAGATTAAAGCGAACAGTATATTCTTATAAAATTTTTATAATAGCTTCCCGAATGTTCTAATACTTAACGACTCAATTAACGCTTTAAAAAGTTTGTAATCGTTCACCTTCTTTCTCCTTTACAGTAAATTTAAATTCGGCGCACTTATTAAAATCTTATTTCTAAAAGTTTTAATTATTATTATTGAATAACAAATCTGCATGACAAAGCGTTACAAAATTCCATTTATCCGTGCCGGATAAAACGTTAATTCTTGGAAAATCACCTTCATTCTCTATTTGCACACGTCTACTCACGATTTATAACGGAAACTTAAAATTATGTAAATACAGTCGATACAATGTCCCACATTACACATAAAAAAACATATCTAAGTGGAGCATTAATATTTAATAGCACAGGTGCCGGTCTATTTGTGTTCTTTTATTTGTTCGGGTTTTTTTCTCTTATAAATAAATTTTTATCACTATTTTTTTTTTATGGAGAGATGATAAAAACAATAATACAGCGTATTATTAGGGTTTTTAGGTTAACGGTGCAAGTTTAAAAGTCGTACCTTGGCACCAAAAAGTGCACGCCGACCTCATCCCGAAAACGTGAAATATCAACAGGTGTATGATAAATAAATGTGTACACAATATGATAGCTACCTTATAAAATACAACAGGTCTTGGAAGTTTTCGTTAATGTTGCGAAACGGTTGGTAGACTTGATAAATATTCGGTTGGCGTGACGTATTTTGTTTGTCAAATGATGTAACGTTTTGACAGTTGTGTTAATAATTTGCTTGAACGTTATCTGTCGAGAAATTTTTCCATTGCTTTTAGTTGTTTTGTTTACAAAGTGTGTTTAAAGCCCGATGGAACTTGAAATTGAAATAAACCTTGAAATTTAAATCAATATTTTTATTTTTATTCGAAAGATCAATCATTGCATTAACATTTAAATTATTTCACCACCACGGCTGTTCTTTATGAAATATACTCTGGAAATCCAATTTTGGGAACTCTTTCGAACACGCCTGCTCTGAATAAAACGAGCAATGTTAGTCTCCAAGGCGTCAATTGTTGCTGGTTTATTAACATAATGTCCACATTGATTTTTCTAAGGTTTTCGATCGTACATATATCACGAGATACTTTTAATTGAACACGACTTAATTGATTTTACCCCGGCTTTACCCTCACTGATTCGAACTTACGTGTGTGATAGAACTCTGTATGTTTATTATAATTTACCGATCAAAATGCTCTTTGCCAACTTCAGGGGTGCTTCAGGGAAGCGACCAACCATGGTCCGTTACTTTTTCTAAATTATATTAATGACTTGTGCGATATGCTTGAGTGCCATAAATTAATCTTTGCTGACGACCTAAAGCTGATCCAAAGGATTAATGGTGAAGGAAATTGTATCTTTCTTCAGAAACAGATACACGTGCTTAATTCCACGATCAGCACGATCGTCTCAACAACGCCAACAACAATTAGATCAACATGTAATTTCGTTCAAATCGGAATATTGGGCAAAGTACAAAGCACACGATTAGTAGTTAAAAAATTGACGAAGAATCTAATTGAAGCAACAATTCTGATTGGACCTCTTAAAGCTGAAGACGTACTACTTCCACGAATACCATTTATTCCGACCGACATGGCGTTCAATTTCCAATAATGTTCGCCATGACTAAAGACCGAATTATATGCAGTTTGCATAAATTTGCATATTTGCATTTTGTATATTATTTGCATATTGTGTAGTAATTCAGAATTTTTGCATATTTTAAGTGTCCGAGTTTTATTTATTTACTAAATAAAATGTATTATAGGCATTACTAAAAATATGTCGTGGATGTAACAAAGAAACAAAAATTAAACAGCCCTTTTTAAATTAAAAATAGCATTTTATCAAGCCTCTTCCCGTTTTTTTTCCGATAAGCGTCTCCAAGAATTTATGAATGCTCTTCCCATACATCCAGGCCGAGATAAAATTCCAGGAAAAGCTAATACCTTAAAACTTCTAAATAAATACAAAAATACATTTTACCAGAAAATTAGGAGTATATGTGTTTCTTTGCTATTCGGAGAAATTTATTCCCATATTCGAAAGTAATTTTATTTTAAACGTCATTTTACGTTGGCTTTTCGAAGTGTAAACTTGTGAGTTATGATATATAATAGCAAAAATACCGAAAATAGCGATTGTGCCTGGATGGATTGCACCTTATTCAGAACTGCGTGTGGATGGAGAAAAAGTGTTTTGCGTAGCATGCTGCAAGATTGTGAGTAAAATTTTAAGTTTATTTCCTCTTATTAATTGATTAAGTTTTTAATTATCCCTTTATCTTTTACTAACATTTATTTTATAAGAAAACAACCGATGATGTGATATTTTTTTACAGATTACAAGTTAGAGAAAGCTGCAAGTCGACCAACATATGGAAACTCAATCTCATGCTGCAAAACTAACAAAGAGGGGATGCCATACGACAGAGGCATTTCCAGTTTAGACCTGACCATACTAAAATATAACGTTTTTAGTGTAAACATGTTAGAGAATCCTCTGCACGTTCTTATAAGGAAGCCTAAAGCTCGAGAAGCAGAGTTGCAAATTGCTTCTATGTGCCCAGTAAATTTAAGCTGTGTATCAAATAAAACACCAAGATCTTTTACTTCTAGCTTTCTTGGAATAGGTGTATAATCGTAAGAAATAAGTTGCTCGTTCCTGGAATAAGTGACAATAGCACATTCGCTAATACTTAATTTAAACTTGTTTGCATTGCACCAGGCGGTAATAATATTGATATACTTTTACAATGTTTCACGGTCGGAGATGGTATCGATTTTTGAAAAAAAATTTAGATCATCAGCATACGCCAGAACTCGGCAGTTGGTTGAGGTTAAAAGATCATTTATATACATCGTACTGATGCTTAAATTAAAAATTGAAGCTAGAAGATCGCTCAGAACTCGTGCACAATCTCTAATGAAAAAGTTAGGAAGCCCATCGTGACCGGAGGTGTAATCAGCCTTCACTTGCATTAAGACACACGAAACCTCCTCAGTCGAAACCGCCGGAATATTAATACTGTCAAATGAAAGAATATTTGGAGGAAAAGTATCAGGTATAGGTGAACGATGTACAAATGTAGTGGAAAATATGTGTACAAAATCCTCAACAATTTCATCCGGATCAGAAAACATATCGGTTCCTGAATTGCCATATACCTATGAAATATAATCCTTATTTCCATTTAGGAAATATGACAACTATTACTTTTTCTTAAAAAAAGGTATATAACCCCTTACCACAATTATTAATCGTATCCTAAATACGTATTTCGACAACTAAGTTGTCATCATCAGTAGGTCAAACTGTAGGCAGAATTCCTATAAAAGAAACACTAGTGATCAATCAATCATCCGAGAATTTTAGTGATGTAGAAATATATTTGTTAAACAAAGGTTTAAAATACTGTTTGCCAAGCCGTCAGATTCCTGTAGAACAGATGATTGCAAGTATCGAAACTTCGATTAAGTATTTCGAATAAGGGCCAAAAAATTTTATTCGAGAAGCTTGTAAAACCCAAATCGATAAGAATTTGCAGCAGCACAAACAGAAGTCTGTCAATAAAGAATGGAATATCATTAAAACTCTTAGATCGAAGGACTGTTTTTACCTAAAAGCAGATAAAGGGAACAAGTTAGTAATTATGGACAAAATCGACTATTTTCAAAGAGTCAAAAATTTAATTGCCGAAGGTCCGTATGTAGAAATTAAGAGAAACCCGTTACCTAAAATGATTAGTGACACAAAAGACGCGTTAAAGAAATGTCCAATTTTAATAACTTCTACCCAGAAGCATAAATTGAATGTTAGTAATCCTTTAGTACCAAGAATGCATTGTTTGCCGAAGATACATAAACCAGGTAACTCGATGAGACCTATCATTTCAGGTATGAACTCACCGACTTACTTGATTTCCAAATGGTTAGTGAATGAATTTAAAAATTTACCCGTAAAACCAGAAAATTTGTCAGTTAGTAATTCCTTAGAATTTGTTAAATTAATTAAAGATTGTGAACTGGAAGCCGGGGAAATTTTAGTTTCATTCGATGTAACGTCTTTATTCCCCTCGGTACCTATTTCAGAGACTATGAAATATTTAGAAAGCTTGATCCACAAGAATAACATTAAACCTTCAAAAATAAAAGAATACATGAGATTGACAACTCTGTGCATGACGCAAAATTGTTTCCAAGTAGGAGAAAAATTTTATGAACAGAAACAAGGCACAACAATGCCTATCTCCTTTCATAGCCAATTTATTCATGAGTCAATTTGAAGTAGAATTTAAAAATAACGCTAAATATTTCCCGAGAGTCTGGATTAGGTACGTAGATGACATTCTCGCGATTTTTGATACACGGAAATGCGAATTAGACATGTTCATTAATCAGTTAAATTTGAAATTTCCGACGATTAAATTTACGGTGGAAAAGGAACACAATGGCAGGATACCATTTTTAGATACTTTACTGATTAGGAATAAACATAAAATAGAAATCGATATTTTCCGGAAAGAAATCAATGTTAATAGATTCATCATCGCGGATTCAAATCATAGTTATCAACATAAGACAGCTTCCTTTAATTTCTTAGTCTATCGGTTACTAAATTTTCCGTTAACAAAAGAGAGATATGAAATAGAACTGGATTTCATTAAAAATATCGCGACATATAATGGCTTTGACATAGAAATAATCAATAAATTAATTAGAAAAACAAAAATAAAAAATACAATCCGCGAATCCACAAGTTTGATATCTCAAAGCAACCAGGAGAAAAATAACATGTGTTTACCATACCACCCCATCACGAAAAATATTAATAAAGTTGTGAAAGAAAGAGGTCTACAAGTTGCCTTTCGGTCCGAAAATACTATCAAAAGTCTCCTAGGGAATACTAAAGATAGAGCTAATTTTAATTCGAAATCAGGCATATACGAAATTAGTTGCGATGATTGTAATTTGAAATATATAGTCCAAACAAAACGACCAATAATAACCCGGGTTAAAGAACACATATCACATATTAAATACAATAGACCGGATAAATCTAACGTTGCCAACCATGTTTTAAGTACACTACACAATGTGTCGATTAAAGGGTTAAAGCTGGTCAAGGGCATTAATAACCCCCGCGATCTTGACGCCTACGAAAGTATACATATCGCTAAAAACGTACAACACTCCATGAACGGTGATAAAGGACCGATCCCCTTCACTTCATTGTTAGAACCATAAAAGGGTCGTCGACGTTTTAAATTGAAGTATTAACACATGTTGAGTGCCGTTTCCTTAAGAGAGGTAATTTTTGTCGATCTTTCGTTCGATATATTTCAAATTGGAGTATAAACATATGTGAATGCCGTTTCCCTAAGAGAGGTAAGTTTGTCGATCTTTTCGTTGGATATATTTGCATGTTTAAATTAGTCTATACGTGGACGCCGTGTAAAGTAGTTGTTGCGTAAGCGGTGTTCTAGCTTTACTGTGCCCCATGTGCGACACCTTGATTAGTGGTTTTACCTACTGATGATGACAACTTAGTTGTCTAAATACGTATTTAGGATACGATTAATAATTGTGGTAAGGGGTTATATACCTTTTTTTAAGTTTTTACTTAACCACAGACTTTTTTATTACTTTTTCCTTTCCTTTCTAAATTTAATTTTTATGTAATTTGTATCGATGGAATTTTCGCTAGATTTTAAGCGAAAACACGGTAGAAATATGGCTAAAACGTTAGATCTACCGCAAAAAACGGTAGATCTGGTAGCCCACCATTGCCTGTAGTGCATTTCAATTTCCATACGAAAATTCTTTCTACAATGTTAAACTTAAATTATAGAATCAAATTACAAGTAACGCACGTGATAATAACACATTTACAGCAAACATAATTAATAATGCGATAATAATAACAATTTATTGCTTTTGGTCAACTATGTTGTTGTTCTTTCATAAATAATCTACCGCTGTCACTGTACGACATATGTTTTTACTCTTAATGACGTAACACTCTAGAATAACGACTTGTCCAAAAGATAATTCATATCGGAACTTTCTCTCTGCGATCATAGGATGGGTACGATAATAAAATTTACATGTTAAAATGGATTTCGGTAAGAAATAGAAAGTGGGAATCTGATGTCATTACACTCATTACCTACGTATATTCGTATATATATGTGACACTGCTTTTATCACGGCATAACTTTACAATAATGCGACCATAATTAATCCGTAAGTATATTCAACTGTAATGTAGGTAGGGTGTAAACAAGGACAGCACAACTTTCTTTGGAGACTGTGATTAAGTAAAAACTCAAAAAAGGTATAAAAACCCCTTACCCCAATTAATAATCGTATTATAAGTACATATTTCGACAACTAAGTTGCCGTCATCAGTAGGCAAAACCACTAATCAAAGTGTTGAACATGAGGCACAGTAAAGCTAACACGTGTAAAGTTGTGCGTGCCTCATGTTCAACACTTTTATTAGTGGTTTTACCTACTGATGATTTCAACTTAGTTGTCGAACTACGTATTTAGGATACGATTATTAATTGTGGTAAGGGATTTAATACCTTTTTTTGATAGTAAATGTATAATAGAATTGCTCAATCCCTATATTGTAATCGGTGGTGTCGAATTCTCTCCTGAAACACCCAGGTAAGTTTTTCGAGGGTCGAATTTGCTTCCATAGGGATTCGAATTCGCTCCCGAGAAGATTATAAGATGTCCGCGGGGGTTGGTAAGTATGACGCATAAATGCATTCTGAACCTTCTGTGTGCGATGCCGATCAGCACTATCCAACCAAGGGCCGTAGACTGTCGCATAATTAAATTGCGAGAAGATTCTCGCATAACATGGTTTAACATGGTCCGGATGTCAAAAATTGATCGATGACCATACAATGCCTTAAGATTGGCATAGGCTAACTTAATAATTTTTGAAAGATGTTCCTTTGATCTGAATGTATTATCAATGATCAAAGTGTTGTTATAATATTAAATTTATGTGCGTCAAAAAATTGTTAGTTAAAATTGTTTTCACTTAAAATCAAATTCAACTGTTTCATGTCATAATTAGGTTCGATTTTGTAAATACAGTTTCACAAAAAATAAGACTTTTATTGTGAATATTATTGTAACTGCAAATAAAATGTTAAAAAAAGACTGTGAATTTTATTTATAGGCCTTTCACGAGAGCAGACGAGGCACTTGATAAATAGTTACAAAACAGTGTTGGCAAATCTACATTGCTTTGAGTCAGCTGTTATTAGTAAATAATCTATTAGGTTAGGTTTATGTCATTTTAAAGTATTTACAACTCCTCAAATAGACAGTTTGCGGTAGTGTATTTTCTCTTATAAAAATCACTGTTATGAGTCATAACAGTAAGTCATAACTTATGACTTATGATTTATAAGGTTACTTTTTGCTAAAATTTATACCGTATAGAGAATGAACTTCTTATGACTCGCGCGAATCTCAGCAATCGTATACTGTTTACATTAGTGAGGATGACAGTTCTCTGATGGTATGAAAGGTAAATTAAATTTAGCTGCCGAATTCTGTGTCTTCCTTCCTTTAGCTGCTTTTTCTAAAGAAGTAAATACAAAAAAGTCTTCAACATTCTCCATATCGAATAACATGAGATTCAGCAAATCTGTATACATTTCTGTCTGCTGTTGATTCACCACCTGTCTCCTGTCAATTATAAGCCATGATAAGCATCGTCACTAACCGCAAACATGTTTTCAACCAATAAATATATATTACGTTATAAACACAAAATGGCCTCATAAGGTAACAGAAAATACACTAACGTAAACTGTGTAATATGATGTACGAATATTGTTATTATATATACAAACAAAATCAAAATGTGTATGTGAATTTATTTATTTTAGACTACATATATAAAAATAATATACAGAAAATCAAAATACATAGAGATTAATGGGCTTGTAACATTGTGATAAACATATGATATAAATAAAAAGAAAATAATATTAATAAGAAATACTAATTTTATTAAACACTTACGCTGTTTTCAGAATCATAATTACTTTCATTGATTATAAATGGTAATACGTCTTGCCTTTCGAAACCCAATGAATATCATTTATATTGAAAATCACTTTTATTTTGAATAGTTCTATGATAATTGGACTAGACTGTGAGAGAATGAGATTTAATATTCATTAATTCTCATTTGCAGTAAGTTCAGAATGTTAACTATATATACACTAAGTATAGAAGTGAAAAGCCATATCCAACTTCGAGATACCGTACATTGATAAGCTCCAATTAGAGCGAAACGCATCTGTATGTTCCGTTGATGGACGTGGCTTTTCAGCAATTTTTAATTATCCTAATTACCAGGAAGGTCGGAGTCGCGACGAGGTATGTTCTACATACTGGTACAAATTTAGTTTGTCGGATTGTCGTTATTAACGCATCACATAAGACGACATTTACATGTAAAAATGAGATTTAATATTCATTAATTCTCATTTGCAGTAAGCTCAGAATGTTAACTATATATACACAAAGTATAGAAGTGAAAAGCCATATCCGTCTTCGAGATACCGTACATTGATAAGCTCCAATAAGAGCGAAACGCGTCTGTACGTTCCGTTGATGGACGTGGCTTTTCAGCAATTTTTAATTATCCTAATTACCAGGAAGGTCGGAGTCGCGACGAGGTGTGTTCTACATACTGGTACAAACTTAGTTTGTCGGATTGTAGTAATTAACGCATCACATAACGCGACATTTACATGTAAAAATGAGATTTAATATTCATTAATTCTCATTTGCAGTAAGTTCAGAATAACTGGTATTATCTAAAACAATTGTGGAGGGTTCTTCTAAATTCGTAAGAAGTTGATGTTCAAAAATAGTATAAGAAATTGTTTCTGTTAATGTCACCGTGGTAATCCAGATGCTATCCATTTGTTGTAATTATTAATTCAGCTTCAGAAATAAATTCATTAGAATCACCTGTATATAATACAATGTATCTATAACAAGATAAATACACTTTACGTACAAATATTATTCTGCTAGTAATAGATTGTACCTTTTACCACCCACTTTTGTAGCTTTGACTGTTTTTATTGACTCATTTTGTTGATTCGCAAATAGTTCCATCTTGGAAAACCTAGGTTTCATCGAAGAAAACAAACCTACATAAATGCTCATGTTTCATATGAATATACAGGTGTCCCGTATCGTTATGTTCAAATTTTAGGAGTGTAAAGTAGACTTCATTTCAAGTAACAAAAACGCAAAACTTCTATATCCATTTTTATTTGTTTCAAAGTTACAGATCTATGAATGTGATTGTCAAATCATGAAAAAAATGTAATCCTAAAGTCAATAAAAACTGATTTTATTTAAAAAAGTTCAATTCATAATATTTTCGAAATGTCCACCTCTTTGTTGAATGCTGGCTTGTGGCTGTAAGTCAACAGAAGAAGTACTTATCCGAATTTCATACTTGTTTTGTCGGATTTGCTCGGCAGCCAGGTGAATACGATCCAACAACTCTTCTCTCGTGTTCGAAACTTGCGCGTAGACTAAATTTTTCATGTACTCCCATAAATGAAAGTCAAGAGGATTAAGATCAGGTGATCTGGTTGGCCATGCAACCGGACCACCTCGACCAATCCATCTTGGATAATTGACGTTAACCCAATTTCGGACAGCAATTCCGAAATGTGGTGGTGATCCATGTGTAACCACATGTTTCGTCGAACATTCAGTGGGACATCCTCTAAAAGACCTGGCAGTTCGGATTTTCTGATGACCACCTGTGCAGGTTTCTCAGATTTGTAACACCACTTCTCGTGAACGTAGATTCATCTGTCCAGAGGACTGTTCTGCAGAAATTAAAATGAAGCCGTGACTGTCTTAATATCCAGGTAGAATAAACTAGACGAGCATAGTGGTTTGCCTCAAACAAACCGTGTCCCCTGCGATAGTGATATGGATAAAAGCCCTCACGTTTTAAAATTCGCCAAACTGTCGTTCGTGGTACTCCTAGTTGTCTAGCGATTCGACGTACACTGAAAGTTGAATCCCTTTTAACAATAGCTACTACTTCTTCCTCTAAGTCTGCTGGCAAATTTACTGCTCGGTCGAAAAGATAATCACGCAGTCCGCATTCCCGAAATTGTTTGTGTACTTCCAGAAACGTTCTGTAATGAGGAATGCGCTTATCGGGAAACTGACGTCGGTATTCAATAACGGCTTAACATGCACTGCCGTTACAGTAGCTTTACACAAAATGCATGTCCGCATACTCTTGAGAAGAAAATCGGTAAGGCATCTTGAATAAAGAAAACGTGTCCACTCACTAATAAGCTGTTGTATGAACTGAAACGTAATGTAATCCTTTATTAAAAAAATGCAACGTTAACAGTCATCTGGACATTTGTTTATTGAATGATATTCATGGTTCAGCACTTACGAAATAAGTAAGAACTTCTTTATCATAAATCAATTCTCAGTACTCTTTTTTGTAGATCTCCAAGAAATTACTGTATGCACTACGACACGTGTTTATTTATTTTAGGATAACATTTTATTCTTCTTCTTTAGGTGCCGTCTCCGCTTCGAAGGTTGGAAATTATCATAGCAATTCTTACTTTTGAAACCGCAGCTCTAAACAGTTAATTATTATTGCATCCAAACCAGTCCCTAAGGTTCTTCAGCCATGAATTCCGTCTTCTTCCTATAGATCTCTTGCCCGGGATTTTTCACTGCATAATTATTTGTAGTATTTGATATTTTTCTCCCCTCATGACATGTCCCATGTACAGTAGTTTTCTTCTCTTAATTGTCGGAATCACTTCTCTCTCCTTATGCATACGTCTCATCACTTCTACGTTGGTTTTTCTCTCTACCCATGAGATCTTCAATATTCTCCGGTATACCCACATCTCAAATGCCTCCAGTCTCCTCATGTCGGTTACCTTCAGCGTCCAGGCCTCCATCCCATAGTATAGTATAGACAGCACATAGCATCTCATCAGTCGTATTTTTAAGTCAAGGTTTAAATCTCGGCAGCAGAAAAGCCTTTTCATCCTTGTAAAGGTGCTTCTCGCCTGTTCTATTCTGACTCGTATTTCTTGGGAGCTGTCATTGTTCTCATTAATAATCGTGCCCAGGTATTTGTATTGTCTTACTCTCTCAATAGGCTGGTTCTTCACATATATCTTACGATTATCTTTAGTTGTTTTTGTTATCAGCATATATTTTGTTTTGCTTATGTTCAGCGTTAGTCCATACTCTTCGCTTACTGTGACCATTCTGTTAATTAGCGTCTGTAGGTCCTCGTGTGTTCCAGCTAAAATAACTGTATCGTCAGCGTACCTCAGATTATTTATTGTCATGCCGTTAATCTTAATGCCCTTGTCCCGATCATCAAGTGCTCTATTTACTATGTCCTCCGAGTACAGATTAAAGAGGATTGGCGACAGTATAGACCCCTGACGAACTCGTCTTCGTATTTCTATTTCCTCTGATGTCGTGTCTTCTATTCGTACTGCTGCTTTTTGGCCATAGTATAGGTTTGAGATTAATCTTATGTCTCTGAGGTCTATCCTTCTCTTGACCAATGTTTCTATGAGTTGATCATGTCTAACTTTATCAAATGCTTTATTGTAATCTATAAAGCAGGCGTATATGTCCTGGTTTACGTCTAGGCATCTTTGTGATAGGACATTTAGTGCAAATAGTGCTTCCCTTGTTCCCAGGCCCTTACGGAATCCAAACTGACTATCGCTGATATCTACATCCAATTTCCTGAATATTCTATTATGGACCACCTTCAACAGGACTTTCAATGTGTGAACCATGAGGCTTATTGTGCGGTAGTCAGAGCAATGCCTGGCATTTTTCTTTTTCGGAAGGGTTATAAAAGTTGATAGCAACCACTCATTTGGTATTATTCCTGTTCTATATATGGTATTAATTACTTCTACCAAAACATGAATCCGGTCCGCCTCTATCAGTTTAAGAATTTCCGCTGGCAGTTGGTCCGGACCTGCAGCTTTTCCGTTCTTGAGCATACCTAGTGCATATGTTACTTCATCCTTAATTATGTCCGGGCCCAACTCCCCTTCCGTATTTTCAAGAGTCGTATGCCGTCTCTCATCTTCGAGCTGCTCTGTAATGTAGTTCTTCCATATTTCTAGTTTTTGTTCTATTTCTGTGACTATTTTCCCGTTGTTATATAATATATTAAGTTGCTTTTGTTTGCTGGTGCCGACGAGTGCTTTAATCTTTTTGTGCATGTTAAAGTTATCGTATTTGGCTTGTAGCTCCTCACTTTCTTCACATTTTTGTTTATAATAATCTTCTTTTGCTTTTCCGATTTTTGTGCGAAGTATTCGTTGTGTTTCTTTATATTGTTGTTCGTTTTTTCCCTTATAGCTTCTTCTCTTTTCCATAAGATTAAGAATTTCACCAGTAATCCATTCCTTCTTTCCTGTGGGTTTCTCTGTCTTTAGAATGTCTAATGAGGGTTCCAACAAGGCTGATTTAATTCTGTACCATTTTTCATTTATGTTTCTGCAGTTTTGGTATTCGTCCTTGCTTTCGAGTGTTTCCAGATTTTTGTTTATTCTTGTTTGCAACTCATTCCGTATTTCTTGGTTTTTTAGGTGTTTTGTATTTATCCGAGTTTCTCTCTTCTTTGGGATTCTTTTAAGTTTGAGGTGCATCTGGGCCACCAGGGGGTTGTGGTCCGAGGAGACGTCAGCGCCCGGGTAGGTCTTAACTGATTTGATGTTGTTTCTATATCTTGCGTTTATCAAAACGTAGTCTATTTGATTTCTCATCGGGTTCTGGTCACAACATTTTATTATGCGACGTTAACAATCACAGGCCTGTTATTGAATCGTATAACTTTTTTTTTAAATAAAATCTGTTTGTAGGATTACATTTTTATTCATGATCTGACAATCACATTCATAGATCTGTAACTTTGAAACAAATAAAAATGGATATACAAGTTTTGCGTTTTTGTTACTTGACATGAAGTCTACTTTACACTTAACGATACGGGACAGCTTGTATAGTCGCAAGAACATAACACGTTTTAATACAATATGTGAGAATTCCATTAATGAAATAGGTAGGAACTTGTAAATATAAACTCATTGTAAACAACTTATTTGAATGACGATTGACAGAATGTAAGCTGGCAACCATGCCCAGCTCTGGTAACATAATATATTTAGTTAATTGAGAGAAATACGAGGATTATTAGGTATTATTGTACGTAATTTAAATGTTACTTGTTCCGAAGTAACTGTTTGTCACGTGTCTCGTCTGTTATCACGAAAGTCCTACAATTAAAATATTTCTACAGTAACCTTTTCTAGCTTTGGAGCGTTATCGGCTCTTGGGATCGAGTTAGGTACTGCCCATCGTAATGTATTTAAAATTGTCTTCGCACATGGTATACGCTTGTTAGGATAATTAACTGTTTTAAATAAATTATCTAAATGTATTCATTTTAAGATTTAAGTATGAATGAAAAATAAAAAATATTTGACATTTTTAGAAAAATACGTCACTGGTGTATAACTGGTTGTCTACTATGTTACCAATGCATTGACTTTTATTTTTTAGCTTTACATATAGGACGATGTATGTTTAGTGATAAAGAAAGAACCGGTATATATATTCTTTTTATTAATATAGTTATTCATAATTACAGTGTATTTAATTAATGGAACCCGAACTGAAAATTTAGCACAGTACTATTTTCTAATAAGGTATTAACGATTTATAAGAAATATGAGTGAATGTCCATTTAAAAATTAATCAAAATAATTCATAAACGTTCAACCAGTTCATGCCGAATTTTGATAATGAATTTTTCCTTGATTGGTCAAAATAATCGGAAACCGTTTGCATAAATTTCATATGTATCTATGTAACTACATATTGTATAATACATATTGCTATTTGTTTAAACTTTTAAACATTTAAAAATATGGATTTGGAGCAAACTATTTGATTAGTAATTCATGTAAAACCAATTCGTAGTCCGTTTCACAAAAATAAATTAACTATAATAAAATAAAATAAAACAATCACTTTGTTTTACCACTTTATTCACATATAATTGTGACCGCGGTTTCGACATACAATGTCATTATCAAACTGCAAAAGTTACAGGCCTACATAGAACTTATAAATGACACAAAAAATATATGGGGGTGGTTTATGATGTTATTTACAAATTACTACTATATACTTAACTATTATATACAACATTGGAAAAGAGGTGGATATATAAGATCCAACTGGTCATTTAAAACGATATCTATTGTGCCGTTCCGGCTTTTAAAAACCTCTAGGGCCTCTAAAATATTTAATTTACGACCTTTCTCGGCCAAATGCAATATTTTACGGTGACCAAATGTATGTCTTTCTGTAATAAGATGGTTTGCGAATGTTGAATCTGTCTTCTTTAGTTTGTATGACCTCAAGTGTTCTTTTTCCCGTATAATAAAACTTCGACCAGTCTGACCTATATATACACTTTTACAATCATTACAATACAACTTATACACTCCTGATTTGTTATTGATATATGTTTTAGGTTTTGCGTTAAAAATGAAATTACTTGTTTTTACATATGGTTTATAAGCTATACTAACATTACTATTATTTTTTGAAATTATATTTCCAATTTGCTCGCTTATTTTACCGAAGTAAGTTAACGAGACAAATTGTTTCAAATTAGCACTATCTTTAGGATATACTAAACTAAGGGCCACTCGTAAATGTTTTTTCTTTAGTATACTGTCAAATGTCAAGTAAAAGTGTATACAGTGTATATAGGTCAGACTGGTCGAAGTTTTATTATACGGGAAAAAGAACACTTGAGGTCATACAAACCAAAGAAGACAGATTCAACATTCGCAAACCATCTTATTACAGAAAGACATACATTTGGTCACCGTAAAATATTGCATTTGGCCGAGAAAGGTCGTAAATTAAATATTTTAGAGGCCCTAGAGGTTTTTAAAAGCCGGAACGGCACAATAGATATCGTTTTAAATGACCAGTTGGATCTTATATATACACCTCTTTTCCAATGTTGTATATAATAGTTAAGTATATAGTAGTAATTTGTAAATAACATCATAAACCACCCCCATATATTTTTTGTGTCATTTATAAGTTCTATGTAGGCCTGTAACTTTTGCAGTTTGATAACGACATTGTATGTCGAAACCGCGGTCACAATTATATGTGAATAAAGTGGTAAAACAAAGTGATTGTTTTATTTTATTTTATTATTTTCAAAATGAATTACCACAAAGTTACGGCTACCAGTATTAATTTTCTTAAATTAACTATATTTAATTAATATTCGCATTGAATTTATCTGCCCTTCGACAGCATATGATCCATTCTTCTTTTATAATCATTGAAACCATATACCTTCCTTTGAGAAAACGGTGCAATACGATATTCTCATTATTTAATTTAGGCACTATGGTATTACAATAAGAACGCAGAATTTTAAATAAAACATAACTTTCTGTAGCAAAATATTGTAATAATTATTGAGTAATAATGTAGACATTTGGGAGTGATGTATGGAACAACACATTTGGTAAATGACAGCCTGAGGCTTCAATAAAACCCTACAGAAGAAAAACTAGAGGCGTTAGATCGCAAGAACGTGGTGGCTAATTCTGATCATGAGGGATGACACGTCCAGGAAAAGAATCGTGCAAGACCCAGTGGCGGCTCTTGATGACGTACGATGTGCGCTGCTGCACGGATGATACAACTTCGAACTATTTCGGAAGATTTCGGTACGGTTACTTGCTTCTCTGTATATATGAAAGCTTAAACGAAGCAGTCTCATCCGTGCAGCAGCTCACATCGAACGTCATCAAGAGCCGCCACTGGCAATGACTCATGGGCGGTATGTCAAATGGCACTGTCCTATTGAAAGCAAAGTCTTCAAACAATTGAAGTACAAAGTCTTCAAACAATTGAAGTACAAAAAACTGGGTTATCATGTCACTATAACGCTCGCCATTCACCGTTGGTGCATTACTTGCATTGTTTTCAAAAAAGGATAGTCCAGTGATTCTTCCAGACCAAAATGCACACCAAACAGACACACGTTGGAGATGCATTCGTTTTTCATGGATTAGTCGTAGATTTTCTGAGCCGCAATTGCAATAATTTTGCCTATTAACAAAGCCATAGAAATGAAAATGGGTTCCACCACTGAACATAATTTTGTGCTTAAAATAGGCATTCACTTCTTGTTGTTCAATTATTTGATTGGTGCATGGTCTGTTGGCAGAAGTTGTTGAGTCAATTGGACTTTGTAAGCATGATCACGTAAATCTTTATTGAGAATATGGTGAAGATTGACCGTCGAAATGTCCAATTCTTGTGTATGATGACGAAACGCGTTCCTTGGACTCTCGCGAACTGCCGTGATGTTTTGTTGCGTGCGGCCATTACGAGCTTATGTCGTGTGTTTGACATTACTAACTGAACCAATACTTTCGAATTTTTCAATTATTCTTTTCACAGTTTATAAATTTGGTATGTTATTTCTACCGAAAATTGAACGCACTTTACGAACTGTAACAACCAAAATTTCACCAATTTGATAGTAATATTTAACAATAAAAACGCATTCTTGTGTAGCGTAGAGCTACATGTTTATTAACTCCTATCTGTCTATAATTGACATGTTACAATTATTGATCTGTCATATCATCACAGCCAAAAAGGCGCACAATTCAAATCTTGCACTCTTATTGTAATACCCTTTAATAATTGCACAATGACTGCACGCTATTTATCACTGATTTTACTCTTTACTTACAACTAACACATATAATAAATAAAGTAAGGAACAATGGAAGTCTACATATAATAAATAATGACATGACAGGTGAAAATTTCAAGTAAACGGTATCAAACAAACTGCAAATCACATTTGGAACTCGAGTGATGTCAAGCAATTACATGACTAGAAACACATTTCTAGCATTGAGCAATCCTATTAGACGTCTACTATCCTTTGGGTGTAAATAAGCTTAACATATTCCATTTGTTGTGTATTAGACCTTAAATGACGAGAATGTGTTAAGTTTCATAATAGTTGTCACTAATCAGATTTAATTATTATTTTTTTAAATTTAAAGCGATCAATCTTAGAAAGATGATATATCAAATACAAGTTGACCATCTCAGGTATACCCAGTTAATACAATACGATCAAATATTTCTACCCTCTAGAATCCCATGATATTTTTCTTCTTTAACCCTTAATTGGCGTTGCGGAGTCCCTGGAACTCTAGCAAGTATGATGTATTTAATAACTTTCATATTTTTACTGCAGGTAGCGCGAGTTCTTCAGTAGCTTTGTATGGTGGGACGACCCATCGCATGCGCAAACGACATCAGTCTATTATCAAGTCAAGTAGGTATAACAACGACCCTAGAGTCCGTGGGACTCTCTGACGCAGTTAGTGTAATATTTTCAATTTATCAAGAATGTCCGGGAATTGTAAAACAGTTAAAGTGACAGATCCCAACTATGAGGAATGTGTGCTAATTTGGTTTGAAGAAAGTGACATAGAGTTTTCAGACCAAGATGGCGATTCTGAGAGCAGCATTTCTATAGAAAATGCTATTGCAAGTGATCACGAAACAGCGAGTGAGTTGTCTGGCAATGAATCTGATGACCAAGATGAGATGCAGGTGATTGAGACTGAAGAAGACCTTGATATAAGCGATCCGGGTAAAAAATATTTCTACGATAAAAACAGATACAAATGGGCTGCCACTGAACCAACACGAAATGTAAGAACGCCAGCCCACAATATATTAAAGTTGCCAGGAAATAAAAACGCTTTACCAACAATTGAAGCGCTGAAAGCATTGCAGCAAATTTTCTCACAAGATATACTAGATATCATTGTGTATTATACAAATTTAAAAATTCAAGAATTTCGTAAAAAGGCAGACAATCAAAATCGCACAGAATACAGAGACACAAACGTTGCTGAAATTAATGGCTTACTGGGACTTTTGTTATTAACTGCTGCTTTTAAGTCTAATAATTAGGCCATTGAATCAATCTTTTCAACAGATGGGACTGGCCGAGAAATTTTTCGGCTGGTAATATCAGCAAAAAGGTTCGCTGCCTTATTGACTTGTCTTATTAGATTTTATACATAAGAAGAGAGAATGCTAAGAGTAAATACTGATCCTGCTGCGATCTCACATATCCTTGATAAATTTAACAAAAATTCACAAGCAGCTTACCGTTTGGGAGTCAATGCAACTGTTGATGAAATGCTGATCGGCTTCAGAGGCAGGTGCAAATTTAAAATGTATCTACCAAGCAAACCCGTAAAATATGGTTTGAAAGTTCAATGCTTAGTTGATGCTCGCACCCATTATATATACAATACCTATATTTATTGCGGTAAAGGCACTGACACCTTAAAAGTTGTCACCGACGATGAAAAAGTATTTTCATATACCAACGCAAGCTGTTATTCGTCTTTCTAAACCAATATTAGGAAACAATAGGAATATTACTGGTGATAATTGGTACTTTTCAATAGAGCTAACAGACTATCTTTTCAAAAATAAACTTACTTGCGTTGGAACTTTGAAAAAAAACAAACGCGAAATACCCCAACAATTTCTACCCTCTAAATTAAGACAGGTGGGATCAACAATATATGGTTTCACAAGAAACAAAACATTAATTTCCAGAGTACCAAAGAAAAATAAATGTGTTGTGCTTATTTCGTCGATGCATCACTCCAAACAGGATGCAAACGGCTTGCCAGAAATTAATGCATTTTATAATAATACTAAATCTGAAGTTGACGCTGTGGATGAAAAAAAACACTAAGTATTCCTGTAGCAGAAGAATGCGACGCTGGCCTATGGCTATATTTTACAGGATCGTAGATATGTGTTCAGTAAATGCATATTCTTCCACCAATCTTGTGTCAATGCACATAAAGTAGATACACTCGATTTTCTTAAATTATTGGCTAAACAATTGTATGAAACATTACTTCGTGAACGATTACAGAATGCAAATTTACCAAGAGAGCTAAAAGCCAGTATTTTCAGAATTTTTTGCAAATGATATGCTTAGAAACCAGAGGAAGTACTGTTCTGTTTCCGATCCAAAATTAAAAAGAAAAACCGGTTATTTAAGTGTTGAATGCAAGCAACCAATTTGTTTGCAATGTTCTAAAAAATTGTGTTTCATGCATTCAAAACAGAGTCTTAAATATTGCTTTTCTTTATGCGGTTTTAGGCCGTTGTCAATTTTTTGTAATTTTAATTTAGAAATAAATGTATTCTCTTTTCTTGCAGTTTAGACCTTACGATACATGTTAAAAATATAAAATATAAAAATAAAAATTAAAGACACACTACGTTTATTTGTAATAAAAAAGTTATTGTTTCTAGTTTTATACTTTTTTGTCTTGTTTATTACTAGTAAATATAAAGGTTTGTCCGCTTTTATGTCTTTGGTTATTTATACAAGAAAAACTATTTTACATTAAAATTACGATAACTTTCTTGAAATTTGTCATTTTGTCATTTGTCATCATGGCATTATCCTGCCAAAATAAACAGAGAAGTGTAACAAAAATATCACACACTGACCGACAAGAAAGGAGAACGACAGATAAACAAGGACACATGTAACCATAAGCAAATGCAGTCAATCTACGAATATTATAATGTTCTAAGCTTGATATTTTAATGTAATTAAAATGGGTCATTTAAATTTGTTAACGGCTTACTTTTATAAATATTCTTAAAACTGGTGTAAAATTTGCCTAGTGGTTATGCAACCTAACGGATTAATTTTTATAGGATAATGTTCTGAAATTTAGTAAATTTAAATTATATATTATTTACTTTATATCCAACTTAAATATATATTATAGGAGATCTTTTTATCATCCAGAAACGTATTTCTGAACAGTTTGTTATAATTCTGATTTCAAATTCCGTAGGTATGCAACCAACGTTATAAGTTGGTAATAAAGTAAACTATATACCTTTATTGCTTCTTAAACAAATAAAATTATAAATTTTAGTAGCATTAGCAATATTCTATTTATTTCCCACAATAATATAAAGGTAAGAGTCAAATTATAGTGAACATTACTTAGAAACTCAATTATTTAATGCATTTTATCATATCATCATATATTAAGTTCAAATAATGTTAAATATTTATTGATAATTATTAAGACCATAATATTACAAGATCTCAACATTATCTTGGTTACTCATAATACGCTAGCTACGAGGGCGTATTTTTATGTTATCTACTTAGCCATGAAAAAAAGCACATAAGAGAACAAAAAAAAATATTTTTCTACATAACTCTCTTCAACACTAATACACTTATTCCATCTTTTTTCCAGTTGCCCCATACCTTCAGAAAAAAATTGCTTCGGTAACCCCGCAAAATATTCTTCAACAGCTTCTTGGAGTTCTTCAACAGAAGCAAAACGCTTTCCCCTGAGATGCTTTTTTATATTTTTGAATAAGAAGAAGTCTGACGGAGCTAGGTCGGGGCTATAAAGTGGATGCCTTAACTCTATAAACCCACAGTCATTGATTATCTGCTGAACTTTGTTTGCCTTATGAACCCGACAATTGTCGTGCAGCAACAAGTTTTTCGTAAATAAGAATGCGGGCGTTTTTCCTCCAGAGCAGTTTTTAAATTTTTAATTGTGTTTCCGTAGGCCTCTCCATTTATGGTAGACCCTCTCGGCATATATTCAATAAGCATGACTGCTTCAGCATCCCAGAAAACAGTTGCCATCAGTTTTTTTCCAGAAAATTGTGTCTTGGCCTTTTTTGGTGGTGGAGAGCCCTTATGAACCCACTGCATGGATTCTTGTTTAGTAGGAGGGTCCCAGTAATATACCCAAGTCTCATTCCCGGTGATAATTCGAGATAAAAATGTTTTGTCCCTCTACAACTTGACCAAATTTTCTTGAGAAACTTCTTTTCTGTTCAGGTGTAAGCAATCTGGATATCCACCGTGCAGACACCTTCTTCATACCCAAATCGTCATGCAAAATTTTGAGGACACTTGTTTCGGATATAAAGACTTCATTGGCAATGACAGAGATCTCTACTCGTCGATCTTTCAGTACCAAATTTTCGACTTTTCGCACAATGTCTTCAGATCGAGCTTCATCGGGTCGTCCGGTCTTTGGGTCATCATTGATTGACTCTTGGCCCCATCGAAAGGGTTTAGACCAATATTTTACTTGGAAATAAGATGGTGTATCTTCCCCATACACAGCAACCATTCTTTCATGAATTGCTTTTGGACCATTGCCTTCTTTTGTCAGGAACTTTATTACGCTGCGATGTTCAACCTTAGTTTCACTCATTTTATCGAGAAATAGACCGTCTCAAATCTCTATAAACAGCACAAACTAAACACAACTTAGCACATGTACTTCTAACAGTGACAGCAATTTTTCAATAATTTGTTTGACATCGTCACTCTTTTGTTTAATGGCTAGGTAGTTAACATAAAAATACGCCCTCTTACAAGCTCTATTATGAGTTTGTAGCTAGCGTATTAATATATATAATGTAATCTCTTTTGTCATGTGAAAACTATGCAATTGGTGTGTGTGATTGCGAGATCTGCAAACCAGCCCTTCATAACTTCTTTACCTCTTCGTTACACAAAAATTGACGTCCTTTTAAGCTTTTTTTCATTCAAGGGAACAGATAATAGTCTTAGGGTCTAAGTCTGCGAAATATTGCGGGTGTTTCAATAATTCGAATTAGAACAAATTAGAACAAATAAGATCTGTGGTTTTATCAAGCGCCAGACACGGGATTTTAGAAACGTTATGGCTATTATAAAATTGTACTATTCACTGGTGCGGCCAATCTTGGAATGTTGTTGCATTGTATGGAACACATACCACTACACACCGTGAGCGCATTGAGAGAATTCAACGCAACATGATAAATTACATTCTCTATAAGCTAAATATCGACAATAATCCCTATAACTACCTTCAACGACTGCAGTTATTGGGCTTTGAATCGCTAGAATCAAAGGCGGAGAAAGGCATACCTCAAGTTTGGATTCTGGTTGTTCAACTGTTACATAGGATGTTCGGAGTTGCTATCTCTGTTCGATGCAGCGGGTACAAGAAATAACGATGTTTTTTCAGTGCACTACCATTGGACTACATATGGACTCAGAAATCCGATAGATTCGATTATGAGGGAACTGAATGGCTTGCTCTTTGATGTGGATGTGTATCATTGCATGAAAACTGTATTCTTTAAGTAAGTATGTGAATTGTATGGACTTATAAATTACTGTTTATTTTATGTTGCAAATCTTAAGTTATATGTGGCAATTTATATACTTATATATTGTAAACATGGTTTGGGATTGGATATCCTATCTGATGTTTAAATAAATAAGTAAATAAATATTTTGACAAGCAAGTTATCCTCCTTCAAGAGGGAATTGTGGAAATTATGGGTCCTCTATAGGAGATATTCAGGTCTAGCCATGTTATGGGTTATATCCCTAAGGCATGGAGAGAAACTAGAGTAGTGTTTATTCCGAAGCCCGGAAAAGGAACATGTTAAAGACTATGGAAAAAATAATATATTTAAATATTAAAGAAGGGGCTCTGGATAGATCTCATCTACACCCACTGCAATGGGCATACCAGATGGGAAAATCAGGTGAGGGTTGCTTGCATAGCCTACACTACAAGGAAATTGCACTGGCAGTCTTCTTAGACATAGAGGGAGCTTTCGATAATACCTCGACGTCTTCTATTATTGGATCTTTAAGAGATCGAAAAATAAAAAGCACCACATGCAACTGGGTTCATAACATGCTGCGTAGCAGAGTAGTTCATGCCCAAATGCAAAACAAAACGATCTCCATGAGGACCACAGAAGGGTGTCCTCAAGGAGGCGTATTGTCACCGCTACTATGGAGTCTAGTAGTGGAAAATCTCCTCAGGACATTAAATGACCAGGGAATAGGGACGCAGGGGTTCACCGATGACATTGGCATAGTGTCCCAGGGGAAATTCCCGCGGACAGTGGCGAGCATCATGCGAAATGCTCTGCGAATTGTGGAAAGATGGTGCCTTGAGGAGGGATTAACTGTCAATCCTCAAAAGTTGGTAGCTTTTACCAACATGAGAAAACTAAATGATCTAGGTAGCGTACGGCTGTTTGGACAAGTGTTAAAACTAACCAATGAAGTGAAGTATCTAGGCATAACACTTGATGCGAAACTGAATTGGACACCTAGTCGAAGTGGCAGACAGGGCGGCGCAGCTCTTCTGGAGATGCAGAAGAGCTGTTAGCAAGGTCTGGGGACTAAACCCAAATGTGATACACTGGTTGTACACAGTAGTAATAAGACCAACGATTACCTATGGAGCAGTTATCTGGTGGAGGAGGACGGAGTGGACATCGTCGGAGGGGCTCCTCAAGACTCTCCAGCTACAGACTCTGTTGGGAATCACGGGAGCTCCCTCCGCTCCCTCCTCTCCCTCTGCTGGAACAATTTGTAAAGGCGGCGGCAATGGCTGCGATACTGAGGCTGAAGGCCAACGACGTATGGTGTCCTAATAAGGTTGTAGGGAGCCAACAAATTTATACCGACCAGGGAACAGGCAAAAAGTCGCTCGATCGATTGTGGTGCCGTCACCTGGTACACAAATGGATCACAATCGAGTCAGGGAGCAGGTGCAGGCATATGCGGAATGTGCTCTACAAGGAAGATATCGATATGTCTGGGGAAACATACTACGGTTTTCCAGGCCGAATTGCTTGTAGTCGCAGCCTGCGCCGCGGAAATTCGAGAAGCCAGCTGCGCAAACAAAAAAATTAACATAATGACTGATAGTCAGGCGGCTATTAAAGTTATTATGAACCCATCCACCAGATCTAAGCTCGTGAAATATTGTAAATAGGTCCTCAATAAACCTACAGAAGACAATACAGTGTCGCTGATATGGGTGCCAGGACATGAGGGAATTACAGGCAATGAGATACCGACAAACTGGCCAAAGAAGGTACTAATAGGAACTTCATAGGACCAGAACCTGTATGTGGAATCACTAAGGATTCCGATAAAAGGGAGATCTGGTTATGGCTAGAAAAAGAACATAAAAATAAATGGAGGTTAACGGAAGGTCAACTCCATACCAAAACCCTACTAAGGGAGCTGGACGGAAAGTTTTCAGCCAACCTAATTCGTAGTAACAAAAAAGAAATTAAAATAATTACCGGGTTAATAACCGGACATTGTCCTTTAAGGAAACATTTGTACAGCATGGGCTTGGTTAGCGAGCCCTGGTGTAGAAGATGTGAAAAACAGGAGGAAACTAGCCTTCATGTAATATGCACGTGTGAGGAACTGAAGGAACTCAGACAGAAATATTTCGGGAGAGATCTATTGGATCCTTCGAGTGTACTCAAACTTTCCCTGCGGAGAATAGTGGCTTTTATCGAGAACACAAGACTAACAAAGTGGAACTGAGAGATCTATTGGGGATAGCACAAAGAGCAGTATGCTCAAGTGCCTGGACGTGCTGGCGTCTAACCCAAAACAGAAGAAGGAGTAAGTTATCCTCAGAAAGTAAATTAGTAATAAGTGTTGAACATAGAGCAGAATAAATCCAGTACAAAAAAAACATGTTCAACTCTGTTATTATTAATTTTACCTACTGAGGATACCAACTTAATTGTCGAAATATGTATTTAGGATAGGAGTATTAATTGTGGTTAATGGGTTTTATTCCTTTTTTATGTTGTTACTTAACCACAGTCTCGGCAGTAGGACTTTTGACATATTATGCCTAATATTCCTTTAAGCCACTCACGTCCTAGAAAGAAAAAGCGCTACAAATTTATGCATTACCCTGATATTAAAAAAAAGTATATTAACTAATGAGGTTTTCCATGTTTTTGGTCCAGCAATCTCTAACCAATTAAAATAACAGTAAAAACACGTGCTAACAAATTGACTTGTTTTTACGTTCTTCAATTAAGGTTCAATCAATAAATGAAATGACTGTAATTATGAATTTTTATTAGTATTATTTACACGTATAATAACGCAATTTATTTAGATTTAATTTATTTGAAGCGAGAACAACTTTTTTTTTCTTGTTTAATAACATACAATATATGTGCGTATAAGATTTTTACAAAATATTAGGTTTGATGATATTTAGACACTGTAAAGTAATTTTTAAATTAATCTAAAAGAAATATTTATTAACATTAATACCCGTTTTCTTTACCTCTAGATATCTAGCCGATAAACTTATCTTCTAGATAACTAATAACACAAACATAAAAGGATTTCTTCATTTTTAAATACACTTTATCTACAAGATAAATTTGTCTAGAGGTTAAAGTTTTTGATAAATATAATCTTTAGATATTTTGTTGCGAGCACATGTTCCTAGGTTAGATGTGTTTTCATTTTTTATTGATCTTTAACACATGGATTATATTGGTGTTGATCAGTATTTGTTAATATTTCTGTGTTCTGGTAAAATTATTCCTTCACAGTAGTTGTGGTATACACAAATACAATCGAGCGAATTATGTGGTGGAATTGGACGAGGTAGAATTTTATTTACGTGTCTTTAAAAAGAAAGTAAGCGATAATGATTTTCTTTCAATAAATAGAGGAGCATTTAGAAGTAGTATGAAATCAGTAAGCGTTATTATACAGGCTGATTCATTTTCGACACGCACCATGAGGATCTCGCTTATTATTGGAGATACAGGGTAGATATAAATTTGGCAAAGATGTTAAATTTTGTGTTTGTTATGAACCCGAAGAGAAAATGGACCTGTCTGAAAGGCCTTTGGGGTTCTTTTTTTTTTGAAACGGAAGATCATTTTCTTCTTTTGCCTTTAGCACGTTTATTTGACATTGCAGAGGAAAACTAAAATCACATTCTCGATGCCACTTTTAATCTACTATTTAATGGTAACCTCGAAATTTCCATATGACGTTTCGGTTCTACCTGGCCATCATCAACTTTCTTATTTCTTTTAGCAGAACTATATCGGATTTGGACGAAGCTAGAAAGATCTTTTTTCTGATTTCAACAATGTATGACGTGTTGACACAAGTTTTTAATATTATGCTTTAATTCACGAAGAATACATTTTAGGATTAAGTTTAAGTAAGGTAAGTTGGTTTTCTTTTTAAATCTCGAACGTTATTTGACACGGTCCATTTTCTCTTCGGGTTCATAACAAACACAAAATTTAGCAACTTTGCCGCCAAATTTAAACTTACCCTCTATCTCCAATAATAAGCGTGATCCGCATATTAAGGGCCGCAAATAAATCAGCCTGTATATACAAGTATCCCGTATCGTCATGTTCAAATTTTAGGAGTGTAAAGTAGACTTCATTTCAAATAACAAAAACGCAAAACTTGTATATCCATTTTTATTTGTTTCAAAGCTACAGATCTATGAATGTGATTGTCAGATCATGAAAAAAAATGTAATCCTAAAGTCAAAACAAACTCATTTTATTAAAAAAAAGTTATGCGATTCAATAACAGGCCTGTGATTGTTAACGGCGCATAATAAAATGTTATCCTAAAATAAATAAACACGTGTCGCAGTGCATACAGTAATTTCTTGGAGATCTACAAAAAAGAGTATTGGAAATTGATTTATGATAAAGAAGGTTCTTATTTATTTCGTAAGTGCTGAACCATGAATATCATACAATAAACACATGTTCATATGACTGTTAACGTTGAATTTTTTAATAAAAGATTACATTACGTTTCAGTTCATACAACAGCTTATTAGTGAGTGGACACGTTTTCTTTATTCAAAATGCCTTACCGATTTTCTTCTCAAGAGTATGCGGACATGCATTTTGTGTATGGTTACTGTAACGGCAGTGCACGTCAAGCAGTTATTGAATACCGACATCGGTTTCACGATAGACGCATTCGTCATTACAGAACGTTTCTGGAAGTACACAGACAATTTCGGGAATGCGAACTGCGTGATTATCTTTTCGACCGAGGAGTAAATTTGCCAGTAGATTTAGAGGAAGAAGCAGTAGCTATTGTTACAAGGGATTCAACTCTCAATGTACGTCGAATCGCTAGACAACTAGGAGTACCACGAACGACAGTTTGGCGAATTTTAAAATGTAAGGGCTTATATCCATATAACTATCGCAGGGGACACTGCTTGCTTGAGGCAGACCACTATGCTCGTCTAGTTTATTCTACTTGGATATTAAGACAGTCACGGCTTCATTTTAATTTCTGCAGAACAGTCCTCTGGACAGATGAATCTACGTTCACGAGAAATGGTCTTACAAATCTGAGAAACCTGCTCAGGTGGTCATCAGCAAATCCCAAAGCTATACGCCCATCTAAATTTCAACATGAATTTTCTATTAACGTTTGGGCGGTCCTAATCGATGACGTGTTGATAGGTCCTGTCGTTCTTCCTGGGAGTTTAAATGCGGACAATTACCTTCAATTTCCTATTGAGGAACTGCCATATCTTTTAGAGGATGTCCCACTGAATGTTCGACGAGACATGTGGTTTCACATGGATGGGACACCACCACATGTCGGAATTGCTGTCCGAAATTGGGTTAACCGTTAATGATCCAAGATGGATTGGTCGAGGTGGTCCTGTTGCATGGCCACCCAGATCACCCGATCTTTATCTCCTTAACTTTTATTTATGGGGGTACATGAAAAATTTACGCGCAAGTTTCGAACACAAGAGATCGTATTCACCTGGCTGTCGGGCAAATCCGGCGAAACAAGTATGAAATTCGGATAAGTACTTCTTCTGTTGGCTTACGGGCACAAGTCTGCATTCAACAAGGAGGTGGACATTTCGAAAATATTTAATTGTACTTTTTTTTTAAATAAAATCAGTTTTTATTGACTTTAGGATTACATTTTTTTTTCATGATCTGACAATCACATTCAAAGATCTTTGAAACAAATAAAAAAGGATATACGAGGTGTGCGTTTTTGTTACTTGAAATGAAGTCTAGTTTACACTCCTAAAATTTGAACATAACGATACGGGACACTTGTATAGCACAACAAACTGTCTCTTTTGAGAGTGTATGACATATGGATTTCCTGTTCCTCAGATTCCTGAATTCTGTTTGTTGACGCAGTCGTTGAGGTAAAAATGTGCCTTTTCACTAAAGATCGCCATTTAGGTAAGCACACAGCAGCGTCAGTGCGTTAAGTTTACTGAAATAAAAGTACGCGCTATTTAGAAAAATTGTTTCAATTCGAATTACATCTACGCGTATTCGTAAATACGCGTATACGCGTATAAACAACTTCACACTAAGATAGCTGTTCACGTATTCATGTACTACATGCACATAGTACACGAAGCGCTGGTAAAGTGAGTCTCCCGAGCTTATTAAAGTCACTAGATATAATTCATTGTGCCAATGTGTTATGGAGAAAAGGACGTACACAATATGGCGGAATCAGGGCACGACTGATTCAGGTGTACCCAGGTGGCTACAGAAGTCACTATGTCTGGCAACTCTTTGCAGCCAACTTTAACTGTCAATGTTGTCATTCTTAACACGTAGTGTGCATATTTTTTCGCCGTCGTTTTGTTTACTGTTTTTCTCTTGTTATTTTGATTATTGGGGTAGTGAAAAACACAATCCGCAATGTGCAATTGCACTAGAAGAGGAGATAAAATGCGCTTATTTCGTTTGCCTACAGGTGAACAAATCTTTGAGTTATTATACTTTATATTATCCTCAACATGTGTATTTATTTTTATTATTAAATTACTACTAGATGCTGTAAATGTTCAAAGAATTAATATTTGGATGGATGTTATAGGTAGACGTGTTGAACGATCATTTTGTTCTACTGGTATTCTAGTAGATTCTATTTGTTACGCTTAGCATATAAAAATATTTTAATCTATTTTTAAATATATTTCTTCTTTGAATATCTCGATTTAAAATTATATTTAACTTAGACATTTTTCTTGTGTATATTCGTTTACAAAGAGAAAGTATTTCTCTTTTGTTATATCCTGACCCAGACCCTTCGTCTTCTACCTGACCCAACAACCGTTACTGTGGAATTTCTTTCCATTTACATTTCATTTTAGATTGTTTTAATTCAATTATACATCCCTATGGTGTTTCATATCATTAGGAAGCTTATGTCACAAGCGATATTTTAATAATATTTATGCCATCGATAGAACACCTCTTCAGGTCCCGCTTCTTAATTAATTAGAATTCAAGTTATCGACCCTCTCTCCGACTTAGATCATAAAACAGACCGTTTTCTAGACCTTTTCTATCGACACATAAGCTATCAGATATCTTCTCGTTAGAACTCTCGTAAGATCCACATCTTATGCGCAGTACTGTTCAAGTGCTAGCCACGATGCACGTGCCCCCTGCATCTCACCGCAATTAAAAGGTAATTTTGTATTGTTCAATATATATTATTCTTTTAAGCGAATCCATATTAATTTAACTAATTAATTTCTTATTCCTCCGGCCAAACATCGCTCTACATATACTTGACCAAGGTATATCTTCGAAGGCCACGTCACCATCATTGCCACACAAAGGTAACTCTGTATTGTTCGATACAGAGATTATTTTATAGTAATCGTATTCAATTAACCTTTAATTTACTGCTCAATTAAACGTTCGTTTCAGAGTATTTTTGTGTTAATTTTCAGTTACTTAATTACCGCTCCTCGTGTATATATTACTTTTGTTTAATTACTTTTAAATATACCAATTTCAATTTCTTCTTATGTAAATATAAATACAAACTTTAAGGACAACGCTTATATGTTTTATTTATTTAGTAAGTAGGTTATATATATATATATTTTAATTAACAATGATCACGCACGTCCTGGACCTTTGAAGGAACTTCACCAGCACCACTAATTATTTTATTTTCAAATAATTTCATTATTATTGGCGCGGCACATTCACATTGCCGATGTCCAGCACAAGCCGCCGTTTGTAATATATTCTATCTACTAGTCATAGATAAACCAACTGGTCGTAGTGTGGCCATGAAGGAAGTTATAAAAAAAATAATTACGTTGAATTATAATTTATTAAATAATTATTCTTAACGTATAAAGTCCGTGTACACTATACAATTTTTTGTACGTTATTATTTACAATTTAAAATAAATATATCATCACTAATTACATATTATTTAACTTTATTCTTATTTATAATTTTGGTCAGTTACGTTTTGTATTTATATGTATATGTACATATAAAAATTATGAACGAAAAATAAATATTAATTATTTACTTTCTTGGATTTATTTCACTATTGTTTCTTTGTAAGGCAAGACACTTGATTTTCAAGATAATAAATTTTAAATTTGGCATCTAAGCTGGACACAATATGGCGGCCAATTGTGGTACTTTATATATCCAGTGACTTTAGAATTTATCGCTGGTCCGGGCCTTTGTGAACCGACAGAGAATGCTGGTCTTTACTCATCACTAAAAATGATTTTATTGTGGAATGATTTGTTAACTTGCTGTTGTTCCATGATCCAGTTGACGAAGTTTCTGCGCTGTAATGGCTTCGGTTCTTAAGTCAATTGGATTTTATACGCAAAAAAATGCAAATCCTTCGCCAAAATTCGTTGGACTGTGCTCCGATTGATGTGTAATTTCTGAGTACGATGCCGAATGGGAGATATTGGAATGTTCTGGGGCACTAGCTCTGCCAGCAGCAATATTATTGATTAACCTTCCACGGCGATGATGTATAGAGGTTGTCTCGTTTTTCAATGAATTTTCCTATAAATTTTCAATGCGGGTCGCGACGCACTAAAATGATCTAGTACTTTGCGAGTTGTATCTATACAATTTTCACCGTTTTGAGTTTTCACAATTAATAAACATTCTTTCAAATTGCAACGCACCATTTTTATAATTGACAATGTTTGCCTGTGATAACTACCAATTGTGGCCGACTAAACATTTGACAGACTGAAATGGCGCGTGATTCAAATTTCAAGTTCTTTTTGAGACACATCTATTTTAACGACAGATTAATAATGTCTATTTTCTAAGAAGTTATATAATAAAAATTTCACGAGGACCAATTAGAATGAAGAGAAAGGAAAACAAAAAATATGTTTTTGAATAATATCATTTATTTACAGAAAAAACAGAAAAAGCTTATAAAAACATTGTATATAAAAAGTATTTTTATATAAAAAATTCTACACTAAAAATACTTTACATAATATATTTAATTGTTCCTTTTTACAAGACACACTTTAAAACCAACATAACAAAAATGTTCGTGCGTATATCAAGCCTTAACCCATTATTTACCAGTTGAATGTTTAGAAACGTTATTTTTGTTTGTGTTCTTACTATTTGTTTAAAGTTTAAGATGTTATTTTAAGTGTTTTATTTTTAGAAAATTATTTGCTTTATAAATAAATAATTTATAGTTAAATGAAGATATTTTCGTATTATTTCTCTCTCCTTCTAACTTTTAATTCTAACACATTAAATAAATTACCTTCTCTTTAGAAATAACGTATTATACAGAGTGACTATAAATGATTGAAGCAAATATTTAATTTGGCAATTCTGAGATTTTGGCTTGCCTGATGATTCATGTTACTAGACATAAGACTATTTGACATAAGACAAGTTTAAGGTAAATTATGTCACTTTTATGTGTGACTTTGAATGACGTTTTATTTAAGGTTTCATTGAATAGGTATTAAGTACAGAAATGCGTTTTGCAGTCCGTGACTGTTCTGGAGATAAGGACTTTTTGATCAGCCCTAAGTTTATTTACATTCAAAGTGGTAATAAATGGGTCAATAAGGAAAACAAATTTCACATACTTATAATATATTTTTTTTTGAAATAATCTCTGGTATTGGTACTTAATGGATTTAAAAAAACACCTTGTTTTACATATCCATAATCTTTTTAATAGTTAACTGTTAACGCAATCACTTTTAAGATTCGACATAATTTTTTTTTCATTTAGATTATGTTAACAATTTTTTTATTTCTGAATATTCGTAAGGTCGACGCTGAAATTAGTGAGATGTGACAACACCAGTCAAATATAATGATACATATTGCGCATGCAAACATGAATACACTTGTATGCTAACGTGCGCAATGTTAGTATTGTTACAGTGTTAGTAGTGGATGTTTAAATACATGTAGTCATGATGTTAAGCCGCGAGTATTTCAGGGCTATGACACTGGATGATTTTAAAGTAGGTCTTAATGAAGAAAAATGCATGGAACGCTTGCATACGGTTTTTGAATATCGCCGTGGTCGCAGTTATTTGTATGATGATGAACATATAGGTAGGCCCAGATCAAATGTCACCTGTGAAAATTTGTCCCATGTCGTAAAATGTTGCAAGAAGATTAGAAGGTACGCTACACGATGATAAAGACCACACTTGATATGGGATCCGCAGCAGTAAAGCAAATCCTGCATGAAGAATTGCATGTGAGAAAACTTATGTCACGATGGGTGCTACACCATGAAAATGCTTCTTCTCATAATGCTAGTGTTACTGCAAATTTTTTGAGAGAAAACAACATTAAGGTAATCGAACATCCCCCTTATTCGCCGGATCCAGCAATGTGCGATTTCTGGCTATTTTTAAATTTTAAGAAGAATTTATGTGGCTATCGCTTTTGTTACAATATTTTGGTCGGTCCATGTATACTCTTCACATCTTTGATAACGCCTTATCGGTCGTGCATTCTGGAGTCTTGGTGGTAGGGAGTACATGGATTATGCGTATCTTGCTCACTTTTGTTCGGAAGATCAGTGAGTTGCCAGTGGGTGTAGTCGAAGTACTTTTAATTTTTAGTTTTGGCATTACCGTTTGAGAGTAATTTTTGGAAACTTAAATACCCAATTAAGAAAACAGTATAGGCTGGTTAAATTTCAGGCTCTGGTAATTAGAACTCAAGACTTGGTGAATTTACGCTATTGTTTTTGTCCTTGTTGTTAATCTTCTTAGGATGTATTATCTATTGTTAAGATTTGTGATAATTCTTTCTGTAGGGTGTTGAGAATACCCCTAAATCAAAAGGGGGTCGAAATCCTGAGAATTTGCGCTGATGTGCTTGGATTTAAAAACTACCAACCGCCTGAGCACGTTTTCGATTGTCCGAGAATTAAGGTCTCAAACAAACGTCGCAAGTTCCGTTAGGACATCTGCATCTCTTCGGATAAAGCTAAATACAACTGTACTTAGTAGTTTAAAAGTAATTAAGTATTAATTCACGAAAAATTGTAGAGAGATAATTTGCGACGCCATTTTGTGTGATAAATCGTTCCTTTTTTTTTGTAAATGCCACATGGAACGTTTTCCTGTGTGAATTTATCATTTTCATTTATTAAATTTTGCGTTTATAATATTTCTGTACCGATTGTGTGGAGTTCAAATATTTTAATAATTTCTGATAGATTCGTTTTAAAAGACAATAGGCAGTAATACATTTTATTGTTGTGCTAACGGTTTAATTTCATATAATTATCTTTGTTTTCTTTGCAATGCTAATTAGTCGTAAATTTTTTTTGCCCTCCGTGTCGTTGTTTTTTTTCCTGAGAAGAAAAAGAAATAATTAATATAATTTAGACATTGCGAAAAATTAGCTTGTGCTAATATTTAACGATCTTTCTTTTTTTAAGAAAAATTATACACTGTGGTAGAATTGATTTTGTTCTAACTTTGCATTTAATTTAATTTTGTATATATATTCAGTGAATATATTTAAATATTCTCTAAGATTTATTTAATCTAAGATGTACCGTATGTTTAATTTTGATGGTTTAGTAGCCAATAATTTTGTTATATTTTAATTCACAACATTTAAATTGAATTCTTTAATGATTGTAAGGGGAAATTTGTGAGATCTCGACAATTTCTTCATTGTTCTTTTAATAGAGGGCGTGCAATATAAACTTATTTATTTTGTTTCTTGTTATTTTGCATGATCATTTCTGTATGATTAATTTCGCTGTTATAATTCATAGATATTTCTATTTTAGGTTAATAATTTGATTTAAATTAAAGAATTGTTTTCCTTAATTGCTATATTCATGAAAGTAGCCCAAATAAATTTGGTAGCTTCTTTGTAAACCATCTTTTATTTATTGACACCTGGTGAATTTTATCACAATCCTCTACGAATTCCGTGTGCCGTAGACCACTTCATACAGATCAACTAAGTTTTAAGATACATGGTGGCGTCCCTTTTCACGTATTTGAGCTGGATAGTTGGACAACGTTTCGGAAGGAACTGCACGCCGTCTTCGCTGACTAGTCTGGGTCTAGCTCGTTGGTTCTGTATTTGGGTACAACTCGCTCTCCAAGGTAAGTCCCATGAGCGCTACTAAGTTTTGGGAAGTTTAAGAGCTAGTTTTGTTTTTGGATAAATGGAGTTACGATTTTGTGTAGCACATTTTATCAGAAGAGGGGATTGACTTCGCCATCCACGAATATTTTCAGTCAATTCTGAAAAATGCCTGGCGGCAGGCTCTCAAACAGAAATTGGTCTGCAAAAGCTTATAGGTAATAAAGGATTGTACTTTAGACACTGATCAAGTTTTGAATCTTTATCTTGTTACATTTCTCTACATCTCACTAATTTCAGCACCACTCTCGTATTTACAAAGGAAGGTTAATTTTAAACGAAACGCTTCAACAGTCAACATAATACATTCAGAATATTAGCACTTCTTTCGTTGTACAGGGTGGCCCAAAATGACCGAAGGGGTTTGAGTTCATTATAACTTCTTATTTAAGACATAATTATTAAATTTTTTTAATTTTAAATACAGTATATTAATGGAGAATATTTTTAATTTAATTATGAAAAATTATATCTCGCAATGACCGAAGGGATTTGAGTTCATTATAACTTCTTATTTAAGACATAATTATTATTTTTTTTTAATTTTAAATACAGTATATTAATGGAGAATATTTTTAAAAAAATTATATCTCGCAATGGATCGTTGATTTGAGAAATAAAGGTCAACGATTTTGGCACGTTGTTCAATTGTGTACTGTTCCATTTTAAATTCCCCAAGTCTTCTTTACAAAATACTGAAAACAAAAAAAAAATTATAATAAAAAAGTTATAAGGAATTAAAACCCCTTCGGTCATTTTGGGCCAGCCTGTATATATACCTCATCAGCGTAACTTTATTCTTTTACGATTGTATATATTTTCCATAAAAACTATATTTAAGCATGAATGATTAATTAACAAATAATGTAGTTAGTATTTATGGGAGAATATCTCTGATTATTTTTGTGTTTCGAATTACGATTGATTATGGAGGTTTACTGATTTCCTCCGATGGATTATCGATACTAATATCAGCGTTCCAATTTTTCCACGTTTTTATCTCTTCGAATAAAGTTCTGCCGGGACTTTCGGTCGTGGTACATTGACTGTGCCCTAGAAGTTGATAGTTTTCATCGATGGCGCCTATACTCACTCCGTATTCAATAAGACGTTTCGCGTTTTCTAAAGAGATTCGAGGTGGAAGTTTGTTAACGTAATATCCGATAAAGGCGATGCCTATCGATGCGTCATTGTAGAAATATGTATGAGCACCGACCGGGGTCCAGCCTCTTCCTTCGTAGACGTTACCGTCAGCGCCTACCAGGAAATTGTAGCCAATATCGTCCCATTTCCTGCTTTCTACGTGAAATTGCTGAATTAGACGCACGCGCAGGATATTGTCAGCTTCTGTGGTGGCCTCCTCTGAAGCGGAATGTACTGAAACAGAATAGCAATCGTTAAGTCGTTGTTTATTTCTCAAAGTACAATGTTTATAAGCGATCACATATTTAAGGCTTATAAATGTTACAGCGGGTGTTTTGCAATGTAACCAACTAGGACTTATTTTAAATCGTCTCTTTATAAATGTTATTAAGCGTAGGATTCAATATTCTAAATTTTTATTGTTTGCTGATTTTTACGTACATGATTTTATTAAAATTTTACAAAATATCGGATGTAACAACAGTGGAACGACAGGTAGCTAGTACCAGTAACAGGTAAATACGAGAACGACCTGAAACGTTTCCGGAATCGACGAGAAAAACACGGTATTGGTGTGGTTTTTTATTTTTATTTTTCGATGTAGTCTCCTCGAAGATCAATACACTTTTTCAAACGGAGCTCTAGTCTCTTCAAGCCGTCGGAAAAGTAAGGATGTTTCGAGCTCTACAAAATAGCCATCTGTAGCGGCGATGACCTCCTCATTTGAGGCAAATCTCTTTCCATCCAGCGATTTTTTTCAGGTTTGGGAATAGGAAAAAGTCGCTGGGGGCTAAATCCGGTGAATATGGAGGATGAGAGACTAATTCGTAGTGCAACTCATTCAATTTTGGACATGACGATGCGGGGGAATGAGCCGGTGCATTGTCGTGGTGGAAAAGCACTTTTTTCCGCTGCAAACGGGGCCGTTTCTCCTTCAATACTGCATTGAATCGGGTCAATAAATCGCTGCAGTATTGCCCCGTGATCGTCCTTCCCTTCTATAGTCGATAAGGATCACACCTCGGGAATCCAAAAAAAATGGTCGCCATGACCTTTCCGGCCGGAACGGTCTTTGCTTTCTTCGGAGCCGATTCGCCCGGAAAAGTCCACTGCTTCGACTGTTCCTTGGTCTCCGGTATGTAGTGGGGAATCCAAGTCTCATTACCTTGGATCCTGGCCAGACACTCCACCGAAACGGCCACCCGATTTCGTTTTTGCTCCAGTGTGAGCAAACGCGGTACCCATCGCGCCGAAAGCTTTTTCATACCCAAAATTTCGTGTAGGATATGGCCAACGCGTTCTTCTGAGATGCCTGTTCTCTTTACTTTCCCTTTCAGCTTCAATTGGCGATCGGCTAACACGACATCATGAATCTTGTCGACCATTTCATCGTTGGTAGCGGTTTTTGGGCGTTTCGTCACTTGTGTTTGTCCGCCATGATCCTCTAGCAAAATATTTCGAATTTCCGTGGCCGTTTTCCCAGCCATCCATAAGTGTTTTATCGCTGCACGAAATTCGATTTTATCCATTTTTGCGAAACCGCCTGACTTGCTACCCAAAGCACATTCTTAAACAACAACTATTGACAGTAGGCGTCTGAAATTTTGACAGTTGCCATAAAAAAGGCATGAATCCACTTCAACCTTCGTGCGCCATCTCTTGCCGATTCCGGAAACATTTCAGGTCGCCCTCTTTCGTTTAGCCATATTACCAGTTTTTAAAAACTGTTCGATTATTCTAACATTGTGTTGTGAAAAGTAACTATAATTGTCATGGTGACAGATAATCTTTTTTCGCGCTAATGTATGTCTCTTTAAATTTCTTGGTGCAACTTCTTCAAAAGATTAACGTAATATTCCCCGCTTATCGTTTGTCCCTTTGGGAGGTAATCAATTATGATTCCTTTTACGTCATACAAAAACTCATACCATTACCTTACCAGCTGATTTCGTGACCATGACTTTCTTTGGCACCGAACAGCTAGGTTCTGTCCACTGTTTAGACTGAAGATTTGTTTCAGGGGTATAATAATGGACCTATGTTTCACCGGTAGTAATAAAACGTCACATCAAATCAGTTGTAACAGTTGCATTCTCACACGCTTCTGCACCATTGTGAGTAAACGTGGCACCTACCTCGCCGACAATTTTTCATCCTCTGTAAATTAAATTACCAAGAACAGATTAGGGTAATTCCTCAGACGAGTGATTTTTTTCTTGGAATTTCTTACCGTTGATGCAATACTACGTCCCTCACCTGTGTTTTCAACAAGGTTATGCTCTAAATACCTTTTTCTGGTACAAGAAATATGTCGCTTTATTATGTAATACTATCTATAATATTATGCACATACAAATCAGATTTCGTGATTTTAATAGTCATTTTGCTTTACTTTATAACATTTAGGAAGTATTAAATTCGTAGGCTACTGAATTCTATTAATATTAATTACATTTAATTAAAATTCTTTCAATGGAGACTGTGGTTAAATAATAATTTAAAAAGGTATATAACCCCTTACCACAAATTGATAGTCGTATCCTAAATACGTATTTCGACAACTAAGTTGTCATCATCAGTAGGTAAAAACTACTAATTAAAGTCACACGGGGCACAATAAAGTAAGATAAACGCTTACGCACAACTACTATACACTGCAACCCTGTAAAGACTAAATTTACCATGCACATTTTAAACTACGAGATAAAACACTTGTCTCTTTGGAAAAGGTTCTTAAACATCTGTTAAAATATCGAACAAAGGGACGGCAAAAATTCTTCTCTAAATACGGCGCCAACTAAAAACGATTTTAAAGCTACGGTGACCTACTAATAAACTAAATGAAAACACATATATTTCCACAAAACACTAGTATAATTAAATGTATGAGCATTTCATGTGCAATGTACAAATTAATTGTTATTATTTAAACGTGTTATATTCCAATACGCAGGTAGTGACAAAAGGTTAAGAAGTCGTATCGTAAAGGCCGAACTCTCATGACAAATTCTGAGAAAGACAAAATTAAGAAGAGGCGTTATATGTGAAAAACTAGACATCCGGCTTGTTGTATTATACTAAATGAGAATAACAATCCTCGTGAAAAGGGTCAATAAATAATTAGATATTGTAGGTGTATGATTTGGAATTTAATTATAAATAGGTGACAATGTGTTATATTAAATGAGAAACCATTTCGGTGAACAGGGGGTTTATGAATAATTAAATATTGTAGGTATATAAATTTAAAAGTTAATTATAAATAGGTGACAATGTTCTAGTTAAGGGGTTAAGCAATTTAATATAATGTATAGAATTCACGGTAGGCTCTGGGTGTGTAGGAGGTAATTTTGGATATTAAATGAGAATTCAATTCACGTGAAAAGGGTCTTGAATAATTGGATATGGTAGGTATATAATTTAAAAGTTAATTATAAAAAGGTGACATGTCCTAGTTAAGGAGTTGCGCTATTTAATATAATGTATGGGATTCACGGTAGTCTCTGGGTGTACTAAGGAGGTAATTTTGCATATTAAATGAGACTCACTTCCCGTGAAAAGGGGGGGGGGGGAAACATTAATAGAATTGTGAAAGAAAGAGGTCTCCAGGTAGCATTTCGGTCTGAAAACACTATCAAAAGTCTGCTAGGGAATACTAAAGATAAAATCAATTCCAATTCGAAATCAGGGATCTATGAAATTAGTTGCGCGGATTGTAATTTGAAATATATAGGCCAAACTAAACGACCCATAATAACACGTTTTAAAGAACACATAGCACATATCAAATACAATAGACCGGATAAATCAAATGTCGCAAATCACGCTTTGAGCACACTACACAATGTACCGATTACAGGTTTGAAATTGATAAAAGGAATTAATAAACCCCATGAACTTGATGCTTACGAAAGTATATTTATCGCGAAAAATAAACATACCTCCTTGAATAGCGATAAATCTCCAATACCGTTCAGCAGTCTATTCACATTTTTATAAGTGGGTGGGGGATGTAACATCAGTAATTATAGACATGTGGGAATCCATACACGTGAAATAATACAATTACCTCCTAAACAATGGTTTTTGAATGAAGCATTCGGCTTGTTTCACGAAATGTAAATCTTGTTTCGCGTTTTGGGGAACAGATGTACCGGATGTTTTTGTTTATTAAATTATTTATCATGTTTCACCTAGAGCCTACCGTGAATTCTATACATTATTTTATTTTGCTTAACTCCTTAACCAGGACATGCCACCTATTTATAATTAACTTTTAAATTAAATACCCACAATATCCAATTATGCATAGACCCCCCCCCCCCCTTTTCACGGGAAGTGAGTCTCATTTAATATGCAAAATTACCTCCTTAGTACACCCAGAGACTACCGTGAATCCCATACATTATATTAAATAGCGCAACTCCTTAACTAGGACATGTCACCTTTTTATAATTAACTTTTAAATTATATACCTACCATATCCAATTATTCAAGACCCTTTTCACGTGAATTGAATTCTCATTTAATATCCAAAATTACCTCCTACACACCCAGAGCCTACCGTGAATTCTATACATTATATTAAATTGCTTAACCCCTTAACTAGAACATTGTCACCTATTTATAATTAACTTTTAAATTTATATACCTACAATATTTAATTATTCATAAACCCCCTGTTCACCGAAATGGTTTCTCATTTAATATAACACATTGTCACCTATTTATAATTAAATTCCAAATCATACACCTACAATATCTAATTATTTATTGACCCTTTTCACGAGGATTGTTATTCTCATTTAGTATAATACAACAAGCCGGATGTCTAGTTTTTCACATATAACGCCTCTTCTTAATTTTGTCTTTCTCAGAATTTGTCATGAGAGTTCGGCCTTTACGATACGACTTCTTAACCTTTTGTCACTACCTGCGTATTGGAATATAACACGTTTAAATAATAACAATTAATTTGTACATTGCACATGAAATGCTCATACATTTAATTATACTAGTGTTTTGTGGAAATATATGTGTTTTCATTTAGTTTATTAGTAGGTCACCGTAGCTTTAAAATCGTTTTTAGTTGGCGCCGTATTTAGAGAAGAATTTTTGCCGTCCCTTTGTTCGATATTTTAACAGATGTTTAAGAACCTTTTCCAAAGAGACAAGTGTTTTATCTCGTAGTTTAAAATGTGCATGGTAAATTTAGTCTTTACAGGGTTGCAGTGTATAGTAGTTGTGCGTAAGCGTTTATCTTACTTTATTGTGCCCCGTGTGACTTTAATTAGTAGTTTTTACCTACTGATGATGACAACTTAGTTGTCGAAATACGTATTTAGGATACGACTATCAATTTGTGGTAAGGGGTTATATACCCTTTTAAATTACATTTAATTAGTTTGTAATTGTCGGAACTGCTTCAATTCAATTTGTTCTTCTGAATACATTTCGATAAATTCATAAGAAGTCAACTGCTTGGAATAGATCCGATTAACATCTTCATTTTTCTGTTATAAAAAAAACTCTGTTTCAAGTTATAGTGCGATCGGTAAGCTTTCACAGTTGCCTGAACACGACAGGTGGTATGCAATAAAAATAATCGATATGAAAAATATATTTAAAAATTTATTATAAATATAAATTAATAAATTAATTTCCAACTACAGCTAGTCGTGCAATACAAGATTGTCAGACCGTACTAAAAGAAGTAGAATTACAAAATAATTTGGCATTTATAAAAACCAATTACAGTTTTGTAAGTGAATCTACAAAATCACTTCAGAAGCAAGATTTGCGTTTAGTCACTGCAGTACAGGTGATTAAAATTTTCAAGACAGCACGTATATTGTACGTATAATAAGTATCAACTGGGAAAAAAATACAAGGAAAGTATTGATTAGAATATAATACCATTAGGACAGTTTTAATCCTCTCCTTTATCTGCACCTACCGGTCGGACGAAACTGCGAAAGTATATATTATAATTTATGCAAATCTGCTAATCGGACGAAACTGTAATCGCCGGTACCAGAACATATTGGTAAAATAATTATTATATGAATGTATAGTGTATTTCAAATTATAAGATAATGATTTTATTGCAATCTGTTTTCACAGCGATTAGGAACTGGCTTGTATTAAGTAGATGAACCATAATAGAAAATATTTGGGGTTATAAGAGCTTGTGGAATAATTTACTAAATTGTCGAATATAGCATTCAAACAAGAAAACGGAAAAGTGATAAAGGATACTCAATCAAAATTCCAATGTGACAAATCGATATTATTCGTCAATCAATTTATAAGATGTATGGACCTCTAAACAAAATTTATACTTAATATTCCTCTGGTTTCCTTGCCGATATTATAATCACTGTTTGCATTTCTCTAGGCCTTCACCGCAGGGTATCTAATTAATAAACTATTTACACACCAGTAGACCGCGGAACAGACGCTATCCTCTAATGTAGGGATGCACAGACTTATAGAAAACAGGGGCCACTCGGGAAAATTATAAGCCAAGGACGAGTTACTATAAAGAATACTTATTAACACAAATATTTTTATTTTTAAATAGTATGAATTACTACAAATGATAAAAATAAAAGAACATTCAAAAATGTTTGTTGTAATTATGTAATCGTAATGTAATCTAATCATTACAATGTAATATTTCATCTTTTATTATTTTGATGTATGACATTGCCTTGACCTAACAATTTTGTTTTTGTTTGGTTCCACATTACTTGTCGCCACACGTAAAATTGCTTCCAGATTTTCATTTGCCAGACGGTTTAGATTTTTTGTTTTGTTAAGTTTCATCACTGAAAACGTTTGCTCACAAATATACGTCGATTCAAATAAGCTTGCGCATTTCAATGCATTTATTCGCAACTCTTTATAAGCGGTTTTGTCAACGCAACGGTAAAAGTTGAGTAAATTACCTTCATTAAACTTGTTTCGTAAATTATCATCATTTTACATGTCTATCAATTCCAGCTGTATTGATTCCGGTGCATTTTCGGGTGAAATGTTGAAAGGATTGCTGAAAATGTCTAATAGAGGTTTAACTTTTTTGAAGTCTAGAAAACGATCATGAAAAGCTTGTATTAAAATATCAATTTTTTCAACATAAGCGAAATTGACATCAGTTTTATTGAATTTCTCCATAATTTTTTTGTAGTTCGGAAAATGGGTGTAATTGGCTGATTGTGTCCTGAAAAGACTCAATTTGCATTGAAAGGACGAAACATGAGAGTATAACTGCGAAATCAATTGATCCTTGCCTTGGAGTCGCGTATTTAAGACATTCAAGTGATTTGTGATGTCTACAAGAAACGCTAAGTCACACAGCCAATCAGGGTTGTCGAGTTCGGAGACGTCCTTTTTCTTTTCCGCCAGAAATATTTTGATTTCTTCAATCAAGTTAAGAAACCGCTCTAGTGACAACCCACGACTTAGCCACCTTACATCAGTGTAAAACAGGAGATAGATCACCATATTCGCTTTCAATATCCTCGAGAAATTGTGTGAATTATCGATGATTGAGACCTCGTGATTTTATAAAGTTTACAGTAGGTACTACAACTTTCATCACATTTTCAAATCCCAATAATTTTGAACAGAGGGCCTCTTGATGTATAATGCAATGAAACTGCATCCTTGGTATCTATGTTTTTAATTTGTAAATGCTCTTTTAACATAGTTATTATCCCAGATTTACTTCCAACCATTGAAGGTGCTCCGTCAGTCGTAATTCCAGATAATTTCGTTAAATCCAAATCCAAAAAGTCTGAAAATGGGTGCAGTGCCTCACGTAACTCTTTTGTTACCAATTTATGGACTAACACGTTATATGTTTTGAGGGTGAACAACGTGACAACATATACAGGGTTTCAAATATGTCGTGCCAAAGTTATCGAATTTTAGGCTATTTTATCTTTTTTTTTTAAATTGAACCTATAATTTTTTTAGCAAATTCATTATAAAATTGCCGTTAAAATGGTACCAATAACATAGTACTTATTTCTAGTATTTTCGAAGTTATAACCCTTTAATATAAACCCTGTATATACAAAACATATAACGTGTTAGTCCATAAATTGGTAACAAAAGAGTTACGTGAGGCACTGCACTCATTTTCATTTTAACAGCAATTTTACAAGGAATTTGCTTTCTAATAAAAAAATTATAGGTTCAATTAAAAAAAAAAAGAGAAAATAGCCTTTAAACTTTGAAAACTTTGGCACGACATATCTAACACTCTGTATATGTTGTCACGTTGTTCACCCTCAAAACATATAACGAGTTAGTCCATAAATTGGTAACAAAAGAGTTACGTGGGCACTGCACCCATTTTCAGGCTAAGACTTAAAATGTTAGACGCTGCAACTGTGAAGATTTTAACAAAATTTGCAATAAAACCAAAACTAACAGTTGTCAGTGTACATTGTCATATATCATTGCAAAGATAATTTGAGTGGCTATGATCATAATAACAAGAAAGTATAGCAATCTATTAAGAAAAAAATTGAAAGTGGTAGCGGAAGTTTGGAACACCCTGTAAATATATAAATAAAAATAGAAAATGCACTGTAGCATACTACATCTGTACGTAAAATTTCATTGCTACAAATTTATTAGTTTTCATGGTAAACTCCGCTGACACACTATTGCCGCACCCGGTAGAAGAGGATTCAATATTTCCTCCCAAAATTTGGGCGGCTAAATGTGCTAGCAGCTCAAGGATGACCATGGATGCATGGATGGCATGTGAATCGTTTCATTCACATCTAAATAAGAGTTTTAATTTTACCATCCAAATATCTTTGTCTTTTCAGAAGTTTTGCCCCAGTATCAAGCTGAAATTTATATTAAAATACAAAGTGTAAATAAACAAAGACAAGTGAACACTCACACACAGAAGCGCCTCAAAATTTTCTCAAGAAGAAAATCGAACAATATAATAATAAAGAACCAACGACACTGTAATGTGTACAATTCATTTCACATTATTATTTTTTTAAGCAAGTACATAATTTTAAAAATATTAGTTTGTAATTGTTCTACCATTTAAGTATTTCTTTTAAGTTCTCGTTTCTTACTTTATATATTTTTATTTTGCAATAGAATAAATTCTTAAATTTTAACATATTGTGTTTCTTTCTATTCAACACAAAACCTACTCTGCTTGTTTGTGTTCAATATATCGAAAGTATCTTAACAAATCTGTTATGTCTACTAAAACTAATATTGGAGATACACCTTTAAATTAACATAAAAGGATTAAGTACTTAAAGATTATCGGACGAAAGTGTAACTACTCGTAAATACCCAAAATTACCCGGACGAAACTGTAACACAGTGAAGCGGTTAGCATTATCAGAAAAAGGATTAAACAAAGATTATTCAACGAAACTGTATGAGCTAGCTGTTCGCACTATAACTTGAAACAGAGTTATACATATCTCTAATAAATATATAAATAGTCTTTATAAACGTTTGTTATTCTTCATCCCAAATTCCTGTTCGGTAGCTAAATTGTATTTTAGGGAATCTTACTTTTGTTAAATTTATGCATAAAGTGTATTTGCAATTTAATGAAAACGGTGTCAGATAGTAACTGATATGATACTGTGGTTTTGCAACCGAACAAAGGATGGTATTTGCGGAGTGCTACCGAGAATATTCCTCAAAAATAATAGTTGAGTCATTCTTATCGAAATTATATTAACGTAAACAAATAATAAAACACTTAACATCACTTTTCTGTTGTTTTGGTAACAAATTTTGGTAAAATAGTTACAACTAACTTACAGTATAGCAAGCGCCAGATAAATTGGCGAGCGGTGGAGTACATTCCGCAGGATTAGAAGTATTGGGGAGATTTATATTTAGTTTGACATCAATTTGCAAGATACTATAGGTGGCGTAAACTACACATCTATCATTTAATAAATTAATTAATTTATTGAGTAAAATATATAATGTGGACGTTCATAAAAATGGCTTCTACGCACCCCCCCCCCCCCCCCCCCCCTTCCGCCAACTTATTTGGCGCTTGCTATACCTACGTATATTAAAAATTTTGTCTATTGTGAATTACGAAATGTTAAAAGTGAGGTATTTAAACTGACCTAAGATAATATTGGTTTTATTATATCTTAACAGTACGTTTTATTGAATATATTAATTATAATATCTGGAAAATCCAGTTAATATGATCGGAATTATGGGTTTTTAAATATCAACAAGATAATAAAAGCTGGAGTACTTTATACGATAATACTGTTATTCATTTACACACATAACAGCCAAATGTATCATACTCGAGATGACTATCGTGAATTGTCCCACCATGTAATTAAGGTGGGACAATTAAATGTTGTATTCAATAAAAAACGCTTCGAATTTATGCATCAACCTAATATTTATATAAATAACACTGAAAAAATACTTTTAATCACCACCTAATTGCAATAAAAATGTTCTTTAGATTGTCGGATCTTTTATTGCTGGTGGCACCGTCGAAAATCATCTGAAGTTAATCACTTCAAATCTCCTTGGTGTTTCTTTCGATATCTTCAATTATATCAAGACGGTCGCCTTTCAGCAGAGTTTTCATATTGGGAAACATGAAAAAATCTGCTGGAGACAGATCCGGGATATAGGAGATGTGGGACGGCACTTGAATAACTTTTCTCGCTAACAATAGCTGCACAACGAACGCAGTGTAGACAGGTGCATTATAATAATGCAGAATCCATCCATTCTTGGCCAATTCTGGTTTCACCCGAGCAACTCTGCCACAGAAACGCTGTAAGACATCAAGGTAGAAGGAAGGCACTGTTAACTGTCCTACCATGATCGATTAATTATGAACGGGGCGTGATACACAAACGGTTCGTTACCGAACTATTTATGGATAACGCCCCTAATGTTAAAAAGACAAGCTTATGTAAGTTACTGCATGAACATTTAGCCGTAAAAAAGATTCGTTTGCGTTGAATTTCACATAATTTGACAATCGCTCAAGGAAAGCTCGTGTCGATTGGTGCAAAGAAATGCTCAAAAATATAATAGTGATACGTCAAAAGCTATATATGACATCTACATACAGACGAATCTTGGGTCTATGCTTTTGAACCCCAAAGCAAACAGCAGTTGACAATGTGGATATTCCAAGATGAGTCAAACCCAACAAGAAGCAGTTCTAAGCAAATTGTCTCCTGTTTTTTTGGGAAAAATTGTACATGTGGCGACAGTGGCACTATAGGATCGATTAGGCACTCCGAAAAAGCGGTCGATACGTTCAAAATCCATATTTTGGAGGTATCTCAATCGGAATGGAAAAAGTGCAGTGAAAATTGATTCAAACGTATGCAAAAGTGATTTTTATATTCACTTTTGTATACGTTTGAATTAATTTTCACAGCACGTTTTCCATCAAGACTTGTATCCGCTTTTAAAAAGTTTTCAGAAAAGCACCATTCAGAGAAGCTCTTTACAGGGAAAAACTTCCATCTTTGTCACTGCCTCCCTCTCCAGTAATAACTAGATGGGGAACATGGTTGGAAGCTACTAGTTTTTATGCAGAGAATTTCGATAGTTTACAAAATTTCGTTTACCGAAAATTTCCGAAGTGGTCCCCCTTTAAAAATTGTCAATTTTCATCATGTCACCGATTTCATTGTAGTTTGGTGTTCCTACGTATAGCAAACGCCAATTAAGTTGGCGCGAGAAGGGGTAAGTTCGCGCAGGATTAGAAGTAGTGGGGAGATTTGTATTTGGTTTTACATCAAATGTCAGATAATTCTAACCTCTGAGCGTGTATGATCCCCTAGCAAAGACATTACAAAATATGTTCTGTCAAACGTCAATGACAAATGTATTCTGACAATTACTTGAGTAGTGGGGGGTGGACGTTTTTAAAAACGGCTTCTGCGCACCCCCTCTTCGCGCCAACTTAATTGGCGTTTGCTATACTTTTGCCTCCTAAAAACTTTCCTGATATTTATATTCCAGTAAAACATATAGTTTACTCTAAATTTTTTACCCTAAAATTTTCCGAAAATTTCCGAAGGGGTCCCCCTTTAAAAATTGTCAATTTTCATCATGTCACCGATTTCATTGTAGTTTGGTATTCCTACGTACTTTTGCCTCCTAAAAACTTTCATACAAATTCTAAATTTAAAAAATCAGTTCTACTTTCTTCAGGAACACTTTGGAAATTTGCCAAAACTAATAGCTTATTTTGAAAATCAAAATCTCAAATTAAATGATGAATTAACCACATTAGATGTGGCTATTAATAATTTGAAAAATATTCCAAGCGACTTCGGATGTGGTCTTCCGCAAAAGTTTGAGGCAGTTTTTAATAAAAATCCAGATTTAATAACATTGCGGCAATTGTGTATGGGGACAATGCTTCAAAAAATTAACTGCTAAATATGCTGAAATAAAAGAATATTTCCAGTATACACATACAACCAGTTGTGATGTAGAGAGGACGTTTTCTATCTACAAGTCTGTATTTCACTCAAAGAAAACACAATTTACAGAAGAGAACCTGGAGAAAGTATTGCTAGTTAATATTAATACTCCTTTACTAAACTTATACTACAAAATGAACAAATCATAATGTATTTCGTTTGTTTTCCAATTATATAAATAAAATTATAATCTTTTTAAAAATACAAATTTTCAATAATAAGCCCGTGGGTGATGAGCCATGGGCCTCTCTTGTCCGAGCCCCCTAATAATAATAATATCAATTACTTACTTATTATTACAAGTTTTGCGGGTTCCTTCCTTTGTTTATATTCTTTCAGAGGTGGTTGTGCTAACCAACCTATCCTACTAATAATTCTCGGAGGTGCAACATCTGCAACTAAAGAAAAATGGCTTCATTCACTATATTTATAAATAGATTGACTAAGTTGACACAGCTGTTGAAACTTTATTATCAATTTTAGTAACTATTCTATCGCTTCAAATATTTATTGTAAACCACTACAATATTGTTTCGTTATCCACCAGGCATCAGGCGGATGCCAGGACTTGAGGAGATTAAATGCAATGAGATTTCGATGAGCCGACGAACTGGCCAACCAAGGAAGGTTGCAAGAGAAACTTCATAGGACTAGAACCTGTATGTGGAATCGCCGAAGACTCCGTTAGAAGGGAGATTCGGTTATGTTTAGAAATAAAACATAAAAGGAAATGGAGGGTAACGGAAGATCAACTTCATACTAAGACACTACTAGAGAAGCTGGACTAGGCTTTCAGCTAACATAATTCGTAGAAACAAAAAAAAAGGAATTGAAATTATTACCGGACTTCCTAAAAGGAAATTGTCTTTTAAGGAGGCATTTGTGCAGCATGGGCTTGGTTAGCGAGCTCTGGTGTAGAAGATGTGGAAAACAGGAAGAAACTAGACATCATGTAATATACATTTGTGAGCGACTAAAGGGACTCAGACAGAAATATTTCGGAAGTGATCTATTGGATCCTACGATGGTACCAAATTTCCCCCGAAGAGGATAGTGGTTTTTATCGAGGACAGGGTGGAACTGACAAATCTATTGGGGGTTGTACAAAGAACAATATTCTGTGCCTTGCCTTACTGGCATCCAACCAAAAGAATCAGAAGAACAAGAGGAGAAGGCATCAAGTTGATGAAAAGTGGAAGAAGTTTTCATTCACCCGATGGAGCCATTGTATGGAAAAACAATTTTGTGGTGGTCTATAATAATTATTTGAAACGATTAGATTACTATTTATTTCTTAATCACTATATCTGCATTCCTTGTTCTAAATGTTAATTAATTAAAAAAAAATAATTTTACCATTTTTGTTTATATACTGGTTGATGATTGTTTGATTGCTAATTATGTTCGCTGTTTGATTTACGTAAACAGGTCCATTTATATAGGTTATGTTGCCCAAATGGACGTTCTTCGATTTGGTGATGGTGACGTTTTTGTAGCTGTTAATCGTGTTGCGGAATATCAGATCTTGATGGTCAGTTTCAGTCTGCGATAGAAAGAAAAAATAAATAAGTTAAATTTACAATTCGCGACTGTATATAGGGCTGTGTAAGTGACATTAATTGAGATTATACTACTAAAATATGTGCCAATTGTGCCATATGCCAAATGATATTTTTAATTAAAAAAAAAATGCGAAAAAAATTTATTTAAATAGATATATTTATAGAGTACCGCTGTCCGTCCTGACTCACCCAATATGTGCTGTCCGTATATTTCGCGTCGCTTGCATATATGCGGACATATTTGTTTACATATGGTGTGTTTACAATGAATGGATTTATACATAAGAAAGTTACGAATATGCGATACCTATTTCGTAAGGTTCATCGTACTCTTGATACAAGAGTTGATTATTTCGTGCGGTCTCAAAACAGTTTTAATTAAATAATTTAAAATTAAAAACAAAATTACACAACGAACATTTTAGATATTTTTTTATCAAATTTTCATTAACATGTTTAATCTAAAATTAAATTCTCTGACACTTATTCCGAATAACACTGTATAATAGAATCACCAATTACAAAATTATACTTAACAATATAAAGTAAGAGAATGCCAAAGCGATTTTTATTGTTCTTACACTACATAAAATAAATAATTTCATAAACTAAACAGTTGTTCTATGTAACTTGAACATGAATACATACTTTTTCTTATTATATTAGAGGTTGTTATTGTTAATATAATAATTATTTGATTACCTATAAAATATAGTACAATAATTGCATCTTTCAAAACATAAACACATGTTCAAGGGCATAATTTCATAGTTTATCTTGCCTATTTGCATGCATTTTTTTTAACTTTTGTAGTGCATATTTTCCAAGCTCTAGTCATGACTAAAGGCCGGATTATATGCAGTTTGCATAAATTTGCATATTTTCGTAATATATGCATTTTGTATATTATTTGCATATGTTGTAGTAATTCAACATTTTTGCATATTTTAAGTATGCGAGTTTTATTTATTTACTAAATCAAATTTATTATAGGCGTTACTAAAATATGTCGTGGATGTAACAAACAAACAAAAATTAAAAGTACCATTTTATTAAGCCTCTTCCCGTTACTTTTCCGATAAGCGTCTCCAAGAATTTATTAATGCTCTTCCCATACATCCAGGCCGAGACAAAATTCCAGGAAAACCTAATATCCTAAAACTTCTAAATAAATGCAAAAATACAATTTACCAGAAAATTACGAGTATATATGTGTTTCTTTGCCATTCGGAGAAATTTATTCCCATATTCGAAAGTAATTTTATTTTAAATGTCATTTTACGTTAGCTTTTCGAAGTGTAAACTTGTGAGTAGTGATATATAATAGCAAAAATGTCGAAAATAGCGGCTATGCCTGAATGGATTGCACCTTATTCAGAATTGCGTATGGATGGAGAAAAAGTGTTTTGCGTAGCAAGCTGCAAGATTATGAGTAAAATTTTAAGTTTATTTCCTCTTACTAATTAATTAATTAATTAAGTTTTTAATTATTCCTTTATCTTTTAATAACATTTATTTTATAAGAAAACAACCGATGATGTGATAATTTTTTTTGCAGATTACAAGTGAGAGAAAGTTCCAAGTCGACCAACATATGAAAACTCCATCTCATGCCGCAAAACTAACAAAGATAAAATTGGCCAAGAAGAATCAGCAAACATTACCGCGATGTTTACCAACTTCCAAGAAATCGGAACAAGAACAATTTAATAAAGATTTGTGTCAAATGTTTGTGTCGGCAGATATTCCACTACTTAAATATACTTAAATACTTAAATAATTTAAATGTCAAGTTATTTTTGCAAAAGTACATCAGCAAATAACATTCCCGACGAGAGCATGTTAAGAAAAAATTATATTCGCTGTATCTATGCAGAAACATTGAATAGTATTAAGAAGGTTGTTGCAAACAATTATCTTTATATATGCGTAGATGAAACTACTTATAGTGTGAGCCGATCATAGTTCATTTAATGATTGGTATCCTTAACGTATCGGTTGCAGCAAAATCTTATTTCATTTTATCCAAACAGTTGGAAAAGGCAAATAATTTGACAATAACAAGGTTTATACAAGAAGAGCTGGCAACTTTCTTCTTACCGAAATAGATTCCAACAGAGAAAATTCTATTATTTTTGACGGATGCTGCACCATACACGGTGAAGGCAGCTTTCAACTTGAAAATCTTTTACCCAAATTTAATTCACACAACTTGCTTGGCGCACGGACTAAATCGTGTTGCAGAAGAAGTCAGAAACCATTTTTCCTTAGTAAATACTTTAATTAGTAGTGTTAAGAAAGTATTTTTAAAAGCCCCATTACGAGTTCAGTTTTACAAATAATATCTACCCGCTGTTCCGCTTCCTCCTCAACCAGAATCACACGATGGGGAACGTGGTTGGAGGCTGCCATTTTTCATGCAAATTATTATGAAGGAATAAAGACAATTATTATGGATCTTGATAGGGATGCATAATCTCTGGTAGACGCCCAAAAGGTGTATTCGAGTAAAGAAATACCTCAACAGTTGGCGTTTATTAAAGCCAATTACAGTTTTATTTCCACTTCTATATTGCAGTTGGAAAAACAATTTATGTCGATAATCGAGAGCGTTGAAATAATAAACAAATTTGAAAATTCATGTTTTGATGTTAAAGGAGGAGTGGGACAGTTCGTGTATGAAAAATTTTTAAGTGCAATAGGAAAAAAATAGGGCTTTAAAAAGCTAAAGGACATTCCTAAAATCCTGTGTGGTGATTCAGTAGAAAATATTGAGTTGACAATAGATGATATTTCTAATTTGAAATATGCTCCTATAACAAGCGTCAACATAGAACGAACCTTTTAAATATATAAATAAATATTTTCAGACAAACGCCACAATTTTTCTTTTGAAAACTTTGAGAAATATGTGATTGTAAATTGTTTTCATAGTTAATTATGTTGTAAAATGTTCTAAATAAACTTGTAGTAAACATAATAGAATATGTTTTTCTACAGTATTCCATTTTCTAACATTCCTTATATTTTTTTACCTGCATATTTTTCATAAGGAAGTGCATATTTAGGCTAAAACATCTGCATATTTATGCGCATATTTTCATTTTTTTATTGCATATAATCCGGCCTTTAGTAATGACAACAATTTATTTTCAAATTAAAAAAAATAAACAAAAATGATTTGACCTGAGAAACAGTTGAATGAATGCCAGCTTAGACAATACCAGAACAATACGCTGGATTAATTAAATATTATTCCCTTCTTGATAGGCCCGATTTGCGATTTACGTTTTAATTTTAATAATTTTTTTTTTAATTCAACAATGATTATTTTTTTCTTTTAGTTTTAATCACTTTTTTCGAAAAAAAAACAAAAATATAAATAAATTTAGAAAAATGGGCTTTTACACAAGTTAATTTTTCCATTTCAGAGCTATACATAAAATTTCAACTTCCTATCTTTTATCGTTTCTTTTATCCATATAAAAAATGTTTGAGATAGCTAGCAAACCGTCTTAAGGCTACATTGAATAGATTTAAGTACAGTAATGCGTTTTGCAATTCATGGCTGCCCGGAACGTAAGAACTTTCAAACACCTGTTACTAGTAACCATATTAACATACACACACACACAGAAATTAAGGTTTTACAATTTGAAATTTCATCATCTTTTACTTAGAACCTACTTTATTAATTTGAACGTATTTTGTAATCAAATTGCTTTAAAATTAATTTTAAATTTTGGAGAAATAAAAGACTAATTCGAAAGAGAAAAGAAAAAATTAAGAATCTGCGCTAGAAATATAATTCAACCATGAAGCGGCACGTAGTCCAAGTATTTCTCACTAAATTGTAATGAGACTCGATTTAAACAAAGAAAAAAATTCCAATAATTCACGACAGCTTTGTGGCGAACAAAAGAAACACCACAGTTTACAGTGATTGTTAAATTAAAAAGAAAAGTTGTAATTGGAAACGGTAAATCTTTAAGTAAAGCTATTTATTGAGTCGTGATTAAAAATGAAAAAATGTATAAACACTCTGAAAATGAATATATAAGGTAAGTTTAAAATATATGTCGCGAAAGACAACCTTTTACTAAAAAGAGAAATGCTGGGTCTAATTATGTTAAGAGTTGTCGAAATTATCCAAGTAATGATTAGAAAGAAAAAAATAATACTTATTTACTTCAAAGATGCCTTATAATTAGAAATATGTAGGAAATAAGCTACATTTGAAAATCAGAAAACGTACTTAGTGGCTTTTCGAGGCTCAGGAATTCCTTCATCCTCTAATACTACACTGTTACTAATGAACTAATCCAATAGGTTAAAATGTGCGCTATCACTGATTACACAGGTCTACAGTGATTTTGATGTTTGAAAGCTGTTTGCTAATTTGTATATGTTTGGGGGCCCTTATTCCAAAAAACGCCATATTTTTGCTCTATCACGTAATTTTTTTTATAGCGCTCTATATCTTAAAAATGTTAATTTATTAATATACATACCTATGACAAGAATATGTTTGTTCCATGTTAGGTATGATTTTTAAATGAATTGATTTTTATGAAATTAAATGTGATTTGGCAACACTGGTTAATATTAGATTTCTCAGCAAAGCAACAGAGTCGGCGCAGAAGCGTCAATACAACGTTGAAACCTGCTTATGTGCAGTTTGGTTGTGTTAGTCGTCGTGCTACTGTGTCCGCGCGCTTGTTGTCTTCGTTGTTGCGTATTTTAAGTGTTCTAGAACGTATAAATTTGGAAAGAAGACATTGTGTGAACAATCCGAATAACTTTTGTTATATCTGTGGTAGTTATGTCGTAGTAAAGCAGAGGCAAACTATAACTTCGTTTGTGAAAAATGTGTACCACGCTTATTTTGGTGTAAAAATTGGCGACCAAGACAAGTCCTGGGCTCCTCATACTGTTTGTTCCGTTTGCGTTGAAGTATTAAGAAACTGGCAAAAGGTAGGAAGAAATGTTTAAGCTTTGGTGTTCCTATGGTATGGCGAGAGCCTAGAAATCACAGTGATGATTGTTATTTTTGTTCGTGTAATGTTCAAGGATTCAACAGAAAAAATAAGAAACAAATTGTGTATCCCAATCTTGACTCTGCTATTCGACCAGTTCCTCATGGACCAGATGTACCGATACCTACCGCCCCAAAAGAACTAGAAAACGCCATATCGTCAGAATCAGAGGAATCTAATTGCGACCCAGATGACTCAGATTTCACACCAGATTTCAGAGAGCCCGAAGTGTTTAACCAGAGCGAACTAAATGATTTAATTAGAGATTTGCACCTTCCAAAGGATGCATCCGAATTGTTAGGCTCCCGACTTCGTGAGAAACATTTACTGGCACCTGGCGTCACATCAAGCTATTACCGGGATCGCGAAAAAGAGTAATGTCAATATTTTACTCAAGACGGACCGCTAGTGTATTGCAACAATATTCCTGCCTTAATTTCAAAATTAGGAAATGTGCCGTATGTAAAAGAAGAATGACGCCTGTTTATTGACTCAAGTAAGCGTAGTTTAAAAGGTGTTTTATTGCACAATGGTAACGAGCTGGCCTCGGTTCCCGTTGCCCATTCGGTACATTTAATGGAAACGTATGAAAATTTTGAACTTCTTTTAAAGAAAATAAACTACCAAGAACATCAGTGGATGCTTTGTGGTGACCTTAAAGTGCTGTGCATGCTACTAGGACAACAAGGAGGTTATACAAAATTCCCATGCTTTATTTGTGAGTGGGATAGTCGAGCAAGGAATAGACATTGGACTCAAATAGAATGGCCCTCTAGAACAAGCCTTACACCTGGTAGCAAAAATGTATTAAGAGATAGCTTGGTTGACCCCATAAAAAGTTTTACTGCCTCCTCTCCATATCAAACTTGGCTTGATGAAGCAGTTTGTTAAAGCCCTAGACAAAAATGGACAGTGTTTTAAATATTTGTGCGAGACATTTCCAGCCTTATCCGATGCCAAGTTAAAAGAAGGTATTTTTGTTGGGCCGCAGATAAGAACATTATGCAAAGACAAGGATTTTCAAAACACAACGACCAATGTCGAGAAAAACGCCTGGGTTTCAAACTACGAAAATATTGTTCAAAATATTTTACAACACTTTCATCGTCTAGGTTGTAATATGAGTTTGAAAGTGCATTTCCTGTTTTCACACTGGAACTATTTTCCTGAAAATCTTGGAGCAGTTAGCGAAGAACAGGGAGAGAGGTTTCACCAAGATATTAAGGAAATGGAACGGCGATACCAAGGCAGATGGAGCATAACGATGATGGCGGACCACTGCTGGATGTTAAAACGGGATATGCCCTTAAAAACATACAACCGAACGTCCGGACAACGCAGCTTTCTGGCAAAAAGACAAAGATTTCACTTAAAAAAGACTGAGTAAAGTATTTTTTTCCACTTTTTTAGCTTGTATTCCACCTTTTTACTCAATAAACAAATAATTTTTTTAGAAATATCGTTTTTTTTCATTTAATATTTGCAAAAAAAACTTACGTGATACAAATAAATGCATAGAATTTTTGAAATCAGCCTACCAAAATTATATAAAATCAGTTTTCAAAATAAAAACATCTGTCAAAAAGTTTAATTTTGTAGACCTGTGTTATCATATGCAACACGTAGGCACATGTGTGTCGGTAAAAGTAAAAAAAATCCATGTGCGAAATTTGTGACGATGATTTTTTTTATATTACCCAATATTTCTTTTGTCTTATGCATGCCATTTTGTAACCTATAACTCTGTCACTTTATACACATACCTGGTTGTAAAATGACCTAGTTGCATTTTTTCTCAACTGTTATATTTGTTAAGTTAGTCATTGAAGTTTGAGGATTTTGGTTAATTTATTAATAAAGTTTATTTCAATGAACGTGTTACTTTTTCATAAGTTCAAATTTCAATTCGCTCAAGTGGAAACGAGCCGTAAATAGAAAGTATGCCATTTCAGGATATCTTCCCCTACTTTTGACTAAAAATTTAATAATAGTTGCCCTACAGTATATTTGTATGTTTCTCTTGTGCTAATAATCTCCGAATGCGAAACATGCAAGATAGTTAGTTACATATCACTCATTTAAGGTTATTACTAGAGGCCAGATTATATGCAGTTTGCATAAATTTGCATATTTGCATAATAATGGATGATTCATTTAGAGATACTTTTTCCAAAAGCAAAGAACAAATGAAAAAGGCCAATTTATTTAAGAAACTTGATTATCATACAAAAGAACCATTCTTTACAATTATTTTTTAAAGATTATTTCTCTCAAATGTTGGCCGCGACTGCGGTTAACGTAATCTATTCTGATGTTCCAATTTTCAATGACGCGTTCTAGCATTTCGAGTGGTATTTGTCCAATGGCCCGAGTAATATTGGCCTCCAATGCCTCAATTGTAGCCGGTTTATCCATGTAGACTTTAGACTTCACGTAGCCCCACAGAAAAAAGTCTAATGGTGTGATGTCACAAGATCTAGGCAATTTACTGGTCCGATGCGTGAAATTAAATGTTCACCGAATCGTTCTCGCAGTAAAGCCATAGTTTCACGAGCTGTATGGCTAGTGGCGCCATCTTGTTGGAAGTAAATGTCTTGTAGACCACGGGTGTCAAGTTCAGGCAGCAAATAGTCCCTTATCAAGGCGCCATAACGGTCGCCATTCACAGTCACATTCCGCGGCCGGCTTTTGTTTTGAAGAAATATGGACCAATTATTCCACCGGCCCATAATCCGCACCAAACAGTTGTTTTGTCTGGATGTAATGGTAGCACTTCAATCTCTTCATGTTGCTCATCACCCCAAATACGGGCATTTTGCTTATTCACGTACCCATTAAGCCAGAAATGGGCCTCATCGGAGAACAAAATTTTTATCGAAAACAGTGGATCTTCTGCAAGTTTATCAAGAGTCCAACGGCTGAAACGGAAACGATTTGGAAGGTCGGTCGCCTTTACTTCTTGCACTAGTTGAATTTTGTATGCTTTTAAACCAAGATCCTTTCGTAAAATACGCCAAGTTGTTGCATACGACAAACCAAGCTGTTGAGAACGGCGACGAATTGATTCTTCCCGGTCTTCGCGTACACTCGCTGCTACCGCCGCTATATTTCCTTCACTACGTACTGGATGAGGTCTATGTGGTCGCGTATTATCCATTATTGTAAATTGAGTTTCAAACTTATTGATGGTATAGCGAATTGTGCGTTCGGTAGCCCGATTATGTGGCGCATATGTTGCTCTAAGCGCACGATACACATTCCTTGCAGAACGCCCATTTTCGTAAGAAAGCTGTACTATTTGTAGACGCTGTGCCGGGCTAAGTCTTTCCATTACGTAATGTCAAATAGTACTGAACCAGAATGCGCAGTCCGCTGACGCGTCGAATGCGCGCTCAGCCATTAAATCCCCACCTAAAAAAGTACCTCCAAATGAATCACCCATTATATGCATTTTGTATATTATTTGCAAAGTTTTTAAATTAATCAAAATACTTTCATTATTACTCCAGTTATTTCAATTGTTTCTAAACGTTCAAACTAAGTATCTACGTTGTAAACATTAATTAAACCGGTTAAAAATCGATTAACTGTAAAAGTTAAACATGTCAAGAATCAAGATTATTAGTTCCTAAAATCACAACTATTCACAGAAAGTTATCTAACATTTCCTAATTTATTCGTGGAAATAAATGCACATACGTATTTCAACGAACATTTACGATGATAACAAAAATACTATTCCGAGAATCGTTAAACTGTTGTAATTTTCACACGAAACGACATCTAATTAAATGTAATATGCATATATTGAAATATATTGGCCATTACTGAGTCTAAAAAGACGTGTTAGTTATAAATGTTATAATATAATGACCTACACAAATTATTAACGAGATGGACGAAGTAGATTGTTGAATATCAGTGAACCTGTTCGGGTGACCTTGGTTTGAACATTTTAATTGCCTTTAATACTGAAGTAGATGACTATCGTATAAATAGTATTTAAGTTTTTGATATCAAACTTATATTATTGAATACAATAATTGTTGTCGTACAGTGGAACTTGGTGGTTATGCTATTAAAAGGTAAATATTACTGTCACAAACGGAAAATCCCCTTTGTAAATCGCAAAAGTACGTAAGACTAACGTACGAAAGGACATTAATATTTATGTTGCGTAACGAATTCTTTAGAAGTCTTCTGGATGAATAAAAAAAAATATATTTTTAATTATACAAATTATTGTAATAAAGGATCTTCCTAAACTAGTTATACAAAAATAACATTTAATTGTGAAGAAAGTATAAATTTTATTGGATTGAATAATAAAGCAAACAATTCTGCAAAGCTTCAAGTTTTATTTACAAATGTTCAATATGGCATTCCCTTGTAACACGGTGCCTTTTATACAAGATGTCCTGTATCGTTATGTTCAAATTTTAGGAGTGTATAGTAGACTTCATTTCAAGTAACAAAAACGCAAAACTTGTATATCCTTTTTAATTTGTTTCAAAGTTACAGATCTATGAATGTGATTGTTAGATCATGAAAAAAAATGTAATCCCAAAATCAATAAAAACTGATTTTATTTAAAAAAGTTCAATTAATAATATTTTCGAAATATCCACCTCCTTGTCGAATGCTTGTGCCCGTAAGCCAACAGAAGAAGTACTTATCCGAATTTCATACTCGTTTTGTCGGATTTGCTCGGCAGCCAGGTGAATAAGATCCAACAACTCTTCTCTTGTCTTCGAAACTTGCGCGTATAGACTAAATTTTTCATGTACCCCCATAAATAAAAGTCAAGGGGATTAAGATCGGGTGATCTGGGTGGCCATGCAACAGTACCACCTCGACCAATCCATCTTGGATAATTGACGTTAACCCAATTTCGGACAGCAATTCCGAAATGTGGTGGTACCCCATCCATGTGAAACCACATGTCTCGTCGAACATTCAGTGGGACATCCTCTAAAAGATCTGGCAGTTCGCCAATAAGAAATTGAAGGTAATTGTCCGCATTTAACCTCCCAGGAAGAACAACAGGACCAATCAACAAGTCATCGATTAGGGCCGCCCAAACGTTAATAAAAAATTCATGTTGAAATTTAGATGGACGTATAGCTTTGGGATTTTCTGATGACTACCTGTGCAGGTTTCTCAGATTTGTAACACCAGTTCTCGTGTACGTAGATTCATCTGTCCAGAGGACTGTCCTGCAGAAATTAAAATGAAGCTGTGACTGTCTTAATATCCAGGTAGAATAAACTAGACGAGCATAGTGGTCTGCCTCAAGCAAACCGTGTCCCCTGCGATAATGATATGGATATAAGCCCTCACGTTTTAAAATTCGCCAAACTGTCCTTCGTGGCACTCCTAGTTGCCTAGCGATTCGACGTACGCTGAGAGTTGGATTCCTTGTAACAATAGCTACTGCCTCTTCCTTTAAGTCTGCTGGCAAATTTACTCCTCGGTCGAAAAGATAATCACGCAGTCCGCAATCCCGAAATTGTCTGTGTACTTACAGAAACGTTATGTAATGAGGAATGCGCCTATCGGGAAACCGATGTCGGTATTCATAACTGCTGCCGTTACAGTAGCTATACACAAAATGCATGTCCGCATACTCTTAAGAAGAAAATCGGTAAGGCATTTTGAATAAAGAAAACGTGTCCACTCACTAATAAGCTGTTGTATGAACTGAAACGTAATGTAATCCTTTATTAAAAAATGCAACGTTAACAGTCATCTGAACATTTGTTTATTGTATGATATTCATGGTTCAGCACTTACGAAATAAGTAAGAACCCTCTCTATCATAAATCAATTTCCAGTACTCTTTTTTGTAGATCTCCAAGTAATTACTGTATGCACTACGACACGTGTTTATTTATTTTAGGATAACATTGTATTATGCGACGATAACAATCACAGGCCTGTTATTGAATTGTATCACTTTTTTTTAAATAAAATCAGTTTGTATTGACTTTAGGATTACATTTTTTTCATGATCTGACAATCACATTCATAGATCTGTAACTTTGGAACAAATAAAAATGGATATACAAGTTTTGCGTTTTTGTTACTTGAAATGAAGTCTACTTTACACTCCTAAAATTTGAATATAACGATACGTGACAGCTTGTATTTCGAGAATAGAGAACATAAAAAAATTAATAATCGTACTTGGTTTTATTGTTTTCAAAAATATTCGTCCATTAAGATTAATACACTTTTGCAGGCACTTGAACCAATTTTCGAAGCATTTTTTCCACTTCGATTGAGGTACCTCCAAAACATGCATTTTGAAAGCATCAATCGCTTCTTCAGGTGCCGAAAAACATTGACACGTAAACAACATATTAATTACAATACAGTACAATCGCGATGGTGTGAACATTCGGTAATGGGAAGCTCTCAGTGGTGTGAACACGAAATTATTTACATTGGACGCCGTATAGTGTAAACAGTGTGGATCTCCGATGGTAGGAACAAGTGAACTGACAGAAACGCATAATTCTGTCAGTGTTTTTACTTATTTACCGCTCGGGGAAGTCCGTTATTTGGTACTTTTAAGTATGTACATTCTACATGTCATGTGTGTAAAGGTAGTTTGAAATGTACCTCCGATGTAAATACATTGTGCTGTGAATGCTTAGAGCTAGATGGGGAAATTAAAGAAATTTTTGAGTTTAAGAGACAAAGCCAATATAATTGAAGAACGTACAAAAGGAAGTCACGACGTTATATAAAAAATACGGAGTTTCAAAATCAATAATTTGTGGTATAAAAATTGTAATAACTCGATACGTAGTCATGTGTATGCGTAACACTTTGCCAAGGCGAAGCCTCGCATTTAATACAAAACATTAACGTGTTATCTAAACACGACCTTACCTCGGATTCGTTGCATACACAAGACCAACGCATCAGGGTTACACATTTGTTCTAGAAACAAATGATAAGTAAGACAAGGATCTTCTCTAGTATATATAGACGATAGTTTAAGTCATAAGGGATAGTCAGAGTTACGACGATAGTTACAACCAGTCAGTGGTGCGAACTGTGTTACATCTTAATAACCACGTTCTGCCCTGTCTGAGTTGAACCAAGTATAATATGTACATCTTGTAAATATATTGTTATTCAATTTGTAAGCGTTGAGTTAATTATAGAATGTTACCCGAACTTCGAGTGTGTATCATTTAGTACTTTATTCCGCCTCGAACCAGCAACGCGATGTGGCCGCCCAAACGGCCCACATTACATGCCGATCCTCCAGGCACATAGAGTTTACATGGACGATCCATCCTGCCCACGTTACATGGCGATTCTACCTTAGGGCATAAGGCCCTACCTTTATTACATGGCGATCTCTGCCTACCTGTATTACAAAATCTTATGGTCGATACGGTAACTCACACGCTAAAACCATCGAAAAAATGCACCATCAAAAAGTCAGCATTTCCGCTTTTAGAAGAGAAATTGTACTATTGGTTTCTTAAAGAAAGAAACAAAAATTTACCAGTTCCGGGGAATATGCTGAAACAGAAGGCATTGTCACTATAAAAACAATTGAATATTGATACTTTTACAGCCAATGATGGTTGGCTACAAAGATTTAAACACATAAGATTTTTGAAAATCACATGGGAGAAAATATCAGCCAACCCAGATGTGGTAGACCCTTTTAAAGAGGATCTAAAACGTATTATTTAAGAGCATGATCTAAAGCGGCATCAGATTTATAATGCTGACGAGGCAGGATTGTATTGGCACTGATTGCCTGACAAAACTATAGTGTGATAGAGGAATCAAAATATGCAAGATGTTTTAGGAATTTTAACAACCCATTGCTGTATAAAAACACTAAGAACGCGTGGATGGCCGGGAAACTCTTTAAGGAATGTTTTTTTAACATTTTGTACCTGAGGTAATAGTTAAAATTATCTACCATTTGTTTCATACGACTGATTATACATACATATTTCAAAACTATATTACATAATTCGCAGGTGAGATGTTTTCTACGTGCTCAGGAGTTACTTCAGAAAGCAATTCTCCTAGTGGATAACGTGCCGTTCCATCTACCAGCAACAGAACTGTGGGCTAAAGATAGGATAATCTTTGTAAAATTCTTACCTCCTAATGTTACGTCTTTAATCCAACCTATAGACCAATATATTTTAAGGCTCACCAAACTGCGCTATAGAAACAGTTTGCTCAGTTCTGTTGTATCAACGGAAGAAGGAATAGCTGTAGCACTCAGTAAGATTTCACTAAAAGATGCAATCATACACTTTGTCCGTTTTCAGTTTGCAGTCACATGACTAACTATGTCATACTATCTCAGACACAGAATCTATATACTTTGTTTTTCAGATATATTGAGCTACAAATATTCAGAATTGAAACGTATGTCATTTGATACAAGACATACGTCTTTGAAATTTCTTCGTAGCAAAGACAAAGAAAAATAATATTAGCATGTCTTGTATAATATGAGATACCGACAACTGTTTTAGTCAAAAAAGAAAATACGTATTTATCGACATATACAGGTTATGTTTAGTGCGCTCTACTTCTTGTTTGTATTTTTCCGTTGATATTTTAAGATTTCTTATTTATCTGTTCTTCTTGCAACAATAATAGTCAGTTTCGAGTAATTAATCGTAAGTATTTAACGTAATATTTCTTAATTAAATTATTTTACTTTGACACTGACAAATTACATTTTTTGATAAATTGATATGCATATCGCAAAATGTAATTTTCATAATATGAAGTGATATAAAATTTCATGTTTGTGTTCTTTTTGTTGTAGAATATGCCAGGTAAACGTCTAGATTCACAGGCACAAAATCTAGTTGCCAACCTTCTTCATTATTTTGAAGAAGAGAAATATAATAGAGGTCCATTATTGTCTGTTGATTCAGTTTATGAGGTAAGATAACACCAAATTAATATCTTTAGATTAATGAGGAAAAATATTTTTAGAGAGTAGCAAGTGCTCTTAAGATCTCTGTCCGAACCGTTTACAATATCAAGAAACGTGGGACATCATCACATGGAAAACAAATACCCCGACGTAAACCAAAAACCAAAGATTTGCCAGAAAGCTTGAAAATGGAAGTCCGAAATACTTTATACGACATGTTTCATCAAAGTATTCTAAGCAATTTTATTTTCATAAATGATTTATTTTTTAACGATATACTTTTTTAGAAAAACATGTTACATTAAAAACATTGAAGACTGAACTGGAAACTAAACAAATGGTGCAAATAGGAAAAACATCTCTTTCCATTTTACTCAAACATATCGGTTTCAAATATAAAAAAGATGATAATAGAAGAGCATTAATGGAAAAACTTGATGTTAGTGTAATGCGAAGTGTATTTTTAAGGAAGTACATTGAGAATACAAATTCTGGTTTGCGTCAAGTTGTCTTTTTAGATGAAACATGTATATTTTCCAAAGGATCGAAACCGTAAAGAGAAAGTTTATGAAATTGATGAACTTTTAAGAAATGCAGGACATGAAATTCTTAGACTGCCACCATACCACTGTGACTTCAATGCTATTGAGCTAATTTGGGCAAAAGCAAAAACATATTACAATGTGCATCGGTAGGGCTGGTTACACCGACGAAAAGCTGAAAGAAATGTGGAAGGAGGCATTACGTACATGTGATAGTAATACATGGAGTAACTGCATAAGGCATACTGATAATTTAATAAAACAATGGTATGAAAGAGAAAACTGCTTGGTAGACTTGGATATAGATCCAGTAATAATCAATGTTACAGAATCAAGTACAGAATCAGACTCTGATTAAGATTAATATATGTAATAGCAACTAAAGGTGTCATATTTTATGTTAGTACAAGACAACATTATTTTCTGTCTATGATAGTGTTTTTATGATTGTATTAGAAAGATTATATATTTAAGCTTCCATGTAAATATGTTTTATTCAAATAAATATTTCTTATTAGACCGATTATGAATTAGATGAATTATTTGCTATTTCTACATACTTCTATTTTCTAATATGCTCAGTTAATATATGAACAACTCAAGAGTTTGCAGATACAACCAACATAAATTGCGAAGATAAAGAAAATAGCTTTTGTCACATACTGCACTACTGTTGTTCATTAAGTTTAGTATGCTGTATGGCATTTTAAAATCAGGTTTTAATAGTCTTATGCAGAATAGCATTAAAAAATATCAGCGCTCACTTGTGCAGTCACATCCATATCTGTTAACACTAGAATAGAATAATACATAATACAATTTCGCTATTTTGTATTTATTGTATTGATTAAAGTATCTGCATTTTATTAAGTTGAATAGTTTTTATATGAGCAAGTTTAACAAACAGTTATGATAATTTTTTAACATACTGATTCCAAATGAAGTTATATCTTCAATGGTTTTACTTAGCGTAGCAATGTAATAATTGAACTGTATAATTAATTTATACATAATACTAATAGTTCTCTATAGTTTTTGTAAACAAATGAATTATTCGTGTAATTATTATTAACCATTTTCTTGGAAATAATAATACCAATATAATCAAGGTGAGCTTTTATTTATTTAATTTCTAATGCAAAAAATTTGATTGTACATATGAAACAATCAAAATTTAGCTTCCTATTTTCTTATTTCCCAACCTTTCTGTTCTACTTTTTGGTTATATTGAATTGCTTTGTAATTCATTTATGTTAGTGAATTTCTTCTCGTATGATTTCTGCAATTTCCAGATTATTTCTTATTCCAAATTTATTTAATGCGATTAATGCTAGAAGTGAAGCATCTGTTTACAATACATGAAAAGCTGCATTTTCTACATGTACCTTTGTCTTCTTTAAAGAATATTATTTTATATGCGTATTTGAGATTTAAAACTTCCAAAGTTACTGTGTTTATACTTCAAAAATTTTAGGTTATGTCATACGGCATCGTTCCAATTTCATTACCATTACATTGGTCAATAACATCGATTGATTAAACAGGAAAAACATTTAAAAAATAAATAGAAAACATTATGTATTGAAATAACAATTTTATATTTATAAAATACTTAAACCTCTTTTGACTCAAAAGTACTGACTAGATTCATACTACTCAAAATGAATGAAAATTGATCATGTGACTGCAAACTGAAAACGAACAGAGTGTACATTTGTCTGCGGCGTGGAAGAAACTTAGCTCGACAGTAATCGAGAAGTCTTGGAGAAACATCCTGTCATACGTATTTTAAAGAACATAATGAGGATGCATACGAAGATAACATCCCACTAAGTACATTAAGGGGAAAATTGCGAAAAGATGTGAAGAAACTTAGGTCCCTGATGCTATTAGGGATACAATAAATTTATTACGATAATGTAAGGACGTATGTTGTTGGAAGATTTTCTTACAGAGAAAATAAAAAACGAAATTCATCATATATTTTATTATACAGGGTGCGGCAGGGAAACTTGCTGATTTGAATTGGACGCCAATGAGCGAGGCGTGGTCAGAAAGGGGTGGGAGGGTCTCATTAGAAAGAGGGGGTTCTGAAGTTTTGTTACCCCACAAGCCAGTTGTCGTCATGCGTTGGACAAAGGAACAGCATGCGTTCGCCGTCGAGGCCTACTTTTCCAGCGGTCATTCGGTGGTCGCCACCCAACGTGCCTTCCGAACTCGGTTAAATATTCATCCCGCGGGTCCCGTTCCTGGCCGGCAATCGATTGTTTCGTGGGTGGACACATTCAGGGAAAGTGGGAGTGTTGCAAAAAAAGGCCCAGGAGGTCAACGGACATCCAGAACTCCAGAAAACGTCGAAGGGGTGAGGGAGTCGTTTTTGCGCTCTCCCCGGCGTTCGGCGCGTAAACACGCTGCTGCTCTGGGGATTTCTGATTGCACAGTGAGACGAATTCTTCACAACGAACTCCAGTTTCATCTCTACAAACTTGCTGTGATCCAACAGTTGAGTGAACGCGATTTCGCTTCTCGCCAAACTGCATGTGAAGCGCTCAGTAACTTGCCAGACGACGCTCTCGTGTTTTTTAGTGATGAGGCCCATTTTCACCTTTCCGGCTGTGTTAACAAACAAAACATGCGGTATTGGAGTGATGTCAATCCCCGCGAACTTCATGAGATGCCACTTCATTGTGAACGTGTTACTGTGTGGTGTGCATTGTCGAGAGTTGCAATAATTGGGCCTCATTTTTTCGAGGAAGATGAACGCGCTGTTACTGTGAATGCAGTTCGCTACAGAGAAATGATTGAGATATTTTTTCTTCCACAACTTGAAGAAATGGAACTTGGGGACGTATGGTTCCAGCAGGACGGAGCCACGGCGCACACAGCGAGAACTTCGATGGAGCTTTTGAGGGAACACTTCCACGAGCGCCTTATATCCTTGAGGGGTGACGTACCGTGGCCGTCGCGCTCCACCGATTTGGCACCCAGCTATTTTTTTTTATGGGGATATCTTAAATCCATCCTTTACAACGATAAACCCCGGACCCTGCAACACCTGAAGGACAACATCCGCCAAGCCATCGCCAACATTCCCGTCGATATGCTCGAAAGAGTGGAGCGCAACTTCAAATCAAGAGTAGATCAGTGTATCACTAATGAGGGCCGCCATTTGCCCAATGTCATATTTAAAACTACTTAAAACAAAAGTTCAGAATGTGTACTATACGATACAAAAAGAATTAAATCAATATATGAAGTACTTTTTCTTTTATTGACTTTTCAAATCAGCAAGTTTCCCTGCCGCACCCTGTAATTCAAAATAAATTTAATAGAAATATTCAAATACGTTGAGCTTCCAAACGCAATGTAAAAACTTATCACAGGTTACACTTGTAATTTCTTACAATTTATTAACAACCTCCATTCACATATAACTATAAACAAGTTTATTGATATCGTATGGATCTTGACATTCTTGACGTAAGTCTTTATTAATATAATATACCAAAGTTTGAGAGGACAATCAATAAAATTATATTTACGTTTCAGCAATAAATGTAACAAATAACCGGGAGAAAGTGAATGTCTACCAAAGTTGCTAATAATATTTACATTCCCACGTTGGCAATTCAAATTTTATACCTCCCCGAGAATTTTACGTATATTTTTAGTAAATAAATAAATTATTATTCAAGGCCATTCCTAATGGTTACAACTTATTTAAAATTTAAAAGCCAACGTCTGTTCTTGCTTAAAATAATATTTTAAGTAGTTACTTTGTGCTGTTTTTGTATACTTTATCTTTCTTAAAATATTCTTAATATGAATATTTGTTTAAAATTTAATTTTTTATTCTAGGCATCCCTAAACGTGGCAACGATTAATACTATTACTGGAATATATACAAAGATTAAAATTTGAATGGTGTACATATGTTTGTAATTTAATTTTAAGGTTATTTAAACTTCCTTTCGTCGTTTACAAGAGGACCAAACCACGCAGATTTTTACGAAAATTTAATTTATAATTATTAAGTGAATATAAAAATACTATTAAAAATCGGGTGTGGAGAACACAATACCAGTTCAAATTTGTGTGAAAATATCTTTTCAAACATCGCAGTAAACATAGACAAAGCAAAGGGAAAGCGACATGATGTATTATTATGTATGTGAATCGTAATCCTTTTTATTTAATTTATTTTATCTATTACTTCAAATCTACAATAAACAAAACTTTAATACCTTTTTACAAATGTCTTTATTTCTTATATCATTAGAATTCAGATAAGATAATTAAAAGTGGACGTGATGTTCTTTAATTTCTGCCTCGACTAGCTCTTCGTTGTGGGCACATGGTCTCGTTCTTCTCAGGGGATTATTTATTACTTTTAAATAATTTGTTTTTTTAAATCGTTATTTTAAATTTGGTTCGTGGATTCTCGATTAACGAGAACAAAGAAGAGATAATGTATTTGAAATTCAGTTTTGTGCTGTTTTATTTTGAATTTGGTTCATGAATTGAAAACTTACTTTTATATTAATGATTTGATATTTACAAAATAGGTGTTTTTTATTATTAGCATTTATCTGACCTTATTTTTCTTGATGACAGATGGCACTTTCTTCTTATCGAAATTTTCTTTTTTATTTAATAACTGTGTTTATCATCCTTAGGCAGTACCTAACTTCTTAAATGGCTATTTGCCTTTACTTAACCTCTTCGACTCTTCATTGACACTATATTATTTATTTTCTTTTCACAAAGTATGTGTATATTTTTATACAGTAGCCGCTCGGAAGAGTGAACACTCTATTCAGTGAACAGCTCGTTTATATGAACAACTAAAATTTCATTAGTAAAGCTCCATAGAGTGAACAATAACACATTCGATTCAGTGTACTGGGTAAATTCCTGGCGTATGAATTATTATTTTGCTGCATTCGATTCAGTTTCAGTGAACTGGGTAAATTCCCGGCGTATGAATTATTTTGCTGACTCGCCGGCGTAACTTACAAGAACAGCGGACAGATGTATGTATGTATTTTATTTTAGTTGTAATTCTGAGTTCTGTTGATGTTGTAGGTGTACTGTGCTAGAACATTTTTGTGTTTACAATAAAAATGAAGCGAAAAGTGTTAAGTTTGCTCGAAAAATGTGAAATTTTAAAAAGTCTGGACAGTGGAAGCAGTGTAACGTATTTGTCTAAAATTACTCCCAGAAAGGACTTTGGTTACATCTGAAGAAAGATCGGCCCCTGGTCAGAAAACGGATAAAAGTAGAGTTACTTTACTAGCATGCACTAATACAACCGGTGAACATAAAATCAAACCGTTAGTGATTGGGCGTGCCGCAAATCCAAGATGCTTTAAGAACTTTTCACTTCCAGTGCAATACACAAGTACGAAAAATGCGTGGATGACGTCGGGGGTATTTGAAAATTGGTTTCATCATTAATTTGTCCCGCAGGTTCGAAGATTTTTGAAGCAAAAGGGATTACCACAAAATGCTCTTCTACTTTTGGATAACGCTCCAAGTCATCCACCAGCAGAAAACTTGGTTTCCGATGATGGAAAAATTCTTACTGTGTACATGCCTCAGAATGTAACAGCTCTTATACAGCCCATGGACCAGAATATCATTAGGTTAACAAAATTGTTTTATAGAAGAAGCCTTTTATCCACAATAGTTGCTTCTGATAGCAATAATATTTCAGCTGTCATTAAAAACTTGAGTCTAAAAGATGCTGTTATACATCTGACATTAGCATGGATGAATGTGAAAGAAGAAATAATTGCTAAGTGTTGGAAAAATATTTTATCAGATTCTTTCAATAGCGACTCTGATTCAGAAGAAGATGTTCCATTGGCTATTCTACAAGAAAAATACAAGAACAGCGTCGAGGCAGTGACATTTCAAGAAAGTAAAGACATAGAAAACTGGAATTCGGATGTCATAGAAGATCTTGAAGAGGATGTAATTGAAATTGAAAGTGCGGAAGAAACAATGGATGATGAGCCAATGCCAACTACCATCCCCACTCAGGAAGCTTTACAAGGACTTAATATAGTGATTTCTTGGGCAGAACAAAACATGATAAATTCTGAAGATCTATTAACTTTTCGAAGAATAAAAGAAATCGCAGTTCAAAGATGTTTAAAAGGAAAAAAGGTTCAAACAAATTTAACCAGTTTTTTAACAAACAAAACTGACTTCTTTAAATCATTACGTATTCATGTATGTATGTACGTATCTATGTAGAACATGTATATTTTTCATTTGTTAATTCTTTTTGATGTAACTGAATACATATACATATAAATAAACGTTTTAAACTGCACATTCGATTGAATGAACATTTCGATTCTGTGAACAGGCAAGGTTTTAATTAGTTCACATAATCGAGCGGCTACTGTATTTCTAATACGAGGTACGTATTATTTATTTCTTTACTAATACGAAGTACGTATTATTTTATCGGCGTCAAAATAATCAGTCCCTCAATTTTTTCGGTTTCTGGCTTTTATAACATTAACATTTAAACAAAAGCCAAATGCATTTTTTAGCACCTCTTCTTCTTAGTTCTTGAATGCCTTTTTGGAATTTGATGTTATTAATATTGAAAATTAGCCCTATTTTTTTCTATTACTATTCAAGTAATTATTTTAATTAATATCTGTATATTAAATATTTTCATTTATCTATTATCAGGATAAAATAAAACAAATTTTAATGAATTTCACTTTTTAATTGACACTGCAACGATCGTTTCGCTCCAACCTGAGCTTCATCAGACATATAACAGGTTGGAGCGAAACGATCGTTGCAGTGTCAATTAAAAAGTGAAATTCATTAAAAATTGTTTTATTTTATCCTGATAATAGTTATAATGGAATTTCATCAAGTAAAGGCTGAAACAATTATATATTTTCATTTATCTGTCAAAATTTTTCTAATTTTACGAAATTTTAGTTTATTTTTGAATTAATGCTGTATTTGATGCTATATTATTGTTATTACAGATGTAGGCCTTTTGAATAAATGCTATCTCATTATATTTTGCTTTATTTTACATATTTCAAAATTTATAGTTATATTTTCCAAAATCTCAACTAGATCCTATTTATGTTTTGTTATTCCACTTGTTTTTGTAAATTGAGCCCCTATTAAGTAATTTAAGTCTATTGTTTTATTTTAATTGGTTTTAGGTGAAAATCTTCCTTCAGTCGGTTTGTAGAATCTCGATGTCTATAAATTCTATTCGGATGTTATTCTTATTGGCTGGTTAGTGTGTGTTTTGGTTCCTTCCTTGGCTTTTGTTCTTCTTTTAGTTGTAGATATGGATATTATTCTACTATTGGAGTTATTATATTACGATGGTTTAATGTAATTTTGTTATCTTTGGTGTGTCCTTTTTTTAGTAGTATTTTAGTTTTAATAATAAGTAAAGAGGATTTTGCTAACTAAAATCCTGAAATCTCCTATCCTAAGGTAACCCCTTGTAATGGGCACACATTACGCCCATCTTATTTCAAAGCAGTTATATCCATTTGTAAAATTTTAAAGAATATTAAAATTTATTTATTTAAACTAAAAAAGTCACATTGTATAAATTCTAATGCTTTTCCCGCCATTAAATATTATTGCAGAACATTTCGCAATAATATTACACACGTATTTCGATCAGTTCCTTCTATGCTAAATCATCATTTTGTATAATTAAGTGTGTACAGTTAGCCATACATAAACTCTATTAAAATAATCCAGTGTCACATATACGAATCGTTAGAATCACTGTATTGCATCATCTACGAAACCAGTATGATCAAGAACTTTATAAGAAAGCCGGGGAATCACCATGAGAAAACCGAAGCTCGGACGCATCAAGGAAAGCGAAACGAAGCACTCGACTAAAGGCAGTCAAACGAGTCAAACGTGATACCCCTTAACGTGATAATAAAGTGAGGGAATACTGCAATAAAAGTACTTGGCTCAAGGGAGTCAAACGTGCTACCCTTAACTTGATAATAAAGTGAGGGAATACTGCAATAAAAGGACTCGACTCAAGTCAGTAAAAACGAGTCAAACGTGCGACCCTATAAGCAAGCGTAAGAAAGGGTTAACCGCATTTTGTGTACTTAAGTACAATAAGTACACAATGTAGTAAAAGTATCACTTGCATAAAAGTGCAGTCATTAGTTAAAAATGAATCCCACGCTTAATTACAACAGGGCTCTTGTCTGGAATACCCGGCACCCTGAAGCGTGAAGAAACAGTGTTAATACAGTGAACAAGTGCATCACTCCGGAAGCACCGAGTCAACGATAAAGTGAAATGGCCATTAGTGCTGCGATGAAAGGTTAGTCTTTATAAATACTGTTTATAAATCTGATCAGACTAAACAGTTTAAATCTGTGTTAAATTTACTGTATCTCGCCCCATATGTATATTAGTATTTAGTAAACTTTTCAGAATAACCCTAAGTAAATTTGTAATTAATCATATGTAAATTAACAAGCTTTATTTATCAATATAAGTACATTTAGTAATCATTTGTTCTTTTATTTCAATTCATGTAATCTAAGCTTTACTGGAAAAGCATATTAAACAAAAGAAATTGATCGAAACAATTATTAAGTAGAAAAAGAGGGACTCATTATTTTTTCACCTTAGTTTTCAAACACGCTTTGAGAGAGAAAGGCGTAAGTCGCATTTCGACTTACCCGCTTTATTTAGAGTCTTTTCTATATCTCTCCGCTATTTTTAGCTAACCGGCAATTATAAAAGTACAATTATACCTTAGAGGGGGGTAATCCTCTTGGCGCCTGACAAAAACAGTAATTGAATAAGTCAATTACTTAATATTCAACTTTAATCTATATCTCAATATTTAGGATAACTGCGGCAATTAAGTAGTTTAACGACAAAGTTATCGTTTGGACAGCACTCTCGAATCCCTCGAAGCCCAAGACATTATTAATATAACGAACAAATGTTAATGGTAATGAGAACAGTTACACCCTGGTCAATTTTTCTTTCATCTCGAAGAATTTCTTTCGGTTTCACCGTCTTTAGGTTTAAAAATTTTATAATACGTTTATTTATTATCCATAACATGTCAGTATGTTACATGCTGTACATGTAACAATCCAAACAAATGTATATTTCTCCCCCACAAACAATTTTTTGGAAAATACCGCTTTTAAATTGAATACTTCTATTGTTATGTGATATATCAATATAATCTGAATTGAATCATTCTACTTTATCCTGGATTACGAGTGGGAATATTAATATATGACAATACAACAGAGCAGTATTTTGCAGAAATTCCATTTGTGGGAAAAACATCCTTTTATCAAAATTGCTACATGTACACAAGTCAGATACAATAATGTCGTGTTGAATATCCTTTTGTTTGTCCAGGTTTAAGTCCATCAGTAAACGTTGCCGGAAAGTTAATTTCGCAAGAAATAACACTCTTACTATATTATCCCCAACGACTCAGTTATAATGGGATTGAATCTGACAAACTTGAAGAAGTGTGTGATATATTTGCAGATTTTTTTGGAACAGTATATATTAGCCATAATGATGCGGCCACTAATTTTTCGAAACTTGATCTGTCTTATTTTACAAATCCTTTTACTCTGAATAATGTAATCATTGACAGAGACATTGTATTTTCTACACTTTCCTCTCTGAAAGGTCGTTTCAGCCCTAGACCGGATGGTATTCCGGAATATTTCTTCAAAATGTGCAGTTGTACTTAATCTCTTCCTTTACCAATTATTTACCAGCTCTCTATAAAATTAGGATGTTTTTCCGATCAATGGAAATTTGCTCACATTTTTCCAGTTTTCAAGTTTGGTGACAAAATCACTTATTCATAATTACCCGTCCAATATCGTTACTATCAAATATTTCAAAAGTTTTTAAGCATATTGTCTCAAGTACTATCTATGACACCTTCCGTAAAGTAATTCACGTTAATCCTCAAGGCTTATTGTCTGGCTGTAACACCCAAACGAACTTATTGCAATTTTGCTGCTATATTAGTGACGCACTGGAGCAATGATCTCAAGTAGATACCATTCATGTGGATTTTTCTAAGGCTTTTTACCGTGTTGATCACAAGCTGATGCTCTACAAACTTGGTCTTTATAGAATTGGTGGTAGCTTGATTTTGTGAATTGCCCCTTACCTATCTCACAGGACTCAAATAGTTAAGTTGTCATCGAAAACATCTAGACCTATATCGGTTATTTCCGGTGTTCCTCAGGGCAGCCACTTGGCACCAATTCTCTTTCTGCTTTTTATAAATGATTTATATAAATCTTCACTTGTTCCAACTTCCAACGCAGATGATTCGAAAATATTTAAATGTGTGGTCTCTTGCAATGGCATTAGAGCGTTTCAGGATGATAGTGATTTGCTAGCGGCATGGTGTACGAGCAACAATTTGTCTCTATAATGTTCGTTTGTTAATGTTACTTTACGTTTAATACTTATGTATATACGAAACAAGACTTATATACAATTATGTACCTATGGGTTTGATATATCCATATTACCACACGTCTTATAATATTTTTTTAGAAATAAAGCTGACGAATAGGTTTTCTTTTTTTATATTTTACTTTTCTTATTTAATTTGTTGTCAATACAGCCAATGGATTCGTATGCTGTAGGTAGGTGAACCGTATCCATTCAATAACAATGAGAGAATTATCGCCACAGAGGTGCAACAATGGTTCAACACATTAACAGTTAGTTTCTTATAATGAAATAAAAATGAAAATGCAATATTACTTCTTATTTTCCACTTTATTGAGGTAAATGGGATTTTAATGAGATCTTACATGATTATTTGGGCAGAAGCAAGCTTTCAGCCCTCTGGGTGCCAAGGCTGTTGAAACCGGGACAGAAACTTAATAGGTCTGACACTTGTCAACTTCAAGTGCTGTTAGCCCGTTACAGTAATGAATTTTGGCAACAGATAATAATCACTGACAAAACGTGGATTCTTTATTTCAATCTTGAGACCAAAAGTCAATCCAAAAAATGGCGTAAACCTTAACAAGGCCCTTCTCTTAAGGCGCGCGCATAAGTTCCGTCTGTTGGAAAGGTAGTGCTTACTGTATTCTGGGATTGCGAAAGGATTATTTTTATAGATTACACAGGTCTACAAAATTTAACTTTTTGACAGATGTTTTTATTTTGAAAACTGATTTTATATAATTTTGGTCGGCTAGTTTCAAAAATTCTATGCATTTATTTGTATCACGTTAGGTTTTTTTTTGCAAATATTAAGTGAAAAAAAACGATATTTCAAAAAAAATTTATTTGTTTATTGAGTAAAAAGGTGGAATACAAGTTAAAAAAGTGGAAAAAAATACTTTACTCAGTCTTTCTTAAGTGAAATCTTTGTCTTTTTGCCAGAAAGCTGCGTTGTCCGGGTATTCGGTTGTATGTTTTTAAAAGCATATTCCGTTTTGACATCCAGCAGTAGTCCGCCATCATCGCTATGCTCCATCTGCCTTGGTATCGCCGTTCCATTTCCTTAATGTCTTGGTGAAACCTGTCTCCCTGTTCTTCGCTAACTGCTCCAAGATTTTCAGGAAAATAGTTCAAGTGTAAAAACAGGAAATTCACTTTCAAACTCATATTACAACCTAGACGATGAGAGTGTTGTAACATATTTTGAACAATATTTTCGTAGTTTTCGTCCTTAGAGTTCCCAAGAAACTTATCAATTACTTCCCAAGCTATCTCCTAATACATTTTTGCTACCAGGTGTAAGGCTTGTTCTAGAGGGCCATTCTATTTGAGTCCAATGTCTATCCCTTGCTCGACTATCCCACTCACAAATAAAGCATGGAAATTTTGTATAACCTCTTTGTTGTCCTAGTAGCATGCACAGCACTTTAAGGTCACCACAAAGCATCCACTGATGTTCTTGGTAGTTTATTTTCTTTAAAACAAGTTTAAAATTTTCATACGTTTCCATTAAATGTACCGAATGGGCAACGGGAACCGAGGCCAGCTCGTTACCATTGTGCAATAAAACGCCTTTTAAACTACGCTTACTTGAGTCAATAAACAGGCGCCATTCTTCTTTTACATACGGCACATTTCCTAATTTTGAAATTAAGTCAGGAATATTGTTGCAATACACTAGCGGTCCGTCTTGAATAAAATATTGACATAACTCTTTTTCACGATCCCGGTAAAAGCTTGATGTGACGCCAGGTGCCAGTAAATGTTTCTCACGAAGTCGGGAGGCTAACAATTCGGGTGCATCCTTTGGAAGGTGCAAATCTCTAATTAAATCATTTTGTTCGCTCTGGTTAAACACTTCGGGCTCTCTGAAATCTGGTGTGAAATCTGAGTCATCTGGGTCACAATTAGATTCCTCTGATTCCGACGATATGACGTTTTCTAGTGCTTTTGGGGCGGTAGGTGTCGGTACATCTGGTCCATGAGGAACTGGTCGAATAGCAGAGTCAAAATTGGGATACACAATTTGTTTCTTATTTTTTCTGTTGAATCCTTGAACATTACACGAACAAAAATAACAATCATCACTGTGATTTCTAGGCTCTCGCCATACCATAGGAACACCAAAGCTTAAACATTTCTTCCTACCTTTTTGCCAGTTTCTTAATGCTTCAACGCAAACGGAACAAACAGTATGAGGAGCTCAGGACTTGTATTGGTCGCCAATTTTTACACCAAAATAAGCGTGGTATACATTTTTCACAAACGAAGTTATAGTTTGCCTCTGCTTTACTACGACATAACTACCACAGATATAACAAAAGTTATTCGGATTGTTCACACAATGTCTTCTTTCCATATTTATACGTTCTAGAATACTTAAAATACGCAACAACGAAGACAACAAGCGCGCGGACACAGTAGCACGACGACTAACACAACCAAACTGCACATAAGCAGATTTCAACGTTGTATTGACGCTTCTGCGCCGACTCTGTTGCTTTGCTGAGAAATCTAATATTAACCAGTGTTGCCAAATCACATTTAATTTCATAAAAATCAATTCATTTAAAAATCATGCCTAACATGGAACAAACATATTCTTGTCATAGGTATGTATATTAATAAATTAACATTTTTAAGATATAGAGCGCTATAAAAGAAATTTACGTGATAGAGCAAAAATATGGCGTTTTTTGGAATATGGGCCCCCAAACAAATTAGCAAACAGCTTTCAAACATCAAAATCACTGTAGACCTGTGTTATCTGGCGAAAGGTACTACAATTAACGTAAAATATTATTGGAACTTATTACGGGGTATTCGTTTTGAGAGGTTAACTGATGTAAAACGTACCATAAATAGGTGTATTGAGGAGACACCGAAAAAGTTCTTTAAGGACTACTTCAAAAAATTAATTTATCGTTGAGATAAATGTATTCAATTAAATGGCGATTATGTTGAAAATTACTTTGTAATATTGATGGAAATTGACAAAATAAAAAAAATTATAGCTAAATTCCCAGAAGTTTGGAAACATCCCTCGTACAATCATGTTATTTTTCTAAAATTGTTGGTTTTATTTAAAAAGGAAATGACGAAGTTCCTATTAGGACACCCTTTATAACATCACTAGATGTAGCACGATCGTTTTGTCGTATTAGCTTGGCCGAAACAATTGGGAAACATATCTAATGATTAAAATATTTAACAGATCTTATCCTGTTTGTGACTTCACGGTTTTATAATTTACTTCTTACTATTTATTGTACGTGTCAATTTTTAAGCGTCCGCCTCTGACGCGTGGCGAAATTTCCCTGCTCTATAAAGTCTTAAATGCATGTTAATTATAAACTTTTATATGCATATAATATTATCATCAGCGAAGTTGTGTTCATCATAATGGAAATAGCCACTTATCAAAGGTTAAACCCACATTATGTACTGAATTCGGGGAAATTTAGTTCAGTTAACCGATAAACTATTATCACCTTGTCGTATCAAAATATGCTAATAATACATACAATAACAACTGAGTAAATATATTTTAACGTGACTACAATTATAATGTTCGGTTCGGACAATTATTTATACTACTTAATTAATGCTCTTAAATTCATACGAGTGTACTCACATCTCCGTATAGTCTTATCTCTCGGTTACCGTTACTATATTCTTCAGTGTAGCATTCGGAATCTTCAGATAATTTCGTTAAATCCGAACGATCCGAGATTTCCGAACTGCAAATTGATTCACAATCACTAAACGAACTCGCTCGCAACCATTTAGAACATTTTTCGAATGAACTGTTTCCAGAATCAACTTCACAATCGTTAACACTTAATTTCCTGCAGTTTTTACAGATCTCGTAAATGTCACTGTCGTGATTTTTAATCTCTTCCATGATTCGATCCAAGGAATCTCTCACGAACTTTTTTCTTTCAATTTACAGGCGATAGTAGAGTTCGCATCGTCTTAGATAACTCGTTGACTAACGCGTTGCTATATTATTGTTAGCATTGCGTGTTTGTATTTGCTATCGTCGCATTTTACAAGATGTTTGCGCTTTGCGCAGTAGAACGTGATTTTCGTTCTGCGTTCGAGGTTGACTGCGATTCGCGCGCTGTTACGTTAGGAGGCGCGGTGTGGTTTGTTTGCGAAGTGGAAATGTCACATGAGGTCACTCTAGTTTTTCGGGAGGCCAACACATACACAAATATATGATGAGTGAACACATGATGTGCGTTAATCGAATCGCGTGGGAATAAATTTAGAATCTTAACAGGTTCCGTCCAAATAACTCATTTTTGAAATGCTTGATTGTAAATCACAAGTTATGTGGACAGGAAAACGTAGCATGTCATGAACATAGCGTAATATGGTTTCTTTGATAATTTAGAGATACGTACATACGAATGTTGTCGCCAGGGATGTGACGCTAACAAGAAAAAATAAATTGCAATATTATGCAATTTGAAAAACTAATATTTATGTTTACGTTTTATTAAATGCTATGTTTACAAATGTCTTGAGAATAATAAATGCTTAAATTTTCATTGAACAGTTCGTTCTCTTCATAGAGAAAATTTAATAATGAATTTTTGCTTCACATAGGTCAGTATATCTATAGACTCCTGTACAAGCTCATACGTTAGAAACAAAGAAAAGCAAATTATTTTGGAGTGATAAGAGACGATTGTTATGGCGTATGTGGCTGGATTAGACACTTCTTCGAATCACAGGTCGTAAATCCCTAATAACTATGTTAAGGAGCAATAGAATAGTTTAGTAGTTAGTTTTAGTTTAAGAAGTTGGTAATACAATAGAGTGAAAATATACAAGTGACAAGTACTGTTTACATAAAAGGGTTGTATGTATAATAAAAGTTATCAAGAACTGATCCAGTTGACTGTTAATTAAACCCAAAACCTCTTCAAATATAACAGGTTATGGGCCCAGATACGTTTAGGCCATTTATTTGAGTCTTTGGGTAGAAAACGGTGAAATACTTCAGAGCAAGGTCAGAGCTAACCGAAAAAGTTTGGCGGGAAAGCGGAGAGAAAAGAACCCGGAATTACAGGGGAAAGAGAAGCTGTTTTAGAAAATTACGTTGTGATAAATTAAAGAATATGGATCAGGTAGGAGCGACACCTTCGATAAAGTTCACAGGCGAAAACTGGACGATATGGAAGTTTCAAACGATAATAGTTATGAAATCAAAGGGACTTTTAGACATTGTGACAGGGCTAGAACAACGACCGGCTCAGAATGCGGAAGAATTCGATAAAAAAGACGCAAAAGCACAAGAAATTATTGTGGTTAGGATGGAAGAGAAACCCTTAACTCATATTCTTTCCTGCAAAACATCAGCAGACATGTGGGATAAACTAACCTCAATATATGAACATAAATCACAGGTTAATATACACTTGTTACAACAAAAGTTTTTTGGTTTGGAACATAAAGGTAACACTGCAGAATTTATTTCACGACTAGAAGAAATAAAAGGACAACTCAAACATTTAGGTGAGGAATTAAGTGAAAGGATGATAATAACAAAGATCTTAATGTCGTTACCCGAGAATTTGAAACATTTTATATCAGCATGGGAATCTACGTCAAGTGACAAGCAAACATTGAAAGAAATAACATCAAGGCTACTAGTGGAAGAAGAAAGATTAAAACAGAGTGAAGTAGCAACTGCACTTGCCGCAGGTAAGCATGAACCGAAACAGTATAAGTATGAATTAAAATGTTATGCATGTAATAATACGGGACATTTTAAACGAAATTGTCCTAATTTGAATCGAAGAGAAGGTGACAGAAGCTTAAAGAAAAAATGTTTTTATTGTAAGAAGGAAGGTCATTTGTTGGCAGATTGCAGATTTAAAAAATCGAAGAGAGATGGGAAGGAACCATCTAATGCATTTGTTGGTTTGTCGGATTTAATAGGTAACACTGAAGCAGTCAATTGGAATGGAGGATTAAATACGAAAACATATGACTGGTGTATGGACAGTGGAGCCAGTGATCACATGTGCTATGATGTAACACAATTCATGTACGTGAATAGCTTGGATGAGAGAAAACAGGTGAAAATTGGTGATGGATCCTTTATTGAAGTCAAAGGAATAGGAAAAATAGAAGTTCAAGCTTGGAATGGACAGCACTGGATTAAAACTGAATTAAGCGAGGTATTGTATGTACCAGAATTAAAAACAAACTTGTTCTCTGTAGGTAAAGCATTAGACAAAGGATTTGTTATGCGTTCAGATAAGGAAAAATGTAAACTTGTGGATAAAGATGGTCTAGTTCGTGCAGTAGCATTTAGAAAAGGTAAGCTGTACAAAATGTGTTTTAAACAGTCTGATAACTATTCTGATGCACCTCAAGGTAATATTGTTGAGAGCATAATAGATTGGCATTGTAAATTAGCACATATAAATTTTAAAGAAGTAAGAAATATTTTAAAAGCCAATAACATTAAATATAATGAAAATGGAAAGTCATTTTGTGAAAATTGTCCTATTGGAAAACAACACAGGTTATCTTTTGGCAGCAGTGAATCTAGAGCAACAAAAGTATGTCAGTTGATACATGCAGATTTGTGTGGACCATTTGAAGCTGAATCAATAGGAGGTTCAAAATATTCTCTGCTATTGAAAGATGATTTCTCGAATTACAGAAGTGTGTATTTTCTGAAAAATAAATCTGAGACCAACAAGAAGATTGAAAATTTTATAAATTTAGCAGAAAAGCAGTCAGGCAATGAAATGTTAATATTGCGTACAGATAATGGCTTAGAGTTTGTAAACAGAGAATTAAAAGAAATATTAGAAAAGAAAGGTATAAAACATGAAAGGACATGTGCATATTCACCTCAGCAAAATGGAAGGGCAGAAAGGGATAACAGAACCATAGTCGAAGCTGCAAGGACAATGTTGCATAGTAAAAGTCTAGATAAAAGTTTCTGGGCTGAAGCAGTAAATACGGCGGTTTTTGTGCTAAACAGGTCTGGAAAAAGTTCTGTAAAGGATAGAACACCTTTCCAGATGTGGCATGGAAAAACGTTTGATATATCACTATTTCAAGAATTTGGGGCAGAGGTAAATGTACATATACCTAAAGAAAAGAGAAGAAAGTTAGATCCAAAAAGTGAAAGAGGTATATTTATGGGTTATAGTGAAGAGGTCAAGGGTTATCGCATTTATTTCCCTGACAGAAATAAGGTAGAAATACATAGGGATGTATTGTTTGTGCCACAGAATCAAAGACATGTCATTGCAAAAAGCCTGGAAGCAACAGAAAAAGGATTGATGCTGGAGATAGAAAGGGAAAACGATGAAAATATTGAAAGAAATCAAGAACAAGAGGAAAATTTGAGTGAAAGTGAAGAAGAAACGAAATACGGAACAAGTCATGAAATTGAAGAAGAGATAGACAATGTGAAGGAAGAGGGCTGCAGAAAAAGCCTCAATCACATTAATGAGGAGAGCACGGAGAGTGTGAATCTCAGTAGAAGAAGAAGAAAACCTATATGGATGCAAGATTATGAAGTAAACTTTTTTTCAGTTACAGAGGAACCATTGACATATGAAGAAGCAGTGACATCACAGAATGAAGAAAAGTGGAAGGAAGCCATGGAGAAGGAGTTATGTGTGTTGTGCGAAAATAATACATGGACGGAAGTGCCATGGCCTGTTAATAAAAAGGTAATAGAAAGTAAGTGGGTGTTTAAAATCAAGAGTGACAATCAGTTTAAAGCAAGATTGGTTGCCCGCGGATTCCAACAAGACGGAATTAATGAACTATATGATATTTATGCGCCAGTGGCTAAATTAAGTACATTTAGAATACTTGTTGTAGTAGCTAATAAGTTAGGTTTACCAATATTCCAAATGGATGTACAAGGTGCTTTTTTTATATGGGGATATAACGGAAGAAGTTTATATGTCATTGCCAAAAAAGAATATAAGTAATAGCAATACTGTATGCAAGTTAAATAAGTCAATATATGGCTTGAAAAAATCTCCTAAGTGTTGGAATAGCAAATTTGATTCTTTAATGAAAAGCCAAGGCTTTGCAAGATCTCATAATGATTGTTGTTTGTATACAAAATTTTCTAAACACTGTAAACTATTTGTATTATTATATGTTGATGATCTACTCATTGTAGGATCAAATTTAGTAGAGGTTGAAAGTTTAAAAGATGTGCTAAACACGAATTTTTCTATGAAAGATTTAGGTGTAATTTCTCAGTATTTAGGCATGGATGTTAATCAGAATTTGAATGAAGGTTATACAGAGTTAGATCAATCTAATTATTTAAGACGAGTTTTAGAAAAATTTAACATGTCAAATTGTAAAGAGATAAGCACTCCTTTAGATTATAATTTTAATTTTAATTTATTAAAATGTGATAAGATTGACAAAGAGTTGCAAAATCTGTGCCGGCAAATTATTGGTAGTCTTATGTTTGCCATGTTAGGTACAAGGCCAGATTTATGTGAAAGTGTAACTATGTTAAGTAGATTTCAAGACAAAGCTAATATTACTTTGTATAAAGCTCTAAAACGTATTTTACGGTATGTCAAGGGAACTTTGAACTTAAAGTTACATTTTAAGACAAACAATGATGTTCTTCGTGGATATGTAGATTCGGATTGGGGAGGGGATATTGTTGACAGGAAGTCAACTACCGGGTACATTTTTAAATTGTTTAACTGTCCTATTGTATGGGCAAGTAAAAAGCAGCAAACGGTATCAATATCCTCGACCGAATCAGAATATGTTGCCTTAACCACAGCAATAACCGAGGCTTGCTGGTTAAGAAAATTGTTATTGGACTTTGATGAATTTCCTCTTGAAAAGCCTATAACAATATATGAGGATAATCAATCGGCAATAAGGATTGCGAATACTCCCGAAAATACTAAAAGGTTGAAACATATGGACATAAAATATTTCTTTATTAAGGAGAAAATAGAGAAAGGATTGGTTAACATAATATACTTAAAAACTGAAGATCAGTTAGCTGATATGTTCACCAAGCCCTTATCAAAAGCGAAATTTGTGAAATTCAGAATGGAATTAAACTTGTATTAATGTTAAGGTTTGATTTTGTTGTTATAGATAAATGTTAAACTTTTATGTGTACTAAACCATTTTATTGAGGGGGCGTGTTAAGGAATTGGCAATAGAATAGTTTAGTAGTTAGTTTTAGTTTAAGAAGTTGGTAATACAATAGAGTGAAAATATACAAGTGACAAGTACTGTTTACATAAAAGGGTTGTATGTATAATAAAAGTTATCAAGAACTGATCCAGTTGACTGTTAATTAAACCCAAAACCTCTTCAAATATAACAAACTAGAGCAGACCAATTTCCGTGCGCGCCATGGGCGCCGGTATGGGAGTGTAATTCGTAATATATTAGAATATGCGATAGAATAGGGATGCAACATGAGCTTGTTACCGATATAAGTATAGAAGTAGAGACATTTATGCTACCAGAAATAATTAAATATACATTTGGTTTTCTGCTATTAAAGTAATATGCATAAACACACTAAAAATAAGAATAGTACATATTATAGCAGCGTTGTATGTACCTATAAATAAAATGGAAAATGTATGAAATCAGTGATTGTGTGCACGACAGAGGATTTAAAAAAACACCTACCGTTTTTAAGGTCTTCCAAGGTTTGACGAACTGGAGAAACTCGATTGTATATTTATTGTATATTGATTGTATATGAAAAACATGCCCGCCGTGAGGAAAAAATATGTTTATATTCGGAAACCGAGCGTTCTACATCTAGTGATGTCATATTCGCATAATCAAAATACATTGTTAAGCAACTTAACGCATCTGTAGACGTGCTCTCACAAATACGTGTCAAGGTGTCAAAATCTGCATTTCTGTCTAAAACACTTTCAAATTTAATTTTAACACTTTCACTTTTTGCGTCTTCTACACCACACAGTTGTGCGTGAACATCTTTAACGATTTGCAGTGATTCCTCTAACGACAGCAACGAACTTTCTAATTTTGTTATTGCTTCTTCTAGTCCCAAATAATTCTCACGAATACTTTGTAAATCCATTTTAATCTGGACATCTTGAATTTTTTTCTGGCTTGTATTGATAGCTGCACCTTCTTTCGAATCGAATGATAAAACCACACTCTTAATTTTTTCAAAATGTTCATGATAGTAAAACCCCGCCCGTAACTATGTACCCCAACGTGTCAGAATCGGCTGTGATGGCTCAGGGGTATGGGGACACAATTCGTGAAATTTCCGAATACGTTTTGGAGATTTCAGGAATACTGCCTTTGTACTCGATATTAAAGCATATACCTCTGGATAACATCTACGAACCTGTTCTGCCACAAGGTGTAGAGCATGGAGTTTACAAGTAATATGTAACAAGTTAGAACAATATTTTCTAAGAGACCGGCCTATAGAACACATGGTTGCGGCACCATCAGTCATAAACATTAATAGTTGGTCTTTCGAAAGTTTAAATTTTTCCAAAGTATCTAATAGCACCTCTGAAATTTTTTCGGCATTACATTATTCTAGTCGTCTGGACAGTGGCGGCTCTTGATGACGTTCGATGTGAGCTGCTGCACGGATGAGACTGCTTCGTTTAAGCTTTCATATATACAGAGAAGCAAGTAACCGTACCGAAATCTTCCGAAATAGTTCGAAGTTGTCTCATCCGTGCAGCAGCGCACATCGTACGTCATCAAGAGCCGCCACTGCGTCTGGATGCTAATAAAATTGAAGACGTTGGTTGATGTGGTTCCATATTACGCGCCATCACATTAACTACAGATTGTTTTTGCTGTCAGTTGTTTCGTCCACACATAACCACAGTTTTTTATTTTTCAGTTCGGCTTTGATTTTATTTTCAACCTGTTTACGCACCGATGGTAAATTCCTTCGTAACGTTGTCGTGCTCGGTAATGTTTGATTCGCTTATTTATTCCAAAATGAAATAAATGAATCATTACTTAACAAGGTAAACGGCAGTGTACACACAATCATAGTTACACATAGTTCATGTATAAACTGTTGTCGATTAATTTTATTATTATTGTGCTTCGAACTGCATACGTGTTCTATACAATGTGTTTTTGACCAACACATTAGATATGTATTGCACACTAAACATTTAATTTTTGAGCCATCGTATATTAAGTCCGGGAAATCAATAAAAAACTTATTCACTTCGTCTTACAAAGGTCGTCTTCTCGATTTATGTGTCGACGACATTTTATTACGTTTGCTTACACTTACATGCAGTCTAAGCAAGTACCAAACACATACTGAATGCTTTTTATTAGTTCTGATGCAATCATCCTCACATCGGCGCACATGGCGCGCACGGAAATTGGTCTGCTTTAGTGATAGGAGACGATTGTTAGGGCGTATGTGGCTAGATTTTACACTTCCTCGAATCACAGGTCTTAATCCGTAATGACTAGTTTTTGTTAAATCGCCATTGATTCAAATTGTGAATAGAAGGTCTTCTCTCGCTCAGTGGCTCATAGAGTAAAAGAACACTTGCTCAATGCTATCTTAATTATTAAATACAGAAAAATAATCTGACATAAGCGGCAAGCAAATATATTATTATAAAACTTGTTTACATTTCTTAAATCTAGTAGCGCTTGAAGCTGCTCGGAATGGTACGTGTGATCTCGTTGATAGATCTTAGCAAACCTAAACTTTTAATTCTAAAATATTAGCCAGGTAAAGAAAAATGTAGTCATAAGACTCCACCCTATTTCATATGATTGGCCGAAACAGGATAGGTACATACATAAACTTGAAATTTCTATATTGAATGGAATAGATAAATAAATGGATCAGGTACATACGGTTTTACCCAGACTCGACGTTGGATAAATCGTGTGTCCGAAATACTATTGTTTAATACAAAAGACCTTTGAAATGTGACCATAATGAAATTTTGTAGAAAGTCCGTCTGGTTTAACGGGCAACTACATGTCCATCACTACAAGCGGCAAGCCTTTGATTTAAGCATTACAATGCTTAACTGATGTACCTAAACATTTGGTAACCATAGTCGCTATACCTTAAGTAGAAACAATACGAAATAGAAAAAGGTCTAGATAAATAACTGTAAACTTGATGATAAATTCTTGTTTAAAAAAATACAGTGTCTAAAAAGGATTAACCAAAACATAATTGTGAGCTAAACGGTTAATGCAGGCTGTGTTTTGTATAAATATTTCTTTGGTTAAGTAAGTAAAAGTACGTTATAAAATTATGTTTGGGAATGTCTAAATAAAGTGTATAAATTTAAAATTATAAAGAAATTTTTTCTAAATAGAATTCAATATTTTAATCGAAAAACCTTTTTAATTAACAACGTTATCCAGATTTCTGGCCAACGATTCTTGTATTTAGTTTTTAGCGCAACCATAGACGAAAAACCCTTTCCACAGAGATAAGACTTGTCGGCGAAGCGTTTTCAATGCTTCTGTGACTAAATTTCCATATTCATTTCGACGAGCAGCGAAAACGTATTGAAATCTTCAGATGTAAATTGTAGCGTTTTATCGGCAGACATTTCGATGAGCTGGTCGTGAATCTCAACTCGTAATCCATCAGTACCCATATCTTCGAGAAATCATTTTATTCTTCCAGGAGATACTCCGTCAACTGAGTTTTTAGCTCTCGCAAATGCATCTTCATGCAATCCAAACTGTGGTGAATAAGAGTATCTTGTTCATTCAAATTTTTCTCAATATCATCCGAAGTGAGTTGGAACATATCCAAATTTTTGCTTTGAAAGCGAATAATCCAGATATCAAGCGTCTTAATGAAAGCGTGAACTTTGTCGTTAACAAAATGTTTTAATTGCGTCCTTGCAAATTCACACTCAAGTCGTTTAAATGTGAAAATACATCAGCTAAGTAAGCTAACAGCAACATACACTCATTATTCTGTAAAAACAATGAGAACGGCATTTGTTTATTCTGGAAAAAATATTATTAATTCATCTTGTAATTCCGTTAACACTTTCCGTCGCGATAACCTTCTGTATGGAAAAGAAGAAATTTTTTATTTTCGCGCATTTCATCGCATAGTTTAGCAAACAGCCCGTTCTGTAACGGTCGGTTGTATGGGGTTTGGACATTTTAGCTACTTTTAGTGCTACGAGATAGACGAAATATTAATTTTATCTACATTTACTATTTGCGGGGGTCGTGGAACTAAGAAGGTTAAGGATCGCTGTTGTAGAGCATCATATAGCTGTTGCAAGTTCATTGAGAATTAGAAGCATACTAACTCTTCGACCTATCATATCACAGACATGTTTTATGGACGATAGGTCTGGCAAGTGCCCAGGTCAATTTAGAATATTAATATTGGTGCCGTGCTGGAATCCTACACAGACACTATCTTGCTGGAATGTGGCATTATTTAGGACTTGGATGTGTGGTAAAGCCATTGGTTCTAGAACTTCATAAATGTACCATTGAGTATTTTAGTGGTCTTGAGAGAATACTGAATAGGCCCTACATCCTATGCTAATTCAACCCCAAATTATCGCACAAACAACATTTATAATACGTTCTCGGGATCTCGTCTAGTCAATAAGACAAATCCCCAAACAGCGTAAAAACTGATCTAGCGAGTACAACACCCCGCCAGATACATAAATTGTCTACAGACAATTCTAAATTCCAACGTCAAACCGTTCGATCGCTAGAGGCGGACAGCAACTACCGATGAAATCCCGCCGTCAGGCGCTTGCCTTGTGCGACAACTGACATGAACGCCGACCGCCTAATAAAGGCACATTGTTTTGAATCTTTCGACTGTCGGAACACCTAAAGGTATCGTTGCCATCTCTGACTAAAAAGAAAGGATATGACCTTAGAGGCGTTAAGGCATATACTTACGGATGGTATTAACCACCGGCACCGTCCGGTCGAACGAATGCGTGAACCAAATGTCTGAACCAGCGCAGCGGTCCCTCTCATACAGAGCAGGATTCCTATTGCAACGATTGGTCATCAGTAGGATAAAACTAACCTGTCTGACGACAGTCTAAATCAAGCTCACGTTCCCTACTGGCGGATGAATAATCCGTCGTTTGGCGAGTTCTGCTTCGCAATTATAAGAAGAGTCGACAACAAAGGATCAAAAAGCGACGTTGTTATTGAACGCTTGGCCGTCACAAGCCAGTTATCCCTGTGGTAATTTATCTGACACTTTGTCTTGAAAACTTTTCTACGAGACGACTGTATCGCATTTTACGTTATTCTATACCAGGTATCTGGGTCAAAGACTCATTTGGTGTCATGGGGTATGAGATAGAGCTTCGGTACAGCCACTCCTCATATTTCAGGAGCCTATATAAATCCCACAGTTTAGGTGCTAGACCCCCAGAGCTATCCTACACCAGTAGAATTAATTCTACTGTGTCGACGGGCGATCCTGGACTAACGAGAGAGTGAATTGGTGCTTCATGAGATTGAGCACGACTGGATCATATATTGACGAAGAAATCCCTTAAGGAGACCACAGAGAGGTGGAATCGACCGCCTTGGCGCTCCAACTCATCCAAATGGACCCTGAGAGGCTTTACTTTCTTGGTTTTATAAATTGAACTGTGTATGACACCTCTGATTTGGTGTGATTTTTTTAATTTGCGGTATAAGCCAACGCCTCAGAACAGGAGATGTGCAGTGTATTGTTGCTCGTCATCTCAAATAAATCGGGTGTCCGTGAGTGGTTTGATTTTCCCAAGATAGTTAATGAAACTTATTCCCTTCAAATTCCAAAAAATCGTAACATTAGCATTAGTTATTAGAAGGAGAAGTAACTGAAGAAAATCCCTTTTTAACTGCGGTATATTCCTAAGATATGCGTCAATTTAAAAATACTCTGATTTTACATCATCGTATATAATAACAATTATTAATTTAAAAAAGGTATAAAACGCCTACCACATTAATACTGGTATCCTAAATACATATTTCGACAACTAAGTTCTCATCCTTAGTAGGTAAAAATTACAGTGTTGACCATAGGGCACACTTTACAAGGCGTCTATACTAAACTTTAAGAAACTGAGATCCATTTCCAGTCACATGCCTGTTCGAATTCTTAGAAAAGTAGGAGATAGGAGATAGGAAACGAGGGTGTGAAAACAACACATGTGTGTCATTTTCTGAAGAGGGATATCTAATTTTAGTTTAGTGTATATGAGGACGCCTTGTAAAGTGTATCGTAATTCTTTGTGCTACCTTCACTATGCCACATGTTCAACACATTGACTATTAATTTTTACCGACTGAGGATGTCAACTTAGTTGTTGAAATACGTATTTAGAATACTTTTAAGGTTTTTTCTTAACCACAGTCTACAAACAAAGACATTTTATATGTCAGTGTCTGACGTTTAATTCCTTCTAACTTGTCCAGAAACAAAAGTTATTTCATCGCTAAATCAATATTATTAGATATGCAAATGCGGTAAATCTATTCTCGAGTTCCGCAATATCCGTTTTTAAATATTCTAGGCGCGATAAAAAACAAAATTTTGGTTTGGTAAAAATGCACTTTGTGTCATATTAATTAGGGATTATGTAAACACATATCGTCATTCCAAAATTTTATTCGCAATCATCGATAATAAATCCGATAAGTGTGGCAAACAAATATATCGTTTTCTCCTTTGCTCAAACGGACTTTAGATATGATATTTCTATATGTGCTTGTAATATACTTCAAATACATCATACATCGAGTGACATCGAGTCAAGACATATATTTACAATGCATGTACATTGACAAATATTTGAGCAGATGATTCACGAATAACAACAAGATATGTATAATTTATATAGGTACCCAATAATATAGTTTGCGACATAATTTAATAAATTAATATACAATTTCATGAGTATACTTAAAAGTTGTGAAATTTAATTAATTCAAAATTTATTTATTTACTATCCTTGGCTTGTAGGTATTATATTTCTTTCTTGTTACATTTGACTTTTCATTAATTTTATTTCGATATTAATTCTAGATTTACAAGTTTCACACTTCACACTTCAAGGTATTCAAATAATTCAATTTTCTATTTTATTAAGCTGCCATCTTATGTGTAATTGTCACACTAATAACAGCTTTTATAATGACAAGAACAAAAAAAACATTTATAAATCGTTTTCAAAGTCATTATTTCTACACTTTGTTTAATGCAGTTTCTTCTAGAGATTAACTTAAAAGTAGTTCTTAGTACTGCAATAAATGTCACAAATCTGTAATATTTTACAATACATAACGGGTGTTCAGAAACATTCGAAGTCAAGTGGTCTCTGAACAAAAAATCGTATATCTTTACTTAACCCATTAACTTCCAAATTTTTATTATCGACATTTTTTGTAAATTTAAATTAAAAATAGGATTATATTAAAGGTAATAGGTCAATTTATTCGTTGGAAAATAAATATACGCCATTTAAAAAAAAAAAAATTTAAGTCCCATTTGGGACCCATGGCACTTGCCGTTACAAAAATTAAAAAAAAAACTGAACCAACATTTCAAACTAAAGAAAAATATTTATAATTTATGCCAATTAGGAAAACATTCCATATGCAGTCAAATATTGCATTTTTTACACTGTTTGCGAACGTTTGTGTCACATATGGCACATTTTCTTTGTTTTCCATCAATCGTTCGCTCCAAAACATGTCCAATGGGATCAAATCTAACATCGTCAGGCACGCGGCTTTTCCTCACCTTACTAGAACTTGGTCTTCCGGCAAATTTAGCATCGGATAATGATTCTTTCTTCAGGTAAGTTCTGGCAATAATGCGTCTAAAATCTAATAATGGGATGCTTCCATTTACTGCAGTATAAAGAGCGTGGGCGTTAACAACCGCAACGTCAATCGTATTTGTGAAAAGAGGGAAATACTATTTCTTACCTCTAAATTTGATTCGATACTTTCGCACATTCCAGTCTAACTTGTCGACCCCTCCCATATGTTTATTGTATTGTCCGACAATGTTTGGTCTATCGACATGGCATTCTTTTTTTTCTTTCTTACAATATCTTTTCACTTTTTCTATAGGTAGCAATCCTAAGTAATTCGATAGCATTTTAACACAGCTATTGTCATTACAAATCAACGCAAATATTTTATTTTTTTCATCATAACGATAATCATATGCCCCGCGTTCCTCTTTTTTTATGATATTATCATATTTCAAAGGATACTTGTTCATTCTATTATAGCGTACTCTTCCAGACACCTTTATCTTTAGTTCTCTAAACTTCAACAATAAATCGAAGCTGGTGAAAAAGTTATCGAAAAATATTTCATATTCTGACGGATATTGAAAAAAAGAGACCATCTTCATTATCACAGAAGCTCCAACACCACTTACAAGTTGTACTTCTTGGCTCTTTCCTTCATAAATATCCATATGAAAACAATAGCTAGATTTAGAGCAGCACATAGCCCATTGTTTGAATCCAAATCTTATTGGCTTTCCCCTAATAAACTGTTTCAGGTAATGGTGGCCATAGTAACGCACCATTTGCTCATCTATTGAAAGTTTTTGTCCAAATATACCGAATTTTTTGAAATTTGATATGAGACTATTGTCGTTAAAATGCAGGTTTTTTTATTTCCAAAAACCTGTGCTTAGGCATGCAGTTTCTAACGCATGTAATATTTATATCTTCATCCTCCGACCAATATAACTGCTCTTGGGGCAACGAATGGTACCCTGATAGCAAAAAAATTCCAATAAACTTTTTAAGACAATTTGTGGAAAGTTCAAAGTTATGTCTGTTGTTTTGTCTAGCGTAATTTACACTTTGGATAGCTATATGGTTTAGTAAATCTTCGTCGAAAAGTTCTTCAAATATTTGAACCGGTGATTTACCTTTCAAGTTTTGAATAATCTGTGATTTCAATTCAGATACATTGTTACTTTCAAATGATGTATTAGTCAAATTTATGTCCTGCTTTTTCCATTCACTTTTTGACAGGAATTTACCTTTTGATTTTACTATAGATGCTTGATTTTGATCAACATTCAGAGCGCTGGAATGGATTTCTAGTTGTCCAGGAACGTCTTGTAGAACAGTTTTTGGCAAGAATTTACCATTTGATTTTACTGTAGATGCTTGATCTTGATCATCATTCAGAGCGCTGGAATGGATTTCTAGTCGTTCAGGAACGTCTTGTGGAACAGTGTCTTCTAAAATATTATCGTCAAATTCTTCGCAATCTGATATAACATCGATATTATCGGGCGGCAGTTCGACTATTACAATGACTTCTTGTTTCAGATCAGCAAAAAATTCATCATCTTCCAATATTTCTTCAAGTTCTGCGATAGTAAGGAATTTTCTAGAACCCATACTGAATTGGAAACAAAAAAAAAACAGCAACTGTAAATAAAACTAACATAACGCTCTCCATATGATTTTTTTACATAGTAAATTCCATGATCCCCAAATGGGGATCAAGGTGTTTTGTACTATATTTTTTATAATAAATATTATATTTGCTCACCTGTTATTCTAATATCAACTAAAGGAATGTATTATTACTTGAATTCACAAAACTGGCACAAAATTAATCAAATAAGCACAAAAAATATTATTAGAAAGAATGTAAATATTCGACCATCAACTTTTGTGTATAGGTTATAAAATAACGCGTTACCAACACTAAAATATAAAATTTTTCTAGAAAGTACAGAATATTCATGTTCAGTTAGTATACATTACACTAAAGATAATAACATTTTAAAATATGTTAAAAAATAAAATTCGCGAATCCCCATTTGGGGATCAGGGAAGATATTGGGTTAAGTATCTGATTCGTAATAATTATTAAATGTCAACTGTTGTCTGTCAAAAATTGTCAGAATCTAATATCGAAGATACTAATTTATATTTTTTAATTTTGAAAATGGTATTTACTAACGTACACAAAGCATTCATGGTTGAAGCATATTTTCGAAATGGTCAAAAGATCGATGGCCAGTGGAAGTATTCAATTCAAGCTTGTTTGGAAGAATTTCGAGATGAATTTTCCAACCTTGCTTTTGATTATAATACTTTTCAGTGTACACTACTCAGAATTGTTCCAGTTTTTCGACAAACTGGTAGTGTGGGACGCCAAGAGGGTGGTGGGCGACCAAAAGTCCGGAAAGAAGAAGTGATTGGAAGAGAAATAATGACTGATGTCCCTAAAACTTCAGTAAGAACTCTTGCTCAACAAACCGGGTTGTCAGTTGGTTCTTGCCATAAAGTTTTAAAAGAAGATTTACAGTTATGCCTTTCTTTAATCAACTTCGCGATGATGAACTAGCTTTGGGATACTTTCAACAAGATGGTGCTAGAGCTCACACAGCGGGGGAAACAATGTATATGTTACAAGAAGTGTTTGGAAATCGATTAATTAGTTTGAACAGCGATCATGAATTTCCTCCAAGATCTTGTGATCTTACACCGTGTTTCACACAACGTTTCTTTTAAAGGAATTCTATTAATATACTTTTTTGGTGGAAAAGTATATTAATAGAATTCCTATAAAAGAAGCACTAGTGATCAATCAATCATGCGAGAATTTTAGTGATGTAGAAATAGATTTGTTAAACAAAGGTTTAAAATACTGTTTGCCAAGCCGTCAGATTCCTATAGAACAGGTGATTGCAAGTACCGAAACTTCGATTAAGTATTTAGAACAAGGGCCAAAAAACTTTATTCGAGAAGCTTGTAAAACCCAAATCGATAAGAATTTGCAGCAGCACAAAGAGAAGTCAGTGAATAAAGAATGGAATATCATTAAAACTCTTAGATCGACGGACTGTTTTTACCTAAAAGCAGATAAAGGGAACAAGTTAGTGATTATGGTCAAAATCGACTATTTTCAAAGAGTTAAAAATTTAATTGCGAAGGTCCGTATGTAGAAATTAAGAGAAATCCGTTACCTAAAATGATTAGTGACACAAAAGAAGCGTTAAAGAAATAATTTCTACCCAAAAGTATAAATTAAATGTTAGTAATCCTTTAGTACCAAGAATGTATTGTTTGACGAAGATACATAAACCAGGTAACTCGATGAGACCTATCGTTTCAGGTGTCAACTCACCGACTTATTTGATTTCCAAATGGTTAGTGAATGAATTTAAAAATTTACCCGTAAAACCAGAAAGTTTGTCAGTTAGTAACTCCTTAGAATTTGTTAAATTAATTAAAGATTGTGAACTGGAAGCGGGGGAAATTTTAGTTTCATTCGATGTAACGTCATTATTCCCCTCGGTACCTATTCCAGAGACTATGAAATATTTAGAAGGCTTGGTCCACAAGAATAACATTGAACCTTCAAAAATAAAAGAATACATGAGATTGACAACTCTGTGCATGACGCAAAATTGTTTCCAAGTAGGAGAAAAATTTTATGAGCAGGAACAAGGCACAACAATGGGTAACTGCCTATCTCCTTTCATAGCCCATTTATTCAATTTATTCATGAGTCAATTTGAAGTAGAACTTAAAAATAACGCTAAATATTTTCCGAGAGTCTGGATCAGGTACGTAGATGACATTCTCACGATTTTTGATACACGGAAATGCGAATTAGACATGTTCGTTAATCAGTTAAATTTGAAATTTCCGACGATTAAATTTACTGTGGAAAAGGAACACAATGGCAAGATACCATTTTTAGATACTTTACTGATTAGGAATAAACATAAAATAGAAATCGATATTTTCCGGAAAGAAACCAATGTTAATAGATTCATCATCGCGGATTCAAATCATAGTTTTCAACATAAGACAGCTTCTTTTAATTTCTTAGTCAATCGGTTACTAAATTTTCCGATAACAAAAGAGAGATATGAAATAGAAACTGGATTTCATTAAAACTATCGCGAAATATAATGGCTTTGACATAGAAATAATTAATAAATATTAGAAAAACTAAACTAAAAAATACAATTCGCGAATCCACAAGCTTGATATCTCAAAGTAACCAGGAGAAAAAGTACATGTGTTTACCATACCACCCCATCACGAAAAACATTAATAAAGTTGTGAAAGAGCGAGGTCTCCAAGTAGCCTTTCGGTCCGAAAATACTATCAAAAGTCTCTTAGGTAATACCAAAGATAAAGTTAATTTTAATTCGAAATCAGGTATATACGAAATTAATTGCGATGATTGTAATTTGAAATATATAGGCCAAACAAAACAACCAATAATAACCCGGTTTAAAGAACATATATCACATATTAAATACAATAGACCGGATAAATCTAACGTTGCCAACCATGCTCTAAGTACACTGCACAATGTGTCGATTAAAGGGTTGAAACTTGCCAAGGCCATTAATGACCCCAGCGATCTTGACGCCCACGAAAGTATTCATATCGCTAAAAACAAACAAAATTCCATGAACAGAGATAAAGAAACGATCCCCCTCACCTGTCTCTTTTCATTCTTAGAAACGTAAATAAAAAGATCGTGGACGTTTCAAACTGGAGTATAAACAGATGTGCGTGCCTTCTTCCTTAAGAGAGGTAATTTTTTGTCGATCCTTTCGGTCGATATTTTTGCATGTTTCAGTTAGTGTATACGTGGACGCCGTGTAAAGTTGTTGCGTAAGCTGTTGTGCTAGCTTTACTTTGCCCCATGTGCGCCTTGATTAGTGGTTTTACCTACTGATGATGACAACTTATTTGTCGAAATACATATTTAGGATACGATTAATAATTGTGGTAAGGGGTTATATACTTTTTTTTAAGTTTTTACTTAACCACAGTCTCCAAACAAAGGCCTTTTTAGTTTATATTAATTAATATGGCATATTAAAGTAATATATTTCGACATAAACTGACATTTGCGTGTATGATAACCTATAAAATTGTATTAAGTAAATGTATCAATCTATATCAGACATGACTTCATATTTTCAAGGACTACTTTGACTTCGAATGTTTCTGAACACCCGTTATTTGAATTAATTTGATACCTTTTTCAGGTCACAATACCGTCATTTCCTTTTGCAATAAGATGTGTTTCAAAATAAATTTTATTTTGAAAGAATTATTAATACATTTTATTGTTTTGTTTCTTGAAAGAAATGCATTTTTATCTATGGTTTCACCATCTATTTCTTTATAGGGTCATAGTCTTAATACAGAAAGTTATATGAGCAAAAATTTGCATCTTGGCTAAATAGGAAACTGTTTACACGTAATCAAGTATTAATTAGGCACTTTGTGGGAAGATGGCGCTTAGTGCCGAAGCGGGAAAACGCACGTTGAATTTTTGAAAGTTCCAAAGCGACCAGTCCGCGTGAACCTGTAGTGTTCGTTCGGCGTTATAGCGGACGCAACACCCAATCAACAATAACAGAACGATAAATACCGGAACACGTTCGGCAAGATATTTCGAACATTCGTTTGCCTAGAAAATAAACTTTTCCTTAATGAAAAAGAACGAAAAATAGAATCGACACCTCATAATATTGACATTGTGAGGGGAAGAATAATAAGAAATGTGTGACAATAATAACAAAACACGATCGGAACATACGCGTCTAACCTATACGGCCTACCACTAAATACACCTTGCTGTGCTTTTGCTGCTTCAGTCAGAGGAAAAGCGTGATGTTTATTTTTAGATCTCAGTTCAGAAACAACATTTGTGTCTGGACGTGGTGTTGTGGAGCATAAAAACTGTATTGTGTGTGCGACTATTTTATTTATACGTTTGTCGAAGAATACCGGTCGGCATCTTTAACGCGTTCGTGATTGATAAAACTCCAAGAAACAAATCGCAGAACACCGTTTAGAAATCAGGTGGACTCTGAAAACCGTTAAAAATAATAAATAAATTCGAACGTTGCGGTTACACCGTTGTGTTTATTGTGCTTTGGTTCGGACTAAATTTCGAATTTTATTGTTAGCTGTGTGTTTGAAACTCGATTATTGATGTGATATCGTGACACCTGTTAAAGAAGAGGAACCGTATACGATTCTTTCAAGGTAAGCTGATTCATTACACTTCATTGGTCGGTTTAAACTTTACACGTGGGTTTTTCGATTTGTTTATATTTGTCGTACGTTGAACGTTCAGCATTTCTCAAGAATTTTCACAAAAACAGTGTTTTTGTTCGTTATAAAAAACCTGTACAAACCTTTTTGTTAGGAACACACTGAGAATTTTGTAAAATATCTATATAAACAGGGATATTATTTCTGTTTTAGGATGTGTGTGTTGGCTGTTGTAATATAGCTTATTTGAGAATACAACTATTATAATTCTGCACTCCCTCATACACTTACTAACTTAAATAATTTATTATTACTTATCAGATTTCCATAAATGTCTTCTTGATTAGCTAACTACATTGGTAGTAATTAGTTTGGTGATTAGTAAACTACGTTTACGTCAAATTAAAGTTTATATTTTTACACTAAGAACATTTATGGCTTAACTCAAAAAGGGTATAAAACCCCTTAAAACTCGAGACGTAAAAACATTTATAGTTTATTTAAAATTATAAGAATATAACTTTGAACGGCTCTAATGCTTTTATTGCACCACCTTCTGTGATGATAATTATTATACCTGGTCTCCTTATTGAACGGGTACGGTTTACCTAATTGCAACGTATGAATCTAGGGGCTGTCGTATTGACTATAAATTAGGGCCCTATAATATAATAATAAAACGCTGTTAAATTTCAAGTATATAATAAAAAATATCTGTACATTGGGTTTATATACAAAGAAAAAATTACAAATCGTGTGGCAACATGTGTAGTGGACACATATAGATATATAAAGCTAATTGATTTGTAATACACAATAAAATTTTTATGTGTCACCGCATTTTATAAATCATCTGTGATTGAGTCGTCTTGAAAATCGGTGTCTGTGTCTGAATCGTATTGCAAATTTATAATCAAAGGTGCTAGCTACTATACTTTTGCTATTGCGTGTTTAACAGCATTTTTTCGATTTACGGCAGTTATATGTTCCATAGCATTTGTTATGTGTGTTACACTGCTTTCACTAAATTTCGGTGTTTGATTTGTTCGTGTTATGGTATTTTTCAGTTGGGCCCATATCAATTCAATGGGATTGAAGATGCAATGGTATGGTGGTAAACGCAAAATTGTATGTCTTGCTTCTTTGGCTCTGTTATCCACATAATATTCCTTTAAATATTCTTTTGTCTTCATCACCTTTATTAATTGTTTTTTTGTATAATGATCCTCAAAAAATTAATCATTTGCTTCTAAAAATGTTTTAATATCATTCTTATTATTACATTTTGCAGGAACTTTGGTTTGCTGTCTAGAATGATACGGAGCGTTGTCCATCACTATCACACTATCTTTTGGTAAATTTTGCAGCAAAGTGTCACAAAACCATTCTTCAAATAAAGGTGAGGTCATATCTTCATGGTAATCTAAACTTGAGGATTTAACATTTTTAGCAGATAATAGCGGCTGTCCGATCCATCCTTTTTCTGACCCAGCATGAAGAATGATTATTCTCTTCCCTCTCGAAACCGGCGCGACCAACTGACACATACTTGAACTATCCACCCAACCTTTGCAAATTGTGTCATGGGTGTCATACCACGTCTCGTCTAAATAACATATTAATCGTCCTTCCTGTCTATACCTTCTAATTGCCGTTAAGTATTCATATCGTAGTTTCTGTAACCTCGGGCTTTCCATAATTGTGCGACGTTTGTCTATAGTGCCAAACTTAAAACCAGCTTTCTTTAGCATCCGCCACAAGGTTGCTTTAGAACACTGAATATTTATAGGCTCATCACTGATTCTTTTATGTAAGCAGTCAAGTGTAGATACAACATTTCCTCTGTAGAAGGGGTATACTTGCTGCCTAATAGTATCAATTTCACACTCTTCAATTTTTCTCGGTGCTCCTTTGTCACGTCTTTGCTTTCGAGGCCCTGCGTTATTCTTAATTATTTTATATATTGTTCCACAAGGCACCTTGGTTAATTGCGACGTACGTTGAATGTGCTGGGTTTGTAGTTCGTTATTTCCTTCCATCAGGGTATGGTAGACATTGAAAATTATCTGTTTTGCATCTTCTGATATATTCTTTCTCTGTCGTGCTCCAACAGTATTATCACTATCCACATCATAATCACTAACACTTTCAGGAAAAGGTCGCCACATGTTCGTTAAGTAAAGAGAGAAAAATCAAATATGTATACAGCAGTAAATATTAACAATAAATGATAAATAGGCTCAATATTAGATGTAATATATACCAACTCTCCTAACTATATTTACTTAAATTTTGTTTAATAAATATATGATGCACTTATTTCATCTAAATTGTAATTTAATGACTATTTAGCTATATATAATAACTATATATTCAAATTAACAACTGTTGGTACTTATATTATTATTAAATTTTATTTCATCTAAATTGCAGTAATTACAATTTACTTAAATTTTGTCGTTACGGACCTCAGCAGCTTGTTTGCGTAAAAGATAATCGTATTGAGCGGCCAGGTAGTTATTGCCGCAGGTGGTGAAATAAATGCATTAGAGCCGTTCAAAGTTATATTCTTATAATTTGAAATAAACTATACTATACTTTGTTCGCACCTTAGAAGATAGTACAGGCCCTATGGAAATATGATGCAACGTCGTCATGTTTCGTTGCAGAAAATTTTAAATTAAGATAAAAACGCAAATAAAATATAATGGTTTTATTTACTTTTAATTTTGCGTTAAATTGTAAGATGTAAAATGTAATGTATCAATGTAATAAAATATAATGCAATAGTTTATGAACAGAATAGTTAAAATTGTCTTAGTGTTTATTGTTGGTAATATTAATGTTTTGATAGATAATCACATAACCTCACTGACTGTCGTTTAAAAATATTTGTACAGTTAAGCTCACATAAATCTAGTATAACCTAACTTGTCAAAATTTTCTAATATTGCTTAGTGTTCATTAATCTTTTTTTGAAAGACAAGTCAAATGTCAAGTAATTTTTTAATGCAATTTAGAAAACACAAAGAAACTAATACATAATTGATCCGCCATTCGCATCAATTACGGCCTAGAACCTTCTAGGTTCAGAATCAATGAGACTTCTTAAAAAATTAGATTTTAACAACAATGTTTGCCCAGGTATTTTCAATAGATTCACTAGTTGTTCCCTATTAGTAAATCTTATACGAGATCTATGAATCTCCATTTTTTTGGTTTTCTCTCAAATATTCAAACAAATTGTGATCTTCTATATCAGTTGATATTCTTTTAAGACCAGTTCCTCGTTTGCGACATATACAGCCTTCATTTTCCCATCTTTTTTAAACTTGTAGTACTGTAGATTTGTTCAAATGAAATTCTTCTGTGACTTGTTTAATGGTGCAACTTTCCAAATTGAACAGAATTTGTACTTTGTCTGACGGAGTCTAGTGTTCTTGCCATTTTGGATATCAAAAAGTGACAAATGTCATTTTGACGTTACAAGAATGAATGACAACTAAACAAAAGTGGTTTATACTAGATTTATGTGAGCTTAATTGTACATCAACAATATCTATTTTAAAAATTAATTGTTGTTTTGGTGTTAAATGAATATTTATCATATCTGTTGGCTTTTCCTCAACTATTTTTATTGATTACAAGTTTCTATATATTAAAAATGCAACAACAACCTAACATAAACAATAAACCAAAATGAATGACAGTAATTAACTCAATGATGCTAAAAATTACTATGAATTATAAGGAACAAATCTTATAACATCACCTACGATAGACAGAGACGTGTTTATATACATATGGCAAGTGCGTAAAAGAGGACAATACACCATAAGAGCCTATACTGTCTTCTAAGGTGCGAACAAAGTATAGACGAGATGAAATACTGTTTTTTTCGTTCGGGAGATTGCCCCACTCGCTTCGCTCGTGGACAAATTCTCACCTCACGAACAAATAGTATTTTCCTACAATCATTAAGAAATTCAACATTCCTACACGCAAATTGAGTGGGGGAAGTGACCAATTCCTGCACTAGTGCGGAAATGTTAAAAAATCAAAAATACAGATTGTACCTACTCACATTTTTCTGACTTAACATTATATATGTTGATACAACAGTTACTTAAAATTATTAAATTGCACACCAGTTAAACCTTCGGGTGAATAAATAGAAGAGGAAGAAAAAGGAATCTGCTTCAACGCCTAGGATGAATTCGCTTTCATCGTCGAAAATGTATCGTCCTTAACCGTAGAAGATTCTCAAAAAAGGTATAAAACTCCTTACTACAATTAATAATCGTATCCTAAATACGTATTTTGATAACTAAGTTGTCATCAGCAGTAGGTAAAAACCACTAATCAAGGTGTTACACATGGGTTATAGTAAAGCTAACACATATAGGGTATACTTGGATGCCGTGTAAAGTTGTTGCGTGATTATATGTGTTAGCTTTACTGTGCCCCATGTGCGACACTTAGATTAGTGATTTTACCTACTGATGATGACAACTTATTTGTCGAAATACATATTTAGGATACTATTATTAATTGTGGTAAGGGGTTTTATACCTTTTTTGAGTTTTTACTTAAACACAGTCTCAGTCTATTTACGGCTAAGGCCCACTTGTACAATTCGTCAGTAAACTAGAGTTCAACAGAACGTAAGTTCAACAGTGAACCATCGTTCAGAGTCGTATCGCGTGTACAATGCGAGATCAACAGAAGTTCAGTTGAACTAGCAAAAGTGAAAAATGAATTAGGTTGGTAGTATAAATTAGTGCAAGTGTCATGACATTTGCGGATGTCATCTGTGTAAACTGCAAAAGCGCGGTAATATTGTGCTTGTGGCTTTGTTTTTGTAGGAGTTTTGAAGTAGAAAATTGTTGGAAATTTTATTAATTAGAAAACCTTAAAACCAAAAAGTCGGTAAGTAAACATATAAGACAAATAATAACATAACAATTGCAATAAATATATAAATTCTTATAGAACAGTAGTAAAACAAATCCCAGCTATTAAATATTGTATATGTTATGTAGTTATAAAAAATAATTTCATATATTAATATGGTTTATGGTATTATAGGTGATAGGTATTGGTGTTGGTACTTTTAAATAAAAAATGAGTGAAAGTAAACGAGCAACCAATTTCAGTGATAGTGAAGTTCGATTACTAATCGAACTTGTTGATAAAAATAAGGACATTATTGAATGTAAAAAAACGGATATGGAGGTAAATAAATGGAAAAATGAAGCTTGGAAAACCATTGAAGTAGAATTTAATTCAGTTTCTGGCCTGGCATTCAGAGATATCAAGACGTTAAAAAATAAATATGAAAATTTAAAGAAGAGAGCGAAGAAGAAGGCATCAGATAACAAAACACAGCAAATGGGAACTGGTGGAGGGCCTAAGCATGAGATACCATTGACGGATATTGAGAACACTGTCATTAGTATATTGGGAGTTCGTGCAGAAGGACTGCCATCGGGATTTGGTATTGATTCTGTAGGTAATGTACCATAATCATATTTGCTTTTCTTAGTAAGCCTATATTATTTTCATTTCAGTTCTCAGAGTCGACGAATCTGTGGAAACAGAGATACTAGATGTCCCAAGCACATCCAATGATGTTCATGATATAGAGCTCCACCAAAAAAATATAAATGAGAATGGTAAATGCATAAGATACATAAGAGCAAGGAATTATTTTTTTTTCTATTTTAGGAGCATCAAAGAAAACGTTAGATTGGTCCTCTTACACACCAGAGATGTTGCGGCAGCCAAAGTCATCGGCATTGCAGGGTAAAAGAAAAGGTATGTTTTCCAAAATTATTTAACTGTTTTTTTTTATTGTTTCTATTGGTATTTTAGGCAATGAAGGAGTTTCAAAAAAAATTCAGTCTTGGGCTCTCTCAAAGACCAAATATGAGGATGTAAAGCTGGAATGTTTGCTAGAGGAGCACTCTTTACATTTGCAGCAAATGCAAAAAGAACATGAATTAAAACTACACCTAATGCGGGAAGAACATGAGAAAAAAATGGCACGGGAAGAGGACATTCATAGATTAGAGGAGGATCTATTAAATAAAAAAATAAACAATATTTAATTAATAGAATGAAATTTTACTTCAAGCTAAATAAATGTTAAAAAAAAATTATAAAAATTACAATAAAGTTCTGAAATAATCAACTAAACTATTTCTTGTAGTATTGTTTGCATTATTTTGTACCATAGCACCATGTGGCACTCCATTATTAATATTGATCTCTTCTAAGATCGCAGCATCTAATGGAGCTTCTGGTTCATTCTGTTGCCTTGCAAAATTATGGAGAACCGCTGTCGCAAGCACTACAGATTCTACTTTTTCGTATTTCAATTTGATGCCTGTTGAAAGTATTGGAAATCTACGTTTCCAAACACCAAAACATCTCTCAATAGGATTACGTGTCCTAATTTGTGATTCATTGAATAAATGATCTTCAGGATTACGAGGGTTTAATAATGGTGTAATTAAGTAATTTTTTAGCCCATAACCACTGTCACCAACTAACACATTGTCGTGAAAGGCTCCGTTTTCAAATAAAGCTCTAACACCTGAATTAGCAAATATTGTGGCATCATGTGTTGAGCCAGGCCATCGGCACACAACATTTAAAAATTTTAAGTTTGCATCACATATGGCTTGCACATTAAAAGAAAAATATCCCTTCCTACATCTATAAACTTCTGGCCCTTCCACACTTGGGGCTTGTATTTTTATGTGTGTGCAATCTAATGCACCTATACATCTTGGAAATCGTGCAATGTTATAAAAGCCTTCTCGGATAATGGCACTCTCTTGTGGAGTCATTGGCAGTTTTATATATTGATTATGCTTTCGTGCTATAGCATAAAGAACTTTCGATACTATTCTGCTGGCTGTACTTTCGTGAATTCCATGGAAATCTCCTGCTACTCTTAGAAATGATCCAGTTGCTAAAAATCGCAACGTGAGTAGTACCATATCATCTACGGACACTGAATGATTTCTAAAAAATAATATTAACATTATAGATATAAATGGCAGTTATATATGCTGCATTTATCTATCAGTTCTGTTAGCGATTTCATCTGATATTTCACGAATCACAAGTCGCACTGTATCTTTAGATAACCTATATCTCTCTCGAAATTCCTGTTCTGTTAACACATTAAATTGGTCTCGACGTTCCATGTACCGTTTTGGTGCTCTGTGGTTATCTACTAAACGTACTAACTCTATAAAATCTTCATCATCCGTTAATTGTTCATAATAATCTTCCATTTTTACCGCCCTGTCAAAATTTTGTGTCACTTCGTTCTGCTTGAACTGCTGTTGAACCGAGGAATACTGCCGATCAAATAAATCTAAGTATGAACGTAGTTCAACTCCTGAACTTGCTTTGTACAAGTGTCAAATTCAAGTTGAACTTAGTTCAGCTCTGAACCTAGTTTAAACTTCTATTGTACAAGTGGCCCTAAGGTAAAGAACACGATTGCAGAATATTTTCGAAAAATGATTATTGGAACTTTTAGAGGACCTCATTAGTAGAGCAGACCAATTTCCGTGCGCGCCATGAGCGCCGATATGGGAGTGTAATTCGTAATATATTAGAATATGCGATAGAATAGGGACACAACATGAGCTTGTTACCGGTATAAGTATAGAAGTAGAGACATTTATTCTATCAGAAATAATTAAATATACATTTGGTTTTCTGCTATTAAAGTAATATGCATAAACATACGAAAAATAATAATAGTACATATTATAGCAGCGTTGTATGTACCTATAAATAAAATGGAAAATGTATGAAATCAGTGATTGTGTGCACGACAGAGGATTTAAAAAAAACACTTACCGTTTCAAGCGTCTTCCAAATATTGACAAACTGGAGAAATTCGATTGTATATTTTCAATATCAGGTGCGTTTCTAAGGTTATTTCTGAAAAACATGTCCGCCGTGAGGGAAAATAGTACATTATATACCGCGGGACTGAAGTAGTACATTTAATCCTGAAGGTAAAGTTTATGGCCCGACCGTAGGGAGGGCCATAATTTACCTGAAGGATTAAATGTACTTCAGTCGCAAGGTATATACGATACTTTTCGTACTTCCGGTATGATTTTATTAATTATTTCAATAATTTCAATCAGTTTTTTCTCTCTTCAACTCATTTAATAAACTGTCTTTGAAATAAGTTACCATAGTAACATTGCGTTGTGACAATTATAATTTAGAAACATTGTCATTACTAGTGTCATTGTAAAGAAACATTGTTATTGATAATTATTGGTATCATGAGTGAAGAAGGTGTATCTGATATTGATAAAAGAGCAGCCGAAGTAGGTGAAGAATTGTTACCACCGAAATCTAGAAAACTATACGAGCAGCAGTACGATGCTTTTAAAAAGTGGTGCCGCTTAAAAAATGTGAGACAACCTACTGAAAATGCGCTGTTAGTCTACTTCAATGATAAATCAAAAGCGGTTTGTGCCTCAACTCTCTGGGCACATTACTCAATGCTGAAATCGGTTATTAACATTAGAGAAGATATTGATATAAGTAAATTTCCAAAATTATTAGCTTTTTTGAAGAGAAGAAATGAGGGATTTAAGCCAAAGAAGTCAAGAATTCTCACGTCTGAGCAGGTAGATCAGTTCTTACGGGAGGCTCCGGATGATAAATATTTAATGCTTAAGGTAAATTTGGAAATTTGTTTATATTCAGAAATTTTAAGAAATCAATTTTTTTGTAGGTTGCACTTATTTTGGGCGTTGCGGGAGCTTGTCGTGGAAAAGAGTTGGTTGATTTAGAAATCGACGATGTGAGAGATTTGGGCGATTCCTTCCTAATTGCGATTAGAAACACCAAAAATAAAATTGACCGAAATTTTGTGATCAAAAATTCAGAAAACAGTGCCATCAGTTTTGTGGCGATATTTCGGAAATATGTGGCATTGCGAAAGACAGGGACACCTCATTCAAAATTTTTTGTTCAATACATCAACAAAGAATGTACTACGAGAGTAGTAGGAAAAAACATGTTTGGTACATTTCCACGGCAAATAGCAGCTTTCTTGAAATTAGAAAATGCGACGTCTTATACGGGACATTGTTTTAGACGCACATCTGCGTCTTTGTTAGCTGATTCGGGAGCAACAATAGACCTGCTGAAGAGACATGGAGGATGGAAATCCTCCAACGTGGCCGAGGGATATATTGAATCGTCTATTAAAAATAAACAAAAAATTTCAGATAAAATATTTGGTCAAGTCGCCGATTCGTCCACTATAGTTATGCCACAGTCCTCATTCTCGCTTCCTGTTTCCGCAGGATCTTCGAAACAAACACCAGTTCAATATGAAAAGGACCTATCTGTTACTCGTCAGTTACCTGCTGCATTAACCCAGGAAAGACTGGTCAATATGACGAACTGTCACAATATTAATTTGAATATTAACGTTAATTACCATTCTAATTAATTATATTTTTCAATAAAATATCCCTTAAATTCGTTTGTTTTTGATTTAATCGTTCCGGGAGTTTCGTCAATATTTAATCCCGGAGGGATTAAATGTGACACTATAGTACCTGTCACAAGGGAGTGAAGTTGTCACTTTAGGCCCGGAAGTACGAAAATATGTTTATATTCGGAAAACGAGCGTTCTACATCTAGTGATGTTATATTCGCATAATCAAAATACTTTTTTAAGCAACTCAACGTATCTGTAGACGTGTCCTCACAAATACGTGTTAAGGTGTCAAAATCTGCATTTCTGTCTAAATTACTTTCAAATTTAATTAGAGCACTTTCAGTTTTTGCGTCTTCTACAGCACAAACATCTTTAACGATTTGCAGTGATTCCTCTAACGACAGCGACGAATTTTCTAATTTTGTTATTGCTTCTTCTAGTCCCAAGTAATTCTCACGAATATTTTGTAAATCCATGTTAATCTGAGCATCTTGAAATTTTTTCTGGTTTGTATTGATAGCTGCACTTTCTTTCGGATCGAATGATAAAACCACATCCTTAATTTTTTCAAAATGTTCATGATAGTAAAACCCCGCCCGTAACCATGTACCCCAACGTGTCAGAATCAGCTGTGGTGGCTCAGGGTATGGGGACACAATTCTTGAAATTTCCGAATACGTTTTGGAGATTTCAGGAATACTGCCTTTGTACTCGATATTAAAGCATCTACCTCTGGATAACATCTACGAACCTGTTCTGTCACAAGGTGTAGAGCATGGAGTTTACAAGTAATATGTAAGGAGTTAGGACAATATTTTCTAAGAGACCGGCCTACAGAACACATGGTTGTAGCACCATCGGTCATAAACATTAATACTTGGTCTTTCGAAGGTTTAAATTTTTCCAAAGTATTTAATAGCACCTCTGAAATTTTTTCGGCATTACATTGTTCTAGTCGTCTGGTTGCTAATAAAATTGAAGACGTTGGTTGATGTGGTTCCATATTACGCGCCATCACATTAAGTACAGATTGTTTTTTGCTGTCACTTGTTTCATCCACACATCACCACAGTTTTCTATTTTTCAGTTGGGCTTTGATTTTATTTTCAACCTGTTTACGCATCGATGTTAAATTCCTTCGTAACGTTGTCGTGCTCGGTAATGCTTGATTCGCGTATTTATTCCAAAATGAATCATTACTTAACAAGGTAAATGACAGTGTACACACAATCATAGTTACACATAGTTCATGTATAAACTGTTGTCGATTAATTTTGTTATTATTGTGCTTTGAACTGCTTGCGTGTTCTTTACAATGTGTTTTTGACTAACATATTAGATATGTATTGCACACTAAACATTTAATTTTTGAGCCATCGTATATTAAGTGCGGGAAATCCATAATAAACTTATTCACTTCGTCTGACAACGGTCGTTTTCTCGATTTATGTGTCGACGACATTTTATTACATTACGTATGCTTACACTTACATGCAGTCTAAGCAAGTACCAAACACATACTGAATGCTTTTTATTAGTCCTGATGCAATACAATCATTCTCACATCGGCGCACATGGCGCGCACGGAAATAGGTCTGCGCTACTTATTATTGCACAACTTTGTGTAATCTTTTATAATGTTTTAAAATATTATTGGCATTGTGGAACACCGTGTTTTCGAGCTTGATATACAGCCTCATACAAGAATGGTTACGTGCTAGAAAAAAACAAAGATCATGTAATCGACATCTGAAGAATAGCCCAATCAACCCAAATTGGTACGTGATAATTTTTACTTGATAGATAATGAACAATACATGAGTAACTAAATATTTATTTTATTTAAAAAATACAACAGAATTTTCCAACAGGTCCAATATATGGAAATATATCGAAAACACAACATGTTTTAAAGTGCACTTTCAAAATTGGAATAGAATTGAAACTCTATTCGAAAAAATAAAAAAAAACAATAAAATCCAAATAAACATATTTTTGGAGATCGGTTTTCATCTGTCGCAAATATTTACGTTATTTTGCAATTGTACGGGTCTACGCAAACAATCAAACCTATACGATTCGACCGTGGCGACCAGCTGCGAAAACAAACCGGAACGAATCTCGTTTCGACGGTTTTATGTCTCGCCGTGAAAACTCAACAACTAACAGCCATTATAATGGTAACAAATAATTATTGTATTTATGCTTTTCTGCCTAGACTTCGGAGCATAAAGTTTAAAAAGTGAGAAAAATGGATGAATATCTCACACCCACGATCTGACCGCGTTCATTAATAATTTTTCATGGCCTTTTATTATAACAAAGTCAGATGGTGGTCTTTACAAGCCTTCAGATTGTGTATATGCGTATTGTTTCTCGCTTTTGCAAATGAAATGCATAAATCATTCACGAAGTTCAGCGAAATTTCCAATTAACAGTTTGTTGTTTATTAAAATGGTGATGGTTTACTGTTTTTGGGCTTCTCTCCCAGAAAATAATAAAAAAATAACGTTGATTCGCTATTGCATTATTTAATAAAGAAGGAGAATTATATACTTTTATTTCTATGCTTTTCGACTTTTGTTCTTTTCATTTCCTCTTGAATAATATATACAAAGAATTCAAATAAATTTTACCTCAAAGTAACCCTTGGAAATTATGATTATGTCTTAGCTTGTTACTAATTTTAAAAGGAATTTTGTTGGTTATGAGATGAGATATTTGATTGAAATGACAAATGTCAAAATAATAAAACGAACATTTTTAAGTGAATGAAATATGTTTATTTCCAACAAACAAGCAAAATTTTATACAAATTGTTCAAAGTGTCCACCACCTTGTTCGAAACATTTCTCACATCTTCTTCTAATGGAGGAAAAAGTGTTTTGTAGTATCGCATTGTCAATTCCATTAATTCTTTCAGCAATTCTGATTTGAAGGCCTGCAAGATCAGGTATCTGTACTTGATAAATTGAGTTCTTCAAGAATGGCCATAAAAAGAAATCACATGGGGTAATGTCACAAGATCTTGGTGGAAATTCATGTTCAGTGTTTAAACTTATCAACCGATTTTGAAAAAATTGCTGCAGAATATTAATTGTTTCACCTGCTGTGTGTGCTCTAGCTCCGTCTTGTTGAAAGTAACCCTGTGTTATTTCTTCGTCGTCAAGCTGTTCGATAAATGGCATAATAATTTCTTGTCGATACCTTTCTCCTGTTAAGGTTCCGTTAAAAAAAATAGGGCCAATAATTCTCCTTCGACTAAATTCTAAATTCTTCTAAGCAATCTTGAAGAGAATACTGCCATTGTCCGTCAATCTTACGTCCGTTTCGAAAATAAGATTCTAGCATGAATGATTTGTGTTGTATAGTAAAAACCATGTTAAATCAATTTTAAATTACAAAGCAATTTTTGTCAACTATGCATCTGTCTAATTGACAACTAATGCAAATTTAAATTATTAATAATCATACGTTTTTAAAGGAATGGCCTACTAGAGGCAAAGCTTATTTGAACGCTTTTTATTTTAATTACGTTTAAGCTCAAAACTGATTAGACGTCTGCATATTTCGTAACTATGTAACGAGTGTTTATTTGAAAAGTCAAAAGTCTACTTTGACATTTTGATAGATTAAGACGCAAATATATTAGTATGTGTTTCTTGTTCCGTAAACGTAAATCCAAATAACATTTGATAATGTCAATCACAAATATCAGTTAGTGCATAAAATAATCGTGCGTCGATTCTGGTTTAAATAAATTGCTTCTCAGTTTTAAAATGGCTTTCACTTTAGAACATAAATTTTTTTTAGTCCAGGCTTATTTTCGAAGTGGTAATAAAATTGATGGTTTATGAGTTTATTCAGTTCAAGATTGCATGATAGAATTTCAAGTTGAGTTTCCACATTTTGTAATAGATTATATACAATTTAAGAATACTTTGGATAGAACTTTAAAACTTTTTTCTGAAACTGGTAGTCTCTTAAGAAAATCAGGCAGCGAAGCAGTTAAGAAACGTACACCTCAAGTTGTCAATCGTGTTGAAGAAATAATGGAAAATAAACCACAAACATCTATTCGACATTTGAGTCAACAAATAAACCTTTCTGTTGGTACAACTCACAAGTTATTAAAAAAAAGATATGCAACTTCATCCATACCGTGTCACAGCAGTACAAGAATTGTTAGAAATATTACCCACGTAGACTACAGTTTTGTAATTGGTTTGTAAATATGATCAATAATGGAGAACTCTCGCAAAGAGTCATCTTTACTGATGAAGCATGGTTTTATAAAACGGGATACCTAAATTCACAAAATACAAGAATTTGGAGTATTGAAAATCCACATGTAATTAATGAAGAATCGCTACATCCAGAGAAAATTGGTGTTTGGGCAGCGATAAGCCAAAGGCGAATCATTGGACCAATATTTTTTCAGGGAACGTTAACTGCTCAAAGGTACCGTACGGAAATTTTACAACCATTTGTCAATCAGTTGCATGATGATGAACTTCAAAATGCATATTTCCAACAAGACGGAGCACCTTGTCACTGTACTGCAGAATCTTTGGATTATTTAAGAGAATTCTTTGATGAGCGTATAATTACATAGTCGAAATACTGAAATTGCCTGGCCTGCACGTTCATGCGATTTAACACCTTGCGACTTCTTTTTGTGGCCTTATCTAAAAAATAACATATTTCGAACACCTATATTGAATTTGAATGATATGCTACAGAGAATCGAACAGAAATGCATGGAAATTAATAACAAACAATCCAGTAATGTTGCAGAATATCATCAGAAATTTTGAACGGAGGATTTTAAAGTGCATTGATCTTGAAGGACAACATTTTCAACATTTGTTATAGTTTTCAATAAATACCTATTATTTGTTATTTATTTGTATGTATGAAACTGTCAAAATATACGACTTCGTAGGTTAAGTAGTAAATTTTAATTTACGACATACTTTAAAATGTTCTCAGTAAATCACATGCTATTCAAATGAACACTTGTTATTAATTTGCTTATTTATTTATTTCGTGTCCAACCAGTATAACAAGCGCAAACAGAAGCATGTAAAACACAATTAGAATGTTTAAGTCAATGAATATACAGGGTTAGACAAGTGCGGATCCATTCGAATATCTTTGATATGACTACTTAGATTTTAATAAAATTTTCCACATTCAAGTTATTGCAAATAGGGAATTCGAAGAGCATATTTATTTTCAAATCAGTCTTCCGGTTTAGCCGGAAGTGATGTTAACTTTTTTATTTTAAATGAAACAACCTATATATTTTTACGAATTTCAATTTAAATTGTCACAATTAACTTTGTAGACGTCCAAATATTAATAATGATTCAATTAACTGAAAAAGAACGTATTGAAATTCTGATGATGTTTGATGAAAATTCTGTTTTGGTGACTGCGTCAGAACTCATGAAGAAGTATACGATTTATTTAACAATTTGTATCAAGATCGGCATCGAATATCACGAACTGTCGTTGGTAAAACTTTGAGAAGGTATAACTTGACCGGAAATGTTAGAAATTTACCGAAAAGCGGAGGACCAAAAGTCGAAACTAATGAAGTTATTGCTCAAGATATTGCTATAGCATTAGAAGAATTACCACAAATTTCTATTACATCCCTCGCACTAAGCTATGTTCCAAGTTTTGTTCCAAGAGTGGTGGAGAGTTGTAAAAACAAAAATGACCAATATTTTACATACAATTTGCTGTTTTCCGACGAGGCTACGCTTGAATAATTGTCAATATTGATCAATAGATAACCCTCGTTAGATGCTAGAAACGCATACTCAGCATCCGCAGAAATTAAATGTTTGCACTGGTATTTTCAGGAACCGTATATTGGTCCTTTTTTCATTCATGGTACACTAACTGAACAAAGATATTTAGATCTTCTACGATATACGATTGTTCCTAATATTGAGGAAGATGAGGAATGACCTGTACGTGTTTGACTCCAACAAGATGGAGCACCCCCTCACTATGCCATTAATCTTAGAAAATTTTTAAACTAAACATTTTAAAATTGGTTGATTGGTCGTAGAGGATTCATTGAATAGCTCGCACGGTCTCCATATTTAAATCCCCTAGAGCAGTGTTTTTCAACCCTTTTCATGACACGACCCCCCTAGTATCAAAAAATATTTCCCGACCCCTGACCCTTTTTTTTCATGTATGTTAAAAATATTTAATCATACAAAAATTTTAGGCGTTTGCGTTATTAGGATTCGGATATAAATATACAATTAAGTACGTAAAACATATAATTTTAAATCGAATACGTGGCCAATTGATAACTAACAAACAAATACAAACATATTGTTAGGGCCGAGACTCCCAGCGCCATCTGTTGGTAGTCCCCCGCGCGCTCCACGGCCCACGCTAAAGGTCCACAAGTTTCGAGACGTTTCGTTACGCTTCGAGATGATTCTCGCTAGAATGCGCTGGCCTATAAATAGGGCGGTCGACCGCGGCCACGGTAGTTGAGTGCAAGACCGCGAAGCAAGTGGTCGTGTCGTCTGCTGTTTAGTTGTTTGAAGAGCGCGAATCACTTGTTTTACGTATTTATTTGAGTTGTTTGTTAGAATTGAAAATGGATAAATTCCTGAAAAGATCATCAGAACCATCAACGTCTAAGTCTAGCGGCAGTAGTGGAATAAAGAAAAAACGTCTTTATGACGACAATTATTTGAAATTTGGGTTTACTGTGATTGAGAATAAACCGCAGTGCGTAATTTGAAGTTGGTACGCCACCTAAACAGAAAACATCCTAATGAAAAAAATAAACCCGTGGAATTTTTTGAGCGAAAATTAAAAGCTCTTGAACATAAAAAAACTGCTATAGGACAAATGTCCAACCTAAATGAGAAAGCTTTGCTCGCTAGTTATCGAGTAGCTTTTCGTGTGGCTAAAGCAGGAAAACCTCACAGTATTGCTGAAAATTTGATTTTACCAGCGGCTTTAGATATAGCAGAGATTATGTTTGGCAAGCAAGAGGTCGAAAAGCTCAAAAGTATACCTCTCTCTGACAATACCATTCACCGCAGGATAAGCAATATGGCGACTGACGTTCGTGATCAAGTCATAAAAAAAATTAAGAAAAGTTCTTGTGTGTCCTTGCAATTTGATGAATCAACGGATATTGCGGGTTGTGCGCAGTTTGTAGCTTTTGTGCGTTTTGAATCCAATGAAATATTAATGGAAGAAATACTATTTTGCAAGGCACTACCCAAAAATACTACAGGTCAGTGCTTGCATTACACGTTCCTTGAAGCTACGCAAGATATGAATATCGATTGGGCACAATAATGCATTGCTATTTTTAGTGACGGAGCAAAACCCATGACTGGTGCGAAGAGTGGATTTATTGCTAGACTAAAAGAACAGATGCCAAACGCTTGTTGGGTGCATTGCTTTCTCCATCGCCAAGCTCTTGCAGCCAAAACTTTGCCACAAGAATACAGTCAAGTTCTAAATATTATTATTAACATTGTAAATTCTATTAAAGGAAAAGCGTTGCAGACTCGATTGTTTCTAATCATTTGTGAAGATATGGGGGCACTACACCGCAATTTGCTTTACCATACAGAAGTTAGGTGGTTATCAAAAGGCAAAGTACTGACCAGAGTTATGGAACTTCGCGCTGAACTATTAGTATATTTACAACAAGCCAAGTCACATTACTCTGAATTCATTTCTGACCCGGCATTCCTTTTGAAATTGGCTTTTCTTTCTGACTTATTTGAGCATTTAATAACTTGAATAAAAGTCTTCAAGGGCGGGATGAAAATGTCATTACAGCAAAAGACAAACTCCACGGCTTTATAAAAAAAATTGAATTGTAGTCATTATCTATAAATCAAAACAACTTTGATTCATTTTCGTCGACACAGTCTTTCATTGAAGAAGTCGGAAGCGAGATAAACATCAACTCATATATATCTGGTATGAAAATGGTGTTAGATAATTTGAAGAAAGAATTGTGTCATTACTTCTCAGTGCAAGAGATATCGGATAACACTGGGCAAAGATGGATCTTAAATCCGTTTTTAAATGCAGCTATAAGTGAGGCAAATTTATCAACTAAGCTCAAAGAGAATCTGCTGGAATTATCTGCCGATTGGATGTTACACTTGGAATTCAAGTCTGAAAATTTGGATACCTTTTGGTTAAAAATAAAAACAGAATACCCGGAATTAACAACTGAGGCTTTGAAGTGTTTGATTCCATTTTCTACCTCGTACTTGTGCGAGCTGGTATTTTCATCAATGGCCCAAATAAAAAGTAAACTAAGAAATCGCTTAAATTTGGAAAACGATTTAATACTTAAAGTTGCAAAAACGGATCCACGATGGGAGAAATTGATTGAACAAACTCAAGCGCAACCTTCACATTAAAATGAACGAGTACTCGAAGATTTTATTTTTTGTTAATGTGTTTGTATAAATAACATAACGAGTAACATTTTGTTAACTTTTTTTTTAATATATCTAACTTTTTAAAATTTATTGATTTTTTACCGAGGCCTCTCGCGGCCTCTCGCGACCCCCCTACAGAGGCTTCGCGACCCCCCAGGGGGTCGCGTCCCACAGGTTGAAAAACACTGCCATAGAGTTTTACCTGTGGGGTCAATTAAGGTCTGTGGTTAACTAGACGACCGCATAATCTGGACGAGTTACGGCAGAGAATAATTGAGGAAGTGCAATTAATTCGTGAGGAGGCTTTGGCAAATATCATTCAAGAATTTGTTCCCAGAATTGCATATTGTCAAGAAGTGTACGGTCATCATTTCGAAAACTTTCTTAACAGATATTGATTCTATTTATATTTTTTGTGGTTATTTTTCTTGTTCTCAATAAAATTTGCATTATTATTAGATTTAATTAAATGTCTTTGTCGTTGTTGAGCAAAAGAGTGCCAAAATTTATTATTGCTGAATTCTCAAAGCAAAGCTCTATTGAAATTCGTAAAGATATGCAGGTGTTTCATTTAAAATTAGAAAGTTAACATCGTTTCCGGCTAAAGCGGAAGTTCGATTCGGATATAAATATCCTCATCGAATCCCGAATTTGCATTCAATTAATTATGGAATGTCTTATTAAAATCTAAGTAGCCATACCAGAGATATTCGAATGGAGCCATACATTCGCCTAACCCTGTATGTGGATACCATACTGCAGCACCATACTCCAACTTTCTAATAATTGAGAGAGACAGAAACAAGTAAAAGATCTAACCACAATATAATCAATCAATAAACTCTATGTACGCATTTCGGCAAACAAGTTTGTCATTTTCAGTAGAACAATTTGAAAAAAGAAATAGGGTTAAACGTAGCGTCTTTGGTTAATAAGGTACAACTTTTGAGAATTTGCTTAGTAAAATTACGCATTTGTTCTTGTTAAATGCGTAACTTACCATGCTTATGCTATTTTTTAGGCAAAATAAAGAAACTTAAAAAAGGTATATATCCCCTTACCACCATTATTAATCGTATTCTAAATACGTATTTCGACAACTAAGTCATCATCAGTAGGTAAAGCCACTAATTAAAATGTCGCACATGGGGCACAGGAAAGCTAGCACAACTGATCACGCAACAACTTTACTGTGCCCCATGTGCGACATTTTAATTAATGGTTTTACCTACTGATGATGACAACTTAGTTGTCGAAATACGTATTTTGGATACGATTAATAATTGTGGTAAGGGGTTATATACCTTTTTTAAGTTTTTACTTAACCACAGTCTCCAAAGAAAGACTTTTCAAAATAAAGACGTAATTAAATTATTTTTTGAAGGTTTCATCTCCTTTAGTGTATCCATGTTTCGTTCACAGTTATGTAGCGACGTAGAAACTAGTCAGCATTGCGATGGAAAAGTGTCAAACCAGCCTCCGATTCGATCACACGATTGCGTTTATTCTCCACTGAGAACAAACGCGGCACCCATCTTGCCGAGATTTTCCTCAAACCTAATTTTTCGTGTAAACTATGACCCCAACTATTTCGCGCACTTTGCTTCGTCGATCACTCAAAACTATATCGTGATTTTGTCAATCATTTCGGAGGAAGTCATTTTCACTGGACGTCCCAAACGATGTTCATCTTTTGTGGATGTACGGCCACGTTTAAACTCATTTATTCATTGTAAACAGTCACAAACACAGGGGCAGATGTGCCATTAAGTTCATCCAACTCGGCTTTGAGCTCTTTCGGTGTTAAACTTTTTAAATAAGTGTTTAATCATCGCACAAAACTCATGAACTCAATAAATGAACCAAGGTTTGTTGCTTCAATCGAGTATAAAAATGAACCCACGCGATGGATTTAGCTGAAACTTTAACAGCTGTTTAATAATAATAATAAGGGAGATTATTCTAATATCTCCCTTATTTTGATGTAGCATATTAACAAGAGTAATATTTTCTCCCTAAAGGTACTCGGCCAATGGAACACTCGCAAAAAATTGTCAGATTTAGGCCAGATTATATGCACTATTTCAAATTCCAGATCCTTATGTGTAGGTTTCTCAGGTTGGCGACCAACCCAAACTAAACCATTAAAAGCAAAGCCAGATTTAGATACGTACCTCCAAAAAATCTGTAAGCCATATTTTGCCAGCTTACATGGCATATACTGAACGAATCGGCGTCTGCCTCTGTAGCCAATAAATTGCTCATCATTCGTTACTTTGGCATCATGTATGATGAACGTTTTGCATTGTTGAATAAATAGATCCCAGATGTAAGATACCAGTGCTAATTTATGGGTTTCTAAACGTGTTTCTCAATTTCTTCTATCCATCGTCAAATCTAATAAGTCTTTGCATTTATTCAAATCAAAATATGGATATTGTGGCTTGATATATGAGATTAGCAAACTTATCAGAAAAGGTTCCCTTGCAGGAATAACTGTTTTTGTCAACTCCAGCATGAATGCAAAAGTAATGCATCAAATGCATGAAGTTCATCAACAGCACGTTTTAGATTTTCCATTGTAAACACGTGTTGCTTCTAACTTCGCGCAGTGCATAATTTCTTGCATAATAACTTCAGTCATAGATAATTGAAAAGCTTCTCTTGGTGCAGCGGCAATATATTTTTGTGACGAGGCAGACAGGTGCACGCCGAAAAATATGATGCTGTTGAATTCTCCACTCCGGGCTGTTGAGAGTAATATAAAACTGGCAGATGCAATATTCGTGTTTGAAGTATCACTTGTTACGTGTCCGTAACGCTTAACGCTTTATTACGTTATTTTGTAATTTAATTAATGAAATCTTCAGTATATTTCGCTCCATTTCCAACGAACCTACCTGTATAGGTATCGTTATTCGTTATTTTAATATATATCTAATTTCTTTCAAGTTTTTTTTCTTTTTTTCTCGAACCTGAGTGCTCGCTTTTTTGAAAAGGAAGAGTACGGCACTAGCTCTCTAGATCTCGGTCGTAAGTGGTCGATCTTCGAACGTCGTTACGATCTCTCCCATCACGGATATTGATCGATGTAGCCTTACCTGATTGTTATAATTACGGCCCCGTGAGGGAATTTAATCGATCTTTATACGAATATTATTCGCTTAATGCGATATATCCCTTGGAGGATCTGAAGTGTTGAGAGAAGAAATTTGTAGCACGTTAAACAGCATCGCATTAATTTCACCGCCATCAAACGCATTCTTCGGTATGTAAAGGGCTTTCTTTGTTTTATTTTTCTTTTCGCTTATTTCGTTGTTATTCCTTTATTTAGATGGTGTACCCGACGGGCAAGAAATAACGTAACATCACCTGATTGTTCCCGCAAGTGACGTTTTTTTTTCCTGGAGGGAGAAGGACACGATAGCAGTTCTAACCACCAGATAAGCACTCGTTTCGCTAATTTAGTTTTCATTTGTCATTCGTAAATTTCTTATTTCATTTCATATATAAATTATTGTCATTATTAATTAATAGATCGCTGTTAAATAGTCCCAGGTGTTTTCCACACGAAATAACCTGTGTTGCCTGACCTTTTTTGTGGGTCATTTTTTTTTATGCAGGTAGGTTCGTTGGAAATGGAGCGAAATATATTGAAGATATCATTAATGAAATTACAAAATAAAGTAATGAAGCGTTGAGCGTTACGGACACGTAACACACTATCATTAATATTTTCTGCATTAGTGTTATCACGATCGTCATTGCTACTAAATCCAGAGAACTCATCGCAATTTCCTTCGTAATCACTGTCCACAATGTCATAATTTTCTGCTTCTGAAAAATCATCGCATTTATTTGTCCATTGCAATAAGGTTTCCTTGAACTTCGTATCACCAAGCTTTACACTGTGTACACTTTTTCGATACCCTTATTGCTTTTGTGCTACAACTTCACTCAGTGCAGCTTGCATTTGAATGACAAAGTATGTTTCAACTTGTACAAACATGCAAATTTGTTTACTTCAAATTGTCTGACAACACATTCTAGGTATCGCAATCTGAGATGTGTTAACACAAAGAAAAATGTTTGTGGGCCTCGCAGGCTCGGTTTATGTAAATGCAGGATAGTGATGATAAAAAAATATTTTCAAATTTAAAAGAATAAGTAAAAATTATTTGACCTGAGAAACAATTGAATGAATACCTGTTTTGACAATACCAGAACAGAACGCTAGATTAATTTAAGAATATTAAATGCAAATTACACTAGTTTACAAAATGACATTTTTTTCATGTACATTTGATGAGAGATAGATTTCCTTATGTATTTTCTTCCGCTGAATTCGAAAATCAAGGTTAAATTTTTTTTATGGAACAGTTTTTGAGATATTGTAATTTTTTCATTTTTTTGACCTTTTTTCACTTGACAAATCATATCTCGAGCTAGAAATGTCCGATTGGGTCGTTCTTGGTACCCAAATGCAAGGTATTGAGATGACGAACAAATATGTATAATCGGATCTTTGATTGGTAAAGCGGTTCAAAATATATCGATGAAAATAGGGCACATTTTCAAAAAAATCATATTTTACAGTGATTCTGTGCCGACAGAAAAGTACAAATCGTTAAAAAAACGTCTGGTTTCTGTTCATGTACGTAAAGATGATACTTTTACGTAAGAACTAAGACCAACCAGAAGAAAATCGACTGAAAAATGACAAAGTTATAAGCAATTGCGTGAATAAATCCAAATCCCATATTTTCCGAATATTTTATTTTTTTCGACAATTTATGAGTTCCGTTGCTCACACGCAAATATATCGAATTTAATATTTGTTATTTTTATGTATTTTGACTTTCTTGTTACTATTATAATAAAAATTATTATTCGTACCAATAAACAGCTGACTCTTGCTATATCTTGATATTTATATGTCTTTGGTATAGGAACATGATTTTATATCGATAGCCTGTTGGTATATTGGCAACGTATATTAGTTCTCACGTCTCACGTTCACGCTAGAGTTTTTAGATTTTATTCCAAACAAAACAACAACACATCACATTTAGGAACCTTAGAACCCTGACATTTTGTTTTGACATCTTCTATACAACGTAGTGTCGGTTGTTTGTATATTATAGGAACTCACAAATTTGATTGAAATTATATTTCATTGTATTCACCAAAATGCCTAAAAGAAATCGAGAATTTAAGTGCGCAAACAATCCAAATAATTTCTGTTACGTGTGTGGCGATTTTGTCCCCCAACCAAATAGACGTAGATTCACCGATCCATTACAACATAATTATCTGCAATATTTTGGAATAGCACCTGCAACTTTCCATGAACAATGGACACCAAATAATGTTTGTTTATCGTGCCATATAACTTTTGCCGCGTGGGCTTCTGGTTCATCACAGTAAGATTAAATTTATATATACAAATGAATTAATAATAAAGTGAATTATTATTCCAAATTGGACGATACATGAAATTCGGTGTACCGATGATATGGAGAGAGCCGCTCTACCATTCGGTTGATTGTTACTTTTGCCTGAGCAAATCCACTGGTTTTAGAAAGAGTGCCAAATGGGTTTATGCGACAGTAGCATCTGTTTCGCTTCCAGTTCCACATTCAAGTGAATTTCCTCATCCTAAGTGCCCCGATTCAACGATTGAATTTTTCGAATCATCACTACAGACAGACACAAGCAGTGATAATGAATTTCAACAGGAGTCGCAATTGCAACATTTTACGCAGCCTGAACTGAATGATTTGGTGAGAGATCTCGAGCTGTCAAAGGAAAAAGCGGAGTTACTTGCATCTCGCCTGAAGCAACGAAACTGTTTGGCTCCGGGAGTAAATGGAACATTTTACAGAAACCGTGGTAAACCTTACGCACAACATTTTAAGAAGGAAAACGACATATGCCACTGCAACGATATTCCTGCATTGTTTGAGCAACTCGGAGAGCCTTATGATTCAAATGAGTGGCGCTTGTTCATTGACGGTAGTAAGAAGAGTTTGAAAGCAGTCCTACTGCATATTGGAAATGAAAAACCTTCTATCCCCATCGCTCATGCCATCAACACTAAAGAATCATACGCCACAATGGCCAGTTTGCTAAAATACATTCAATATGAGCATTACACAACTGGAAAATATGTTCCGATCTCAAAGTCGTCGGCATGTTGTGTGGAATGCAGGGTGGAAATACAAAATATTGCTGCTTTCTTTGCCTCTGGGATAGTCGTGCTCGTGAACATCATTATAGAAGAAAAGACTGGCCAGAAAGGGAGAACGTCACAGTGGGCAAAGACAATATTAAATACGTGCCTCTTGTCAAAAAAGAAAATATAATCCTTCCAGCGTTGCACATTAAACTTGGCCTCATTAAAAATTTTGTGAAGGCCTTAGACAAGGAAGGCCAAGTATTTTCCTATTTGAAAACCCTTTTCCCGCAGCTTTCTTTAGCAAAAATCAGGGAAGGCGTCTTCGATGGTCCACACATAAAGAAATTGGTAAAAAGGACAGATTTTCCAAAATATTTAACACCCGTTGAAAACGAGGCCTGGAATTCATTTCAGCGGGTTGTTACCAATTTTTTTGGGAACAATAAAAGCCCTAACTACGAGGGAATTATTACCGATTTGCTGAAGAACTACAACAAGATGGGTACGGAATGCCATTATTTAATTTCATTCCTGGTTGTTTTCTATTGTATTGTTTTTACCATTTTATTTATTTCTTACAGGTGTAAATATGTCTCTAAAAATCCTTCTTGCATTCGCATTTGAATTTCTTTCCGGACAATCTTGGTGACGTAAGTGATGAACACGGCGAGAGATTTCACCAACAAATTAAGACCATTGAGCGGCGCTATTAAGGATTTTGGGATGAAGCAATGTTGGGACACTATGTATGGTTTCTCACTAGAGAAACGTATCCCAAAAGCAACCGAAGGCAAAGCAAGAGCCACAACTATTTCTAACACACAAAAATGTCAAGAATGTATTGCAAGCGTTTAAACCCAATAAATTGTCGAAAAAAATAAAATATTCGTAAAATATGGGATTTGGATTTATTCAGTCAATTGCTTATAACTTTGTCATTTTTCGGTCGATTTTCTTCTGGTTGGTCTTAGTTCTTACGTAAAAGTATCATCTTTATGTACATGAACAGAAACCAGACGTTTTTTTTTAATGATTTGTACTTTTCTGTCGGCACAGAATCACTGTAAAATATTATTTTTTTGAAAATGTGCCCTATTTTCATCGATATATTTTGAACCGCTTTACCAATCAAAGATCCGATTATACATATTTGTTCGTCAACTCAATACCTTGCATTTGGGTACCAAGAACGACCCAATCGGACATTTCTAGCTCGAGATATGATTTGTCAAGTGAAAAAAGGTCGAAAAAATGAAAAAATTACAATATCTCAAAAACTGTTCCATAAAAAAAAATTTAACCATGATTTTCGAATTCAGCGGAAGAAAATACATAAGGAAATCTATCTCTCATCAAATGTACATTTTCGGTGTAAAGTAGTGTTATAAGCAATCAAATATTACTCCGAGCCTGATAGGTCCGATTTATGAATCTTAAAGCTTAAAAGTGTAATTAATATCAATCAGAATATTAAAAATTATGGTCATTTCCGAAAATACGGTTGGACGAGTATTTTGCAGAATTTATTTGAAACAAAATATTGTATGTTGACTCTGATAATTATCAAAATAGAGAAGAAAAAAGATTCAAGCACGCACGAAAACTTAATATTTAATTATAGTTGTTAAACATCTTTGTTTAAGCGTTGTGATTACAAACCACAAGTACCGTTATGAGAAGACATAATCCTGACAAATAATAACCTATCGTGCTATCTAAACATAAAGATGTATATGTATATACATGCTTGCGTACACATATATATCTTGTTCATGTGATAATTGTCCGCTTTGGAATATTGCTTTTCATGTGTAAATAAATTTAGATAGATAATTGTGTACAGTTATAACAACTACACTGAGACATGATAGAACTACAGTAAATAGCGTTGCAAATAATCCAAAACGTGCATTACCTCTTGTAAAAATTCAGACAGGTATTTATGTTGTTAACCTCCAATAACTAGAAAAATATAAATAACTTTCCGATGTAAATTAGTTTTAATTTCCCGCCTAACATATTAAATAATATAGTAATACGCTGAATATAAGGTACCTACGACGTCTATGACTTTATCGTCAAAATCTGGGATAGACTGGATGAACTTCTTTTCTATTGATAAGACCGCCAATGTGTTGAGTCGCTCTTCTGACATTGTGCTTCTCAGAAAACTTTTAATGCGTTTGATGGTGGAAAAACATCGTTCATATTCTGCTGTCGACATGGGCGTTGTACAAATAATATCCAACAGTTTGTATGTTTCCGTCAAAACTTTTTTTAGGTTGTTCTCTGTTATGAACACTAAAAGTGGCAAAACACCAACTACGTCACACATCTTATCGCGCTCATAAATTACTGAATGTTAACTTTTCAATTTTACACCGTCCAACATAGGATAAGATTTCACAGTTTCATCAGATTTTTTTTGTCGAAATGAATGACTATAAGTTTTAAAATTTTGAGAATCAAATAATTTTGCTGCACTTAAGTGATCCCTAAAATCAAATCGGTCGCTAATTTGGGTTAAAATAGTGTTACATACTTCCTTTGCAGTGACAGTTCTGTTATATCCAGCTGTCGTTTTTTTTCTTTTCCTTGCAGGTTCTTCATTATTGCGTTCTTGATTGTCATTGTCAGTAGAATTTCTTAAATTTCTAATGTGAATAAAATGCTGTTGGAATTGTTGAGTACTGTCAATCCCTCGCATTTGAGTCTGATTAAATAATATTTTAACATGTAGCATGATGAAATGAAATATTTTCAACCAGTAGAAAAATTCCGGGCGATTCTAATGTTTCAATAAACCACTTGCTTCACTAATAGTAACTGAATCCATCCCATCTTCGTCAATAATTTTGTCTAAACATTTTTTGAAAGAATCCTGGTGTTCAAATAATGTGTTCACACTTCGACTTTTGAAAATCCAGCGTGTAGGAGCAGCGCGTGGTAATCTACGTTTGACTATTTCATCAAGAATTACCGTTCGTTTTGGCGATCGAGAAAAAACTTGAAAATGACCGCAAATTTGCAAAGAAAATTTATAGATTTTTATTGCGCTGTGCCGCTCGTTCAATAATTAAATTAAATTGATGCGCGTAACAGTGAATATAATGTGCATATGGAAATGTTCTTTTGATAATAGCTTGGGCACCATTTGTCTTACCACTCATCACGGACGCCCCATCGTAAGTTTGAGCAATTAGTTTATTGTTATCAGACCCAGAAGGAGAATTCCAGACAGGAATCAAAACACGGAACTGTCAGCATGATAAGCAAATGTATAGATATTTACCATCATAATATATGTTGCTGTTATATAATTATATATCTTAAGTTATTTAAATATCTATACACTTGCTTATCATGCTGACAGTTCCGTGTTTTGATTCCTGCCTGGCTGTCCGAGTAGGTTTTCGTGGTTTTCCTTCTCGTTTAAGACGTATACCGACAGCTTAACATCTTAAGTCGCTCCACGGGCGCATACATAATAATAACTCATGTCTTGCGTTTGCCTATTTTTTTTGTCTGTCTATTATAGAATACTAAGGCATGATTTATTATTATTATTATATTGGAATGTATCTTTGAATAATTTTATCCATAAAAACTGCTACTAAATATATACATTTTGAAGTAAAACCAGACCTTAAATCGCCAACAAATTTAATTTTCCATATATATATATATATATATATATATATATATATATATGTATATATATATATATATATATATATATATATATATGTATATATTAGGGTGGAGTGAAAATGAACAAAAAATTTTTTTTTTAAATTTTGAAAACTCCTTTATTGTTAATTGATGACCCTATTAGAAAGCACTATTTATGCAAAATAACAAGACTCTGCGACTTTATTTCGAGGTGGCGCATGAAGGGTGAACTTATCTACCATTAATAAAACTGTTGGCAACACTTAAGTTTATTGCTCAAAAACAAAGTTAGGGGATTCCCATGCATGAAATAAAGTATCATTTTAAACAGTTTCTTTCAGTTTCTTCATAGTATTTAGAAGTGCAACGTGTTAAAAAAGTTTATAGAACTTAATCAAACGTAAAATTTTCGTTATCAAAAGTTAAAACGTGATTGCTGAGGAAAGATTTAAAATGCCTAAAACTAGGAAAGATTTGTGTTGCTCTGTATTTGGAAAACCAATTACATTAAGTGCTAATGTGTTGCCTACGCATTGTGATATTATTAAATATTACCTGTGGCTAAAAAATGATATGCTTGAATTGAACAACCGAAAAGATCCTTCAATTAAGTGCATATGTGAAATAATTGCTACTGATATTGAACAAATATGGAAAAAGGCATCGATTCCTATAATAAGTCATCAACTAATCTTAGCAAGATTGATTTCCTGTTACAGCAAATACAAAAATATGAAGAAACTGCGCAGTGAAGTAAAAAAACAAAATTTCTTAAAGGAATCTCAAAAACAATTATTTGACATCGCAACCTGTAAGTGCGCGTCCAGAAACATATGTAAATGTGTGACAAAAATACCTCCAGCAGAGGAAAAGTTTTTAAAGGACCAACGAAATGAGTGTAGAATGTATATTGGCTGTGTGGATAGGTTGACAACAAAATCTATACGACGCAATGAAGTTCGAAAGAGAAAGTATGATCAATTCGTTCAAAAAAACATGACTTCAAGTACTTCTTCGTCTATGTCAGAATTACATCGGTCATGCAGTAGCACTTCAAGTGAAACATCAGAATCAGAGCAAGATAATTTTTGCTTTAATGAAGGAAAAAGAAAAGTTCACAAAAGAGAAAATCAAAAGGGAAATAAGCACATGAGACAAAAGTTGCAAACTCTTGCTACAACTTGTGACAGGACTGGAGTTTCAGATCGATTTGCAGCATTTGTTGTAAACGCAGTAATGGTTGATTTAAACATTATAGATGCGGAAAACTCATCAAGCGTAATAGATCGTAGTAAAATACGTCGAGAAAGGAAAAAAGTTCGAAAGCAGTTGAGCTCTATTAGCAATGAAAAAGCTCTGACTTCTATTTATTTTGATGGTCGTAAAGACAAAACTTTAATTATAACTTCAAAAGAAAATAAGTCACAGCGTAAGACTATTACCGAAGAACATATTTCAATGGTATCTGAGCCAAATTCTGAATATATTAGACATTTCACAATAGATTCAGGAAAAGCAGCTAATATTATGAGGAATATTGTCGCCTTATTAGATAAAAAGTATGAATGTAATTCATCTTTGGTGGCAATCGGATGTGATGGAACGGGTTGACAGCCGATCCATCACATCCGACACAGGGTATAAAATGGAGTCATTGCCTTATTGGAAACACATTTAAAAATACCATTGCAATGGTTTGTGTGCTTATTACACGGAAATGAATTGCCACTGCGCCTTTTGTTTTTAAGTCTTGATGGAAACACAGCAGGTGCTAATAGCTTTTCTGGAGCTATAGGTAAAAACCTCTTCAAGTGCCTTGATTTTAAGTTACAAGCTTTTGAAGCGATTCCTGCAGAATTGCCGGATATTGATATAAAGTTGCTAAGCACTGATCAAAAATATCTTTACGAGATTTGTTCTTCCATTTCGTCTGGTTTAGTTTCACCAAGTTTAGCTGAAAGAGACCCTGGGAAATTAGCACACTCTCGCCGGCTAACTTGCGCCAATAGGATTCTTCGCTTATACATTGGAATGGCTACACCACCAGAAAGCCTTAAGCAACTTGCACTTATCATTATGAAAGTATACGCGCCAACATGGTTTGACATAAAGTCAAAGCCATCTTGTAACCATGGTCCAGTTCATGTTTTCAACATGGTCAAGAGAAGTTTATATTTAAGAGATGACCTTAAGAGTATTGTTTTAAAAACTATAAACAGAAATTCATTCTTCGCACACCCAGAAAATATGCTGTTGGTTATGCTTCAAGATGATACTTCAAAAATTAGAGAATTGGCTCTCCGAAGAGTATTAGAAGCAAGAAAAGAAAATGTGTGTATTAAAAGCAAGAAAGTTCGCGAGTTCCGCCTTCCACAACTTCAAGTAAATGCGACGAATTACTATGAGTTAATAAATTGGTCGAATGTGAGAATAACTGAACCACCAATGACTATGAAATATTCTAATATAGAAATTTCAAACCTGATTCGTTCGGGAAATAATTTCAGTCAATTTGGGATGTTTCCTTGTCATACCCAAGCAGTATAGAGGTGTGTCAAGCGCGTCACTGAAGCTTCAATATCTGTTTGTGGATCAGAAGCAAGAGACGGTTTCATTCGCTCTAGCATTAAAGCAAGGCAAGACATACCACTGTTTGAGTCGAAATCTCAATTTTTTCAACAACGAGATCCTTTACAATTTGCTAACGAATGATTTTTGTTTTTGTATTAAATATGCTTTATGTGAGTAAATAAAAGACTGTAACTGTTTGAATTTAAAAACAAATTTAAACCACACTGTTTACTTTTTTATATATGATAAAGTTCCACAAATTAAAGTCTTGTGGCGCCACCTCAAGACGTTGACCTAGGAAGATAAGATTTTTTCTCTGCACTTTTAAGTACTTAGAGTTAGAGCATCGATGTTTAATACAGGAAAAACTAAATTTAAAAAAAAATGTTTCGCTCCACCCTAATATATATATATATATATATATATATATATATATATATATATATATATATATGTATATATATATATATATATATATATAAATATATACATATATATATCCTTTGTATAGTATCCCGTACTTATTGTAATATTTAATTTGCTCTGTAAATAGTGCAAACTGTTGGACAATAAAGATATTATATTATTATTATTTTCTCCGCTTATAAATGGAATTTGTTGTTATTAAATAATTTAACCAACTTGAACAAAAAAGTATCGGTAAATTATCATCCTTAGTCTGCGCTTAATACCCTGAAAAGTGCTAATGCATTGACTTTCTCTAAAATCAAGTTAACACAAAATTATAAAACACGAATTTAAAAAATGAAGTAAATTGGTAGATTTATTGTTTCGTAAATATACTGGTAGCAAGCAGATGTATTTACGCGAAATCTTTATAATCTTAAAATATTGTGTTTTATGGACACGATGACGTTTCGGATACTTTAATACCGGATAAAAATACAAATGATACGCGCTTCCCATACATATGTGTGTATATGCATACTAAATGTGTGTATATAAAAGTTTTTAAAAGCATTATATTTTGGTCCGTATGCATACAACATCTCCCGCTCTATCTCTTCCTCGTCAACGGGCCGGTATAAAAAAACATTAAGAGGGTATTTTAAATGTCAGTAAAATAAATGTACTGACTGTCGACTTCTGTTGGTTGGCCCCGATTTAGAAAAAAATATTTATAATTTTACAACATCTGGACCCTTTTTCAACGAAGCTGTTATATTAATAAAACAAAAAGTTTTTTAACGATTTTTAAAATGAATAATGTTTATTTTGAGCTACCTAAAAACATTTGGAGAAATATAATTTCATGCTGTAAAAAAGAACAGTAAAAGATATTTAAGTTACGTCTTATATTCTTTTTTATATGTTAATCTGGTAATATTCACCTACGCTCAAAAGAAAATAAAAATATTTTGAGTATTCTTATTTTTTTCCAAACAAATTAAGTTGCACATATAATATATATATATATATATATATATATATATATATATATATACAGTAATACCCCGCTTTACGCGACCCCGTTATGCGCGGTTTCACTTTAACGCGAATTTCAAATTTCGCGTTAAAATGCCTCGTATTACGCGAATTGTTTACTTAAAAATATGTATGTATGTACATAACGTAGTCATTGACTTCTCTTTGGTCGCGGGAATGCCCGCTTTCTCTGACCATTCAGATTGAAGAATTGGGGATTCCTCATCCTACGACTTTGTTCTATGGGGATTCCCTCGTTTGTTTCGTTTGTTCCATATGTTTATCTCGGCAGGCAGTCGTGTTTTAACGTTTGGTGGAGATACATACATAATTTAACTCTACGTTAAAAATGCCGGCTATGAAGAAAAAAGAGCGTAAAAGCGTAACTTTGGAATTGAAGATGAAGGTGTTAAGAAGAATGGAAAATGGGGGCGAACCAACAATTGCTGGCAGAGATTTCAGACTCTCAGAATCGATTGTGAGAACGATATTTAAAAATCGGAAAAAATTAAACTTTCCAGGGAAAGTTCAACACCTGTAAGTGCAACAAAACTTTCTCGTTCGAGATCCTCTATCCTAGAAAGAATGGAGAAGTTGCTGGCAGTCTGGATCGAAGATTTAAATAAGAAGAACACACCACTGAGTCAAGATCTCATATGCACAAAAGCAAAATCTTTGTATGAGATGCTAAAGACAGAAGAAGGTGAAGGGAGTTCCACTCCGACTTTTGCTGCCAGCAGAGGCTGGTTTCATCGGTTCAAGCAGCGTTCCAATCTTCACAATATCCACACCGCCAGCGCGGACACTCAAGCTGCAGCTGAGTTTCCAGGCAAGTTTCAAGAGTTCGTAGCACGAGAAAGAATTCCTGCTTGTCTCATCTTCAATGTTGATGAGACCGGGTTTTACTGGAAAAAAATGCCATCTCGAACATTCATTTCTAAAGAGGAACGTCAAGCCAGCAGTTTCAAAGCTGCGAAAGACCGACTTCTGCTGGGTGGTAATGCCACTGGTGATTTTAAACTGAAACTTTTACTGGTGTACCATTCAGAAACACCCCGTGCAATGTTACGTACAGACAAGACAAGCCTACCAGTCGTGTGGCGGTCCAACAAAGGGGTGGGTTACATGGGAAGTTTTTCAAGATTGGTATTCTAATAGTTTTTGCCTGTCAGTCAAATCATACTGTGACAGAAATGGGCTTGAACGTAAATTTATATTACTCTTACACAATGCCCCAAGACTTCCAACCTCACTTGATACGCCGAGAGACTTAAAACTGTGCGTGAAGTTCCTTCCACCAAACACTACTTCAATATTACAACCGATGGACCAGGGAGCAATAGCAAACTTCATAGCTTATTACAATCGCCGCACTTTTAGCCAACTAATTCATGAAACTGACGGGGAAGGAAGACAGTCTATGCGACAGTGGTGGAAGTCATACAACATCATGAAGGCTATTCACAACATAGACGAGGCTTGGAACGAAGTTAAAAAGAGTTGTATGAACGGGGTGTGGAGTAATCTTTGGCCAGATGTAGTGGAAGCACCTAGAAGAATTGTCCAGATGCAGAAACAAGTGCTTGAAGACATTGCTGCAATCATTGAGATGTCTGAACTTGAAGATGTCACGGTAGAAGATCTCGAACAACTTGTAGCAACGCACGGCGAACCTCTCAGCAATGAAGATCTGATCGAGTTACAGAATAATCCCATCAACGATGAGGAAGAACAAGTAGAAGAGAGAGTTTTATCTTCCAGCGCAATACAAAATGCTCTTTCAAAAATTTATTCAGGTTTGGACATATTGCAGAGCGTAGACAGTGATGATGACTGTGTTTTGACCGTGTGTCAACCAATTAAAAACAGCGTTGGGGTTGTGAACGTATTTTACAAGAACGTAAACACTACCCAAAAGACAATAGATGTACAAAGGTATTTTTAATAATATAAAATATTATTAAAAACCTGGTGTGAAGAACACAAATACAGGTTCACTATTAATATTTTTGTGAACGTATATGTGAACGCGATTTAAGGTCTGGCTTTACTTTAAAGTATATATATTTAAAACAACCCTACATATATATATATATATATATATATATATATATATATATATATATATATGTATATATATATATATATATATATATATATATATGGTAAATTCAATCAGTTGGCGATTTAAGGTGTGGCTTTACTTTAAAGTATATATATTTAAAACAACCCTACATGTTTCGGCAATGATGCCTTTATCAAGGATATAAAATATAAATGACAGTATACAAATGTCATATAATTGAGTTGCTATGGATAAAATTATTCAAAGATACATTGGAATGTATCTTTCAATAATTTTAACAGCATATTTAACAGAAATAACAGGCATGTAACGGGACATAGAATTACATCTATTATATTAAATCAATTAGGAAATTTTAAGTGATTGGGAAATTTGGGTAATCTGGGTTACAATTGTAATTAATATTGAATGGTATGATCCAAATGCAAGATCTTATTAAGTATACTATATACGTTGATGAGTATGAATTTAAAGAAAGTAATTAGCTAAATATATATAATGCAATAAACTAACTCTATGTAAAACAAAAAACACAAAACAATTATGAAAATTATTGTTTTTGCATTGAATATATGCATATACAGTGTCAAACAAATATTCACTTTTATCTTAAGGTTTCTTAACAAAATAAAATAATTTTTCTTCTAGAGAGGTCTGCAATGGTACGTAATTTTGGTTGTCTATACTTCTCAATATTGAACCACCAATGCCGTTTTTTTAATTTCTTTCAAAACGACAGTCATATATCCCCTTTTTAAGAGGTACTTAATGTAAAAATTCCTCACCTCAGAATCTTAAGATAAGGTGCACTAACCGTAGGAAGGAATTTTCATGCGTAGGTGTCCTTTTTATGTTTCGGAAATGAGTGGCATATTTCGTGAGTTGGTCATGTGTATGCGGACACTGCAGTAAGTCTAATACCGAAGGTAGCGGGTCATTGTCCCTCTCGTCACAATGGTAGCCATCTTCGGTGCGTGCAAGGCCTTTTCAAAACCTCATCAGCGCTAAGCCGAAGGGGGTCGGTAGTAATGGGATTTATAGGTGTGTTCGCGGTTAAATAGCAAGCGAGTGAAACTATCCACCCGTCCTTTTAACTTGCTCTATTCTCTACTGACATGAGCTGTCGTAATATACTCGTACTATTATGTCGGTGCGGGTCTTCAAGGAAGCTTCTAACTTTGAAACAGCTTAATTTGTCTTGTAATGTGTAACGCAATATCTTTGAGACGAATCATTTATAAATGTATGTGGAACAAAACTATAAAATTATTTAGATATTTTACTAAAATTTCGCAAAGAGTTTTACTAAATTGTTATGGTAATGTTAAGCGTAATTTTTGGGTTGAATCACCATGTATTTAGTAAGATATTTTGTCATTGCCGAGTTCGTTTCGACAGCGCCAGGTTTAAAATATAGTGGATATAAATATGAATGAAAATGTTCATCTATTATAGGGAAATATTATAAGGAAAACCAACAATCAGGGAATAAATTTTCGTTTGTAGCATTTTCTGCTGTGCATTTTGGTTTGGCAGTCTCTTTGAACACTCCCACAATAGTCGGCCATCATATTATCCCATCTTCCTTGGTACCGAGTTTCTATGATTTTTAAATCTTGATAAAATCTCTCACCTTGTTCATCGCTTACAGCATCTAAATTTATGGGAAAACTATCAAGACGACTATGAAGGAAATGAAGCTCATGTTACAACCTAGGCTGTGAAATTTTTTAATCATTGATTTTACTAGATCTTTATAACTGCCGGCTTTTTGTTTCCAAGAAAATTGTTTGCGACCATCGAGAATGAAGTTCAGGCTTCTTTCTCAGCTTTGTTCATTGAGTTAATGAAATTTGGACCTCCCATTAGAGCCATCAAATACCCTAGCTTTAATTTATTCGTAACTTTGCTTTGGAATCTTTATTTATTTAAATGAATGTTTCGTGTGGGCAGTTACACAAGCATAAATTTTGCTGAGACTCTCTATAATCTTTGGGATCTCAGGGCTATCTTTTGGTTTCTACACAACTAGGACTAGCGTCCAAAGTAAATGCAAGAAATAATACAACAAGAAGTAATAGTTTAAAAGTATTTTATTGTTTATTTATATTTCCACATCTTATTTTTGTTGTATTTTAAAATATTTCATTTTTAGCCTATACAAGTGTCCCGTATCGTTATGTTCAAATTTTAGGAGTGTAAAGTAGACTTCATTTCAAGTAACAAAAACGCAAAACTTGTATATCCATTTTTATATGTTTCAAAGTTACAGATATATGAATGTGATTGTTAGATCATGAAAAAAAATGTAATCCTAAAGTCAATACAAACTGATTTTATTTAAAAAAGGTTATACGATTCAATAACAGGCCTGTAATTGTTAACGTCGCATAATAAAATGTTATCCTAAAATAAATAAACACGTGTCGTAGTGCATACAGTAATTTCTTGGAGATCTACAAAAAAGAGTACTGGAAATTGATTTATGATAAAAAAGGTTCTTACTTATTTCGTAAGTGCTCAACCATGAATATCATTCAATAAACAAATGCTTAGATGACTGTTAACGTTGCATTTTTTAATAAAGGATTACATTACGTTTCAGTTATTGAATACCGACATCGGTTTCCCGATAGGCGGATTCCTCATTACAGAACGTTTCTGGAAGTACACAGACAATTTCGGGAATGCGGACTGCGTGATTATCTTTTCGACCGAGGAGTAAATTTGCCAGTAGATTTAGAGGAAGAAGCACTAGCTATTGTTACAAGAGATCCAACTCTCGAAACGACAATTTGGCGAATTTTAAAACGTATATCCATATCACTATCGCAGGGGACACGGTTTGCTTGAGGCAGACCACTATGCTCGTCTAGTTTATTACCTGGATATTAAGAGAGTCACGGCTTCATTTTAATTTTTGCAGAACAGTCCTCTGGACAGATGAATCTACGTTCACGAGAAGTGGTGTTACAAATCTGAGAAACCTGCACGGGTGGTCATCAGAAAATCTCAAATCTATGCGCCCATCTAAATTTCAACATGCATTTTCTATTAACGTTTGGGTGGCCCTAATCGATGACTTGTTGATTGGTCCTGTCGTTCTTCCTGGGAGGTTAAATGCGGACAATTACTTTCAATTTCTTATTGACGAACTGCCAGGTCTTTTAGAGGATGTGCCACTGAATGTTCGACGAGACATGTGGTTTCACATAGATCCCCATCTAGATCCCCAAAATGTGGTGGTGCCCCCACCACATTTGTCATTTGGTATTTGATTTCTGGTGTACCCCTCCAAACTCAAACCCCACGACACGCCACTGTGAGATATAGAAGTGAGGTAAAGAAATGTTGGAATTATACGAGATATATATTATTTTCTAAGAAAATATGAAGTGGGTAAAGAAGAAATATAAGCGAAATTAACTGTACACGATTGATGTCAAGCATTTTTTTATTTCCACATCGCATACAATTACAGTTAGCCCTTCCATCGTCAAAATCTCGAGCAATGTAGCAGGAAACAAAAAGACATCTTAATAAAATAAGAAAAAAACGCGCTTTATTACGAACATTGTCCCAATTCTCCCGTGTACGCCATCCATGACTATCCATTTAATAAAAGGCTTTCGCCAGCGAAATTTAATGGGGGCAGATTACGGCGAACTCGTCTGGGACGCGGCGGCGTGGGAAAGTGGCAGAAGAAAAAACGCACCGCGTAACAAACAACTTCGGCACATCAACATTACGGAACGCTTTATCAAATGGTTCGCAGAAAATTAGATCGAGAGCTATGGACATCAATCTGGCTGAGAGTTCCACTAACATCAGTGCGAGTAAATGCTCCCGGTAAATTGGATAAATTGAATTGCTCGTTTGTCCCATCCCGGCCATTCGATCGTTCTCCCATTTTTGCCGTTTCTCGTCATTCTTGCTGGAGTTTTTTTTTTGTTTGTCAGATCGCATCGATGGAGGCTTTCATTTTATTTCCATTTTGCTTATGCTGTATTATTAGAGTCAAGAGATGTGCATATGTATATATGTTGTACCTATCCGGACGAAAGAAATTGATTTATACCGCATAATAAATACTACGCCAAGCTTTTTCTTTTGTTTCGTTTTTTCCTCTTTGCGTATCGAGAATTAAAGCTTTGGAAATAAACTTATCAAATGCTATTATTTCCTTAGAAAGATAAATGAAATGATTCTATCTTCAATAACTGTTCAACGGGAGCTTTACTTTTTTGCTTTTATTCTGGCGCAGGAATAATACTTTATCGGAGGATATATATTTTTCATTTAAAGGAAACCTATCATATATAAAATTCTATGAGATATTGATTGTGTTTTTATACACAAAATATGGCTGTATTCAGGAGGGACTGTATACATATTGCTGTGAACTTTTCCCTACAAATATTTTGAAAAGTTAAATTATTTATGAGTGTATTATTATTTTAAATATTTTAGAAATATTTGACTTGCGCTGTTGGAGCAAGCCGTTTGCATAGATGTGGACAATTTTGAATACTGTATTTTTTTTTAAGCGTAGCTTGCGAGCTTGCTGTATCCTCAGACACAAGTGTAGAGTGAAGTAAGAAAGGTGTATTTATTTAAAGATAAATCTTTATCTTTGTTTTAGTAATTTCGGTTTTTGTTTTTTGATTTAATTGTGTTTCTGTGCTTGCTTAAATCATTACCGATTTATTTACGAGTTTGTGAATCTCGTAATTGATTTTTAACACTTTCTTACTCATTGTGTCTCGAGTAAATGAATATATTTTTTGCGTAAGTAATATATTTAATAAAAGATATCTTATTTTTATATTGAACGAATTGAATATTGTAATTTTCTATTGTATTATTATTATTATCGTTTTGAAATTTAATCTTAGTTATTTGATATAAATGACAAAGAAGGTTTTTTAAAATTTCTAGTATAAAAAAAACTTCTGTAGAGTAGTGTCAATTTGGGAAGACACTGACGCAGAAACCAATTTGGAACTTATAAAGAAAAGTGTACCCCAAACGAGAGAGAAAGACATAGTTCTTGCATGTATAGACAGGCCGAATAACATTGACTGTAATATTCTTCAGTTGTCTTCTAGCGTCCGTAAGGTGTCGATCGTGTTCTTTGAGTTAATTTTATTACAAAATCAGTTGTTTGAGTTTATTTTATTACAAAATCAGTTGTTTGAGTTTATTTTATTACAAAATCAGTTGTTTTCACAACTATTTGGAATAGAAGGCCTTTATATCTGTAGGTATTACATTATTTTTCATGAATTTTTAATAGGATTTGTTGAAACATGTACTTTATTTGTTATAGATTATTATGTCTAGTTTACCGTCCACATCTGGATGTCGTGATCCAGCAGATGTTGAAATACCAGTGAAAAAAAGACAAATAAAAGCAGAACAATCACGGGAAATCATTCATAACGTGTACAATTTTATCAAAAAGAGAAATATGAATGGTAAATTATGTTTTACTTTTTAAAGTTGATGAATAATTGTTGAAATATAACTTATTTATATGTGTAGTTATCTTTGTATTTATGTCATTAGTAACTAAGGGTATTTATGTATAATTATGTAGTAATAAAAGACGACGTGTAAACAACAAATTATTTTTACTCCGAATCAGGCGCGGCTCGTGATGACGTATTTTGGTTTGCAGTACAATGATCCGAGTGCTTCGTGTATTCTCGTGTACTAACTGTAACGTTTGCTTAGTAAACACCGAAAACACACGAGGCACTCGTATCATTGTACTGCAAACCAAAATACGTCATCACGAGCCGCGCCTGCTCCGAATGAATATTCATAAATTTACAAATATAATGAATAAAATCTTGGTAAAAGAAGAAAAACTGTGATATATGTAAATGTTTAAATTATAATGAAAATAAATCATTGAACCAGAAATTGTTGGTTGTATCTCTGTTAAAAATCCCACTTGAAAATAAATAAAATAATAACGCTTTATTATTCATTCAGACAATAGAATGTGTTTATGAAATTATGTTTCATGGCAAATGAACATAATAAATGAAATATGTTGTTTCCGTTGCACACGAAATAAAAATACAAAACGTTTTACGTAAAATTCGAATTTTAAATTGCGCGCTAATTTAGACCCAGCCCGACCTATGTTTTTGAGGGCGTTAGTACTCGGATTGCGCGATTCGCTCGCGCAGATTGGTGTCTTCCCAAAGCGATTTTACTCTAACTGTAAAATTTTTAGTACGCTTGGGATATCAAGGGCATTTTTTACATGTGGTTGCACATGTGTTAGAGTTTGTTTCGGTCTGTCATATTAGTTTGTTTTGATTTTGTTACTTGTGGAAGAAATTAAAAAGCATCTTTGTAATTTATTAGTTTTAACTTTGATCGGATGTCATAAAGGAAGTTTTGATCGCATGCAGCTGTCAATTCCATGCGTTCTTTTTACCTTAATAATATTGTTAAATGAGGCAATATTAATCTTTATTAATTAAGAATTGCTGAAAAAAACAAGTCAATCAACGGGAAACGTACAGACGCGTTTCGTTCTGGTTGGAACTTTTCAATGCACGGCATTCCTCGGAGACGGACATTGCTTTTCATTTCTATACTTTCTGTATATATAGTTAACATTTTGAACTTACTTAATTCTCACTTGCAGTAAGTTCAAAATTAATCTTTATACTTAATAAAGATAAATTTTTTTTTCCTTTTTTTGATTTTTGTATTAAAGTTTCATTTAAATTTTATTGTGTTTATTATTATTTAACCTTATTTCAAGAAAAGATATTACTATTTTTCTCAAATAAATTTTGAGTGGGGCTCAACTAAATTAATCTTTTGCCCACATTTCCGATTGGAACCCTGGGAGGAAAGCAGTACCATTTTGAAAGTAAACCGACTGAGTATCCTAGCTGGATAGATTTGTCGAGAATTGTGAATAAGCAAACTTCAAAATTACAATTCATAGCAATATGTACTTGCGTTTTCTTGCATGTAATATATTCATACTTTTTAGTCAAAGCTATGTTTGCATATCATTTAACCCGCAGTCTTCTGTAATTGAACAAATCTCGCAATTTGTAATATACTTAATATATTAACAACGTATTCAGCAAATATTTTATTAGGGACCGTTTTGAAGTTCGTGGAATGGTGGCATTGGATAGTAGTGGGGGAGATCTTTCGTGTTAAAACGTGTTCGATAACTCTCTATTAGTGATTTATATTCGACTCTCGAAGGACCAAAATGCGTGGCTCGTGGAACCAAATGTTTGCAATGAATCCAGTTTCTGGTGGTGATGCTTCAACCCCAGTTACTCGAATCACGACTCCCCGATGTTGCTTCACCGTGCACAGGTTGTAAGGGCTGTATACGCTTTACCTTTTAAATCTTCGGTAACTGTTTGTTAAATGAATAAATATACTTTCATCTAAATACATTTATTTACACTATATACATTTATTTTTGATCTGTGTTATTAAATCGAGGAAATTCTACCTACGGGCAACAATACCCAAGGTTTACGATAGTGTCTTAAAAATCTAATCTTAACTAATAAATAATAAAATATCATTACTAATTAAGTATTGGTGTTGTACATCTAGGTATGTATGTAGTTTCAGATCGTCGCTTGTTAAAGTAACAAAATTCGTTATACATATTTAGGGAACGCGATCTTAAGAATGAATATACAGATTAAACTCTTTGTTTACTATAACCCTAGGTAATAAAGACAAACTCTGGATTCGCGTGTAAAAAGAACTCGTTGCCAGTCGTCCTGCAACCAATTAACATAATTCTTACTAAAATTCAAGCGAAGTCTCCGATGTTCTTGGGACAAGGCTCGACCTCGGGCTGGTACACGACATACCAAATTAGCTTCTCCCTTGTAAGGCTGTATACACTTTACTTTTTAAATCCTTGGTGACTGATTGTTGAGCAAATAAATGTAATTTCATCTAAATATTGATGTAGGTCAAGCCTACACATAAGAATACTATAGTTTTGTAAGATACAGATTAATTTAGTTAAAATGTAAATATTAGGAAATAAGAAGTTTTTGGAACTGAATTCTTCATCTGTCATATCAATAAAGTTGATTTCGCGTTCTAATTGTTAAAAATTAATTTGCATTTTCATTTATGTTTATCTTTTCTTTTGCCTTAGTCATTTTATTTATATATCTTGTATTACCGAAAACATTTCAACTTAATTGATCGATTATCAATGACATATACTTTAGAGAAAGCTGTACATTTTCAAATTAATAACCGCGGGAAATATCTCGACTATAAATCAGCATAGAAATAAGACTTGTATGTACAAATAACCATTATTTATTCACTAGAACAATGTATATAATTTTTGTAAAGTAGCCATTTGGTTAAAATAATTAAATTGTCATTTTCATTAAAAAAAGTAGCGAGATTAAATTAATAAATACAAATTGAACGAATAAGAAACGAGGATTAAAAACAAACGATAGTTGGCGTCATTAAGTTGAAATTCTCCGAAAACCACGCCGACGTTTAATTAAGTGCTCCATCTGAAAATAGGAAAAAAAGTATTAAATTATATAGAAAACTATACAACACACATATTAAAATATTACCAGAATATCCAGCAACATTTTAACGCCTTTTGGGAATCTATACTTCAACCAGTTCCTGACAAAACGGAAATTTCATTTCAACGGGGACCGCATCTTACGAGACCCGAACCGTAGAGGTGACGCCATTCAACCACCCGCCAAACTTGTATCCTGCATTTTTGGAAACGAGAAGATTTTTGAAGAACCAGCCTCACCTATTTGTCACTTAAGTATTTTGAAATCTCCTCTGAAATTTTGAAAAAATTATATTAATTAATTTCACGTAGTAAAACTTTTATTAATGTTTTTTTTAATGAATATACCTAATGGGTACTTTTAGTTTTAAGTATTACGTAATTTAAAGCCCGAAGAATACAGTTCTACTTGCTCTTTTCTTAGTTCTCAATTCTTTGTTTTCTGTATTAAACCATTAAATTTAAATAGAAGCATCTATGTTTATTAAGAATTAAAGTCAAATTTTGTCATATTTATTAATTTAACCTTACATTTAGTTTACGTAGAGATAATCACGTGACATGATGCATATTAATAAATCCTAATTTTAAATTATTTAACTTACCTGTGAAACAATCTCGTCCATTAAAGCATTTACTTTATTCCTGTACTTACTCGTTTCATTTTTGTAAAATTATCCTTATTATTTAGACAAAATCACCATAATTCATTATGTTGGTCATAAACAATTTCCATAAGTATTTCTATTGGAGTCACCGATCCCACTATTAAAGTGTATTTAAGATGCACAACACAAGAGTCTCTATGTTCTTAAAAAGCCGGACATTTATACATATAATTTTGAGCCCACAGAAGAAAGAAACAATAAATAATAAACACATGTACACCTGTTGAGGTTATACATACTTCGTTTGTAAACGATTACTTTTAAATTGTATCACTCACATGCAACATATGTAATATTGCACACCACTCCATCTATATGTAATATTCACAACTTTATTTAAATAGAGATTTATAATACTTTTTTACAAAAATTAACATATCAGCTTCAACATAAAATCATTAAATTTTGTAAATATAATAAGACCATTTGGGCTTTCTTCAATATATTTATTTACACTATATACATTTATTTTTGGATTTACAACGACTTATGCTAATATAAAACTGCTGTTGAGACGGAACACCAGTGTTAAAGTATGTGTGTCCTGTTCTGTTGTTGAGTTGATACTGTGTTTGAGAATGTTTTTGCTGGTTATGATCTTAGGAATGGAACTGTTGTTTTAAGACTGTGTTACAACTGGATAAAAATATACCACTACCCCTATAAACTATTACATAATTAAAATTCGCGAATTGGTTGTACATTGTATTGTTTGACGTCATAACGGGGAATTTACTGTGTTATTAATTCGTGGAAATTATGCCGACGGGCGACAATACCCGAGGTTTACGATAGTGTCTAAAAATCAAATCTTAACTAATAAATAATAAAATATCTTTACTAATTAGGTACTGGTGTTGTAAATCTAAGTATATAGTTCCGGATCGTCCCTTGTGAGAGTAATAAAATTTATTATATATATTTAGGGAGCGTTATCTTAAGAATGAATATACTGATTAAATCATTTGTTCGCTATAACCCAAGGTAATAAAACAACCGGTCTGATATGTAACGTAATAAATAAATTTGTGAATGCCTGTTAACATTATCAGCAATTTTACGAGTCTTTCAAAAGTTTGTCAAATTAACAATTATTTTAGGTGTAAGTCGGTGTTTTCTTTAGAGCAATACGATTTCATTGCAGATAGATCTATCATTACGAATTTGGCCGAAATAAGCCAACACGTTAGTGAAGCTTTAGATGCTCGTGTATAAGTAGATGTAAATTCTATGGATTTCACCAAAACATTTGATTCCATTAATCATTCTATACTTTTAGCCGAGTTGGATGCTATCTGGATCTTGGACCTTTTCTTTTTTGACCCATAGATCTAATTAGATCGACTACACCAACTTTCAATCCAGGCAGTATATTTGATCGTCAGGCGTTCCCCAGAAATCCGCTCTAGAACCCCTATTGTTCAAAATTTTTATTAATGATGTTTGTGCTCATGGATTGTAGAGTGCCTGCACGTGAAGATGATTTAAATATCTTTTCTAGAGTTTAGTTGTTAAACGATTGTACGGAATTCTTACGTAATCTTCAGTTAGATGATAAGTTGTGCGGACACAATGGAATCGCTTTGAATAGTAGTATCAAATGTGCAAATGTCTCGTATGTTAGTGTTATGGGTTCGGTTCAATTCCCAGACGCTCTGAAGCATATTCGAATTCCTAGGAATTTAAGGATTTAGGTGTTTTATTTGATTTGTCATTACGATCCGAATTGGTGGAGTCTGTGGCCTAAGTTTGAAACAAGACAACAACAAGACAGAAACAAGAAAAATCTCTAACCATAACATAAATCAATAAACTCTAAATACGTATTGCGGCGATTAACTTGCCATCTTCAGTAGGACAACGTGAAACAGAAAAGTAATCAAGTTGAAGCTGACCGATTAATATTTTGCACTATACTAATAGAGGTGAACTAAATAAAAATGTTAGAGACATATCTAGGTATTGGAAACGGTGTAATCAGAAACAGAAACCTATTTTTCGGAGCGTAGATCGATGATTCATCGACAGTGATGGCATTTCTTCCGTCACTCTCCTTCTTCGACACCGCGTTGATTAATTTACTTTTTCAGCAATCCCAGCTAATACCATAAAATAAGAGGAGTTAGTAACAAAAATCCTAGAGATATTTATACATTAGCAAAAGCGGAACACAGGAACAATAAATATGAACCCGGCGTATAAAATGGCGTCGCTTCGCTTATCTTAGATGGTCAAGGGTACAATAGACATCGACCTAGACGACGTACGGGGAGCTAAGTATATCTTGGGGCTAATTAACCAAAAAGTGCAGCCACACAATCCACCTATTTTTGTGTAATTTTCCTAAAACTTTTCACGATAACCAAAAGTGGCACTTACACAGGCACGTACGTCGCGATCGAGACACTAAACTCAAATGAAGTCAAGCGCAAACCCACGCGTACCTAGACGCGATCGGAAAGAGGGGAACAACATTCTTGCAGTTGCTAACTTTTTACTATGCATTCAATTCGTGTTATCATAACAGATATTCGCTTATGAATTCGGACTTTTAAATGTAGCAAGGCGTTTAGTAAAGTATTTCAGGATCTTTATATTTTAACTTGACGGCGAGTCAATGTTCAACGTTGTGATTACTTCCTGCTGACGATGGCAATCTAGTTGTCGAAAAAGTAGCTAGGATACAAATACTGGTTTGATAATTTTTTAATTTTTGCTTTTGGTTTAGAAATATCGAATTTTAAATCTTATCGAAAATGTATTCATTAAAATTAAGAAACGTTTCTTATGCAAAACATAAAAACCAATCCATTAAAATTACGTGTGAATTATGACCGAAAATTAAAAACACATGAAGACACAATTTAAGTTTGTTCAATAAATATGACACAAAGAATTGACGGCAATCTTTAAAAACACAGGTCTACAAAAATTAAACTTTTTGACAGATGTTTTTATTTTGAAAACTGATTTTATATAATTTTGGTAGGCTGATTTCAAAAATTCTATGCATTTATTTGTATCACGTAAGGTTTTTTTGCAAATATTAAATGAAAAAAAAACGATATTTCTAAAAAAAATTATTTGTTTATTGAGTAAAAAGGTGGAATACAAGTTAAAAAAGTGGAAAAAATAATTTACTCAGTCTTTTTTAAGTGAAATCTTTGTCTTTTTGCCAGAAAGCTGCGTTGTCCGGACATTCGGTTGTATGTTTTTAAGGGCATATCCCGTTTTAACATCCAGCAGTAGTTTGCCATCATCGTTATGCTCCATCTGCCTTGGTATCGCCGTTCCATTTCCTTAATGTCTTGGTGAAACCTCTCTCCCTGTTCTTCGCTAACTGCTCCAAGATTTTCAGGAAAATAGTTCAAGTGTGAAAACAGGAAATGCACTTTCAAACTCATATTACAACCTAGATAATGAAAGTGTTGTAACATATTTTGAACAATATTTTCGTAGTTTTCGTCGTTAGAGTTCCCAAGAAACTTATCAATTACTTCTTTAAATGAAACCCAGGCGTTTTTCTCGACATTGGTCATTGTGTTTTGAAAATCCTTGTCTTTGCATAATGTCCTTATCTGCGGCCCAACAAAAATACCTTCTTTTAACTTGGCATCGGATAAGGCTGGAAATGTCTCGCACAAATATTTAAAACACTGTCCATTTTTGTCTAGGGCTTTAACAAACTGCTTCATCAAGCCAAGTTTTATATGGAGAGGAGGCAGTAAAACTTTTTTGTGGTCAACCAAGCTATCTCTTAATACATTTTTGCTACCAGGTGTAAGGCTTGTTCTAGAGGGCCATTCTATTTGAGTCCAATGTCTATCCCTTGCTCGACTATCCCACTCACAAATAAAGCATGGAATTTTTGTATAACCTCCTTGTTGTCCTAGTAGCATGCACAGCACTTTAAGGTCACCACAAAGCATCCACTTTAAAAGAAGTTCAAAATTTTCATACGTTTCCATTAAATGTACCGAATGGGCAACGGGAACCGAGGCCAACTCGTTACCATTGTGCAATAAAACGCCGTTTAAACTACGCTTACTTGAGTCAATAAACAGGCGCCATTCTTCTTTTACATACGGCACATTTCCTAATTTTGAAATTAAGTCAGGAATATTGTTGCAATACACTAGCGGTCCGTCTTGAGTAAAATATTGACATAACTCTTTTTCGCGATCCCGGTAAAGCTTGATGCGACGCCAGGTGCCAGTAAATGTTTCTCACGAAGTCGGGAGGCTAACAATTCGGGTGCATCCTTTGGAAGGTGCAAATCTCTAATTAAATCATTTAGTTCGCTCTGGTTAAATACTTTGGGCTCTCTGAAATCTGGTGTGAAATCTGAGTCATCTGGGTCGCAATTAGATTCCTCTGATTCTGACGATATGACGTTTTCTAGTGCTTTTGGGGCGGTAGGTATCGGTACATTTGGTCCACGAGGAACTGGTCGAATAGCAGAGTCAAGATTGGGATACACAATTTGTTTCTTATTTTTTCTGTTGAATCCTTGAACATTACACGAACAAAAATAACAATCATCACTGTGATTTCTAGGCTCTCGCCATACCATAGGAACACCAAAGCTTAAACATTTCTTCCTACTTTTTTGCCCGTTTCTTAATGCTTCAATGCAAACGGAACAAACAGTATGAGGAGCCCAGGACTTGCCTTGGTCGCCAATTTTTACACCAAAATAAGCGTGGTATACATTTTTCACAAACGAAGTTATAGTTTGCCTCTGCTTCACTACGACATAACTACCACAGATATAACAAAAGTTATTCGGATTGTTCACACAATTAAATTTGCATTTAATTTCATAAAAATCAATTCATTTAAAAATCATGCCTAACATGGAACAAACCGATTCTTGTCATAGGTATGTATATTAATAAATTAACATTTTTAAGATATAGAGCGCTATAAAAAAAATTTACGTGATAGAGCAAAAATATGGCGTTTTTTGGAATAAGGGCCCCCAAACATATACAAATTAGCAAACAGCTTTCAAACATCAAAATCACTGTAGACCTGTGAAATTAATGAAGTCTTTATATGCCTCTATACACACATGCCTCTGCACACATTAGTAAGACTTAAATAAAATTTTCCTCGAGATTGAATATCTGTGTACCTGTTTTCATGATGCAATTTCCATATTTATACGTTCTAGAACACTTAAAATACGCAACAACGAAGACAACAAGCGCGCGGACACAGTAGCACGACGACTAACACAACCAAACTGCACATAAGCAGGTTTCAACGTTGTATTGACGCTTCTGCGCCGACTCTGTTGCTTTGCTGAGAAATCTAATATTAACCAGTGTTGCCAAATCGCATTTAATTTCATAAAAATCAATTCATTTAAAAATCATGCCTAACATGGAACAAAGCGATTCTTGTCATAGGTATGTATATTAATAAATTAACATTTTTAAGATATAGAGCGCTATAAAAAAAATTTACGTGATAGAGCAAAAATATGGCGTTTTTTGGGATAAGGGCCCCCAAACATATACAAATTAGCAAATAGCTTTCAAACATCAAGATCACTGTAGACCTGTGAAATTAATGAAGTCTTTATATGCCTCTATACACACATGCCTCTGCACACATTAGTAAGACTTAAATAAAATTTTCCTCGAGATTGAATATCTGTGTACCTGTTTTCATGATGCAATTAAATTTAGCCGTCTTTTATAATACTTTGGCGTGTTCACATAGTTTGTATGTATTCATAATTCCCAATCACACATTTACACGGGCAATTTTACGACAACACCTATGACTTTATATTAAATATTAATTTAAGAACTTCAAATAGGCATAGGCCGAGTTATAGCGGGTATTATAATAATAACTTTAGCGTATGAGATATGGTGGACCTTTTTAGTTTAACGACACAACGCATATTTCGGAAAGACCTTCGGGATCAGAAGAAACAGGAACCGAAGGAAACCAAGGGGAAACAATGAACACTAAAGGACGCGAGCGATTGTATAGCGTGTTATGCTGTTGGCGAACAAAATTAATGATTAATGTGGCTTCGGAATGGCTCTCATGAATTTTGGATCTAGTTTGGGTTCGAAATATATTTATAACATTAGCTCTGTGGCTTTTTAATAATTTTAATCACGTACGGGGTATAGACAAAAAATAGAACGTTTGTAATGTTAATGTCTTCTGTAACTTAGTGTTTTACAACGGAATACTTTGATGACTAATAATAATATTTATTTCCAATGCGTAAAGAAGAATATCGAAATAACTTGGTTTTCTACAATTTTCTATCATGAAGCTGTAATTAAATAGTTTATAATGCATAAGATATGCGTAGGTGCGGGGGTTTCTGCGAAACTTTTTATAAAAAGTATGGAAAAACAAGCTAGTCGATGGCGTTTTTGGTTTCTCAATTTACGAGGATGATTTGACCGAAGGTAAAACTCACTCATCAGTATTTGTTTATGAACAAAATCGTGTAGTGTATGCTTTTGCAAGAGGCTATTTAAACTTTTAATATCGTTTGACGTTCAGCTCGACAGACACAGTTGTTTAAAGAAGACGTGTTTAGATGAAAGGTCTAAAATGTCTAAAATCGCTATACATAATGCAATTGAGTACTTGGTTTTTAAGAAGATGAACACAACTGTGATTTTGGCGGATATGCAGCGAACCGTGGGTAACGATGCTCTTTCGAAGGCTACGATTTGTCGTTGCGTTGCTCGCTTTAAGCGTGCCGACATGATTCTCGTAGAGGCAGAATGTTCTCGACCACCAAAACGTGTAACCATTCCAGAAATGGCTAGAAAAGTTTGTGATTATGCGTTACGTGTGACGGAAATTTAATTCAAAAATTTATATTAATTATATTTATAATTAAAATTCATTATAACTAATAATTAATATTTAAATGTAATACCGAAATATTTGTGATGTAACTCTACTTAAAAATTACGAGGTTATGTTTTCTGTTATTTGAATTTATAAGTATGTTAATATTGTGAAATTAGAAACATGTGAAACAAAAATAATATTAAGATTTTTAAAATCAATTAGTATACTAAGTTTAGTTAATAATTATTGTCAATTAAGCTTTATTATATCTAAATTTGTACAATATGGAGAATTACACTGAAGAGGCCCTGGAAAGAAAAAAACCAAAAGGGAGCGTCGTTTCGAGAAAAGCTAAAACACTTGTTTTTGCTGCTTTTCTAAATTGATCAGTATTTAAAGAAATTGAATATTTGCATATATATACATATATATATATATATATATATATATATATGGTAAACCTAATCAGTAAGCGATTAAAGGTCTGTATATTACTTCAAAATATATGTATTTAAAAAACTCTACATGTTTCGGCTGTATACGCCTTTATCAAGAGAATACAAAATATGAATGACAGGATATAAATGTCAAGTAATTAAGTTGCTATGGTTTAAATTATTCAAAGATACATTCTAGTAATAATAATAAATCATGCCTTAGTATTCCAAAAAATAGATAACAAGGTGTGAAAATATGTGTTGTTCGCTGCTAGCAATTTGTGTCTCCTTTTCACACCTTGTTATCTATTTTTTGGAATACTAAGGCATGATTTATTATTATTACTAGAATGTATCTTTGACATTTATATCCTGTCATTCATATTTTGTATTCTCTTGATAAAGGCGTATACAGCCGAAACATGTAGAGTTTTTTAAATACATATATTTTGAAGTAATATACAGACCTTTAATCGCCTACTGATTAGGTTTACCATATCATACCAAGGTCACGAAGTTATTATATATATATATGAACTTCATGTGTATGAGAATTAATAATTATTAAATCTCATTTTACATGCGATTGTCGCTATAATTTGTTGCATTTTTTTTTTTTTTTTTTTTTTTTTTTTTTTTTTTTTTTTTTCATATATATATATGTATGTATATATATGCAAATATTCAATATTCGCCTACTGATTAGGTTTACTATATATATATATATATATATATATATATATATATATAATATTTTCGTGACCTTGGTATGATAAAGTAAACTTAATAAGTCGGCGATTAAAGGTCTGGTTCATTACATCAAAGTATATATTTAAAACGACCCTACATGTTTCGGCAATGATGCCTTTGTCAAGGGAATAAAAAATAATAATATTTTTTATTATAAATAAATAAAAAATAATAATACTTTTTATTCCCTTGACAAAGGCATCATTGCCGAAACATGTAGGGTTGTTTTAAATATATATACTTTGAAGTAATGAACCAGACCTTTAATCGCCGACTTATTAAGTTTACCTTATATATATATATATATATATATATATATATATATATAAGATGCTGATGTGGTCCTCTACTGGGTTGTAGCCTAGCATATGCGCTACCAAACTCTAGGGGGGTCTGCCCGATGGGCAGTCAGGTGCCATTCCGCCTTTCCAGCAGGAGTGAGGAACCAAGCTACGCGGCGCAAATCACGGCGCCGCGCAATGCACACACCACTAGGACCGGTCCTGGGCGGCAACCTGGCTAGGCTGCTGTTAACAGCACACACACGTTCGACGTGTGTGCATTGCCCCCGCTTCTGCGGAAATCGTTAAGATGGCACAAAGTGTGACCGTCGTCGACTGAGGTAGCCACTAAAAGTGTTCCCTCGGTTGGCGATGAGCAACCCCGTGCAGGGTGCGCTTCGCTGGTCTGCGCCTTGCCTCGTTGGGGCGGGGGTCGGGCCGTCGAAGTACTGCTCGGAAAAGTAAAGAAGTCGCCGGGAAAGGGTTGGCGGCCCTACGCTACGGCTGGTTATCCGATCTCTCTAAATTTACGCGACCGGTCACTAAACACACGCACGAGCGCACTAACATACAAAACCCTACACTTACGCGGTCACACAAATACAAAATCACACACCCAGAGAGAGACGCAAGCTGCCAGCAGCAACCAACACACAGGTTCATACCCAGAAAGAGACACAAGCTTCTGGCAGCGAACAACACATATGTTCACACATTGCTATCTATTTTTTGGAATACTAAGGCATGATTTATTATGATTATTGGAATGTATCCTTGAATAATTTAAACCATAGCAACATAATTATTTGACATTTATATTCTGTCATTTATATTTTGTATTCCCTTGACAAAGGCATCATTGCCGAAACATATAGGGTTGTTTTAAATATATATACTTTGAAGTAATGAACCAGACCTTTAATCGCCGACTTATTAAGTTTACCTTATCATACCAAGGTCACGAAGATATTATATTTATATATATATATATATGGTAAATTCAACATGTTGGAGATTTAAGGTCTGGTTTTACTTATATAATATACTAATATATATATTTAAAACAATCTTACATGTTTCGGCAAATGATGCCTTTTTCAAGGAATATAAAATATAAATGACAATATATTAATGTCATACATTTGTAGTTGCCATGGATAAAATTATTCAAAGATACATTCCAATTGAATAATAATAAATCATGCCTTAGTATTCTAAAATAGATAGACAACAAAAGCAAGGAAACGCAAGACATGAGTTATTATTATGTATTCGCCCGTGGAGCATCTTAAGATGTAAAGCTGTCGGCATTCGCCTTAAACGAGAAGGAAAACCACGAAAACCTACTCGGACAGCCAGACAGGAATCAAAACACGGAACTGTCAGCATGATAAGCAAATGTATAGATATTTAAATAACTTAAGATATATAATTATATAACAGCAACATATATTATGATGGTAAATTGCAGATCGTTACATAATTAAGTTGTAGTATATACTGCTTAAATTTTTTATATCACGTCTGTTGTTAATTGAATTTTTTTCCTGTTTAATACTAATCATTTCTTTAATTTCCCTTTTCATTGTATGTTGTTCTTTATCAATTATCTGTGTGTTTTCAAAATCGAAATGGTGATCGCGTTGTAGTTTGTGTGTAGATAAAGCAGTTTTATCTGTTTTAGAGTATTTGTGGGCTTGTATTCTTTTGTATAAATATTGTTTAGTTTGGCCTATGTAGTAACTATCGCAATCGCGACATGGTATTTTATAGATGACATGTGTTTCTCGATTTTTTTCTATTTTAGGTTTAAGTTTTGAAAATAAATGTTTATTAGTATTACTAAGTTTATATGTTGTAGCTATATCATATTTTTTTAAAGTGTATTTAATTTTTTCTGATAGTTGTGGAATAGCAGTTGTGGAATCGTGATATATGTTGTGTCATTGTTTAAATTGTTATTGGTGTCTGCAGTGTTGTATATTTGGTGTATTCTTTTTTTAATTGTTTGGTCTATAAGTTGTGGTGGATAATTATTATCTGTTAAGATTGTTTTAATTTTCTTGATGTTATCTTTTCTGTATTGAGTATGTGATAGTTTTACTGCTCTATCAGTCAGTTTATTTATAATCATTTTATTGAATACTGTAGGAGCATTTGAGTGGTAATTCATATATCGAAAAGAAGCTGTGGGTTTATTATACCAATTTGTATAAATAGTACCCTGTCTATCATAGCTTAAAAAATATCAAGAAAATTAATACTGTTATTAATTTCTTCTTCAATAGTGAATTTTAATTTGTTGAGAAAAATTGTTGAATTTATTTAAAGTAAAAGCAGACCTTAAATCGCCAACAAATTTAATTTATCATAACATACAAAAGTCACGAAATAATTATATATATATATATATATATATATATATATATATATATATATATATATAAATATATATATTTATATATATATAGGTAAATTCAATTTGTTGGCGATTTAAGGTCTGGTTTTACTTCAAAATGTATATATTTAAAACAATCCTACATGTTTCTGCAAATGATGCCTTTTTCAAGGAATATAAAATATAAATGACAGTATATTAGTGTCATACTTATACATTTGTAGTTGCCATGGATAAAATTATTCAAAGATACATTTCAGTTTAATAATAAATCATGCCTTAGTATTCTAAAATAGATAGACAACAAATACAGGGAAAAGCAAGACATGAGTTATTATTATGTATGCGTCCGTGGAGCGACTTAAGATGTTAAGCTGTCGGCATTCGCCTTAAACGAGAAGGAAAATCTACCCCAGGTTTTCGTGGTCACAAAAATTACGATGTAATTAACAGTTAAAACTATGAAAACAAGAAACTAACCCACAGCACTTTATTTATCTTACGAAATATAATCTAAATAGACTAAATTATAAAAACTCCACACGCTTCTATCTACGCCTATGAAAACAGAAATTCAACTGTAAATATCTAACAAAAAAGTCGCAATTCTCGATGAAAACAGATGTGCGCGCTAGCCAAATCAATAGTGCATTCAATAACTGCGTGATGTACTTACAGATGTTGTAGACTATTTATATCGTCCGTCGTAATGACGATGTCATTTCAACCCGATATATCCGGTCTCTGTTGATCAAATATCGTCCAAATGAGTATTTGTATTGGAATACTAGTTTCTTTAGTTCAATTTCGATGACGTTACAACGTCTATATTACATTATTTTATCAACATTATAGAAGGAGAAATTAAGAAAAAATCTGGAAGAGCAATTAAATGAATTGATTAGCAAATTCATATCAACATGATATTTACGCCATCTAAGTTCAATAAAGATAATGCCTTTTTCCTTTCAAAAAGAATTATCGGAATTCTATTTTTAATATTAAATCAATAAATTTGTTTAGAATTTTATATATTTACTTATTATTCACGTGTCCAAAAGCTTTTAAATCCACCCTTACTTCTTTGTGTCCGTAATTATGATTGTATGCACGTAACTCTTTGTCCTATTCGTAACGGAAAAATCATCTCTCGGATGCCGGGCGTCCTTGAGCAGTTTGTTTCTCCATATAAAACGAGTATGCAACGAGAGAAATAGATGGACAAACCGCTACCAGTTACATAGATAGAGAATAGGTGCATTCCATCTACGCAAACTTTATTCCTAACGGTTTTTTTTTTGTTCTGTTGGTACATCTTTAATTCTGTAGGTTCTATTATAATTCTAAATATTGCACAACCAGTTATGTTAATTTTTTTAAATGGTTTTCTGCATCTTAACGTTAGATATCTTAAAAATAACGACTGTCTATTATGCATTAAAGTTTTTTAATACTGTCCAGCAAAGTTATTTTAATTGTGAATGTGTGGATTTGTACATATCTATTACAATACTTTGGCATGTAAATGAAGTTGGGTTATAAATACATGCTTTCCATATTCATATACAGTGTGTCCACAGATTCATTCTGAAACGGGGATCTCGCTTATTATGAGAGATAGAGATTTGGTTAAATGGGATCAAATACTCCAGAGGTAAAGTTGTATCAAACCCTATACACTAGCTTTGAATATTTAACGTACTTCGGGCGCTATTGCAAAAAAAGTGAATTTTTGTTTTTTCGATTTTCTTTAATAACTCATTTATTTTTAAAGTATGACAAATTTCATTTGCACTTCCTTGAGGCACTTTTTTAATAGAAATCTGGTGGTGTATTTAGATTTTTGAATACTGCTATAGTAGTTGAGCTACAACGGTCAAGTTTCATTTTCTTTATGGGGGTCATAGTTGGCTATGACACCTTCGAAAATAATTTTTCTTTCCGTTTTCAAAAATGTATAATTTGTTATACCTGACCATGCAACTGGTCCGATCCACCTGTTACTAAACCGCTAACTGAGGAAATTGGTTACAATTCTAGAATTATGTGCTGAAGCATCGTCCTGATGAAACCAACAATTATGAACCTCTTGTAAAGGTTATTTGCCCAGCAAATCTTCAATATTATTTTGCAGTAAAAGGAAATGAACGTCGGACGTTAGTGTTTTATTAAAACTTATTGGACCAATTAATCGTCGAGCAGGTCTGATTACATGAGGGTTTTCTGTAGACCAAAATCGTAAATTTTGTCTATAGAATAAACCATTGTTTGTGAATCTAGCTTCATTGGACCATAATATTTGAGAAGAAATTTATCATTATCATGGCATTGCCTAGTGTACCATTCACAAAATTCTCTTCGTCTTTTATTATCTCTTGGTCTTAAAGATTGACGTACATTGTATTTATATTGATGATATTTGTGGGAGGCCAAAATCTTATGAGCAGTAGATTTGGAAACGCCGGTGTTATGTTGAATTTCCCAAACTGATGTGTTTGGATTTTCAACAACTGCTTGTAAAACATTAGTTTTAATGCGCTGCGGTTTTGTATATGGCTTAGTAAATGATGCGTGATGTATTAAATTTACCTTTAAATTTCTGTAAGTAGAAAGATGAGGTTGTCTGCGTTCTGGATATTGGTTTATGTACATTTCGGCAGTTTTCGTCGAATTTTTGTGGCACAGAATATAACAGGAAACATATCAAGTTTGTCACTATTACTAACGACTCCATGACAGAAAAATTATTTAATAATAAACAGTTAATTGACGAAGGAGATACTTGTTGAAACTTCATTATAACGCTAAGAAATAAGTAATTAAACTTCTAGTTTCAAAAATTCTAAGTATTTCAGTATTTCATCCACCTGATGAAGCCATTGTATGGCGAAACAATATTGTAGCGGTATTTACAATAAAATAATTTTTGAAACTAGAAGTTTAATTACTTATTTCTTAGCGTAATAATAAACACTAAATTTAGTATTTAAATGGTGCAAAATAATACAAATCTGTATAAAAACAAATTTGTATCTGTATATGCATGGACACACAGTACGTATTTACCAGCTTTTGCTTCAACTACCAGACGCATGCGTTTCTGTGTAACCACTTTGTCAATGATAGATTTACGAAGCAAAAGACTGTAGTACACTTGCGGTCATGTAGTAAGTTTTGTCCTATCCGAAGACAACAGATAACCTCTTGCCATCTGACGGACAAAACCGACCACGCCGGTGCAAAGTGTTCTTCTCGAATAGCACTTTGCACCGACGTGGTCGGTTTTGTCCGTTAGATGGCAAGAGGTTATCTGTTGTCTTCGGATAGGACAAAACTTACTACATGACCGCAAGTGTACTACAGTCTTTTGCTTCCTAAATCTATCATTGACAAAGTGGTTACACAGAAACGCATGCGTCTGGTAGTTGAAGCAAAAGCTGGTAAATACGTACTGTGTGTCTATGCATATACAGATACAAATTTGTTTTTATACAGATTTGTATTATTTTGTATCAAAGCTTGATGTGAATTATCGCATCGACATGCAATCTATTTTTTGCCATTTAAATGGTGCTTTATATTTTATTATGCTAGGTATTTATTTTTCTATTCGATTTCTAAATTTTACAGAACATAAACTAAATGCCAACTATAAATAAACACTAACAATGACAGTTGTATCTTAGATTGTTTGATGGTTCCAGGTTTTCCTATTGTTAAATACTACAACCACTCTAACCTGTTATTGTAACAATATATTGTTTTTTTTTAATTTTTGAAATTAGTTTTGGTATCAGGGATAACACATTATACATTTATGAAAAGGCAAAGAAAAATTCTTTTCGATGGTGTCATGGCCAACTATGACCCTCGTAAGAAAAATGGAACTTGACCACTGTAGCTCAACTACTATAGCAGTATTTAAAAATCTAAGTACACCACCAGATTGCTATTAAAAAAGTGCCTTAAGGAAGTGCAAATTACTTTAAAAATAAATGAGTTATTAAAGAAAATCGAAAAAACAAAAATTCACTTTTTTTGCTATAGCGCCCGAAGTACGTTAAATATTCAAAGCTAGTGTATAGGGTTTGGTACAACTTTACCTCTGGAGTATTTGATTCCATTTAACCAAATCTCTATCTCTCATAATAAGCGAGATCCCCATGTTGAGAATGAATCTGTGGACACACTGTATAGTGATGGGCAAATCTGTGAAACCATGAAGGTAAATATATTATCTTTTAAATTAAGAAAGATATTGTAATAAAATTTTAGACGTTGGAATTAGGGATGAAGAGCTATCATTTGAATTATTTTTTAAATATACAAAGTGTTAAAAAAATGCAAGTTTATTTTTTTATTTATTTAAATCTTATGGGATTTAAAAACTAATGAAAATATACACTTTACGATATTTACGTTATAGAATGAAACTGGTTGGTCTTTAGACGCAACAAAACATTTGAAATTGACAAAAGAACACAGTTTTAGACATGCAAAAATGAAAAATTTAAAAAGGGCTTAAAAGAAGATTTTGTACGTCTGAAAAAGTGGTTGGCGTTACGAAGTTTATATAAAGGCGACGGCATTGAAGAAGAGGATTCGAATAGATAAATCGCTATTACCAGCAATGTTCACTGTTAATTTTGAAAAATCATTCTCACATATAAACTTTGCCTTCAATTAAAAGCAATCAGATCATATAGAGCCCAACCAAATTTTTTTTTTACTTAGATGAAACATGGCTAAGTTAAGGGCACACACGATCAAAAGTTTGTGTTGATATCAATGCACATAACTGCAGGCAAGCATTTTATAAATGGCATCTCGACAGGTTTGAAAAATCGACCTGGAAAAGGCAAATGACTTCTTATTATACACATAGGATCTGAAGATGGATTTATTGAAGTCGGGTTGTTAGTTTTAGAATACAAGAAGCTGGTGACTACCATGAAGATATGGATTATGCTGTATTTGAGAACTAGTTTAGTGTTGCTTTAGAAAAATTACCAGAATATGCCACTGTTATTATGGATAACGCACGCTACCTTTCTCGCAAAGTTAGATTCCAAGTACATCATCTAAAAAAAGGACATGCAGAATTAGTTACAATCAAAACAAATATCCTTCCAGCTAGAAATGTGTAGATCAGTTTTATTGGATTTGATTAAACGACATCGCGATAATTTCAATCATTATGTTGTTGGTGAAATGGCAAGAGCAAAGAACAAACACGTGTTGAGATTACCATCTTATCACTGCGAGCTTAATCCCATTCAATTGGTATGGCTCAAAATAAAAAATTATGTTGGCGCAAATAATAAATGTTTTAAAATGGCAGAAGTCAAACAATTATTTTTGACTGCATTAGCTAATTTTAATAGTGGTAAGTGGAGAAAGTGTATAGAACATGTAATGAAAGAGGAAGAAAAAATGAGTCTATTGGATGGCTTAGTTGACAGTATCGCGGAGTCATTAATCATATCAACCGCAAGTGATAGTGCTACAGATAGTGAATTACTTGATGGCGACACTTGTAACAGTGAATAATTAATTAAACATGTGCATAATTTGAAGTTTTCTTAGCTAGATTATTAATTAAACATGTGCTCATGTAATAATATTTTGAAGTTTTGTTAGTTGAAATATTGATTAAGGAATGTATGCGTATTTTTAAAGTTGTACTTTCAAATGAACAAGTTTAAAAATACGCATACATTCCTTAATCAATATTTCATACAATATACATTACTTTTTGTGTTATTATCAAAGGTCGGGGCTCGAGCGATTGATGATTTATAGCCCATAGGCATACGCCTTGTATTCGCAATAGGTTTGTGTCTGTAAGCGATCCGTGAGTTTCGAACAATTTGATACGTGCGGCTATATGCATAAGTGGCACATACCTAAATATGCAGTTAATATGTATTTGTCAATACACAACAGAGCGAATGTAATAAACGGTTTGGTAACTTGCAGCAACTACTGCTGAAACAAAAGTAATGCTGACAAGCGAATTGCGTATCGAATTTTGAATAAAAATAATTTACAAAGAACAAAACTCAAAACTATGTATTTTGTGTGAAACATTGAAAGTGTAAAACATCACTACGAACAACTAAAATTTGTTCAAGATGTTCCTGTGTTAAATTAGTTCGTTCCACATCACAACTGGTGATCGGTGCGTCATTAAAATGTTGCAAAAGTGCACCATACTTCGAATGTATAAATTCTTCAATCGGTTCTGTGCAGAATTAATATAATATACTCAAATCTGGATTTCTGCTAAATATGGCATCAACTTTTTGTCTCAGCTTTGAGAAATATATTTTTAAATGATGAAACTAACTTATCAACATTTGGGAAATGACCCCTGATGTATTCTATATACTCTATATAGTGCATGTGCTGCACAGGTAACGTGTAGCATATTGGGATAAGATTGCTTTAATAACTTCCCTGTTTTAAACATATAAGCTGCCGCACCAGTCATGAATAATAGCATCTTGTCTTTATAGTTGTTATCCGATGACAGAATATTATGAACTGCAACTGTTTCACCATTTACGACTGGCAGTATTTAAGTTGCAATTAAGTATGGTAGATATGAAGTTGTCGGATGAAGAATACCAACAACTACATTTAATACGTATCGTCCCATTACATCTGTTGTTTCGTCTGCACTTACCTAAAGATAATGACCAGATAGGTTGGTTCGTATTTTTTCAACGGTTCTCAAATAACATTTTGGTATTTACGTAAAATAGATTCATCTGGTGTATGACGATCAGTATATTTTGTAAGAAAGCTCTTGAGGACTAGATTGTTAAGCTTTTTGAATGGGATATTGGCCGCCATGAATATTTCAGAAAGTTCTTCGTTAATAGTGTCAAGTGCTAATGGTCATATGTTATCTTGATGAGTTTTCGAAAAAACATGTCCCTGCACATTACACTTTTGCGGACGCCTTAAACTTAATGAACAGGCACTGCAATATATCTCGGTACCATTACGAATATGCAACCAATCTGAATGGCTTCTAATCTATCCAACCATGGTTGGCCTACGAGAATTCTCCATAGTTAATGAGAATAAAACGAAATACTAAGAACAGAAAGAATGGACTAAAAAGAAGAAACGAAAATTACTCCAAAAATAAGGTAGTAAATTAAACTTATTATTTATACAAAATGATAGGATAAATATACAAGTAGAGGGACATAGCCGATTCTAGCACCTCCTCATGTTGAACCTCCTCATTGCCCTTGACCTTGCATGTGGCACAGCCCAAGGGCAATGAGGAGGTTCTACATGAGGAGGTGCTAGAATCGGCTATGTCAAGGTCAAGGTCAAGGTCAAGGTCATGTCAAGGTCAAGGTCATATCAAGGTCATATGTGGCACAGCTTAAGGGCAATGAGGAGGATTGTAAAGAAAATTTTCCATTAACTTTCAAACAATTCTAAAACCTCCTCATTGACTTTGATCGCCAATAAATATTGTTGAAAATAATATAGAAGCTTAGTATACTGAAACCAGCGATTAAAACAAAATGTCCCAACACCTAGAATTGATATTAGAAGCAGTCAAGTTTGTTTATGAAAATTATGGTCATCTATCTGGTATTAAAACAAATCTAATAGAGTATATTCCATTAGATTTATTTAAAACGAAAGTAGCCCCAGAATGGATAGAGGAGTTCTGGCATTTAATTTCACCTGACAAACAAATTGAACTAGAAGAATATCGACCGTGTTTTAGACACTATAATACCGGTGAAGAACAAATTGACGGTCCAGCCCCTTCAAAGAGAAATTGCTCAGTTTGTAAAAAGAGTATTACCCAACAATTTAGAAAATTTAGAATACCAAAAAAGAAAAAACTAAAACATTAAATATGATTTAAATAATATATTTTAAATAAGGTGAACCTGTGGCACAGCTCAAGGGCAATGAGGAGGTTCCACATGAGGAGGTGCTAGAATCAAAGCGCAGGTTTACCGATGAGAGGTTTATAAAGACGCAGTTGGTGTTTGCCAGCGGCAGTTCATAAGGGCTACTATATAAATCCAGCGATATTAAGAAGTCAGTGTATATATAATGGGAACGGTGAAGCGTAAGTGTGGCTGTGATCGTTTAGATAGTTTAGAAGAAGGTGAATTAAGAATTGTGAGTTCTAACGAAGAACATTTTAATAAGGTAATGGAGAAAAAAGTGCTCGATCCTATGATAGAAAATTTTTTTTCGGAAGTGGGAAAAATGGATAATTTTTGGAAAGAATTTGACAGATGTTCTGAAAAATTAGTTTTCGAATCTTCATGGAATTTACCTCTAGTAGCAGAGAGCATATATTTTTTAAATAAAAGTCATTCAAAGTGGGTATGTGTTGGTTTATTACCAGATAATTTTTTCAAACCGATAGTGAAGATTGTTGGTGTGAGAAAGCAATGCATATTTTTTAATTCTGAAGAATGGGCAGAATTTATGATGCAGAGCGCGAAATTGAAGAAGTATTTCGATTATTGTGGTGGAAAGTTTCCAAGTATGCGCATATCGAATTTAGAACTTTCTAGCGAATGTTTTGATGGGGAGAACAGAATATTAAAAATTGACAAAGACGGAGATTTGTTGTATTTATCATTTGAAGGTTTGTCAGAATTGTGGCGTGTGAGAAAGGTGCTGGAATCCCGGTTGGAATCGTTAAGAAACTTAAAGTATGATGAATTTTATAAGGATGTTATTCAATATCTATCTGTAAGTGGAGGGGATCTGAATATGGAAATAGAGAAAGTTTTGCAGGGATCAACTCTAGAATGTGTGTGTATAACAAAAGAGATGTTGGTAAATCATCTTCAAAAAGTTTACCAGGATATTGATCTAATAAGAAGAAATCGTAATTGAAATTATATGTACATATAAAAATTAATAATAATAAATTATGTTATGAATACAGTCTTTTATTTTATATTATGAGTAGAAATTAAGGAACTAAGTATATTGAATTATTTAAAGTGTAGAGGTTGTTGTATGATAGTTATAATTGCAAATTAAGAGAAAAGAGAGTGTGTATAAATATAAAAATTGAGAGCGTTTTGTGTTAAAGTGTGAGCCATCGCTTATGATAGATACATTAAAGCGTTTGCCTATAAAAGATGGGGAATTTGGTTAAACGGCGTAGTTTAAATCGAAAAGGCAGAAGGAAAGGTGGCGGCCTATTGAATACAATAATAAATAAGCTTCCAGTAGAACTACATATACCAGGGTATAGATTTTGTGGACCAGGAACGAAATTAAAAGAGCGATTGGAGAGAGGTGATAAAGGCGTGAATGATTTAGATGAGGCTTGCAAAGAGCACGATATAGCTTATTCAAAATCTGGTGATATATCAGAGCGACATATAGCGGATAAAAAATTGTATGACATTGCTATTAAACGATTAAAGAGTGCAGACGCTCGAGTTGGAGAAAAATTATCTTCTGTTATAGTTGCTGGTGCTATGAAAGGTAAAACAAAATTAGGTATGGGTGTGAGGAGACGGGTTCGAAAAGGAGTGACTCGACACAGTAAACCAGTTAATAGACAAAGGAGTAGAAACATGAAACGGAATTTTGTGGGTGGTTCTATATCATTTATGCAGGCAATGAGAATTGCACGCAATGCAATAAAACGGGCGGGCAGTAGAAAAGGAATGTTAGAAAATGCAAAAGTGGCATATCGAAGTTTGAGGAAGTCTGGAAAGAAAATTTTATTACCTCGTTCGAGAATTATTCCAATACCAAAGAAGGGTGGCTTTTTACCATTAATTCCGTTATTTGCAGCTTTGGGTGCCCTGGGATCGCTAGGTGGAGGTGCTGCAGCAATTGCGAATGCAGTTAATTCATCTAAAGCTGCAAGAGATCGATTAGAAGAAACTAAACGCCATAATACTGCTATGGAGTCAAAAGCTGGTAGCGGTTTATATGTGAAACCATATAAGTCGGGGTGTGGAATATCAATTGGGAGTGGGTTATATATTAAACCATACAAATCTGGTTGTGGCGTATATTTACCCAGTGGAAATGTTTCAAAAAACGGTTAAGCAAATTACCCCGAAGACCTCTAACTGAAGTCGATTTATGGAAATATGTTAGAGGATGGAAAATAAGAAATTTTCGGGGTATATTTAGTAGAGATGTCCTACCAGCAATCATACGCAAAAGAGAAAAGGGAATAGTTAATTTGGACGATAATGTTGGAGAAGGTACTCATTGGGTAGCTTATATGAAGCATGACGATATAATAAAGTATTTCGATAGTTATGGTGATTTAAGACCTCCGACTGAGGTCGAAAACTATTTATTATCGAATGCGGGTGGCGTTATACGATATAACTATAAGAGATATCAAGACTTGAATACTGTGAATTGTGGACATTTGTGTTTATTCTTTTTGAAAGGATTCATTAGTTGAGAACGAGTTTCTTTTAGTAAATAATTGAATATTGTTGTATGTATATAAAATGGAACGTGATGGTGATGGAGGTGCGGATAATTTGGCTTTTGTTTTATCAGGACAAGGAGCACAGTTGACATGTGTTTTGAATCCGCCTGTATATTTAAATGGTGAATTTGAAATGTGTATGTTGAGTTTGCAAACTTATAATTCTATTTCAAATGTTACATCGGAGAATAATGTATTTCGATATTATGCTATAGCCCCGGGTAAGCCCGGGAATTGGGAGAATATATCAGTTCCACAGGGTACTTATGACGTAGCAGATTTAGAGAAGTATATTGAAGAACAAGTGCGTCTCGGTACAGATGATAAGAATTTTTTTAATTTAAGCGCAAATAATAATACCTTGAAAGCAACTATTAAGTCTTCAGTGGATATCGATTTTACTGTAGAAAATTCAATTGGTTCTCTACTAGGCTTTGGAAAAGTTAAAATACAAGGAAATATTCCGAGGACCAGTGATGAGGTGGTTGATATTAATAAAATGAGTGCCATCGATATTATGTGTAATGTAGTTGCTGGTTCATATATTAACGGGGAGTTGTCGCATGTTTTATATCATTTTCATCCGAATGTTCCACCAGGGTTTAAAATAATAGAAGTTCCGCAAGAGAACATTTATATGCCTGTGAATGTGAACATGTTAACGAATATTATAATTCGAGCCGTCGATCAGAACGGACGATTAATTGATTTGAGAGGTGAAGAGTTAACAGTTTATTTACGATTAAGAAGAAAACAGTGACTACTACAAACAAATTTTAAGTAACATGAGAAGTAATACTAACAATAAATTGTGGAAGCAAGTTCGACGATCTACAGGAAAGTCATCAAATAAATTGAGGAGCGGGATGGGGCGAATAGTGAAATATGGTGGTTTATCAGGTGAAAATAGAAAATTTTTGAAAAATTTGGGTTACAGAGTTTTGGTATAAATACGGAGGAGTATAAAAATAGTATTTATAGAAAAAGGATGAGGATATTTTGTCAGTGTAAGAATAATTTGTGTTGCGAGAAGTTGATTGTCACTGTGAGGTAGAATTATTTTAATTATGGAAGTGTTAGATGTTTTGAGAAAAGTTCGTGTGGATAATTCAATTATCGAATTGGAATACCACAATCATGCACCATTTGGCTCACCAAAATATGGGAATAATGATGAAATACGAATTGTGGTTCCAGAAATAGATAAATATACTCTACCATCCGAATCGGAATTATTAATAGAAGGGAAATTACGATTAGCTAGTGATGTTAGTAAAGCAAGTGCTACAGCATCTCTGATTCATAATGCCGGAGCTTTTATGTTTAGTAATATCAGATATGTAATGAGTGGATCGGAGGTAGATGAAGTTAGAAATGTGGGTATAACATCAACTATGAAGGGATATTTTTCTTATAGTCCGAGTTATATAAATAAATTAGAAAATTGCGGTTGGGAATTTACTACAGGGAAGGCTCCAGTTTTAGATGTTAGAGGAAATTTTAGTATTTGTATTCCACTTAAAATGTTAATAGGTTTTGCCGAAGACGTAAAGCAGATTATTATGCATATGCCGCAAGAATTAATATTGAAGAGATGTGCTGATGATAGCGATGCGATAATGAACACTGTTGCCGATGAAGAAATGAAATTAATTATTGATAGTATAATATGGCGAGTACCCCATGTTAAAGTGGGTATGGCTCAAGATTTAGCCCTGACAAAATTAACAACGAAAAATACTCTGATGGAAATGTTTTTTAGAGGTTGGGAAATTCACGAAAATCCGGGAATTCCTGAGACAACTAAACATAGTTGGGCAATTAAAACTGCCCCACAATTAGAAACACCGAGGTATATAATTTTGGGTTTTCAAAGTGGGAAAAAAGGAAGTTTGTCTCATAATATGAGCAAATTTGATGCAATTAATTTAACGGACGTGATGGCTTATTTGAATGGGAAGAGATACCCATACGAAAATGTTCGTGTTGATTTTGACGAGAATCGCATAGCTGTTTTATATAATATGTACGCTAGATTTCAACAGAGTTACTATGGTTACGATCATAGCGAACCGCTTATGAAACTGAATCAGTTTAAATTGTGTCCGCTAATAGGTATCGATTGTTCACATCAAGAAGATGCGGTACATAAAAGTGGCGTAGAGGTTAGAATTGAGTTTACAACGAAGGCTAATGTGCCAAAGGATACCACTCTATACTGTTTGATCATGCATAATAAATTATATCAGTATTCACCATTTAATAAAGTGGTTCAACGAAAATATTAGCGGCGCACTAGATACCGTAATAGGGGTAGGATGTTGTTGTTAAATAAGATTCGGGCTGAGGTGATGTAGTTTGTGTAGATGGTTAGTTAATCGTTACATGATGACTGCAAGACGTGCCAAAAAGTCTATTGTTATCGATTTTCAATGGTATCGTTCTGAAATACATAGGGTAATGCCGAAGGAGTTGGCTACATGTGACAATAATTTCAAAAAGAGTCATTTTGTTTTCAAACCTGTGCTAAGTTTTAATGCTTTGACAGATGAGGATAAACGTGTCGCAAGATATGCTTACAGCTGTCATCACGGGTTAAGGTGGGAAGAAGGATATATATGTGTGACTGAGTTTGAAGGAATTATTAAACGATTGTGTGCCGACGTGAACGTGGTGTACGTTAAAGGAAGGGAGAAGCTAGAATTTTTGAAGAGTATTTTGAAGAATAAACGAATAGTAGATTTAATTGATGCCGATAAAATAAGAAAAGAAGAACCAAGTTGCAGTTTTCACGTTGGTGATTCCGTTGTTTGTGCACTAACTAATGTCGAACGATTGCATAAGTATTTAATGTACCACAGTTTAGAGAGAAAAAAATTTTAATCGATATCTGTAAATATTTACAAATAGTGTAGTCGGAATGGGCAGTATTTGGACTAGAATTGTACGAAATGGTGTCGAGAGGGTTGGAAATGTTATACATCAATATGAAGCAGAAGGATCATTAGTTGGTATAAATGCTTGGAATTTAATGTTCATTCCAAAATCATTTTTAATTTCAAAAGTGAGGTGTATTGATTTGGAGATGGTCTGGCATCGGTTACCGAAATATTATCAATTGGATGAAGATTTAATAAAATGTAGGCCATGTATGGAACATCAGTTGTACGAGGGTGATGTCGTGGAGGGTTGTATTAGGAGACGAGATTGCAGATTATGTAAATGTATAATTAAGTAAAAATATTAATATGATGTAGATTATTGATGTAATATATGAAAGAATGAAATAAACATAAAATTAAAGAAAATATTGTTTTTATTTTTTCTATACATTAACTATACGCCTCTGTCTGCTATCAAGCTATTAAAATTAATTATTTACAAAAATAATTAAGGGTGCTCAAATAAGTTTCCATGAATTTTTTCATATTTACAAAATTAGGTAAGCTTACTCACCTAAGTGTTCATGAACTTTACAATACATTAATTACACGCGTCTGTCTGCTATAACGCTATTAAAACTAGTTATTTACAAAATTAATTATGGTTACACACCTAAGTATCCAAGAAAAAATTTCTTTATATGGAAGTTTTTTTTTTATTGCATTTTTGGATCGCTCGCGAAAAGGTGGTGGGGAGTGGGTCGGAGGCCAAAAAAAAAGGGGAGAGGGAAAGTAGGAGGGGCGATGGAGGGGATGGAGGGGTGGGGGCGGGGGGGGGGGGGAGGGGAGGGAGGGGGGGGGGGGGAACATAGCCTGAAATCCTCTAAGTTTTTGAGATAATTGAGGTTTTTTTGTTTTTTTAGATATTTCGATTGGTAGGGGTAAAAGTAAAATTGGAGGGGGAATTTCCCCCCCTCCAAAAAAAAAGTAGTGGGAAAATCGAAATTGGTTGCAAAAAATACAGAAAAATCTGGAGAACAAAATGAGATAGGAAGGGGTAAAATCAGAACATTAATAGAGCAGAAAATGCACGTTTTCCGAAAAAAATTAAGTTTGTTGTTTATTACATTTTCGCAACAACCTCATCAAAAAATGGAAAAAGAAATTTAAAAAATCTATAAAAATAAATTTAAAAAAATTTTAAAAAAAATTTAAGAAAATTTAAAAAAAATTAAAAAAATTTAAAAAAATTTAAAAAAATTAAAAAAAAATTTAAAAGAATTTAAAAAAATTTAAAAAAAATTTAAAAAAATTTAAAGTTTTAAAAAATTTTAAAAAATTTTTAAAAAATGTAAAAAATTTTTAAAAAATTAAAAAAATTAAAAAGAAATTTAAAAAATTGTAAAAAAATTTAAAAAATTTGAAAAATATATAAAAAAATTTAAAAAATATATAAAAAAATTAAAAAAAAATAAAATAAAAAAAATTTAAAGAAATTTTAAAAAACAAAAAAATTTGAAAAAAATTAAAAAAAAAAACATTTTTGTGAGGGTTATAAAAACATTAACCTTCACAAATTGTGTAAACAACTTATTTTCCATAATAGCAGACACGTATAAAAAATTGTTATTCTTAAAACGTGACGTGTTTTGGCCTAGAGATTTTAATATATATACTTCCTTTATTCTTCTTATAAATCATTCACAAAGTATCTCTTGCAGTATAAGTATCTCTTGCAGTATAATGGTTAGTACAATTACATTATATTTCTTGTATATTTACTTATTATTATTATTTACACACGTATTTGTATTTGGTTTTAAAATTATTTCAACAGTTCAAATTAATGTGCTTACATTTATTGCAGCGAGAAAATAATTTAAATACTTTTTGTAATTGTATAGAGAATATAATTTAAATTTACAAATTCTTCACATTCATTTGTCATAGTTAATTCATCTTTTTTATTTTAGACTAATAACGACGACTTTGATTTTATTTTTTTTGAAAATGTTGAAAATGTTGAAAACGTGGACTTGGACGAGATTTTATCACTGGATAGACGAATGGATGAATTTTCCAGTCGGACGGACGTTAGACGACAATCGGAGTCAGTTGAATTACCTTCTGCAGTTCCATCTACTTCTGCGGTACGACCCCTACCTCATACTGTTGAAGTAGGTGTTGCGGCAGAAGTTAATCCACCTGATTTCGTGTCACAATTAACTACCGTTCCACCTTTGCAACCTCCTCCTTATTTGCCGAAGGACGAGTACTACAAATTGGATAGGGTACAACGACGCGAACTGACTGCCCAACGACGTATGTACAGACACTCTACAATCTCTACCACAGGACAAGAACACACTACGAGGACCAAAATACGACGAGGGCAAAATACAAAGAACTATATACCTTTACCCTATACAACTTGTAGTCCTAGTGTTCGAGCGGTTCGAGCGCCGAATCTGCGAACACTGCTCACGGACGATACAGTAGGAAGAAGGCAAAGGTGTGATGATGTAAATGTGACACGAGGGGTGGCAAGAATACCACAGATTGTGGAGACGATTAATCTAACCACAGAATCTGTAGTAATCTTGTCTCAGTCTCAGACTACTCATTTTTCAGCGTCCCAACCTCAAATGAATGTTTCCGGCTCTTTTACTGAATCACCTGCAATTCCTCAAGCAGCTCCAGAAATAACTGATCTTCCTCAGTCCCCCATACCTTCTCCCAACGCAAATATTCCTGAACACTTTTCTTCCAATGCTTCTCCAGCTCCTCCTTCAAATGATTCTCCAGCTCCACCTTCCAATGCTTCTGCGTCGTTGTTTGCCTCACAATTCCACTGTGGGCAACAACAACCATCCGAACTCGCAACTTTCTCTGCGGATTGTAAACAGTTTTCTGACACATGTGTTAGATATTTGGCGGGCAATTCGTCAGCGGATAGTTTCCTTCAGCAGGTGATCTCGCTAAAGGGGCAGGTTAACGGTTATTCGTTAGAGCAAGACAAGGTTCTTCATTTCCTAACTAATGTCGTCAGTCCATCCGATGACTCATATGTAACCCGCCAAAGGGAAAGGAAGGATCTGCTGAATCGACTTGGAAGCTTGATTGAAGACATGATTGATTATCAAAAATCATTTCCACCACAATGATTTGTATTTTCGATAATTAATTGTTTCATTGGTCAAGTTTCATGAGCGACTACACTGATACGATACGAACCATCGGACAACCTATTTTCAACATTTTCAACATTTTCAACCATCTAATACATCAACTTGTCATCACATTCGATTGTAAACAATTCTGCATCGACCTGGTTAACACCCACATTGCACGATACTAATGTACTAGTTCCTACAAAACTATCCAGACAAGGTAGGGGCTGCAAAATTACACCTATAACTGTTTTGCAATAGTTTACATGATATGTAATAACTTCAATGCTTTACTTGTTACAGGAAGTCGAGATCAAAATAACAAAAATTGAAGGTCCGCTGACCATAACAATAACAACACCGACTGACCCCCTGCTGGATGTCGACTCCCCCGACTTGCCACCTGAATACGAGGAGTCGCATCGCCCAATGACACCTCTGGCGGTGCCACAAAGGAGAACCCTGCAGGAACGATTCGCCGAATCGTTCCAACAGGCTTCCCGTATCCCAGGGTCCCAAGATACGGACAATTGATCGGGGGTCTGCGGACAGGAAGGCGCCGCCACCTTCCCCAAACAAAAAAATTGGCGGCAAAAAGAAAATTAAAAAATAAAAAAATTATTATATTTCTTGTTTTATTTCTAATATTAAGTTAATCCTAAACAGATAATATAACGCACACGAAGATATCATAATTCAGTCGTTATTGTTAAGTCGAATCGATTATGTCGATGGAATCGAGTGGAGCTGAACCAAATATTGTACAATTGGAACCGCAAGAATTATCCTTACAAGTGCACAACTATGATTCCACATCAATTACGAAAAGTTTTATGCGACACAGTAGCCTCTTCAGTGGCTCATGTAAGCGAGGATTAATTGTGGGACCTTCTGGGTGTGGCAAAACAAATGTCCTTTTAACCCTATTACTTCATCCGAACGGGTTGCGCTTCAAAAATATTTACATCTGCAGTAGATCTCTTCATCAACAAAAGTATGAATACTTAAGAAATATATTGAAAAATGTTCCTGAAATTGGTTACCACGAGTATACTGATGTTAATCACATGCCTACTCCTAACCAAATGGCGGATTATTCTGTCGTTATCTTTGATGATATACCACCTGCCGACTTGAATATCGTAAAAGATTTTTTCTCTTATGGTAGACACCGAAATTTAGATTGTTTTTATTTAATGCAAACATACAGTGCGGTCCCAAAGCAACTTATCAGAGATAATACCAATTTGTTAATACTATTTCGACAAGACGGTACAAATTTGAAACATATCCATAATGATCACATTCATGATTTAAGCTATGAACAATTTCTATACATCTGTAGAATGTGTTGGAAGAATTCGTTTGGTATGCTGTTCATTGATAATGATTCTGTATATAATGATGGAAGATATCGTTTAGGTTTTGATACTTACATACACCTATAAACAGATTAATGAGGCTGAGAAGAGTTGACATATTTCTCCCCATAGTATACAATTTGATGTGCTTTAAGTTTATAAGTTTTAATTAAGAGGAGTTTGTAACGTACATTAGGGTTTAAAACATGTATTACTGGAATATTTATATCAGTCTACAGGTATTCGTTATAGAGTGTACATGGAAAATAAAATCATAAGAGATTTAATACAAGCTCGCGAAGCTCTTAAACAAAAGTTAAGAACATTACGGGCTGACATTGCACAATCTCAGAGAGAAACAAATATTCTGTATGCGCCCATAGCAAAACCGCTACTTGAAATCGCTAGCAAATTAGCTCCCAGTAATATAACTCGAGGACGAACTGATTCTGCGGACGCTTCTAAAGAAGTAGAAGAATCTTGGTCAGACATCATATCAGAAAAATCTTATGTGGCAATACCAGGAACGTCAATTTTACGTCAACAAAGTACACCGCGTAAACGACAGCAACGACACGTGTCATGGTTCAGCCCATCCACCCATTCTTCTCCGACAAAACAACGAAGTGTGTATCTCGCCGGAACACCTCCACGAGATACCAGTCTTACAAATTCATCAGATTTAAAAAAAAAGATTCGAATGTCTGAGACATTCAGCCAGCCCACATTTCTAGAAGATGAATATATCGGGGAACAATTGCCAGAGACTCCAAAGGGTGGTGATGAAGAGGAGGAACGAAGTGATGAATTAGATTCTAGTGAAAGCCTTGAGTTGGATAAGTCAAGGGCTCACGCTCTATCGCTTTTGAAAACGCGTCCGTCAAAGTCAATAATTACTAATAAGTCGTTAAATAAGACTCTGTTAGAAACGGATGTAGTTAAGGCAGCGCTAAAAGATCATGACCCCGCTATACGGCCTTATCTGATGGGGTTGATGACGGATGAGAAAGAAGAATTCGATGAGAAGTATGGTGTACGCGAAGTTGATGGTGACCTGATGATTGGAAATGCAAATATTAGGTTTGATGGACCCAACATTATAATCGGTGAATTTACTTATAGGGCTACTAAGGGATTACTAGAGCTACTGTTTATGAAGAGACCGGGAAAGTTTCAATATGCTGACGCTAAGAATTATAAATTCATTTTAAATGATACTCACGCCGCTAGAGTTGATTACGATCCGGCTCGGAAATATGCAGCAAGTAAATATTATAAATATACGACAATTATTAAACCTATTGTTCAAGGAAAAAAACCAGAAGTTTGGTGGACCCGCACTTGGAAAACAGGATTGGGTTTATCAAAAAAATTACCGTTGCGAAAGATCGTTGTTCCTAAGAGTATTGTGGAATATAAGTATTGGGATGATGTAAATGAATTGTGCGACAGATTGAAGTTACTGATGGCGTCCAAGGATGCCGGACATACTGGTCATGATAACGAAATCACTGCAATAATTGAGGAATTGCAGGAATCAAAAATAATTAAATAGGTTGAGCAGCATAGTTATAAAGCAGTTAGTATATCGACACCGATAGAGTATTACGATGACAATAGATAAATTTGGAAGACACATACATAAACATATCGTCAGCAGACATTTAGCGGAAGAAGATGCAGTAGCAAATTTTTTAAAACACCCTAAATTCAAGAAGGAATTGGAAAAGCTTACTCGTATATTATATGTTCCTCCTCCAAAAAGGGAACCTTCAAAATATGTTTTTCAACTGCAGAGTAATGGACGTATTGGGCAGGACGCATATTACTTTATAACTCCTGCGCGTCGAAAGCAAACGCAGTTATATACGAATAAACTATACAGTGGAAAGATTGTTGCAGTTAATTATTCCGACGATGAATTAGTGAGACTCTCCGTTAACGCTCACAGCATCGTTCTCATCCATCCTTCAGTATCAATAGACATCAACGCGGAATTGCGATTGAAGTACATTGGTCCATATCCTATACCGAAAGAAACAGAGCCAGTGTTTGCAGAAGTAGTCGTCGAAGGAAATGTCATCACTTAAAAGGGATGTCGTTAATGAACTACACGCACCTGCGCGACGAAATTTTAGACGACGGAGAGTCATAATAAAAGGACTACGAGACTTATTCCAGATCGATCTGGTTGAAATGATACCTTATGCTCGAGAAAACGATAATTTCAAATATCTTTTCGTATGCATAAATACATTTTCAAAGTTTGCGTGGGTGATTCCAATAAAAAATAAAACAGCAGCAGAAGTGTCAGCGGCTATGGAATCCATACTCTCCTCAGGAAAGAAAAACATTCCAAGGAATATTCAGAGCGATCAAGGGAAAGAATTTTTTAACAGGCAGTTTAAGAAGATCATGGATAAGTATAACATTAATCACTACACCACTTACTCCAATTTAAAAAGTTCTATTGTTGAGCGTTTTAATAGAACGATTAAAAATAAAATGTGGAAGGAGTTCAGCTTCAACGGTAACTACCGGTGGGTTGGTATGTTGCAACAGTTGGTCAACATTTACAACAATACAGTTCACAGAACAACGGGATACAAACCTGTTGCAGTAAACCAAAGGAATGCCAAAGCAATTCAAAAATCGGTGTACAGTCACATAAAAATTGGTGACCCTAGAATTGGTAAATTTGAAGTGGGAGATCATGTGCGTATCAGTAAGCATAGACACGTTTTTTCTAAAATGTATACTCCGAACTGGACCAATGAAATATTCACGATAAGCAAAGTCCAGAATACATATCCGAGAACGTATATATTGCAAGACTCTCAAAAGCAGAATGTTCTCGGAGGTTTTTACGAAGAAGAATTAAAAAAGGTTCGACATCCAGATGTTTATCTGGTTGAGAAAGTTATACGTCGAAAAAAGAATCAAGTCCTTGTCAAATGGTTGGGTATGCCTGCATCACACAACTCCTGGATATCTAAGGATAATGTATTGTAGAATGTAATTTTCGAATGAAATTAGGGAAATAATAAAAAAATAAATAAATTATAGTGTTTTATTTTACAAGAAGTAGTAATACAGTTCAGAGTACACATGAAACAGTTATGAGAGCTAATTACAAAAAATAAATTAAATACAGTGTTATATTTCTTATAAGTTATGATACAGTTCATAGTATACATGTTATGAGGTAGTACAGTTTAAGAAGCATACATATGAGAGCTAATTAGAAAAATAAATCAAATACAGTGTTTTATTTTACATAAGTAATAAGTTCAAAGTACACATAATGGAAAAAGTACAGATAGGAAAGCAAATTAGGAGCTGAAGTCAATTGTAGGTTGGTAATCCATCAATTCGGTAATCAATTTCTGCAAATTTGCTTCACGTTCTAATTCTTCTATTCTATAATGACCCCACGCTAAGGTAGAAGCTCTATCTGGGAGAATATATCGTTTATCATCTTTTGATGTGAGCGCTACTTTATTTCGCAATTCGGTGTAAATCGTGTGAAAATCTGATCTAAATACGTACATCTTCCGCATAAGAGTTTCATTTTCTTCAACTACACTTCTATAATCTGCAACGGACAATTTCTTATCAATAACATATTTTTTGACTCCTTTCGCCGTCTTCACCGTTTTATTTTGGACTTTCAAGCAATAAGCTTTGGCCCCTGTACCATAGAAGCATTCAATAATACCTCCGCCGTATTCATCCTTCATTTTACCGAGCCTAGGTGAACTGCGTGGTATTCCGAATAAGTTCCCTTCAGTAAAAGTTGAAGTATCAAACATATCTAAATTATTTTTTATGTCATTATATACATTATAATTTCGTACACTTATAATTAGAGAATCTGTGTCTGTGTAGAGCAGTGTAATGTCCGAATCATACAAAGGCTTAAGGAAGGTATAGAAAAAGTGATACATTATCTTTTTAGCTATTTCCAGGATTGTGAATCCTACGTACACAGGCTTTACATAATCTACTCGAACTTGAGCCAATTCGATAGCTGTTAACGTGTTGCAAAATACTTTACTGGATTTAAAGTTTGGCTTTGCAATATATGCCTCCGCACCCAATCTGTTTCTAATTGTTTCCCAATGGGAAACCAATTTAATATTAACGTGATTTTCAACATTTTCCATAGTTTTTCCAAATATGCTATTCACCATTAACTTGTAAAATTCTTTGTAGAATGCATTATTCGATTCACTTCGTTTCGTTGTATTAAAATCAATATATCCCTTTAACCAATTACTTTGTTTAAACTTAATTCCGCGTCGAATTCCACTTAGTTTCAAACCATTATTCAAACATTGTTTCAAAGTCGTATAGTGAATAATGTAATTCGATTTATTTGAAAGATTTGGAATCAATTTAGGATGTTTAGAATTAGGTGGTATAACGTGTTCCGGACAGAAGGGATAATCATTGTGGAGGTCGTGAAGGGCTGTTGGATATTCTAAATCTACTTCGAAAACGTACCCTCTATCCCCATCGTCTTCCAAAGTTTGAACATCCAGCATCATTAACTCCTCATTCGTTAACCATTCAAATTCACCGCTTGGTAATTTGGACGTCATAGCATAACCATACAAATTCGTCGCATCGAGATATAATATATATTTCTTAGGTTCTGATGGATCAAATTGTGATAAGTATTCGTTATTTGCCACCTCTATTCTTTTAGAACACATACTGACACCTCCACGTATGCCCTGTTTGAAAAAATGAAACATATCCGCATCTGTTAATAATTCTAAATTGACGTCTGTCATTCGTAGCATCGCTTCCCAGCTAAGACCTGGTGCCGTAAAATAGTGTGCTGGATCTAACTTGTAATTGTCCATACAAATATTTCGAAAATTTTCGAAAACATCTGCTAGTAGCAAAACATCAGATCGTAGATATATATCACTATATTCCCCCAGAGATTGACATTCGAATAAATCCCACACTCGAACGGCTCTACTATAATCCTCATCACTAATTTCGCTATCAGATAATATATCATAAAATTTATCTTTACTGGGCAAATCTGTCACAGATAGACTTTCAAATGATGTGACATAGTTGTATGGAAAGACGCCCTTTCGTCGTAGTAAATTAAATTTTTCACCCATGTAATATCTTGACACTTCTCTACACTGAGAATCCTCTAAATATGATGATAATTTATCTAAAGAAGAACTCATAAATCGAAATGAATCTAAAAATCTCAATTTATGGAAGACTTTCCTCTTCTTACCATTACAGTCAATTCTATCGCCAACATATACTTTCTTAGAAAATGATATATACTTTTCTTTATTTTGGGCAATAACATCTATTTCTTCCTTGTCCAATGCTAAGGATTTTACAAATAAATGTGTATCGTAATTCGATAAATTGTGCATTATGATTGGAGTATAGCGAGGTTCTTTGTAATTTATATTGCATACCATGTGTGCTGCACCTCGATATAATCCAGTCATGTGATCATGGTCGCATACTTTATCATTCACATCTAGTGCTTTTTCACAAATATGACAACTTCTCGCTTGCTCATAATTATAACACTCTTCTTCAGTTAAGGGTTTCATTTCCACAATTTTACTCAAATAGTTTTTATATAATAATTTTACATCACTTTCCAACTCTGTCATGAACGTTTTAGGTGTATTTTGTCCACGGTATGTGCGCAGTTTACACAAATTTTCATCGAACGAACATTTTATATAGTAAGCGAAAGAATGTGGCTGATGTTCGAAACATTTCACACTATAAGGTTTTACATGATCCGGTTCTACCATATCAATAGGTTTTAATATTGCCTCAAAATCAGCATACACAACAAAAGGAACTCTTAACTGCTTTTCAAATTTTTCAAATTTTAATATATTTTCCGGAACTTCTTCCCCATATTTGTTCGTCTTCAGATTCATAGTTGGAAACACCGCCTTCACCTGCTTACAATCTTCATGTTCATGTCTTTGTAATTTTTCTAACGATGTAAAAAAAGTTAGACATCCTTCACAAATATATTTTTGGTGTCCACGCTGTGATTTTTGAGCCGAAACAAGTCGAGACAAGTTCTTAATCCAACAATAGTGTAAATTCCCTTCTTTCGCAGAAAGAAGTAATAAATTAATATGAGTCATTTTCCTTTGTTTCGTAAAATATAAAGGTCCCACTATATCATGCACCGTCACAGCACCATCGAAATACTCCTCGATACCATATACGTTTACAGATATATTATTCTTTTCTTCAAACTTAACAATGTCTTTTAAATGGACAGGGAAATTTAAACCAGTAAAATCAGCCACGGTATCATAATGGGGATAGGAAGAAGGTCTTTGGGGAAGTCCACCTGGCACTCTTAACGCTGAAGTAATCGCCCAAGCGAAACATGCATTGTCAACATTTTGAATATTTATAATGGCCTTCTTCTTCTTTATTGATGGTGGTAAGTCCACATAACTTGATCCTCTCATAGGATTGTATTTATTTATGTTCACTTCCAAATGTATAATATTGCTCAAAGTCCAACCTGAAATATAATCAGAGAGACGTAAATCACTATAATAATATAAGTTTATACAATTTTACCTGAATTACGCTCCTGGAATTCGCTCATTTTGTTCTTAATTTCATCAATATACTCATTGTACAAGCTATATAATTCACTTCCTTGCGTTATGATCTTGTTCATAGTATTAAATGATTTGATTTCCACATTATCTTTTGTCAGCAAATAATACATACCATATAATTCAAAATTTATTTTAATCGAATTATGTACATGTACGACACTCTCTATTAATGTCAACACCTTTTCTCTGATGTTATTTGAAAATTCTTCAATATCAACATATATTTGAGACGAATCAGATATTTGATAACTTACTATTCTTCCTGCGAATGTGGATACACTTCTTCTTACACCATCGTCAACTATTACAAACGCTTTATTTCGATGCGTGGCACTACGAATATGTGCAGTATAACAATTCTTCTCCACGTATACATCACAGATTTCACATTTCCATAAGTCTGGATTGTTATCACTGATTTTTATTCTCTTGCCTTTGCAAGAACTTAACATGTGTCGATTTCTGTTATCTCCACGAGAAAATTGTTTACCACAATACTCACAATCAAACATCTTAGGTTCTTTAAATGAACACTTTGAAATGAACTGCTGCAATGAACTGTTGCTGGCATACACCAACTGTCTCTTTATAAACCTCTTATCGGTAAACCTGCGCTTTAGCACGATTTCGAGTGTGGGGACCTCCTCAAGCTTACTTTTAACTGTAGAACCAACTTCTGTACTACATCTACTATCCTCCGCAAATTTATTTATATGTACTTATAGAACCTACTGCTGCTTATTAAAAGTAAATGGAACATGTTCTGATTATATTTATTTATCAGATCTTCAACTCCATCGCTGTACTACTACTGTATTTAACTAACACTAATAATAAAATAAATAAACACTAATAATTGGTCATCTTAATTATTTTCAAAATCACTGATATTATCTAGTTCTGCTAGAAGTATCACTGTCTCTATTTCAAAAATATCGTCGAAAATTACTTCATCATCATCATCGAAAATTACTTCATCATTATTTTCTTCATTATCATTATTTTCTTCATTATCATTATTTTCTTCATTATTACTTTCTTCTTCCTCACTTTCCTCATCTTCACCAATACTTTCCAAAATCTGTTGCATTATTTCATCTTCTTCCTCTTCTGTTAACTCACTCACAGAAAAAATATATTTTCTATGTAATAGTTCCATAATATTGTTAAGGATTACACTATTTGTGAATACGTTCTCCACGTTTCTTAAATAGCACCTTAAACTCCCTCCACTTGTCGTACCCTTCACCTTGTTGTGCCATTGACCTTGCCGTAACCTTGACCTTGTCGTGACCTTGGCTTTGCCGCGCCCTTGACCTTGTGATATCCTTGACCTTGATATAACCTTGATATAACCTTGATATAACCTTGATATAACCTTGATATAACCTTGATATAACCTTGATATAACCTTGATATGACCTTGATATGACCTTGATATGACCTTGATATGACCTTGATATGACCTTGACCTTGACCTTGACATAGCCGATTCTAGCACCTCCTCATGTAGAACCTCCTCATTGCCCTTGGGCTGTGCCACATGCAAGGTCAAGGGCAATGAGGAGGTTCAACATGAGGAGGTGCTAGAATCGGCTATGTCCCTCTACTTATACAATATAACAATATAAAACGGATTTTTTTAAATACTAAAATACAAATAACGCTGAAAGAAACGAAACCAGAAACACGCCATTGTAGAATAGAATTTTCTGAATGAATAGACACAATAACTACGCAAATGGCAACATCTGCTCGACGAATGCAATCGAGCATAACATGCATATTATACATGATACCGCCACAACGTTTTATCGAGGCAATTAGTTATTCAATCGCTTCAGTCCGCTCTCTGGTTATTATTTAGCAATATTTAGCAATTCAGTTCAGTATGTAAACATGAATTATCTAACCAAGAAGGAAAAGGAGAAACAAAAACATATAATGATGAGAGCTCAAAAAGAGAAAAAGAAAGGAAAATTGATAAAAAATTGGATATAACAAAGTAATCATAGATGGAGTGGAGTGGAGATGGAATAAAACCACTGAACAACTAGAAATCCAAGAAGCAAAAAACTAGGAAGTAGAAACGGTGGAGACATAGATGATGACCAGGATAACGAAAAGGACATGAATACGGAAGAATTAAAAAAAAGATCGAAACAATCACAAGCATGCAAGAATGAGAATGAAATAAACACAACGGGAAGATTGAAAACAGATGCGGAGAACAAATTAGATAAACTACGTAAAAATATAACGAACGCGGCAACCGAAAGGGACATAGTGATGGTAAATGTAAATAGACAAAAGGAAAAAAACGGGATAGGCAAAACAAAAAGAATAACAAAAAGCTGGAAGATGGGAACATGGAATGTTAGAAGTTTAACAGGAAAGGAAGAAGAATTGGTGGAGGAATTGGTAAAGGTCGATATGGATATACTTGGTATCGCCGAAACGAAAAAAAAAGGAACAGGTGAAATAATATTAACAGAAGGACATTTGTTGGTGTATAGTGGAGTCAAAATAGAAAGGAGAGCCAGGGAAGGAGTAGCTTGCTATATAAAAAAAGAAAATATAAAGCATTTACAGAAATGGACTGCGGTCTCGGAATGAATTTTGACGGTGGAATTCGACTTTGAAAAAACAACGAAAACAACAATCATAGTAGCTTACGGACCAAATGAAGATGAAAATGTAAAAACTAAAGAAACATTTTGGGAACAGATATCTGAAATAACAGAAGAAACCAAAGGAAGGGTAATAATATGGGGAGACCTAAATGGAAGAGTGGGAAGAAAGGATAATGAAACAGGAGAAACGATTGGCAGACACGGAGAAGAAACTAGAAACAATAATGGAAGAAGACTAATAGAATACTGTATATTTCACAACTTAGTTATAACAAATAGTTTCTATGCACATAAGGATATTAATAAATACACCAGGGAAGTACGAAGCAGAAACGAAAAATCGATAATAGACTATGTCGTAATAAACAGAGAATACCGGAGATAAGTAAAGGATACGAAAGTAAGGAGAGGGTGTGAGATAAATACAGATCATTATTTGGTTCTCTCGAAAATAAAAATAGATAGCCAAGAAACAAACGAGAAAGTAAAAGCAAATATTACTAAAAGAGGGAAAGAGAAGAAGGTAGTTAGGACATACAAACTTAGAGAAGAAGAGACCGTTGAAGTGTACAAAGAAAAAATTGAGCGAGAAATGAGTAAAATCAAACAAAAAATAAGTAAAAACATAGAAACAGAAACGCTATGGAAAATAGTCAGAGACACAATAATGATAGTAGCGGAAGAAAGTTGTGGGTATAGTAAAATAAGGAAACATTAAGCAAACAAAGTGGTGGAATGAAGAGATAAAGCAAGAAATAAAACGAAAAAAACAAGCATGGAAAAACTACTTATGCAACAGAAATAATCAAACATACAACAAATATAAAGAACAGAGAAGAAAAGTTAAAGAACTGGTAAAAGATGCAAAACAAAGGACATGGAAAGAATTTGGGGAAGCAATGGAGAGAGATAGCAGAGGAAATCAAAAACTGTTGTATGGAGTACTGAAACGATTAAAGAAAGGAAATCAAGTTAAAACCTTGTACATAAAATCAAAAGAAGGAAAAATACTAGAAGATGAGAACGACATTATGGCGAGATGGAAAGAATACTTTGAGGATTTACTAAGCACGGAAATTAATGACCAAGTAAACAAACCGGAAATATTGCACGAGTCGCCTACAAGAAAAAAAGAACACACGGAACAGGACAAAATAGCCATGGAAGAAATAAAAGATGCACTAAAGAGGCTAAAGAGAGGCAAGACAGCAGGAATTGACGGAATAACAACAGAGATGGTAAAAATTTGGGAGAAAATGGAATAGAAGTATTAGAAATACTATTTAATAAAATATGGGACGAACAGAAAATACCAGAGGATTGGGAAATGGGAGTTTTGTTACCGATATATAAAAAAGGAGACAACAAACAGTGTAAGAATTATAGAGGAATTACACTATTGTGCGTCATGCTAAAAGTTTATGAAAGAATCTTGGAAGAGAGATTAAAAACAATAATCGAGGCGCAACTCGAAGAATCACAGAATGGATTTAGAAAAGGTAGAAGTGTACAGGACAATATATTCCCATTGAAGCAGATGACGGAAAAGAGTGCAAACAGCACGAATACATAGGTTTTATAGACATAGAAAAGGCTTTCGATTGTATACCTCGAAACTTGGTGTGGAGGAGCCTAGAAAAAAGAGGAATAAATAGCAAACTGAGGAAAGCAATAGCAAGCATATACAAGTGTACAAGAAACGTGGTGAGAGCGTGTAATAGGCAATCAGAAGAGTTTGAAACAAGGGCAGGATTGCGGCAAGGAGGAGTACTTAGTCCTATACTATTTAATATAATACTTGATGACGTACTGAAAGATATTAAAAACAACACAAAAAAGATACAAATAGGATATAGAAATATGGGGCTGGTGGAGGTAGCGGAGAACGCGTTTGCTGATGATTTGGTGGTATACGCAAATACCGAAAAGGACCTGCAAACAAACTTGGTAATTTGGGAAACAGCACTGAAAAAGAGAAACATGAAAATTAACGCAGACAAAACTAAAGTGATGGCGATAGGGAAAAACCATAAACAGTTAACAATTAAAGTAGGAGGAAAGGACATCGAACAAGTTGAAACATTTAAATACTTAGGAGTAAACATTCATAGAGAAGGGAAAGAAGACATAGAGATTAATGGCAGAATTGAAAGCACGACCAAGTTGTACTATACACTCAACAACACTTTCATCAGAAATAGAGAAATTTCAACGAAGACAAAAATGACTGTGTTTAAAACCGTATATAGACCAATACTAACATATGGGTGTGAAAGCTGGATACTAAATAACAAAACAAAATCCAAAATACAAGCGATGGAGATGAGGTATTTAAGAGCAGTCAAAGGAGTAACACGCAAAGACAGAATAAGAAATGAAGTGATAAGGCAAGATCTGAATACAGAACCGATCCTCGAAAGTATAGAGAGACAGAAATTGAAATGGTTCGGACACGTCGTTCGTATGGAAGAAACAAGGCAGACAAAGAGAGTATGGAAAGCTAATACAATACAGAAAAGGAAGAGAGGTAGACCAAAGAATACATGGGACAATACAGTAGCGGAAAACCTGCAAAAACGTGGAATGACATGTAGAGAAGCAGAAGTTGCGGCAAAAAATAAGAAGGAATGGGAAAAATTCATTTATAATAAAAAATAGAATTAAGTTTCATAGTGAAAATTAAGAGTATACCTTGACACCCGTAGGGTAATTTCAAGGTTTATTGATTATAATAATAATAATGTAAACATGAAAAACTATTAAAATATTAAGTAAATGTCTTGTATTATTTTTATGTCTCACATACATAACTAACTTATTTGACGAAAATGCAAATATTATCATTACCATATTTTATTATAAATATTCTAAAGTAACTGCATAAATTTACTGGACATATTTGAATTTATAAATCTTGATGTAAAAATATTTAACAGTGTACGCATTTCAGTGCGTATAGACATAACATAATATACATAACCTATAACAAATTCGTCAAAAATAAATATCGCATAGTTTATATATGGGGTTTGCTTGGTGGTCCGCGGAAATAAAAAAAAATCTATTGATTAACACAAAGTAATTTCACATACATCGATAGATATTATTTAAAAAATTTAGTATTCAATTTTTTCCGCGCTAACAAACACTTTGCATAAACATGCGTTGGTCCTGTTTACATCCATAATAACTCAATTTTCCATATGCTCTGACATAATTCACATTGTATCGTATGCATGCAGAATTTAAATGTCACCTCCGTCGACCCGCTCAAAGGACAACAATTCTTCACCGCATTCCATCCTATTCATTCCAATATTCATAAACCGATTTACAATTCGACACGCCGACGTTTACATTTGGCCTGTCGACACAAGTAAACGATTCGTGCCTATCGTAGCTGAACAGCTTTTACCGTAAATGTTGTTTAGAAAACACAAGTCGCATGTATATATGGCACTGTATCAAAACAGCGTTTTTTTTAAGTTTTGCATTAGTTCAAGTTTAATGTGAAATCTTTCGTGATGTTTGGAATTCCGACACGACCGCCGTTCTGTTTGTTCGAATTCGATGTCGTACAGTTCCTTTGTAACTTGAAATATTGGTCGTGAAAACGTTTTAGAAAGAAAAAAATCCGTTTGTATTTACGGTCTTTTCTTGGAATGTGCAATTAAATTAGATGGTTTTGGTCGGTTTGGAAAACAAGACTTTTTGCCTTTAAAAGTGAAAAAATCGTAAATTACAATTAGTACGTACACGTTCCGGTATTTAAATTCATAATGACGCGTGTATATATGTTTAAACTTCTTAAGTACGAGTATTTGACAGGAAATGGATAATTTATTATTCAAATAAGTTACTCGTGTTTTACTCGTATAACGTTTCAATGATAGCTATATTCTGACTTTATTTTAGATTCTAGTTTCTAATAAATTTCGTATATGTGACCTTTAATTAAAATGATTTCGACAAATTGATATGAAGACAATTCAAATTTGACCTGAATTTGATTTTTTTTCAAAATACTACAAAGCGATTTTATATTCATTGAAGAAGGCATGTTAGTATTAACAGTCGTTTCGTTTGACACAATGTGTTAAATTATATAGCACAACGTATAATTATTAAATTTCTTTTCAATGAAGGTGATATGCATAAGAGACTTCATAAGCAGTTTGGAGATGAGTGTTTATCACTAAGACCAGTCTTTGAGTGGTGTAAATTCTTCCAGAATTGTCGTGAATGCATAACGGGCATGCTGCCCGTACAGCTTCTGTTGTGAATCTTGGGAATCCGAATTCATATGATTTTTTCTCGATCTATATACGAATTTTTTCCCTTGTGTACCAGCATAGCTGGTCGAATGAAAATCGCTTTTTTCGGCATAGTCTCTTTTGTTCGTCAGATGTCATTTGCTACTTTACCTAGAAGGCGGGCCATCAAACTTTACTTCATTAGTAGAGAACGGACACGCTTACCACATGACGCCAAGCCCAGTGCAGTACTGGCGAAAGACTGTATTTCTAAAATATTTAATTTTATTTATAAAACGAACGGGTGGTGATATATAAAATTACGAAATACATATTTATTTGTTGAAAAGTTGTATTTTATAAATACAACTTTTCAACAAATAAGAAATAAATAAAATTAAAAACTTTCTAAGTTTTTAATTTTATTTATATAATTGGAAAACATACGGGTGGTGATCTATCTATCTAAAATTACGAAATACATATTTATTAATTAATTTTATTTATATAATTGGAAAACAAACGGGTGGTGATCTATAAAATTACGAAATACATATGTAATTGTTGAAAAGTTGTATTTTTAAAGTTTTTAATTTTATTTCTATAATTGGAACTTGGAATTTTTACTTGTTCATTTTGTCGTTCAAGTTGAGTAAAGGAGTATTAATATTGACTAGCAATAGTTTCTCAAAGTTTTCTTCTGTCAATTTTGTTCTCTTTGAATTAAGTACATCCTTATAAATAGAAAACGTCCTTTCTACATCGCAACTGGTTATAGGTGCATACTGGAAATATTCTTTTATTTCTTCATATTTAGCCGTTAGATTTTGTGGAATTGTCTCCATACATAATTGCTGCAATGTAATTAAATCTGGATTTCTATTAAGAATTGCTTCAAACTTTTGCCGAAGGCCACATCCGAAGTCACTTGGAATACTTTTCAAATTATTAACAGCCACATCTAATGTGGTTAATCCGTCATTTAATTTGAGATTTCGATTTTCAAAATAAGTGATTAGTTTTGGCAATTTTCCAAAGTGTTCGTGAAGAAAGTACAACTGATTTTTTAAATTTGGGATTTGTGTGAGCTCCTTGCACTCACCAATACTTCTAGCATCCTCCTTTAGCAGTGTTACGAAATGTTTTAGACTATCGAAATTCTCAGCATAATAACTAGTAGCTTCCAGCCCTGTTCCCCATCTAGTTATTAATGGAGTGGGAGGCAGTGACAGAGATGGAAATTTTTCCCTGAAAAGAGCTACTCTCAATGGTGCTTTTCTGAAAACTTTTTTAAAAGCTGATACAAGTCTATCAACTTCCGGAAAAGTGTCTCTGATATATTCACAGATTCTGTGGAGAGCATGTGCTACACAAGTAATATGCAGCATATTAGGATATGTTTTCTTCAATAGTCTGCCTGTTTTTAACATATACGCAGCACTATCACTGACAAATAAAAGTATTTTTTCTTTGTACGTGGCGTCCGAATGAAGCATTTTTTGCATATTCTCCTTAATGGTTTCAGCAACTGTTTCCGCATCAACTCTATTTATAACACTTGTTGCTATTACATATGAGTTATAGGGAATAGTTGGATGTAGTACACCAGCTACAACATTTACCACACAGGGTCCTAACATATCCACCGTTTCGTAGGCGCTTATCCATATGTATTGATTTAAAAGATGGCTTCTAATGCGTTCTACTGTTCTCGTATAGCACCTAGAAACATAATATTTGCGTAAAGTTGATTCATCAGGAACATTTCGACCAGTATATTTTTTCAGAAATGTCTTCAAAATTGGATTGTTCAACTTAAATAATGGAATATTAGCTGCCATAAAAGAGTTTCACAGAGTTCTTCGTTAAAATTGTCAGATTCCAACGGGTTCAATTTTGTTTCGTGCTTTAACGATCCTACGTGACGTTTTACGGTTGATTTATTGCAATTTTTCAATAACGTTTCACACACTTCACAATAAATTTCGGAATCACTGGCAATATACATACAATCAGTATGGCCCTCAATCCAACTCGCCATTGTTTCACAATGCCATTCTCGACGCTCTTCCATTGTCTGAAAAAGTAAGAATATTCTAGATCCAAATAAACGAAATTAAATAACGAAATTTTATGCACACTTACGTGAAAATAATTGGAAGATGTTGCTTAAATGAAAAGAAAAGGAATGTACATGCTATTTCTCTTACGAAATACGATAAACTTATTTATTTTATCTACGTACACGACACCACTGAAAACACTATATTCTCCGAATACAATAGCTGGGTTGTCCATTGTTATCGCTGCGAGACCAGGTGGCCGAGTAAGTCAAACAAATACTTCATTGAATTACGCCGGGATGTACTGTGCGACGTTATACACAATTCCAATTGCCGATTGTGTTTTATGGAAATTGCATCCGTTCTCTATTCATTAGCCAAACTGACGACGTCTATTGAGACAGAAACACGTGTCTTTGGTTGATGTAAACGTTGGAAAATAGGACATTTAATTTTCTAGTGAGTTTTGGTGTTTTTGCCCACCGTTCGGTACAAGTAAATGTAAATATCAAGTCTTATTAACTACAAAGTGACATAGCCTAAGGTGTTTTTCTTCGAAGGCTATGCGCCTGGATATTGTAAAATTTTGATACACTTTCGCTTCGTAAAATTTGTATTATACAAATATATAAAATTCTTATCTAAACAAACAAATACAACATAGTTTAGAGAGAGTTAAGTACTGTTAAACCGTAAACTGATAAATTGAAGTCGCATGTAATTACTACACTTTAAGATATATTATGTAATATTCAATGGAACTTTTACAATACATTCACATTTTTTAAATTGTTTTCGCTGTATTTGCTTCGTATAACTTGCAGTTGCAAGTATAGGCAAAAGAAAAAATACAAGCAACTAGGTCAATGCTTTTTGGATCGTATAACGTGTGTTCATTTGAAAAGTCAATCTAGGTTACTTTGAAATTTTGATAGAATAAGACGCATATATATTAGTATGTGTTTGTTGTTCCGTAAACGTAAATCCAAATGACATTTGATAATGTCAATCACATTTGTTATTTATTTGTATGTATGAAACTGTCAAAATATACGGCTTCGTAGGTTAAGTAGTAAATTTTAATTTACGACATACTTCAAAATGTTCTCAGTAAATCACATGCTACTAGATTGACTTTTCAAATGAACACCCGTTATGTATTATTAGTGTTTTATGTAAGTGTTGCCTTAGAATATTATTAATTAAAATACAAGGGTGTCCTTGAAATAAAGAGATAACGTATGAAACATGGAAAGACGCAATTATATCGAGTATATATCCAAAAAATTGTGTGTCAATTACGATGCGAATCCAAAAATTAAAAAAAAAAAACTGAAAATTAAATTATGTATCAGAATGTCTATTACAAATACCTCCATTCAATTTAAATGTTTATGTTTATAAAAACTGTAACAGTTAATATTGTTTAGACTGCTGTCGACGTTATAAAAACCCTTCAATGGAGTAGCTTTGTCTACTTAAGGTTCAGTAACTTCCGTACGATTACGTACGAATATATCTGCTTGTGAATCATTTGTGGACGAAACCTTTTAGAACTGACATAAATCACCTTCCTTTTCTTGTGTATTACGAGAATGCGTTCTTTTGTTACGAGAAGTAACAACATAAAATATTAATATGGCTATAAAAAAGACTGGTATTGTACACACATTCCAATTTATTTATTTATTTATAAAAAAGCGCTAGAAAATAACATTGTGTATAAGTTTTGTTATGGTAAGTATTTGATAACCTTGTATGAAAGTCAGCTGTTAAAAAATTATATTTTCGTTTGAATTTTTAAAGACGAAATATTAAAGGAACATGTAAGGTGCGTGCTCTGCCGTTACTTAACTACCTATTTGGTAACAATCTATCTTTAATCGAACACGTAAATGTAAATTGATCGAACTTGCGAAACGATCGACAACTGAATGAAACTTAAAGCAAGATGGACAATAACAAAACTGTTTTTCTTTAAATTGTCGGACAACTTTAAGATATCGTCTTTTATAATATAGTCCATCGCACAGTGGCGGAACACAAATTTTTTAAATATTTTTGTCATTTTTTTTCTCGCTTACGAGAGGGAATTTTGGGTATATATTTTATATAATTACATTTTTCCATTTTTCATACGTCTTTTTATTTCAAGGACACCCGGTATATATTTTCTTAGATGAAGCGAAAAAATTTAGACGAGACTTTAGTATTTTTCTAAGATTAAAGGTTGTTCATATTTCAACTAAGCTCGGCCGACAAGAATTATGAAACTTGTACTGATCTAGAAACAATTCTAATGTCCATCTTCAAGAATATTTTTCTTTGTTAACGCGTAATATGGGAAGAATGAGATGATACACACTTCATAATGAGTCATTAGGGCCGATGTAATCTCACCTCTAAATGACCAGTCTACTTTAATCCTATAGGTAAATTCCCCACCGTCCGTAAGGATTCACGTTAATACCATAGGTATTCTCGCCACTAGTTTTAATACGTAATTTTTCATTAAATTTTCTAATGAAGGAAGAATGAATTTATTACTGAGTGCCTTTTCAGAATCTATTATAAAAGTTTAACAAATTATAATTTTGCAAACATTCAACACTAATAAATGAAATTTGAGATTTTATTGAGGATAATAATAAAAAGAAGTAGTGATAGTAATATATATATATTTTTGGCTAAAAATACAAAAATAACGAAAAACATCATATGGAATTCAAAACACAAAAATAAAAAGTAACACGTTACATAGAATGCACCACAGTAAACAGTAAACATTTATATACATACAGGGTGTCCAGAAACTCTCCTGACAAACGAAGACCGGAGTTTCCTCAGATAATTTTAAGACAATTAAACCCAAATTCACCTAGTCCGAAAATGCTTCCTAAGGGAGCTAGAGTTCTTTGAAGATGGCGCCTTGTATTTATTTTTTTTTAAATTCCTCCAGAACGCTTCTATTTAGAAAAACAAAAACTGGTATGCTTATTTATCCTCCAGAGATGAATCGATTCCATCAATTGCGAATTTCTAGTACCGGTCATAGGCGTCCGTTTTGGGTAGGTCAACGGTTATTTTAAGGCATAACTTTTTGTCTTTAACTTTTAAGCATTTGTCACACTAGATTATTAAATTTTCAGGTATTCCAGTACTAAAATGTACTCTTACTTTAAGTCGGTAGGATACACCGTTTTCTAGAAAAATCGATTTGTAAATTTTTCAACGTATTTTCCAACGTTCACTTCAGCCAAAGACACGTGTTTCTGTCTGAATAGACGTTATCAGTTTAACTAATGAAACATAAAACTTTACTTCATTAGCCAACTAGGACATAGGATTATTTCGGCCTTTACTCATACTTGATGAAACTCCATTATAACTAACAGGAAATTGTGAAATAAAACAAATTACGCTATGTATATCGCTTTACTGTTTCTCAAAATACTCCCCTTTAAGATTTATACACTTTTGCATCATATAAAACCAATCTTCAAAACACTTTTTCCATTCTGAGCGAGGTATCTCCAAAACTTGTGATTTAAATTCTACAATAGCCTCTTCAGGCGATGAAAACCGCTTTCCACGCATTTTATTTATGATGTTTTGGAATTAGAAGAAGTAATTGGGAGCTAAATCGGGCGAATATGGGCAATGTGTCGTTAATTCGATGTTGCCGCGTAAATTTACGCGACCGGTCACTAAACACACGCACGAGGGCACTAACATACAAAACCCTACACTTACGCGGTCACACAAATACAAAATCACACACCCAGAGAGAGACGCAAGCTGCCAGCAGTAACCAACATACAGGTTCATACCCAAAAAGAGACACAAGCTTCTGGCAGCGAACAACACATATGTTCACACCTTGCTATCTATTTTTTGGCATACTAAGGCATGATTTATTATTATTATTGGAATGTATCTTTGAATAATTTAAACCATAGCAACTTAATTATTTGACATTTATATTCTGTCATTTATATTTTGTATTCCCTTGACAAAGGCATCATTGCCGAAACATGTAGGGTTGTTTTAAATATATATACTTTGAAGTAATGAACCAGACCTTTAATCGCCGACTTATTAAGTTCACCTTATATATATATATATATATATATATATAGTAAATTCAATCAGTTGGCGATTTAAGGTCTGGCTTTACTTTAAATATATATACTTTAAAGTAAAGCCAGACCTTAAATCGCCAACTGATTGAATTTACCATATCATACCAAGGTCACGAAATAATTATATATATATATATATATATATATATATATATATATATATGTACATGTGTTATTGTCATTTCAAAACGGTAATTTGGATAAAAAACTCTGGATTCGTATTTCAGGACGAGTGAGGCATAATCGTTCCCTCTTCAACTGTTAATTATCCTAGAATGTGTATATATATATATATATATATATATATATATATATATATATATGTATGTATATATGTATACAATCTCCTTCCGACCGTTTCGGAGACAAAAGAGTGTAGTTATATTTTGATGTCAGCCTTCTAACCGCGTCCTCATTTGCATCTAAATGCGAACAAAGAGCACACAGAAACGGACGTTAAACGTGCTCCGACGGTACTGCAGGAATTCGCTAAAGTATTCCTGAAATGCAGGAGTTACGTCGCCAACGCATAGTCATGGTATAGTACCAGGCTTGGCTACGGTCAGCGATCATTTGAAAAATGTGTTAATTGTTTCTTTTTGGTAATATTAATTAAAGAAGAAATATTTTTGGACTTGTTTATTAATGTAATTAGTAAATGTACTGAAAGGTTAAGTAGATTTTGCAAATATAATTGGAGAATGTAATGTTAACTAGTGGGCGTACATATATCAGGTTGATGCGTAAGTCCGTTCCTATTAAACTCAAAATTTATTCCAAAAAAATAGCATATCGATGTGTAAACTCAAGTATCCTCAATACAAATTAATACAGATATGTTAAAAACATATGTGTATCTTTATACATGGACATACACAACGTATTTAGCCAATGGTGACCTCAACTACAGACACATGTGTTTCGATCTTACGATCTCCTCAGTGCAGTTATGAACTGACGTCGTTAGATTCGCTCCTGTAAGATAAGCATAATCTTACACCGTCAGTTGATAAGAGATATCTCATGACATCTGACGGACACGAGAGCCCCGCCGGTATGGGCGCTTTCTCACGAACCCGTAGGCCGCTACTAAGGAGAGAAAGAAGTACGCATGCGTATAGGGATCGATGCGGCCACCGCTGAGGTTGCGCTGCTCTGTAAATGTACTGGCTCTGAACGCTAGTATTGCCAGGCGTGATTTGACATATCTATCCTAAATTTTGACGGTATACGTACTTAGTACGTTTTATTATATGGACGCTCTTTGTGTTGCTTACAGTGACTTGAAAATTTCATCTTTACTACTACTTTCGACATAGATTATCTCAATAATAGTGCTTTGAACAACTTATTTCGCCTTTTGACGATGAAACACTATCTAAAACCACCGTCTACTTCTTCAATTTTTAGGTTGGGCGCCAATAAGTCCTGTTAAGCATACTGTTCTTTGTACCACCCCCAATAGATTTCTCATTTCCACTCTGTTAGTCTTGTGTCGTCGATAAAAGCCACTATCCTCTTCAAGAGAAATTTGAGTACCCGTGGGATCCAATAGATCACTTCCGAAATGTTTCTGTCTGAGCACTTTCAGTCCCTCACAATTGCATATTACATGACGGGTAGTTTCTTTTTGTTTTTCACATCTTTTATCCCAGGGCTCGCTAACCCAGCCCATGCTGTACAGATGCTTTCTTCAAGGACAATGTTCGGTTATTAGGCCGGTAATCATTTTAATTTTTTTTTATTACTACAAATTATGTTTGCTGAAAGCCTAGCGTCCAGCTCCTTTAGTTGTGTCTTAGTATGTAATTGACCTTCCGTTAGCCTTAGTAATTTCTTTTTATGTTCTCTCTAGCCATAACTAGATCTACCTTTTAGCGGAATCCTTAGCATTTCATATACAGGTTCTGGTCCTACGAAGTTCCTATTAGCACCTTCCTTGGCTAGTTCGTCGGCTAACTCATTGCCTTTAGTTCCCTCGTGTCCTGACAACCATATTAGTGACACAGTATTATCCCGTGCCAGTCTATTGAGAACCTGTTTACATTATTTCATCAGTTTAGACCTGGTAAATGGATTCATAATGAGTTTAATAGCTGCCTGACTATCAGTTATTATCTTGATTTTTTTGTTCGCACAGCCTGTTTCCAGAATTTCTTAGGCACAGGCTGCGAGTGCAATCAATTGAGCCTGGAAAAGTGTTATATGTTTCCCCAAACTTAACAATATATTCCTTCTGGAGCACATTCTGCATATACCTGTACCTCGACTGGATTGCGATCCATCCGTGTACCAGGTGCTGGCACCACAATCGCTCGAGCGACTTTTTGCCTGTTCCCAGGTCGTTTCAGCTTAGCTGTAAATAGAATCTTAGATGCTACACTGTTCGCCGACATTTGTAATATTGGCTCTCCCAGTATAATTCTTGTGGTATCTACATCCTTATTAGGACACCGTACGTCATTGGTCTTCAGCCTCAGGATCACAGTCATGACCTCTGCTTTCACAAATATTTCCAACGGAGAGAGGTCCACAATGACCTCCATTGAGGCGGTTCCCGTGCTGTTCATAGCTTCCGTGATTCCCAACAGAGTTGCTGGAGAGTTGTGAGGAGCCCCACCGATGATGTCAGCTTCTTCTTCCTCCACTAGACAACTGCTCTATAGGTAATGATAGGACTAAAACCATTGTATATCATTGGTTTATTCAGTCGTGGTCGTCGTTCGCTCACAGACGAAAGAAGGTGGCTTAAAAAACGGATGTTGTGATAGAAAATATCGATGTTGTACGCGATCAACGAGTCCCGCTTAATTTGACAGTCGCTCAAAAAAAAGTCTCGTGTCGGTTGGCGCAAAAAATGCCCCCAAAAATACTATCGTGGTGCGTCGAAAGCTATGTATAACATCTTAGATCTATGTGTATGAGCTCAAACCAAACACCACTTGTGTTCTTCAGATGAACCAAACACAAAAAAAGTTAAAAAAAAACTAGTTTATTTTATAGCTTGATATTCAAGTGTGATATGAATATTTAATAATGTTTATATTAAATTCTACTTAAAAATACTATCAGATACCATTTTTAGTTTTGCTCTGTCTTCAATGGTTACGAAGATATGTATAACTGAAAATTTCATAAAATTTCAATTTTCCTTAAATATCTCAAAAAGTTGACAACATATGACAAATCTGAATACTATCAAGTACTCATCAAAATTCCGAGCAACTTAGCAAATTTAACCGATCCGGTATCTTCAATACTAAGAAAGTTACTCATATACGGAGATTAAATATGGGTACCTTTTACAGTGTACTCTCTCCTTTCGGACACCTCTCTTAAGCGGACACCTCCCATAAACGGACACTTTTTGCAGTACCAAAAGATTACCTAGAGATTTTTAAAATTTTTCTCTCTTGAGCGGACAACCGTGCCATAACCGGACGCGGACACTTTTTTCCCACACCAAAGTGATTTTATAGTGATTTTAGTTCCCCATAACCGGACAGCTTACAACACTGTAACACTGTTTTTCCGTTTACTCTTCTTCATATTCGTAAAGATGTTGCTTATTGAATAATACGTGTATGTACAAAGGGGAATTCCCTAAATACGCACAGCTTGTTGTTTTGAATGTAGTACGTAAATACATAGTACATTTATAGATTCTTATTGTATACATACTTGAATCGCTATGCCTAAAGCAGTGTTGACTATTAAAGACAAAGTTAATGTCATTGAAATTCAAAAAAAATGAGAAACTTAGTGTACGCGAGTTAGCAAAGAAATGTAAGATCAGTAAAACTCAAGCTGCTTGTATCATCAAAAACAAAGACCAAATTTTAAGATTGTGGGACACTGATGTCAATCCGGATAGAAAAAGGAGTATGCTGAACGTCAAAGGCGTTAACATTGATAAATTGTGCTACGAATGGTTTGTGAAGGCTCGAAATAAATGTATTCCTCTCTCGGGCACACTTATCAGGAGCAAGGCTAAAGAAATTGCAGATAAATTGAATTACGCAGATTTTAGTGCATCATCTGGTTGGCTGGAAAGGTTCAAAAAACGGCATAACATAACCTTTCGTGCCATTTCTGGAGAAGCCGCTAGTGTAAACCAAGATGATGTCAAAAGATTTACTGAAAAAGTGCCATCTTTGATTCAAGGATATGATTCACGAGATATTTATAATGCGGATGAGACTGGATTGTTTTTTCGGGCATTACCCGATAAAACATTTGCATTAAAAGGTGAAAAATGCACTGGTGGAAAAATGGCTAAGGATAGGCTAACGATTTTGCACTGCGTCAATATGGCTGGAGAAAAGGAACCCCTTTTTGTTATTGGGAAAGCTGCTAAACCTCGGGCGTTTCGCAATATTAATTTGAACAATTTACCAGTTACGTGGCGATCAAACAGAAAGGCTTTGATGACGTCTGATTTGATGACTGATTTTCTAGCGCAGTTCGATAGAAAAATGCAACTTCAAGAACGGAACGTCCTGCTATTTTTAGACAATGCGGCCTCTCATCCTCGCGATCTTAAATTGAAAAATGTTAAAGTTATTTTTCTTCCAGCAAACACAACAGCATTTTGTCAGCCCCTGGATCAAGGCGTTATAAAAAACTTTAAGTTTTTGTACAAATCGTTATTTTTAAAAAATATTTTGCTGCAGATGGAAGACGCAAATTCTGCTTTGGATTTATCAAAATCAATAAATTTGTTAGATCTAGTTTAGTTCATACACAAAGCGTGGGAGCAAGTGGGTCCCCAGACAATAAAACATTGTTTCAGGAAAGCTGGTTTTGAGAAAACAGATATCCTAAATGATGATAGCGGTTGGACCGCAGAAGATGAGCTTCCACTATCAGCACTTGCTCAGTTCTCCAATATTATTAATCAAGTTCAGAGCCAAATCAAAATTGACGTCGAAGACTATATTAATTTAGATAATGAAGTCTTCATTAATGATGAAGATGTGGAAAACATTAATACTGAAATGTTAATTTCTTCCCAATTAACGCCTGCCAACTCGTCTGAAGATGAGCTAGAAAGTCAAATTGAAGACAAGTTAACTTCCTATAAAGAGGCTTATTTAGCTATAAGAAAACTAGAGGCTTTTTCTTTGTATCACAGCGACCTTAAAGGTGTTCAATTGTTTACTGATCTTCAAATACATCTCCAAGATAATGAAATTAAAGGAAAAACGCGCCAAGCTAAAATTTCTGACTTTTTTAAATCTATTTGAATACCTTGCATAACAAATTTTGTTTTTTTTACTTCTCGCAAAAATGTTAATGAAAATTCTGTTTACTTTATCTAATATTTATATGTTCTTGTTTTGGAAATAAAATTGTTTAGAGATAAATATATTAAAAATTATTATTTACTCTTTTTGTACTTTTCTCATAAGCGCACACTTCTCATAAGCGGACAAATTTTACAGTTCCATGGCTGTCCCCTTAAGAGAGAGTACATTGTATACATATTGCTTGATCAACCCTCGTATAATAAAAAAACCGTAAAATTAAAAAAATGGGTGAATACTTCCGATAAAACAGGTTGCATCATTACCAAATTGTAAAAAAAATATAATTATGAAGACCTGTTTACTTGCTTACAGCATCTTGCGCCCACCTTACACATTCCGGTTTTTGTTAAACATTGGCATTTCATAGTGGAATGCATCGTTACGTGTTTACTCTTTATAAAATTAAATATCTGCAAAATCCGTTCTCATTACACGCGAAGGCGCATAAATCCGACAGGGAGACAGCAGAGTTTCCAACTGTTGATCAGAGGGACAGGACAGCTCATTAGGCGCGGGCATGTGTGCGTGTGTATTGCGGCATCGTTGACGACCGTCGTCAGCGTCGAATCGCCGGAATCGCTAAACGGTGAATAAGCGGGTACCGTTCCCGTTTCGTGTCGACAAATCCAAAAGACGCGTTCGTCGATGTCGCAACGTTCCCTCGGGTTCCAGCCGCGTCGTAATCTCTTCCAGCTCATGGAAACAGGAACGACTGACTGACTCTTTAGGCGCGTGTGTGTGTCAAAAATAGAATTGACAAAAGAACCACCGCGACAAAGAGTATTTATGTGTAGATGATTTAAATAAGCTTGTAAGCTTCTTGAGTCTATATAACGATTCGCAGTTTGAAATGTCAAATTAAGAATTTATCTTGGAAGTATTGCAGGCGAAATATGTTTTAAATTAGCTTTAAATAAACAGTGTTTCAATAGAAAGTGACTGTTTTGAATCTTGCCATTTCGTATACAATGAACATTAACTTACATACTTATTGTAGAGATACAGCGGTCTCTGAAATGGTTACAACATCGTCATTAGCTCAACATCATCTCTCGATAGGTCACAATAGATTTCATAAGTTATATATTCAAGTTAAACGATATTAATTTCGTGAAACGGTGTAAAAGTAACAAAGTTTTTCCTAAATTCATGAACGTAAATGTAACGACAAATTGTAGAAATAGCGATAAAGTCATTTCATATGCAAAAATGAAATGGTTGAACCTAGAAATGAAATATCTGTACAGTAAACGTAGTAAATTAGAATTAGAATGATATAATTTGTATTTAAAGTTAACTAAAAGCATGAACAATAAGGAATTTGAAGAGTGGTGTAACTTTTATAGGAAGATAACGGAAATTAAAGACCATAAATTGAAAAAGAAATGTTTAAAACTAAATAACAAATTCCGAAAAAAAATTTCCACTTTACAAAGGGAACTAATAGGCCAGCAAGCTATGTTTACAAAACCAATTCAAGATGCTGAAACAGCTACTGAAGTTAGCTTTGAAATATTTCGAATAATAGCGAAAACTTGTCGGCCTTTTAAAGATGAGTAAAGGTGAGTTTGTTAAGCAGTGTTTAGATATCGCCGCAAAAAAATGTGTCCGAAAGATGCAAAGAGGTTTGAGATAATTCAACTAAATCGGATGACTGTTCAAACAAGACTTACCACATTAGCAGCTAATATAGAAGAGCAATTAGCTACGAAATCGAAAAGTTTTGAGTATTTTTCTATAGCAGTCCACGAATCTACAGATATAAGTTCCACTGCTCAACTCTAATATTTTTACGAGGTGTAACGCAAAATTTTGAATTGAATGAAGAACTGATTGGTATGAGTTTTTTTTGGAAAAATGTTCTATAATGGATTTGGATTTAACGAAATTATCTGGAATTACGACTGCCGGAGCACCTTCAATGGTTGGAAATAAATCTGGGATAATAACTATGTTAAAAGAGTATTTACAAACTAAAAACATAGATACCAAGGAATTAATGCAGTTTCATTGCATTATACATTAAAAGGCCCTCTGTTCAAAATTATTGGGATTAGAAAATGTGATGAAAGTTGTAGTATCTACTGTAAACTTTATAAAAAGGACGTCTCCGAACTCCACAACCCTGATTGGCTGTGTGACTTAGCGTTTCTGGTAGACATCACAAATCACTTGAATGTCTTAAATACGCGGCTCCAAGGCAAAGATCAATTGATTTCGCAGTTATACTCTATATATATATCTTATGTCTTATATTAGTTATCTTATATCTCATGTTTCGTCCTTTCAATGCAAATTGAGTTTTTTCTGGACACAAATTAATTCAGCCAATTATAGCCATTTTCCGAACTACAAAAATAATTATGGAGAAATTCAATAAAACTGATTTCGTTTATGTTGAAAAAATTGATATTTTAATACAATCTTTTCATGATCATTTTCTAGACTTCAAAAAAGTTAAACCTCTATTAGACATTTTCAGCAATCCTTTCAACATTTCACCCGAAAATGCACCGGAATCAATACAGCTGGAATTGATAGACATGTAAAATGATGATAATTTACGAAACAAGTTTAATTAAGGTAATTTACTCAACTTTTACCGTTAGGTTGACAAAACCGCTTATAAAGAGTTGCGAATAAATGCATTGAAATGCGCAAGCTTATTTGGATCGACGTATATTTGTGAGCAAACGTTTTCAGTGATGAAACTTAACAAAACCAAAAATCGAAAACGCCTGGCAAATGAAAATCTGGAAGCAATTTTACGTGTGGCGACAAGTAATGTGGAGCCAGACATAAACAAAATTGCTAGGTCAATGCAATGTCATGCATCAAAATAATAAAACATGAAATATTACATTGTAATGATTAGATTACATTAAAATTACATAATTACAACAAACATTTTTGAATGTTCTTTTATTTTTATCATTTGTAGTAATTCATACTATTTAAAAATAAAAATATTTGTGTTAATAATTATTCTTTGTAGTGGCCCGTCCTTATAATTTTCCCGAGTGACCCCTGTTCCCTATAAGTCTGTGCATACCTGGTGTAGACTCTCAATTTGACTGAGCAAAACCTTAAATTTTATCAATTGTTGATTATACACAAGCACCACAACATATTAAATTTAATAAATCTTTAACGAAGCAAGACAAGTATTGTAAACTTTGGAGTGCAGTAACATCAAAAAACGACAAGTCTACAGAATTTTTTAAAATTGATTAGGTACTCAAAAAGACAATAACAAAATTGAGTAGTAGTTAAAGTTAATATATCGAATGCTTTCGTGTGCGTTTTGTAAAATTAGGAAATAATTAGCCAACTGTCTATTTTCCAACGGCTTGGGTCCCTCTTTCATTTTACGAAAACTAGAACGAATGATTCCGTCCGTCAGAAATAGAATAGACAAAAAGACTACAACAACAAAGAATATTTGCGTAGAGAAGACTTACGAGGCGCATTGTACGCGTTCTTTCGCGCACAAACACGGAGAGGTACGGTATGCGGAAAAAACCTGAATGGCACGCGCCGTTTTTAAACATACACACAGTGACAGTTGGTTTCGAAGTCGCGTTGTTCGAACATGAATTACGCAAAATGTTCCTGACATGTTTTGAAACGCACTCGAGAATAAGATTTTCACATATTAGACATGTGGATGTGCGTGCGTAAATTTAGATACAGTAGAATCTCACAAAGTTGGTAGAAAAAAACAGACGATTAACTACACCAATGTGTATCGGATAGATAACTAACGAAATTAATTTTTGGTGATTTTAAAACTATGTCAGTATTTTTTTATTAAATACTTAAATTAACTGCATATTGTCGTAATTAAATAGTCTATTATACCAGATTTTTAATAATATTTTATATTATTAAAAATACCTTTGTATTATACAAAACTGGTGGGGTTTACCTACTCATGTATGTTTCAATTATTCTGATACATTACACGCGGTTAGTCCGTAGTATGAGTGAAGACACAAACAAAATGCAGTTTCTAGAGAGATGGCTGTGCCACCTTTGGAAGGGCGTCGTTACTTCACATTGGTTATGTGATCGGCTGTCTGACAACAGGCAGCGCTGAATTTACTTCTACGCCCGGTCTGGATAATTTCTGTGATGTGGCGATGTGGTTCTTTTTTGTGAATGTGTCTGAAGATATCCTTTCTCCAGCAGGGGCGTACCGATGAGCCTGTAGAAAGGCAAAATACGTATCTACGTCTCTGGGGAGGGATATGTTCGGACACGTTCACAAAAATATTAATAGTGAACCTGTATTTGTGTTCTTCACACCAGATTTTTAATAATATTTTATATTATTAAAAATACCTTTGTATTATACAAAACTGGTGGGGTTTACCTACTCATGTATGTTTCAATTATTCTGATACATCTTTCTTTACTTAGAGACACATTTTTGTGAATGTGTCTTTCCTCCAGCAGGGGCGTACCGATGATCCAGTAGAAAGGTGAAATACGTATCTACGTCTCTGGAGAAGATACATATATGTCTGATGAAGCTCAGGTTGGAGCGAAACGATCGTTGCAGTGTTCACAAATATATGAACTTATATTGTGTTCATCACACCCCATTTTTAATAATATTTTATATTATTAAAAATACTTTTGTATTATAAAAATATAATAATCGTTGTCGGGTACAATCCCGCAGACCTCATGTTTAGCTTCTTACTATTTAATGTTAAATGAAATTTCCTAATGGTCAGTTACAATCAATAATGATCGGATTTTATAGGAGACGTGTTATTGGACATTCTCCTGCACTTCAATTAAACTAATTAACAATACTGTTTATTCCTCCTGGTTTGAAGGAATTTTCGGTATGTATCCACCGAAATATATGAGTTGAAATAATGCAATAGTTTGAATAACACTAATTTATTTTCAAGATAATTAATAAATTGAATCTTGGAGTTCCGTTAAACTTAATAGAAATGCGCGAATCTGGTTTTAATAGTAAAGACACTAGCTAATACATAATATTTTCTCGTAGTGAGATCACTGAGATTATGGTTGGAACTGAAGTTTGTTTAAACTTATTTTTACAAAGAAAGTTTTGTCCAGTTACAAGGGACGGAGAAAACGACCTAATTGATTATACTGAAATTGGCAATCAAATATTTTATCTTTCTCCAAGGAAAAGTATAGTGTAGTTTACCAACGTCATAAATGGATTAAAATAAATAATATGCCCATGAAACCTTAATTATGAGGAAATAAAATTAATATTAAATATACAATTTTACAGGTATTGAATCGCAATATACTAAGTACGTAAATTACAATAAACAGCAAAAAATGTAATAAACCGAAATCTCTTAACCTACCGTAAAAATATCTTCTTCTTCTTATATTAGGCCTTAGGCCTGTTCTTATCCGATCTCTTTCATAGTGCTGCAGTCATGTCTGTGACGTAGACTGCCAACTATCTCGCCATCTTTTGAAGGGCCTTCCCGGTGGTCTGGTGCCCATTGGCTTTAGATCCCTTGCTGTTCGGGCTAATCTCTCGCAATCCATTCGTGTTACAGGCTGGTTCCACTCCCGTCTCCTCTGTCTGCCCCACCGTACGATATCGTGTACACCACATTGATTCCGTATTTGATTGTTCGGGATTCTGTCTCTCAGTGTTTCCCCCGCTATTGACCTCAATGTTTTCATTTCCGTTGTTCTAAGCATCCTTTTTGTTTCTGCTGTGTCGGCTCTCGTTTCTATTGAATATGCAAGTATTGGTCTTATGTATGGCTTATATATGCGTACTTTCCCGTCCAGTCTCATATCTTTATTCCGCCAAATAACATCCCTCAGGCATCCCGAAACATAAGCCGCCCTATTAGCTTGTCTTCGAACACTGTCTCTTAGGTCTCCGCAGCTGGATATTTCTATTCCTAGATATTCGAACTTAGAAACTTGTTCGATTATCTCATCCCCAATTACGATTTTACATCGTCTGGGCTCCCTTGCCACTACTAAAGTTTTTGTCTTAGAGGTTGATATCTGCGTGTTATAGGTTTCCGCCACTGTTTCAAAAGTGTATGCCATACGCTGTAAATTGTCTTCCGTATCTGAGATCAGGACTGCGTCGTCTGCATAACACAGAATCTTTATCTGTTTTCTTCCAAGCCCGTATCCTTGTCCCACATTTTTTACTGCTCCTATAATTTTATGCATTATTAGATTAAACAGTAGTGGGCTTAGACTATCCCCCTGGCGTATTCCAGATTTGATGTCTACTGCCGATGTTAGTTCGTTCTCGATCTTAATTTTAGTTTTGTTGTTTGTGTTTATGTCTTTAATTATCTCTACCAATCCACTGGGCTGGTTTTCTTCTTTTAATAACTTCAGCACATCTTCCAGTCTGACACGATCGAAGGCCTTTGTCAAGTCTACAAAGCACATTTAGGCAGGGTGGTTATATTCAATTGATTTCTCAACTATCTGTCTTAGTATAAAAATAGCATCTATTGTTGATCTGTTTTGCCGGAAGCCTTGTTGTTCTTCACTTATTGTGTATTGTTTAGTGATCCTGTTGGCGAATATTTTCGTTAATAACTTGATTGTTGTATTAAGTAGGGTGATGGTACGGTAGTTACTAGAATTGTTCTTATTTCCTTTCTTATGTATTGGTATTGTAATGCTCGTTTTCCATTCGTCTGGTACACGCTTGGTATCTAAAATTTTCTGAAAGAGTAATGCGATATTGTCAATTATTGTTTCTCCGTATTTTAGCAATTCATTGAAAAAATATGAATACATTAAATACAATACATGAAATATAACAATAAAACTTATGCTATTATAAAGGTTTACAACAAGCAAATGAACGGATTTGAAGAAGATTATACCTGACCAGATAGGTAATTAACACATTAAATATTTGGAAAACTCCAAGACCTTTCTATATACTTTATATTTACAAATAAACAAATATAAAAATAAATCTATGAATTAATACGTAAAATAAATGCAATTAAATGTATTTGATTATATTTAAATAAAACTAAAAATACTAATTAAATCTATATAGACCGAACACATACTATTTGCCAATTGTCCTCGAACAGATTTCAAATTAAAAAAAAAAGATAAGATCTAGTTAATAATTCATAATTAATCTCGCATCGAAGACACTTAAATCTGATTTTATTTTCGTTTCACTATTTCTGTGTAACGCAAGACGATAAATTATTCAATAAACTCGCTTACGTTAATTTAATTATTCTGATTTTATTCTATTCCCTCCACGCTTCAATCAAGTTCTTCCCTCATTTATTTAGATGCACTAGCACCTGCCTCGTAGAGTCAACGTGTTACGAACAATGTACAAGTCTGGAAAGAGAGAATGGCCTTTTATGATGTCGTAAATTATTAAAGCGCCAGCTCGCTCCAAATCCCGACTTTTATCCAACTTGGCTTTCAGAAATCCCCAAATGGTCAAAGAAAGTTACCGGGATCCTTTTAAAAGAGTCCCAGTTGTATTGAATCAAATAGACGGCTTTCTTTCGAAATTCATCACCTTCTTGCTCTTCACTGTTCGTTTCAGTGTTTCCTTCTCTTGTACGTATGTACATTCGCGTATTTTTAAGTTTAGCATAGATGCTTGCGTGTATGTGTTTGTGTATTCAAAACTAGAAATTGTTTCATCATTTATATTTATACCTGAGAACCAATACTGTGGGCTTTGATGCCAAAATAGCTCTTTCGAAATGGCCCGCGACATAATAGCGATTCGTATCGCAAGATATATGTGCATGCGCATGAATAGACAATGTGCCGGTAATTGAAAATTTAATAAAATGTTTTCCTTTTCATATTGAAAGGGGAAAATATTCTTGCATTTTTATGTTAGTTAATCTATAAAGCATTTGCACCTTAAAAACCAGTACAGCGTTTATGGAAATATCGTACAGCGTTGCCATGTTTTATATGTTTTATAGTGGAAGATAAACGATGATGCAATTAATGCTTCAGGATCTTAAAATAAAAAAAATCGTAAAATTGTTGTGCGACAGAAAATGTTTTGTTTTATTCGAAAAAGGATCTTATTACAATTACGAGGACGGGTTGTTTAATTCACGTGATCGTACAGAAACAAAGGGATTTAAATAAACGAAGTCTAAACGTAGGTGTAGGTTTCCGCGGACGTTTTCTAAATGTAGATCTCGCTTTCCGGGTTGGAGCTGCGTCGAGTCAAGCGTAATTGCCAACGTTTTGTCCAATGTTACAAGGGACATCTTCAGAGCTGTACGTAGGTTTGTCGATTCACAGTAGCCTGAAGAATGCTGGACATTTTTTCATGAGTCGTTTGGATTTGTTCTGTGGTCGAAGTTACCTCCATTTCCACTCCATTGTTTCGTATTTCCCAGGGTTGTGACGCGTTTGTGTCTGATTAATAAATAATCGTGTGGTCTTGTGTGTTTTTGTGCGGTCCTGTGTTGCGTGTGTGTAGTCTGTGTGTTTGTCGCTTTTTGCGTTTAAGTCATGTGTGTGTTTACTGTTTGTTGTTGAAAAGTGTGATAATTTTCTCTGTTTGCGTTGCGAAGTATTGTATCGGTTGTGTTGTTGCATTTGTAGAGTTATTAGCATTTTGCCTAAGGCAAGTGCTAATTCGTCATTTGTGTTTGGTGTTGTGTTGGTTTATTTTTGTGTCCAGGGGTTTGTTGTTGGGGGTGGTGCTGGTATGTATTTGGGTGTGGTTTCGTTTTCAGGGTTGTTTCGGTTGTTAGGACAGTTACGGAATGTTGATAAGTAAGGACCACCGCAGTTAGCACACTTTGGTGGCGTTGTTTTTGATTTTGTGCATAGGTGTGTTGAGTGTTCGTCTCCGCATTTCATGCATTTGTAGTATACGTTGCAGCTTCTTTGTTGGTGTCCAAAAGTCTGGCATTTGTGGCATTGTATTATGTCTGTCCGTGTGTTAAGAGGTCCGCAGCAGTCGTGTATGTTATAGATTGATTTGTCAGTTCAATTAGTACAAGTGGTGCAGGTTTGTTTTCCGTTCATTCGTTTGATTTTTAGTGTCGGGTAGCCTTTGTCAGTCAGGTCGTCTGTAATGTCTGTGTCGGTGATAAAGGTAGGAATGCCTCGCATAACTACCTTTAGTGTCTTTTCGCTTCGTAATTGAAACGTGTAAAATTGTATGTGTTCTGTGTTAAGTACGTGTTTGAGTGTGCGGTAGTCGTCGTCAGTTTTAGGTTCGATGTGTATACCAGGTGTCACAAGTTTGTTTTGTACGGTGTTAATGTTGTGTGTCTTAATGATTTGTCGTATATGTGCCAATTTGTCTTTCTCTGTGATTATGATTGGTGCGATTTTGTGTGTTTTGCGTGTTTCGGTGTTTGTGTTTTGTGTGGTGTTTGTTTTGTCACTTACCCTGGGTGTGCTCTCTGAAGTTGACGGTTGTGGAGTGAATTCAGTTGCGTCTTGTTCCATCTTCTCTTCCTCTGTGTTGGTTTGGAGGGCGCCGTAGGAATTTTTTGTTTCGATTGGTGTGGTTGTGTGGTCGGTTTTCTGTCTTTTTGTTGTTTTGTTTTTGTTGAATGCGTTGTTTTCGCTTTTCTGTTCCGGTTGGCTCTTCTTTGATTTACGGGGGGTTTTTCTTTTCCTTGTTTTTCGGTGGAATTGTCTATTATCTTAATTTCAATCGTCGGCTCTTCTTGGTTAACCATGAATAAGTGCGGTGATTTTAGTAATTGGTCCTGGATAATTTACTAAATAAAACACTTGGTATATTTGTTTCACAAAATGTATTTAAAATATCTCTTGACATATGTTTCGACTTATTCAGTCATTCTCGAAGAGTCATGTAAACTAAGTAAAAAGTATATTCCTACCAATATTTATGAGTTATTTTTTAAAAGGTTTATAACAGCATCGATTGTGGGGGTATTTGAAAAATCCAACTGCGTGTTTGTGACCTGTCTGTTGAGATTTATGGCTTTTTTAATTTCTAAAATTTCTAAGAAGTCAAGCCTTTTACCCTTATTACAAGAGCGTAAAAGTTTGAAATTATTAGCATTAAACAAATAAGAATTTTGAATAGAGTGTTCCGCGAATCCCGTAACCATATTGCCATGTAGAATAGAACTTCTATGTTCTTTGATACGTTATTTTATAGAGCGTCCTGATTGACCAATGTATACCGCGTCACAATCACTGCAAGTTAATTCATACACCCCTGACTTATCACGCAATTCTGTTTTTCCTTTATTGTTAACTAGAATATTTCCTAAATTGCATTTATTTACTAGGATGACATTTAAACCTAATTTATTAAGTATATTAGAAACTTTATTGCTAACCCCAGGTATATGGTTTAGGGTGTGAAACGCTTTGTTAGTTTTTGTATAAGTATGTCCGGAGTAAACATTTTTCTTAAGGATAGCGCGTTGTTTTTTGTAAATTATTTTGTCTAAGAATTCTGTTTTGTACCCGTTGTTTCTAGCTATAGTTTTTATGGTATATACTTCTTTTTCGAAGTTCTCATTATTTAGAGGGAAATTAAACGCAGTTGGATTTTTCAAATACCCCCACAATCGATGCTGTAATAAACCTTTTAAAAAATAACTCATAAATATTGGTAGGAGTATACTTTTTACTTAGTTTACATGACTCTTCGAGAATGACTGAATAAGTCGAAACATATGTCAGAGATATTTTAAATACATTTTGTGAAACAAATATACCAAGTGTTTTATTTAGTAAATTATAAATTATGTTTCACCAAGAGCCAACCGTGAATTCTATATATTATATAGGTCCTGGAAGTCTTCTTCATCGCTGATTTGGTCGATTATGTCCTGTAAATCTTCATGTATCTTGGGTGAACATCGGTCCACGATTTCGGAGTTTAACATCAGGTTGGTTATTGTTCTCGTTTGTTCGGCCATTGCTTCCGGCTTCACTTGACGAATGTCGTCGTTGGTGCTCTCAAATAGAATACTGCTCGCACAGAAGTCGCAGTGAGAATGGATGCTGGACAGAGACCGGCACAACTTATATAGGGGGGAACCAGGTCAGATGGTGACCTGTTATTGGCTAGGGACAATAAGCCAATCGCATGTGTCGTATGGGCGTGGGATATGCGATTAATCCATTCTCTGATACAACCTAAAGTTTATATTTTTAAAATTGCATAAATGACTTTTCGTAACTAATACGAGATCTAGGCGAAAGTAGGGGAGACCGGCGCTAGTTCTTAGATTTTTTGATAGAGATTAAGTTATTGTATTTTTTCTCGTAACAATATATTTTAATTCTTCCGATACATTTGTCTGTAGATTGGAATGGATTGGAATGATTTTCAATTAAAAATAGTAAAGACGTGAACGATAAAAAATATATTTACATATGGACACACTTACTTCGTGAAGGGGTAAGTAAGCCTCGTTTTTGGAAAATAGAAAAGTTGTAGAAATTGTTAATTATTTGTTTATTTAAGCTTGTAATTACAAATTTTAAAAACATGCAAAATTTTGAAGTGGCTATAAAATCATGTTCAGTAAAAACGTCCATATTGAAAGAGAATATTCCAGTGGCAGCGAATCTTGCCTTGGGGTACAAGCTAAAGGTAAAGCAGTTTTTATAATGGTTAAAATGGAATAATTTAGCATGGTCCACCCTGGATTATTTGTAATCCATTCATCGGCAACTGTATATATGTTTCTTAAACGGACCATAAGCGCTTCGATTCAGAAGCTGCAACTTATGGCTACTGTGAGATGGAAACAATAATAAAATAACTCCATTATCCTTAAGGTAATCTATGGCTTCGATAGATAAGTGGGAATCGTGATTATCAAGAAGAAGTAATATAGGCCTTTCTTTCGATGATCGTAAATACTTGACAAAATGTTTTGCAAATTTAATGAAGCCGAGCTCATTCATCCTTCCGATGAATTGGAGCCTCCTGAATAGGAGCATCTTGTAGGAAATGATTACGAACATTAACCCTGAGCACTGAGTTGCCCAGCAACTGCTACGGTTACTAAGGTACTCATCTCAGCTGAGGTAATTCTAGTCTAGCCACCACTTTGTTGGTGGCTAGACGCCGCTTGACGCATGAGCGTCAAGCTTCAACGTAAATAACGTCAATAAATTCTTTGACAATTTTGATGAAGTTTTAAAAAGAAGAGGCTGCACGCATTTGGAACGTTGATGAAACTGGGGATCACAACGGTTCAGAATGTTAGGCTTCTGAACCGTTGTGATCCCCACGTTGTGTCACGACTCCAATGACAACAGCCGAAGCAGAACGCACTTTTTCGACGCTTAAACACATAAAAACATTTTTGCGAAATACCATGCTTAATGACAGACTAAATGCTTTAGCTATGATGTCCATAAATCGAAATTTAGTGCACGAAATAAACAATTTTGATGATGAAGTAATGAAAAAATTCATTTCCATGAAGGACGGCAGAGCGGATTTCATTTTAAAAAAATGACTTACCCACCTATTTTGTATAGTTTAATCTGTGTAAATATGTTGTTCTTTCTTTTTCCTACTTTAAACCGTGCCTACATACTTTGCGAAGTGATTTTTTATGACATTAAAAAAACTATTCCGCTGTTCCAGCTCTTCGTTTTTGCAAACTTGAATTTTAAGGTGGGTGGATTTTGTATAAAATGAGCCCCTTATTTTGGATTTTTTCCGTTTTGATTTACAATTATTATTGTTTTTGTCGTTTTTGTATGTATTAATATTTTTTAATTCCTATATATTTATTCAATTTAAATAAATGTTATAAATGGATACCTTTTCGAGCAATTTGCCTTTACGAGGTGCATTCAAGTTCTAAGGCCTCCGTTTTTTTCTAACTAACTACTCACCCGAAAACTATGAAACTGGTGTTACTTCTCGACGTAATCTCCTTGCAGACGTACACATTTTTCACAACGTCGACGCCATGATTCCATGGCCGCGGCGAAGGCTTCCTTAGGAGTCTGTTTCGACAACTGGAAAATCGCCGAAGCAATAGCAGCACGGCTGGTGACTGTGCGGCCACGGACAGTGTCTTTTCATTGTTGGAAACAGCCAAAAGTCACTAGGAGCCAGGTCAGGTGAGTAGGAAGCATGAGAAATCACTTCAAAGTTGTTTTCACGAAGAAACTGTTGCGTAACGTTAGACCGATGTGCGGGTGCGTTGTCTTGGTGAAACAGCACACGCGCAGCCTTTCCCGGGCGTTTTTGTTGCAGTGCAGGAAGGAACTTGTTCTTCAAAACATTTTCGTAGAATGCACCTGTCACCGTAATGCCCTTTGGAACACAATGGGTAAGGATTACGCCCTCACTGTCCCAGAACATGGACACCATAATTTTTTCAGCACTGGCGGTTACCCGAAATTTTTTTGGTGGCGGTGAATCTGTGTGCTTCCATTGAGCTGACTGGCGCTTTGTTTCTGGATTGAAAAATGGCATCCACGTCTCATCCATTGTCACAATCGACGAAAAGAAAGTCCCATTCATGCCTTGGTTGCGCGTTAACATTGCTTGGCAACATGCCACACGAGCAGCCTTGTGGTAGTCCGTCAGCATTCGTGGCACCCACCTGGAGGACACTTTTCTCATTTTCAGGCCGTCATGCAGGATTGTGTGCACAGAACCCACAGAAATGCTAACACCGGAGGCGATCTGTTCAACTGTCATTCGACGATCCCCCAAAACAAGTCTCTCCACTTTCTCGATCATGTCGTCAGACCGGCTTGTGCGAGCCCGAGCTTGTTTCGGTTTGTCACACGATGTTCTGCCTTCATTAAACTGTCGCACCCACGAACGCACTTTCGACACATCCATAACTCCATCACCACATGTCTCCTTCAACTGTCGATGAATTTCAATTGGTGTCACACCACGCAAATTCAGAAAACGAATGATTGCACGCTGTTCAAGTAAGGAAAACGTAGCCATTTTAAGTATCTAAAGCAGTTCTCATTCTCGACGCTGCCCCTACAATTCCATCTGCCGTACAGTGCTGCCATCTCTGTGACGTATTGACAACGAACGCACGCTCATTTTAATACAATACACATGCTTCTATCTCTTTCCAGTCTGGAGAAAAAAAATCGGAGGCCTTAGAACTTGAATGCACCTCGTATGTCATTTGGTATTTGATTTCTGGCGCGCCCCTCCAAACTCAAACCCCACAACACGCCACTGCGTACCATAAGACCTGTTTTATGCAACTCGTTCTTCAATATACTATTTTCGGAAAAAAAGATCAAAATGCTCTAACTTTTTCTTACGTTCAGGAAATTAATTATTAAGTTTCAATCTTCAAAGTATTTACTTCAACGTTTACGCTATCAAAACTCGTTCTCATGCAAAATATCAATCATAAATCATATCCGCGTAATTAATGCTTGAAGAGCATTAGCGTATCGTGAAGTTGCCTCTTTTTCGTACGCCTGTATCTCGCCTGTACATTCGCTCGCCTGTTATAAATCATTTTCAGCCGTACAATTTGGACTATTAAGCGGAAATGTTCGCCGGAAAAGAGGAAAAAAATTGTTTCTTTTAACAAAGAGAAACGTCCCGGTGATAAAAAGTATTGCTGGAATGGTGCGATATTTCAAATATTATTTATGTTTCTGACCCCGTTCATCTGTACTGAGTGTCACATGCCATGGTTACAATTACGTACATTTTTCATGTGTACGTGTGTTGAACGGAGCACTTGAGGTTTAATTGGAAGTACAGTATTCGTGATACTCAATTTGATTTAGAGGACGGATCGGTAATTAGTTAGCCTGACGAAAGAGGGCAGTACTTACTAAAAAAAGTCTAGTTTGTTTTTTGAGTTGGCAATCCTTCCAAATCCGATTTCGTGGAGACTGTGGCCTAAAATCTGAAACAGACAGAAACAAGAATAATTCCTAACCACAATAAGTTAATAAACTAAATACGTATTTCCGCAACTGATAATAATAATTTTTATTTATGTTCACCTAAAAAGTCTTTCTTTGGAGACTGTGGTTAAGTAAAAACTTAAAAAAGGGTATATAACTCCTTACCACAATTATTAGTCGTATCCTAAACACGTACTTCGACGTATACGTTATACGTATGATGACAACTTAGTTGTCGAAATCGTATTTAGGATTAATAATTGTGGTAAGGGGTTATAACCTTTTTTTAAGTATTTTCACCTGCTGATAGCGTGAAAAACGTCAAGACAAACATACATAGTATACAGCAGCAATGCACATACTGCGGCCCGCGGCACGCATTCGGCCCACTGTTGATATTTATGCGGCCCTCCAACGAATTTTAAAAATTGTTCGAAAAACTACAAAAGTAGGTAAAAATCCATTCAAATCAATATTTATTAACTTTTTCTTTTATTCTAACTTTTGTAATTGTTAGTAAGATATGTATCTTTAAATACCTACTACTTTCGTGGTCAGGTTTACTACGTAGGACAGGTGTGCTCCTCGTCGTTCCAAGCATATTGTTACGAGACTAGGAATCTGTCGAACAAACTAGATTACTCGAAGATTCGCGAAACACGTCGGTATTATCCCCGAACAATGTGGTAGGTTCTCGATGTTAGGTAACTCGTATAAATACAACGCATCGCTCGCTATCGGGGCAGTTAAGTTTTAACTACGGACAAGCGAACGTTATATTGTTTGAATTGTAATCTGTGAAAAATAAATATTTTGTCGTTCGAACTTGGCATCTACCTACGTAACAATATAATATCAATTTTGATATGGATAAACCAGGCCCCAGTAAAAAACGTAGTCGTAAGGTTGAAGATGAAAATCGACAGTTTCAAGATATTTGGACCGACTTGGAATACTTTTCTATTTCATCGCATAACAAAAGTGTGTTTAATATGCAAGAGTAGTGTTTCTATTCCGAAGGAATATAATGTGAAAAGCCATTATGAAACCCAGCATCATACTTTTACCAAATTAAACGGCGAAAATCGAACGCAAAAAATTTCCACTTTACAAAGGGAATAATAGGCCAGCAAGCTATGTTTACAAAACCAATTCAAGATGCTAAAACAGCTACTGAAGTTAGCTTTGAAATATCTCGAATAATAGCGAAAACTTGTCGGCCTTTTAAAGATGGTGAGTTTGTTAAGCAGTGTTTAGATATCGCCGCAAAAAAAAGTGTCCGAAAGATACAAAGAGGTTTGAGAAAATTCAACTAAATCGGATAACTGTTCAAAGGAGAGTTACCACATTAGCAGCTAATATAGAAGAGCAATTAGCTACGAAATCGAAAAGTTTTGAGTATTTTTCTATAACACTCGACGAATCTACAGATATAAGTTCCACTGCTCAACTCTTAATATTTTTACGAGGTGTAACGCAAAATTTTGAAGTGAGTGAAGAACTGATTGGTATGAGTTCTTTGACAATTCAAACCAAGGGGAGTGACATGCTCAAAGCTCTTCTGGAAAATGTTCTATAATGGATTTGGATTTAACGAAATTATCTAGAATTACGACTAACGGAGCCACCTTCAATAGTTGGAAGTAAATCTGGAGTTAATAACTATGTTAAAAGAGTATTTACAAACTAAAAACATATATCCAAGGAATTAATGCTGTTACATTGCATTATACATCAAGAGGCCCTCTGTTCAAAATTATTGGGATTTGAAAATGTAATGAAAGTTGTAGTACCTACTGTAAATTTTATAAAATCACGAGGTCTCAATCACCGACAATTCACACAATTTCTCGAGGATATTGAAAGCGAATATGGTGATCTCCTGTTTTACAGTGAAGTAAGGTGGCTAAGTCGTGGGTTGTCACTAGAGCGGTTTCTTAACTTGATTGAAGAAATCAAAATATTTCTAGCGGAAAAGAAAAAGGACGTCTCCGAAGTCGATAATCCTGATGTGACTGTGCTGTGTGACTTAGCGTTTCTTGTAGACATCACAAATCACTTGAATGTCTTAAATACGCGACTCCAAGGCAAATATCAATTGATTTCGCAGTTATACTCTCATGTTTCATCCTCTCAATGCAAATTGAGTCTTTTCAGGGTACAAATCAATTCAGCCAATTACAGCCATTTTCCGAACTACAAAAAAATTATGGAGAAATTCAATAAAGCTGATGTCAATTCCGCTTATGTTGAAAAAATTGATATTTTAATACAAACTTTTCATGATCGTTTTCTAGACTTCTAGACTTTCTAAACATTTTCAGCAATCCTTTCAACATTTCACCCGAAAATGCACCGGAATCAATACAGCTGGAATTGATAGACATGCAAAATGATGAATTTATAAAACAAGTTTAATGAAGGTAATTTACTCAACTTTTACCGTTGCGTTGACAAAACTGTTTATTAAGAGTTGCAAATAAATGCATTGAAATGCGCAAGCTTATCTGGATCCACGTATATTTATGATCAAACGTTTTCAGTGATGAACTTAACAAAACAAAAAATCGAAACCGTCTGGCAAATGAAAATCTGGAAGCAATTTTACGTGTGGCGACAAGCAATGTGGAGCCAAACATAAACAAAATTGTTAGGTCAATGCAATGTCATGCATCAAAATAATAAAACATGAAATATTACATTGTAATGATTAGATTACATTACGATTACATAATTACAACAAACATTTTTGAATGTTCTTTTATTTTTATCATTTGTAGTAATTCATACTATTTAAAAATAAAAATATTTGTGTTAATATGTATTATTTGTAGTGGCCCGTCCTTGGCTTATAATTTTCTCGAGTGGCCCCTGTTCCCTATAAGTCTGTGCATCCCTGGTATACAACATTGCACAACAAGCTTTTTCAAGCGACGTGGTAATAATACACAAACATTACGTATTTGAAATATTTTTTTTCTAAAAATATAAATAAATTGTATTGAGGACGTCAGAAGCACACAGAACAGACAATGTAAAGCATACAAGTATCACACAACATACTGCTTAACAAGTCTGACCAAAAAAATCATCAATTCTATAAAATGCCCTTTGGTGTAGTATTTCCTTCACATGATTTTTAAAACGGCACTTCTAGAATGATCTATTGTTCTCTGGTATATGGTTATACATTTTGATGCACTGGTGTATTGCACATTTCTGCACTTTTGTGAGATGTGTGTGTGGCGGAACCAATACCCCGCGAGAAACCCCTCTTGTATCGCGATCATGACTGAGTTCATATTTCCGAAAGTGGTACCCGTAATGCATTTTCACAAAGAGAGCATACTCAAGAATATACCGGGTGCGGCAATAGTGTGTCGGCGGAGCTTAGCATGAAAACTAATAAAGTTGTAACAATGAAATTTTACGTACGCATGTAGTATGCTACGGTGCATTTTCTAATTTTATTTATATATTTACAGGGTGTTCCAAATTTCCGCAACCACTTTCAATTTTTTTTTTTTTAAATAGATTGCTATACTTTCTTGTTATTATGATGATAGCCACCCAAATTATCTTTGCAATGATATATGACAATGTGCACTTACAACTGTTAGTTTTGGTTGTATTGCAAGTTTTGTTGAAATCTTGACAGTTGCAGCGTCTAACATTTTAAGTCTTAGCCTGAAAATGGGTGCAGTGCCTCACGTAACTCCTTTGTTACCAATTTATGGACTAACACGTTATAGTTTTGAGGGTGAACAACGTGACAACATATACAGAGTGTTAAATATGTCGTGCCAAAGTTATCGAAGTTTAAAGGCTATTTTCTCTTTTTTTTTAAATTGAACCTATAATTTTTTTATTAGTCAGCAAATTCCTTGTAAAATTGCCGTTAAAATGGTACCAATAACATAGTACTTATTTCTAGTATTTTCGAAGTTATAACACTTTAATGGGATATACCTATGTTTATAATATTCAATATGCGGTGCTGCATCTAATAGTTGGGTGGTTGGCTATGAAATGATATTAAGCAAAAATTTCTGTGCAACCAAACGTCAAATATCTACTTAAAATTTCCCATATAAAGTGTTTTTCAATAGTTTCTCTTTACTGTAATCGCGTTTAATTGTTATAATTTAAGTTCGGCTAGTTAATTATCAATTTCCGTTTGTTCGTTATTAGTTGTTATCTTGTTGTCAGTTATATCGTTTTGTTGTCATTATTTTTTATTTCCATGCCGTAATAGTTTATAGTTGTGTTTCTTTAGAATTAATTTTTCGAAGGAGGAGCTAATAGACATGGTATTTGTTCTTGGCGCTAGCAATAGAAATCCACTTTTAGCATCAAGAACATATGCTATGGAGTATCCTCACCGAAGAGCACCAGATATTAAGACGTTTTAAAATTTGTTGACAAGGTTTCTTCGGACGGGTTCAGTGAATTATGTCAAACATGAAAGAACTAAGTCTATGGTTACAGAAGATAATGAAGTGACAGTCGTCCAGTCCGTTGTGGAAAATCCGCGCGTATCTACAAGGATAATTTCGAAAGAACACGGGATAGAAGTCACTGCTGTAAGAAGGATTTTAAAAAAACATAAATTTCACCCATACAAAATTCAAAATCATCAAGGCTTATTACAAACGGATTTTGAAAGGAGACTTGTTTACTGTGAATGGCTACTTTTCCAATTACGACAAGATCTAACTTTTCTAGATCATGTGCTTTTCACAGATGAAGCAACATTTGCTAATTGTGGAATAACAAATAGAAAAAATTCTGATTATTATGACACTAGAAACCCTCATTTTGTGCAACCCATTTTATACCAACAAAAATGGCGTGTTAACACCTGGGGAAGCATCATAGGAAACACTATTGTAGGTCCATTCTTTTTTAATAATACTTTAAATTGTGAAATCTACACAAATTTCCTACAAAATAATTTACCATTGCTGTTAGAAGACCTACCAGATAACGTCATAAGGAGATTGTGGTACCAACATGATGGTGCACCTGCACATTACGGTGCTGCTGCAAGAACACATTTAGATAGGGTATTCACCAATAGGTGGATTGGGAGAGGAAGCTTTATAAACTGGCCACCGCGGTCACCAGATCTAACCCCTTGTGATTTTTTTCTGTGGCCTACTGTAAAAAATATAGTTTACGAAACACCTCCTACAACGGCAGAGAACATGCAGCAACGAATCAGAAACGCTTTTCTTCAAGTAAGTGAAAACAACATGGCTCAAAATGTAAGCGTGTCGATGCAGAGGCGATTAAGAGCATGTGTAGAGCAGAATAGAAATATATTTGAACACATTTCAAATTAATTTTGTTTTATTATTGAAAAATTACAAAATGTAATTCTAAAACTAATAATAAAGAATTAAGAAACAGGTGTTTGTAAAAGTTAGTTTGTTTGATATCATTTCATGGCCAACTAACTATTAGATGCACCGCATATTGAATATTATAAACATAGGTATATCCCATTAAAGGGTTATAACTTCGAAAATACTAGAAATAAGTACTATGTTAATGGTACCATTTTAACGCAAATTTTACAAGGAATTTGCTGACTAATAAAAAAATTATAGGTTCAATTTAAAAAAAAAGAGAAAATAGCCTTTAAACTTCGATAACTTTGGCACGACATATTTAACACTCTGTATATGTTGTCACGTTGTTCACCCTCAAAACATATAACGTGTTAGTCCATAAATTGGTAACAAAAAAGTTACGTGAGGCACTGCACCAATTTTCAGGCTAAGACTTAAAATGTTAGACGCTGCAACTATCAAGATTTTAACAAAATTTGCAATAAAACCAAAACTAACAGTTGTAAGTGCACATTGTTATATATCATTGCAAAGATAATTTGGGTGGCTATCATCATAATAACAAGAAAGTATAGCAATCTATTTAAAAAAAAATTAAAAGTGGTTGCGGAAATTTGGAACACCCTGTAAATATATAAGTTAAATTAGAAAATGCACTGTAGCATACTACATGTGTACGTAAAATTTCATTGTTACAACTTAATTAGTTTTCATGCTAAGCTCCGCCGACACACTATTGCCGCACCCGGTATATATAGATGGTAAACATTCTATTCTCCTTACAAGTGTTTACGCATGTATCTCTTTTGCTCATGCCAAAATATCGTCCTAACACACGCCTTCTGCAGAACGAGAATCCTACCCGCATCAACAGAGTTATCCCAAAACATGATCCCATATTTAATCCTTGAGAACACATCAACATAATATGCGGACAAAGCCGCGTTAGCACTTACGTTTTTTTTTACAATGGTTCTTAAACCAAAGCATGCTCTGGAGATTCTATCAGCCAGACCCTCCACATATCCCCCCCCCCAAGAAAGGTCAGTATCCAGAATCCATTTGCCATCTTCAAGTTCCTCAGTTCTCTTCAATTCTCAGTGTTATCTCTCTGGCGATTTGGTGAAGAGGATATCTTCAAAAGTTGTGAGGACGCTACGTTTAACACTATCTTTCTTTGTCAGATTGTTCTACTGAAGATGGCAACTTAGCTGGCGAAATATGTATTGTGAAGTTTATTAACTTATTGTGGTTAGGGATTTTTCTTGTTTCAAAATCTGCGTTAATTACCATCATAAGGAGGCTTGTTATTTCGGTAGGAAGTGAACTGTTTTTAGCTTGTCTTGGAACAAGAAGTGGAGTGTCGATTGGTGATTAAGTTTTTGCTTTTAAAGAACAAAAACTACGAAATCAAATTAAGAAAAATTAAGATAGTGGAGTTTGTCATCTTGAAAAGACTGCGCGACGAAGTTCAGGTGCTGAATGTTCTGTTTCCGGAGCAATTCGATTTCCTTCGTTCTCTATCTACTAACCTCCAGGCATATAGGTTGTCGGAGGCAGCAAAAAATACCTTAAATAGTAAGGAGATACTCGATCCGCTCTTTTTTGATATAGCTACAGGCTTCCACAGGCATAACAGCCTTAGCTATAAGATGACCGTCATGGCGTTCAATCCATCTTTAACCAGACTAATACAAACATATCTCCATGAGCGGTAATCCTTTGTTAGAATGAACGAGAGCGTGTCGATGGTCTGACGGACCCGCTCGATATTCCGCAGGGACTCCGTTCATATCATATGCACTTCTGACATACCAAGGAGTCAGGGTGTTAAATTGCCATTAACTTCGATAGCACTCTTATGCTTATGACCTCAAGGAACGAGGAGATTGTCTACAGGCGCTTGCAGAATGCGAATAACGTCTTTTGTGACTGGGGGTTCTCTATATTCTGTCTTTGACTACGCTGCCCGTCCTTGATTTTCAGAAAGGTAAAGAAATCGTTTGCACTTAGATCGGGACTGTACGGACGATGGTCGAACAATTCGACGTTTTATTGCGTTAAAAATTCAATTTTCGACCTGTGTGCGAACTCGTATTGTCTTGGTGGAAGATGATTCGTCGCTGTGGGTTGGTTTCTCGGAGCTCGGCGATGATTTGTGGCAAACAAATAGTTGTATACCAATCGATAGTAGCAGTTCTTTGATCTTCTAGAGAAATTGTTGCTAAATGACCTGCTTTCGAGACAAATGTCGCGACCATCTTTTTGGAGACACTTCAAGGATGGATAACTTTTGTCGGATTTTCTTCACCTTGGGCCACCCAAACATACGGCTGGCATTTATTTTCTGGCTCGTATGAGTAAATTTAAGATTCATCACCACTAAGGATGTTGTTCACGTTTTCAGAGTTTCCTGCGTTGAAGCGGTATAGAATTTTTTGACACCAATTCACCCTAGCTGTTTCCTGTTCTTCGGTCAACAGATGCGGTATCCAACGGAAAACTAATGTATTTACAAACAATTCTTCATGCAAAATTTTTTGAATTGAGGTCTTTAAAATCCCCAATGATGCCTCAATTTCGCGATATGTCACATATCGATCTTCGTTGAGGAGCTTGCATACAACATCGACGTTTTCCTGAGTGACTGCTGTTCTTGGAGCAGCTGCTCTTGGATCGTCGCTAAGGCGTTTGAATTCTCCATACCAACGAGAAATTGTCGACTGATGTGGTGCTGAATTACCTTAAATAGAAACCAACTAGGGCGAGGCAGTCTTGTTGAGGTAATTTCCTTCGAAAATTATAAAAAATTATTGCGCTAAAATTTTCACGGTTTAATTCCATTTTTCGACTAACTTGTCAACTTTGACAGTTCGTTGGAGCGACGACACTACACGTATCGCACTGAAACTTTGGATTTAGGATAACTAAAGATTGAGGTTAATTTTTAGTACTGACATTTGATTAGTGGCGCCCTCTATGTGCCAGTATGCAAAACATTCAACACAACATAAAAGATTGATATAAATGCCGGTCAATTTAAATCGGAAGGTAAAATTTTGACACGCGGTAAAATGTAAAAATTTACTTACTATAGAGCGTTTCACGCCCATGATGAAGTACAGGCCATATGGAGATAGCGTACATAGTTGCCAAGTCGCGAACTCATTCCTACCAACATACCTATATTGCTGTTAATCAGGCCTGCTGTCAATAGTATTGTATTGACATAACCTTAATTGTATTTATAATGAACAAAATTTTAAAATTATTATTCTTAGTTTGCATCTGTTTATAATATATTCGATGCCAAGAAAAAGTAAATGAGAGTTAAATATCATTCTAGTTAATGTATATGAAAAGTAAATCATTATATTAACAAACTACTTAAAATTATATGTTTAAGTTATAATTTGGTTTAACCAACACACCATTTGTATACTCAAGGTTTGTTTTGAATTAAAACAATTATTTTATATATATTGGTTTCCTTTATTATAAAAAATAGTTTGATTTGTCTATTAGAATACAAGCAATAATCATAAAAAGTTTTTTTGTGTAGACCATAAACATACAAAAAATACTGCAATATAGATATATTTAACCAATAACATAAAAATAATAATACAATATCAACATCTTAAAAACCTTATTTTTTAAATTAAATTAAAACTTGACTGCTGTAGTAACATTAGTTATAGGTTTGTACCGAGAAGAATCCCTATTATTTTTAGTGAATCGGAATTTAAATCTGTTTTACAGCCACCATCGTGTACTATAATACTGCCTACCAATTAGCTAAAAGAGATGCAAACTGTCAGAGATTCGTTCTTGGAACAGACCTACAATCCACTAGATGTTGAAGCAGCATTCGAATAGCCGACAGGGTCAGTTAATAAATCAGTTGAACCTGAGTCTCCTACATGGATGATAAACTCCTCAACATCATCTTGAAATCCATCGACAATCCACATTTCTTCTTCAATTTTTTTTACATGCTGAATATAATTCTTCCAATTGCCAGCTGTCACATTACTATAGGCACCCGTAATTAATGGTGCCATATCTTTTACTTTGAACGTAGTGTTGTGCAGCTTTATGTGATTTTTGACTTGGGCCCAAACCATCTCTATTGGATTCAGCTCACAATGGTAAGGTGGTAAACGTAGAACTTCTCGGCCAGCATCTTTCGCCAACATATCAAGCTTATATTTGTCATATTGATATTTTACTTGTGATACACTAAACAACAAATCTCTTTTTAACATATTACCTTCAACGGATATATTTTTTTCAGTCAGCCAGTCAATTATATTTTCTTTTCTCCATGCATTTGTAGGTGTCTTCTCAACCTTTCTGCTGTGGTACGATGCATTGTCTAGAACAATTACAGCATTTTCAGGAGTATTCGGCAATAAATGCTCAATGAACCACTTTTCAAACGTATCTGCATCCATCTCATTATGTGCATCAGCTGTATTTTTCTTGCATAGAAATGTTAATTCGGCACCAGGAAGTAAGCCATTTTCATTGCCAGCATGTACTAATGCAAAGCGAGGACCAAGACCACTCGGAGATTTTAATCCTGTACTCAATCCTCGAACAAATGCTTCTCGAGTACTTTTTATTGTAGTATCTTGCCAGACTTTACTTACTGTGTGTCCTACATTAACCCACGACTCATCTGTGTAAACTATACACCTACCTGGAACAAATATTATTTTAGGTATATGCTTTTATATAAAGAACAAAGAAACTGTACCTTCATTTCGAAATGTCTTGATATCTCGCAGATAGTTGTGTCGCCATCTTATAATATCATCTCGTTCAATGAGTATGCTTTTCCGTTTAACAGTTTGAAATTCAAAACCAATATCTTTCAAAAGTCTATATAATGCTGATCGTGTAACAGTAGGGAGATCATTGTCATTGTTGATGATAGCAAGAACTGTATTCACAGTGGGTGGTATGTTTTGCACGAAAAATCTATGAACTTGTTGTCGTACAAGTGCGTGTATATTTTCATCATAACGGTGTAGACGAGCATTTACTTGTACCCCTTTTCTCTTCTGCTTGTTTTTTTTTTGGACTCAACAACGGCCCTTTTTCTTGTTCCTCTCTCATGTTGTATATGCTGTGTACTGAACAATGTAGTGCTTCAGTTGCTTCAGAAGCAGCAGCAGTAACAGTCATAGGTTTTTTAAGAAAATGATTAAAAACATTTAGTATCATCTGCTTTTCTATTCGACTAAAACATTCACCCCTTCGTGATTTTTTCTCTCCCGGCTCCATTACTGAAGTTTAGAATCTGTAACGGTAATGTTTTTATTTACGAGCACATTTCCTTCACATTCCAACTTACCACAAACTTTTGTAAACAACAACGGGAGAATATAATAAAGAGAGAGAGAGAATATAATATATAATAATAAGAATATAAGGTATATAATATAATAACACTATAACAATATAACAAGAACGAAGAACAACAAATAATATTTATCAGAATAATTGAAACATACATGAGTAGGTAAACCCCACCAGTTTTGTATAATACAAAGGTATTTTTAATAATATAAAATATTATTAAAAACCTGGTGTGAAGAACACAAATACAGGTTCACTATTAATATTTTTGTGAACGTGTCCGAAAATAGCAGGGGCATACCGATGAGCCTGTAGAAAGGTGAAATACGTATCTACGTCTCTGGGGAAAGATATTTTCGGACACGTTCAAAAAAATATTAATAGTGAACCTGTATTTGTGTTCTTCACACCAGGTTTTTAATAATAATTTATATTATTAAAAATACCTTTGAAATAATATTTAATAAAAATACGGAAAGGAACAATTTGACACTTGACAAGATAACAAAGTGAACAAACTACTGTACTGTAGCAGTCTGGTTATCTGTACGAATTAAAATCCCTAATAAAAATTAATATAAATTTTCGACATAGCGAGCGGTGGAAAAGGATACCGCGATGCAATTTCTTAAAGAAAATAAAAGAGGGGAATGCTCCATAAGAGCCCATAATACTTCATCGTGGGCGTGAAACGCTCTATAAAGTATTTACTTTATTTTAATATAAACACTGCACCTGGAGGAAAATGATAATTAAGTCAACCCTTATTTATCTAGTTCATTCAAATTGTTACTATACAATACTGGCCCCTTTTTAAACGAAGTGGAACAGGATCGTACATAATTGATGTTCAATACAAAATAATTACAACATACATTGCTTCACCTGGCATATAATCAAGTTATCTAATAAAAACTGAATTATTATTTTTTGTCCTAATCATAAGGAGCATAAATAAAACTCCATTTAATCATATAAAATGGATGTCTGCACTTGTAAGGCCGTGTAATTACATTTAGATTTACAATAATGATAATATGCTCTGTTTATTACAGTGTATTTAAGGCAGCGGTAGATTGTATGCATTCAGGTGCACAGTAGCAAAATATAAAGTACAGTTCACAATTACTAAATCAAATTAGCATATTTTATAGGATGCACACTCCTTACGATTCAATTTACATCTTTTAATTGGTGCTTTAAAACCGTTTAATTGTGTTTTAAGCGCGTCATTTAACACGAAAGAGTTGTGGCGGCCCGGTTTCCTCGTTTGCGGGGATTGTTAATTCAAATTGTTAGATTAAGTTTCATTTGTGCGTTAATTAAGCCATTGTTGAAACGTGCTCTTCAATGTAAATGAGAGTTGAATAAAAACGAAGGAACTTCCACGTTTATGTATAAATTAAAGAGTTCTGCGAGGGTCTATTTGTAATATTAAATTGACGTAAGTTTGGAATTTGATCGCTGTTTCGACAAGATAAACTTACTTGGTTTCTAGTAAATTGCGGAAATGATTATGAATTTTAATAGTGGATTTATTAAGCGCTGGTACTGGCAATAAAAAAATTCGGAATACTTTTGTTAATTGCGCAGGTCTGTAAAAACAAATTCTTTATCAGTTGCATGTAATGCTTTTGGTAAATATTATGTTTTCTAGTCTGATGAATACAAAAATAATCTCCATTTCCCCATCACGTAAAGTTTTTTGCAAAATACAAATGCAAACTTATTCCCATTATGTAGCAACACTGTTTCGATGGTTGTTTTTGACGAATCAATGAATAGTGTAATAACTATTGACCGGACACAATAGGTCGATAACTCATTGCCCACGGGCGTTGAATATTTGTATTTTTAAAGAGTTTTTTGAATTTTATTTATATAATTAGAAAACAAATGGGTGGTGATCTATAAAATACGAAATACATTTTGTAGTTCAAGTTGAGTAAAGGAGTATTAGTATTAACTAGCAATACTTTCCCTTCTGTCAAATTTGTTCTCTTTGAATGAAATACATCCTTGTAGATAGAAAACGTCCTTTCTACATCGCAACTGGTTATCAGTGCATACTGGAAATATTCTTTTATTTCAGCGTATTTAGCAGTTAGATTTTGAGCCATTGTCACCATACACAATTGCCGCAATGTTATTAAATCTGGATTTCTATTAAAAACTAATTTTTGCCGAAAGCCGCATCCGAAGTCACTTGGAATATTTTTCAAATTATTAATAGGCATATCTAATGTGTAATTAACAAATCGGAGACTGTGGCTTATAAGTGAATAATAAAATTAAAAAACCCTTACCACAATAGAATTTAATGATTCTAAATACGTATTTCTACAACCACGTTGTCATCTTCAGTAGAAAAAACAGTGTAACACTTGAACGCACAAAGACACTCACAGAAGGATTGTTCTGAACGTCTTCTAGTTTAACACTAAAATCTTCAATCTTAAATGCTACAAAAATTACCTACATTTTGGTAAACCCCACCTATTCATGCAAGAACCCATTATTTGTAAATTCTATAGAAAAAACATTTAGAAATATTATAAAAGCCGTAATTTAACATACATTAAGAACCCAATTATGAAACTAATCCTTATATTATGTTGAAATATAAATTTGGAAATTAATGTTGAGTCAGAATATTTTAATGGCAAATATTGTAATGAAACGAATTTAAAAATAAATTCAATGAATTCGAATATTTTTTAATGGTTTGATATTTACCGAAAAGAAACCAACGTCAACAGATTTATAACCGCAGATTCAAACCATACTTTTCAGCACAAGAGTGCCTCTTTCAATTTTCTTATCAATCGTTTGTTAAGCATGCCATCGACAAAGGATAGATGTGAAAAGGAATTAACTTTAATTAAGAAAATCGCGAGTTACAACGGTTTCGATTCAGAAATAATAAACAAGCTAGTTAGAAAACATAAAGTAAGAAAAACAATTCAGGATTCCACATGTTTGCTACCTCAAATTGATTCGAGCAAAAAATTTATTAGCTTACCGTTTCACGAAACTACGAAAAATTTAAGTAAAACCTTTAAACAGTATAATGTTCAAGTAGCATTTCGGTCGAATAACTCCCTAAAATCTCTCTTAGGCAACGCGAAAGACAAAGTTGAGGTAAACAACAAATCTGGAATCTATGAAATAAATTGTAAGGATTGTGATAAAATGTCGGCCAAACAAAACGTTCGATTCTAACTCGTTATAAAGAACATGTTTCGCATATTAGATTCAATAGACCGGAAAAATCAAGTGTTGCCCGACATATTCTTGAATCAGATCACAACGTAACATCTGACTGTCTGAGATTAATAAAAAACGTCACACGCCCCAGCGAATTAGATAGTTTTGAGAGCATTTTTATCTTTAAAAATAGGAATAACGTAATTAACGCAGATTTGGGTCCTATACCAGGTTCTTCTTTATTTGAGTTAATTGACAGTTAGATGTTATTAAAGCAAGAAAAATAGGAAAACCATTAAAAAATATTCGAATTCATGGAATTTATTTTTAAATTCGTTTCATTACAATATTTGCCATTAAAATATTCTGACTCAACATTAATTTCCAAATTTATATTTCAACATAATTTAAGGATTAGTTTCATAATTGGATTCTTAATGTATGTTAAATTACGGCTTTTATAATATTTCTAAATGGTTTTTCTATAGAATTTACAAATAATGGGTTAATGCTCTTGCATGAATAGGTGGGGTTTACCAAAATGTAGGTAATTTTTGTAGCATTTAAAATTGATGATTTTAGTGTTAAACTAGAAGACGTTCAGAACAATCCTTCTGTGAGTGTTTTTGTGCGTTCAAGTGTTACACTGTTTTTTCTACTGAAGATGACAACGTTGTTGTAGAAATACGTATTTAGAATCATTACATATATAAAATAGAAAAATGATTCAATCATTTTTATATTTTGTACGTCAATTTTATTATTTTTTAACTCTACATTTTTTACCCCAGAGGAAGCGATAAAGTGTCGCGAAATATAGGGTAATTTAATAAAGGAGTTTTTTAATTGACCCCTTACCCGAATTTTAATTAATTTTTGATATATATATATATATGTATATATATATATATATATATATATATATATATATATATATATATTTCGTCGAATGTTTTCGCGGTCGTTTGTTGAAGCGTTGTTCTTCGGGATATTTCGCCGCGTTTGGATGATTTCGTCCTGAGAAGGACAACTTTCTTCCTGACGTTTCGGTGACATCACTTTCACCTTTTTCTAGAGGATCTTCTCATTGCAATGGTAACTTCAAGAGTGCGTCGATTTCCTGTGCCGCTCGTATTATATGGTCTCGTCGTAGTGGGGACGCGTGTCTGACTCCTCGTGATTGGTCCGTCGGTTGTTCTGTCGCTTTCGGGATATTTCGGAATATCCCGAAGAACAACGCTTCATATATATATATATATATATATATATATATACATATATATATATATATATATATATATGTATATATATATATATAACAGACATCTGCTTTCAGTAACTGACATCTGCTATCAAGACTGACATGAGCTTTCAAAAGTGACTTCTGCCTTCAACTTGACATCTACATTCAATAACTGACACCAGATTCATCAACACTGTTACTTTATAATGCATTTCTGAATAACTTGAACCTGGATCTATTGTGGTCTAGTGGTAATGACGACAGCCCGGCAAGCTGTAGGCTTGGGTTCGAGTCCCAACATAGACATTTTTTCAATTAAAAATTTCGTATGATTTGCTTTGTAATTTGTAGACAGCAATGTTTACATCCCCCCTTACTTTGCAATTACATACATACTAACTTGATATTTGTAAATATTTCATATAAAAAAGCCGAAAACCTCCAATAATTTATCAAATGTTATATATATATATATATATATATATATATATATATATATATATATATATATATATATATATATAGTTATTACCGCGTATTTAATTACGAAATTTATTTGGAATAATCTTTATTATTTATGGAGATAATTTTTCATTATCAAAATTCATTAATTTATTTGAAGTTCCGAAAATATTTAACTTAATTATTACTATTAATCTCATATGGATATCTATTTTATCGACCGTACTACTTTTTGAGTGACTCTCGTGTCCGGTCCCTAGTTATGATGTTCTTTTTTTTATTTATTTTTATTTTATTTATTGACATAGTTTAATTATCTAGTTGTTTCCTTTACTGACTTTATGAAAGCAATCAGAATAAATTTAGTAGCTTACTTCTAAAACCATCTTTCCTTTAATATCACCTGGCTGGTTTTTATATCCTCTTCGAGTTTCGTGTGACGTAAGCCACTGCATACAAACCAAAAAAGTTATAAAATGGACGTTGGCGTCCTTTCATACAATTTCGAGCTAGATAATTTTTGTCAATGTTTAGAAAGGAACCGCACGACCAAATTCACTGTCTAGCCTGGGGTCTGGCTCGTTGGTTTTGTGTTTTGCTACATCTCGCTCATCAAGGTAAGTCCCAGGAGCGCTACCAAGTTTTGTAAAATTTAAGAACTAGTTTCGTTTGTTAAATAAAGTCGATTTCGCTTCCTCTGAAATCTTGCTTATTTAATACTGTCCATCCCATTTTGTCACTCACCGTAATTCAATTAGACCCATTAAAATGAATAAATTTATTTCGTAAATAAAATATCTTAGGTATACTTATCAACGTATTATATCTCCCTACTTGATATTTTTTCCTTCATCGTGTTATGACGCCTCCGAACAAGAAAAAAAAAGTATTAATATTCACATCTCAATGAAAGGAAAATCACGTTAAACAGAATTCCAACGTCTTTCAACGACGACTTGAATGCCAAAGTTACACTGGCATTCAACATCTGCGTTTCTCTTTATACATCGTGTCCTTGAGCAGTCAAAGCTCACCTCCATACCTTTTATTTTATACGAAAATATAATAATAAATATACAAAAAGAGCAACGGTACCCGTCCCTTTTCCGTTCACGTCTGGACGAACACTCAAAATTTCTTTGTTCTTTTCAACGTTACTTTCATTTCTATTTCTTTCGTTTGAGTCGAAGCATCTCGCCTTTATATATTACGTCTTTAATCGTTATAGTACGTGAAAGAGGGCACCTGCAGATGCAAATACGTCTTGTTTCTGCATCCCGTCTGCTTCACATCAAAAAAGGTTTAAAAAGATCCGATTATGAATTAACGAAGGCGCACCGTTTCGTAAACGTTCCTTTTATGTTCGTGAATTGATTTTTGTTAAAAATACACGGCATCTAATAATACCGACAGACCAAGCATGTAATTGTAACTAGGAAACATACCGTAGACCTTGACGCATTTTGCAAACCGAGAACTTGAAGAAATGTATTATTTTATCGTTTTTGCACGGGACATTATAACATAACTGTGAGCCGTTTTCCGAGCGCCATCTTCTGGAACGAATCGTTAAATAAGATGTAAGAATGGGTTAGATGGAGAATAGAGGCTTGGTATGTCGTCTTTATACGATAGGTAATAATCGTTTCTAAAGTGAACGATTTGTGCGAGAAAAAATTGATTGAGTTGAATTACTTGTACCGATCCAGTATATTTTTTTGTATCTCTGATGGATTTATGTTCAGACGATGTTCCTATCTATTAGAATACCACTTCAATTATATATACTTGAACTTCATCCGTACATTTAGCAATTAAATTTGATGTACCGGCTGTCCTTGAAATAAGGGGACAGTTATATAGAATATACAGGGTGATTCTAAATATATGCGACGAATTTTATGGGCTGATTCCTAGGGTTATTATGATCTTAATAGTTTATATCAGCGATGCACATACAGCGGCCCACTTTCTAAAAATCGTTCGAAAAACTGCAAAAGTAGGTAAAAATCCATTCAAATCAATATTTCTTAACGTTTTATTTTAATCTAACTTTTGTTATTGTTAGTAAGATATGTATCTTTAAGTATCTACTAGTTTCTTGTTCAGGTTTACTACGTAGGACAGGTATGCTCCTCGTCGTTCCAGGCATATTGTTACGAGACTAGAAATCTGTCGAACCAACTAGATTACTAGAAAATTCGTGAAACACGTCGGTATTATCCCCGAAGAATGTGGTAGGTTCTCGATGTTAGGCAACTCGTATACAACGCATCGCCCGCTATCGGGGCAGTTAAGTTTTAACTACGGACAAGCGAACGTTATATTGTTTGAATTGTAATCTGTGAAGAATAAATATTTCGTCGTTCGAACTTGGCATCTACCTACGTAACAATATAATATCAATTTTGATATGGATAAACCAGGCCCCAGTAAAAAACGTAGTCGAAAGGTTGAAGATGAAAATCGACAGTTTCAAGATATTTGGACCGAAAAATACTTTTTTATTTCATCGCATAACAAAAGTGTCTGTTTAATATGCAAGAGTAGTGTTTCCATTCGGAAGGAATATAATGTGAAAAGGCATTGTGAAACCCAGCATCATACTTTTACAAAATTAACCGGCGAAAATCGAACGCAAAAAATTTCCACTTTACAAAGGAAACTAATAGGCCAGCAACCTATGTTTACAAAACCAATTCGAAATGCTGAAACGGCTACTGAAGTTAGCTTTGAAATATCTCGAATAATAGCGAAAACTTGTCGGCCTTTCAAAGATGGTGAGTTTGTTAAGCAGTGTTTAGATATCGCCGCAAAAAAATGTGTCCGAAAGATGCAAAGAGGTTTGAGAAAATTCAACTAAATCAGAGAAGACTTACCACATTAACAGCTAATATAGAACGGCAATTAGCTACGAACTCGAAAAGTTTTGAGTATTTTTCTATAGCACTATTTAGCAAAATTCTATAGCAAAATTTTGAAGTGAGTGAAAAACTGATTGGTATGAGTTCTTTGACAAGTCAAACCAAGGGGAGTGACATGCTCAAAGCTCTTCTGGAAAAATGTTCTATAATGGATTTAGATTTAACTAAATTATCTGGAATTACGACTGACGGAGCACCTTCAATGGTTGGAAGTAAATCTGGGATAATAACTATGTTAAAAGAGTATTTATAAACTAAAAACATAGATACCAAGGAATTAATGCAGTTTCATTGCATTATACATCAAAAGGCCCTCTGTTCAAAATTATTGGGATTTGAAAATGTGATGAAAGTTGTAGTACCTACTATAAACTTAAAATCAAGAGGTCTCAATCACCGACAATTCACACAATATCTCGAGGATATTGAAAGCGAATTTGGTGATCTCCTGTTTTATACTAAAGTAAGGTGGCTAAGTCGTGGGTTTCTTAACTTGATTGAAGAAATCAAAATATTTCTGGCGGAAAAGAAAAAGGATATCTCCGAACTCGACAACCCTGATTGGCTGTGTGACTTAGCGTTTCTTGTAGACATTACAAATCACTTGAATGTCTTAAATACGCGACTCCAAGGCAAAGATCAATTGATTTCGCAGTTATACTCTCATATTTCGTCCTTTCAATGCAAATTGAGTCTTTTCAGGATACAAATTAATTCAGCCAATTAAAGCCATTTTCTGAACTATAAAAAAATCATTATAATGGAGAAATTCAATAAAACTGATGTCAATTTCTCTTATGTTGAAAACATTGATATTTTAATACAAGCTTTTCATGATCGTTTTCTAGACTTCAAAAAAGTTAAACCTCTATTAGATATTTTCAGCAATCCTTTCAACATTTCACCTGAAAATGCACCGGAATCAATACAGCTGGAATTGATAGACATGCAAAATGATGATAATTTACGAAACAAGTTTAATGAAGCTAATATACTTAACTTTGACCGTTGCGTTGACAAAATCGCTTATAAAGAGTTGCGAATAAATGCATTGAAATGTGCAAGCTTATTTGTATCGACGTACATTTATGAGCAAACGTTTTCAGTGATGAAACTTAACAAAACAAAAATTCGAAACCGTCTGGCAAATGAAAATCTGGAAGCAATTTTATGTGTGGCGACAAGTAATGTGGAGCCAAACATTAACAAAATTGTTAGGTCAATGCAATGTCATGCATCAAAATAATAAAATACGAAATATTACATTGTAATGATTAGATTACATTACGATTACATAATTACAACAAACATTTTTGAATGTTCTTTTAATTTTATCATTTGTAGTAATTCATACTATTTAAAAATAAAAATATTTGTGTTAATAAGTATTCTTTGTAGTGGCCCGCCCTTGGCTTATAATTTTCCCGAGTGGCCCGTGTTCCCTATAAGTCTGTGCATCCCTGGTTTATATGTATGTATGTCTTAAACGACTTAGTTTTAAAGTTACAGGATGTTTAATAGTAAATTAAAGGTTCATACAATGAAACGTACTAATACAACAAGATTAACTTAATCGTTGTAAATGACCGCCTTTAACTGCAATGCAAGCTTATATCCATCCTCCGTTACATTGATTGGTGAGTGCGTTCAAGAATACCGGCGGTGTTTCGAATTGTCTCAAATGCTGTAACAATACGATTCATTTGTTATGGTATAATTAAAAAGATTTAATATCGCACCTGTCTCAGCAAAAACATTCATTTTGAAGGGAAAATATTTATTTGTCATTTCAATATTATTGTGCCAAAGTATTATCAAAATTTTCTAAACTGAATTACATAAATGCGGTTGTACGAAACGTATTTTGTTTACGGTTTTACCAATAGTAATTCACGTACAGCTAGACGTCTTTACAAAGTACGGTGTGCGAACCGTATCAACACGCATCATTCGCATGTAATTTGTCTCATCGAAAGACGAGCTCATCAACAAACCCCGAACATCATTGCTAACCACAAAAACAACAAATAGTTGAGTGAACGAGAAATTTTGGCGGTCAAGAACAAAAATGTGGACGACTTAAACTTAGTACATAATTCAGAATAAAATCGTTGGTACTCTGCATTCATTCAAATCTATTGACTGTGTAACAAACGAAGATGAAGCCACGAACTATCCAACTGAATTTTTAAACTCCTTAGATGTGCCTGGCTTACCACCGCACAATTTACAACTGAAGGTTGGCTCGGTAGATTTCGAAGCATGATGACGCTTCGAAATCTAAACTAACCAAAACTATAAAATTGAACGCGTTTGGTGATAAGAAAACTGATCACGCGACGATACTCAAAGTAAAATTCAAAGGTGAGGAATTTCTCATTCCGAGGATTTCGATGATCCTAACCGATATGCCCTTTGAATTTAAACGAATTCAGTTTCCGATTCGTCTTGCATTCGCCATGACGATTAACAAATCACAAGGCCAATGCTTGTGTGTTTGTGGTCTGAATCTAAAAAATTCATGTTTTTCTCATGGTCAATTGTACGTGGCATGTTCACTTGTCGGCAAACCATCCGCTTTATTTGTTCTTGCGCTCGATAGCAAAACGAAAAATGTCGTATATCATAAGATCATTCAATGAAGAGAATCAACCCGAGTGCAACCCATGCAGCATAATACATAGCTTCAATAGAGCTGACACCAGTGGCGGCTCGGGGTGGTTCACATAGGGAGTGCATAATTTCAAAATTAAAAAGTGTAATACGAAAACGCTTACCCAATCCTTATAAATTTCACCGACGTACTGTTCCAGACAGGTACTGTTCATTGTAGAGTTTGTTTTGAGGGAATAGTAAATATTACACTACACAGTTTAATTACATCTGAGGATAAACGAAGTCCATTTTACGTATCTTTGACTTGCAGAACAGTTCTATCACTTTTTCATTAAAGTTTGGGAAATCATTTATACATTCTTTTTCACAAGATAACATAGTAAGGGCATTTAATCTCTCTTCTTTCATTGTATTTCTCAGTAAAGTTTTTATTCTCTTCAACCTTGAAAACTGGCGTTCCGCTTCGGACGTTGTCATTGGGATTGTAATAACAATTTTTAAAAGCGTTACAACTTCATTAAAGGTTTTGCTTAATCCATCCAGCAGAAGAGCTAGCAGATCTACAGCACCGACTTCTATATTTTGCCTAAATTCTTCTCTAGAATATAGAACGCTTAATTCAGTTCATAGTCTGTTTTCATTGAGGCATGGATAAAATTTTACTGCTTCTTTAAGGCAATCTTCCGGAAATTTTTTTTGAAAAGAGGAGAACTGTTTAAAAGAAATTAAGTTTGCTAATATTAAGTGCCCTGTATACCGAAATCTAGTTTTTATTTCTAGCAAAATAATATCGCACACTTCAATAGTTTCCCTCCTTCTTTGGCTACCATCAGTTACTCTTCGCCCCTTTGATGGTTGAGGAGTCAGTTCTGGGTCATTTTGTTTAACCAACTGATTATCTGTGTCAGCGATTTCGGTTCGAATTTTTCCAATAGCACGTTCAAAATTATCTAAATTATTCTTGATTTTTAATGCATCTGTATTGACATTTTGTAATTGATTAAACAATATGTCCACATATGGCATAATTTTATGAAAGAAAGTTAACCAATAGATAAAATTTGCCTCCTCTAAAATTCGCAAATTGGCACTAGCTTGATAAATGGTAGTTTGTAAACTAGCTTCTCCCTCGATTTGTTCTAGAGCTTCAATTATTTCTTCTCGGTGCTCATATATTGTATTCACTGTCCTTGAAATGAAGTTCCATCTTATTTTTGAAGAACCAGGTAAGCTTTTTCTCTGAAGGAATTCTTCCAATCTTGCAGCTCGTTGTGGTGAAGTGGAGAAAAATGTACATAATCCCGTCAGATTGGCAAAAAAAATTCTGCAATTACTACTGCTCAATGTAGCATGTGACATAATTAGATTTGTCTGATGTGCATAACAATGTACAAAATTAGCCCTTGTATACTGGTCTTGGACATGTCTTTGCACGCCGTTAATAGCACCACTCATGACTGCTGCCCCATCATAGCTCTGTGCAATCAGTTTTTCTGGGTCATCAACAAGCAAACTAATTTCGTTATGGATGGAGGCAGATAAAGAATTAGCATCATGTCCACTAAGCAGAAGAAATTTCCAAAATCTTTCGACCGGTCTCGCGTTCACAATATATCTTAAAACAACCACCAACTGGAACTGATTGGACACATCTGTGGTTTCATCAGCTATCACAGATATGAAGTCGTTTGCTTTAATTTCACTGGCAACTTGTTCATGATACACGTTCAACATTGCATCAAGCAGCTCATTCTGTATCGTTTTTGATAATCCCTTAAAAACCGGTGCTGCTTCGATGTGATCTCTGAGCGATTTATCCAATTCTGCCGTAAAATTTATCAATTCCCGAAAAATGCCCTTGTTATTCGACGTTTGCTGTTCATCATGACCCCGAAGTGCCAGTTCAAACGCGCCACAAAATCTAATGCAATTTATTATTAAATTTAACACATGCCTATTTTTTGTTACCTTTTCATTGTGTTGTTGAATTGCTTTTCTATATGATGAATCTAAAACATTCTGAATGTTATTTTTTCCTAACATTCTTAGACTAAATATATTTTTCAAATGACAAACAAACAAAAGACACGGAAAACAAAACAAAGTATTTTTAATTTCACACCCACAAATCCAGTCATTTTTCTGATAAATATTCATTTTGAATTTTCTTATAACGTCTTCACTTTTAACAGATTGTTTATTTTCTAAACATAATTGAGGCATCGGCCGTTTAAGATTTTTTACTGCGATTTTTTCGTTATACGTTAAACGCGAAAACGCGTTGTTTTCTAAAAAAGACACGGAGTTCATCGCAATAACGCCCGAGAGCAGTCTGGTTTAGTTGCTCCAACGCTATGTATTATACGACATTGAAGTACGGCAAAATACAGTTCTCCCCACCATCAATGTAATGTTAATGCCTTAACAGAGCAATGGTAGGTCTTTGCTCAGTATATCTGTGACGACGCTCGGTGTATGTACGTTGTTAGCGTGCCACGTTAATCGTCAATAACTATGAATACATAATATACATAATAAATAAATACTTTCACAGTTAGTCGCCGCTTGGTTTGTTTTGTTTCATAATTCCAGAGGCTGCAATTGCTCACTTGCTCTCATTAAAGAGCCGCCACAGGCTGACGCGCCATTAAAATACTTGATTTTTGTACTTTTATTGAATTTTTATTTTCTTTATTTATATTATCCTAATAAACTATTGAATTTAATAAATTTTTTGTATTCATTTTATTACGTTAAAAAATCCTAAATTAAGTTTAGCTAAAAATTAACACGACATTTATTGACTGTTAGGCGGTACGAATTTCGCCGGGTCAGCTAGTAATATGTAAATTAACAACAAAATTTTAATTTGTTGTTAATTTATAAAACTTAAATTGAACTCTAGAAGAATCGCTTTTCTAATCATACAAATCCTATTTTGAAAGACATTTATTAATAGATAATAAAACAGCCCAACTTTAAATTATCTTAAAGCCGTAGGCGATGTAATATATATAGTTTCTCATTTCCAGTTCCTTAATTGTCTTCCTAGAACGGATTATTGACCCATAATCGACCATCACCAATATCACAATTATCCCGCAGTAATTTACATCTACCTGACTAAAATAGTGTCCATAAAATTATCGAACGAGTAAGTCGATGAGCCTGGATAGCAACTATTATTATTACTATTATTACTGGTCGTGATGCGAGAAGATACGGGGCAGGGGGAAATGTTACGGACACTCCACGAGGAAGAAGGACAAAGGGCTTTGACATTTTACCGTGACTCCATGAAACTTTTATTAATAAAGTGGAAACTGTTCCGTGGCATGAATATCGAATGAGGCGGGGGCGCTGACATAAAGTCACGTGCCGTTGACAGGTACAGGAAGGAGATTTGAGGAGTCGGTAATTTATTTTTAAGTGAACTTGAAGACGTCGGATGATGCCACCGTTTGAAATGCCCTTTTCCATTTCTAATATAGATGTACGATGTCATTAGCTTTACTTTGACAATTTAATCCATTATGTTTGTCATTGGTGAGGTATGTGTGCAATTAAATACATGAACTCTGATTAAATAAGAAAATATTAAAATTTATTCAAAGTACTTTTTTTGTACAATTCGTGAGTAATTTTTTACTTGTGTTGTTATTATTAAACTTGTTCCAGTCGCCGTATTTTTTAGCCTTAGTAATACATCTATTTTTAAAATTCCGTAGGCTTTGACGAATGTTGTTACTTCTAATACTATTTTTCTACGGGTTTCGCCGTGTTGTCGTAATTTCACTCGACGTTTCGCTGTTTATACTGCCAGCTTCTTCAGTATCTGGTATCAGACTGATTCTCTTCGTTGTCGTTCTTCCTTATACAAGGTTAAGTAATGTCATTATGTGAATTCGCCGCCATTTTATTAGGTATGAAAAAAATTGGGCTCTGTTTTCACGGAAAGTTTATTTGAAGATGTAAAATTGATGTATTACGTTGAAAAAATTATATCGGTCAAATGACCACCTCCTGAGTTGATGCACATTTGTGTTCGGTTTACAGCATGTTGAATTGTTGATTTCTTCTTCAATGTTGGCTTTCAAGACTTGCAAGGTTTGTGGTTTGTTGAGGTAAAAGCGAGATTTCAAAAAGCCCTAAAGGAAGAAGTTTGGCGACGTCAGATCTGGCGATCTGGCCGGTCAATTCAAATCGCCAAAGCGGAAGATCACATGTCCCGGAAATTGGTGTCTCAAAATCTTCATCGTTATCCGAACTGTGTGAGCGGTTGCTCCGTCCTTCTGATACCTACAATGCTCGAAAATTATTCAGCAACTTGCTGGAAAAAGCTCGTTCAGCGTCTGTAGCGCTCACCAGTTACGGTGGTGCCGTCGGCGTCCTCAAAAAAATAAGGGCCAAGCACTTTTTCACTGCAAATACCGCACCAAACACTCACTTTGAGGGGATGCAATGGCTCTTCGTACATTTCATGTGGATTCTCCTTGCTACAGAAACGCAAATTTTGTTAATTCACATCTGGAAATATGCAGTTATTATGATTTTGGATATAAAATCATCCTCTTCTTGCACCAGGTCTTCTTCTGTTTTGGGTTGGACGCCAGCACGTCCAGGCACTTAGGCACACTGCTGTTTGTACTATCCCCAACAGATCTCTCAGTTCTACTCTGTTAGTCTTGTGTCCTCGATAAAATCCACTATCCTCCTCAGGGGAATTTTGAGTACACTCGAAGGACGTGCATATTAGATGAAGGCTTTTTTCCTCCTGTTTTTCACATCTCCTACACCAGGGCTGGCTAACCAAGCTCATTCTGTACAAATTCTTCCTTAAAGGACAATGTCCGGTTATTAACCCGGTAATTATTTTAATTTGTTTTTTGTTACTACGAATTAGGTTGGCTAAAAACTTTCCGTTCATCTCCCTTAGTAGTGTTTTGGTATAGAGTTAACCTCCATTTATTTTTATGTTCTTTTTCTAGCCATAACCAGATCTCCCTTTTAGCGGAATCCTTAGTGATTCCACATGCAGGTTCTGGTTCTATGAAGTTCCTATTAGTACCTTCTTTGGCCAGTTTGTCGCCTATCTCATTGCCTTTAATTCGCTCATGTCCTGGCACCCATATCAGCGACACTGTATTATCTTGTGCCAGTTTATTGAGGACCTGTTTACAATATTTCACCAGCTTGGACCTGGTAGATGGGTTCATAATGGCTTTAATAGCCACCTGACTATCAGTCATTATGTTGATTTTTTTGTTTGCGCAACCAGCTTCCCGAATTTCGTCGGCGCAGGCTGCGACTGCAAACAATTCGGCCTGGAAAACCGTAGTATGTTTCCCCAGACATATCGATATCTTCCTTCTAAGGCACATTCCGCATATGCCTGCACATGTTCAGCTTAGCTGTAAACATAATTTCAGGTGCCATACTTGCACCAGGTTTAGCAGAGCATGGGGTTAAGTTAACTTTACCTGACGGCCAGCAGGCCGCAATTGTTGAACGGTTTGCAATTTGCAAGGGTACATCTTTAGGTCTTTCACCAAAATTCGACGCAGCGAACGTCTGCTGATGCCACATTGTCTGCATCGTTGCTTCGTGGAATCAGTTGTAAAGTTCGTCAGGAGTTACCATGCTTTTTTTCCTGTGTATGGTTTTAATAACGTATCTGGCCAGGTCGTAGTTCGGTGAAGCGATGCTACTCACGATCGGACGTAGTGTTATACTTTCTTCATGTATCTTCGCTAATCCATATTGTTACGGGAACGCTACTTGGGGTTATGTTGCATCTATATTTGACTACGCGGGAGAGCCAAATTGTTACAAAATGGACGCTCGTGTTAATTCTTTCCAGGTTAGTTGCAGCGTCTTAACAATACTTAACAATACTAAATGTTTAAATAATTAATGGTAGTGATGATGAAGATCGAAGGTCCAGGAAGTGTATAGCATGCTGAAATAAATATATTACAACTTATTAACTAAAAGAAAACACAACGATGTTGTCCTTAAAGTTTTTATTTAATATTTACATAAGAAAGAAATTGAGCGTTGAAATATTTTAAAATAATTAAATAAAAGTAATATATATATAAGGAACGGCGAATAAGTAATTCAAAATAATAACATACAAAATACAGTGAAAAGAAATTACAATTATGTCGTAAATTAAATGTGCTTGAAATAAATCTCTGTATCGAACAATGCCGAGTTTACCTGTGAATCGTGTGTCGGTCAGGCCACGTGGTTTACGGCAGATACTTGGGCAAGTCGGAAGAAACAATGTTTACTTTATGTTGCGAGTGTGTCGCGATCGGACATGTGGAGAGCAATGCCGAACAGCACTTGGGTATTTGGGCAGCACGTCGAGTAAAGGTTTGGACAGCGAAAAGAAATATACAAGAAGGGATACTTGTCTCTCGGTACGTCTCCATATTTCGTGAAACTCCCATAATGCAAGAGTCATCTAGTAGCCACTAAGTGAAAGATCGCCAAACATTTCATTTCAGTGAAGGTAACGAAATATGGAGACACGAATACCAAAGTGCCGACAGACAAGTATCCCTTCTTATATATTTCTCTTCGCTGGTTTGGAACGGAAGAGAACGTGTTGTGTAGAATAGAACATTCGTGGTCGAAAAGGTTCGTTGTTTTATGACCCAGAGTGGAGAGGGGTCATCTTGAAGCGGGTAATATCTAGAATTAACAACAAATCAATGACGCGAGCTAGGAATTGTCATGTCAATGAAATAAACATCATTAAAATATTCCTTGTGAAGAAACTATTAAAACGATATCAAACATGGGTATAATTACGAAGAAGAGTTGTACGTAATTAAATTAAATAACTTAAATTTAATAGGAAATGTATAATATAGAAATTCGAAATGAACGTTAGATACTTGAGTTGAACGTTCAATGGGGCAGATTTCTAAGGACCTATGACCTGCACGATAACAAAAGAAATATTTTCCATTGCAAATACGAAATACACAGAAAATGTATAGAAAAAATTAATATTTTAAATTCCAGATATATTTGTGAAGAAATATAATTTAAAATTAAATTAAAACATTCTTAATATGTAAAGTGTAACAATATAATCTTAGCGGTCGACTAGCTCTAAGCATTATCTTCTTATCTTCTTCTGGGGGAGTCGACCTCTTCATTAAATCCATTAAATCGTGACGCAATTTCGCTATTCTACAAATAACCAACACTATAAACGAATTTCATCAATCATTTAAGACATTGGTGGAAATTTGGAGCATTTATTAAATAAAATATTAAAACACTTAGTTGTTCTCGTTCCGATATACTGAGTATGTTTTGCTAGTCATGTAATGTTTACTAAAACAATACACGCTTTAATATATTGCTATTAACTAAGGAAATAAAACACCTCGTAAACCATATGTTCCGTTACAAATGAAACAGATATGCATAAGCAAATTTTGTCGTATTTTTTCCCTTCTGTACCGGCACAGCTGGGCGAGAAAAAATAGCTATTTTCAGCATAGTCTCTTTTGTTCGTCAGGTGCCATCTGATAGGACAAAATTTGCTATACTTAGCCAAACTAGCCAAACTGACGAAGTAACAATAGACTGCGTGACAGAAACAAGTGTCTTTGGCAGAAGTAACGTATGGAACATAAGTTTTGAGAAAAAAATGAAAGATAAAAATCGATTGGTAGTAAAAATGTTATTAAAACATAAACATTGGGAAATTATTATACACTATTTCATAATACAAAAACTAAATTCACAAAACTGATAAGGGCCCATGGTCCTCAATGGCGCGCAATTTTGGTAGAATTCTCCCCATCATTCTCTAGACGACGTTTATAATCACTTCTCGGACCTTCTGGAATATTCTGGCCCGTAACTGGGCTTCCCAGCCCTTGTCATAACTTTCCTGTTCAGTAGTGTCCAAAATTCCTCAAGGGGGCGCGCCTGGGGTACGTTGGGGGGATTGTCTTCCTTAGGTACATAATTCACGTTATGTTCACCAGAATATTACATCATCATTTGGATGATGAGTATTAATGAAATTTATCAATTTAGATAGACATTTGCGAATATAGACGTTTGCATCCACAGCTTCACCTCTAACTCTCCCAACGTAAGGTCTTGAAATTCCTGCTTGAGAAATACCGCAACAGACCATAATCTTATCGGCAAAATTCGCTTTCGGTTTGAATTTTACGTTGTCAGGACAATTTGCAATACGGGACGTGTCAAAACCATCGTTAACATCGTAACCGCATCGTCTAAAACAATAAGTCTGTTGACGCGAAAGGCTTTTTAGATATTCTAATCCATTTTTAATCAAAATTCTGCGAACAGTCCTATGCTCAATTCCAACTACGGCCTAAAGTGTGCGTAGACGTCCCAACTCTGTCTTGAGCAGATTGGATGAGTCTGTTTACTTCATGTGGGGCCAAAACTGGAGGTCGTCCACTTTTTGGTAAATTCATGCATGACATATCTTCTTCACATTCCTTAATTGTGCGGTAAATGGTTGACAGTCCAATATTTTGGTCTCGAAAAATGTTAACAATCTCGCGTTTAGGCACTCGCTCAACTAAATTATATATAGACTTTCGTATTTCAATCTTGTATGACATCTTTCAAAACTAACGAGCGATCATTAAAATTTTCACTCGTAGCTGGCCGTGTATATAAAAATTATGTCGTAGCTTTAGTCATTAAGATGTTATTTCAAACATCTGTCAGTGTCAAATATATATTTTAAAGTTTCATCAAAAGAAAAAGTAATGGCCTTTAATGATATGCATAAAGCGTTTATGGTAGAATGTTACTTCCTGACATCTCAAAAAATTGATGGTATTTGGCAGCATTCAATAGAAAATTGCCTTGCGGAGTTTGAAGAGAGATATCCAAATACTGTTCCTAGCTATAAAACTTTCCGTGATACGCTAATGCATTGTGTAAATCTTTTTCGTCAAACAGGCAGTATTTTAAGGAAAAAAGGAAGCGGTCCTCCTCTCAAGAGAAGTCGCGGCGTAATTGAAAATGTCAGACAAATTATTAACGAATCTCCTCAAACATCTATTCGCAGAGTTTCGCAACAAGTTGGGCTTTCGTATGGAACATGTCAAAAAATTTTAAAAAAGGACTTGCACATGTATCCATATAAATTAACTTCTGTACAAAATCTATTACCTACGGATTATGAAAAAAGATCACAATTTTGCCAATGGTTTATTCAAACAATGACAGACAATATTTTAAATCATACTTTTTTCACCGATGAAGCTTGGTTTTATTTGAAAGGTTATGTTAATTCGCAAAATATGCGTATGTGGTCCAGTGAAAATCCTCATTTCTATAGAGAAGTTCCTCTACATCCAGAAAAAATAGGCGTATGGATAGGTATGAGTCGTCACCGATTAATAGGACCAATATTCTTTGAGGGCACGACAACATCGGAGAAATATCGTGACGAAATTCTCAGTGTTTTTACTAATCAATTTGCTAATGATGAACTCCAGGTCGGATATTTTCAACAGAATGGGGCTACATCTCACGTTACACTTGAAAATATTCAGTTTTTGCAACAATTTTATGGCGATAGGATAATAAGTAGAAATAGCACATATTTTGCATATATTTTATATGTACTACCTACTTGAACTAGGTGAATGAAGTTAGAAGTTATAAGTTATAACTTCTAACTTCATTCACCTAGTTCAAGTAGGTAGTATATATAAAATATATGCAAAATATGTGCTGCCAGGCTTTGAAAGGCTGTGTGACAAGATTTTAATAAATCGAGGTTTCTTTTGTTTTCGTAGCTTTTATTGCATTTGGTTATAAAAATAATATAATAAATAGTAATAAACACAGCTTCTAATCTAGTAATATATTATCAGAATGTGTTTTTCTGGATTTTAGTTAAATTTACACCTTGTTTTAGAATATTGTGAATGAACACTTTACAATTGACTACTTACAACATGGAAATTCAATGAAACTATAACTTCAACACTAATAAAAGGCCTTTGTTGTTTATAATAATAGTTCTTAACGACAGTAATAAAATTTTCTAAGAATAGGGGCTTTACTTCAGCTCCAAAATGTCCATTTTCGATCAATTATGGAAGTTATTCGTAGAGTTGCACACTTTGTCTCGAATGCATGTATTGTAAGGACGGCTTGTCGTTAAAATATTACGATTCGTTTTAAGTTTAAATTGAATTCACAACCAAATACAAATACATGCGTATTATTATTTATGATCCATAAATACAAATGGCTATTATGATTTTGTATAATAACAATATCCAGTGCATACTAAAATATCACTCTATTAATTTATGATATCCGGCAAATCATTTCAGAGAATATTTAGACAAAGAGTTAAATGTGGGGATGCACTACATACGGTCCTGCCGTACCGCAAACATCCTCAGCTCTAATCATGACGTTTGAAATTATAATGACAGATCTCCTCTAATAACTTAAGTTAGGACATACTTTTTGTGTACATGGCTTACTTGAGCGAAAATTTTAATGATCACTCGTTATTTCTGACAAATCTAACATGTCACCATAGTAACTAACGAACGAGCATCTTTTCTAGCCCAGTGGTAACAAGTTTGGACCATTTTTGGTAATAATCTTCCTCCTCAAAACTTTTTCTCAAAACTTATGTTCCATACGTTAAATGTTGGAAAATACAAGAGGCATGTCTATGTGTACAGATACAGATGTGTGTAATACATATCTGTTTCATTTGTAACAAATGCGTAATGCGTGCTTAACGTATTGATGTAATCATCTTTGGTCATATATTTCGTGATAAAATATAGTCTCGGTACAATATCTACTCATAGTTTCAAAAGCATTCCAAGATAACTTGTCAATGATCGTTGATCATGCAATTATTGATATGTCTATATGGGAACAATTGCAACACACATTATTTCGTGAAAACAATTATTACATTCTAATTCATAGAACTGTACCCACCTGAATCTGAAGAAAAACATTTATACCTGTTGCGTCCCTGTGACGGATTCCTATATAAAAAAGAATGAACACACGATCGGCTCGTTGAAAAAAAAAACGAAAATTGTGTACAAAGAATAGGGAAAGACCTTGGTGAATAGTCGGCATAAATGCAAATCTATAACTGGTAATTATCCAATAAGATTAACATTTAACGGTGGTCTCGAATACAATAGATATAAATCTTACGCAACCAACTTACAGTAATAATTGCATTGATCAACACGGCTTGCCATGCATCTCATTGTTTACTATATGCAGTTTCATTACATCTGTACATTGTGGATCATAACTTTGGATACATTCTATGCCAATAGCAAATTTTGGTTTTACTAACACTTTGCGGATTAGAGACACATTCATAATAATACTAATAATAGGGTTTATTGTTCAACAGAACAAGTTCCAATTACAGGACTAAGTAACAGATAATAATAATAATATACAGGGTTACTACAAAATAATCATAGGGTTCGAGAAAGCTATATTTCAGAAAGTATTATGGATAGAATAGTAAATGACATGTCTATATGCAGAGAAAATAATCAAGTTTGTGAGCAAATCATTACGAATATTCAATGTGGACTCCTCTAGTCACATGACAAACGTTCAAACGATAGTCCAGTTCAGTCCATACACGCTGCAAGGTGTCTCGGTCAATACTGTTAACAGCAGCAAGAATGCATCTTCTGAGTTCCTCAAGTGTTGTAGGTAATGGTGGTGCGTAAACCCTGTCTTTAATATACCCCCAAAGGAAATAATAGCACGGGCTAAGAACGGGAGAATTGAGAGGCCACGCGTACAATGTCACATCTGTTTCAGCACAACGGCCTATCCAACGTTGAGGTAGCACCTTGTTTAGATACCGATGCACTTCATTATGCCAATGAGGCGGAGCACCATCTTCTTGGAATATAAAGTTGTTTGAATCATCTGTCAGTTGCGGAAATAACCACAATTACAACATATCGAGGTAGGATATACCGTTCACAGTTTTTTCACAGGAGAAAAACGGTCCGTACACTTTTGTGTTGGATACAGCACAGAAGACATTCAATTTTGGAGAATCCTTTTCATGTTGCACGATGACGTGAGGTGGTTTCGTAACCCATATCCGAATGTTATGACTAGAGCAGACCAATTTCCGTGCGCGCCATGAGCGCCGGTATGGGAGTGTAATTCGTAATATATTAGAATATGCGATAGAATAGGGACGCAACATGAGCTTGTTACTGATATAAGTATAGAAGTAGAGACATTTATTCTATCAGAAATAATTAAATATACATTTGGTTTTCTACTATTAAAGTAATATGCATAAACACACGAAAAATAAGAATAGTTCATATTATAGCAGCGTTGTATGTACCTATTAATAAAATGGAAAATGTAGGAAATCAGTGATTGTGTGCACGGCAGAGGATTTAAAAAAACACTTACCGTTTTAAGCGTCTTCCAAGGATTAACAAACTGGAGAAACCCGTTTGTATATTTTCAACATTAGGTGCGTTTCTAAGGTTATTTCTGAAAAACATGTCCGCCCTCAGGAAAACATGTCTATATTCGGAAAACGAGCGTTCTACATCTAGTGATGTTATATTCGCATAATCAAAATACTTTTTTAAGTAACTTAACGTATCTCCAGACGTGCCCTCACAAATACGTGTTAAGGTGTCAAAATCTGCATTTCTGTCTAAAACACTTTGAAATTTAATTAGAACACTTTTACTGTTTGCATCTTCTACAGCACCCAGTTGTGCTTGAACATCTTTAACGATTTGCAGTGATTCCTCCAACGACAGCGACGAATTTTCTAATTTTGTTATTGCTCCTTCTAGTCCCAAGTAATTCTCACGAATACTTTGTAAATCCATTTTAATCTGGGCATCTTGAAATTTTTTCTGGCTTGTATTGATAGCTGCACTTTCTTTCGGATCGAATCATAAAACCACGTCCTTAATTTTTTCAAAATGTGCATGATAGTAAAACCCCGCCCATAACCAATTACCCCAACGTGTCAGAATCAGCTGTGGTGGCTCAGTGGTATGGGGACACAATTCGTGAAATTTCCGAATACGTTTTGGAGATTTCAGGAATACTGCCTTTGTACTGATATTAAAGCATCTACCTCTGGATAACATCTACGAACCTGTTCTGCCTCAAGGTGTAGAGCATGGAATTTACAAGTAATATGTAACAAGTTAGGACAATATTTTCTAAGAGACCGGCCTACAGAACCCATGGTTGCGGCACCACCGGTCATAAACATTAATACTTGGTCTTTCGAAAGTTTAAATTTTTCCAAAGTATCTAATAGCACCTCTGAAATTTTTTCGGCATTACATTGTTCTAGTCGTCTGGATGCTAATAAAATTGAAGACGTTGGTTGATGTGGTTCCATATTACGCGCCATCACATTATCTACACATTGTTTTTTGCTGTCAGTTGTTTCGTCCACACATAACCACAGTTTCTTATTTTTCAGTTCGGCTTTTATTTTATTTTCAACCTGTTTACGCACCGATGGTAAATTCCTTCGTAACGTCGTTGTGCTTGGTAATGTTTGATTCTCGTATTTATTCCAAAATAAAATATATGAATCATTACTTAACAAGGTAAACGGCAGTGTACACACAATCATAGTTACACATAGTTCATGTATAAACTGTTGTCGATTAATTTTGTTATTATTGTGCTTAGAACTGCTTACGTGTTCTTTACAATGTGTTTTTGACCAACACATTAGATATGTATTGCACACTAAACATTTAATTTTTGAGCCATCGTATATTAAGTCCGGGAAATCCATAATAAACTTATTCACTTCGTCTGACAACGGTCGTTTTCTCGATTTATGTGTCGACGACATTTTATTACGTATGCTTACACTTACATACAGTCTAAGCAAGTACCAAACACATACTGAATGCTTTTTATTAGTTCTGATGCAATACAATCATCCACACATCGGCGCACATGGCGCGCACGGAAATTGGTCTGCTCTAGTTATGACAGTTCACCTTGCCACTTAAATGAAATGTCGCTTCGTTGCTAAACACGAGACGGTTAGCAAATTCGTCGTCCTCTATTGCTGTCTGCATGTCGCAACAAAACTCGGTTCGCTTGACATAGTCGTCTGGGCAAAGATATAAGCGCCGGACAAAATAGCAAAAAAATCATTTTTGGGATATATCTAGTTAGCCATGCATTTTTTCCAAAGAAAAACAAAAAGCTCATTAAACTGAGCTCGTAAAACTGCAATTCTTTCCCCATGTAATATTCTCTCTATCACCGCTAGTTTCCGAGATCCCCATGCTAAACATCAGAAAAGCTCACCCTGGATATAAGGATTATTTAAAAAAATATCGCATTAAAGAAGCTTGATTGGTTGCCGAGATCTAGAATGATAGAAACTTTTCGTTACGCCAGGTATATTAAGGCACGCACTAACGTGCTTACATTGATATAGCTTTTAAAATCGTTTTGTAGATGAGAAGTTTATTTTCAGTTGTTAAATCAGATCTTCCACTTTTGTATGAGTCAATCTGGATTATTTAACTTGAAACTAAGTTGCTTTCTTTTTATTAACTTGTACTTTTTCCATGTTATTCTCTTTTCTACTGAATTCCAAGGTGTTTTACAACTTGCTTTTGTGAATTTTTTTTATTATAGAGATACACAGGTGGTCGAGTTCCTTTATGGAGGGTGAACATTAACAGATTTGCTCTCATTAGGTTGCGTATTTAATTTTTTTAACGATTTCTTGACTTGACGTAGATCGTTTCGTAGAAGTTCTAACTCTGTATTTGAACTTAATATCGCTGTATCATCAGCATGTACAGCAGTTGCTATGCCAGGTGTTGTTGGTAAATCTGCGGTATATATCAGGGACAGGTGGTGTTCCACTACACTTCCTTGCAGATGTCTTGCCCGAATAGGCTATATTCGAGGTTGAAAGTAATATATTAAATGATATTGTTAACATATTCCAACATCTGGATTAATATTTGTAACAATTTTGTACGTAATACGAGAGGTAGTCGGAAAACCTATGAAGATAACATTTAATACGCAAATAAACGGCTTTAATGTTTCTGGAAATATTCACCATTAAATTCTATGCACTTTTTCATTCGTTGAAGCCAATTATTGAAACATTTACGCCATTCTGAAGTTCGTATACTCAGAATGTGTGACTTGAATGCGGTGATGCGATCTTGTGGACAGGAAAAATGGTAGCCTTAAATAAACGTAGGTGTAGGTTTCCGCGGTCGTTTTCTAAATGCAGATCTTGGTTCACGGGTTGCAACCGCGTCGAGTTAGGCGTAATTGCCAAAACGTTGGCAATTACGCCTAACTCGTCCCAAGTCTACAGTTGTAAACTTGGGTTCGAGTCCCAACATAGACAATTTTTTCAATTAAAAATTTCGTATAATTTGCTTTGTAATTTGTAGACAGCAATGTTTACATCCCCTCTTACTCTGCAATTACATACATACTAACTTGATATTTGTAAATAATTCATATAAAAGCCGAAAAACTCCAATAATTTATCAATTGTTATATTTAATAAACGGCTAAGAAATTATCTAAACATTTATATATATATATATATATATATATATATATATAATATCTTCGTGACCTTGGTATGATAAGGTAAACTTAATAAGTCGGCAATTAAAGGTCTGGTTTATTACTTCAAAGTATATATATTTAAAATAACTCTACATGTTTCGGCAATGATGCCTTTGTCAAGAGAATACAAAATATAAATGACAGAATATAAATGTCAAATAATTAAGTTGCTATGGTTTAAATTATTCAAAGATACATTCCAATAATAATAATAGATCATGCGTTAGTATGCCAAAAAATAGATAGCAAGGTGTGAACATATGTGTTGTTCGCTGCCAGAAGCTTGTGTCTCTTTTTGGGTATGAACCTGTATGTTGGTTGCTGCTGGCAGCTTGCGTCTCTCTCTGGGTGTGTGATTTTGTATTTGTGTGACCGCGTAAGTGTAGGGTTTTGTATGTTAGTGCGCTCGTGCGTGTGTTTAGTGACCGGTCGCGTAAATTTAGAGAGATCGGATAACCAGCCGTTGCGTAGGGCCGCCTACCCTTTCCCGGCAACTTCTTTACTTTTCCGAGCAGTACTTCGACGGCCCGACCCCCGCCCCAACGAGGCAAGGCGCGGACCAGCGAAGCGCACCCTGCACGGGGTTGCTCATCGCCAACCGAGGGAACACTCTTAGTGGCTACCTCAGTCGACGACGGTCACACTTTGTGCCATCTTAACGATTTCCGCAGAAGCGGGGGCAATGCAAACACGTCGAACGTGTGTGTGCAGTTAACAGCAGCCTAGCCAGGTTGCTGCCCAGGACCGGTCCTAGTGGGACTTTCCTCGTTGGGGCGGGGGTCGGGCCGTCGAAGTACTGCTCGGAAAAGTAAAGAAGTTGCCGGGAAAGGGTTGGCGGCCCTACGCAACGGCTGGTTATCCGATCTCTCTAAATTTACGCGACCGGTCACTAAACACACGCACGAGCTCACTAACATACAAAACCCTACACTTACGCGGTCACACAAATACAAAATCACACACCCAGAGAGAGACGCAAGCTGCCAGCAGCAATAAACACAAAGGTTCATACCCAGAAAGAGACACAAGCATCTGGCAGCGAACAACACATATGTTCACACCTTGCTATCTATTTTTTGGAATACTAAGGCATGATCTATTATTATTATTGGAATGTATCTTTGAATAATTTAAACCATAGCAACTTAATTATTTTACATTTATATTCTGTCATTTATATTTTGTATTCTCTTGACAAAGGCATCATTGCCGAAACATGTGGAGTTATTTTAAATATATATACTTTGAAGTAATAAACCAGACCTTTAATCGCCGACTTATTAAGTTTACCTTATATATATATATATATATATATATATATATATATATATATATATATTAGACAAAAAAAACTATATTTTGTGGGTTCTATCTGGTGTTGCGAGATTAATTCAACAGATCTCGCAACACCAGATACTGAACTGTTGGTTGGTTCAGTGTTGATTATTATGTTCATATAGTTACAGTATAGGTCAGATCTTTTCTGCATTAGCTTTTGGGGTAAGTAATAAAACAAATACTGCAAGATGATAATTTCACTTTTGTAGCTTGGTTCCTTTCTGCATAAAGGTATCCAATTAATCTCATTAACTCTATTTCAATACGATCAGCAAACTTTAAAACTGCAGTCTGCACAAACTGACCGATATTTACAGATTGGGACAAAAACGTCATAATCCTGACACATTGCAGTATACCAGTTCACATGCTTCATTTATCAAACTAAACAGCTTTGCCAGATTCCAGAAATTTCTCGACGGTTCCTTGTAGTTTTAGTGTTATATAATGCCTATGTCTAAATTAATGATCGGTAATATACATAAAGGATTTCGTAACTAAATGCTAATATCTCTTCAAAAAATGTGCCGCTATATCTTGTACACATATTTACGCTTTACTACTATTAAATAATATAAATGATCAAGAATTTGTGCCGCACAAACAGACAGATGTCGGACGCGGCCGTCTTTTTATGTTCTTCGATTAATTGCTGGAACGTCTGTTGTTTCATAAAACACACGCCCACTCGATTAATATTCTTTTTCAAAGTGCGTTTTCCTATATATTTTTCATTTTTTCCATGTTATACATTTTGTAATTTACGAAGTGATGTTTTTTTATTTTCTTGATGAATAAATATGTCCGTTACTGTAATAGATACGTTGAAATTCAACGTACGTATTTGTGACAGTTACGATGACAGCTTTAATATCGATTTAATTTCTGTGAGCCTATGAAGCATACGTTAAATTTGGATTTTTTTAAAATTTCTGTTACTTTGAATTCACTTGTACGATTAATGGAGATAAATGTTAGTTACAAGTTGGGTTTACTTTAAAGAATTTTTCCTTAATGTTATTTTAATAAATTGGGGTTAGTATGTTTAAAAATATATTAAAAAATTAAATATTTCATTTTTCTATTTTACAATACGAGTTATTTAGTTTAATTTATTAAGAATAAGAAAATCTTATAGACTGAAAAATAATCATACAGTGTTTATTTAGAGCAGGGATGCACAGACTTATAGGGAACAGGGGCCACTCGGGAAAATTATAAGCCAAGAACGGGCCACTACAAAGAATACATATTAACACAAATATTTTTAATTTTAAATAGTATGAATTACTACAAATGATAAAAATAAAAGAACATTCAAAAATGTTTGTTGTAATTATGTAATCGTAATGTAATCTATTCATTACAATGTAATATTTCAAGTTTTATTATTTTGATGCATGACATTGCATTGACCTAACAATTTTGTTTATGTTTGGCTCCACATTACTTGTCGCGACACGTAAAATTGCTTCCAGATTTTCATTTGCCAGACGGTTTCAATTTTTTGTTTTCTTAAGTCTCATCACTGAAAACGTTTGCTCACAAATATACGTCGATCCAAATAAGCTTGCGTATTTCAATGCATTTATTCGCAACTCTTTATAAGCGGTTTTGTCAACGCAACGGTAAAAGTTGAGTAAATTACCTTCATTAAACTTGTTTCGTAAATTATCATCATTTTGCATGTCTATCAATTCCAGCTGTATTGATTCCGGTGCATTTTCGGGTGAAATATTGAAAGGATTGCTGAAAATGTCTAATAGGGGTTTAACTTTTTTGAAGTGTTATATATTAATATATTACTTTATATTTTAACTTAGTATCTTTGTAATGTACCTTGCCTGATTTTTTTGAATATATTACTTAAAATATTAACTTCCATTTTTGTATATCAAGTTTATTGTATTCATATTATTTAGATACATCTCATGAATTTATCACTACCATTGTTAAACATTACGTTATCTATTTGCCATATTCACTAGATATTTACACAATCTTATATGTATGTAATTTTTCCATCGATAACTTGAATATTAACAAAGGAAAAATATCGATTAGTACAGTTAATATTATTAAATAAATTGTTTCTCTTCTTATGAAAATTCTAAGAACTTAATTTGATTTAACGTACGACCTTTGATCCAGTACTAGAGATATTTTTCTTATCTACTAATATATAACTATGTTAAAGTAAAAGTAAGGGTCAGTAAGAGTCTCTAAGAGTAATAAACACTTATTTCAAAATGAATTTGACAATAATTATAACAATATTATAAGTATAATATAATTAATATATATTTAAATTAATTAATTAATTTTTGTGTGAACATAACAGAAGTCTAGAAAACGATCGTGAAAAGATTGTATTAAAATATCAATTTTTCAACATAAGCGAAATTGACATCAGTTTTATTGAATTTCTCCATAATATTTTTGTAGTTCGGAAAATGGCTGTAATTGGCTGAATTAATTTGTGTCCAGAAAAAACTCAATTTGCATTGAAAGGACGAAACATGAGAGTATAACTGCGAAATCAATTGATCTTTGCTTTGGAGTCGCGTATTTAAGACATTTAAGTGATTTGTGATGTCTACAAGAAACGCAGCCAATCAGAGTTGTCGAGTTCGAAGACGTCCTTTTTATAAAGTTTACAGTAGGTACTACAACTTTCATCACATTTTCAAATCCCAATAATTTTGAACAGAGGGCCTCTTGATGTATAATGCAATGAAACTGCATTAATTCCTTGGTATCTATGTCTTTAGTTTGTAAATACTCTTTTAACATAGTTATTATCCCAGATTTACTTCCAACCATTGAAGGTGCTCCGTCAGTCGTAATTCCAGATAATTTCGTTAGATCCAAATCCATTATAGAACATTTTTCCAGAAGAGCTTTGAGCATGTCACTCCCCTTGGTTTGACTTGTCAAAGAACTTCTACCCATCAGTTCTTCACTCACTTCAAAATTTTGCGTTACACCTCGTAAAAATATTAAGAGTTGAGCAGTGGAACTTATATTTGTAGATTCGTCGAGTGTTATAGAAAAATACTGAAAACTTTTCGATTTCGTAGCTAATTGCTCTTCTATATTAGCTGCTAATGTGGTAAGTCGTCTTTGAACAGTCATCCGATTTAGTTGAATTTTCTCAAACCTCTTTGAATCTTTCGGACACATTTTTTTTTGCGGCGGTATCTAAACAAACTTAACTAAACATCTTTAAAAGGCCGACAAGTTTTCGCTATTATTCGAGATATTTCAAAGCTAACTTCAGTAGCTGTTTTAGCATCTTGAATTGGTTTTGTAAACATAGCTTGCTGGCCCATTAATTCCCTTTGTAAACTGGAAATTTTTTGCGTTCGATTTTTGCCGGTTAATTTGGTAAAAGTATGATGCTGGGTTTCATAATGCCTTTTCACATTATATTCCTTCGGAATAGAAATACTACTCTTGCATATTAAACAGACACTTTTGTTATGTGATGAAATAAAAAAGTATTTTTCGGTCCAAATATCTTGAAACTGTCGATTTTCATTTTCAACCTTGCGACTACGTTTTTTACTGGGGCCTGGTTTATCCATATCAAAATTGATATTATATTGTTACGTAGGTAGATGGCAAGTTCGAACGACGAAATATTTATTCTTCACAGATTACAGTTCAAACAATATAACGTTCGCTTGTCCGTAGTTAAAACTTAACTGCCCTGATAGCGGGCGATGCGTTGTATTTATACGAGTTACCGACGTTCGCGAAACACGTCGAATAATCTTGTTGGTTCGACAGATTTCTAGTTTAAGCCTTTACTTGATGAAATTCCATTATAACTATTATCAGGATAAAATAAAACAAATTTTAATGAATTTCACTTTTTACTTTACACCATATCGGTCGTTATATGTCTGATGTAGCTCAGGTTGGAGCGAAATGATCGTCACGGTGTAAAGTAAAAAGTGAAATTCATTAAAATTTGTTTTATTTTATCCTGATAAATTAATTCCTATATAAGAATGTCCATTTGCGGGTGACATTTTTGTCACTTTGACAGCGATAAAAACCTACATAGCTTTTTATCACCAATAAAAATGCTTCTTCCTCCGATAAAAATGCTTCTTCCTGTTACATATCTAGTGGCCCTGCATCACTTAATTTATTTTGGCAGCTGACAGGTAATAACTATTAAGTATCGTTGAACGTAAAATGTACGAGTCGGTTTGGGGAAATTTCAACAAATATCAAAAGATCAATACCGCAATACACAAGAAATACAAAATCGTCAATATGGAGACAATTTAAAAAGTTTTATTCATGTCGTTAATTTATCTTGTCAAAAAACACTCGAGCTTTTCTTTCAATCGGATAAATTTCTTTTTAACTAAATATTTTTCCAATCAGTAATTTCGCTCGAAAAACTTACATTAGAAAAAATCGCTCGACCTATCGGTCTCGCGATTTTTTCATGTAAGTTTTTCTCGTCAAATTACTGATTGGCAAAATAATATCGTTACAAAGATAAATTTATCCGATAAAAAAAAGCACTTGTGTTTTTACTTATGACCAAAGTTTTAAGGTGTTTGTGGTGTATATCAAATAATTATCAAATAATATTTGACATTTTAAGACCGTAATGGATTTCTTTGTTTGGAATTTCACGTAGATCGTAGCTGTCATAATGAACAACCTTTATGTATTTACGGGATTCGCAAAATTCAGGTATTGATTATGAAATTGACTATTACAATAGTACTCTAAATATCCTTTTATATCTTGGTAGTTATAGTAGGATATAAATTTTAAGTTATTAATATTTATGAATTAAAACGTAAAGACATACAATAATCGATAAAATATTCAATATCATTCAATATCAATTTATTAAATATATACAGATGTGTTTTCTTAACACGATCTGCATTATTGCATATTAAAACTTATTTCAGAAAATAACGAGAAACTCTACATAAAATAAACATTAAATTTGTTATCTCATACATGATGCATTCAAAATTGACCACCCGTTTTATATTTTTCATTGTTGTTTTCAGCTCTATCTTATTTTTCGATTTATCTCGCTTAGAAAGAATCACAGCATTATGTGTATTTATATCTTACTATACTTTAGTCAATAAAATAAAGAAAAAATCTTAAATACCAATTATGTATTTTATTTGTAAGACGAAAAACCGGACAATTACGGCTACCTTTATATAATGGCTAATATTGTTTCTTTTTTTGGCGGCCGTTATTGACAGGTTTTACTGTAATACCTTCGTGCATGTAACACACAGTAATATTTAGTGTTTACTTTTTAATTGGCAATGAACCCGTTTCTTCACCGGTTCCATAAATTACGATCTAACGTCCCTTCTGTCTCGTATTTTGTATACTTTTATGTAGTCAAGAAACAATTAGATTATTCATCGGATTCTATTTCAATGCAGCCGCTAAGCTATCGCCAAGAATAATTTTTCAATTTCGCATTCGTAAATGATAAATGGCCGACACGTGTGCGCATATTTCGTGATATATGTACATTATAAGTGCGACCGTAGGGTTTACAAAACTGCACCTGCAATTATTCCGAATCAATTTTTGCATTGCGATTTTTCATTGCTGTAATCGGGCCAATCCGATTCGGATTTAGAACGGCAACTGCATTCAAACAGTTATTTATTGGTTGCTGTTTCCGATTTTTTCCTTTTTTCCGTTTCATTTGGCACGGACGTATTATAAAAATGATCGTTTCAAAACATCACATGGACGGAATATCCTAGGAACAAGGAGGGAAGAGACAATCTACTGGCAAAACATAAATAATATGAGTCATCTGGGTAAAAATAGGAAACTTTTGAGTTTTCATTTTCCACTTTTTGTTGTGGATATTAGCGTGCTTTCAGATTAGTAATACGCTGTTTGACATTTATTTATTTATTTGTAAATTTAAAAAACAAAAATTACTAATAGAACAATTGTTTTAGAATCACAATTCACACAGTTTTCTTTTCTTTGTATAACACCACGAGATTAGATGATTTTTATAATTTGTTTATGGATTTTCTGGATTTTATACTTGCTACTTTAAAGATATAGATCTTAATCATTACTAGAGAACGGATGCAATTTCCATAAAACGCAATCGGCAATTGGAATTGTGTATAACGTCGCACAGTACATCCCGGCGTAATTCAATGAACGATTTGTTTGACTTACTCGGCCACCTGGTCTCGCAGCGATAACAATGGACAAACTAAGCTATTGTATTCGGAGAATATAGTGTTTTTAAAGTGTTTTCATGAGCGTAGGTAAAGCGGGGGTTTTATAATGTATTTTATTTATTAGTTTATATTTCGTAAGATAAATAAAGTGCTATTAGTAAGTTTCTTGTTTTCATAGTTTTAACTGTTAATTACATCGTAATTTTTAGTGATTGATCCTGTTTAATATCGTTTGATTGAATCTATTTCTACCAATTATTTCGACGTAAGTGTGCATTGAATTTCGTTCAGTTTCAATAATTTACGCACACATTTTTTCATTTATTTAGATCTAGAGCATTGTTTAAGTTACTTTTTCAGACATGATATGGAAGAATGTCGAGAACGGCGTTGTAAAACAATGGCGAGTTGGATTGACGGTCATACTGATTGTATGTCCATTGTCAGTGATTCCGAAATTTATTACAAAATCCGTAAAATATCGTCAAAAATTCGTCACTTAGGATCGCAAACACATCTGAACTCTGTAAAACTTTTATGGCGGCTAATATTCCATTAAATAAACTTAGCAATCCCACTTTAAAAATATTTCTTCAAAAATATACTGGTCGAAATGTTCCTGATGAATCAACTTTACGCATATATTATGTTTCTAGGTGCTATACGAGAACAGTAGAACGTATTAGAAGCCATCTTTTAAATCAATACATATGGATAAGCGCCGACGAAACGGTGGATATGTTAGAACGCTGTGTGGTAAATGTTGTAGCTGGTGTACTACATCCAACTATTCCCTATAACTCATATGTAATAGCAACAAGTGTTATAAATAGAGTTGATGCGGAAAAAGATGCTGAAACCATTAAGGAGAATATGCAAAAAATGCTTCATTCGGACGCCACGTACAAAGAAAAAATACCTTTATTTGTCAGTGATAGTGCTGCGTATATGTTAAAAACAGGCAGACTATTGAAGAAAACATATCCTAATATGCTGCATATTACTTGTCTAGCACATGCTCTCCACAGAATCTGTGAATATATCAGAGACACTTTTCCGGAAGTTGATAGACTTGTATCAGCTTTTAAAAAAGTTTTCAGAAAAGCACCATTGAGAGTAGCTCTTTTCAGGGAAAAATTTCCATCTCTGTCACTGCCTCCCACTCCAGTAATACTAGATGGGGGACATGGCTGGAAGCTACTAGTTATTATGCTGAGAATTTCGATAGTCTAAAACATTTCGTAACACTGCTAAAGGAGGATGCTAGAAGTATTGGTGAGTACAAGGAGCTCACACAAATCCCAAATTTAAAAAATCAGTTGTACTTTCTTCACGAACACTTTGGAAAATTGCCAAAACTAATCACTTATTTTGAAAATCGAAATCTCAAATTAAATGACGGATTAACCACATTAGATGTGGCTGTTAATAATTTGAAAAGTATTCCAAGTGACTTCGGATGTGGCCTTCGGCAAAAGTTTGAAGCAAATCATCATAGAAATCCAGATTTAATTACATTGCAGCAATTATGTATGGAGACAATTCCACAGAATCTAACGGCTAAATATGAAGAAATAAAAGAATATTTCCAGTATGCACCTGTAACCAGTTGCAATGTAGAAAGGACGTTTTCTGTTTATAAGGATGTACTTAATTCAAAGAGAACAAAATTGACAGAAGAAAACCTTGAGAAATTATTGCTAGTCAATATTAATACTCCTTTACACAACTTGAACGACAAAATGAACAAATAAAAATGTTCCAATTATAGAAATAAAATTAAAAACTTTAAAAATACAACTTTTCAACAAATACATATGTATTTCGTAATTTTATAGATCACCACCCGTTTGTTTTCCAATTATATAAATAAAATTAATTAATAAATATGTATTTCGTAATTTTAGATAGATAGATCACCACCCGTATGTTTTCCAATTATATAAATAAAATTAAAAACTTTATAAATACAACTTTTCAACAAATAAATATGTATTTCGTAATTTTATAGATTACCACCCGTTTGTTTTCCAATTATATAAATAAAATTAAAAACTTTATAAATACAACTTTTCAACAAATAAATATGTATTTCGTAATTTTATAGATTACCACCCGTTTGTTTTCCAATTATATAAATAAAATTAAAAACTTTATAAATACAACTTTTCAACAAATAAATATGTATTTCGTAATTTTATAGATCACCACCCGTTCGTTTTCCAATTATATAAATAAAATTAAATATTTTAGAAATACAGTCTTTCGCCAGTACTGCACTGGGCTTTGCGTCATGTGGTAATCGTGTCCGTTCTCTAATCATTACAGTTCTGAGGTTATAGTTACGAATTTAAAAAAGGTATATAACCCCTTACCACAATTATTAGTCGTATCATAAATACGTATTTCGACAACTAAGTTGTCATCATCAGTAGGTAAAAACTACTAATTAAAGTCACACGGGGCACAATAAAGTAAAGTAAGATAAACGCTTCCGCACAACTACTATACACTGCAACCCTGTAAAGACTAAATTTACCATGCACATCTCAAACTACGAGACAACGCACTTGTCTCTTGGAAAAGGTTTTTAAAAACATGTGTTAAAATATCGAACAAAGGGACGGCAAAAATTCTTCTCTAAAGAAGGCGCCTACTAAAAACGATTTTAAAGCTACGGTGACCTACTAATAAACTAAATGAAACACCTTATATTTCCACAAAACACTAGTATATATAACTGTATGAGCATTTCTTGTGCAATGTATAAATTAATAGTTGTTATTTAAACGTGTTCATTCGAGTACGCAGGTAGTGACAAAATCTATATTAGGTAGGAGTGTAAAAAAATTTTCCATTAACAAATGGTTAAAGAGTCGTATATATATATAGTAAAGGCCGAACTCTCATTGTAAATACTGAGAAAGACAAAATTAAGAATGGGGCGTTATATGTGAAAAATCTGGCTTGTTGTATTATATTAAATGAGAATAACATTCACGGTAGTCTCTGGGTATGTTAAGGAGGTAATTTTTGCATATTAAATGAGAATCACTTCACGTGAAAAGGGTCATAGAATAATTGGATATTGTAGGTATTTAATTTAAAAGTTAATTATAAATAGGTGGCATGTCCTAGTTAAGGAGTTAAGCAATATAAAATAATGTATAGAATTCACGGTAGGCTCTGGGTGAAACATGATAAATAATTTAATAAACAAAACACCCGGTACATCTGTTCCACAAAACGCGAAACATATTTTACATTTCGTGAAACAAACACACCGAGTGCTTCATTCAACAACCATTGTTTAGGAGGTAATTGCATTAATTCACGTGTGTGGATTCCCACATGTCTATATTTCTGATGTTACATCCCCCACCCACTTATAAAAATGTGAAAAGACAGCTGAACGGTATTGGAGATTTATCGCTATTCAAGGAGGTATGTTTATTTTTCGCGATAAATATACTTTCGTCACTACCTGCGTACTCGAATGAACACGTTTAAATAACAACTATTAATTTATACATTGCACAAGAAATGCTCATACAGTTATATATACTAGTGTTTTGTGGAAATATAAGGTGTTTCATTTAGTTTATTAGTAGGTCACCGTAGCTTTAAAATCGTTTTTAGTAGGCGCCTTCTTTAGAGAAGAATTTTTGCCGTCCCTTTGTTCGATATTTTAACACATGTTTTTAAAAACCTTTTCCAAGAGACAAGTGCGTTGTCTCGTAGTTTGAGATTTGCATGGTAAATTTAGTCTTTACAGGGTTGCAGTGTATAGTAGTTGTGCGGAAGCGTTTATCTTACTTTACTTTATTGTGCCCCGTGTGACTTTAATTAGTAGTTTTTACCTACTGATGATGACAACTTAGTTGTCGAAATACGTATTTAGGATACGACTAATAATTGTGGTAAGGGGTTATATACCTTTCTTAAATTATTATTTAACCACAGTCTCCATTGAAAGAATTTTTATAGTTACGAATTTATCGGATCATTATGCTCAGAGTGTCTTTTCAAATCAATCGGTTTTTTTGCTAGAGTTTACAGTGAAAATAACTTACCAACATTTGTCTATGTTAGAATAAGATTAAGGAAGAAGATAAATAATAATGTACCTCCTCAATACTTAAATAAAGGATACAAGGTATTATAAATGGTGTTTAAGTGGAACATGGAGCAGTTGGTAATGTGAAAAATAAAGAGAAAAGAAAGATAGTAATAAAATAAATTTTCCACGTGGTTTCACAATACTAAAAACAAAATGGAGTTTAACAAATTTTCAGTGTTTAGCTTAAATGGAAATATTTCCGACAATTTCAATTCTTTCAAGTCAGATATTCAAGACTATTTTATAGCAAGCGAAACAAGTAAAACATCTGTAGAAGTTCAAGTGGCTAGATTAAAAAACCTAATGGGTCAAGAATACAATCCCGAGTATGTTTTTCAATCCCGGGATTACGGGATTTTTGAAGCGTAATCCCGGGATTAGACTATGTGGTGGTCTAATTGGGCTCAAATGAAAAAAAAGCTTAAGTAATTTCTTAAAAATTATTTATTAATATTGTTGCACAACACAATACAAAATATACTAAAATAAGGAATAAAAAAGACAATACAAAAAACTATTTCGAAAATACAATCGCAGAAATATCAAAGCATCCAATGTTTGACTTCCAAGCCTGCTTCGTAGTTTATTGCCAACATAAACAGCAGCTGAAAACGCTCGCTCAGATTCTACACTGGTTGTAGGAATAGACAATAGATATTTATATGCTAATTCTAAGTGATATCCACGAACTCCTCCATTTTCGAACGGGCTCATTTCGCGTCTAATACTATTTACCAACCCCGATTCATTTTGTACTTCAGGATCTAGGGATACCATGCTCTTATTAATTTCCAGCTGTAGCTTTTCCTTTAGTGTCAATTGGGGTTGCGAGATTTGTTGCCTTGGCTCATCATCTGTTTGTGATTCTGACCTTTCTTCCTCTTCTGTGTCATCTCGACTATTTAGTGTTTTAACAATACTCTTTATTTGCGCCCTCACTAAAGCCTGTGTAGGAACTGGAAATAAGTAAAGCCATTCCAAATCCGATAATAACTGATTTTCATCATCTTTTTGTGGATTTTGTAAATAATTCAACACACTAGTTAAATCATCATTTCGTCGTTGCTTTATACGTTCCACTAAGGATGTTTTCATTTTATTGGCGAGTGCTGAGTTTTTGCTAGACCATTGTTTTATAAGAAATTTCAAGGCGGCATCAGCTGTGCATAAATTAGCATCTCGTCGACAGATTGCTTCCACTGTTAATTTAATAGGGTTCAGAACATCAACAATTTTATTTACCAAGTCAAAATCAGCATCTTGTAAACGGATTGGATGATTGAGATCTATAAGAGCTTTTTGAATGCAGGTTTCTAAAAGAGAAAATCGGTCCAGCATGGTTAATAGACTATTTCACCTGGTTTTACAGTCCAAAAGAAGTGACAGCTCTTTTTCATGTTCAATCTTCACATATTTTTGAAATACTATTTCATTTTTCAATGGTGATCTTTTGCAATACACTACAACTTTGCGGATTTTCTTTATCAGCTCATTCATTTTGTGACATTAAGATTAAACCTGATTCTGGACAGTCTAAGTATTTTAAATTGTCGTCATGATCGCTATCGTTCATATAATCATCAGTCACAGCTGGTTCATTTATAGTATCATCTGAGTCTGAGGTAGGGCTGTCTTGAAAATCATTCCTTATTTTATAAAGCACATCACAGACGGCCAAATTGATACCATATGCAAGACACAGTTGTTGTTCAGTGCAAACAAGCTGTCCCACCTTTATCATAACGTTCGGTCCATCGGTTACAGTAGCCACGATATCAGTTTCCAGAAAAATATCAAATTTACTTAGACGCTCTTTCAATATACGAAGACAATTTTCAGCTGTCATACTTCCATTAATAGCAACGAATCCTAAGCTCCAATTTTTTTTATATGAATGAACGTTGACAGCGATGTATCGTTTATTGGACGTTGGTCCACTCGTTGAAAGATAGACTGAATCTTTCACCTGCACTTTTCAAATGTTTTAATTCTGCAGTTACTTGCTTTTTGATTTTTTCACTGTAATTCATAACACGCTTTCGAATTGTGACGGCTGGTTTTGGTAAATCCGTGTATTTCGCTAAGAGCAATTTTCTCAAATCGTCTGAAGTTATGAATACGCTGAATGGAAATCCATCTAATTCAATCATTCTTGCCAAAACATCATCCAGGGTATCGTCGGCACTTTTAGTAAAATAATCTTCTAACTTTCGTTTAGCTGGCGGCGGTGCTGTGTTCAGATTTTCAGAATCTTGACTTGTTAGAGCTGTTAAAGGATTAACGTCAGCTAAAATCTTAATGTTATGTTTTGATGACAAATGTGTACGTAATCCCTTAGTCGAGCTACCCAAAGTCTTCAGAATAGCAGGGCATTGCTTACATTTAGCACTATTCCCGTCTTTCGCAACTAAAAAATAACTCCACGCTGACGACGTATCACTGTTTTTTTTATGTTGAACAAAGTCTTCCGCCATTTAAAGTAACTCTTTCAGATAATTGACTTTTAAATTTAAATGACCTAACCTGCGTAATCTTGTCGTTGGTAGAATAATAAATGAAAAAAGTAAATCCTAATAAGCGTATTTATACTTTCGTACAGGGAATCCCCGAAGGGGAATCCCTCGCAACAATATTATGATATATCATATGAGGTGATCGGTTGGCCGGTGGGGAATTACTTTAACAGTATTGTATTGAAGTCTGCCGGGCGGGGAAGTCCCTTCTAAGTTACATATTATTTGGGTTGTACCTATGTAGTTCTTCTATCGTATGGCGTACCCAAGGTTAATTTTTTGTCATTATGTGATAAGTGCCCTTAATATAATCTAGGTAGGGTCATTGTCAAGGTGCAACGGATTACGAAATGCAAACAGGCAATCCCGAGATTAGCCAAGTACAGTCCCGGGATTTACGGGAGCAAAACCCGGCCGGGATCCCGGGATCGTATTCTCTAGTCAAGAAGCACTGAAATTATACAAATCAATTACAAAATTGTTTATTGAAACGGAAACAATAAACAAAATTCTGAAAGTATTGGAGGACCACTGTACACCTAAGAAAAATGAAGCAATGGAGATATACAAATTCTTTAGTAGGAAACGGGAAGTAGGTGAACAATTGGAAAATTATTATGATGATCTCAAGAAGTTGATAAAATTCTGTGATTTTCAAACATAAGAGGAAAAATTATAGTTCAAATAATATTGGGAATTAATGTTCGATGCACTCAAGAATATCTATTACGAGAAGATTTAACATTAGAGAAAGTTATCAATCACTGCAAGTCTATTCAAGCTGCAAACGTCAATATAATATAACAAGTGTTCAATTGAAAAGTCAATCTAGTAGCATGTGATTTACTGAGAACATTTTGAAGTATGTCGTAAATTAAAATTTACTACTTAACCTACGAAGTCGTATATTTTGACAGTTTCATACATACAAATAAATAACAAATAATAGGTATTTATTGAAAACTATAACAAATGTTGAAAATGTTGTCCTTCAAGATCAATGCACTTTAAAATCCTCCGTTCAAAATTTCTTATGATATTCTGCAACATTACTGGATAGTTATTAATTTCCATGCATTTCTGTTCGATTCTCTGTAGCATATCATTCAAATTCAATATAGGTGTTCGAAATATGTTATTTTTTAGATAAGGCCACAAAAAGAAGTCGTAAGGTGTTAAATCGCATGAACGTGTAGGCCAGGCAATTTCAGTATTTCGACTAATTATACGCTCATCAAAAAATTCTCATAAATAATCCAAAGATTCTGCAGTACAGTGACAAGGTGCTCCGTCTTGTTGGAAATATGCATTTTGAAGTTCATCATTATGCAACTGATTGACAAATGGTTGTAAAATTTCCGTACGGTACCTTTGAGCAGTTAACGTTCCCTGAAAAAATATTGGTCCAATGATTCGCCTTTGGCTTATCGCTGCCCAAACACCAATTTTCTCTGGATGTAGCGATTCTTCATTAATTACATGTGGATTTTCACTACTCCAAATTCTTGTATTTTGTGAATTTAGGTATCCCGTTTTATAAAACCATGCTTCATCAGTAAAGTGACTCTTTGCGAAGGTTCTCCATTATTGTTCGTTTTTACAAACCAATTACAAAACTGTAGTCTAAGTGGGTAATCAATTTCTAACAATTCTTATACTGCTGTGACACGGTATGGATAAAGTTACATATCTTTTTTTAATAACTTGTGAGTTGTACCAACAGAAAGGTTTATTTGTTGACTCAAATGTCGAACAGATGTTTGTGGTTCATTTTCCATTATTTCTTCAACACGATTGACAACTTGAGGTGTACGTTTCTTAACTGCTTCGCTGCCTGATTTTCTTAAGAGACTACCAGTTTCAGAAAAAAGTTTTAAAGTTCTATCCAAAGTATTAATAATTTGTATATAATCTATTACAAAATGTGGAAACTCAACTTGAAATTCTACCATGCAATCTTGAACTGAATAAACCCATAAACCATCAATTTTATTACCACTTCGAAAATAAGCCTGGACTAAACAAATTTTATGTTCTAAAGTGAAAGCCATTTTAAAACTGAGAAGCAATTTATTTAAACCAGAATCGACGCACGATTAATTTATGCATTAACTGATATTTGTGATTGACATTATCAAATGTCATTTGGATTTACGTTTACGGAACAACAAACACATACTAATATATATATATATATATATATATATAATAACTTCGTGACCTTGGTATGATATGGTAAACCCAATCAGTAGGCGATTAAAGGTCTGTATATTACTTCAAAATATATGTATTTAAAAAACTCTACATGTTTCGGCTGTATACGCCTTTTTCAAGAGAATACAAAATATGAATGACAGGATATAAATGTCAAGTAATTAAGTTGCTATGGTTTAAATTATTCAAAGATACATTCTAGTAATAATAATAAATCATGCCTTAGTATTCCAAAAAATAGATAACAAGGTGTGAAAATATGTGTTGTTCGCTGCTAGCAATTTGTGTCTCCTTCTGGGTATGAACTTGTGTGTTGGTTGCTGCTGGCAGCTTGCGTCTCTCTATGGGTGTGTGGTTTTGTGTGAGAGCGTAAGTGTAGGGTTTTGTATGTCGGTGCGTTCGTGCGTGTGTTTAGTGATCGGTCGCATGAATTTAGAGAGGTCGGATAACCAGCCGTTGCGTAGGGCCGCCAACCCTTTCCCGACAACTTCTTTACAATTCCGTGCAGTACTTCGACGATTTATTATTTATTATTATTACTAGAATGTATCTTTGAATAATTTAAACCATAGCAACTTAATTACTTGACATTTATATCCTGTCATTCATATTTTGTATTCTCTTGAAAAAGGCGTATACAGCCGAAACATGTAGAGTTTTTTAAATACATATATTTTGAAGTAATATACAGACCTTTAATCGCCTACTGATTGGGTTTACCATATATATATATATATATATATATATATATATATATATATGCGTCTTATTCTATCAAAATTTCAAAGTATCCTAGATTGACTTTTCAAATGAACACACGTTACAATATTACTAGCTGCCCACAGTCCGGCGTTGCTCGGCCACATTTTATAGAAGAATTAAAACATCCTTTGTATACTGCCATTAATCGCTTTAAATTTTTTGTTTAATCTCTAACTAAACAACGAGTCAATGATATTTTATTATAATCAATCTATCACTCCATTGCCTTTGGATACACAATATTCTTCGTTATTCCATCTGGTGCACAAACAAACACAGCAGATGGTTTCTCCATTTGCGAACATGCTACATATGCACATGAGGATTGATCATTTCCAGCTGTTGTAATCACACATAGCAATTCGATAACTCTGCTCGCAGACAATGCATTGCTCACCGAAATGTTGAGGTAGTTGCCATTCTGTCGAGATAATTGCTAAGAGACTTGAAGACAGTATACATATGTGTAGTTGCGGCCCTTGAAAACCGTGACACTTAAATGCAGAAACATTTTAAGCGATGTAAACGCTACTCAAACCAATTATTGGCGTAGAATGCAAAATGTATTGCAAAAATAGTAAATTAAACTGCTTCAAACTGATTTATCTTACAAATTTGACAACTGTCACTATAAGTTAACTTGTAAACAACTAGATTGTTATTACCAAACAAAATTTGTCGCAAAATATCATGGCCTACTAGATAAGCTAAGTGGAAAGAGAATCAGTACAAATAATCCCAATAATCCTATGATATAAGGGACAAACAGGTACCTGAAAATGGGACATGGTGGACAATTCCGGAGAGAAAAGATGTTTAAATATCTATCAGAATGAAACACAAAAAGAGCATTTTCATTAATGCTACAAAAATCATGTCGATTAGTATTAACATAATTTATTTTATTCAAATTCAAGCAGTTCTACAAAATAAAAAATCAAAATTTGCAATTTCTTTTTACATAATAGGTATTGAGAAAGTCTTCTTTGTCACGCCAATCTAATAGCAAAAATTAATTTGTTTGTGCATAGAAAAAATAAATACAAAACAAAATCGATACACTTCGATCAGTTTCCTCGAATTAGGATTTCTTTCGACGCTCCGTCGCGTCTCGCCTCGCCTCAGTGCGATGCGGAAAGCACCGAGTGCAATGAAATAGACGTTTGTTCGTTTCATTGATGGCATCTGGAAGTGGCTATCTAAAAGAAACGAGTTTCTACACGTGGTGATGCACCGCAGTACACTTATACGTATACACGGTTCATGGTCACTTTGCAGTGGAGGTATCTTGAGAGCTTCGTGTTACGCCTGCCTATGAAACACGTTGCCGTAAACCGGATGGTTTCACGTTGACGATCATCGGGAGAGATCTTGTCCAACACGTTTGAATTGGTACACAATACTTCGTTAACGCTATTTGAAGTATGAAATTGTTTCTTAGATTTTCCCACGGGGCGGTGATGACTGTGCCATTAGATAGAAATTGTAAAAGTGGTTCATATGTAATGGAAATGTGTTTCGTGGAAATTCTCAGTTACTAAAGAAGCTATTTACATTCATATATGAAAGCTTATAAAAACTAGAAACCCAAAACTTGGCTATCTGAAATTTGTTAAACGATTTTAACCAAAACCATATATGAAAATTGAAATTCTATGTAGTTCTAAAATGAAATCAAGAATAGGACTTCATGGCCTTGTTTTTAAATTTATTTATTTATTGTTAATTTTTTTTTTCTTTAAATATTTAGTTAAAATAAAAAGAACGTTGTACACCTTTGACAACAAGTTTTCTTAATAAAAAAAAAATTACCAATACTTATAGGGAACATATACATATATTTCGTATGATTTGCTTTGTAATTTGTAGACAGCAATGTTTACATCCCCACTTACTCTGCAATTACATACATTCTAATTTGATATTTGTAAATATCTCATATAAAAGCCGAAAAACTCCAATAATTTATCAATTGTTATATATATATATATATATGTATATACATATATATATATATATATATATATATATATATATATATGTATATATATATATATATATATATATATATATATATATATATATTTAGTGTTTAATAAGAATTTTCTTTTTCTTTTTTATTTTATTGGCCGTGTCTTAATATTAAAAATAATAGATTTTTTATTGGTTTTAGCGACCTTTTATTGAATTTCGATGTTTTTACGACGTTTCGACGAACAACAACTTTACTTGAAAAAGACTGAATTAATAAAAGTCGAAACGTCGTAAAAACATCGAAATTCAATAAAAGGTCGCTAAAACCAATAAAAAATCTATTATTTTATATATATAGGCAACAGGGGCCACTCGGGAACATTATAAGCCAAGGACGGGCCACTACAAAGAATACTTACTAACACAAATATTTTTATTTTTAAATAGTATGAATTACTACAAATGATAAAAATAAAAGAACATTCAAAAATGTTTGTTGTAATTATGTAATCTAATCATTACAATGAAATATTTCATGTTTTATTATTTTGATGCATGACATTGCATTGACCTAACAATGTTGTTTATGTTTGGCTCCACATTACTTATCGCCACACGTAAAATTGCTTCCAGATTTTCATTTGCCAGACGGTTTCGATTTTTTGTTTTGTTAAGTTTCATCACTGAAAACGTTTGCTCACAAATATACGTCGATCCAAATAAGCTTGCGTATTTCAATGCATTTATTCGCAACTCTTTATAAGCGGTTTCGTCAACGCAACGGTAAAAGTTGAGTAAATTACCTTCATTAAACTTGTTTTGTAAATTATCATAATTTTGCATGTCTATCAATTCCAGCTGTATTGATTTCGGTGCATTTTCGGGTGAAATGTTGAAAGGATTGCTATGGAGGTTTAACTTTTTTGAAGTCTAGAAAACGATAATGAAAAGCTTGTATTAAAATATAACTGGACCAGACTACACCGCAGGGCTGCGATCCTAACTTCTCTGCTCATTAGGCTGAAGCCGATCTTGCTTTATTAATCGTGTTCGTGTATATTATTGTTTTTGTCATCCGACTTTTAATTAAAACATTACTCCTACATGAATAATAAAATTAAAAAACCCTAACCACAATGGAATTTAATGATTCTAAATACGTATTTCTACAACCACGTTGTCATCTTCAGTAGAAAAAACAGTGTAACACTTGAACGCACAAAAACACTCACTGAAGGATTGTTCTGAACGTCTTCTAGTTTAACACTAAAATCTTCAATCTTAAATGCTACAAAAATTACCTACATTTTGGTAAACCCCACCTATTCATGCAAGAGCATTAACCCATTATTTGTAAATTCTATAGAAAAACCGTTTAGAAATATTATAGAAGCCGTAATTTAACATACATTAAGAATCCAATTATGAAACTAATCCTTAAATTATGTTGAAATATAAATTTGGAAATTAATGTTGAGTCAGAATATTTTAATGGCAAATATTGTAATGAAACGAATTTAAAAATAAATTCCATGAATTCGAATATTTTTTAATGGTTTTCCTATTTTTCTTGCTTTAATAACATCTAATTGTCAATTAACTCAAATAAAGAAGAACCTGGTATAGGACCCAAATCTGCGTTAATTACGTTATTCCTATTTTTAAAGATAAAAATGCTCTCAAAACTGTCTAATTCGCGGGGGCGTGTGACGTATTTTATTAATTTCAGACAGTCAGATGTTACGTTGTGATCTGATTCAAAAATATGTCGGGCAACACTTGATTTTTCCGGTCTATTGAATCTAATATGCGAAACATGTTCTTTATAACGAGTATTCAGAAAGTTAAAGATTGTCGACTGGAAGATGGTGACATTTTGGTTTCATTCGATGTAACGTCCTTGTTTCCTTCAGTGCCTATCCCGGAAACGTTAAAATATTTGTCTGAATTACTTCATAGCAATCACGTTGAAAAGGAAAAAATAAATTAATATTTGCAGTTAAGAAGCCTTTGTATGGCCCAAAATTGCTTCCAATTCGAAGGCAAGTTCTTTGAACAGCAACAGGGTACAGCCATGGGTAATTTCTTATCTCCATTTATCGCAAATTTATTTATGAGTCACTTTGAGATTTAATTTAAAAAGTCAGCCAAATATTTTCCAAACATATGGGTCAGGTATGTAGACGATGTGTTTGCAATTTTTGATACCAATAAGTGCGACTTAGATTATTTTGTAACAGAATTAAATTCAAAATTTCCTAGTATTAAATTCACGGTTGAAAAGGAAAACAACGGAGGTTTGCCATTTTTAGATACCTTAGTAATTAGGAATGACAAAAACTTAGAGTTTGATATTTACCGAAAAGAAACCAACGTCAACAGATTTATAACCGCAGATTCAAACCATACTTTTCAGCACAAGAGTGCCTCTTTCAATTTTCTTATCAAACGTTTGTTAAGCATGACAAAGGATAGATATGAAAAGGAAATAACTTTAATTAAGAAAATCGCGAGTTACAACGGTTTAGATTCAGAAATAATAAACAAGCTAGTTAGAAAACATGAAGTAAGAAAAACAATTCAGGATTCCACATGTTTGCTACCTCAAATTGATTCGAGCAAAAAATTTATTAGTTTACCGTTTCACGAAACTACGAAAAATTTAAGTAAAACCTTTAAACAGTATAATGTTCAAGTAGCATTTCGGTCGAATAACTCCCTAAAATCTCTCTTAGGCAACGCGAAAGACAAAGTTGAGGTAAACAACAAATCTAGAATCTATGAAATAAATTGTAAGGATTGTGATAAAAAATATGTCGGCCAAACAAAACGTTCGATTCTAACTCGTTATAAAGAACATGTTTCGCATATTAGATTCAATAGACCGGAAAAATCAAGCGTTGCCCGACATATTCTTTAATCAGATCACAACGTAACATCTGACTGTCTGAGATTAATAAAAAACGTCACACGCCCCCGCGAATTAGATAGTTTTGATAGCATTTTTAGCTTTAAAAATAGGAATAACGTAATTAACGTAGATTTGGGTCCTATACCAGGTTCTTCTTTATTTGAGTTAATTGACAGTTAGATGTTATTAGAGCAAGAAAAATAGGAAAACCATTAAAAAATATTCGAATTCATGGAATTTATTTTTAAATTCGTTTCATTACAATATTTGCCATTAAAATATTCTGACTCAACATTAATTTCCAAATTTATATTTCAACATAATTTAAGGATTAGTTTCATAATTGGATTCTTAATGTATGTTAAATTACGGCTTTTATAATATTTCTAAACGGGTTTTCTATAGAATTTACAAATAATGGGTTAATGCTCTTGCATGAATAGGTGGGGTTTACCAAAATGTAGGTAATTTTTGTAGCATTTAAGATTGAAGATTTTAGTGTTAAACTAGAAGACGTTAAGAACAATCCTTCTGTGAGTGTTTTTGTGCGTTCAAGTGTTACACTGTTTTTTCTACTGAAGATGACAACGTGGTTGTAGAAATACGTATTTAGAATCATTAAATTCTATTGTGGTAAGGGTTTTTAAATTTTATTATTCACTTGCAAGCCACAGTCTCCGATTTGTTAGTTAATTACAATTACTCCTACACATCAGATAAACAAAAGTAACAGTTTTGAATGCAAATCGAGGCACTATAAAGCAAATTCTCTCGAGTAAAGAGGGACATTCCATCCTATTATACACTGCACCATACAAAAAGATAGCACTAGCGATTTCTCGTCTAGTATCTAACGAAACGTCAGAAAATAAGATCGAAAAAGAAGATTCTTCTATGGATAAGAGCTACCAAAGCTTACACTCAACTATAAAAAACACTAAAGAACAAAAGATAGAATTAACAAAAGAATGATAGAAGAAAAACATAATAACAAAAATAATTTAAAATCGATTTAATTTAAATGGTAGTTGATGATAGCACATGCTCATCTTCATTAGCGTGTATTTTGTTGTGAGAACCGAACAGCTAGGTGCAGCCCCATAATCATAACAGCGCCATTAATACTCTTAGTTCATGTTGATTGTTTGGTGAGTAATGGAACGAACACTTGCACTTACTGTTTATGATTATTGCCGGTTATGGAGTCTATAACCAGTAACTTCACGTGTAGCGCAAATTGAGATATGTAGTTCGAACTATTGCGGTGCCACATTCGAGGAAATGAACGTGTTGTTAATACTGAATTCCCATGAAAAACAATCTAAATGCAGAAACAATGCGAAAGTGAGATTGAATAAAAAAGAGCTTTCGGAGTGAATGTAATGTGTAAAGTATTCACCGAATTAGCATGTATAAAGAGAGAAAGAGAGAGTTGAAATTAATTAAGTGTATGTAAGGTCGTCGCTCATTTAGTTTTAACAAACCCGGTTTCGGTGCTAGGCCATTACCATCTGTAAATGTTATACAGATTTATGCTAATTACAATACACTCACTGGAAAAAAAAACTGAAAACATTACATTTGTATTGTCGTTAGATACCTGTTCCCATGGCAAATATGTTAGAAAATATAATTTCTTTACTTAGTGAATATCCAGTGTCTAGTATGGATATGATAAAGACACTCTTAAACATAAAAAATAAAGTTATACCATAGTAAATTAATACTGGTAGCCGTAACTGTGTGGTAATTCATTTTGAAAATAATAAAATAAAATAAAACAATAACTTTGTTATACCACTTTATTCACATGAAATAGTGACCGCGGTTTCGACATACAATGTCATTATCAAACTGCAAAAGTTACAGGCCTACATAGATCTTATAAATGACACAAAAATATATGGGGGTGGTTTATGATGTTATTTAAAATTACTACTATATACTTAACTATTATGTACAACATTGGAAAAGAGGTGTATATATAAGATCCAACTGGTCGTTAAGAACAATATCTATTGTGTTGTTTCCGCTTTTAATAATTTCAAGTGACTCTAAAAGATTTAATTTACGACCTTTCTCGGCCAGATGCAATATTTTATGATGACCAAATGTATGCCTTTCTGTAATAAGATGGTTTGCGAATGTTGAATCTGTCTTCTTTAGTTTATATGACCTACTGTGTTCTTTTACCCGTATAATAAAACTTCGACCAGTCTGACCTATATATACACTTTTACAATCATTACAATATAATCTGTACACTCCTGATTTATTATTGATATCTGTTTTAGGTTTTGCGTTAAAAATGAAATTACTTGTTTTTACATATGGTTTGTATGCTATAGTAACATTACTATTACTTTTTGAAATTATATTTCCAATTTGCTCGCTTATTTTACCGAAGTAAGTTAACGAGACAAATTGTTTCAAATTAGCACTATCTTTAGGATATACTAAACTAAGGGCCACTTGTAACTGTTTTTTCTTTAGTATACTGTCAATTACGCTACTTTTATAACTATTGTTTACCGCTATTTGTTTTATAGTATTGATTTCACGAACAAAAGATTCATTAGACAAAGGAATATTTAATGCTCTATGTATCATAGAATTAAAAAATGAATGTTTGTGTGTCTTAGGGTGTAGTGAATCTTTGGGAATAATGCAATCAGTGAAAGTAGGTTTACGATATATATATCAAATTTTAAGCTCTGATCTAATTTGTTTAATTTTAAATCCAGGAAGTTAATACTGTTATTCTCTTCTATTTCTACTGTAAAATTGATATTAGAATGGATTGAATTTATGTAGTTCAGAAATGTTTGTAGTTGTCTGTGAGTACCCTTAAAGCAAGCTAGGATGTCGTCTACATACCGATACCAAAATTTAATATGTTTTTTACCTAGTTGTGAAGAAAGAATTTTTTCTGTAATATGCTTCATGAAAATTTCAGCTAATAGAGGACTTAGAGGTGAGCCCATTGCCAGACCTTCTGTTTGTTTGTGGAATTTGTTGTTAAATGTAAAGTAACTTTGGTTGGTGACTAACTCCGTTAGAGATATGATTTCGTGTATAACAACCGGGTTTTTGTATTTTTCTTTACTAATATATTTTCTATTAACCTTAAGCATTCCTTATGTGGTATTTTTGAAAACATGTTGGAAATATCAAATGATACCAGGATTTCTGTCTTTTGTATATTACAATCTTTTAATTTAGCTGTTAACTGTATTGCGTTTTTTATGGAAGAGCTATCTGTAAATTCGGTATATTGTCTAATTATTATGTTTAATTTTTCGGCTAATTTTTTATTGGGGCAAGAAATAAACGAAACTGGTCTGATGGGTGCTTCCTCTTTGTGAATTTTTACTAAACCGTATAATTTAGGGGGGGGGGGGGATTAATATGGAAAAGTTCGTACTTATCTGTGTTTGAGATTACTGCATTACAATTTTTGACACATTCTTTAATTTCTGCCTGATACTGTTTAGTGGGGTCCTTTTTCAATTCTATGATAGTATTGTTGTCTATAAATTTCTTAACTTTATTTTCATAATCACCTTTAGTTAATATTACAGACGAATTTCCTTTATCTGCTTTTGTTATCGCGAGGTTGTTTTCTATGACTTTGTGATTAATACTTTGCAATGGTCATCTGTCTGACTGATTATTGCGAGATGTTGAGTTGTTTTTCAGAATATTTGTAAATTTGGCTTTACCTAAGATACTGCTAATTTGATTGTTATTTGCAAATGCCAGTTCTGTTTCTATTGCTAGAATTTCTTTTTGTTTGTTACAATGGATGTGTGGTGCATATTTAGGACCTTTATTTAATAAGCTAAGTTCATTATCTGAGAAGTTAACATTCGTGAGATTAATGACTCTAGGGTAAAACTGAACATTACTGAAAGTATTGTTAACTAGGGGTGTATTGTGTAGGTTTGATAAAGACTCTAACTTCCTGTTTTGAGTCGTTTCTTATGAATAATTTCACTAACTTGTTGTCTAATGTGGTCATCTAATAAATCGAATTCAATGTTGTGTAACTTAAACGATAGTTCTGAATGTAATACCTTAATGTAAATCCCATAAATACCATAGTAACTGGATGTACAAATTATGTTGATAGAATTACCAAAGTTTATAATTAGGAACAGCCGAGATTTGGATCAGTTATTCCGAATCATTGTCGGGAAATAAAAACACAATAACGATTTTTACTTGACATGAAGTTTTATTAAACTTTCTTAATTGAACTCTAGCAATACAATAATGATTAAATATAATAGAAAATATTAATACCAGGGATGTCTTTTATCTTTTGCATACTGGTACATAGAGGGCGCCACTAATTAAATGTCAGCACTAAAAATTAACTTCCATATTTAGTTAGCCTAAAACTAAAGTGTCACTGCGATATGTGTAGTGTTGTAGACATGTTAGTCGAAAAATGAAATTAAACTGTGAAAATTTTCGCACAATAATTTTCGCAATTATCTCAACAAGAATGCCCCGCCGAGATGGTTTCTGTGTTCGGTAATAAAGCACCATGTTAGTCAACAATTTCTAGTTGGTATGGAGAATTTAAACGTGGACGGATTACTCTTAGCGATGATCCAAGAGCAGGGCGAAATTGAGACATCATTGGGGATTTCAAAGACCTCGATTCTAAAAATTTTGCATTAAGAATTGTGTGTAAAAATTCCCGTGTCCCGTTGGATACCGCATCTGTTGACCGAAGAACAGAAAGCAGCTAGGGTGAATTTGTGTCAAAAAACATTATAACGCTTCAACACAAGAAACTTGTACAACCTCGTGAGTAGTATAAATCTTGAATTTACTCATACGAACCAGAAAATAAACGCCAGTCATCTGTTTGGGTGTTCCAAGGCGAAGAAAAGTCGACAAAAGTCATCCGTACTCGAAATGTCTCCAAAAGGATGGTCGCGACATTTGTGTCTCGAAGGCAGGTCAGAAGACACGATAATAGAATTTTCAGAAATGCGGCGGTGCCATCTGATGGAAACACTTTGTTAGTTCTACAGTTGTTATATAGACAAAGCTAGTTGTTTCGGCAGTTTGCTAATATGCAGCGCTGAATGTTCTTCAACGCTCTGTCTTAATAATTTCTGTGAGATAGCGAAGTCGTTCATTTTGCGAATGTATCCTTCTCCAGCGGGGGCGTACTGACGAATCTGTCTGTGCTTTTTAATCTACGCAAGTATGTTTCAAATTATTCTGCATATTAGGTTCTGTTCTGGGTCTGACGCGTGTTTTTCAATCAATTTTAATTGTTACTATGACCAATGTTACTAATTTAAGGTAAAAGTGCTTTTAGTTAAGAAGAATTTGCATTATGATTATACCACGATCATCTTCTAATATAGCATTTAAAAGAGCTTTTAGGCAAAATGGACTTTCAGATAAAATCCCGTTCAAGGAAATAGTATGAAACCGGCCGTAAATACAGAAATTAAACAGAGATGTGTATATTAAACCAGTCTGTTTACTAAGTAATGTTAATTCGAGATTACGGGAGGCTCTGAATATTTCGAGGGCCGCCAGGATGTCCAATTTCTTCCTTTTGTCAGCGCAATGTAAGATATTTAAAAAATCATTTGCTGTTGCGTGATTATTTTCTCTTATATGAGCTGCAAACGCAGAGCTAGGGTATTTGTTATCACTAGAGTTGTCAGATTTTCCCCACATTCCAGAATTCTACTCAGTATAAGTTAATTATATACGTACGAACGTTTTCAAAACACATCGGATTTTATAAAGACTACGTGGTCGTATGAAATTAAATATATAGTACAATAAGATTTAAATATTAATAAGAAAGTTTTTTTTTACGAGACGAATCCTGTTACAAAAGAAAGATTGCGAATTTGAAGATAAGCAGATTCATTATATGCATTGTGTTAGGTCGTGTATGCTGGCCAGATGTTTATAGCGTAGATATCGACGCGAGGTGGTTGAAACTTGTGATGTTATAAATTCATACAGTCACGTCTTCTTTACAAAACACGATGTATATTGAAAACATCTGTACATATTAACGTATACTGAGTAAGACTCTGGAATGTGGAGAAAACTAACAACTCTAGTTATCACATTCCTTAATATGTTATTTAATGCGAATATTACAACTTCTACCAGTCTGACCGATATATACTCCTCTGCAATCGAAATATTCAAGCGTATATACTCCGGATTTGTTTAGAGGGCTTGTTTCTGTTTTAGCATTAAAAAGGGAATTAGCAATTTTTGTGTGGAGTTTAAATGATACTTTAATGCTATGTCCAGAAATTATTTTTGGAATTTCTTCGCGGACATTGCCAAAATAAGTTAAAGACCCCCCCCCCCCCCTTGTGTAATTAGAAACATATTAAAGAAAAAGTAACTAAACCAACACTGAAATCCCGACGTTAAAACTGAATCATCTCAATATGTATCTTTGACTTAAGTTTCAAATGAAATTTCGCGACAATTCGTTGCTCTATTAAAACGTATGACATTGACGCATGCGTAGTTCGGGTGTAGTATCATCTGTCTAGTTACTTTATGGTCACACTTCGTATGTACGAGGGAAAGTCATTAAATAAGTCACAAACTGCTGTAGGAAAGCTGAAAATAGGAGTGAGTTGTTTTCCTATTTGTCAATAGGTGTCACCACAATCCAGCTTTATAATTCTCAAGTGACAGTTGGTGTGCGCGAACACAGGCAGTGTTAAAATGGCGACCGTGCTCGAAGATTGTACTGTGGAAGAGCAACGTGCTGTTGTGCGTTTTTTCTGGACAAAAGGACTTTCTGCAAAAGATATTCATAAGGAAATGTCTCCTGTTTACGGTGAAAAGTGTTTGTCGCGTAAAGCCGTATATAACTGGGTCGAGAAATTCTCTCAAGGACGCTCAAAAGTTGTTGAGCGATCAGCGAAGTGGCCGCCCCGTTCAGATTTCGACAGATGCAACACTTCGACGTGTGGAAGAGATGATTCGAACTGACAGGCGGGTAACAATAGACAGTATAGCAACTGGAATCGGGTGTTCTCATGGTTTAGCCTACGAACTGATGCATGATCGTTTGAATTTCCGAAAAGTTTGCGCACTGTGGGTACCTAGACAACTGACCGAGGAACACAGAAAAATTCGAATGGGCTTGTCCTTGCAACACCTCTCTCGATACACAGTGGAAGGGGAGAACATGCTTAACAGGATTGTTACTGGTGATGAGTCATGGGTGCACCACTACCAACCCGAAACAAAGCATGCTTCAATGCAATAGAAACATCCTTCTTCGCCGTCAACAAAGAAATTTAAGGTTGTGCCCTCAGCTGGTAAGGTTATGCTTACCGTGTTCTGGGATTCTCAGAGAGTGCTCCTAGCCCATTTCCAGAACAAAAAAGAGAACGTGACTGCTGAATCATACTGTAGAGTTTTGTTGTTGCTTCGGGATGCAATTCGACGAAAACGTCGAGGCCTACTGACGAGAGGAATATTGCTGCATCACGATAATGCCAGGCCCCATTCGGCCCACTTGACCTAGGCGAGAATTGCGCAATTAGGGTGGGAACTTCTTGAACATCCGGCTTACAGTCCCGACCTGGCCCCAAGCGACTATTCATCTGTTCGGTCCACTCAAAAAGCATCTTGGCGGCAGACATTTCGAGGGTGACAACGATGTTCAACAAGAGGTACGCACGTGGTTCAGACGCCAGCCCAAACACTTTTATGCAGCAGGCATTGGGGCATTGATAAAGCGATGGGATAAGTGTATTAATGTAGATGGAGACTTTGTTGCAAAATAAAACTTGTTTTTGGCTAACTATTTTTCTAATTATTTTTATAATACCTTTTTGTGACCTAATTACTAGAGCTGGGGATGTTTGCGGTGTGCCAGGATAGTATTCAGTTAAACGCACGAATATAATGACCTTGTTTCGATCGGTGATGCATGCGTGATTTTATTGCTTTACATGCATTCGCTATTTATATCACTTAGGTATGTCAGTTATGTGTACTGTATATAAATAACACACTTACCTTATTTACGATTATTATAGCATAGCGCCAAGTGGATAAGACTTGCAGTAAGTTTGTAGCATTAGATACGTTTCCATATTTGTAGCGGTGAGCGATGTACGCCGTGATGAATAAATTTTTTTATATTTTGAGAAAGACCGCTCGACATCTACGGATGTAACACACGCACAATTAAAATAATCTTTATAGATAGAAACCGAATCTACACTTGCACCATTACTAATTTGTTTTAATCTGGTAAAATCAAAATCATTTTTATCACACTCTCGAACTTTTCTATTACATTAACATTTTTGTTGTCATTTACTGCGCATAGCTGGGCGTGTACATCGTCCAGTATTTGCAGTGACTCCGCTAACGATAATGCAGTATTTTGAAATTTCTCGATTGCGTTAAACAATCCTATATGATTGTTATAAATAGTTTGTAAATCTGCATCAAGGGAAGGGTTTTGAAAGAGTCTCTGGCTTTCCTTAATGGCTACAGCTTCGGCAGGATTGAATTGTAGAACCACAGATTTTATTTGTTGGAAATACTTGGCATAATAAAATGCCGCCTTTAACCAACTTCCCCAACGTGTAAGGATTGGCTCTGGTGGTTCGGGAATACCAGGGCACCGACTGTGAAACTCTCGAATTCGTTTGGGAGATTTTAGAAACACTTTTTTTGTGGTTGCTATTAATGCATCCACCTCTGGATAACATTGCCGAATAGTTTGTGCCACAAGGTGTAAAGCATGAACTTTACATGTCACATGCAAAAGTCTCTCACAATCTGCTTTAAGAGAACGGCCTACAGAACGCATTGTCGCAGCACCATCGCTCATAAACATCAGGAGTTGATTAGTTGAAACTTGAAATTTTTGTAGCGTATCGAGCACTACCTTCGTAATTACTTCGCTAGTGCACTTTTCCAATCTTTTGCTGGCTAATAAAATGGGAAATGTTGATTTGACAGGATCTAGTACACGCACTATAATATTCACAATAGAATGTTTTTTTCGATCTGTCGTTTCGTCGACACATACCCATAACTGTTTATCATTTACTACTGCTTTCATTCTGTTTTCAATGTCCTCACGCACAATTGGTAAATAGGTGAGTAACGTTCTCCGTGACGGTAGCTTTATGTTGGAACTGTATTTATTCCAAAAGTCGTGAAAGGCTTTTTTATCTAGCAGGTGAACTGGCACATCGCGGACGAGTAGCATTGTCAATAAATCCAAAATGAATTGCGTTTTAGACAGCACATTATTTTTTTTGTCTTTGTGGTGTACACTTTCAACATGTCTTTTACAGTCGTATTTGTCCCAGCAAAGTAACTGTTTATCGCATAATTTACAAACCACTTTTGCTCCATTATAATACAAATCGGGAAAGTCTCGGATAAATTTCTTCACGTCGTTATACAATGGGCGCTTTCTTGGCTTGGGCACGTCCGTCATACTTCTTAAATAGAGCTCAAGACAACACACGATCACGTTGCCAGTTCACGACTAACTAAAGTGTTTCGCTGCATCGTGTTTATACGCTGGTGGGGATGCACTACATACGGTCCTGCCGTACCGCAAACATCCTCAGCTCTACTAATTACTGACTTTCCCTCGTATATAGGCTGTGAAAATAGGTTTCCTGTTTCTACATCTTAATTTAGGATGATCTGGATTAAATAATTCAAGAGCTAATCACTACAATAACAAATACAGATGTCATTGTGAATAATACAAACAAGTAAGCGTATAATTTCAAAAGGTTGTTTTAAGAAAAATCTGTATTACATCAGATTACATTTATGTATGAAACATAAACTTATGTAAATGCACTTATACGTATTGGTTGTTACGATATATTTCCAGAATGAAAGCTTTAAAATACACCACATGCACGTTAACGATACAATTACCTTTCTAACAAACAATAACTTTCAATCTTTTGTTTCATCGTCGCGCTGTATTAGATCAACCAGCTGCAAATGCAAAACCCGTGAATATAATAGGCAAACCGTGTATACCAATATAGTTTTAATATATCGACTTTATCGCACTAATAAGTCCTGAAACAATCGAGCAGCTGGTCGATCGTACTTGCACCATCATTGGTCGGAAATCCAGTCAGCTGCGAGACTCGTTGCTTGTTTTCTCACGGCTCACTACGCGTATGCATGTGCATGAGGATACTAGGTATGTGAGTAAGTTTGCAGGCGTTGTGTGGCTAAGCGTTAACATGTTGTGTAATTGTTCGCTTGTCGGTTCATTGATGGAATAAAGTCGCGATGAATCAATGTTCGGAATGTTCTTTCTTTTTCGTTTCTTTTGTTCGGCTTTCTTTCCATCAAACTATAATATATTAAAGTGGTCTTGCATTCAACTTATTTTATTAGTGAAAATTATTTTATGTATATACAGGCTGATTCATTTTCGGCCCTCACCATGGGGATCTCTCTTATTATTGGAGTTAGAGTATAGGTTTAAATTTGGCAAAGTTGTTAAATTTTGTGTTTGTTATAAATCCGTAAAGAAAATAGACCTGTGACAAATGACCTTCGTTATTTAAAAAAAAAAATGCGAAAACCCCATTTTCTTCTTTTACCTGTAGCACCGACATTTGGCCTTGTAGAGAAAAAATAAAAACACGTCCTTGTGGCCATTTCTAAACCTCTATCCAGTGGTGTACTCTAAATTTTTATACGACGTTTCGTTTCTTTCTGGCCATCATCAACTATTTAATTTCTTATAGGCGCCATATTGGATTTAGACATCTTCAGAAAGAGTTTTTTTTTCTGATTTCAACCATGTACCACATGCTGACTATAGTTTTTGACATTAGGTTTTATTTGAAAGAATAAATTATAAGATTAAATAAGGTAGCCTTTGGAATTTCAATCTGTCAAACATTTCATTTATTGTTCATTAATAATACAAAAATGTCATACACTAACGAAGAGAAACGAGATATGATAAGTATTTTTTATTCTTCGAACCGAAATTCAACAGTAGCGAGTACAAGATATCTACAATTATATCCAGAACGACAACAGCCTCATCGTACCATTTTTCTAGATCTCGACAGAAATTTGGTCGAGAATGGATCGTTTACTAAGCCGCGTAATGGTCAAGACAACAGGAATTTACATGAAAATCGACAAGATATTTTATAAATGGTAAATTAAAAGCGTGTTTTCAAATTTCATGTTAATCTTGTATTTTTATAGATAAATAATGATCCATCAATTTCTACATGCGAAGTAGCGTCAGAATTAAATTTGTGCAAGTCCAGAGTTTGGAGAACTTTACATAAAAGTAGGTTTAAACCATACAGGATCCATGTTAGTCACTCTTTACTGCCTGGGGATAATTTGAGAAGACTAGAATATTGTAATTGGTTAATGGGAAGGATAGAAAATGACGAAAATTTTTTAAGCAAAATCATCTGGTCAGATGAAACAAAATTTACAAATTCTGGAATGTTCAACAGAAATACGGAGCACTAGTGGGCAGTACAAAATCTCCGACAAAACAGGGATAGAAGACCACAACATCGTTTTGGAATAAACGTTTGGATGGGTATTTTGGCAAAGCGTCTCTTAGGACCAGTTATGTATGAAGAACATTTAAATGGAGAAAGATATTTAAACATTTTACGTACATACGTATCTGACTATCTTGACGACAATATCCCATTAAATCAATTACAATATTTGTGGTGGCAACAAGATGGCGCACCAGCACACAATGCAGCTGTTGTTAGAAGTTTCTTAAATCAAGAGTTTGCAAACCGTTGGATTGGAAATAGGGGAGTTGTTGAATGGCCTGCGAGATTACCTGATTTAAGTCCGCTAGATTTTTGTTTATGGGGATATGTTAAAAATAATATTTATAAAGTAGATGCGCCACAAAACATTGAAGAATTACGAGACAGACTTCAGAATGCCTTCGATGCAGTTCCTAGAAGAACTATACAAAGGGCAGTACAAAATGCCAGAAGGCGTGCCCAATTGTGCATTACCGAATATGGCCAGATAATTGAACATTTACTGTAATTGTTTATTGTTTACTTTTCTATGTATTTTTATTAATGTTTTTGTTATCTTGTACGCGCTACTGTTGAATTTCGTTTCGAAGAATAAAAAATACTTATCATATCTAGTTTCGCTTCGTTCGTGTATGACATTTTTGTATTATTAATGAACAATAAATGAAATGTTTGACAGATTGAAATACCATGTCTACCTTATTTAATTTTATAATTTATTCTTTCAAATAAAACCTAATGTCAAAAACTTTAGTCAGCATGTGGTACATGGTTGAAATGAGAAAAAAAAACTCTTTCTGAAGATGTCTAAATCCGATATGGCGCCTATAAGAAATTAGATAGTTGATGATGGCCAGAAAGAAACGAAACGTCGTATAAACATTTAGAGTACACCACTGGATAGAGGTTTAGAAATGGCCACAAAGATGTGTTTTTATATTTTCTCTACAGGGCCAAATGTCGGTGCTACAGGTAAAAGAAGAAAATGGGGTTTTCGCGATTTTTTTTTAAATAGCGAGGGTCATTTGTCACAGGTCTATTTTCTTTACGGATTTATAACAAACACAAAATTTAACAACTTTGCCAAATTTAAACCTATACTCTATCTCCAATAATAAGAGAGATCCCCATGGTGAGGGCCGAAAATGAATCAGCCTGTATATACTAGCGTGTAATGAAGTATGTACAAATTAAAATATGTTTAAAAATTCAAAGAAAGTATAAAATTCCTTACCACAATTGATAATTGTATCCGTATTGTAATACGTATTTAGACAATTAAGTTGTCATCATCAGTGGTTAAAACCACTAATCAAAGTGTCGAACATGGGGCACAGTAAAGTTAACACATAGAAACGCGCACAACTTTACACGGCGTCCACGTATACACTGACTTTAAGATAAATACACAAACTTAAATTACGTCAAGTTACTATTCTTAAGAAAACGGCAACACCATGTATTTATTCTCACGCCCTCAACCTATTCCACCATTTTTCTAAGAATGAAAAAAGATAACTGTTTGAGATAGGACCGTTGTCCGAGTTAAACGTATTAAATTTGTTTTTAACGATATGAATGCTTTCGTATGCGTCGAGATCTCTGGGGTTGTTGATGTTTTTGACAAGTTTTAACCAATTTACCGAGACGTTACGATCCATGTGCAATGCATGGTTTGCCACGCTCGATTTTTCTGGTCTATTAAATTTAATATCATGTGTCCTTTAAAACAGGTTACTATTAAGCGTTTCATTTGACGTATATATTTCAAATTACAATCGTCGCAATTAATTTTGTATATACCTGATTTCAAATTCAAATTAGCTTTATCTTTCGAATTATTTATGGTGTTTTCGGACCGAAAAGCAACTTGGAGACCGTGTTCTTTAACTCTACTAATGTTTTTCGTGATTGGACGGTATGGTAAATACATGTACTTTTTCTCTTGGTTACGTTGAGATATCCAACTTATGGATTCACGGATTGTCTTTTTTAAACTGGTTTTTCTAATTTATTAATTATTGCTATGTTAAAGCTATTATACCTCGCGTTCTATTTCGTATCTCTCTTTTGTTAACGGAAAGTTTAGTGAGCGATTGACTAAGAAGACAGCTTCTTTTAATTTCTTAAAGTATCGAATAATACTGAGTTGCCTTTGTGTTTCTATGGCAGTTGAACGAAGAGGGAAGGTTTGTTATAGCAGAAAACTGTATGTCTAAAATTTAAGAATCAATTATAGACGCGAGCTAAAGGGTTGCGATATCGACGAAATAAATATTAAAATATTCCTTGTGAAAAAAGCTTTACAATGATATTAGACATGAAGCAGTTTAGATGAACTTGACAATAGTAATTTAATTGTGGCTATAAAATATGTCAATATTAATACGTGATCGGTATAATTTCGACATGTAAAAAATAGCTCGATAATGAATCAATTTACGAATTAAGAAAAAATAATCTTTTAAGGAAATACTTTTCATGTTTAAAAGCATTAGAGAACTGCTTCCAGTTGCATTTCGTCTGTTACTTTAATCACTTAATGTTAATGTTCTCTAGTATTGTTGCCTTGTATTGCGCGGTGTTCCTGCTCGTCTTATTATGGATGAGTTGTTGTCTGAGAGCGGATTTATAGAAGGTCTCCAACTCTAAAATAAGAATAAAAAAAGATAAAATAATGAAATCAGTCTCCAAATGAAGTAAATTTATTGTATTTTAGTATTTCACATAATCACCATTTAGTGTAACACATATCTCCTCCAAACGCTGAATCCATTTCTTCATTCCGCCCATGAAAAACTTTCTTGCTTATTGTTGATACAGTTGCGAACAGTAGTCCGAACTTGTTATGAGAAATATTGACTTTTCAATACATCCTTTGACTTCAGAAATCTGTGCCAAATCAAGACGATACGGAGGGTGCGAAGCTACCGTGAATTTCAACCCTGTCGCTATCTTGATCGTGTTGGTACAATGCTGTGTGGCGTTGTGGTGTAAGAAAAAATTCATGCAAAGGGGGTACATCACAAAAAATGCTTTCAGCGCTGATGGAACTTTCGAATTTTCGTACAGGTGGAGAATCAGGACTACAATATTCCATGAGCTGCCGCTTTTTTTCGAGGTCATAATGAGCTCAAGACAAAACCATTGATCTAATACCTAATTACTGAGCAGTTTGCATTTGCTTAATTCGGCGATTTCCTTGAATCGGTATATGTATTCACTTCCTCGATTCTTCTAATACATCACTGATACTGGTCGACTGTTACGTTCGTAATTTTCTTTTCTTATTTATATTCTTACCATCGAGCCCCGGTATATTACTTTTCATTTTGCCAGTTTAATTTAATTCTACGCGTTCTTTATCGCCCTCTCGGCTAATATTTTGTAATTGTACCCCCCCTCCCCCTCCGTCTCCGATTTCATCCCGCGTGTAAGGGATTCGTTCGAAGGCAGTTAATGAATTCAGTTGTGAGTGGTTGTGTGTATATCTTCGATTAAAAGTTTTAAAAATTCACGATAACTACGCCTTAGCGTAATTGATCGCTTATGCGGATCTTTGCGTTGGACGTAGAGCATTTTATATAGTTGCCGTTTCAACAGTTTCAGACTTGTAAGTTTCTAGCGTTAATCTATACATAGCGGATTAGAATGCGATGTGAAGATAAATAATTGTTTTGGTTTATAAATCGGTCAGGAACGGAACAAAGGATTAGTCCTCGTACCCTTTAAATATTGTCCATAGCACACTGGATTATTAAAAAAGGCATTTTGTAAGAGAATAAAATAATTAATAACATTTATTTTTAAATTACATTTGATTACATGTATTTGTAACATAAAAAAATCTTACCTCTTAATTACAGATTATTTCATCTATTACCATGATGAGAAAAAAAACTGTTTAGAGTTTATAACCTACATATTCTCAGATCGTTGAATTATCTAATCCGTATACGTTTACAGCGAAACGGTATCAACCCACGAATTAACTAAATGATCATAATTCGACTGACGACGAGTCACGCTAATTTATGTATTTCCTACTTATGTTAGAAGCGGTATCAAACTCCCATGTAATTTAACAAGACCTACATCTACAATGTAATTGGCAGCAGCAGTAATGCGATTAGTTGTTATGACACAAACTATATTTTAGAAATCTCTTATTAATCGGTTCGTCTAATTTCCAAGATCTTATCTTAATTGCACTCCATTAGACAAACAATGACTTTTCTGAAGCACGCGCCTCTTCGTCTACGATTGTCTTTGTTATTTAAACTGAAACTTGCTTTAAATGTTTGTTCATCAACTTTGAATCTAGGTTAAGTTTACAGTTCTCCGTTTAGTTTTTAGTTTTACGTAGATTTTATCGTTTTATGTCAATAAATAAAAGAATAAAACGAAATTACGGCATGGCGTAGATAAATCGTATTTTCATATTAATATTTATTCGAGCTTGAAATTATGTAAATATCGTGCTACGTAAAATACCGTAATTTATAAAAGGTACTAAGGTGGTGTGCTCGCTATCTGAAATTTGTTTTTCGCATAAATACTGCAGTTTTTTAAACTTTTTGTTTACCTTTTCTTATTTATTATTGTTGTGATACACACGGATACATACGGACACAAGAGGCCCATGACTCATCGGCCACTGGCGTAGTATTGAAAATTTGTATTTTTAAAAAGTTTTTAATTTTATTTATACATATAATTGGAAAACAAACGGGTGGTGATCTATAAAATACGAAATACATTTTTATTTGTTCATTTTGTAGTTCAAGTTGAGTAAGGGAGTATTAATATTAACTAGCAATACTTTCTCAAGGTTCTCTTCTGTAAACTTTGTTCTCTTTGAATGAAATACATCCTTGTAGATAGAAAACGTCCTTTCTACATCGCAACTGGTTATATGTGTATACTGCAAATATTCTTTTATTTCGGCGTATTTAGCAGTTAGATGTTGTGGCATTGTCCCCATACACAATTGCCGCAATGTTATTAAATCTGGATTTCTATTAAAAACTGCGTCTAACTTTTGCCGAACGCCACTTCCGAAGTCACATGGAATATTTTTCAAATTATTAATAGCCACATCTAATGTGGTTAATCCATCATTTAATTTGAGATTGTGATTTTCAACATAAGTGATTTGTAGAGCAGACCAATTTCCGTGCGCGCCATGAACGCCGGTATGGGAGTGTAATTCGTAATATATTAGAATATGCTATAGAATAGCGACGCAACATGAGCTTGTTACCGATATAAGTATAGAAGTAGAGACATTTATTCTATCAGAAATAATTAAATATACATTTGGTTTTCTGCTATTAAAGTAATATTCATAAACACACGAAAAATAAGAATAGTACATATTATAGCAACGTTGTATGTACCTATAAATAAAATGGAAAATGTATGAAATCAGTGATTGTGTGCACGACAGAGGATTTAAAAAAACACTTACCGTTTTAAGCGTCTTCCAAGGATTGACAAACTGTAAAAACCCGATTGTATATTTTCAACATCAGGTGCGTTTTTAAGGTTATTTCTGAAAAACATGTCCGCCGTGAGGAAAAAATATGTTTATATTCGGAAAATGAGCGTTCTACATCTAGTGATGTTATATTCGCATAATCAAAATACTTTTTTAAGCAACTTAACGCATCTGTAGACTTGCCCTCACAAATACGTGTTAAGGTATCAAAATCTGCATTTCTGTCTAAAACACATTCAAATTTAATTAGAACACTTTCACTTTTTGCGTCTTCTACAGCACACAGTTGTGCGTGAACATCTTTAACGATTTGCAGTGATTCTTCTAACGACAGCGACGAATTTTCTAATTTTGTTATTGCTTCTTCTAGTCCCAAGTAATTCTCACGAATACTTTGTAAATCCATTTTAATCTGGGAATCTTGATAGCTGCACTTTCTTTCGGATCGAATGATGAAACCACATCCTTAATTTTTTCAAAATGTTCATGATAGTAAAACCCCGCCCGTAACCATGTACCCCAACGTGTCAGAATCGGCTGTGGTGGCTCAGGGGTATGGGGACACAATTCCTGAAATTTCCGAATACGTTTTGGAGATTTCAGGAATACTGCCTTTGTACGCGATTTTAAAGCATCTACCTCTGGATAACATCTACGAACCTGTTCTGCAACAAGCTGTAGAGCATGTAGTTTACAAATAATATGTAACAAGTTAGGACAATATTTTATAAGAGACCGGCCTACAAAAGACATGGTTGCGGCACCATCGGTCATAAACATTAATACTTGGTCTTTTGATAGTTTAAATTTTTCCAAAGTATCTAATAGCACCTCTGAAATTTTTTCGGCATTACATTGTTCTAGTCGTCTGGATGCTAATAAAATTGAAGACGTTGGTTGATGTGGTTCCATATTACGCGCCATCACATTAACTACAGATTGTTTTAAAATTAATACAAGAATGAATAATGAACAAAAAAATAATAATGAAAGTCAACGGAAAAGAGGCACGCACGACTATGGCAAAAAATGTCAAACACCAGTTGACACTATGATTCTCATTGTGGCAAATACTAAGCAAAGAAATTTCAAAAATTTAACGGACACTCGATATAAATGTGTGTTAATTTACATTTAAATTTGTAATGAAAGTATATTTACATTTTAAACTTTTTGTTGTTTTTAGTTGAACATTTAAATATTATTTTATCGATTCGTTTTTGTTTCTTTTTCAGATGCAGAAGGAAAGCGGTATCATGAAACATGCATAAATTATCTGCCCGAACATCATTTTAAAATTCCACGTGTTTACAGAAGTTAATGATTCATAATTTCCCCTACTTCATACTATACTATTTGTTAGTGTATTAGAATGATGACAAAGTCTCTGAAATAATAATGCCAGGACGAGAACGGATTCAATATTTTCCAAACGTGCTCGTCGGACGACATACGGCCTCGTTAATAAATTTAAACCGCTAATCAACTACAGCAAAAATAGCTTTGCTTCGGTGGAATCTTAAAAAAAAATGTCACCAGCTGTACTTCAATGTACGTATTTAAGAAATTGAAAGTAGACATTGCGATAGTGCTCTTGTGTAAAGTGGTGTTTGTTTTCTTTCATTGATCCCTAGTGTTTCGTTTTAGTTTATTTTTCGCTATCGAACGTGATTGAGAAAGTGTCGCGATCATAATGCTGATAACGGTGTGAAGTGAATTTAGTTTCGTTTTCTTTGGCGCGGCCATAGATAAGATGCCATCGAAAAAGCAGTACGACTTGGTACAGAATGATGACTACGATACGAGGATACCGTTGCATCCAGATGAAGCCTTTCATCATGGAATTACATTCCAAGCTAAGGTAAGAGTTGCATATAATTTGCTTAAAATTTGTTTAGTAAATGCTTCCTTTTTATGACGTATTTATGCGGCTGGATGTAAATTGGGCACTAACCTACCTGAAATTTTAATCTCGTTGGTAATTCGGGCACTAGCTAAAAATGTACTCGCAGAGGGTCTATGTAAACTGGGCACCGTATAAAGCAAACAAAAACAATAATATAGAAATAGTGTATTTCAAGTTGAAGTACAGCAAAAAGATAGAAAATAAAAAATATGTACTCATATGAAAACAATAATAAAAGCAAATATGTACTTAATTATATAAAAACTATAATAAAAAAATAGTGTATTTGAAGTCATACTGATGAATAAAATTATATACACTTCACAAAGTGTAATCGTGATATTGTTCCATTATTTAGTTGTTCACACAGTTCATTTAGAGTTCTTAATTTTCGTTTTGCGCGTGTGTCTTTAACTTTTGCTGGTGTGTGTACACTTTGAATTTTAACATAAGTGTCTATTTGAAATTCCTTAAGCTTTTCGATAAAAATATAAATAGATGGATGTGTTGAATAAATTGACTCATTTAGTTTGGAACGAAACGCTTCGCATGCGTTTGTGGTGTTAGTGATCGATGGAGTTGCAGTAGCCCACTTATGTGGAGGAAAAGGAGCATCGTCTTCTATGTATGTCTCCAATAAATAATCGGCGTATTCGTCAGCCTGTGCATGAGCAGGTTTTTCGGCAAACAAATCTAAGGCGAAACAATCCCCTACTTCGTCAGGATTCAAATACGTTAATCCAAATGTATATCGCAGCCATTTTCCTACTTCGGAATCTGTGATCCTAAATTCTGCTGTTAAACCCAAACTTTGGATTTTCCTGAACCACGATTGGTGCAAATGGAAACGACAACCATAGATTTGTGCTGATGGCCATATAGCGCGAAACGCTGTGTGAATGCTTTTCTCAAAATCTACAAAAACTTCAGCTGGTCGTAATATTGTAGAGTGACGTCGAAAGATTTCTTTTGTTAGCAATTCAAATAATGTTGCATACGTTTCACTGCGTTTATCAGGCAACAAACAAAACATCAATGGAATATAATGTCCATTATTAAGTCCGTGGATTGTAAATAATTGTAAAAAATATTTTGTACAATACGAAAATGGACCGGCCATGTACACTTTACGCATTCCACATAAACTTCTAACATTCGTTTCACAAGAAAACACTATGATATTGCTCACTGGACAGTTTATAAAAACGAAACTAATTTCTTACTTTAAGCTTTAAAGCGATCATTACCCGAACGGTACTGGTGCCTAGATTACCTGTAGGATTAGGCAATCCTTTTTGCAGGGCAGGTAAATCCATATACTTGGTGCCCAGTTTACATCCGCCCATTTATGCACTTTGATTTCAAATTGCGTTTTAGGTTTGTTTAACATGTTACAGATACTTTTATTAAGATTGTAAAGGGTCATTCAAAAAAACGCGCCTATCTTTTTAATAAAACATAAACTACATATTTACAATTTCTTCAAGTTGCTTTTTTTTTTAAGTGTAAGTGTATTGATGTACTCAAATTGCTTTGGTACTACGAATTAGGAGTATCTATAATTTCGTAACGCAATTCATCCAAAGTAGCTGGCCATTCGCAACTGCAAATTTGTTGTTTTAAGTGACCCCGATAGAACAATTCAACGGTGAAAAAACCGGTGAGCCGGCCAATAAATTGAATTAGGGTGGGTATCAATCGATTAGGAAACTGTCGATTAGATAATTTCGCGATAAACCAAACTAGAGTTCGCTATCTACTTTGGTTCTCGAGACATTTATGAAAAAGTGTCGACAGGTCAAAAGTGCAAAAAAACGAAATCGCGAATTTTCAGCGGAAAATCGTTCAGACCGTCTTCTTTAGCGCCCCCGAAAACCTCAGGGAAGATTTTGAGTAGAAATTCGAGATTGAAAATTTTTGAAAATCGCGAAAATTTCGCCAAAATATGATGCTCGATTTCGACGCCTCTCGGTATCTTGGAAACCAGTTGGCTCTAGATGACCTATCCTATACTGTCCGACGCGTTTTGACGTTCTGAATCGATTGGTCTAGACCAGAAGGTTCTAGGACGCCTACTTCTCGAGTTATGCCAGGAAAACAGTAAATTTCGTAATCGAAAATGTCGATTTTGCAAAAATTAGCGTAGCCGTAGCGGCCAAACGGTTGGTCCTAGAGTGGCACATTGTATACTCGTTCTAATCCTAATGACGATATCTTTAATTTGGCACAAGATTGGCGGAGATCGGATGAGAAATGAGGGAGTTATGGCGTTTTGAAATTTTCGCGATTTTTTTGAATCTCAGGCGATGAAATTTAAAAATTTCAAAAATGTCGATTGTCGATTTTCCCTGTTTTGACGCCAACACTATATGTAATATGTAAAATTTAGATAATTTTGTATTATGAGCCTCACATCCATATTGTTATATTGTCTGCATATCAGTATCGACCAAACTTCATCGGTAGAATTTGAGACCTGAGTAATTCAATAATTTTATTCTCTATTAAATTGTTATCAATTAAAAAAAATACCTATTATATGGGTATTAAATATACCACACCATGCATTTAACTTTAATCGATATTGAGTATGTCACGATAAATTTTGGTGTGCATTTTGGTTGGTCCAGTATTTAACTGTGAAAGAATTGTGTTGTCTGCTTAAAGGACACGACGACTCATCAGTAAATAACATGTTTTTAACGAAGTTATCAAATTTTGCTATCATATATTCACAAAAATGCATTCTCCTGAACATATCATCATGAAGTAATGTTTTGACAACATGTAACTATTGTAACTACTGTAACGTGAAAAGCGTCTAGGAATGACCAAGTAGAAGGTGCTCTTTCACCGTGATAATTGTAACAGTTCTCATTTGCCCCTAACATTTGTTCGTTATATTAATAATGTCCTGGACTTCGAGGGATTCGAGAGTGCTGTACAAACGATAACTTTGGTGCTGAAAATACTTAAATGCCGCAGTTATCCTAAATATTGAGATATAGATTAACATCGAAATATTGAGTAATTGAATTATTCAATTACTGCTTTGTCGGGCGCCAAGAGGATTACCCCCTCTAAGGTATAATTGAATTGATAATAATTGCCGGTTAGCTAAAAATAGCGGAGAGATATAGAAGAAGACTCTAAATAAAACGGGTAAGTCGAAATGCGACTTACGCCTTTCTCTCAAAGCGTGTATGAAAACTAGGTGAAATGAAATGAATCCCTCTTTTTTACTTTAATTATTTCAATCAATTCCTTTTGATTTATATGGTTTTCCAATGAGGTTTATATTACATGATTTGAAAAGAAACAAAATGATTACAAAATATACTTATATATTGATAAAGAGAAAACTTATTAATTTACATATAATTACTACAAATTTCCTTATGGTTACTAAATACTAACATACATATGGGGCGAGATACAGTAAATTTGACATAGATTTGAACTGTTTCGTCTGATCAGATTAATAAACAGTATTAATAAAGACTAACCTTTATATCGCTGCACTAATGGCCATGTCACTTTATAGTTTATTCGCTGCTTCTGGAGTGATGCACTTGTTCACTGTATTTGCACTCTTTCTTCACGCCTCAGGGTGCCTACAATTTCAGACAAAAGCCCTGATGTATTAAGCGTGGAAATTCACTTTTAACCCATTAACTCCACTTGTGGACAATTGATACTTTTTCCTACACTGTGTACTTTTTGTACTTAAGTACACAGAATGCGGTAAATACTTTCTTTATTTGTAATTTTACGGGTCCACACGTTTGACCGCTTCGTGACTTAGAAGCAAGTACTTTTATTGCAGTATTCCCTCACTTTATTATCACGTTAAGGGAAGCACATCTGACTCGTTTGACTGACTTGAGTCGAGTATCCTACTTTCGATTTCCTTGGTTCGTTCTAACTCCTCTTTTCTTTCGGTGAATCCCCAGCTTACTTATAAAATTCTGGATCGTTCTAGTTGCATGGATGATGTAATGCAGTGACTCTGACGATTCGTATATGTGACACTAGGCTATTCTAATAGAGTTTATGGATGGCTAACTATACACATTGAACTATACAAAATGATGATTTGGCATAAAAGGAACTGAGTGAACTACGCATGTAATATTATTGCGAAATGTTTCGCAATAATACTTAATGGCGGGAAAAGCATTAAAATTTATAATATGTTACTTTATGTTACTTTTTATTTCAAATAAATTAAATTGTAATATTCTTTAAAATTTTTCCGATTGATAGAAATGTCTTTAAATAAGATGAGCCTAATGTGTCCCATTACATAATGCACCTGTACATTTCAGTACGGTCGCTGTAAAAAAAATTGAAGAATTAAGGTTCGAGCACCACACCCCCATATTCGCCAGACCTAGAATCATCTGACTTTCATATATTCTATAAACTAAAAGATTTTCTCGGAGGCAAAAAATTCTGCATAAATAAATAGCTAACTTCAACAGTGGATGCTTACTTTGCAGGGTTAGAAGAAAATCACTTTCACACAATAATAAACTTGAACACAGCCGAATTAGGAGGAAATTATGTAGAAAAATAAATTTTGTTTTTAAATTATTTCTTTGTTTCTGTACGATCGCGTAAATTAATCAACCCGGCCTCGTATACATTGATAGGAATTAATACGTGCTTAATTTTATTTTACATTCATTCATTCTGTTTTACATTCATTTGCATCCTCACATCTTGGTTGTTACGTTTTAGGAAACGTAAAATGCATTGCCCGCAAAAACTTACAATACGATCTGGGGAAATAGACTAAAAAAAGGTCGCTTCAGTCTCTATAAACGTATTGAGTCATTATTGGGATCAGGTCGTTAATCTTATAATAGTTCCAAATGTTTATTTACAAACGAGCGACTCATAACCCTCGTTAAAAGCTTCACATTTTCTGTGCCTACGTTCAGCACGTTCGAACCCAAACCGATGTCGTTACTAATCCTTTACAAAAGCCGAATAATCCACAATTAAAATGCTGTGATATCAAAGGTTCGCGAAGCTCCATTTGCAAATTTGAGATCTATGAATTTGCCGGCATAAACAACTCTCGTTTGTAACATTACATTTTAGAACGAAAACACATCAGTTATTATTGCTATAATCGCAATTTTTCTACTTTGATCATTTACTTTTGATCGTATATCAATATGTATACAATGTGATGCATTCGCTTTAGAGATTAAAAACGTAAAATCTTCTGACCGACAGTTTAGTAAATAGTAAAATAGAAACTGCGTTTGTCAAAAAAAATCTGAGAAGCTTGTTACAACATCGGTTAAATTCCTGTAGATTTACGTAAGCTATTAAATAAAAGGTTACTTTTTTCTGAATTAATTCAGGCAACTGTGCATTGAAATTAGAAATTAGATTAGTGGAAATTGTTATTGTTATTCAGATTAGTATTAAGTCTGCCCAAATTCAGTTGAATTGATTCAGCTTGTACTTGATGAAGATTCATAATTTAAAATAGAAATAAAATTAGTGGTGAAAATCTTCACTTTTTTAAAACGTAAACGTAAAACAATAATTGTTTCGACAGCACGATGACTTCCTCAGGTACTTGCAGTTAAAGAGCACGTTACAAACTAAATTAATAGTTATTTATTGTACAAGTGTGTTATGTTACAAATAAGTCACGCCAGAAAATGTTTAGCTCACGAGTTCGCTAGGACGAGTGAGCTACTTTTCTCGGGTGACTTATTTGTAATTAACACACGTGTGCAATACAAAACTTTATCCAACACCTCTTAAGATCCGTTCAAAATGGCTTTTAATGTTTTATATATTTGACGTTCCATGTCAAATTTAAATTATAAATTTGACGTTCCATGTTAAATTTAAATTATAAACGACTAATGCAAAAAGTTCACATACAGTAATGCAGTTACTATGGAGAATAAATAATGCAAATCAACAAGCAAACAAAATTAGTGATTGATTAATAATACTGCAGTTAAAAATTGATGGTAATGGAAGGTTATATACAAGATTCAGTGTCCAACAAGATTGATATAGTCAGAAAGATACAAGGTCCAGACAGTCTAACGTCCTTGACTTCTGGTCATCAAATTTCTGTTCAGGATACTTCAAATACGTCTTCTAGTATAACTCTAAATTCGAATAACCTGAATGCAGAGTCAGATACAAAGAGGATTTCCTTCAATTTTAATATTAATGTAAATGTTAATTAGTTGCTATGGTTTACCCTTTAGAATTAATATAAATGTGTTAATACTATAGCAGTTTGAATGTCTCTATGCAATCTAAATTTCACCTTGTTTTATCTCACTAGTGAGATAAATTATGTTTTTAACTCACTAGTGAGTTATAAGCTACATAATTGATTTAAAATCGCCATAGTTATAGGTCTATTATTAGTAGGTGTTGGATAAAAATATAAAATCAACACGGTTAGTATTATTTTACAACGTTCTTTAAAAAAATCTAAAGATTTACACAAATATTGTAGGTAGTGAGAAAATGTGGCCCATCTGGTCGACCCTAACTGTTATACTATAGGGTATTAAACGTAAAATTTTTTTTAATAAACTGAATGTACATTTCTATTATCGTCTAAACAGTTTTTAAACGAATAAATTTAACAAAGGCGAGTTATTTAAATCTATTTGATCATTAAGTAAAATTTGTGATTGTTTTAAGTTATTGATTTCTAATCTTTCCAGTAAATTTAATTTATTTCCTTTATTTTCGAAATGTAAAATTTGAAAATCCTTATTGAAAGTATAGTTTTCTTCTAATAAATAGATGATTAGCAAAAGTTGAATCTTGTTTTTTATTTCTAAACGTTCAGCAATGCGTTTTTCAAACGATCTCCTTGTTTGACCAACATACGTCTTACCGCATCCACATATTAACTTATAGACTCCAGATTTCTTATTCTTATCTGTTTTATCTTTTTTATTTTTAACATGTTTTGATAAATTATTATTAGTTTTGAAAACCGTGTTGATAATAAGTTTTTTTTAAATACATTGAAATATGCTTATTAGGTTTCCCAGTGTACGTTTGTAGTTTAAATTTGCTTATCCTTTATTGTAGGATATACCATAGCGATTACTTTTTTGAAAAGTTTTTTTTGTCGTCAGCACATTAAAGTATCTGTGTAGCCGTTATTGATAGCTATTTGTTTGACTAAATTTAATTATTTTTCATAATTTTCTTTGAATAGTGGAGAATTTATTAATCTATGTAAAAAACTAGAAAAATTCGCTAATTTGTGTTGTATAGGATGTGCGAATTATGTATAGTTATGTCAGTATGAGATATTCTTTATGGTAAATATAAAACTTTAATTTATTGTTGATTTTTTTAATATTTCGATCCAAAAAATTAATGCTATTGTTTACTTCTTGTTCCATGGCAAATTCAATATTGTTATGAATAGAATTGACGAATTCCAGGAGCAAGTTGAATTGTCTTTGTGTTCCAGTGAAACAAAGTACAATATCGTCTACATATCTATGCCAAAAGAAAATATGCTTTCTTATGGGATTATTAAAAATAATGGATTCTAAGTGGTTCATGAAAATTTCTGATAGTAATGGACTTAAGGAGTTACCCATAATTAGTCCTTCCTTACAAGTGTATATTGAATTATTACACTGGAAGTAATTTTGTTTCAAAACTATATTTAACAAATCTAAAATTTCAGCTTTAATTACCGGGTTAGTGTTCTTAGCTATAAGTAAATTTTCAATTAAATTAATGGTTTCGGCTGGGTCACTTGGAAATAAGTATATCTTACCGCATCTTACCGCATCCACATATTAACTTATAGACTTCAGATTTCTTATTCTTATCTGTTTTATCTTTTTTATTTTTAATATGTTTTGATAAATTATTATTAGTTTTGAAAACCGTGTTGATATTAAGTTTTTTTTAAATACATTGAAATATATTTATTAGGTTTCCCACTGTACGTTTGTAGTTTAAATTTTTAATTTTGCTTAGCCTTTATTACAGGATTACCATAGCTTTTTTGAAAAGTTTTTTCGTCAGTATATTTTCATTTAGAGTATCTGTGTAGCTGTTATTGATTGCTATTTGTTTGACTAAATTTAAGTTCTTTTTCATAATTTTCTAATGAATTACTGAATTACTACGATCGTACCTTTAAAATCGACACTTCTGAATTCTGAGAAGTAAACTGTGGTGTTCCACAGGGCTCGATACTGTGACCCCTTTTATTTATCATTTACATTAATGATTTTCCACCTAACTTCAGCTGTGGTACATGTATGCTGACAATACATCTTTCTAGAAATCTGTCGAACCAACTAGATTACTCGAAGATTCGCGAAACACGTCGGTATTATCCCGAACAATGTAGATTGTAGATTCTCGATGTTAGGTAACTCGTATAAATACAACGCATCGCCCGCTATCGGGGCAGTTATGTTTTAACTACGGACAAGCGAATGTTATATTGTTCGAATTGTAATCTGTGAAGAATAAATATTTCGTCGTTCAAACTTGGCATCTACCTACGTAACAATATAATATCAATTTAGATATGGATAAACCAGGCCCCAGTAAAAAACGTTGTCGTAAGCTTGAAGATGAAAATCGACAGTTTCAAGATATTTGGACCGAAAAATACTTTTTTATTTCATTGCATAACAAAAGTGTCTGTTTAATATGCAAGAGTAGTGTTTCTATTCCGAAGAAATATAATGTGAAAAGGCATTATGAAACCCAGCATCATAGTTTTACCAAATTAACCGGCGAAAATCTAACGCAAAAAATTTCCACTTTACAAAGGGAACTAATAGGCCAGCAAGATATGTTTACAAAACCAATTCAAGATGCTGAAACAGCTACTGAAGTTAGCTTTGAAATATCTCGAATAATAGCGAAAACTTATCGGCCTTTTAAAGATGGTGAGTTTGTTAAGCAGTGTTTAGATATCGCCTCAAAAAAATGTGTCCGAAATATGCAAAGAGGTTTGAGAAAATTCAGCTAAACCTGATGACTGTTCAAAGAAGACTTACCACATTAGCAGCTAATATAGAAGAGCAATTAGCTACGAAATCGAAAAGTTTTGAGTATTTTTGTATAGCACTCGGCGAATCTACAGATATAAGTTCCACTGCTCAACTCTGAAGTGAAGAACTGATTGGTATGGTATAATGGATTTGGATTTAACGAAATGATCTGGAATTACGACTGACGGAGCATCTTCATTCGGTTGGAAGTAAATGTGGGATAATAACTATGTTAAAGGAGTATTTGCAAACTAAAAATATAGATACCAAGGAATAAATGCAGTTTCATTGCATTATACATCAAAAGGCCCTCTGTTCAAAATTATTGGGATTTGAAAATGTGAGTAAAGTTGTAGTAGCTACTGTAAACTTTATAAAATCACGAGGTCTCAATCACCGACAATTCACACAATTTCTCGAGGATATTGAAAGCGAATATGGTGATCTGTTTTACACTGAAGTAAGGTGGCCAAGTCGTGGGTTGTCACTAGAGCGGTTTCTTAACTTGATTGAAGAAATCAAAATATTTCTGGCGGAAAAGAAAAAGGACGTCTCCGAACTCGACAACCCTGATGTGACTGTGAGCGTTTCTTGTAGACATCACAAATCACTTGAATGTAATAAATACGCGACTCCACGGCAAAGATTTTGCAGTTATACTCTCATGTTTCGTCCTTTCAATGCAAATTGAGTCTTTTCGGGACACAAATCAATTTAGCCAATTACAGCTATTTTCCAAACTACAAACAAATTATGGAGAAATTCAATAAAACTCATGTCAATTTCGCTTAAGTTGAAAAATTTGATATTTTAATACAAGCTTTTCATGATCGTTTTCTAGACTTCAAAAAAGTTAAACTTCTATCAGACATTTTCAGCAATCCTTTCAACATTTCACCCGAAAATGCACCGGAATCAATACAGCTGAAATTGATAGACATGCAAAATTTACGAAACAAATTTATTGAAGGTAATTTACTCAACTTTTACCGTTGCGTTGACAAAACCGCTTATAAAGAGTTGCGAGTAAATGCATTGAAATGCGCAAGCTTATTTGGATCGACGTATACTTGTGAGCAAACGTTTTCAGTGATGAAACTTAACAAAACAAAAAATCTAAACCGTCTGGCAAATGAAAATTTGGAAGCAATTTTACGTGTGACGACAAGTAATGTGGAGCCAAACATAAACAAAATTGTTAGGTCAATGCAATGTCATGGATCAAAATAATAAAACATGAAATATTACATTGTAATGATTAGATTACATTACGATTACATAATTACAACAAACATTTTTGAATGTTCTTTTATTTTTATCATTTGTACTAATTTATACTATTTAAAAATAAAAATATTTGTGTTAATAAATATTCTTTGCAGTGGCCCGTCCTTGGCTTATAATTTTCCCGAGTGGCCCCTGTTCCCTATAAGTCTGTGCATCCCTGGTCTACGGTATCCCGAATTTTGCGACAGTTTAAACAAACAGGCTCTTTGGAATTTAATTTTAAAAAGGAACATGATAGACCAGCAAGAAATTTAGATAATTCTTTAAATATTTTACAAAGTGTAATTGAGAATCCTAAACTATCTATGAGAAAATGTGCAACTAATTTAGGATTACGTAAATCATCAGTACATCAAATTTTGAAAACATACAAGTTTACTCCATTTAAACCAAGATATGTCTAAACGTTGCAAGAACGAGCTTATGACCAGCGTTTAGAGTTTTCTTTCATGATATAAGGTGAAATAGAAACAGACATAACATTTCCCAGAAAATTATTATTTTCCGATGAAGCGATATTCACCACAAATGGCGTAGTTTGTTCGCAAAACTGTCGTTGGTGGTCTCAAGAGAATCCACATTTCCAAATGGAGTGTAAAAACCAATATTCACGAAAGATAAATGTTTGGTGCGGAATTTTGGAGAGAAGAGTGGTCGGGCCGTATTTTTTTCAACAAACTCTAAATGCTGAAAGGTATTTAGCATTTATGACTACTGAATTAGAATATGAATTTGACAACTTAACTTTACAAACAAGACGTTCTTTGTGGTTTATGCAGGATAGTGCTCCTGCACATAGTTCTCGTCGAGTCGTGCAGTATTTAAACCAAGAATTTCAAGAAAAATGGATAGGAAGATATTAACATTTCCATGGCCTCCACGCTCGCCGGATTTAAATCCTTTGGAATATTTTTTATGGGGTTGGTTGAAAAATCGGGTGTATTCAGAAAGGCCATTTGATAACCAAGAAGATTTGCAGAACAGGATTAAGGAAGCGGTAACGCATTTAAATAATAATCCCAATTTCCTGCAAAATGCCGTCAGGGACTTAAGTAGACGTACAAATTTATTATTAAGCGAGAGGGGCATCATATCGAGTGACGTTTGCTTAAAACATGAAAATAACATTTTTGTATTTAAAAAAATATTTTATTTGTTTTAACGGGTAAATGGGTTTCAAGTAAAGCAAAAACTTTTATAAAGAATAAAATTTCCTGAGAAATAGACCATAAACAAGACGTTGTATATCAATTTATAAAAGAATATTTTTAAGTTATAGTTAAGCTATAACTCAGCTATAACTCAGCTATAAATCAGTACTTCAATTTTATAATATCTCTTAAATACATAAATATTATTTTTGTAACAGTTACTATGTAGGTAAAATTTCAAACAAGATAACGTGAATTGTAAAGAAAACACGACATCGAACGACAAAAAAATGAACACTTGAAAATAAGAACGCATTTAAAATATGAAACATTATTAGAAAGAAATATTGAAGAAAACGTAAATCCGTATAAAAACGAAAGTTTTTAAATATGGAATATTAATTGTAAGAGTATTTTAACGTCACGGGGCATATATGTATAAAGAAAATTTCTCAAGGAGGGAGACACATCAAAATTTCGTTTCAAAGCGGTGGTCTAAAAATTAAATTTTTGGTTTTGAATGAGTCTTTAGAATTTTGATATTTAATTTATAATGAAAATAGTTTCATTTAATTTCAATTTATTAATAGATAATAATATATCCATCGTTTATTTTATTTTAATTTATTTTATAAAAAAGCTAAGAATTTATCAATATCACGAAGAATTTGATCAGATGTACAGTAATGAATTCGACGGGTAAACTATGTAACAAAGACACACAAGACTTTGAAGTACAAAAATTAAGTTTATAAGTTTATTTGTTTTATGTGGATATTTTTATTTGAGCGTGTATAATTTCAATTTCTGTATTAAGACAGATAATAAAAAATATACAGCTATTTTTAACTTGTAAGAAGGGAAAAGAATTTCACGAACATTTAAATATATCTGGGTTTCGACTCGAAATTTTAAACTCTTGTTAAATATTTGAGATACTAATTAAAATATATCGTGTGCTATTGACGATTTTATGTAGCAGGGTAAAGTCTCACCACGTAGATGTGAAATAACACATTTTTGCTTTGTTATTATCAACCTTTAATACTATTAAATCCACAATTTTTACAATTTATTCTTTTTTAAATAAAAACACTGTTTCATGCTTTAGCATCTTATAGGGTATAAAAACTTACTGGTCTAAAGTAATACACAGCTGTGTTTTAATAACGGGTGTTGAGAAACATTCCAAGTCAAAGTAGTCCTTGAAAATATGAAGTCATGTCTGAGATAGATTGATTTTTGACAGACAACAGTTGACATTTAATAATTATTACAAATCAGATACTTAAGTAAAGATATACGATTTTTTGTTCAGAGCCAACTTGACTTCGAATGTTTCTGAACACCCGTTATATTAATATTGGATCTAAATCTTCAAAAGTTTTATTTATGTTATGTGAATATTATCTGACTAGATATAAGATTGGTGTACAATGTTTTACTAATAATTGACGATATTTAATATAATGGAAGATTAATGTATGTTTTGACAAAGTGTGTATAATAAATGTATATTAAACTTAACATGCTATCGTATTGTTTCTCTTCTTATTGCATTAGATGCTAGGCCTAGTTGCAAGGAACCCTTTTTGTAAAATAAAAACCCTGAGAGCAATTTTAAGAGTCTAAAACAAAATATGTGTGTATGATGATTCATATTTAATAATTGACGATTCATATTTAATATATTGGCGCCAATTTTTAAAAGCAATATGTATTTGTTTGTATTGTTAATATTTTGTATTTTTACTTTAATGACGTGTCATACAATTTTTATTATTTTGACAAATAAAGACTGAACACTGAATTCTAATTAATCTATGTAAAAAACCATCGAAACCTGCTAATTTGTGTTGTATGTGATGTGCTGACGAATTATATGTATAGTTATGTCTGTGTGAGATTCTTTATGGTAAATGTCTATAAAACTATACAAGACGGAATTTATTAAAGGTTGGTATCTATTTACTTTTTTACCATGGGAGTATAATACAAATGGCTTAAGGAATAAAAGATCTCTCAAACAACACTATATGATTTGGTTTTTTGATAGCCAGAAGATTGTCTATAATAAATTTTGCGTCAAGGCCAAAGTGCAACCCAGCATTTTCCCAAGAAATTATTGAAAGACGTAAGTTAGGATCAATTCGAAAAAATTTAGGAAATATATTCTTAAATATATTATTCTAAACATAACATAATACTTTTAGCTTTCTTAAAAAAGATTCCCGCTAAAATTGTAAAACATCATGCTTTGGTTCTTCGATTTGCTCATTTTGACTTTGTTTGGTCATGGCATGATGGAATGTGCCATTCCTGACTTTGGCGCTCCATTTCTGGGTCGTATTCATAAATCCAAGACTCCACTAATGACACGTTCCAGAAAATGATTGTGATTTTCAATTCCCATCAGAAGTCTTTCAAGAATTTCTTGTTAAAAATGCTGGGTTGCACTTTGGCCTTGACGCAAAATTTCTTATACACAATCTTCTGGCCATGAAGAAACCAAATCATGCTTTTGATCTTAGATTTGCTCATTTTGACTTCTTTTGGTCATGGCATGATGGAGTGTGCCATTCCTGACTTTGGTGCCCCATTTCTGGGTCATATTCATAAATCCAAGACGCCACTAATGACACGTTCCAGAAAACGATTGTGATTTTCAGTTCCCATCAAAAGTCTTTCAAGAATTTCTTGGTAAAAATGCTGGGTTGCACTTTGGCCTTGACGCAAAATTTCTTATACACAATCTTCTTGCCATCAAGAAACCAAATCATCATGCTGTTGATCTTTGATTTGCTCATTCTGACTTTTTTGGTCATGGCATGATGGAGTGTGCCATTCCTGACTTTGGTGCTCCGTTTCTGGGTCATATTCATAAATCCAAGACTCCACTAATGACAAGTTCCAGAAAACGATTGTCATTTTCAGTTCCCATCAAAAGTCTTTCAAGAATTTCTTGGTAAAAATGCTGGGTTGCACTTTGGCCTTGACGCAAAATTTCTTATAGACAATCTTCTGGCTATCAAGAAACCAAATCATCATGCTGTTGATCTTTGATTTGCTCCTTCTGACTTTTTTGGTCATGGCATGATGGAGTGTGTGATGGAGTGCCATTCCTGACTTTGGCGCTCCGTTTCTGAGTCATATTAATAAATCCAAGACTCCACTAATGACACGTTCCAGAAAATGATTGTGATTTTCAGTTCCCATCAAAAAGTCTTCGCTGCTGTTGTTTCAGAACCAATTTTTTGTAGATTTATTTCATCGCCAATTCATCGGTCAAATTCTGATCAAGGGCTATGTAAGTCAAATTAAATTCCTCTCTGATCATTTTTACCGACAAACGACGATCAGAACGCATATGATCCCGGATTTTGTTTACATTTTCATCATTTTTTTGCGAGGTGCACCTTCAATCGTGTCTGGATCTTCTGAGAATGCAAAAGTTTTCGTCGCACCACGCCCAAGTCTGAAACAAAACCTGATAGTGTACCGTTGCTCGAGACTGTTGTTACTCAACTTAGAACGTACTATAAAAATACAGTTAATATAAAAGAATTGCTACGGACCACCAATTGACACCCGTACTAAAGACGCATCCGATGCTGGCCTGCCTCACCGCTAAACAAGAACCCAACACTGTTGCCAGATTGCACGCTACCTACCGGTCTCAATTATTTTATTTAACACACCTCGTACATACAACAATATTAATTTCAGGGATTTTCATCCGTATTTTCACAAGCAAAATATAATTTATCTATTAACTGACACATCTAAATCTTATCAGAATGATTTTATTTCGTGTAATTTATGTAGATGGTTATTAAAGACATTAAGTATAGAGAGTTATAGCTGGAGTTTATTTTAAACAGCGAATCCATCATTATTCATTCTTAATTCACTTCCAGATCTGACGTTCGAATCTGAAAACTTGTAATGTCCCGTCTCATTTTCTAGATGAATAGGTTTTCTTCCCTTCCCACTCTGAGAGAGCTGAATTAATTGCACCTGATCTCGGCTATTTAGGAGTATACTTCGTTTAAGCTCATTAACGTAAATTTGGTCAATCGTAAATAATACTTAGATATGAAGCGACGCAGTTGAATTTACTTTTATCCTCTTTTATCTCTCGCTTCACGTTTATAAATTTAAATCATTATAATTTACATTTTTTATTCCAGTACTGAATTTGATCAATTAATTAATAATTGTATTATATGTTGAGCGCTTGTGAAATATTGAAATAACGAAATAAAAGAAAATACTTTTTTCACAAAAATAGTTTTAATAAATCAAATGTACCTACATTTCGTGTGCTCTGCACACATCAGTAGTACCTACTGTTTAAACATAATATCTACGAGACAATATATAATATGAAAATACATCATATACAGAAAAATTAGAGGTAGTGTGAAAACAAATTAATGAAAAATTACAATGAATCTTAAAACTAATACAATTTCTGAGAATGAGTTCATGGGGAAATACCAAATATCTATGAAAAGGGGGGCATCGGGTCGGACTATCGGCAAAAGCATTAAGGATTACAATATAAAATATTGATGTCAATGAAGAATTTGTTTACAAGATGTCTTAAGTATTTAATGATGTCGGTATACATCAGCAATGCACATACCGCGGCCCACTGTCGATATTTATGCGGCCCGCCAACGAATTTTAAGAATTGTTCGAAAAACTACAAAAGTATTTCTTAACTTTTTATTTTATTCTAACTTTTGTAATTGTTAGTAAGATATGTGTCTTTAAGTACCTACTACTTTCTTGTTCAGGTTTACTACGTAGGACAGGTATGCTCCTCGTCATTCCAAGCATATTATTACGAGACTAGAAATCTGTCGAACCAACTAGATTACTCGAAGATTCGCGAAACACGTCGGTATTGTCCTCGTACAATGTGGTAGGTTCTCGATGTTAGGTAACTCGTATAAATACAACGCATCAACCGCTATCGGGGCAGTTAAGTTTTAACTACGGACAAGTGAACGTTATATTGTTTGAATTGTAATCTGTAAAGAATAAATATTTCGTCGTTCGAACTTGGCATCTACCTACGTAACAATATAATATCAATTTTGATATGTATAAACCAGGCCCCAGTAAAAAACGTAGTCGTAAGGGTGAAGATGAAAATCGACAGTTTCAAGATATTTGGACCGAAAAATACTTTTTTTATTTCATCGCATAACAAAAGTGTCTGTTTAATATGCTAGAGTAGTGTTTCTATTCCGAAGGAATATAATGTGAAAAGGCGTTATAAAACCCAGCATCATACTTTTACCAAATTAACCGGCAAAAATCGAACGCAAATAATTTCCACTTTACAAAGGGACCTAATAGGCCAGCAAGCTATGTTTACAAAACCAATTTAAGATGCTGAAACAGCTACTGACGTTAGCTTTGAAATATCTCGAATAATAGCGAAAACTTGTCGGCCTTTTAAAGATGGTGAGTTTGTTAAGCAGTGTTTAGATATCGCCGCAAAAAAATGTGTCCGAAAGATGCAAAGAGGTTTGAGAAAATTCAGTGAGCAAAATAGTAAATTCTTACGACACACGTAGATACCCTGTTACGCAATTGACTTATTGCGTAACATACAATAATCAATTTCTTTGCCAAGCAATCAATGTGCTCATTAAAAGAGAAGTTCTCATTTATATATATATATATATATATATATATATATATATATATATATATATATATATATATATACTAGACTGGGTCAAAAAAAAATTTTTCTTCATTTCTTGAGAGGCTCAGTGATAAAAAGGTGCTAAATTGTATAGCTAATCTGCAAAAAAAAATTAATACATTATTTAAAGTTTTACTGTCTCCGGATAGCGATAGAAATTTCAGAAAAAGTGGATTTTTGACATCACTTTAATAATACTTTTTCAGTTACATATCTATACAAGTTTTATGCAAAATAATTCTAAGTATCGGTATATAGAGGTAATCCCGATATAAAACTGTACTTTTACAATGTGGATTCACACTGTTAAATTTCCCCAGAACACGCATTTACATATCGCTACCTTAATATAGAAAGTCCCTAACTCAATTTTTTACAAATCCAGTTTTTTTGATATTTCGATATATTAGAAGATCATCTATCGAAACATGCAAAAACCTCGATTTAAAAAAAATGAGTTAGGTCATTTCTATATTTAGGTAGCGATATACAGCACTGATTCAGTCTAAAGGTTCAATTAGACGTGCCACAGCCCTAACCATATAAAACCAATCGTATGTGCTACAATGTTTTCGATTTTGGTAACATGCCGTAACGCCATAGCCGTAACCGTAGATATTAATTGAATTTTGGTTACGGCTATGGTTACGGCTATGGCACCTCTGAACCTTAATACGGACAAATAAGTCATTAAAAGGAACAATAATATAAAATTCTGCTTTTTTATATATTACAAAAACTAAAAAACCGTGCTGCTTTTGTATATGTTATCTAAACGATTCAAGGCAAAAACAAAATAGGGAAATCCCCGTACAATCTTGATTTCTTACAACACGGAATTAGATGAGACAAGTGTGCCGCGATCGTTAAAATAATTAGTGTTGCGTTGTAAAATGCTGTCATTTATTTGTTTATTTTATCATTTGAGAAATGGAGCGTACCAGAAATAGTTGGAGGTGTCCTTTGTTTGGTGTTTTATGTGATTTGAAAGATAATATATTACCAACTTATGAAGATGTGATGAAATTTTATGAATGAACCCGTCATAGCTTAAAATATGATAGGGAAACTAAAAAGATGCCAACTTATAAAGAAATAGAAGCCATTGTAGTTGCAAGAATAATGGAAATATGGGAGAAATCGTCTATACCTACAGTAGAGGTTAAACGAATGAAGGTAATGCTACAAACATATCATTTAAAATGTAAAAATCTTTTGAAGTCTCACCCAAAAATACCTAAAAACAAGTTGGAAAAGTTTCTTTGTGAAAGTAACATTTTGTTTGATATTTCGGCATGTAAGTACAGAGATTTTCTTAAATGTGCTTGCATTAAAAACAAAAAAATACCTGAAAGAGAGCGAAGTTTTATAATAGATCAAAGAACGGTTAGACAAATGGCTATAAGTGTGTAAATGTTGGAACAACAATACAGATTAGAAAGACATTAAAAAGAAAGTTGTTACCAGAAAAATCTACTCTAAAGCAACAAGAAATGGCCGAAATACCCACAGATAAATTGAGTAGTGCATCTGAAACCGAATGTGTTCAGTCGGATTGTGAAGAAACACGACATTTTCAATTGCGTCCTTCAAAAACTGAAACAAAAAAGGGGCAATTGATTTTAGCTTATTATCAAAAACATGCGATAGATTTGGAGTATCAGACAGGGCAGGAGCTGCTATCGCATTTGCGGCTCTGCACACTTCGAGCTCAGTAGTTATAGACAAAAATAAACTTCGCCGAGAAAGAGAAAAAACCAGAGAAAATATAACTTTACAACAAAGTGTTTCACAAATACCCGCTTTATATTTCGATGGAAGAAAAGACCGAACTTCAATTATATCTGAAAAAGATGGAAAGAAGTACAGGCAATGTATACTAGAGGAGCATATTTCATTAATTAAAGAACCTAACTCGAAGTTTTTAGGATATGTTTCACCTTCTTCAGGCACTGCAAAGTGCATAGAACAAGAAATTCAACTTTTTCTTGAATGCGGATATATCGATGGATTTTTTGATTGCAATTGGTTGTGATGGCACAAATGTTAATGTTGGCAGATCTGAGGGTATTATTATACGTACACTAGAAAAAAGGTTGGGTAGACCCTTACAGTGGATTATTTGTATGTTGCATATGAATGAACTGCCATACAGACACCTGTTTCAACATGTTGATGGTGGTACATCAGGACTACAGACATTTTTGGGGAAAATTGGCAAGGCACTTGAAAACTGTGAAAAAAGACCTATAGTGAAGTTTCAACCAATTCCCACGAACTTACCAGAGCTTTGTGTTGAAGATATAAGTGCAGATCAGAAGTATTTGTACAAAATAGTTAAAACAGTTTCAACGGGTATAACTGCAAACAATTTGGCAAATAAATCACCCGGCAAAATGTCTCATGCTCGATGGCTAACACGTGCTAACAGAATTCTTCGTCTATATATTTCATTTGAGAACCCTTCTGCAAACCATACCACTCTTGCAATTTATATATTATCAAGGTTTACGCTCCAGTGTGGTTTTCTATAAAAACTCTCCCCAGCTGTAAAGACGGACTACGACACCTTTCTAAACTAATTAAACTAAGCAGAAAAATCTACTTTTTCTGAAATTTCTATCGCTATCCGGAGGCAGTAAAACTTTAAATAATGTATTAATTTTTTTTTTGCAGATTAGCTATACCATTTAGCACCTTTTTATCACTGAGCCTCTCAAGAAATGAAGAAAATTTTTTTTTTGACCCAGCCTAATATATACCCAAAAATTTTGTCGAGTCTACCTGAGCAACAGTACCACCATTTACTCTAATTAACTGTGAACAATTCCTCTCGCGTTTTTTTGCACTAAATGCGACTATTTTTGTTTTTGTGTTATTTAAGTACAAAGCATTGTTTTGAAAATACCCGTTCAAGATATTCAATGGATTCCACTGCAAGACTTACATTTTCATATTTATTACACGTTACAAGCAATGACGTGTCATCCGCGTACATCACCATTTTACTGTTTGGTGCATCATTTACATAAATTATGTAAAGAAGCGGTCTCAATATGCTTCCCTGGGGTACTCCTCTCCCTATTTCACTTAAATTCGATTTAATTCCCTTTACTTCTACGTAACTTGAACGGTCCTCCAAGTAACTCTGAAACCAGTCCAAGGCCAAACCTCTTATGCCATATCGAGCTAATTTTTCTAATAAAATTTTGTGATTTACTAAATCAAATGCTTTGCTTATGTCTATAAATACACCCACACATGTACGTCCTGCCTCTAAATTGTTGTACACATCATCCAAGAATGCTGTTACTGCGGATATAGTTGAACGTCCTTTGCGGAAACCAAACTGTATTTCATCAAAATATTATTTTGCTCTAGGAATTTTGTCAATGTATTAGCTACTATTTTTTTCTATAATTTTGAAAAATACGCTCAATAAAGAAATAGGTCTATAGTTACTTGCAAGGCGTGTGGATCCAGATTTGATTATATTAGTCTACAATTTTAAATTACCACAATTGGAGAAAAAATTTCGTTTATACATATTACGCGTGCAAAGCAGTTTTTGAGTTTTCGAATGTATTCTGAAACTCAAAAAGCCTATGCTTTGCACACTTAATTTAAAAATAACTACATATAGTAACAATCTGTGGAAGAAATTCACACGCTACATGTCAAATCCAATTAATTTCTCATCATACTCTACTCATAAACGTGTTAAGGAAATACCGGAAATTTATTACAATCTTGAGTTTCACTAATAGGTCATCATATCAGGGATGACATTATTAACAAACAGTCAAACGTAATTTCCACTACGGTGTTCGTAAATTATTTAACGCCATTAAGCAAATCCCCCCGCAATAAGTCATTACTGCTACCCACTTAAACGCCCTAAACCGCGGCACAGAACAACTTCTCACTAAAATGTAACATTAAACTCGGTAAATGTAAACGCAAAACGTACACACGATTCCTGTTCAAAAAGCAAGATTAAGCGACAGCAATGCAATCAGCATTTAGTTTAACGGATCATGGTAGTTTTGCCTTTACGAAATCTGATGATCTTTATTTCGCATATTGTTCGCTTCTTGCTCCGCATAAATTATTCTGTTCATTAGCAGGTAACGGCTAAACTACATAACTTTAACATATCCGTGGTGTACGGAATGACAAGTTGATGTTTCTCGAGCGAGATATTAAACAGTTGAATCTATTTGGTGGATACTGCAGTAATAGAAGTTTGCATGCATAGTTTGATTTGCTTCGCTGCAGTTATGTTGCACAATGCCGTGAATTGCATTTCCTGCTGTTATAACGTCTTGTATTTGTCACGAGAAAATTAATGTAGGGACTCAGAAATGAGAGATAATCTGAGCAGCGTTATATTTGTAATATGTTAGATAATGAACCCAACGTATAGTTTATTTCAAATTATAAGAATATAAGTTTGAACGGCTCTAATGCTCTTATTTCACCAGCTGCGGCAATAACTACCTGGCCGCTCAATACGATTATCTTTTACGCAAACAAACTGCTGATATCCGTAATGACAAAATTTAAGTAAATTGTAATTACTGCAGTTTTGATGAAATAAAATTTAATAATAATAAGTAGCAACAGTTATTAATTTGAATATATAGTTATTATATATAGTTAAATAGTCATTAAATTACAATTTAGATGAAATAAGTGCTTATATTTATTAAACAAAATTTAAGTAAATATAGTTAGGAGAGTTGGTATATATTACATCTAATATTGAGTCTATTTATCATTTATTGTTAATCTTTACTGCTGTATACATATTTGATTTTTCTCTCTTTACTTATCGAACATGTGGCGACCTTTTGCTGAAAGTGTTAGTGATTATGATGTGAAAGTGTTAGTGATTATGATGTGAATAGTGTTAATACTGTTGGAGCACAACAGAAAAAGCATATATCAGAAGATGCAAAACAGATAATTTTCAACGTCTATCATACCCTGATGGAAGAAAATAACGAACTACAAACCCAGAACATTCAGCGAACGTCGGAATTAACCAAGGTGCCTTTTGGAACAATATATAAAATAATTAAGAATAACGCAGGGCCTCGAAAACAAAGAAGTGACAAAGGAGCAACGAGAAAAATTGAAGAGTATGAAATTGATACTATTAGGCAGCAGGTATACTCCTTCTATAGAGTAAATGTTGTACCTACACTTGACTGCTTACATAAAAGAATCAGTGATGAGCCTATAGATATTCAGTGTTCTAAAGCAAACTTGTGGCGGACGCTAAAGAAAGCTGGTTTTAAGTTTGGCACTATAGACAAACGTCGCACAATTATGGAAAGCCCGAGGTTACAGAAACTTCGATATGAATACTTAACGGCAATTAGAAGGTATAGAGAGGAAGGACGATTAATATGTTATTTAGACGAGACGTGGTATGACACCCATGACACAATTTGCAAAGGTTGGGTGGATAGTTCAAGTATGTGTCAGTTGGACGCGCCGGTTTCGAGAGGGAAGAGAATAATCATTCTTCATGCTGGGTCAGAAAAAGGATGAATCGGACAGCCGCTATTATCTGCTAAAAATGTTAAATCCTCAAGTTTAGATTACCATGAAGATATGACCTCATCTTTATTTGAAGAATGGTTTTGTGACACTTTGCTGCCAAATTTACCAAAAGATAGTGTGATAGTGATGGACAACGCTCCGTATCATTCTCGACAGCTAACCAAAGTTCCTACAAAATGTAATAATAAGAAAGATATTAAAACATTTTTAGAAGCACATGGTTCATATTTTGAGGATCATTATACAAAAAACCAATTAACAGAGGTGATGAAGACAAAAGAATATTTAAAGGATTATTATGTGGATAACAGAGCCAAAGAAGCAGGACACGCAATAGCAAAAGAGGACGAATATGCGCATGTACAAAATAGTAGCACCTTTGATTATAAATTTGCAATACGATTCAGACACAGAGACACCGATTTGTAAGACGACTCAATCACAGATGATTTATGAAATGCGGTGACACATAAAAATTTTATTGTGTATTACAAATAAATAAATTAGCTTTATATATCTATATGTATCCACTACACATGTTGCCACACGATTTGTAATTTTTTCTTTGTATATAAACCCAATGTGCAGATATTTTTTATTATATACTTGAAATTAACAGCGTTTTATTATTATATTATAGGGATTCACAGGCCTGTTATTGAATCGTATAACTTTTTTTAAATAAAATCAGTTTGTATTGACTTTAGGATTACATTTTTTTTTCATGATCTGACAATAACATTCATAGATCTGTAACTTTGAAACAAATAAAAATAGATATACAAGTTTTGCGTTTTTGTTATTTGAAATGAAGTCTACTTTACACTCCTAAAATTTGAACATAACGATACAGGACACTTGTATAAACTAAGTAGTAGTCAATTATTGAACGTTCCCACCTGCTCTTGACTTCTCGTGTGTACCTATTTTTATGTGTAAACTTCGAATTTCCTATTTCATATTTGTGAATGTATTCAGCAGGGGCGTACTAATGAACCTGTAGAAAGGTGAAATACGTATCTACGTCTCTGGAGAGAATACATTCACAAATGTATGAACTTGTATTGTGTTCTTCACACCCAATTTTTAATAATATTTTATATTATTAAAAGTACATTAGTATTATACAAAATAGGTGAGATTTTACCAATTCAAGTATGTTTTAAATTATTTTGTTATATACACATTCGGATCGTCCGGTAAGTAGTGAAGACACGATAATACAATTTCTGTAGATATGGTTGCTACCGTCTATGGAAACACTTTGTTAGTTCTGCAGTTCTTATGTAGAACGCGCTGCATATTATTTTACGCTCTGTCTTAATAATTTCTGTGAAATAACGAAATTGTTGTTTTTGTGAATGTGTCTCTTCTCCAGCAAGGGCGTACCGATGAACCTGTAGAAAGTTGAAATATGTATACATTCACAAATACATGAACTTGTATTGTGTTCTTCACACCCGATTTTTAATAATATTTTATAATATTAAAAATCTTTTGCATTAATTCTATTATTATATTCTTATCCAGGATAACAGTCATCCTGTCATTTTCGATAAGTATAAGTAAATTATTAGTAAAATTGTTAAGATGTGTTATTCTACATCCGTATTACTGTATATTCCGCGGTTGCTATCTAGTTTTGAATGTATGTTACCTGTTTCCCCAGATTAACCCAAAACAATGTTATAAATATCGTCGTGGGCAGGTATTAGAGACGATATAAAACTGTAAAGCGAATACCAGGCGATTGTCGGGATCGTTTTGTAGGAATTTATGTGTTTTCATTATACGAATTCGGCAGACTAACGTAACTTCGCTTGATAAGTTGAGAGGTCGGAGCAGGTAAAACTAAACATTATATACCTGAGATGAGATCCTAGATTTCTACTGGTTTATTGGGAACAGCTGCAATTAATGAAATAGTTTTTTTTTGTTAGGGCAGCGGTTTGGGTTCCTTTTTGTGAGGTAAAAATACTATTTGGTAATAATTAGCTGAGGTAAATTCGAAACAATTGTTTTTTAGATTTTTACTGTAACAATTGTTTCAACCATTCTCAAAGAGTTTATTCAACTAAATTAAGGGATCAACTTTTAATATTGAAATATGAATGTCTGTGCTTAGAATTAGCATTAATTACTATTCAATCACTGTGTCTATTATGGGTGTATTTAAATATTCAATTTGCGTGTTTGTTAGGCTTTGTTTCCTTTCTGATAATACAGAAATAATTATACGGGGCTACTATAAAAGAAATAGACAACTTCAACGTCCTGTAAAACATAAACTGCTAGTGATAACCACATAATTTTTTCGGTGCTATGTTAATAAACTCTTAAAGTTTCGATTGTTATTGTTGGTAATGCTTTATGTGTTTGTTTGTTGTTGGAGAAGCTAAAATGGCTGAAAATCCTGTGGAAAAGGTATATTGCGTGCTCCCGCACATGTTCCCACTACAGCCCTCGGAGGTTCAGTTCCCCATAATCGAACATTTTCTTTATTCCTTTTTCCACTCAGGTGGAAAGTAGATTCATCACAGAAAATGATGCGCTCACAGAAGCTGCCATCTTCTTTATTACGTCACAACATGTCGATGCAAAAGTCTTGCCGTATGACCTTATCTTCTTCATGTAGAAACTGCAAAATCTGCAATCTGTACAGTCGCTTCCGCAAGATTTTCCATACAGTTTGCTGTGGAATTTGTAACTGCATGTTTGCCCTTGCTGTCGATTTCTGTTGGCTTCCTATGTAGACAGCAATGTTCAATGTTTTTTTCTAAAACACGTGGTCTTCCCGAGCGTTTTCCTTTGCACAAATATCTCGTTGTCTCGAATTTTCTATACCAGTCGTAGATTGACTGTCTAGTCGGTTGTGTTTTTTTGGAAACGTGTTCTAAAAGGTCGTTGGACAACAGTTGCTGATTGTGTTTTAGCAAATTCCAACACGCAATATACCTTTTCCACAGAATTTTCCGCCATTTTAACTGTTGCATTAACAAACAAACACATAAACTATTACCAACAGCAACAAAGAAAAAAGTTTCTTAACATAGCACCGAAAAAATTGTATCGTTATCACTAGTAGTTTTTGCTTTACGGGACGTTGAAGTTGTCAATTTCTTTTGTAGTAGCCCTGTATATATGCAATATTGTGCATGTGTCTTCAAGGGTTATCATACATTTCTTTTAATTTGAAATTAAACTGCCGAATCAGCAAAAAAAACTCTTTAATTTTGTTTCTAAATTTTCCCAATTTCCTGTAAAATATAAAATTGACGCACGAAACGGGAATTCAAAAGCACATTCACTTCCTTTCGATAAACTGAACGTCCAAAAGGGGAAATTTTTTTGAAACACACGAAAATGGAACGCCCGAAACGGTCTCAAATCATACAATGTACTAAACCATTAAATATCTAAACAATTAAGGAATGGAAATCTAAGATTGTATGAATAAATATAAGAGATAAGTGTTCTTTTATAAACTCAAACCTAAACAGAATTGGTGTCCCGTATCGTTATGTTCAAATTTTAGGAGTGTAAAGTAGACTTCATTTCAAGTAACAAAAACGCAAAACTTGTATATCCATTTTTATTTGTTTCAAAGTTACAGATCTATGAATGTGATTGTCAGATCATGAAAAAAATTTAATCCTAAAGTCAATACAAACTGATTTTACTTAAACAAGTTCAATTAATAGTATTTTCGAAATGTCCACCTCCTTGTCGAATGCAGGCTTGTGCCCGTAAGCCAACAGAAGAAGTACTTATCCGAATTTCATACTTGTATTGTCGGATTTGCTAGGCAGACAGGTGAATACGATCCAACAACTCTTCTCTTGTGTTCAAAACTTGCGCCTAGACTAAATTTTTCATGTACCCCCATAAATAAAAGTCAAGGGGATTAAGATCGGGTGATCTGGGTGGCCATGCAACAGGACCACCTCGACCAATCCATCTTGGATAATTAACGTTAACCCAATTTCGGACAGCAATTCCGAAATGTGAAACCACATGTTTCGTCGAACATTCAGTGGGACATCCTGTAAAAGACCTGGCAGTTCGTCAATAAGAAATTGAAGGTAATTGTCCGCATTTAACCTCCCAGGAAGAATGACAGGACCAATCAACAAGTCATTGATTAGGGCCGCCCAAGCGTTAATAGAAAATTCATGTTGAAATTTAGATGGGCGTATAACTTTGGGATTTTCTGATGACCACACAGGTGATCAGGTCTGGTTTCTCAGATTTGTAACACCACTTCTCGTGAACGTAGATTCATCTGTCCAGAGGACTGTTCTGCAGAAATTAAAATGAACCCGTGACTGTCTTAATATCCAGGTAGAATAAACTAGACGAGCATAATGGTCTGTCTCAAGCAAACCGTGTCCCCTGCAATAGTGATATGGATATAAGCCTTCACGTTTTAAAATTCGCCAAACTGTCGTTCGTGGCACTCCTAGTTTTCTAGCGATTCGACGTACACTTAGAGTTGGATCCCTTGTAACAATAGCAACTGCTTCTTCCTCTAAGTCTGCTGGCAAATTTACTCCTCGGTCGAAAAGATAATCACGCAGTCCGCATTCCCGAAATTGTCTGTGTACTTCCAAAAACGTTCTGTAATGAGGAATGCGCCTATCGGGAAACCGATGTCGGTATTCAATAACTGCTTGACGTGCACTGCCGTTACAGTAGCCATACACAAAATGCATGTCCGCATACTCTTGAGAAGAAAATCGGCAAGGCATTTTGAATAAAGAAAACGGGTCCACTCACTAATAAGCTGTTGTATAAACTGAAATATAATGTAATCCTTTATTAAAAAATGCAACGTTAACAGTCATCTGAACATATGTTTATTGTATGATATTCATGGTTCAGCACTTACGAAATAAGTAAGAACCTTCTTTATCATAAATCAATTTTCAGTACTCTTTTTTGTAAATCTCCAAGTTATTACTGTATGCACTACGACACGTGTTTATTTATTTTATGATAATATTTTATTATACGACGTTAACAATCACAGGCCTGTTATTGAATCGTATAACTTTTTTTAAATAAAATCAGTTTGTTTGACTTTAGGATTACATTGTTTTTCATGATCTGAGAATCACATTCATAGAGCTATAACTTTGAAACAAAAATGGATATACAAGTTTTGCGTTTTTGTTACTTGAAGTGAAGTCTACTTTACACTCCTAAAATTTGAACATAACGAATCGGGATACCTAAAAGTAAGGTGTTTAAATATTAATGGTTAAATACACACTTTGTTCAGTGAAATCTAAACACTGTTTGTCGAATGGTATCAACGTTCTAACTTAGTACTTTTCTTTTAAATTCTTTATCACTTCTAACTATTCTTTCCGTAATACCATGCTATACTATGAATTATGCTGTACCACCGGATACTGTCGACGTTCTTTCTATAATGGCCTTTAACATTTCTTCCAATATGGTTTGAACAGACTTTCCTTGTTTTGCAAGCAACTTCATAACGGCGCGATACTCAAACATCACCTACGCAATTATAATAAAACTTTGCATTTATACTAATAATGAATCACTGAATACGTTACGACATAAAAGAGTTGTCCCACTACCATCCAACCCTCGTATATAGGTACGCTAGAGAGAATTCTCGTTAACATGCATTTGTTTCGCATCAAACACAGAATAACAATAGCTACATTATTCCGCAAGGACAAAAGCGTTTTTCCCATTTGACTTTTCCAATTCCCGTAAATCGTAATCCGTGCATTCGTTTTCCGTTATTTCCTTGTCAGCGCCACCTAAATTTCCTCCCGAAATCATCATTACTATTCCGCACTCCACCCATCTGAGTTTGGCATAAAGGCGAAGAACGTGACAGATGGACGAGCGCAAATGTCAACTGCACCGGCAGCACGCGACGTACAACGAAACAATTGCGCTACGCATACGACGGAAGCGCCCTCTATCAGAAGCCGGACACCCGTACACACGTCCCGTGCATACGTATATGCATAGGAAACGAACGAACGGTGCCGATATTTCAGTGGGATTTATGACTGAACGCCAGACCATTATGACCCCCCCGTTATGTACGAACGTGTTGCGGTCGACGCGCGGAATTGTGTTTTCGCAAAAGTACCGAGCATTTGTTTGAAGCGCTTCTGAGGAGATACACGTTCTAAAATGAGGAAGGTATTTTTCGTGATTCATGGGACCAATATGTTGCCGTAGACGGGAACGTTTTGAAATTCGTTGTTTCCATATGTCATGGCGTAATGATATGATGGAAGAGGCTTGCAAGTTATCTATGGTAATGTGGGTAATATGTAAGGAAGGCCGGAAAGTAAAATCGTTTTGGTATATACACAAAGGACCAATATTTTTAAAAATAGGTTTTTCCATATTTTATGCTCAATATTTTACAAAATGAATAACAAATTACCGAAAATTTAGACGTAGTTAATGCATTAACATATTGCTATGAATTGTGATATTAGATATTGCTTATACACAATTCACAATCAATCTGTCCAGCTTAGCTATTCAATCGGTTAATTTTCAAAAATGAGACTGCTCTTCCCTCAAGGTTCCAATTGGAAAACGTGGTTTTTCTCTTCTACAAATTTATATAGCGCCAGTACAAGAGTTCAAACAAAGGTAAAAAGAAAATCACAATAAAATTAAATCAAACTTTAATACAAGAATAAAAAAAATAAAAAAAAAAAAACTTAATGAAGTATTAAGATAAATATTGCATCATTAAACAATATTATTAAGGTAAGATTATTATACGAAAATGACCGTAGCGTATAATTAAACTTCCTTAGTGACAACCGAGCAAAATTAAAACTAATAAATTGCAAAGAAGTATTTAAATTTCTCCCACAATAACCAAAGTAAACCACTTATATGACAGCCCGAAACAGACTCTAACGCATGTGCAAGCCACATGAAAAAAAAATATGCCCTTGAATCCAAGCGAACAAAATTTTATCGTTACAGAATTTTTTTTTATATATAGAAATTTTAAAAACGTTCTTTGTCATTTAATTCATATAACTAAGCAAAAAATATAAATCAATACATACAAGATAATAATATTAATGAAAATAAGAATAAATCTTTTAAATAATTTACTTACGTAAATAAAAAATTATTTTTCACGAGACACCAATGAGTTAGAAAGCCAAAAATTTAAACAATTACGAGTTCTACACACTCGTAAATAAATCGGTATGAAATCAAGCACCAAAACTAATTAAACAAAATCACAAAGCTACTTATCGAAGATAAAGATATATCTTCTCAAAAACACGACCTTTCTAAACTCAGCGTACAATAGTGTCTGCGGAAATATCCAAGTAACCGGCTTACTACAACTCCGCAAGTCAAAAACATAAATGGTTCAAAATAAAAATACATTCATAAATAATAAATTTCAAAAATTATACACTGGCATCCAATATAAATGTACAATCTTTATAATCAAATTCAAAATATAGTTTATTGGGGAAAAAACCATAGCAATATGTTCTAATGTGTGCTTACAAAATAACGGCACAAATTATTCTGAATCTGGGCTTACTGTGATTGAGTTGCTAAAATGTATGCCCAATTATAATATTAAGTGTTGTGCCGGAATATATTTGTTGTTATTACTATTGTTACAACTATAAAAGAAAGGAAAGTTAAACATGGTTTCTAAAGAAAAATAGAAAAAAATTAAAGTTTGTTGACCAGTGTATTAATATTTCCCTAAAAATACAAACATTTCTTGATCTATGGAAGAGTGCAATTGTTAGCCTTGTTCATAAAAGGAGAGATGCATCATTGTCGTCAAACTATCTCGCTATTTCTATTCTATCTAATTTCGCGAGAGTCTTTGAACATATTATATGTTCTTGAATTTATGGAAATATTAGTGAGTTCTAGATATAGATCTCGGTTTCCGGGTTGGAACCGCGTCGAGTTAGGCGTAATTACCAACGTTTCGTCCACTGTTTCAAGGGACATCTTCAGGGCTGTACGTAGATGTCCGTCGGTTCTTATACCTAAGCTTTTTATTTTGACTAATTTGTGTAGTGTAAATCAGGTCTTAAGTGAGATCTTAAATCGACACTTACTTTTCGCTCCAATTTGACACTATGATCTATAAAGCCTTACTCTCTAAAATACTTAGACTTTGCGCCATTAAATTTCATAAATTTATGTTTACGAAATCGAATTTGCTATGTATCGCACAATGGCTTTCGCTCATTTGCAATCATTGCAACATACGGTGTGCCTCTTTGTTCCAACTTGAGGCCACTTCTTTTTCTGTTGTTTATCATTGACTTGCTGGAAACGCTTACCTGTCTAGTTTTAGCTTTAAGCATAGCTATACACCGAAAGAAATAACACCAACGATATTTATTTTCTGTAAGATAATTTAAATGTAATCGCAAATTGGTGTTTTATAAAGTTTTATATTAGAATTAAATATTAAGCAGCTAAATACTAGACAGTTCTGTAAGTTATACCTGTCACAAATTATCTATGCCATCGCAGTATGTAATTAATAATATATATCTGGAAAGAAAAACTGACATTAAGGACCTAAGGTTTCTTTTTCATTTAGAACTATATTTTAAGCCACAGTTGCAAACTGCCTGTGCTTCTCTGGGCTTCCTCGTCCGCGTTTAAACCAATTGGAATAACATGGAATTGCTTAAGGTACTGTCTTCTTCTTCTTCTTCTGTTTTGGGTTGGACGCCAGCACGTCTAGGCAGTTGAGCACACTATTCTTTGTACTGTCCCCAATAGATATCTCAGTTGCACTCTATAGATCTTGTATCCTTAATAAAATTTACTATCCTCTTCAGGAGAAGTTTGATACCTTCGTAGGATCCAATAGATTCCTTCCGAAATGTTTCTGTTCCTTCAGTTCCTCACACGTGCATATTACATGAAGGATAGTTTGCTCCTGTTTTTCACATCTCCTACACCAGAGCTCGCTAACCAAGCCCATCCTGTACAGATGCTTCCTTAAAGGACAATGTCTGGTTTATTAACCCGATAATTATTTTAATTTCTTTTTTGTTACTTAGTATGGAGTTGGCCTTCCGTTAACTTCCCTTTCTTTTTATGTTCTCTTTCTAGCCATAGCCAGATCTCCATTCAGATCTCCATTCAAGCGATTCCACATACAGGTTCTGGTCCTATGAAGTTCCTATCAGTTCGTCATTGCCTTTAAATTCCCTCAAGTCCTGGCACCCATATCAGCGACACAGTATTGTCTTGTGCCAGTTTATTGAGGACCTGGTTGCAATATTTCCCCAGTTTAGACCTGGTAGATGGATTCATAATGGCTTTAATAGCTGCCCGACTATCAGTCATTATGTTGTTTTTTTGTTTACGCAGCCAGCTTCCCGAATTTCCTTGGCATGATACAACCAGTGTACCACATTTGGTTTTAGTCGCCAGGTCTTCCCAACAACTCATCTGCATTAAGTTACTGTATTTCGCTTCTGTTGTCAACAACATGAATTATGTAGCTATTTGGTATCCCTTCTACGCCTCTCATAAATTACTTTCTTGTGCGATTGATCTCTATTTCATTATTTACCGTGCTGGTTTCCAAGACGGTAAGTATTGTTTACCGGTTGCTACAGATTAAACTCGACTGTAAGTAATTTTAGCGTTCTAGAACGGTAAGTAAATTGAGTTAAAGTATACACTTACGAATTTGTATAGCAACGCAATCCACAAATTGATATGGCAATATGATTTGAAGGATTAAATAAGAATCACAGAAATTTCTTGAAAATTGATGGAGTTTATCCACCGATTGGAATAAGTCGGGGAGATTTGCTGCAGCGACACAATATTAACTGTACCCATTATACAAGATGTCCCGTATAGTTATGTTCAAATTTTAGGAGTGTAAAGTAGACTTCATTTCAGTAACAAAAACGCAAAACTTCTATATCCATTTTTATTTGTTTCAAAGTTACAGATCTATGAATGTGATTATCAGATCATGAATGAAAATGTAATCCCAAAGTCAATAAAAACTGACTTTATTTAAAAAGTTCAATTAATAATATTTTCGAAATGTCCGCCCCCTTGTTGAATGCAGGCTTGTGCCCGTAAGCCAACAGAAGAAGTACTTATCCGAATTTCATACTTGTTTTGTCGGATTTGCTCGGTAGCCAGATGAATACAATCCAAGAACTCTTCTCTTGTGTTCGAAACTTGCGCGTAGACAAAATTTGTACCCCCATAAATAAAAGTCAAGTTGATTAATATCGGGTGATATGGGTGGCCATGCAACAGGACCACCTCGACCAATTCATCTTGGATAATTGACGTTAACCCAATTTCGGAACAGCAATTTAGAAATGTGGTGGTGCCCTATCCATGTGAAACCACATGTCTCGTCGAACATTCAGTGGGGCATCCTTTAAAAGACCTGGCAGTTCGTCAATAAGAAATAAGGTAATTGTCCGCATTTAACCTCCCAGGAAGAACGACAGGACCAATCAACAAGTCATCGATTAGGGCCGTCCAAACGTTAATAGAAAATTCATGTTGAAATTTAGATGGGCTTTAGATTAGCTTTGGGATTTTCTGATGACCACCTGTGCAGGTTTCTCAGATTTGTAACACCACTTCTCGTGAACGTAGATTCATCTGTCCAGAGGACTGTTCTGCAGAAATTAAAATGTAGTCGCGACTGTCTTAATATCCAGGTAGAATAAACTAGACGAGCATAGTGGTCTGCCTCCAGCAAACTGTGTCCCCCTGCGATAGTGATATGGATATAAGCCCTCACGTTTTAAAATTCGCCAAACTGTCGTTCGTGGCACTGCTAGTTGTCTAGCGATTCGACGTACACTGAGAGTTGGATCCCTTGTAACAATAGCTACTGCTTCTTCCTCTAAGTCTGCTGGCAAATTTACTCCTCGGTCGGAAAGATAATCACGCAGTCCGCATTCCCGAAATTGTCTGTGTACTTCCAGAAACGTTCTGTAAAGGGGAATGCGGTTATCGGGAAACCGATGTCGGTATTCAATAACTGCTTGACGTGCACTGCCGTTACAGTAGCCATACATAAAATGCTTGTTCGCATACTCTTGAGAAGAAAATCGGTAAGGCATTTTGAATAAAGAAAACGTGTCCACTCACTAATAAGCTGTTGTATGAACTGAAACATGTAACAACCTTCTTTATCATAAATAAATTTCCAGTATTCTTTTTTGTAGATCTCCAAGAAATTACTGTATGCACTACGACACGTGTTTATTTATTTTAGGATAACATTTTATTATGCGACGTTAACAATCACAGGCCTGTTATTGAATCGTATAACTTTTTTTTAAATAAAATCAGTTTGTATTGACTTAGGATTACATTTTTTTTCATGATCTGACAATCACATTCATAGATCTGTAACTTTGAAACAAATAAAAATGGATATACAAGTTTTGTATTTTTGTTACTTGAAATGAAGTCTACTTTACACTCCTAAAATTTGAACATAACGATACGGGATATTTGCATAGATATGTGGATGTTATTTGAATTATTATAATTAATAGCAGAATTATATCTTAGTTGATGAAGTAGAAAAGTCGACCGGAATTTAGTAGTAATAATAATTATCACCATCGTAATCTTCAGTAAATTAACTTTATAATATTAATAATAATTCACGCTATTGTAGTAGCAGTCATTTTAATGAAGTATTCTAAATATACACTTAGAAAGTTGTAATAAGAGGATATTCACGAACAGTACTTAGTATAATTAAACGATTGACGATCCTAATTCATAAATTCCAACTGAGTAACTGTAAAATTAACTAACACTGGCGCAGACCGCCATTCTCAACTGTTAATAATGCCATTATGCCAATTTCATTTGCTACATAGTCGGAAAATATCATCGGAGCGATGGGGAGGAAAGATCTAGCCGACGTTTTCGGAGCAATAACTTACTGTTATGCATATCGAGTATTATTTCACTTCCTCTAAAATTATATATGTAATAGGCACGCGCGCTGAACGACGGCGTACGATATGAATTGTTCTCTTATATTAGATCTCGAGAGGGCCGACGAATTATTGCTCTATTTGGACAAAATTGTCTGCTATAAATTTAGTTTTAAGTGGGTATATGTACAGGCTTTCCCATATTAGACTACCCATTTTATATTTCAAATAAAATCTTTCTAAGTAGAGTAAAAAAACCGTTTAGTACACTAATATATAAGTAATTCTCTTGTATCTATAATTAACTTAAACTTTTCTTCACTATTTAAAAATCATGCCTTTTATCAACTTGAATACAATTTTCAATTCTGACTGCAAAATTGTGCATCACTCGGCGAAGCAAATCTTCACATATTCCTATGATTTCTTTTTGAATGCGGTCTTTTAGTTCCTCAATGATTGTAGCAAGACTTGCATAGACCTTTGTCTTCAAATACCCCAATAGAAAAAAATCAGATACCATTGAGTCGAAGGATCTAGATGGCCAAGACAAATTTCCAAATCGCGAAATTATAGGGCCGTTAAAAAATTTCAGAATCCTTGGAGTTTCTGGCTGTGTGAACTGTTGCTCCATCTTGTTGGAATAACAGCATTATTTAGAATCTCCATCTTAATCAGTTCTGGGATGAGAAACGTTTGTAACATGTTTATGTAACGCTCGGAATTGTCCGTTACAGATCGGTTATCTTCATCCTCAAAAAAATAAAGACTAATGATACCAAATGATGGTGATTCTATGGTGATTCTATGCAAACAATTCGCGAGGATCTACAGCTTCCCAATATCTAAAATTCTGTTTGTTAACAACGCCGTCCAAATGAAAATTTGCTTCCACGGTCATTAACAAATTGTGCATTGATCCTCAATGCCGATTTAAAAGTTCTTGACAAAATGTTAACCTCGCTTCCTTATGGCTCCCGATGGCTAAGGTGCTGTACCATTTGGTATTTGTACGGATGAAATTTTAAATCGTTGTGAAGGATTCTGGAAAGATTTCCCTTGGATATTCGTAGAGCAAGTGCCTGCCGATTAGCAGATCAAGTAGGGAGTTGTCATTAAAGCAGCTCACACTCATTCAATATTAGCAAGCTTACGAACCGTTCTTCGACGTCCAGGGTTTTTTAATGTTTAATGTTTATATGGTTCTGAACAGAACCATTTTCACGCCATTGACGAACCCATGACATAACTGTTTAGCGCATTGGAGCATTACCCCTATTATTATCACCAAACTGCCGTTGAAATGCACCCCGAACTTCATCCACTGAACCAGTTCTAATGTAAATTTGTACGGAAAATACACGTGGTTGCACTGAATAATACGCAAAAATTTTATAAAATTTTGCACAAATTGTAACACTTTGTTTGTGACACTGACGCGAATTTATGTAATTATTCGATTGGTTTGAGACAGGCGCCTATTCGATGAAATGTAATCACATACTTCGTTTAGATTTAAATCGCATATCAAAATGGGTAGTGTAGTATGGGGAAGCCTGTATAATGGTACCGAAAATTTACCGAAATATTTATTAGCAACAAAAAGCAACTAAAACTAGTGAAACGTATTTCTAGTGGTTTAATTTACTTAACTCTTCAAAAACATTAAGAATCCGGGAACAGTCTGTTATAGACAGTCCAGACAAACTAGATAAAGAAATCGACAATAAAATAACTTTAACAATAACACTATCCTATAACATCAAGCCACACCATGGTATTCGAAATTTATATATGCGTGATTGGACCTTAATACTATGCGAATCTCTACTGACTATCTTTAATTTTCAAGTAGACAGAATAATAATTTACGGTTGGGCGTTCCACGGTGATCAATCTAACTGAAGTCATTCAATTTCTTAGCTATTCCTCACTTTATTATATATTGGACAAACCTCAACAAGACGATATTGTTTATACTGATTTTGTGAAGGCTTTTAACACTATCAATCACTCTCTTTTGATTGCTTAGATTCGATCCATGGGTTTTTCTTCAACAGTGGTCGTTTTGATTGCTACTTACTTGGACTACTGAACTTGCTGTTATGTGTCATATTATGGTTTTACGCTAAATTCTTATACAGCCTCCTCTTAGTCCGGTCAAATTAGACATAAAAATAGTGATCAAATAACAAAAACTCCGACGGAGCTGAATTTTGGTAGAGACCTTGGGTACACCAGTAAAAATAAAGTTCCAAAAGTCCCCATCGATCCCATGTGTGCTAAAAAACGCGCCAAGTACACCACCTGTGAGGTAGTGTACTTGGCGCGTTTTTTTAACGTGTTTTCTGCGGTAGACCTACTCCACGATCTGTTATAACGGAGTTTTATGGGAAAATATTGTATTTACTGCATGATGATTATTGATTTTGATATAGGTGATTTATTTAAACTGTATTTCTGATTTCTGTAAATATTTTAATCTTATTTATACTCTTCAAATTCAACAGTCATGTCTTCTTCGATTTCTTCTTCTTCCTCTTCTTCTTGCTGGATATTCATAAATTGTTCAATTGAAGATGAATCAGCTGTCTCTTCATCGATATCACATGAATCTTCGTCTAGTGGATTCAATTGAACATTCGAGCAAGACTGGCCTTGGCAATTAGTACACGCTGATGAACGCAACAACCCAACTCTTCTACAGCCACATTTAGCACTACAACCTTTTTTGCAATTGCAAAAAATAGTGTTTTTCTGGAGCAGGTAGGGGTATAGTTTGAATCGGTTCCAAAGTATTATTTGTTAATTTCCAACCCCAGTCTTCGGGGTTCAGTTGATTGCCTAGCCATGTCTGAACTTGATAGTATACTCGATACAAGTGTTGATGAGCAGAAGCCGATGTTGGAGGAAGACAAGATAGTTGTTCTTGTTTCTTGTTCCGTGTATTTTTTACAAAAGTTAAATATCTATACTTGTCTATACAATCCATAAACAGCAAGGAGAAAGCGAATTCCTTTTGTGATTATCGCTAGGAGAAGAGTCAAATCCTTGAAATACTTTAGCGCAATCAATTAAATCCTTTTTTGCAAGTAATTTTAATACAGATGCTTTATCCCTTCTGAATATTGCTGATGTAGTATCGCAGCCGGTTATCGCATGTAAAAGTAAAATATGGTTTTGGCATTTTGGATAAGCAGATAAACTTTTTGAAGAATATATTTTTGTTTGCTGTTGAGCCTTTCCAGGTTTTAAGAAGTAAATAATTTTATGTTGACCATGGCCATGCGGGTAGAAGGAACTGACTAAGGGACTGAGTTTCTTTTGAGTGTATATTCTCATAATTGTATAGTTTATACATACACAGACACAAATAGGCATTTTTACTTATATTAAGTGCCTGACTATGGATGTACGAGTATATACGTGGCATTTGTGTGCATATCATGTAGAATGTAACCCCTTCAACTTTTAGAATCGCGATATCTTAGGAATGGTGATTCTTAGGAAAAAAAAGTATAAGAACCATTTCTGTTGATAATTTTATGATCTACAATTTTTGTGACGGCTATATTTTTGATAAAACTTACCGTTTTCGAGAAAAATAAAAAAAAAACTAAAATTTTGACTTTTGACCTTGAATAACTTCTTTAGCACACATGATATCGATGAGAACTTTTGGCATTTTATTTCTACTGGTATACCCAAGGCCTCTACCAAAATTCAGCTCTGTCAGAGTTTTTGTTATGTTTATTTTGACCGGACTATCTGGTGTATCACAGGAGTCTAATCTCGGATTTCTTTTGTGCAATATTTTTATTAATCTACTGTCTGCGATACACTGCAATACTTAGCTTACGCGGATGATCTTAAAATATTCTCTGAAATTACATCTACTGTGGATTGTGACAAACTTCAGAATGATATTGATATTATGTAAAGACTTTGGATATTCGTAGAGCAAGGATTGACGATTAGCAGATCTGGTCCAGGTTTTTGCTTTCTAAATAGCTTGAACCTAGGTCTATTGTGGGTGAGTGGTAAAACTGACAGTCCGACAAACTGTAGACTTGGGTTCGAGTACCAACATAGACAATATTTTTCAATTAAAAAATTTCGTATGATTTGCTTTGTAATTTGTAGACAGCAATGTTTACATCCCCACTTACTCTGCAATTACATATATTCTAATTTGATATTTGTAAATATTTCATATAAAAGCCGAAAAACTCCAATAATTTATCAATTGTTATATTTAATAAACGGCTAAGAAATGATCTAAACACTTATATATATATATATATATATATATATATATATATATATATATATATATATTAGTTTTAGTTTGTAACGTTTGTATATATATATATATATATATATATATATATATATATATTAAAAATAATAGACTTTTTATTGGTTTAGCGACCTTTTATTGAATTATGATGTTTTATTCTACGACGTTTCGACCTTTATTATTTTTCAGTCTTTTTCAAGTATCGTTTCATTTGGTTTTTAAAAATCACGCATTCTGTGTAACATGTGTATCGGGGGCCCGAGACCTTTTTTTGTAACGAACCGATCGCACTGGTTGGAATATTGTAAGTGTTTTTCAAAACACTTACAATATTCCAACCAGTGCGTAAGTGTATTAAGTGTATTGTAAGTGTTTTTCAAAACACTTACAATATTCCAACCAGTGCGATCGGTTCGTTACAAAAAAAGGTCTCGGGCCCCCGATACACATGTTGCACAGAATGCGTGATTTTTAAAAACCAAATGAAACGATACTTGAAAAAGACTGAAAAATAATAAAAGTCGAAACGTCGTAGAATAAAACATCATAATTCAATAAAAGGTCGCTAAACCAATAAAAAGTCTATTATTTTTAATATTAAGACACGGCCAATAAAATAAATAAGAAAAATAAAATTCTTATAAACACTAAATATATATATATATATATATATATATATATATATATATATATATATATATATATATATATAGCAATTGATAAAAGTCGAAAAACTCCAATAATTTCTCAATTGTTATATTTAATAAACGGCTAAGAAATTGTCTAAACACACACACATATATATATATATATATATATATATATATATATATATATATATATATATATTAGTTTTAGTTTGTAACGTTAGCTGTAAGTACCTGAGGAAGCCACTATGCTGGCGAAACAATTGTCGTGTTACGATTAAGTATTAAAAAGTGAAGATTCGAACCGTAGTTTTATTTCTATTTCAAAATTTTGTCCTTCTACTAAATGACACTATCCTAAACGGTCTTCAAATTCGCACAAAGAATTTTGTAAAACTTGGTCCGGGATTTGTAGTAATAAGTTACTTATGCGTTCCGCCAAATCATTTAAATTTGCAGATCATTTTATAGCAGTTTCTGGTAATATATTTTCGTTATGTTGTCCTTATGACTTATATAGTTCAATCTCTGCACATATTTAAATAAATTCGTTTTGATTTATTACCGGTTATTCAATATCCGAACATCAGACATAATCGGGAAAGGATCGATTTGCATTTTTATGGACGCCCAAGGGAAACCTCCAATAAATAAATAAATTTTTTTTTTCCTTCAGCGTTCGAACACATACCCACACATAAACGTAACCACCTTCATACGTCTCTTCCATATTTATTTTAGTAATTTTTTTCCGAATACCGCAATGATTGATATGCAGCGGAAACCTCGCCACCTATTCCGTGAATTCGTCGGAAGATGTTTTCAATTCTTGTTCGCTGAAAAGAGACGCGAAACAAATACGAAGTAAATTATTCAACGAATACACTTGGCGGATTCGCATCACACAACCGGCGCGTTGGAGTGTGCGTGTATGTGCGTGAGATTGTATTCCCGGTGCGTCGCGAACACATCATTCCAATCATAGATACAGATATAGATGCGGACGCTAGAATATCTTATTTTCTGGTATTCGCAAGGGAGTCGCTTGGCGCAGATGTATGTGCAGTCACGTTGAAATAATAAAAAAATAATAAATATATATATAATGACTAATTAATTATTCGGGTAATCGGTCTGTCAACTAAAAAACTCATTTATTTTAACCTCTATATTTCGCAGCCATTTGCTACTTTTTCAGGAGAAAAAATAGAGTTAAAAATTGGCAGTGGATGTCACTCAATATGTTAAAATAGATTTACATTTGTAAAGTAAATGTAAATCTATTTTAACATATTGAGTGACGTCCACTGCTAATTTTTATCTCTGTTTTTCTCCTGAAGAAGTAGCAAATGGCTGCGAAATATAGAGGTTAAAATAAATGAGTTTTTTTGTTGGACAGACCGCTTACCCGAATAATTAATTATTATTATAGTACGGTCGATAATACTTACAAGTCTATATATATTTATATATATATATATATATATATATATATATATATATATGTATATATATATATATATATATATATATATATATATATGTATATATATATATATATATATATATATATATATATATATATATATATATATATGAAGAGCACACGGGAAGAACGATCTTAGTCACATTTTGCAAGATTTGAGATAAATCAGTTTTAAAGTTTGAAAGTGTCCTGTTATTACATCCTAAAAAAAACAAAATACCTATTTGCCTTAACTAGATGATTTATTATCGTTTTGGAAAGAAGTAAAGCAATGATGAGCAAAACAAAATTTTTTCACAAAAAAAACTAAGTGCTGAGTGCTAAGTTGCTAAGTGGTAAAAGCGACAGTCCGGCAAACTGTAGACTTGGGTTCGAGTCCTAACATGACAATATTTTTCAATTAAAAATTTCGTATGATTTGCTTTGTAATTTGTAGGCAGCAATGTTTACATCCCCACTTACTCTGCAATTACATACATTCTAATTTGATATTTGTAAATATTTCATATAAAAAGCCGAAAAACTCCAATAATTTATCAATTGTTATATATATATATATGTATATATATATATATAAAGTAATTTAGTGTAATATAGTAATATAGGAAGCAATATTTACATTAACATTACATCGCGAAAATGCAATTAGTTTGTAGTAACTGCCGACTACAGGCGAAATATTCACATCTGTTTCCCTAATGAGATTTAGGGCATTCCAGTATATTCGGATCCATAGTCCTTGATAGCTCAAGTGGTGGAGCGGTGGGCCGGCAAACTATGGGCGTGGGTTCGAATCCCTCTTAAGGGCGATTTTTTTTCAATTAAAAATTCGAATAATTAGCGTCACAAAATGTAGAAAGCAATATTTACATATATATTATACATACGAGATGAAAGTAATATTTTTTTGGAGTAGCGGCCGGGTAATTAAAACAATATTTGATTTGACGTTTCCTATTTCAAAACTAAAAATTTATTTAAATGTTAAAAATAGTAAGAGAAGTAATATCTACAAGAACGAAATGGACACACAATTTTCAAACAATAGTACAACCCTTAAAGAACATGTTAAACAAACAAAACACACTTTCAATTTTGATAAAACCTCAATCATTGTATCTGAAAAAACAACAAAGCAAGTAACATATTAGCAAGCATCCACATCCAAAAAAAAACACTAATTCAATAGATGACAGAAAATATTTAAATAACTCGTCAGCAATATACTTGCCCATTATACAAACCGTATAATAACAATATTTACATTAAAAAAAATTAAATAAAAGATGTCCGAGAACAGTTGACCCCCACCTCACACTAATTGTTTACACAGCCACATTCCTTCCACTCATCAAAATGAACACATGTCCGAAAACAGTCTATCTGCTAATGCAAATGTTCAGTTTTAGTTATAAATGCGTAACAAATACATCACAATATCTTAACACCACAAAAATTTAATGTAAGTAGATTTATTACAATATCCTTCTCATAACATTTTTAACATTTAAATAAATTTTTAGTTTTGAAAAGGGTACTATATATAGCACCGAAACGTCAAATTAAATATTGTTTTAATTACCCGGCCGCTACTCCCAAAAAATATTACTTTTATCTCGTATTATAATTACGGCCAAGAAAATAAGAAATTCCTTCTAATATATACATACATACATATATATATATATATATATATATATATATATATATATATATATATCAGGTGTCTTGAAATAAAAAGACAACATGCGAAAAATGGAAAGATATAATTACATACAGTATCTCTGCGGATGGACTTAACTATACTTGCAAAAAATTTTATTTTAAATTTTTCGAAAAAAATAATTCTTCAGAAGTTTTTTCGCTCCTTCTAGAACTACAAGTCACGTTGAGAAAATTCGATTTTGTTGTACAAGGTACCCATCAAAAACAAAATGTAGATTTAAAAAATCAAAAACTTTCCAATTAAGCTTTTTTGAAGTACTGAAATGAAAGAGCTTAACAGAAGAAATCAAAAAGTCAAATAAAGTTTTCTCATGGGAGTTATTTTTACTAAGACTTAGTTGAATTAATTTCGTATTATTTTGAGAAGGGCTACTTTACTTTGTTATGTAATAAATAAGATTATTGCTGTTAAATAATGGTTTACAGACATTTCTAATGTTGTTGAAAGCATTAGCAAGCAATAACATATGAAAAAATAAAAATTCCTTAAATGATAGAACTGATATAAATAATCTTTCAATAATATATTTGCCCATCGTATAAACCCTTTTCGGCGACACTGCGATCATAATCCACTCTTGTAAAAATAAATATATCCAAGGATATGCATAAAAAAGAAGCAGATAGAATACATCAAGTTTAGTATACAAATTGAAAACATGCATTTTGCATATAGCCAATTTTAATTATATTGTGTTAATCTTTTGTAGTAAGTGTCCTAAATCCCTAATACATAAATGTAATCTGGAAGCTTAACATAATTTACTTCATTTTCTCGCATAATACCCAGCAATCTATTCATTCGTCCTCTCGAATATTACCACCGAACTAAGAAAGTATTAATATCGACCTTACCGGTATTAGGGCCGCTCTTTCTTACCTTATTCACCAGCGAAGTTAATACCATTCGCCCGAAACTCGTTTCATCGTCAATAGCGGAGACCCGCTCTTGTGTGTACACAGTTAAAATCGGTAAGACTTTAAAACCCGTCGAAGCGAAGATCAGCGTCGATCCTTTGACGATCCTGATCACCCTGGGCGTTTTTGACCTATTCGCGCGGATGTGAAATTCGATATAGTGGGTTCTGCGGAAGCCTTCAGGGCTACCGATATGAGTTTAAGTTGTTCTTTATGCCGTCGGAAAATCTGTTCCTTCCCCATGGATAAGTTTGTGAGGAACTGTTATGAAAGCGTTTGGGGTTTTATAAGAGAGAACGCGATTAGAACTTTTGTTGAAAGAAAATTAGGGGATTTGAAAAGATTAATATTGTAAAATTCACAAAAATTCACTGACCTCTAAAAAAAAAAAACCGACTGCCCTAAAAAATTCCACGAAAATACCTACACGTTTATTAATTCCTTTAAAAATTTAAATTTTGTTGACGCGCACTACACATTCCCAATGAGAAACGCACGGAATACAGAGATGAGAGGAAACAATGTAAAAACAAAAATTTAAAACTTGTACTACTGTAAATTTTCCATTATTTAACCACCTGATGAAACCGCAGTGCGGTGAAACAACGTTGTAGTGAAAATCTATAATAAAACTTTGAAACTTTTGAGTCAGTGTATTTCATTTATACAGTACAAGCTCGATAGTGTGAACGCAAAAATACCAAGGACCATTTATGTTAGAGGGGGTGTTCATACAATTGAAGGTACATAAAAATACATGATCAAAATCTCTTTATTTCACAAAGAAAGTTAACATACATAATATGTATAACGAAATAAACATTTATTAAAAAAATAACAAATAAAAATATGTATGTACGATCCTATGTAACAAAAAGTAAATATCTATTTACCTCCTTAAGAAAGAAAAAAGTTGCACATGTACATATTGCAGTGGAATTTGCTTTGAAATTGCTTTATTTAATTTTAATTCACACTACAGCTTATATCGCCGGCTATTCAGTCTAGTAGAATCCTTGAGCTTACATCTCTGGGTCGATCCTCTCGGATACCGGTTATATATAAATTAAAACACGAGGTGTCAGATAAATTATACACACATTTTCCCTTTACATTAATATATATTAAAAAATAAAAAAGAAAAAAATCCCTCTACAAAGTGTATAGGGTGCTAAAGCGTCATTAAACAGTAGCAATGAGGAAACACTCTTTGTGAATATTGACTCGCACACAGAGAAAAACCTCTTGTGAAACACGAACAAATATAAAACTAATAAATATTAGTGAAATCTGTCAAGTTTAACCTCTACTGTGACCCCTTCAAACAAATATCAAAAACAAATTAGTTTTCAAAACTCACGCTAGTTGAAATTTTCATGCACCAAATAACATGACAAGGTCAATCCCCACTACAATTCCTCCAACCTTGAATTCAAAAATTGTTCTCGAAATATAATTTTTAAGAAAAAACAACTTCCCTTACAAAAAACATGACAACTTTCGCTAATATCTATCTACTACTTTCAAACACATTATTATTACAATAAATACAAAATTTATAACACTGAAAATAATCCTGATATCTAATAAATAAATAAAATAATTTTTATCAACTTACATTAAGTTTTTGTGCAATTTTATAAAATACACGAGAGGCATCTTTTTTTTTCACAAAATTTCAAATAAATATGAAAAACTTCGCAAAAATCGAATTAAGATTTACTTGCACCTTACATTAAATGCAAAACAAAATACAGACCGATTTTATATAACACAAAGAACAAAATTGATTATTTTATTCTTTAAACTAAACACTTTAACAGTCAAGATACCTCTAAAACAAAAATGAAAAATTCTTCATATCCGCCTGGCTATCCCTACCATCTATCAAATCAAAATATACAGACAATACATCTTATCAAATACAATATCCGAAAAAGCGGCAAATTCAATTTCTTTGGTCCACCTAAATATACGAGGGCTAATCACAATTACATACATTAAATATCTTATTTATAAAATATTAGATATATCGATCCCCATCTGAAATAAATAAATATACAAGTGAAATAGCTAATTTTTTTATAAATTGTCCCTAGTACAGAGTTCACTAATAGTTCAATCTTTTTCCTTATTTGTCCATGGAAAAACCATAGCAATATGTATGTATGTACAACCGTATTACATATTTATTTTAGGTCTGAAAAAATGTGTAATTTTTTTCTGAATCTTTTTAGATTAAATATTCAAAAGGACAGCCTCTTCTAATATATTTTGAAGCAATAAATTTTTACTTATGTCAAGATTATTTTCTTGAGCCCATTGCACTGCTAAACCCAAAGCTTCTGCAGCAGCAGCATGTGAAACACGCTGATGATCTAATTCTGCTTCCTCATCCTCAGGAATTTCATCGTCGAAGATTTCGATTTCAGATTCATCTTGACGATCTTCATTCCATATTTCTATGTCTTCAGATGTGTTACCATAATTTATTTCATGAAGTAGTGTAACTGTGTCCTTAAGTGCTTCATTGTAGTCAATCTCTTTAGCGGCATTAATTTGCTTCACAATTTCCGATAGGGGAATATCATCTTCGTCCGGTTTGTTACACTTTAAAATGTTATTCCAACATTTACGAATTATATCAGGATTAAGTTTATTCCACGCAATCGTCAGATGCATTATAGCATCCCGTATTGTTAAAAGTTTCAGACTCTCTGTTAATTGATCACTTTTTCCTACAATTGAACATAAAAGGCTTTTCCTATAGTAAAGTTTTGTTAATTTTAAAACGTTCTGACCTAGCGGTTGTATTAATGGTGTGACATTGGGTGGCATGAATATTACGAATATCATTCCATCGGCTGATCTTAGCTTCTCTTTTGGTGGGTGACTAGGAGCATTATCTAGTAGAAGAATGGCTCTTGGAGGCAACACATGGGATTTTAAAAACTTCTTTACCTACAAATGCGTAAGGGAATGTATTATTTTATATATCTACGTTTTTAAATTACATAACATAAGCTTACCTCAAAAAACCACCCCTTAAAGATTTCACAAGTCATCCATGCAGTTTTTGAATGTTTGTAAATCACAGGATTTTGGAATTTACTTAATGCTCTCGGGTTCCTAGATTTTCCAATAATAAGAGGTGTCAATTTATGTTCGCCTGTAGCATTTGTGCAGCCTAAGAATGTCAATCTTTGCTTTGCAATTTTTAACCCTGGGGCTGTTTTTTCTGATAAAGAAACGTAAGTCTTTTCGGGGAGAAGCTTCCAAAATAATCTTGTCTTTTTAGTTCTTGTATAATTCTGTTTAATTCCTGTTTAAAGGGGTCGACCAATTCCGGCTGCGAAGATAATTTTTCTCTCGTTATTTTTAGAAATCGAATGCCATAACGGGTCTTAAATCTTTGCAGCCAACCATCACTAGCTGTAAATGTTTCGTTTCCACATAAGCTTAATGCTTTTTCTCGAATTATGTCGCCACTTACAGGTAAATTACGCTCTCTTTGTTTAAGAAACCATTTGTAAAGTTCTTTTTCCATTAATTTGTATACAGATACCTTCAAGGTACGTCTTTGAGAAGGATTTAACATATTGTCTACAGCTTCTAAAATGACATCTTTTTTCCTTTTTATTAAACAAACAGTTGATTTTGCTATACCATATTTTTTGGCCAATAACGATACTGTCATACCTTTCTCAATTTCTTCAAATATTTTTGACTTTTCTTTCAATGTTAAACACTTACTGTTTGGCTTAACCATATTTATAATGAATATAAAACCAAATTGATAACAAGTTGACTGCTCGATGGGGTAGATCTAACTACAGTGAATAATATTAATGCTGCTTATATGTATTGTAAACAAGTTCAAACAAGTTAAAAGTCAACAAACACGTATTCATACTATCGAGCGGTAAACGTTGTTCACACTATACGGCTGTCCGTACAAAATGTGGGGGCGAAAAATCTGTTCATGTTATCCAGCTATTCAAACTAACGAGTGTTCATGTTAGCGAGCTTGTACTGTATTTCGTTATGTGTCGTGTCGTGTAATACCTATATTCAAAAGCAAGGAAACTAAATTGAAAAATAAATTTTGATCGTTGCGCCGGTCTTTTGTTTTCATATTTAGTCCGCAAATAATATCCTTGTATATCTGATCTGAATTAGACTGACACAATTATTAATTACTTCTTTTGAAATCTGAATCATTTCTAAACATAATTTATAAAATAAAAATGATTGAGTGCTTAGTAAGTAAATTCCTTTCCAGTATCTTGAAAATCGAAATTAGCATTCCATCACTTCTAATTTTTCTTTTACATCCGTACTGAGGATATCGCTAAATTACCAGGTTTAACCGCCCACGTCGTATTACAAAACGTAATCTGTTCATTTCACGCCAACGCATCTATGCCCGTTAATCATCCTCCACTGAAATTAACCGACGCAAGTACATTCAACGTTAATTTGCATTTAGTGGTTGTCCATATCCATGACATAAGGGCATATACACGTATATACACAAGCACCCACTGTAAAAGAATGAATCTCAGTGGAACATCAAACGTCCGTTAGCTTCTGTGACCGATAGCGTATTCGCTGCGTTGGATGAAATAGAAATCCCAATTTAATCCGATACCCACATGCACTATAATCCATTTGAATTCGATTGAAACGTGTGCTTTAATTGCTAGATGCAGATGCGTTTTTCCGATGGTAAGTTTTCGCTTTGGTGCATTCGAATTTAATTTGCAAAACTCACAGGGAGTACGAATATGTCAACGTATTTAATCAAATCGTATTAAATTGGCAAGTTTTGAAAATATTAACCTGATATTACAACGAGCATCATGACGAGCAGTTGTTTTAGTTTAGTTGCGCAAGTATCTGTCTTAATATATCTGCGATACATATCAAAGAGATATATAAAGGAATACTTTTCATGTCTTTTTTTGAACTTCGACATACGAAAATAATGACAAAACTGTCGCCAGACAAAAGCGAACTCTTTTAATATAAGGTTGTGGATAGTATAATTTCGAAATTATTATACGCTTACAAAAAATACTGAATCGACTTTACAATGTAACGGGTGTTCAAAAAAATTCGTCAAGTAGCTTTTGAACAAAAAATCGTATGCCCTTACTTATTTGTATTAAGTATTAAATGTCAACAATTGTCTGTTAATAATTGTCAGAATCTAATATCAAAGATAGTAATTTATATTTCGCATTTTAAAAATGGTATTTACATAAAGGTTGGATCTTATTTTCAAAATGGTCAACAGATCAATAGACAGGGGAACTATGTACTCAACTCAAGTTTGTTTGGAAGAATTTCGAGATGAATTTCCCAACCACGCTCTTGGATTTTAATACTTTTACTGATAAAATTTTTTTCGGTTTTTCGACAAACCGACAAGGGGATAGTCAGCGATCAAAAGTCTGGACAGAAAAAGCGATTGGTAATGTTAGACTATTAATGACAGGTGCCCCAAAAGCTTCAGTACGAACTCTCGCTCAACAAACTGGGTTGTTACTTGATTCTTGTCGTACAGTTTTTAAAATAAGATTTACTGTTATTTCCACATGGTATAACTTGATTGCAAGAAATCTTCAAATTATCCGCGAAGAGTAGTTTTTTTTTGCGAATGGTTTACAAGTAATTTAATGTTGAACTCCTAGATAAAAATTCTTTTCGGACGAAGTATGGTTTCATGTTGTGGATAACTCATAAAACATTAGGGTGTGGAGTGATACAAAGCACAATAATTTTTATATTGAAGCTCCTCTACATCCTCAGAAAGTTGATATTTGGTGCACTATAAGTAGAAGAAGGATTATTGATCCATTTTTTAATGGTACCTTGACTTCAGGAAGATATCGACTGGAAATACTCTTGCCTTTCCTTAATCAGCTTCGTGATAATGAACTAGTTTTGGATTACTTTCAACAAGATTGTGGTAGAACTCACAAGCGGGTGAAGTGCGATTCCTTTTTATGGTTTTTTTTAAAAAAATCAATTTATCAAGTACCAGTGCAAGATTATATAGTTCAGCAAGATATAATTATAAATAAAATTAATGAAATTAGAAATAGTCCCGTACTGAAAAATATATTTACTTATATTTGCAGATAATTGATGGACTCATCTCAATAGTTTCAGTGTAGTTTCCTTGCAACACACTGGATATTCTACTAAGTTTATTAAAGCCCTTGTTTTTTTCTATAACTCGTGATAATTTAATTTTGAACCGCTCTCATATGATACCTCCCGCATTATATAAATTAAATAAATTATATAAATTTTATTCTTGAAACTTTGAATCAATTCTATCGATTCAATGAGTTCAACACCTTGGGTTTCAAGTTTTCGTTGTATTTCATTAATAAAACCATAGTTTGCTTTGATAAAAGCTAACTCTTGGCGCATTTGAGGTTTATTTAGTATATCTTTGAAATCTGCAATTGCCAACGAGTCGTTTAAAGAAGAGAGAATGAATTTTCTTATCTGTTCAAAGGTATCTACATAAAATACAGCGGCATGAAGCCACGTGGCCCCTCTTGTTATTATGGGTTGTGGTAGAAGTGCCAGACCAGGCAACTTATCTTTGTATGTTTGAACCTCCAGCGATGCTTTAATAAATTGTTTTTTTTGTCAAATTGATCAATGAATTAATATATGGAAATGTGTAACATATTTCTTTTGCTACTCTGTTAACAGCATGGGCCGAAAATGTTACGTGCATCAGATTCAGGTAAAAAATCTTCAAATTCTGTGCTGACTTCACCATATATGTCACAGCATCCGATTATATCAGCAATACCTTGTCACTTGGAACGACATTCAGCAAATAAAACCTCTTAAACTATCATTTATAAATCTTATTATAGTAAAGTTATTTGTTTTCTCCAATTCTTCTGTATCAATTAACTAAGATTGGCCGGCGCAATTTTTATTTAAACTGACAATCAATAAGTTGGCAATATACCGTCCACAATTGTTTGTTGTCTCATCGATTACGAAATAAATATAATTTTCACATTATTGTTTCCTTAATTTTCATCATAGTTTCTTCAAACAATATATTAATATACTTATTTCTTGTAGTTGAGCGACTAGGAACTGACAATTTCGTATACTTTTCCCAAAAAAATTTAAACGTTTAATTATCCACCTTTGAAAGTGGAATGTTTGCACTTAAGAAGGCGTTACACAAGTTATAATGGAAACTATTCTGTTCTATATTTTTACATGTTGATGTAAATGATTGATTCAGAGTAACTTGTGGTGCATTTTTAAATCTTGTGATATTTCTTTTATGCAAATCAGTTCCTATATGCTGCGTTAATTGAAATTTTTTGTCGCATCGAATCTACAATAATTAATTACAGGTATTAAAATATGAAATTAAACGTAAACAAATATAAACTTACAATTTTACTGCAATACTTACAAAACACTCTGCCATTATCTACACAAAATACAGAATAATCTTTTGTCCAGATCGACACATGTGAATATGATATTGATATATCAAAAATAACAAGGTAAAATTACTTGTACATATACTTTCGAGAACTAACTAAACATAACTGGCGATATGACTGACCTATAGGTCAACCTCATTGCTCGTAGATTCATTGGAACTTCTCCGACTTGATAAACACAAATCTGGGAATTACCACTGTACGGAAATGCTCATACGGGCTGTTACTGTAATTTTGATATATTATGAATACATGGTTTTATATATTTTTTACGAATCACTTTAGAAATAAATAATAAATTATAAAATATGAACATATGCAATTTTATATGAAATATGGTCGAAGCAGTATTTATATGCAAAGTATATAAAGTGTGTTTTTTATAGAGGTATAGAAATTTGAAATGGAATAAAACAAAGATGAATTTTTTAAATTGACATGAAATTTACTTTATTCGAAAGATAATCTTCTGGCATTATAATTTAAATATGACTTCTGGCATATGACCGCCACGGCTGGCTCTGACGTAGTCTAATCTGGAGGTCCAATTTTCGATGACTTTTTCCAAGATTTGTGGCCGTATATCGGCAATAACGCGGCGAATGTTGTCCTCCAAGTGGTCAATCGTTTCGGGCTTATCGGCGTAGACTAGTGACTTCACATATCCCCACAGAAAATAGTCTAGCGGCGTTAAATCGCACGATCTTGGAGGCCAATTCATGGGTCCGAAACGTGAAACTATGCGGTTACCAAACGTTTCCTTCAATAAATCAATTGTGGCACGAGCTGTGTGTGACATGTTGCGCCGTCTTGTTGAAACCACAGCTCCTGCAATCATGGTTGTTCAATTGATGAACGAAAAAGTCAGTAATCATGGCTCTATAGCGGTCACCATTGACTGTAACGTTCTGACCAGCATCGTTTTTAAAGAAGTACGGACCAATGATTCCACCAGTCCATAAAGCACACCAAACAGTCAGTTTTTCTGGATGTAACGGTGTCTCAACATACACTTGAGGATTACCATCACTCCAAATACGGCAGTTTTGTTTACTGACGTATCCATTCAAACAAAAGTGAGCTTTATCGCTAAACAAAATTCGCTTATGAAAATCGGGATCAACGGCAATCTTGTTTTGGGCCCATTCACCGAATCTACGCCTTGCTAGGTGATCGTGTGGCTTCAATTCTTGCACGAGTTGGATTTTGTAGGCACGCAAACCAAGATCTTTCCGCAAAATCTTCCATAAAGTGGATGGACACATATCCAATTCCTGTGCACGATGGCGGATAGACTGATTCGGGTCTTCCTCTACGCTACGCTCTACAGCAGCAATGACTTCTTCTGTACGCACTGTACGACGTCTCTGTGGATGCGTATTATCATTTAGAGTAAACTTGGTGCGAAAACGTTCCATAGTTAATCGAATTAATTGCTCTGATGGACGATTATGTTGACCGTAAAATGGACGTAGTGCGCGATACGTATTTCGAACAGAACCATGATTTTCAAAATAAATTTGCACAATTTGGAAGCATTGTTCAGGCGTCAGTCTATTCGTGTTGAAATGCCAAACCAAACTAAACATAAATCACTTGACGGCTGACAAAATGGCCGCCAGTTAAAAAAGTTTTGCCAACTTAAAGCTTTATACCTCTATAAAAAACACCCGTTAAAACAAAAGCAGTCGCAAATGATTTCGTTTTACGTGATCCGTATAGATCTGCAAGAATTTTGGTAAACATATCTTAAAATAACAAATATGCATTTTCATATAATCCCAGCTTTACTAATGAGATAAGAGATGGATATGCTTTAGGGTTGGAATGTCGTTGGGATGTTGTTGTTTTGAAAACATTGATGTATTGATCTTAAAATATTGACGCTTTCTCATCTCTCATTTTAGAAAAAAACATCGGTTCATATTTTAATTTTTTTACAAATGAAAGAGGTATATTTATATTTGTGATTTGTAATTTGTATTTGTACTTATATTTTTTTGATATTATTTCTTTATGTTAGTATTAGATATAATTCATAAATTATTTGTTTTTTATTATTTGTTATTTTTCATTCTTATTTACACACCAATATTTAAATAAAATATATAAATGTTAGGGACCATTAGACACAAAAAATATTACAAATAAATGTATTGAAGTTTTTTTATAAGTAATAAATGTCTTTATTGCTTGATATAAATAATAGATTTTAAATTCATGGTGGAATAGCCTCCCTTCTGCTCTTTCACCTAACCTTAAATAATAAATGGAATAAACTAGAATTACTGCCTATTGTTAAACTTACCTAAAATTGAAATTAAAAATATGAAAAAAATTACTAATTCTCCTTTATATAACCTAACCTAATTTCTTAGTCATTAATCAATAATCATTATTGTTCCTTAATAATGAACATATTTATAGCTTACATGGGAATAGGCAGTAGGTGATATATCACAGTGTAATACATGTCAACACATCGATGTTTCATTTTCGATATTTTTCGAACATCCATATTTATTTTTATCAATGCTAAATATCTATAACATCGATGTTTTTCAACGTTGTGTCAACTCTAATATGCTTCATAATTTTCATAAAACTCTCTACTGCACCATGAACGTGAGACGCGATATAATTGAGTATGACTGATAATGTAAATATTTAAAATTGTCAAAATGTAAAGATTTTTCTTCTGTGTAACATTCTTGATCTAAGTAGCTGTATAAAGTGCATTCAATGATTTGTTTACTGAAAAATTTATCTATAAAACTAACAGATGGCGTAACTTTATTCTTGCATTTATTCGTTTGAGTATTGATCTGTTCAAAAATGTATTCATTATATGTACATAGTAAAATGACATTTCGTTCAAGTAGGGCATTTATTGTCTGGAATGCTCGCATACAAACGAGCATTCTTGCAAGGTCTTTTCTCGTAAGTAGGTAACGAGTTTTCGCTTGCATATGAATACATTGCGTAAGATCTACCGGATCCGTACGATAGTAACTTTACATATTGTGTATATGCAACTTTCAATATGTTCCGTAGAGTAATTGCTAATAAGATTTTAGATCCCGGAATTTGAAGTTATGTAACTTATGTATATATGGATAGGGTTTCGGATCCATAACTATGTTATTTATTTCAGAAGAAACTATTCTATAAAAGTTTTACAGATACACTGGAATAATTCTAAACTTTTATACCAAACAGTCGCAACAATATTGGGTCTTTTGCTTTAAAATATAAATATAAATTACTTCCGGTTATCTCAGATGTCGATGATATGCATATTGATGTATGCATGATGATGTAATGATGTCTATGGTATGTTGGTATCAACATACTTGTAACTCTATGAATTATTTATTAATTAATTTAAAGTTTACTTCTATATTCTTTTGTTTTTAATATTTTCGCTCTGTAATACGCCAAAGAATAAAAATTTATGTGCCTTTTTAAAGCCAAAATATTACCCCTGTAGATATAAAATGCCAGTTTTTTCCTACATTTAAAGAAAGGCACAATTTTGTACGATATTTGTATGCAATTTTGTGCAATATTTGTGTGAATTTTGTGCCCTTTACAATATAAAATACGAAAAGTATGTCTTTCGATGTCCGAGATATGACAGAAAAACTTTCTCTTGAAAATATACATAGAATGCCACAAAATATATTTTTGTAACATTTTTAAATTCGATTTTTTTTTGGAATATTACAATATGAAACGGGATTAGAAAAAGTGCTTGATATATGCGAAGTGAATAATAATAATAATAATAATAGTTTATTAAGCGCCCAACAGCAAAGCCAAATATAGGCACAAAGAAAATGTATCGTACATGAATAAATTTACAAAAACAAACAAACAAAAATATATCCAATACACAGTTAACTTAAATCCAAAAAAAAAAGAAAAAGAAGAAAATCAAACTTTAAACTCTAAACTTCGGTTCAAAAAATATGTCACTAATGTATTTATTCCCACATCTACACATTTGATAAATCGGACTCCTCACCAATGCATTACTCCGGCACACGGGATAGGCAAAAGTTGCAGAATTGCGAGACGCAAACTGAGGCACAGCAAAACACAGTCTTCCAAGTATCGAAGGACAATCGATGTTATTATGCACAACACTGCGAAGAAAGTTAGCACAGGTTACTTCGCGCCGGACATCCAGCAACACCAAATCATGTTCCCTGAGAAGTAGGTTATGGTCAGTATTTCTAGGAGGATAATCACCACTCGTTTTAAAAGTAAGATACTTTAAAACACGACGCTGAACACTCTCCACATTCGTTTATGATGAATATAGATGGGATGCCAGACTATTGAAGCGTATTCCAATTTGCTTCGAACTAATGAACAGTGGATATGCTTAATAGTTGCGGGTTGTGAAAAATATTTGGAGCTGCGCAATACAAAGCCAAGCACAGCAGAAGCAGATTTGCACATATTAATGATATGGTTGACGAATGTTAAACCGCTGTCAAATATGACTCCTAGGTCTTTGATTGTACCATCAGAAGTTAAAACTTCATTATTAATGTTATAATCAAAATGGTAAAGATCTTTTTTCTTTGAAAATCGAACTACGCAACATTTTCCTATGTTGAGCTTCAAACCGTTACGCTGACACCACGTCCACACCAAGTCGATGTTCTTCTGAAGTAGAAGTGCATCATTAGGCCGCTCAATACTCATATAAACCTTCAAATCATCGGCATAGGCTAGTCCAGAACTCGTCAAAGACTGAAGTAAGTCGTTAATAAATAATATAAAAAGAAGCGGGCCCAAGTTAGATCCTTGAGGAACTCCAGAACTCGAAACAAACTCGGATGACTTAAACCCATTGTAAAAAGCGTAGTTCATCCTCCCATGTAAATAGGATTCAAGAAGCAATAGCAGATCGTTACTAACTCCAAAATTGTGTAGTTTCTTCAACAAAATATCATGGTTAAGAGTGTCAAATGCACGACTGAAGTCGGTATACACCACATCCATCTGCCCTCTTTCATTAAGCGTGTCGGAAATATCTTGAGATATACATATTAGATTCGTCACTGTCGAACGTCCACGCACAAAGCCATGCTGAATAGGAGAAATCCTTGAGCTGACAGGAGCATAAATATACCTGTATATAATTTGTTCGAACACCTTCGAAAAGTTTGACAAAATAGATATTGGTCTGTAATTATTCATATTACTTCTATCTCCCTTCTTAAATACAGGTGTAATACGAGCAATCTTCCATTTGGAGGGATAATTTCCAGAGCAAGATTAAAAATTCTTTTCAGCGGAACAAGAAGCACCATTCGGCAATCCTTAATAATCATGGATGAAATCTGATCATCACCAGCATTCAAGGTCGGTTTCAATCTCTGAATACTCCATAAGATATCTTGATCACTGATAGCATCAATACACAAACAATCCATAAGTGCAACATCAATAGAAGCATCGGACGGGCACGCACCATCAGAATATGACCGAGAGAAAACTCTCGCAAGAGCCTCGACAATGTTTCCAGGTCCATCGATAACAACATCCCGATCCCGCATAACAGATGGTATTCGAGATGACCCCTCTCTGAGGTGGATGTACTGCCATAATTTACGGGGATCATGCTTAATGTCCTCTTCAGTACCACGCAGAAAGCGCCCATAAGCCACCTCCATTTGCGCTTTGGTAAGTGTTCGCAACCTTCTACACTCATCATAGAACATTAGATTGTGGGAGGATTTCCATTTCCTATGGTAGTACTTCTTCAACTTTAAATAACGCTTAATTTCCGAGGAAAACCAAACAGGGAAATTTCTTGTTGTAGAAGAATACCTACAGAGGAACAGACTTATCGAAAATCTTGTAAAGTAACTCGTAAAACACATCGACACATTGTTCAACGCCATCGCAAGAAGATAATGCAGACCAATCAAGGAAAAGCAGATTACTATACAGAGAAATGTAATCCGCCCTACGGAAATTATAGCGAGAATTACTATTCGAAGGGAAACGAGTCGGTGTAGCAGTAGCAGGAAGAGTCAAAGTAACAGAAAGAGCCGGATGATACGGATCCTCCGACACAACAGAAACATCCTCACGCTGGACCAGAACATCGGACGTTAAGCCAGAGAAAACCAGATCCAATAACTTATGAGAAATATTGAAGATATTATTAAATTGTCTCAAATTGAGACTAGTCGAGAAATTATTAATAATGTTCACCTTAGAGTCGGTAAGCAATGAAGTGGAGTAATTCCTCGCATTGAAATCACCCACCAGAAAGACAGGACAATCAAGCAGAGTTAATTCCAAAGTGTCAAAAAATAAACCATACTGATTAGCACTCCACCCTTGGCGGAACATATATGGCAACAATATAAAAAATATAAAGATTCAAAGTACATTTACATATGATTATGTCAATAAGGGGTACGAGGTCCAATAAATGGGTTGTATCAATAAGCTCATAGTTAATATTTTTATTTAGGGCAACCAAAACACCCCCACCAGTAGTAAGATTAACAAGATTGTGCCGTCTATCAGAACGGCATACCGAGAAAGTATCAGTAAAAATTTCGGCACTTCTCACAGAAGAATTAAGCCAAGAGTCCGTGAAAATGAACACATCAAAGTTAGAATTCAAAATTTTAATGTACGTATCATGGGTTTTAGTACGAAGTCCGCGTGTATTCTGATAGTAGATATTGAAATTGGTAGGGATGTTACCGTTGGACGTATCTTGTTTTCCGGACTCAACTGTATAATGCTAGGAACGGCAGACTTATATTTAATACGCAGATTGCGTTCACCATTTTCAATACGGTGCTGCATTTCAGATTTAACTCAGCGTTACAATTCTCTTTGCATTTGAGTAGAATCACGGGAAACAGAAATATTGGAAAAATCAGACATTTTTTATTTTTGGGAGTTACGCACAACAGATAAAACATCACCCTCAGATGGCAACTGAATTTTAATTGGACGCTTTCGATTCTTGGCAGCCAGATCAAACTTACCCAAGCGTGTGGTGGTAATGATATTACATGTAACAGGTAAAAACGTAAGGATGTCTTGCATTAAAGTAGTATCGAGAACCTTTTGATCCTCCCTCGTAGAAGCAAGTTCGGGTGAACCATAGACAATAATATTATGCTTGCGTTTCTCGCGCTCAGAAACCTCTCGAACTATTTTTTCCATATCTGTTAATGATGTAAGACGAGAAGGAGAAGAAGGAGAATTCACAGATTTCTTCAAATCACTGATTTCAAGTTGTAAATTTATGATACAAGATTTCAACTCATTGATACCGCTACCAAGGCATTTACATTTTTCGCAGGTCCAAGTAAGACCTGAATTTTGGTTTATTTGTCTAGCAATAGTAGCAGTAAGCGCGGCACAATCAATGCAATAATTCCCCTTGCAAACGCAACAACATACGGTTCTGTGCAATTCGATACTTTTTTCGCAACAAGTACAAGTATTCATTATTATAGGTTATATGGAAGGTATAGGTTATAAGGAAGGTATAGTGAAACACCACAAATATCACAGAATATTGCGTATTAAATCTTCTGGTGTAGAATTTAAAAAAAACGATATTTCATATTCACTGACCTAATACTAAAATATTCAAACGGTAATTCAAAATTCTAAAATACACTGACCGATAAAAAACCGGTCACCTTGAAAATTTCACGAAAACACCTACACGTCTATTAATTCCTTTAGGAATTTAAATTTTGTTAAAGCACTGCACATTCCCAATGAGAAACGCACAGAATGGAGAGAAAAAAGACAGTGTAAAAACAAATTTGAGAAATATAACAGAAACCGTGTAAAATTAAATTTTACTTAAATTTCAAAAACTGAAAAACGAAGATATAGCTTGTAATCAACTTTAAACTGAATGTTAATAATTTGTATATTCTCCTCAACGCTATTAAACTTGTTTCTAGGTGAGGCTATAAATAAATACATAGTTAATTTAAGCAAATAAATATTGAGGATTTTCGTTTACCTTTGTTTCCTTTGTCAGTACTGCAAATTTTTAATTTTATTTTTTTTTAAATCTTTTACTGAGTAAGATTCTTCTTCTGACATTTATATCTAACTTATTTATGTTTAATGTTTTTAGCGAAGGATTATAATTTAAATAAAACATTCACAGATGTAACTGTTATTATCTTATTTAATGTTGTATAGGTTCCGTTATTTACCATGCATAATCTGCATGATCAGCAAATATTTTCTCTATTAAATAATAATTCTCTGAATTACCTGCAGTGGGTTACAAGGACGTCGATTTGTGTAGGTACGAATCTATATGTATATGCGGACGTTACTGCATTTCCTGTGTAAATTAATTATCGAGAATCAAATAATACCTGTTACAAATTACACCTATGGAGTGTGGATATTAGAATCTAAACGTGTATGAATTTATTTGAAACAGATCACAGTATAAGACTTGCATAATTTTATAGCTGCATTCTTTTCTGGTGATTTCATTTATTCTTATGTGTTTGAATATTCATTCGTACATACATTTATGTAAAATCTCCGAAGAATACATACATAACTTAAACCAGTTTATTACAAAAATGCCCCGATGGAACAGAAAAAAGATAAATATTCATCATGTGTTCGTGTCTTTACCCAAACACGGTGGACAAGAAGGTGTCTAGCTAATAAAGATTGTGGATTTCAGACCCCGAAGAAAGTCCTAAATTTTTTTTTAGAAATAATGCCAAAAAAAAGGATAAAATATAATTTTTTTGGCATCATTTCATGATTTTTTGGGGTTTAGAATCCACAACTTTTATCCGCTTGACATCTTGTTGTATACCACTCTTATTTGCTTACAGACTTAAACACATGAAGTATATTAACCTTTTTTCTGCTTCATAGGGACATATTGCAATAAACTAGTTCACACCTTTTTTTGGAAATACATTGCAGTTTGACAAAGTGCTACTAGTTCCAAAATGTTACTAGTTCCAAAGCTGTTTTAAATTAACGCAGAAAAAATATACGCCTTAGTGGACTTGAACCCGGAACATGTAGTCCATAGCCAAATGTGATTTAGGGATTTATTAAACTTAAACATCACACTTCTTTATTGGAAGTATCAATTACCCGTACGGGAATTTTTTTACGGTGACGCGAGGGATCGACAGATAAATGAACGTAAGCATATGAACCTACAGGTAGCTTCAAAATTAATAGAACAAAATAATATAAAGAAAGACGCTAATTTGCGACCAAATGAAGTAGTGTTTACGAACACTTAAACAACATCTTGTAGACATATTGGCTTTTTAATTAATTTGGCCTTTTTTTGTTCTTTTCCCATTTCGTAAAAAGTTCTACTTTAGCGATTTCTATGAAGTGATCTGAGTTAACATCTTGTCTTCTGTATGCTCCAGAAATACATTTTTTTTGTTTCCTACTACATGAGCGAGAAAGAAAAATGAATGTGATTTAAAATTGGAGTAGACTCATGTGTTAAATCTTATGGGATTTTCTTCTAGTACTCTCAGAATGTATCTACCGCAATCTATAAATTATTACTAACTTGACGTAACTTATAAAAGCAATTTCAGAAACTTTCCTCTGATGTGAGACTTCCCTCAATGATTATCCAAAATGAGTGAATTTAAATTGAATGATTTTGTTGTAGGTTTCACTAGCGTGTTTCATCAATATTCTTGACATAAAATATAGAATAGCAGAGATTGCTTTTAAACATTAAATATTATTTAAAAATGCACTTTCATAATTTCCGTGATCATAGACTAACACCTACGTAATGTAATGTAATAATTCATTTGCGATTGCACAACAGCACAAGTAACCACATGTATAATCTCTGGAAACTATCAGATAATACGCTTAAATTACTTCCCTGCATCGTAAATAATAACTTTACGAGAGATAAGACAGTTCGACCAATAACATACCTTACCATCGCGTACTAAACTACATTGATCATAATAATTCAAATGCGGCAGCATATAAATTACCTCTGCGAAAACAATATAATTCGCAACCGCGTGCATATGTACATAAACATGTATGCATGCGGAATATATTACATTTCGTTGTTAGCGACGCCATACCCGAGGCGAATCAAACAAACGCTTAGCTATAACCGTATGATTTGTGTGTACCCGAAAGAAAAAGACGAAAAGCAAGAAATAAAAGGCAAAAATTAAAAATTATTGGATAAAAATTAACGATATAATGAACGAAAATATAATAATGGTAACTACGACCGAGCTCATATCCACAGATATGTGGGTCGAGTAAAATATTTTCCGGCTACAGGTTGAGGAAATTCGAGATAACTTGACGCCATAATAATCAAAATAATATAGTATATAACATTACTAGCATGGTAAGATGGTTTATTTGTTACTAATTTGTAAGCATCAATTTATTAAAATACCGTATTAATTATGAAAGTTTATTTTTACAAGTTACGTGTCAGTATTACAAGTTAATACAAGTTAATTAATATTAGATAAATCGGTTTTATTTGTACCAAAGATGTTAAAAATCATAGTACAATTGTTGTTTCCGTTAATAAAAAAATTGGACGTAGAATAAGTTTAAATTGAACCAACTGCTAGTAAGGGGCGGCCTCTTCGTGTCTTCCCATTATTTACTCGCCTGCTTACTCTTGGGAGTGTAATGATAAAACCAACTCATCACGAGAGACAGGACTCGAGCGATTGATGATTCATAGTGCTTAGGCGTCTGCCTTGCATTCGCAATAGGTTTGTTCTTATAAGCAATCCTTGAGTTTCGAACAATTTGATACGTGAGATCACTGCATAAGTGGCACATACCTACATATGCAGTTAATATGCACAACTGAGCGAATGTAACGGTTTGGTAACCGGCAACAACTACTGCTGAAACGAAAGTGATGCTGACGAATTGCATATCGAATTTTGAATAAAAATAATTTACAAAGAACAAAATCTGGATTTCTGCTAAATATGGCATCAACTTTTCGTCTCAGCTTTGAGAAATATCTGTTTAAATGATGAAACTAACTTATCAACATTTGGAAAATTACCCCTGATGTATTCACATACTCTGTGTAGTGCATGTGCTGCACAGGTAACGTGTAGCATATTTGGATAAGATTGCTTTAACAACATCACTGTTTTTAACATATAAGCTACCGCATCAGTCAAAAATTATAGCATCTTGTCTTTATAGTTGTTATCCGATGACAGAATATTATGAATACATTGATCAATTACTTCTGCAACTGTTTCACCGTTTACGACGGACAATATTTTAGTTGCAATTAAGTATGGTTGGTGTGCAGTTGTCGGATGAAGAATACCAACTACATTTAACACATATCGTCCAATTACAGCCGTTGTTTCGTCTGCGCTTACCCAAAGATAATGACCAGACAGGTTAATTCGTATTTTTTCATTGGTTATCAAATAACATTTTGGTAAGTGGTATTTACGTAAAGTAGATTTATCTGGTATATGACGATCAGTATATTTTGTAAGAAACCTCTTGAGGACGGGATTGTTAAACTTTTTGAATGGGATATGGGCCGCCATGAAAGCTTGAAACAGTTCTTCGTTAAAAGTGTCAGGTGCAGATGGTCATATGTTATCTTGATGAGTTTTCGAAGAAACATGTCTCTGCACATTACACTTTTGTGGACGCTTTAAATTTAATGAACAGGCACTGCAATATATCTCGGTATCATTACGAATATGCAACCAATCTGCATGGCCTCTAATCCGACCTAACATGGTTCCCTACGAGAATTCCCCATAGTTAATGAAAATAGAGAGAAATACTAAGAACAGAAAGAAATGGACTAAAAAGAAGAAACGAAAGCTACTCCAAAAATAAGGTAGTAAATTAAACTTAATATTTATAAAAAATTATAGAATAAATATACAATATAATAATATACAACGGATTTTTTTAAATACTAAACGTTGTAACCAAATAACACTGAAAGAAACGATCTCTTATAGAAGAGAATAGGAAATATACTATCTCAACAACAACAAATACTGCTGTGAACTGTGGGTTTGCTTAAAGGATAATCCACTGTTCATCCACAAAATATGACCGGACTGGTTCAAATGAAAATTCTTCTAGCTTGAGACTGCTTTATCCAGGGCTCTCTCCCTCGAGCGAGAAAGTGGAAAAAATAATATGCCAATAAAGAAAAATCACAGTGATAATTTACAATTTTATTTAAAAAAAAAATAAAAAAACACTCTTTAGAAAGTGTAAAGAGAGCTAATGCGTCATAAAACAAAAGCTTGGAGGATAAAGATTGTGTGATTAAGACACGCACACAATGAAAAGCCTCTTGTGAAACGCGAGCAAAAATAAATCTAATAGATGGTTTAGAAAACTCTCAAATTCAAAAATCTAAATAATTAACCCCAAACGTAAATAGACTAATTGTCAAAACTCGAAAATGACTTTACTCATGCGCACAAGACACAAGTATAAAATCTCCCACTAAAAAAAAATATGATAATTTTCTTAACTATCTATATTTTTAAGCTAATATAATAATAATTCAAAATTACAAATAGACACAAATATCATAGAATTACAGTAAATAGAATTTATATAAAACTAATGTGAAAGTACTTACGTTAACGTAACAATTTTCACACACAGTAAAAAAAAAACTAAATACTAGAGATATCAAGTAGCATTCAAATATAAAAATATACGAGAAAACTAAAACTCGTAATGACACGATGATGAAATTAAATCACATCCAAGCAAACAAACAAGAATAAACCGATATTAAATCAAATGAAGAAATAAAAAATGAGTTTTTATTTCTTAGACTATATCGTTCAACACACAAGATATCTCTGACCGGCCGGAAAAATAAGATCGGACATCAGGTACATATAATTCAATATAATTCCCCTAGTCGAACTATTTCCTGTTCAATATAAAATTGTACAGGCGCGGTCAACAATACAAACCCAAATAAATATTTAAACATAATTCAAAATATCAATAACTATAAATCTGTAGACAAATTTAATATAATAAATAAATATTTTTTTAAAATGTTTTTCGGGGAAAAGTCCACTACAATATATATGCATGTATAACAGCATGTAAACATGAGAATACAATTTGGGAATTAGCGGATATAATTTTTTAGGCGATTACTTCAACGAAGTCATCGAAATAATATATAAATGTATATTCCATCTTACACGCCATTGTTGAATGAAATTTATGAAGAAATACACACAATGTACTAACATCTGCTCGGCGAATGCAATCGAGCAAGCAAATAGTGGAGCTGTTATAACATGCATTCTATACATGATACCGCCACAACGTTTTATCGGGGCAATTTGTCATTCAATCGGAAGTCAGTCCGTTCTCTGCTCATCACAGATCACAATGCGACTAAGTAGGGTATCCTTCAGTCCGATAACGAGTGAGAATCCCTTAGGAGATGCCAAAGCGAACGTATTTTTGATCTTCGGAAAGTACGAACCGAAATCTTACTGAAACCGGTGTCATCGTGGAGGATCGAATGGATGCTTCCAACGGTGATGTTTACTGCAATCATTTGCAATGAACTTGTTCTGGGTCAGCGAGATTGTGCCGTTCAATATGGACTCTCTTTCTAATCTTTCAGTGAATGTTTTATGCCAATGAAATGCTCGCGTTTGTGAAATGGTGTTTTCAACAAGCTGTTCTCGCAATCTTTCGTAAAATTTCAGCCGAATGGACCCCTTCCCGCGCCAAAATTTTAATGACAATGCGTCGCGCTGATTGCATTTTGCTTTCGTTCAACTTTGCTACTATCATGTTTAGAGCCGGTTATACAAAAGACGATTAATGTTCAACATAGTTAATACATGTGTTAAACTATCGACGAACTACGTTCAGCGTTGAAAGTCTTTTGCTCTAACAATCTCAGTCGCATCGGTAACAATTTTGCTCTCACATAACCCCGTTATACAGTTACTCTCAGTACCCAAACCAATTGTGCCTCTTCCAACGATCGCTAGCCTTAAATTCTCGTTTAAATTTGATCGCCTCTCCTATAAGTTAGGTATAATCTGTAACATCTATGTCAACCACCAGATAAAGCCAATGTTTTTGAAACTTTAAAACTGTTTTTCAAATTTATATTTAGGTAGGATCCTCTTCGTCAATTTTATTTGATTTATTGGACAACTTTTAAGCCTATAAACTTGTATTATAAACCTCTCCATACATTCAATTTTTCTCACGCGACCCCTGTATATATAGAATGTCGCTTACAATGAATTCATTTCAAAGCTCTTCATTTTTTAAAACCGGTTTCATTCTTGGAAACAACGTGTTAGTGTATGTATATGGAAAAAACACTCCCATACACAAACGCAACAAAACCGAGCATAGAAGCACACAGCTGACTACTTCGTGGCCGGGTGGCCTGTTATTGTTCATTTACTTCTACGTCTAGATCTCAGGGGATCGTTTGCATACGTCCTTTTATGCGACGTAACTTTCACGTACGTATTGCCTATATGTACCTTCACAGCTCGGTTTCGTAATAAGCTGTGTACGTTTCTAGTTTTTGTAGCAGTGTTAATTGAATGAATACAAGACGTATTACATGATAATTCGTTTTAATGCGTGTTTATAGGGAAACTCGAGCACCTTCTATAAAGGAGCAGTTATAAAAATGTTATTAACAAATTATGAAATGCTTTTAGGTGTTTCCGTTACAATGTCTGTTGACACAGTTACACAAAAATATAGTTATTAGCGTATCATTTGTGTAGAAAGTGGCATATTATTTAGCGTCTCCAATGTTTACAAGGGGTTGAAAATGTGTTAATTATTATAATACTCACCTTTTTAAAAGTTTATTTACGAAGGACGATTTTTATACTATCTACTTAGCTTTGAATGAAGGGCGTTATAAGCAAAGCTATATTATTTTTTTCAATATCGGTCAACGGTTGCATACTTATTCCAGCGTTTTTGTAATAAGGCTTCCAAAAAAAATCTTTTGGTAAGTTTTCGAATAAGTCTCCACCGCTTCTTTCAGGCAGGCAATCATCAGTACAAATGCATCGTCCACGCAGATGGGTTTTCTAATGTAAGAAAGATATAATAATGACTCAGCAGCAAGTCCAGGCTGTAAAGTGTTCCATGTCTCTAAAGCCATAGTCGTGAATTATTTCTCGCACTTAGCAAGCCTTGTAAACTTTGCAATTATTATGAACCAGCACATTCTTTTGAGCAAATTCTTTCGATAACACAGGTCTACAAAATTAAACTTTTTGACAGATGTTTTTATTTTGAAAACTGATTTTATATAATTTTGGAAGGCTGATTTCAAAAATTCTATGCATTTATTTGTATCACGTAAGGTTTTTTTGCAAATATTAAATGAAAAAAAACAATATTTATAAAAAAATTTGTTTATTGAGTAAAAAGGTGGAATACAAGTTAAAAAAGTGGAAAAAAATACTTTACTCAGTCTTTTTTAAGTGAAATCTTTGTAAAGCTGCGTTGTCCGGACATTCGGTTGTATGTTTTTAAGGGCATATCCCGTTTTAACATCCAGCAGTAGTCCGCCATCATCGTTATGCTCCATCTGCCTTGATACGCCGTTCCATTTCCTTAATGTCTTGGTGAAACCTCTCTCACTGTTCTTCGCTAACTGCTCCAAGATTTTCAGGAAAATAGTTCGTGTGAAAACAGGAAATGCACTTTCAAACTCATATTACAACCTAGACGATGAAAGTGTTGTAACATATTTTGAACAATATTTTCGTAGTTTTCGTCCTTAGAGTTCCCAAGAAACTTATCAATTACTTCTTTAAATGAAACCCAGGCGTTTTTCTCGACATTGGTCATTGTGTTTTGAAAATCCTCCAACTTTGCATAATGTTCTTATCTGCGGCCCAACAAAAATACCTTCTTTTAACTTGGCATCGGATAAGGCTGGAAATGTCTCGCACAAATATTTAAAACACTGTCCATTTTTGTCTAGGGCTTTAACAAACTGCTTCATCAAGCCAAGTTTGATATGGAGAGGAGGCAGTAAAACTTTTTTCGGGTCAACCAAGCTATCTCTTAATACATTTTTGCTACCAGGTGTAGGGCTTGTTCTAGAGGGCCATTCTATTTGAGTCCAATGTCTATCCCTTGCTCGACTATCCCACTCACAAATAAAGCATGGAAATTTTGTATAACCTCCTTGTTGTCCTAGTAGCATGCACAGCACTTTAAGGTCACCACAAAGCATCCACTGATGTTCTTGGTAGTTTATTTTCTTTAAAAGAAGTTCAACATTTTCATACGTTTCCATTAAATGTACCGAATGGGCAACGGGAACCGAGGCCAGCTCGTTACCATTGTGCAATAAAACGCCTTTTAAACTACGCTTACTTGAGTCAATAAACAGGCGCCATTCTTCTTTTACATACGGCACATTTCCTAATTTTGAAATTCAGGAATATTGTTGCAATACACTAGCGGTCCGTCTTGAGTAAAATATTGACATTACTCTTTTTCGCGATCCCGGTAAAAGCTTGATGTGACGCCAGGTGCCAGTAAATGTTTCTCACGAAGTCGGGAGGCTAACAATTCGGATGCATCCTTTGGAAGGTGCAAATCTCTAATTAAATCATTTAGTTAGCTCTGGTTAAACACTTCGGGCTCTCTGAAATCTGGTGTGAAATCTGAGTCATCTGGGTCGCAATTAGATTCCTCTGATTCTGACGATATGACGTTTTCTAGTGCTTTTGGGGCGGTAGGTATCGGTACATCTGGTCCATGAAGAACTGGTCGAATAGCAGAGTCAAGATTGGGATACACAATTTGTTTCTTATTTTTTCTGTTGAATCCTTGAACATTACACGAACAAAAATAACAATCATCACTGTGATTTCTAGGCTCTCGCCATGCCATAGGAACACCAAAGCTTAAACATTTCTTCCTACCTTTTTGCCAGTTTCTTAATGCTTCAACGCAAACGGAACAAACAGTATGAGGAGCCCAGGACTTGTCTTGGTCGCCAATTTTTACACCAAAATAAGCGTGGTATACATTTTTCACAAACGAAGTTATAGTTTGCCTCTGCTTTACTACGACATAACTACCACAGATATAACAAAAGTTATTCGGATTGTTCACACAATGTCTTCTTTCCATATTTATACCTTCTAGAACACTTAAGATACGCTACAACGAAGACAACAAGCGCGCGGACACAGTAGCACGACTACTAACACAACCAAACTGCACATAAGCAGGTTTCAACGTTGTATTGACGCTTCTGCGCCGACTCTGTGCTTTGCTGAGAAATCTAATATTAACCAGTGTTGCCAAATCACATTTAATTTCATAAAAATCAATTCATTTAAAAATCATGCCTAACATGGAAAAAACATATTCTTGTCATAGGTATGTATATTAATAAATTAACATTTTTAAGATATAGAGCGCTATAAAAAAAAATTACGTGATAGAACAAAAATATGGCGTTTTCTTGGAATAAGGGCCCCTAAACATATACAAATTAGCAAACAGCTTTCAAACATCAAAATCACTGTAGACCTGTGTAATTTATGGTGGCGATCCATTTTTCGAAGACTGCGCTCAATTGATCCATCAGGCAATTTCTGTCGGCTGTTTACAAATTACTTTAACTACCTATATGTAAGTGGTAGCGATATCTGGTTACAGTAATTGTTGACGGAAGATTACTAAGAGCTGTTCGCAGAGTTCAGAGTTCTAGGTCCTGTATTGTGGAACGTGGTTTTCGATGAAATTGTGGGTGCAGACCACATACTTAAATAGATGTACCGCGCAAAAGTGATGTCCAACACGCGGAAACATGGGAGCTGCCATTTTTACGTATTTCCTGAAGGATAGACTATCCAACTTGTAAATGTTCTATATTGATTGCATAACTATTTATAAAGTTAACATAAGTATTTCAGTTAGATTTGGTAATTCTACTCGTTTCAAAATCACATGAAAATATATATTTGAACATTTAATTTTAAAATACCTTTTTGATATTTAAATATTGGCACACACCAATGAATTTTTATTCTTAAAAACAAACCCAATAGATGTAAAATAAAAAGGTTTGTTTGCACTTCAACTTAAATTTTTCTCTCGTTTGCTATTGCAGCAATTTTAGTTACTAAAATAGCGTTTATTATTTTTCCCGGAATTATAAGAAAAACGGACACACGCTGCTAAATAAGAGTTTTATTATTTTGAAGTCGAAACTTATATTAAATATAATTATTAAAAAAAATTATATAACAAGTGTTCATTTGAAATGTCAATCTAGTAGCATGTGATTTACTGAGAACATTTTGAAGTATGTCGTAAATTAAAATTTACTACTTAACCTACGAAGTCGTATATTTTGACAGTTTCATACATACAAATAAATAACAAATAATAGGTATTTATTGAAAACTATAACAAATGTTGAAAATGTTGTCCTTCAAGATCAATGCACTTTAAAATCCTCCGTTCAAAATTTCTGATGATATTCTGCAACATTACTGGATTGTTATTAATTTCCATGCATTTCTGTTCGATTCTCTGTAGCATATCATTCAAATTCAATATAGGTGTTCGAAATATGTTATTTTTTAGATAAGGCCACAAAAAGAAGTCGCAAGGTGTTAAATCGCATGAACGTGCAGGCCAGGCAATTTCAGTATTTCGACTAATTATACGCTCATCAAAAAATTCTCTTAAATAATCCAAAGATTCTGCAGTACAGTGACAAGGTGCTCCGTCTTGTTGGAAATATGTATTTTGAAGTTCATCATCATGCAACTGATTGACAAATGGTTGTAAAATTTCCGTATGGTACCTTTGAGCAGTTAACGTTCCCTGAAAAAATATTGGTCCAATGATTCGCCTTTGGCTTTTCGCTGCCCAAACACCAATTTTCTCTGGATGTAGCCATTCTTCATTAATTACATGTGGATTTTCACTACTCCAAATTCTTGTATTTTGTGAATTTAGGAATCCCGTTCTATAAAACCATGCTTCATCAGTAAAGATGACTCTTTGCGAAAGTTCTCCATTATTGTTCATATTTACAAACCAATTACAAAACTGTAGTCTACGTGGGTAATCAATTTCTAACAATTTTTGTACTGCTGTGACACGGTATGGATATAGTTGCATATCTTTTTTTAATAACTTATGAGTTGTACCAACAGAAAGGTTTATTTATTGACTCAAATGTCGAACAGATGTTTGTGGTTCATTTTCCATTATTTCTTCAACACGATTGACAACTTGAGGTATACGTTTCTTAAGTGCTCCGCTGCCTAAGTTTCTTAAGAGACTACAAGTTTCAGAATAGTATATTAAAAAACAAGTTTCATAAGGCACCATTTTGCCGCACGAGATCAGTTTAGAAAACGAGCCGCGATAGCGACGAGTTTTCTAAGAAAGAAGAGCGAGTGCGGCAAAAGGCCTTATGAAACGAGTTTTTTATACTATTTTTTATATTTTGCATTTTTTACATTAATAAATTGGAATTATTTAATTTGGAAGTTCAGAGTTTAATTTTTATATAAAGCATGCAGTTGGTCACATTGACACTTGACATTATCAAATTTAAATCTTGCTATCTGCGAAGTATAATATATTACATATTATTACAGGGGCAGGGTTACACATGGTTGGATCCCTGAACTCGGGTTCAAGGTTCTTCATCTCCCCTACTTGTACGAGTTGACAAATTCTTTTAACGGGACTGGGTTCCTTTGACGAGAATTTAAATTCCTTAGATCCACAAACATCAATTAATGTATGTGGAATGGACGAGAATATTGGTTTCATGTTCTGTTTTACTGCGAAAACTATGCTGAAGTAAGACTTGACTGTGCGATTGGCCGTGTAAAGATCACTGATTTTCTTCGAAATAATCATGCCCAGTTGACAATCCTTAAAAAGCTTATTTATGCCAGAAGGAAGGAAATATTGACACTGAATGGCCGTGGTTAGATTGGATTAATGCTTACCTAATCTGATGCTGAGCCGGAGCGCTATTGGAGGTACTCGACGGAAAGAGAAGAAAAACAAGAGACAAGAAAACACTAAAAGTAAACAAATTAATAGAAGAAAAACAAGCAAAAAAAGGAGAAAGGAAGTAAACGAAATATGATATAAAATTAAGAAAGAGAAAATAAACAAAAGTGGCTCTGTAGAACTAAATTAATCCAGAAAGTAGGAGAGGGTGGAACAAAAACAGCAAATATCAGGCACGTCTTTAATGGTAATACTACCTAAGATCTGGAAATGAAGATTAAGTTTTACTGGCGTGGTATGGGCAAACAGTTAAGTACCCGGGATATATAACTCTAGTTTGGTTTATCGTATTTAGCGGGTCCGATTATATATGGGGTTGGCGTCAAAACAAGGAAAATCGACACTCGTCATTTTTGTAATTTTTAAATTTCATGGCCAGTGCCAAAAGTGGAGGATCAAAACGAGTATACAAAGTTCCACTCTAGGATCAACCGTTTGGTCGCTAAGCCCACGCGAATTCTTGGAAAATCGACATTTTCGATTACGAAATTTTGCGGTTTTAGAGGCATAACTAAAGAAGTAGGCGTCCGAGCGCCTTTCGGTTTGGACCAGTCGATTCAGCGTGTCAAAATGCGTCTGGCAGTATAGGACAAGTTATCTAGAGCCAGCTGGTTTCCAAGATACAGAAAGGCGTCGAATTCGAACATCATATTTCGGCGAAACTTTCGCGATTTTGAAACATTTTCAATCTCGAATTTCTACTCAAAATCCACCCTAAGGTTTTTAGGGGCGCTAAAGAAGAACTGTCTCAACGATTTTCCGGTGAAAATTCACGATTTCGTTTTTTGTACTTTTGACCTGTCGACACATTTCCCTAAATATCTCGAGAACCAAAGCAGATAGCGAACTCTAGTTTGGTTTATCGTAATCAGCGGGTCCGATTATATATAGGATTGGCGTCAAAACAGAGGAAATCGACACTCGCCATTGTTGTAATTTTTAAATTTTATCGCCCAAGGTTAAAAAAAATCTCGAAAACTTCAAAACGCCATAACTCCCTCATTTCTCATCCGATCGCCTCGAATTTTGCGCAAAATTAAAAATCTCGTCCTGAGGATCAAAACGAGTATACAAAGTAGCACTCTAGGATCAACCGTATGGCCGCTACGGCCAAGCTTTTATGGCCAGTGCCACAAAAGTTGCAAGCTAAGATTGACTAGCAATAAATTGGTGAGGATGTATGGGAAACTGCAAAACAAGAGACGCTGAAGTAGACCAAGGAAATAAAATAACTCGTGAAATAGCAAGAGAAGATTAATTAGCCTTCAACATCCAACAGAAAAGAATTGCAGACATTCGAAACGAGTTAACAGATAAGACAGGTCTGAACCAATAAACTACACAGGTTTTTTATTTTTATCGTCATGAGGATCAACACGAGTACACAAAGTATCACTCTAGGATCAACCGTTTGGTCGCTACGGCCAAACTTTATGTAATTTTTAAATTTCATCGCCTGAGGTTCAAAAAAATCTCGAAAACTTCAAAACGCCATAACTTTCTCACCCGATCGCCCCGAATTTAATGCGCCATATTAAAAATCTCGTCATGAGGATCAAAACGAGTATACAAAGTATCACTCTATGATCAACCGTATGGCCGCTACGGCCAAGCTTTATGGCCAGTGCCATAAAAGTTTCAAGCTAAGATTGACTAGCAATAAATTGATGAAGATGTATGGGAAACTGCAAAACAAGAGACGCTGAAGTAGACCAAGGAAATAAAATAACTCGTGAAATAGCAAGAGAAGATTAATTAGCCTTCAACATCCAACAAAAAAGAATTGCAGACATTCGAAACGAGTTAACCGATAACACAGGTCTGTAACCAAAAAACTACATAGGTTTTTTATTTTTATCGTCATGAGGATCAAAACGAGTACACAAAGTATCACTCTAGGATCAACCGTTTGGTCGCTACGGCCAAACTTTTATGTAATTTTTAAATTTCATTGCCTGAGGTTCAAAAAAATCTCGAAAACTTCAAAACGCCATAACTCCCTCATTTCTCACCCGATCGCCCCGAATTTAATGCGCCAAATTAAAAATCTCGTCATGAGGATCAAAACGAGAAAGTATCACTCTAGGATCAACCGTATGGCCAAGCTTTTATGGCCAGTGCCATAAAAGTTCCAAGCTAAGATTGACTAGGAATAAATTGGTGAAGATGTATGGGAAACTGCAAAACAAGAGACGCTGAAGTAGACCAAGGAAATAAAATAACTCGTGAAATAGCAAGAGAAGATTAATTAGCCTTCAACATCCAACAGAAAAGAATTGCAGACATTCGAAACGAGTTAACAGATAACACAGGTCTGTAACCAAAGAACTACCCAGGTTTTTTGTTCTGTTTCTTATAGATCTTTTCTCACTAAAACCGCGAAGAAACACTCGAAAAATTCCATCTTCTCAGATTTTCTTGCAAAACTCATGTTTGCAGGTTCATTTAGAGTGAAAACCCCCATTTTTTGCCCGGGTATTATGAATGAGTATGAACAGGTGTATTGTTAGATGTGATCATGTTTCAACATGATAAATAAGTTCAGGATCTTGGTTGCTGTATAACCCACACTCAGTTTACATTTTGCATTCAAACGTTACTGTATTTGTGTTCTTCTGACGTTTGTTTTATTTGTGGCGAATGCCCTGTTAAAAATCAACAAAGAATCCATAAGTGATTTCGCGAAGAAAGTGTAAGTTTGGTTATTTCAAGGTGAACCTTGAGGATCAAGACGGAACTCGTCGTAAGTCGTGCAGAAGGTTCGAGGAAGATCTTCGTTTATAGTTTAAGGGTAAAAAACATATCGTTTGGGCATTTCTTTGATGTGGCGTGAACAGCAAAATCACACTACCGACTGAAGGGTTTCAATACAAAAAATAAAAAGAAAATATCTTTTTCTTTTCTTCTTACTATTCGTCCAGCCTCATAGCTTTAAAATACCGGTTCCACACCCACCTTCCAGTTTGAGTATGCTCAGTGATTCTGAGGATGGGAACATATTACCTCCCCAGAACGAATCTAGTTCAGATTTTTTTTTTATTAATGACGGACCCACAAACTCTTTTTTTCAGAGCAAGCTCAATGATTTGGTTAAAGAGTTATGCCTTTCAAAGAATGCTACTGAATTGCTGGTGTCAAAACTAAAATATAAAAACTTGCTGTTATCCGGAACCTCACTTTCGTGGTACAGGCAACGAGAGAGAGAATTCACTAAATTTTTCTCTAAAGAGGGAAATTTTGCTTTTTTGCTTGTTTTGAAATAGAATATATGTGAGTGACGCCTTGATTCGTCAAAAACAAGCCTCAAAGCAGCCTCACTGTATAATGGAAATAAATTTGCATTTGTATTTTGCAAAAAAAAAATGTATGTAAAACATCCTCTGCAGCTAAAAAAAATATTTTTATGCATAGCTGTGTAATTGGTACGAAAATTTTGAATCAATCTACAATTACTCTATCAAATGTATGAATTCAGAGCATCCTAAACTAGGTCAGAAACTTGTCAATACCTCTCCGTATAAACGTATGAATGCAATCTATTAATTATGATATTCGTTACATCACGATTCAAAGTTGGCAATTTAATTAATTCTACATCCAAATGTATGCGAAACGAAACGTTCCTTCATCCTGACAATGGACCACCATCCTATCCTCCCTTTCAAATAAAATGATTACTCCGACAAAACTCCTCACAATAACGTAACAATCTCTCGATGTGCGCATTCTCTATCTCTCTACCGTTCTGTGAATATTACGGCCGCTCCGTTAGAGATCAGAAAGGGACGAAATCAGTGAAACTCATCTTTCTCGTATATTAGGTCTGTTTGTGTAATATGTTCGGCGTGCGGGCGCCTCAGGGAGTCGTACTACAGAAAACGTATTACAATAGGTTTCATTTTCTGTCGTTAACAACCGCCATGAGAGGTCTCGAACACTTGGCCCCGAGCGAGCAAAGACGACGAGCAAAGATATATACGCGTTCCCAACATCATCTCTATTACTTACACAATAACAGCAAACACAACTTTTGTGTAGATGCTGCCTCTGTGCGATACTTTTGTTGATTTTTCTTCTCTTTGGATTAATATTTTCTAAACTGAAGTTTCTGCGGTTGAAATTAGGTATTGTTTTGACAACAGTTCTGATACAGTTTTACTGGTGGGGCGATTTATGATTTACTGGTGGGGCTATTTATGATTTAGATGTTTAACGTTTCATATAAATATGCTGACACTAGTATGAAAATAGATTACACCCATTATAATCAATGTACAGCTTGAGTATACAGGGTGAGTTTTTTTTAATGTTTAGCATTGGGATCTCAGAAACTACTGGAGATAGAAAAACGCTTAAATAGGGAAAGATGCGCAGTTTTACGAGTTTGATTTAAAACTGCTTTTGTTTCTCCGATAACTTTCATGGCTTATTAGATATTTAAAGAAAACTAAATTTTACGATTTTCTTTAAACATGCTTAGCATCGTTAATAGTAATTTTAGAGAAAAAGTGTTCAGACAAAAGTTTTAGATAATTTTACGCCAAATAAAACTATGTAGCTAATATTTTTTTTCGTTCACCATTATCGAGTTATGACACAAACTTGTGTTTTTTTAAATGGAAACCATATTTGGTTTTGACATCATTAAAAAGCTTATTTTTTGCTGATTACAATGATATAAGGTTTAATATGGTTATTTAAAAAATAAAGAAGATATAGACATTTCTATGATTGTTCACTTTATAAGATAAAAACTTAAAAAAAAAAAGTTTGGTGTTTTGTAATTCAAAAAACGAAAAATCTGAGTTACAATAGTGTTCGTTGGAGCAGTCGAGATAAATATACTAACATTGCTTTCACGTTGAGTCACAGAAGTGAGAGCTGTTAATTTTTACTTTTAAGTCAAGTTAATTGTCAAACATTGACAATTAACTATTAATTAATTTAATTGTAACTTAACTATAAGCGGCGCAAACGGCCGTTAATCATAAGTTTGCATTGGCTATGGAATTTTCTAACGTAGAAAGGCGTGATATGGTTGAATGTTACATTCAGTGCCAGAAAAATTCTACTAGAGCTGCTGAAGTTTATTTTGAAAATTATTTTGATCGACGTCAGCCGTCCCTACCTACTTTTTTAGAGATTACGGGATAATTTAGCAGATTATGGTTCGTACGTTAAACCAAAATCAAAAAAAGGGATGGATGAAGATAGAGAAATAAACATATTAGCAAGTGTCGCTCAGAATCCATCTACATCGACCCGACAAATTTCAACAGAAATGGGCTCCTCTCAACGCACTATTGTCAGAGTGTTGAAGAAGCATAAATATCGTCCCTACAAATTATCAGTATCACAAACTTTACATGAAGGTGATAACATCAGACGAATAGCTTTTTGTAGATGGTTTAAAGATCAGTGTAAAAACGATCCACACTTTTCAATGAAAATATTATGGACTGATGAATCTCGTTTCACAAATTGTGGAATATGGTCTCAAACAAATCCACTTCACGTTGAACATAGGAGACCACAAATTAAATTTGGGTTTAATGTTTGGTGTGGTGTCATAGGATCAACTGTTCTTCCTCCTTTTATTTTTGATGGATCACTAACTGGCAATCGTTATCTTAATTTTTTACAACAAAATTTCGAGGAAATGTTAGATAATTTAAATTTAAGAACCCGAGCAATGCTGCAATGGTTTCAACATGACGGATCGCCTCCGCACAATCAACTGAATATTAAAAATTATTTAAATTTGAACTTCCCTAATCAATGGATAGGACGAAATGCACCCATTGAATGGCCGGCTAGATCCCCTGATTTATCAGTTTTGGATTTTTTCTTGTGGGGTGTACTAAAGGACACAGTATACAAAAGAACATATGAAACAATCGACGATTTAAGAGAAGCTGTCTTAGTTGCTTTTAATAACGTCGATAGGCGTAAAGTCCGCAATGCTACAAATTCTGTTGTGAAGAGATGCAATTTGTGTATTAATAATAATGGAGGTATCTTTCAACATTAATACTGTTGTGTGCCCTTAATAAAAGTTCTTATAGTTTTCATTTTATTACTACATAAGATTTCAAAATAAGTTTTCGTTTGGTTTGTATTTTATCAGTTCGAAATTCAATTGTTTTCCACAAAAACCATAAAAATGTCTATATCCTCTTTATTTTTTAAAATAACCATATCAAACCTTATATCATTGTAATCAGCAAAAAAATAAGCTTTTTAATGATGTCAAAACCAACTATAGTTTCCATTTAAAAAAACACAAGTTTGTGTCATAACTCGATAATGGTGAACGAAAAAAAAATATTAGCTACATAGTTTTATTTAGCGTAAAATTATCTAAAACTTTTGTCTGAACACTTTTTCTCTAAAATTACTATTAACGATGCTAAGCATGCTGCGCATCTTTCCCCATTTAAGCGTTTTTTCTATCTCCAGTAGTTTCTGAGATCCCAATGCTAAACATTCAAAAAAACTCACCCTATATAATAGTCTAGCAGTCGCGTTCTACATCATAATTACATGGTTACTTCTTACCCATACTCTTTTTAGAATGTAATTTAACCTGAAAATACAGGATATGATAGCTATTTTATAAGTCCAAACTAAACATTATTTATAAAATTATTTTACTTAAAAATTACCACAGCAGATATATATATTTAACACACTAAGATTAAAATAAAAATAGTCACAAAAAACTAAAATTTGGATCTATGTAAGTCATAGACACTGTCTACAAAATAAAACAACTTAATAATAGTTTTCCGAACTTTCTCCTGACTAAAATGATCAGTTACTTCGGAAAAGTCAATAGTCTTGGCCAATTTATTCTCAATTGCTATATGGTTAAGACGATGTTGGCCTGTTGTGCTTCTTTGCCAAGTTTTTAAAGAGTTCGCCAGTCTACTAGAAGACCTTTTAGCCGTACACATTGTTACAGAAAGTCAAATTGCAGTACACAGATTCAACAAAATTGCTTATACGTTTTTCTCATACATGGAGTTGAGAAGCTTTATCGGGTCCTTTTCTGATTGGAAGACTGTAGGTACTATAGATGTTCCCCATGTGTAGAATTTGGTTAGAAAGTAAGCATGCTTACTTGCTAGCCATTCCATTTAACAGAAACTCAAAACACTAAATCACACAGAATACAAGCTCATCTACTGTCATTTAACACATTTGGTCCCCTCTCAATCTCTTGTTTCACCTAGTAACTGTAAGGCACGTTCTTAAAATATAAAATTGTTGCGAGGCAGCACATTTCTAAGATTGAATGCTTAACTTTCGCACACCAGGGTATACAACTGGTTGACCTTGACATATGTGGAGATTTTGTAATTTCATTTTGCATGCCTGATTTCAATACAGATATTGCCGGATATCACTTTTAACTGTCAACCTCTTACATTTCATGTTATTTCAAAAAAGTAAATTTATTTTCAGAAAGTACATACTTCACTCTATTTTTCGACATAGTTGCCAAGTTTGTTCAAACACTTATCATACCTATTAACCAATTTTAAAATACCCTTTTCATAAAAACTTGCCGCCTGCTCCGATAACCAAGAGTTCACTGCCGTTTTCACGTCGTCGTCATCATTGTAATGGTTGCCACTGAGGTGACGTTTGAGGTGGAAGAACAGATGGTAATCGCTCGGCGCAAGATCAGGACTGTAGGGTGGGTGGTCTAAAACTTCCCAGCCAAAACTGTTCAATAAATCGCGGGTCTGACCTGCAGTGTGAGGTCTTGCATTGTCATGGAGAAGGACAATTCCCTTTATCACCATGCCGCGTCTTCTGTTTTGAATCGCTCTGCGTAGCTTTCTCAGGGTTTGGCAGTATGCTTCTGAATTGATAGTGGTTCCCCGTTGCATGAAGTCGACCAACAAAACACCATGCCTATCCCAAAACACCGACGCCATGATTTTGCGCTGGGACAGAGTCTGTTTGGCCTTCACCCTTACAGGCGATTGTGTGTGTCTCCATTCCATGCTCTGTTGCTTCGATTCGGGCGTGTTATGCGAAACCCATGTTTCGTCTCCAGTTATGATCTGCCTCAAGAGACCTTCTTCGTTATAACGAGTCAAGAACTTCGTCGCACACTCAAATCGTTGGTTTTTGTGGTTCTTTGTTAGAAGTTTCGGGACCCAACGGGAGCACAGTTTCCTAAACTTTATGTGTTCAGAAACAATGTTGTAAAGCACTGATCTCGACACGTCAGGAAATTCGTTTGAGAGACCTGTTATTGTGAAGCGCCTGTTCTCACGAATCTTCGCTTCAACTGAAGCCACCAAATCGTCTCTAATCAAAGAAGGGCGACCGGAGCGGTACTCATCATGAACGTTGTCACGACCATCTTTGAATTGTCGTACCCACTTACGCACTTTGCTTTCACTCATAACAGTATCATCGTACACTTCGCAAATCTGTCGATGAATTTCTGCAGCAGACAGGTTCCTTGCTGACAAAAACCGTATCACTGACCGAATCTCACACGCTGCGGGCGAGTTGATAGTCGTAAACATTTTGAAAGCATAGAACAGAACCGTACAGGTTAGCTACGAGCTGAAACTGAGCACAGTTGTTCCCGAGGCATGCCGGTACACGACGCATGCGCTCGTTGCGATATGCGCCCGAACTACTAGTGTCTACAACAAAACGGACCTTAATTAAAAAACACGCCTCGTATATATATATATATATATATATATATATATATATATATATATATTTAGTGTTTATAAGAATTTAATTTTTCTTATTTTATTTATTTTATTGGCCGTGTCATAATATTTAAAATAATAGACTTTTTATTGGTCTAGCGACCTTTTATTGAATTTTGATGTTTTGTCATCGTTGACAGAAAACAATTATCCACCACAATTCATACAAAAAATTATAAAACTAAGACTTAATAAAATTTATAACACAACAAACAGCCACAACAAAAACAAAAAAACCAATGAATTAACATATATCCCCACACCCTATGTAACTGGATTATCCGAAAAACTAGACAATATATTTAAACCATTTAATTTTAAAATAGCACACCAAAGCGGTAAAAACCTAAAATTCCTACACACCAAACTTAAAGACTCAACACCTACACTAAAACAATCACACACAATATACAACATACCCTGCAAAGACTGTGACAAAGTATACATAGGCCAAACAAAACAGTTACTACAAGAAAGATTGAAAGGTCACAAATACGCAAAAAATCAAACTGCTTTAAAAAAACACCAATTGACACTAAAACATAATTTTGATTTTGATAACACCAAAGTAATAACACAGAAAAAGAATACAAAAGCTAGGGAGGTCTTAGGAATGATCCATATTTTCAAAAACAGCAGAACAATCAACGACAGAAACGAAATTGATGGACTTTCTAAACTCTATTACCCACTCATTAAACAATAGATAAAATCAACCCCCCCCCCCCCCCCCCCCCCCCCCGCACACACAAACACAAACAAAAAAAAAATTTTTTATCAGTTCCCATTTGTAAATAATTTAACTATATACCCCTAAACACGGTCCTGACCACTTTGCTAATTCCAAAATAGAACAGAAATTAACCTCTCTGAACCAAGACACAGACACTTACAATATTCGAACCAGTGCGTGTCGGTCCTTAATAAAAGAAGGTCTCGGATGTCCCCGATAACACATGTTGCACAGAATACGTGCTTTTGAAACCCAACAAAAAAACGGTGAGTTTATTGTCATTCAATGTTTTCTTTACTGTATTTGTAGTTTAATTCAAATTTCCAATTCATTTATACAGATGTAATCAATTTAATTTTTCCTTACTTATCATTAATCTAATTTTAATTTAATTTTAACTTTAATTGTTAATATAATTGGTAATTCAGTTTTTAATCTAATTTTAATTTTAATTGTTAATTTAATTGTTAATTCAGTCTCACAAAAGCAAACACAGTTCTCATGTTTTCATTGTATTAATTCTTGTTTCTAGTTACTTGAAAAAGACTAAATAATAATAAAAGTCGAAACGTCGTAGAATAAAACATCAAAATTCAATAAAAGGTCGCTAAACCAATAGAAAGTCTATTATTTTATATATATATATATATATATATATATATATATATATATATTTATTTGAAGAACTTCATACGCATGAGAATTAATAGCTATTAAATTCTCATATTACTGCAATTGTCGCTATAATTTGTTGTACCGTAACGTGTACTGATGATTTGTAAACACAATTAAATACTGGTATCTGCTCGTTGCGAATGGATATGACTCCCACATTTTTCATATCTATATATATATATATTTATATATATATATCTTAAATATGTATTTTGACAACAAATGTTATCTTCAGGAGATAAAATTAATGATCATAGTGTTGAACATGGTGCACAATAAAGCTAACACACAGAATCGCGAAACACTTTACAAGGCATCCCGCGTATACACTAAGTTTTAAGAAAATAAAATTAGGTCACTTAACCGTTTTCAAAAATGATACACGTGTTTGTTCTCACACCCTCGTCTATCTCTTATCTCCTAGTTTTCTAAGAATTCTAACAGGCAAGTACCTGACACTGCCTTCCTCGATGTTGTATGTGCTATTTTTGTGTTTAATAATACGAATATTTTCGTATATGTCCAACTCCCTTGGATTACTTATATTTTTAATAAGTTTCAAGCAATCTACCGTGTTGTTATGATCGACTTCTAATGCGTGACAGGCAACACTCGATTTTTCCGGTCTATTGAATTTAATAAGCGATATATGTTCCTTTTAACGGGTTATTATTGAAAGTTTGGGTTTCGGTTCGAAAACTCAATTAAAGTTCTCCTAGGTAATACTAGAGATAAATCGGATGTCAACTAGAAAGCAGGTATATTTGAAATTAATTACTCGCAATTATAATTTGAAATCTATTAATCAAACAAAACGCTGTTTTTTTCTAACAGGAATTCTTCAATCGCACAACCAGCGTTTTGTTTGAGATTTAACATTCCTCGTAATCAGAATATGCCTGATCGGAGAACCATTTCGCGGCAGGTTGCGGATTTTATAACTACAGCATTGGTATAACAAATAAGAAATCCAGGGCGTCTTCGGAGTGTCAGAACAAATGAAAACTTGAAAGCTGTAAGACAGTATGTTTTGCAATCTTCAAGACGTTGTGCCCACCAACAGGCCGTTGTCACGCAATCTGAATTTTAGGCAAAATGTGATTCCATTTCTATAAAATGGTAGAGAAAGAGCTAAGGAACATCAGAGCGACGCACGAAGAAAAAGAATTGTAAAATCAGCAGTTGCAGAACATGTGCACGAGAACGGCCACAGAGTCGATTTTGAAGAAGCAGAAGTATTAGTTACAACGAAGAATTACCATCGAAGAATTATTAGAGAAGCTATCGACATAGAAAAACTTTCCAACTTCAACTGCGAGGATGACTATAGACTCAGCAATGCCAGGAAGAGCCTACTGCGAGAATCCGTCACTGCCAATGGCGCAAGACGGTCGCACGCCAGTGAACCAAGGTTATATATAAGGAAGAACGGCAATAAGGACGAACGGAATCAGTCTTATACCAGATCCTGAAGAAACTGACAAAATGAACAGCGAAACGTCGAGTGAAATTACGACCAGAACCAAATATACTAAGCTTGAGTAGCAGTGATTAGGAAAAAGCAGAGCACAGTGCAGTCAGTGTGTCCACATCAGTTAAGTGTGTTAAACGTGTTGAAACTAGGATGGACCGTTGGAAATATCCAGACTGAAGTTTCTGTAGTAATTTAAGTTATATTTAAAGTGCTTATTAATCTAAGATTAGGTGCGTCGTTCACTTCAAAAAAAAATCATAAAAATATTTCCGCTAGAGGTAGTTAATGAGTCATTATTTTAAAAAGGAACATTACTTGTTGACTTTCAATTATTTGAACAGGTACTTAAGGATTTATTGTTAGTTAATCAATATTAGACGACCAACCATTCAGAAAGTGGCGAAATGCTATGCCACACGACGATAAT